>CM027861.1:28182898-29648523 GCA_016097605.1 Eucalyptus guilfoylei
GGACATTTTTGGAGAGGAAAACTTTGCAGCAAAAGGCCTAATAAAAATTGAATTTTTTGCCCTTTTGGTCCTCCAACTGTTCGAGATTTCAACGACAGGAGGCTTCCCAAGTCAAAGAAGATCAGTGAGGAACGGTTGAGCGATTTGATTGGGATTTAACACTTGAGGGACGAATCCAAGAGTTGATTGCAAGTGCATCCCCCTCAATTGCGGAAGGTAGTAAAATGAAGACCATCGACCTTTTTTCCCGGTGGGGGGGACTGCTATGTTTGGAATTCCATTATTAATTTCCAAAAAAAATGCTGGTAGTTGGACTTAGGAGAACAGTTGTAATGACCATAGAGAAAATTTTCCCATCGGTCTTAAACATATTGTGCATGTACAAATTTAATCATAAACTTTTTAAACCTTTGCATGATATTTCAATTTAGTACTTTTAGTCAATTTTCATCAGAAATTACTAATATGGTGACATGTCATGTATAATAACTAGTGATTATTGATCTATCATGTCAACAGTTTTCAAGAAAAATTAATCAGAAATGACTGCATTGAAATTTCAAGTCAAGAATTAGGACTAAATTGATAAAATTAAAAAAATTATGATTGAAATAATATATGTACGATAAGTTGAAATCTTTTGAATGCACTGAAAAGATTTCACATGATCTAAAGTGCTTTTAGGTGTCAACACTTATTTTCAAAAGAGCTAGTCGCATTTGAAACCCTAAAACTAAAAGCAATAATACAAAGGAAATGATCGAAAGAAAACATCTTTGAGAAGCACCCGTTAAAAAGAAAATGAAAAATCCTTAGAGCGATGTTCTATAAAAATATATAATATGCTCAGCATATAATTTTTTTTGTCTCATTTAGCACTCCATAAATCTAAAATTTGACTCTTGACGTTACCATCTTAACCATTTTAGGTCTTTTTTTTTTTTTTTTTTTTTTTTTTTTTTTTTGGTGACTGGCTTCTTCAATTATTTCGTCCGCACGTGAGGGAGAACTATAGCATGTAAAATTTATTTTGCACCTTTTTCTGCGACAATCCTAAATTTCTAAATGAGGACGACGATTGCGGAATTTACATCTCGAGAAAATTTTTTTTTTTTTGGGCCCCCTCGACATGCCCACTCCCCGAATTCCATTTTGTGTAGGAGTAAACAGAAAAATCAATGATTTCCAATGCCCATTTGTCATCTATAAATCTTCTATGGGGGACCAAAATTCTGTTAAAAAAACTATGGTCAAAATGTCGTCTCTCCTCCTTTCGTATTTTTCCTAGTATGTGATGCCGTCAAGAAACTTTAACAAAATTCCGTTAAATATGACATCATTATTCACCATATTGTGCATATATAAGTTGATAAATCCTAGGGGCAAGCTCGAAACCTTCCAAGCATATATTGTCCAATAGCATAACCCCCCTCTCTCTTTTTTTTTTGGGCCAAGCGCCGTATTTATTGGTGATCGGATAAAGCATGGGATGAAGTCCGAGCACATAAAATACTTCACTGATCTTATAGATGAGGTAATATGCTATCCAAAACCCAGGTGAAGTGCCCGAATTTGAATTGTTTATACTTGATGCGATCGAGAAGCCAAACTCGCGCCGTTTTCTTTGTTTTTTATATCTTATTTCTTCGTGTACATGTATTGAAAGTAATTCAGGCAGGATCTTTAGCCATTGATGAAGGATGACAGGCAAGTATAGTTGCGATCCAGCCATGCCTACACACAAACTCCAGCAGTGTAGAGGTTTGAAAATTGAAACGAAGGAGACAAAATTAATTTAATGCTCTCGAGGAAAAAAATAATTTTTTCTAAGCTCAAACCAAACCTAAACCTAACGCAGAAGTTAGATCGAGAAAATAAATTGAAAAAAGAAAGAAAGAGAAAGAGAAAGAGAAAGAGAGCATACCCTCGTGCGTGAATCTAACTATATATCTATATATATAGTTCTAGAGCTTCTTTTGACCGAGACTTAAAGAATCGAGCATTCCCCAAGGGCAAGAAACACGAGCATTATTCCAAAAGAGTAGTGTGAAATGCATCTATTCTTTTCTTGCAACACTTTGCGGAATATAGTGCAATACTTTGCAGAAATATATACGGAATAGTCGCTTAATATTAAATTACAAATTTAAAAAATTATGGGCTACTTTGGACGTATGCCATTTTTTAAAAAAGAAAAAGAAAAGAAAAGGATGATGGTGTGCCACACACTAGGGTCTGCTTTGTAATTTTTCAAATCTACAAAGTCAATGTGAAAAGGAGAAATTAGAAAAGTTAAATATTAAATTCAAAAGAAAAAGACTTAGGCTGCGTTTGGCAGTCGGGATGATAATTTATCCTATCCTACGTTTGGTACTCGCTCAGGATAGGATAAAGTCGGATATAAAGAGGATATAGACAGGATAAAATTATCCTATGAGGGAGGTGAGATAAAGATGGATAGGATTTTAATGTCCATAATAGGAAAATTTTTTTTCGAATAACAAAATTATTAAATTAACAAAATTAAAATTATATTTCAATATATATAATATTTAAATTCTAATTTAAGAAATTAAAAAAAATAAAAAATTATTTTTAATTAATCTCATTTTAATTTATATATTCAACTTTAATTCTATCTTATAATAAACATTCAATATATAAATTAAATATTTATATTTAGTATATATTTTAGTATTTTAGGTATGTTAGGATGGTTTACTATTTGATAAAATTTTATTAAAGAATGATGAAAGGGGAAAAAAGAAATAATAAAGGAAATAATATAAAAAGAAGAAAAATAAAATTTTAAAAAATGAAGGAATAGTGTTACGAGAGATTTTCACAATCTCCGTTTATGAACATTTAGGTTCATTTATAATGATATGCCGTTTATATCAAAAAAATGTACATGATATGATGTGAATATATCCGACTTTAATATTACGATTCACCAAACAATAGACAGAATAAAAAAATCTCATAATTTCATATCCTATCCTATTCAGTTCTATCCTGATTAGAAATTCAGACGACCAAACGTAGAGTTGTCAGCGTGGGGACATTTTAATTTCACAAAAACATTCAAATGTAGAGAGCTAAGTCTTCAATAACTTATTTAGAATTCATTCAAGCGGAATTCGGTATATATATATATGTAGTTCGTGAGAATTGTCGAAATTTCTTCCTTTATTGCCGCTCAAGGAAATAAAAACACAACCAATAAAAAGAGAGATGACCACAAACAATTTATGAATTAAAATAAGAAAAGCGAGCTTTCACTAAAGCTCACGAAATGTAATAAAAAAAATCATTCTTTTTTAGCCTAAAATGAAAATATGTTTTCCGATATTTCGATGCTCATTGAATAATTTTTCCTTTTCACACACCAATTATACCCAAGAAACGAAAAAAAAAAACAAAAAAAACAAAATTAGACCTTTATTTTGTTTATTTATTTATAGAAACATCAAATATAGTGCAACACTTGCGAAATTACGAACAAAATATTCACTTAGTTTTAAATCACGATTTTAATTAATAGATTATGGGCTACTTTAGGATGTATACTAGAAAAAGTGATCATAATGTGGTACAAATCAAGGTCCACTTTCTAACTTTCTAAGTCTTTAAAGTCAGTGTGAAAAGGAGAAATTAGAAAAGTTAGATTTTTTAAAATTATTGAGCTCTTTACGAGCTACTGATTGTATAGCCATGCTTGTCAGCCATTCATTGGCAATCATATTACGGGCTATTGTGTCAATGGTCATTGATAATTAGCTGTTCGATTGAGTTCGTCAACTTTGCCGTTAATTATCCGACGACATGGCAGAAGTGTCCATAAATTTTACTTTCGCAAAACAGGTAGATATAGAGCTAATCTTATGTAATCAATAAATATTCATCCAAATGGAAATTTGTATATTGAAGCCGACATCAAGCGTTGATATATTTAATTTTTAAGAACTGTCCAAATTTTCATCTTTATTGCCCTAGAAGAAAAAGAAAACAACTGATAAAGAAAACGAGACAATTCAAAACAATTTCAACTATGGGCAAAAGTGATCATGGTGTGTTACAAACCAAGGCCTACTTTCTAACTTTCTACGTCTTTAAAGTAAATGTGAAAAGGAAAAATTAGAAAAGTTAGATTTTTAAAATTATTGAACTCTTCATGAGCTGCTGAATGACCGATGATGCTTGTGAATCGTTCATTGGCAATCATCATCATTCGTTGATAGCCGTTTGATTGAGTCCAACAACTTTGCCGTGAATTATCCGACAATATAGCAAAAGTGTCCATAAATATTACTTTCGCAAAACGTGTAGACATAAAGCTTATCTCATGTAATCAATAAATATTTGTCTAGAGGAAACTCTATATATCGTAACCGACATCGAGCAGTAATATATTTAGTTCGTAAGAATCGTCCAAATTTCCACTTTTATTCTTGTCCAAGAAAAAGAATACAACTGATGAAAAATAAGGAGACCATTGGAATCAATTTGCGAACGAAAATAAGAGAAGTGAGCTTTTACTAAATCTCACAGAATGTAATTTTCTTTTTTCTTTTTGTTTCCATTCCTTTTTAGCCTAAAACGAATATCGTTTCCAATATCTCCATTCTCATTGAATTTTCTTTTTAACAAAACAAAATACATTTTAAAGAAAGAAAGAAAAAAAGAAAAAGTAAATCTTCATTTTTACCACGTGAATATTGACTATTTGTCCATAGCGGAACCTCGCACGCGCTATTCCCCCCAAGACTTTAGTGAGCATTACTACGAATGATTATTAATTGTCCTCACGCGGGACGACCACAAATTTCAATGTAGTGGTTGCTGCTGAGCTGCTGCTGCTGCTCTTCCTTTGACCGGTCCAAGCAAAAAGGCCCCAAAAGAGGTTCCAATAGTCCACGGGCATGCACCACCCTCGTGCTGTCGATTCCCATGTGTTTCGGTCGCACGAAATTCCACCAATTTAGTCCTTTCAATGTCCTACAAATCACGACATCGGCCATCTACGTGGCACACCACCACGTCTGAGATATGTGCTGAACATTAATTGGAAGAATTGGCGTTGAAACTACGGCAAAAAAATGTAAAATTGAATTGACATATTATTTTAATCATATTTTCCAAAAATCACGACGCATGCCATCATATACGGTATATCGCCACATTAAGGATTTGTGCTGAGAATTGAAACTTCGGCACAACATCACGTTAGGGATCTGTGGTGAGAATTAACTGGAAGAATTGGTATTAGAATTTCGGCAAGATTAAGAAGTTTAGAATTGAATGAAATATGTACAACATTTTATGTCTTTCAATCATATTTCCCGTCAATCATGATGCAAGCCATCCTATGTGGCACACCACTACATTAGGAAGTTATGTCAAGAATTGGTTGGAAGGACCGGCATTAAAACTTTAGTAAGATTGAGAAATTTATGACTAAATTGACATCCATATAACGGATCTAGGATTGGTCGGACAGTTTCTCTGTAAACATGAGAGTTTGAGTCCATACAAAGGGAGGGTTTGAATTGAAATTTGTCATGTTCCGGGAGAGCATCAAGGACGGGACTTCTGGTCTTTCAATACTATAATGTTGGCGTCGATTATATTTACCAATTATGATAATGATGGAAAGGGGGAATCCAAGCAGATAAGGTCTTGATGTGCAGGTCGGCTTACCTAAATTCTAATGTCACGCCGGCGAACAAATGCTAATTGACGTGCCATCTCTTCTTTTCTCACTGTTCCCTCGTCATGCGATGGGTTTGGCGGAGAGTAGCTTGAAGTAGAGACTAGGGTTTTCTTGGCAATTTAGTAAGTGCAAGTCACATTCTGCCAAAGTACACCACAACAGAGATTAAAGTGCTTAATTAACATTTCGTATAAATTCGTTTATTTAGAGAGGCGTCGCTTCCGTTGGTTAGGATATCATTAAGGTATGACACAAATGTCCTCCCCGAGTTAATTTTAGTTGACACTCGTGCGCCGGCCTTCGTCAGACATTGATACTTTTTATGTGTTGACAAATGTTGAATACGTTGCATGCATTTGATCAAGACATTGGGGATGGCATGCTTGTCTAGCCTTGAGGATCGGGATTTCGGATAACCAAAGGACAGGGATTTTGTGTCTTAAAAAAGTGTGAAGTTTAAGATTTGATTGTTATTAGGAGCATGCAATTAATGTCATGTTTGGAGAAACCGATCCTTTGTGAATTTGAAATTCAAAATGATTTATTTGACTTATATTTGTGATGTGAGTGACTTAACATTTTCTTGAGCAATTTTTTGCTTAATTTTTTTATTATTTTTGGTGCAACACACTAACCCCTACCTCCAACATGAGGCATGGCTCAATTGGGAGTTCGAATGTCACCCCGTGATATTAGCAGGATGTTTTCTTACATGCACGGCCGATACTGACTAGATCACGTTAGCAATTTCGGGTCAAAATTAACTTGAATGACTACATTGACAATTTATTAAAAGGTTTATGACTAAATTGACAAATTTTTAAATGGTTTAGGACTAAATTGGGATAATGGAATGACTTAGGCTTGAATTGGCAAATTGTCAAAATGTTTATGATTGAATTGACAATTGAAAAGTTTATAATTAAATTGACTGTTGTACAATAGGTTAAGTAATTTGTTGGAGAATTTTTCCTACAATTCTCATATTATTTTTCAGTATACATGAAAGATTTGAGGATTGGGCCACTGATTGAATATAGCCTCGTCAAATTAGGCCTTCAACAGTGGGCCTAATGTGCTCTTGAAGCTGGGCTAGCCCTACAGAAAAGTCACCATAACTTTTCATCTGAAATATTATAAGCTTCCTTCTATTCAAAGCCAAGAATGAATTTCGGCAGGTTTGATCTGATCGGAGGTTGCAATGTCTCTCTTGGAGGATGTCACTTGCTCATCAATTTAGCAAATGTTTGTCTTCATTCATAGAATGTGTTAGATGAGAGAAATTATTACATACTCGCCGTCCAACTTATCATCAGTAGACAGCTGACGCTATATATATAATTATTGATCTCTATCTACTATTTATGGGCAATCACCTACTTCACATTTTTCGTGCATTTACACTTGGGCTGGCTGAAAGGTTGATTGGAATACATTACCAAACAATTCCATGTTCAATTATAATATCTTATTCTCAAAGTAACTTCCAGATTGTATCATTAATAGAGCCTTACCCAATGCACGAGGAAAGAATGACATGCATGCACCAATGCAGATTAACCAAACTGGAATACTTGGATGTTGCGAGTCCTAAAAGAGGTGCATTTAAATAGAGACTAACATCTCATAACATGGTGAGATCGTAACAATAGTAACACATCATAACATAATAAAAGGAAGAATAAAGGGAAAAAAAGAGGTAGAAGTGTCCAATTACTTTGAGGCAAGAATAAGCTTTGTACAGTTACATAACATTAATAGTTCTGTCCCTCAAAAAGGGCCATGGACCACATGAAACTCACACCTGGACACTGTACAAAGCATACGCCTAAGCATAAAGTTCGCAAAAAATATATAAAAGGTAAAAGCAGCCCTAAGAATCATAATATGTATATATGTATGACCACATAGAAGAATCTGCCTCTTGTAGCCTTCATCTGACAGACCTTCCTTATTCCTCCCTACCTTTTCCACCAGAATTTGGAGTCACATAATGCCTATTAACTTATTCCATCAATTCTTCAATGATTGGTTCTAGCATTCTACTTTAGTCATTCCATAATGCATTCAACAATAGTCCCTTACTTTCGGATAAAAGAAGAAGAATATATCGATGCAATGCTTACAACCAAGTGTCATGCTTATGAAATATCATCACTCGGTCGGATTGATAATATTACGTCAGTATGTCACTTTAAGTTAAAAGCATTGCATAATATACTCTTCGTTTTCTGGGTTTCCTCAAATGTATGTTCAAGAGACAAAAGAAGACCCACCATGGACTGCAAAATGGCGAGGGATCATCTGATGTTGAGAGCTTGCCCTATTTTGGCTTCCTTGGTCAAAAGATATGTAAGAAGAGTTGTAGTACTCCACCAGGGCAGGATTGTTCTTGAGATTAGCATTCTCGTGCCCGCTCTGTCCATTCAGCTTAAGTGATGATGAGTCTTTCATGAGCGAGCCACATTGCCTTGGCTGTGTTTGGTAGAAGACCTTTGATACCACCAGCTCACCTTCTTTCTCTTCCTCATTGTTGCCAAGGTGGTACTGATGCATCACCCAATTGGTCTTCTCTGGCTTCCTTTGCTTCCCATAGTTGGTGTAGAGCACAAGTATCTTCTTGTAGCCCTTGAGCTCTCCTTTCATGATGACCGGGCGGGTCTTGCCCGTCTTGTGCCACCTTGTCTCGCCGCCTTCCTCGTCCGTGTGGACCTTCCTTCTTTTCCTGTTGCCGGTCGTGTACGCTTTGGAGGGTCGGTGAAAGAAGTGGCGGATCATGCCGTTTTTGCTCACGCCTTCATCATCATTAGAAACATACATACAGGTTACATAACTTGGACAATCACACGTACATACTAGTAGACATGACAAACATAATCGGGCATCTCATATTTTTATGCAACGCAAAAATGTTTATAAAGATCAATGATGTTTATAAAGATCAATGATTGCTGCTTGGCAATTCAAACGGAAGACTAGTCAATGCTTTATATTGCTGGTGGACGTTACTTAGATTTGGATGTAGTATATTCCTAGAGACAATGAATAGGTATGGTCTGAGGTAAATATGATTGAGTTACTACTAAAACATTAACAAATGCATGAAAAATAGATGGATCTTTTGGCTAGAGAAGGAATTATGGCCATGGATGAGATATAATTTACATGCAACACAAGTGATGATCTCAAAAAAGCAAATAAATCAAGCACTTGAATAGATTTCCTTTCAAAGGTAATTATAGTCGATTGAGTACGTGCTGTACATGTACCTGGAGTTAAAGTTAAAATCCGTCGGTTCAATAATTGAAAAGAAGAGGGACAATAATGTGATACCTGCTTCTATATCTTCCTCTTCCTATGTGAGAGAGAGAGAGACAGAGAGAGAGTCTCTGTGAAGATTCTTGTACCATTCATGCAATGAAATCTAGCAACTGTGGGTCTAATAAAACTGAAATTTCAAATAACTTGTATGTAGTAAACAATCTTGAATTACTTTCTTATTAGATGACCCATCTACGTTCTTAGTTTGATGCAATGAAAAGGACCAAGAGAACAAGGAAAAGCTTCAAGAGAGAGAAACCCAAAACAAATGAACCGCACGTCTCGCAGAGAATGGTTAGTGTAAAATTCAATTCTTAACATTTTTTCAGATGATTTAATAACTACGTTTTAAATCCAGTGAGAGGTTCAAGATATCTAAGAAGAAAGAAGAAGGGCATAAAGCCGGAAAGGCACTCTCTATCCAGTACCTGGTAATTTCTCTGGATGGGTATAGCAAATCCCGTTCTCTCCCTGAAGGGTAGGGATGAACTGATCGATCAATCGGTGAAGCTTCCGAGCATCAGGCCGCACCTTCCCTTCCAAATGCTCGAGCAGCTCTTGATCCGTTGGATCGAACTTGACTCCAGCCGGCAGCCCCGGCAATTCCTGAATCCCAGTCTGTTCAAAGAAAGAATCATCAGAAGAGTTTATTGGCGAGTTATCAACCAAGACGAGTATGCTAGAAGAAATAACGAAAATTCTTCATGGAACTGAGATTGGTATAAAACCTGGTCCTGGATTTCAAATTCATGCCCGCAGGAAGGACAAGTCCTGAACACTGGAGGCCTCTTGGCAACAACACCGGCCTTATTGTTGGATGGCGGTGGTGAGGTTGCGCTCTCGTTTCTCTGCTCGTCACTCTTATTGTCATTATTGCACCAAGTCATGATTTTCTGTTCTTCGCTTTTTTTTCCTCCGTCTCGCTTTTCCTCACACTTCCCATATACCACTCGACACGAGATCTATATCTTTCTCCTGTCACCTAAACTATATGCACTCCAACTACAACAATATCTCCCTTGGGAAGAGAGAGAGAAAGTGACAGATGAGGGAGAGAAAAGAAAAGGAAAAAAAAAAGAAAGAAGAAGGGAATGAAGTTAAAAAGCAACTTGTCTCTTCTTAAAGCTTGTTTTAATTCATGTGAGTTTCTTCTTGAGGGTTGGGAAGGAATTAAATTCTCTCTCTCTCTCTCTCTCTCTCTCTCATTCACTTTTTACGTCCTTTGCGATCTTATAGAATAGAACCCATCCTGCTTGATAACCACCCTTTCTTGCTCTTGCTTCCCAGAGAGAGAGAGATGAATAATTAAATAATGGAAATGGAGAAAAATGGAGTTTCTGGTTGTGTATGATCTGCAGAGACAGAAAAGAGACGTTGCTTGGATCTGAAGTTAGCCGAATAGCCACCGATCGATGCCTAAGTATGGCCGATCCATACGATACCAATTGAAACACTTGAAGGAGAATAATTGTACATTTGGGTCCTTTACCAACTTCTGTGTACAGAAAGCTTTCACTTATGAAAATGAAGAAAAAAGAAGAAGAAAAAAACTATTGTCTAGGCTTAAAAGAAACAAC
Source organism: Eucalyptus guilfoylei (assembly GCA_016097605.1). Classification (NCBI taxonomy): domain Eukaryota; kingdom Viridiplantae; phylum Streptophyta; class Magnoliopsida; order Myrtales; family Myrtaceae; genus Eucalyptus; species Eucalyptus guilfoylei. Next base: position 28,193,510 of record CM027861.1, read on the forward strand.
CAAAGATTAAATAGGGTTGAGTAGAGATGGGGCAACCTTATTTACAGGAGACCTTTCAACCCACCCACACACAGGCACTCGCACTCACAGAGAGAGAGAGAGAGAGAGAGAGAGAGAGATGCAGTTGCAGTTCCAATGTCGCCCTAGAGTGTACAAAAAGCTAAAATAGAGAAATACACATAAGACAGCAGGAGGAGAGAGAGAGAGGGAGAGGCCCTATCACGAAGTGCCAACCATAATTCTATTTCTTCACGTAGACTTCTAATGCAAAGCAAGAAACGTCACCCGATATAACAAAATTGACGGTGTCTCCCTCCAATCTCTTTCTCCCCCCACTTTGGTAAACCATTTCTCTGTAAATGACAAAAATCTGCAGGAAAAAAAAACCAATGACTTGTCTTTTAAATTTTCTATCGTTATTAGGTGTAAGGTTTTTTTTATTCATTTCTTCGAATTTAAATTTGCCATTTATAGTTTGGTTCTGATTTTCGCATTTCCTAATGTTCGATATCCTCTATTTTTTTTCTTGCCCTCCCTAACTTACTTGAAAACTGCTTCTCATGAAGGAAAAAAAAAATACTCGAAAACTCAAATGATCGATCGTTTGCCATTGAATTTTGTGTTACTACAAGTATCTGCATTTATAAATGAGAAATATATACATATAGGACCTCGCTTGAATTCTACAGAAGAGAAACCATTAGAAAATGACACCATACGGGACAAGGCTTCAAGAAAAGATAGATCATAATTTATGGTTCGCCTTGTGCCCTATAAACTGTGCTGCCAAAGCTGAGAAAGTAGATAAGGGGTATTCGTTCGATATGTATCCACTAAACATCTACTAACTTAGAAAAGTATATTATATGTAAGAGTAATTGAGCTTATCTTTTGCCAAAGGACTAATATCCTAGTTTAACAAGATCCAAAAGGTTTGTCCACCCTAATAGAGCAACGAATCCATAATTAGGTGCAATATTTTCTCAATAGTACTCCCCACAATCAATCTGACCCCAGGTATCTTTTTGCTCCACCAACTGCTCTTCTCCCCTCAATTGAATCAAATTGATAACTAGCTTCATTTTTCTTCTAAGGATTGTTCTCTCTCTCTCTCTCTCTCATCACAACGTGCATCATGAGTATGGCCTTTTCCACGAGAGAATGTGCTGAACCCTCATAATAAGTAATGTGCCTGTCCTTTAGCACTCTTTTCTTTATGCCTAAAAGGTCTCTTCATGCATGAAGGACGCAGGAAAAGAACAAAGGACATCTGAGCAATCGTTGTCAACTAAGTGTATTGCAAGCTGAAGACGAACCAAGGAGAAATGAAACTAGCATCTGATCATTTTGAGGACGCCATGGAATTGATCTAAGCAGTCTTAACTAGGTAAATTGATGTTGTGGCATATCCGTACTACTGATAATACTTCCAATGGGGGACACGGTTGTGTACAGTATTTATGTGGTATAAACCATTTCTTAATTTATTGGTAAAAAGTTGGATTCAAATCACCCGAATGTAGAGGGTAATTTAACAATTTCAATTTACCTCTTTGAAGGTCACCACATTACACTAAGAAGGTCATATGAACAAGATTGAATAAAACCCATGAATCTGAAATTTATTTGAGCAATATTCGACCATAGCAATACTCTCTACGTATAGGATCATTGAATCCTAAGAAAAATGACGCTTTAACTATGTTGATCTGCCCTTGTATTCAAAGGATCTAGGTCACCGCCATGGTTTATAGTTTCCATAAATCTAAAAGTCCACATATGGATATGAACCTTGGATACCTTGTCTTGTTTGGTAGCATTCAATACGTCACTCGAATCCTTTGTATTATATTAATCTGCCACATGAATAACACATAGCATGAAAGGTAAAGCGTGTCCTGTTTAGACCCTTGATTGCTCAGTGTGATGGGCCTACTATCTCACGGGCCCACTAGCTCATGGGCCTTGTAGATCTTGAGCCTAAGGACCAATCTGGGCGGGTCTAAGGAGGGCCGTTTAGTTACAAAGTCCACCTGGGCTTGAGTTGGACTGAATCAGGCCCGCCAATCTTACAATAAGGAAGCGTTCTCAGTTGGGCCAAGTAATGAAACAGAGCTTAATACTTAGGAGGCCCATTCGGCCCACTTGCGCGCCACACGTGTATGGCCACCTTTTTGGCAAAGAGGGCTACTTTACTTGAGCCTAATTCCCTTAAAAACCCTCAACTTTAGGTTCGAGATCAATTCCGTCCCAACTTTTTTTTTTAATCTAAAAAAATCACAAAATTTCACTCTAGCTCTAAATTTACATTGTGTCAAAAAATTATTGCTATTCTTCTCAAAATTATCAACATTAGAAGGTGTTGTTGTTATATACGTAGATGAGGGTGTTGGTAAAGATGCGAATTCTAATAATGAACTTATAATTTCTAACTGGCATTGATGTTGAGAATTTTGAAGAAACTAGTAGCAATTTTGAGTTGATGAAAGTTTTTTGGGACGAGAAAAAATTTGGGCAAATTTGGATTGGACCTAAAGTTGGTATTTTTTTTTTTTTTTTTGGAATTAAGACGATATTTAAAAAGAGGGAGGGGGGGGGGGGGGAAGAAAAAACTAAGGTTAATTGCGGATACCCTAATTTACAAATCTACTGCTATAGAGCCATGTATGTTCTTCATATTTCGAAACATTAATGCATACTTGGCCTTTTAACTAGTTTTGGATATTGATACTCTCTAACCTTATTATTTCATAATTATTATTTTTTTTCCGGTTTTCCTCTTTATGAAGAGCACAAAAACATTGGAAACAAACTTAAAAATGCTGAAAATACTTTAGATTAATTTCAATAAGAGGACTTGGAGGTCATAGCAATGACGATTTCATCGTATAGTTTTAATTCTCTAATTGATTTACATTCTTGAATCAGTAAAGAAAAAGAAGACTATGCAAGTCCAAACAAGTGTTTTGCTCACTCCATTAAATTCTTCATTAATCATTATCGATTATTCGCGTAAGTTATGTCGTGTGTTTTTTTTTTTTTTTTTTTTTGGGCTTATGATTAATAGAATCATGTAACTTGCTTTGTTACTTAAGTAAAAATGTTTTTTTGCCTAGTAATAAGTATTTCTTATTGGTCATTACTATGAAACTGGAGTTTCATCTGTCCAAGTGACTATTGCAGTTCCTTCTATCGTCAAAAGCATGCCAATAAGCAGTTGTTACAAATATACACATGCGATATATTTATGACTTATAATGTATGACAAAATTTCTTTCAATTGTTAATCTTGAGAGGTCTTGGCCGGTGGCGTGATCACATGACAATAGGATATTGCATAGTAATCATATGCAGTTCCAATGTATTATGTATTTACATGATTGCTAGGAAAAAAAGAGACTAGGGTTTCATATGGTGTCACATTGCATCAGTGCTCGTTGGAAATGCATAACTATTGAGGTTCGGGATAGTATCTGATTAACACGTCCTTTAGAGAACTCTTGAAATCATCTCTCCTTGTCGTTTGACAAAAGCATCATAATGATGGACTTCATGAGTAGATAGGAAATTCTGCACAAATCATGCAAACTCAGAGTTGGCGCTCTAGATTGAGACATTAGCAGATTTCCATCTCGGAATTTGAAGGCCACCTACTCAAATTCCATCAATTAGTGCAAACAGCTTTGAGTTAGGGCTACCAACACTGGCCAAACGCCTAAGCTTAATCAATTCATATGAATTTAGGTAGAGGTAATCATTAGATGGGCCCAGTTCAAGTCCAAGCCCACCCATATTATAAAGTTTATACACAAATCTTTGGATAGGGTAGGACCCTAGCCGAAATTAGGTGGGTCGGATTTTTCTCATATAAGATTATAACCCAAACTTATCCATTTACCTTTCGGGCTCATCCGCGCATTGATCACCTCTACTTGCAAGATTCCTATGATCCTCTAGATTGTCGAACCTCTACTCATATCCGTGGATTAAAAAATTAAATACAATTCATATTCTAAGTTTATTTTCAATAGCACTTGGCATAATCTACTTTTAAAATCTATACTTTGCCGGAACTTACGGTTGATATTATCACACCTTACGATTTCAAAACCCTACACTTCGCACCCTATGAATTCTTGACGTGCAAACTTTGCTTAGTCGAACTCTTTTTCTGATCACGTCATCCACTGTCGCTTTTCATTGTCTAAGTCCTGAACTTCTCATCAAGAAAAACCCCTTTTAACTATTCCATATCCTGAGAAAACCCATGTGTTTTTCGCACTTCTTTTTCTTCTTCTCTTAATATAAGCACAAGGCAGGTGCAAACAACATCGCTCTTTTCCCCTTGCAATCACTTCTACCAATCGTAGCTCTCAAGAGACTCAAAAGCCGAAGCTGGAGCTTTGAATTTCAGTTGTACTAAACTCTCCAACATAGTTTTGCGTGTCTACCTTGCCCTGTTAACTTGTACCAAACTCCACGCGACCACTTTGCTCCTCTCAACATCTCAAAACCTAAGGGGACTTTCTTTTGTAGGGACAACGCTAGCTTGTCTTTTCTCTTTTACCCTCTTCATCTTTTTCTTTTGATTTCTTGAGGTCTTAATCATGTCTGTACTGCATTTTTCATCAGCAAAAGGCAAAGTAAAATCCTGTTGGGGGTAAGAGAAAAGCCATTGCACATACATAGACTCAAAATTAAAAGCTCTCTATAGTGTAAAAACTAAAGTGAAAGTGCACTCGCTGTCTACAGACGTGTGCTCAAGCGCACTTGAAAATGATGGTGTTTGGTCGGCTCAAGATAACCTGTAAGAGATTGACATCCATGAAAAGGAAAGAGGGCGACTGTTTTGACACGCTTATGCCTTTATCATGTCATAGGGTTTCTTGCTTATGTAGTAAAAGGAAATACGCTATTAGAGCGCTGGATATCCGACACTTGTGATGATTCAGTTGGGCTTTGTCGTTTTAAGCACACACATACGATCTGTCAAACGGTTATTATTCACTCATATACTTAGACCTATATTGTTGTAGGTATGTATATGCTTTTGGCAAGGATCACTCGGACATTTAGGGCGCGCATGATAACGTTTCTACTCCGGAAAATAAAATCTTTTCATAAATAATTATTTTCTATTTCTACTCCTTGGAACAATTTTTGAGTAAAATAATGCATTTGGTAACTATACAAAATTTCTATTTTCGAAATAGAAAAAGAATAGAAATGTGTTTAGTATGATTTATAAATTTTTGTATTTATTCGTTTCTTTTTTCTTGCTCATAGACCGCCAAACGCTAACCACCGACCGTCGGCGCGTGACCATCAACTGTTAGCATGGTCGCCGGCAGTCGAGCGGCGGCATCAATCGTTGGCGACTATCGGCGGTTGGTCGGCGATGGCCACAGGCGGCCGGAGGTAGCCGGTAGTTAGCGGGCGGGTGGCAGCGGTTGCGGCAAAGAAGAAGAACAAAAGAAAAAAATGACTTATTTTTAGAAATTGTTTCCGGGAACAAGAAACTACTTTTTTTTGTCTCTTATTTCTATTCCAAATCTATTCCCCGACTACTTTTATATTCCGGAGAATAGAAAAATAAGTTGGTGTTACTAAACGGATTTATACTCTTTTTTTGTTTTAGGGAACAAAAGAACAAAAATCGGGAGAAACAGAAACGTTATCATGCAGACCCTTAGAACTATATATGTCATATTCTTTTTAGGAGGATCATTCATTTAAACAATAAAAAATTATGTATGGCACAGTACCCTATAAATTACTGTAATCAGTTGCAATTAATAAGCAATTCACAATAACATATATGTGCAAGAAAGTACTCTTTAGCAACGATAACCTTAAACATTTGCACCATAACTTCATTACAGGCAGAGAGTTAGACAAGAACGTAGTGAAGAACTAAAGGAAAAAAAAGAGCAGCAGATTAACACGTTTATATACAGAAAAAAAGCAGCAAAGATGAACTGTCCCCGCCTGCAAGTTCTTGCATGTACCAACTCCATCTAATCCTTTACTTACATAAACATAAATTAAGCTTGCATGCATGGTTTTAGTGATTTGAAAAAGGCTATAATTAGTACCACCAGTTGGCTTCGGGCCCTATGCTTTGTACTAGGATCAAGCCTTTGTTTCCACTGAAACATTCTTTAGATTCGTCTCACTCTCACATTTTTTTTTCCCTTTGACGAGACAAACAAGGAGATGAAACTATATTGCAATAATGGAGCTAAAAAGTGATGCTCCTCTTTGGTCTCCCACTAAGTTCCCCACCTCCCTCAAAACAACGCTATTTAAAGCCACCACTTTTTAAATTTGTTTTTAAAATGAAATGATCAACTTTTGAAGAGGTGAGAGAGAATATGCATGGATATCTCCTTCGACCCTCCATAAGGTCCCCGTCTCAACACACCAAACTTTTAAGGGCAAATTCATCAGCACTCAAATATGCCAACATTTTTTTCTTGCCCCCCTCTCTCTCTCTCTTCCCCCATTGTAAAGTTTCCGACTTTCCGTCCAGAAACTCTCAACTTTTTTATCAAATTGGCTTGTATGAGCACATGTAAAAGAGAAAGAACACTGTTCATGATCATCGTCACCATCACCATCACCATCATCATCATCGTTAGATCCAACCATTGATGGATGGAGGGTTACACATGGTGTGCACGCCCACACCCAAGAAATCCCTAGTTTGCCCACCTCCAGAAGAAGCATTGTTATCATCGCTCTGAGTGATGTTCCTGCGCTTCGCAGGTGGTGGGTATGCTTGCATTGTGCTTAGTGTTATGTCCTCTGCAGTGTCAGAGCTTGGCATTTGGCTTGACCCAAAAAACCCACAAAACTTATTATCTTGATCCTGAGGTTGTTGACCATTATTATTGCTGGACTTCAACCCAAAGCTCCCCAGGAAAGATGGCTCGGTGGCCGCGCCCATCTGCGCCGCCTTCTGTAAGAGAGCTGTCGCGGACATGTTCGCGGGAGATGAAGCTGGTTGCTGATGCTGAGTGCTGTACAGTGAAGGGACGCTTAGGATGTTGTTCTGATGATGATGGTGATTTTGACCTTCCTTCATGTGGTGAAGTGAAGGAGTGTTTATGCTGATGTCCTCACAGGCAGAGCTTGATGAGAACCTGCTTCCGAAGACCCAGCCGCTCAGGTTGTGATCCGACGGCGGAGGGTTGTTGTTTGGGCATGTGTTGTCTGCATACAAATGCGTTGCTGAGGGATTATTTAGAGACCCAAGTTGGTGAATCTCTTGCAAATTGATGCCCAGCGATGATTCTTGGGGTTGAGAGGTTTGACCCATCCATAGAGAAAGCCCACCGCCATTTCTCGGTTGGTGATTGATCATGGGCTCGGTGCTCATGTTGCTTGAGATTGGCTTGAAGATGGAAGGTATGTTCGGTGGGAGGTTTGGAGGCAGGAGCGAAGTGCCCATGAAGTGGTAGGCGGCCGTTGGGTGAATGGTGGTGGCCGCATTGACTCTCGCCGTCTCCTCCGCCAACGCGTCGCAGAACGCTCTGTGAGTTATGAAGCTGTCTCGCCTGCGAGATGACGTTATTTGACAGATACAATCAGTCTTACATTGCCTGAGATCCGGCATTAAGGCGACAAGTGGTCGCTAAATAAACAAAAAGGATTGCATGTAGCACAAGAAAGCTAGGATTCCCCGACTGTAACCGGGTCTACCATGGTACTGACAGAGAAATATAGTCGCTCTCTTTTCGAAAGTCAATGACTTGAGAAGCGGAAACGAAATTTGCAAGGTGAGAGAAATCGCCGGTGCATGGAACGTGTCAAAACGGGCTCTTACATGGTCAAGAAGGTTTTACTTAATATAAGGAGAGGCAAGCAGCAAAAGCTTAAGCTTTTGATTGTTGTTTTTCGCATTAATGGTGAAGGAGCTTTTAAGCAAACTCCATATGATGCTTTCTCTAGGCTTTTTGAAAACTCAAGCTTTTATTTGTGTTTATCATATAAACTCATGCTGACTAGTACATATTGAAGGGAGAGGACAAGAGATAAAAGAAGCCGGCCATTGTCCAGCTGTGAAGTGACCAACGTTTCCAAGAAATTAAAGAACTTCGGGACATATAGAGATTTGGGTTACCACAAGTCAACAAAAGGACACTAGCCTAGTCTCCTTTGTCCTCATCCTCCCTCACCTTTTTTCGGGTCGGTCATCGGTGACCACATCCCCATGAAATTTACCAGAACTTGCATCCAAAAGAGGTCACTAGTGCTTTTCTTAGGTTTTTCTTGGATGTGTTGGAACAAGAAAACAACCATCTAATTATAAGACCCTATTTTCGTAGCTTGTCATGTATCTCCTGCCATGCACACATCAAGGGTCAAGTCCGCAACCACAGGTTACCACACTAGATTCCACTTTCTTGCTTTTAATAGCTTCTCGCTCACCTCCAATATAGTCTTCTCAACCAAAAATCTTATCAGTATTACTTTGGAAAGTCCACAAAAAATGTCCAAGTCAAACAGCAAAATCTGCAACATCAGTGGTAACTTTTTCTCTGTGGTTGGATAATTTTCCCAACTACTTATCAACGTTCTTCTCGCTTTGCGTTAAAACTACCCAGTTTCATCTCGGCCGTCATTGGATCATAGAAAGGCAAACATATGAAAAAGAGCGAAGAACTAGTATTTTACCTCGAAAAAAGAGTACCGCAGTCACATCGATACTCTCTGGTGCCACAGGTCTTGGAGTGTGCCTTCCAGTCCGACTGAACCGCGTACCGCTTGGAGCACTTCTCGCACTTCCACTTCTTCTCTCCGTGCTTCCTGCAAAAGTGCTTCTTGATCCCGGTCAGGTCCCCGAGCGCCCTCGACGGGTGGTTGTGGACACACGTCTTCTCAGGGCAGACGTACACGCGCTTTCTGGGCTCCTTGGTGCTCCGCTGCTTCAGCTTCCATGGCAGGTTGTGCCCTCGCCGGTGGAGCTGCAGGTTCTGGTCCCTCTGAAACCCCTTTCCGCATATTTCACACAAAAACCGGTTCGTCGCCATTAGGGTCTTGGGAGAGAGAGCTATGACTTCGGCTTCTGGATCTGTAGGAAAAAAAAAACATGTTCTAATTAACAAAAAGATTACATGCCCAGAATTTGTTTGGTGCAAAGTAAGCATTTTTTACTTCTGCATAAACCCAATTATAGCCCCAGAATCTTCACTATACAAAGCTAGAAGAGAAGAAGAAGGAGAAGTAGGAGGAGGAAGAGGAGGAGGAGAGGAAGACGAAGAAGAAGAGGAAAAATATAACAAGAAAACTTGCCTGGAGTTCCTGGGAGATTTCTCTTCTTCTTGGTGGTGGAAGGTGGTGGTGGATTGGATCCAGGAATACTTGGGTTCTGATGAGCAAAGCCATTTGGGATCACTTCTTGTGAGGCCATGTTCTCTAACATCCCTTTCTCCCTCGAACACAGTTCGCTCTTATGTCTATTAAGAAAAGCTCAGCAACACACACGAGTTTAACAGCAACCTTAGATGGAAATTTCAGACAAAACCCAAGAGAGCTGGTGTATATTTATCCTCTTAACCCTAACAACAGGGTCTCTCTCTCTCTCTCTCTCTCTCTCTCTCTTTCTGATATAAATATTTTAGTTAAAGTTGTTCGTATGGTGTTGTTAAGTAAAGTAATGTTGAAAGTATACACTTGTGGGAGGTGGTGAAAAGTTGAAATGAGGGAATGGGGGAAGAGAAGTTGCGGGCAAGGCAGAGAGGAGAAAAGGTGAATGATGACACTTATGATGAGGTTCGGGGGAATAGGTTGTCTCTTTGCCTTTTGCGCGCAGGTTGGAATGATTATCCAATAATTCTCCTTAGCCTTTTGTAGTTTTCCCATTTGTCTATTTGTATTCTCACTTTCAATAGCCCTTTACGAATTCACTTATTTCCATTTTAAAAAAAAAACTGTACAAAATATTGACAGTTGGGACCCGATCAAATAAGATTTTTTTCGAGAATATATAAGAGCTCCTGAGGAGTTTTGAAAATCTCTGCATTTGTGATCATACATTCGTGTGTACTTGTAAAAACTTAGTTTGTAATTTTTCAAGTTGATGTCTTGAGAAAAAAGTTCCTAGAAATTTTAAGTATTATAAAAGAATTGTAATATACATTTCAGATTTTCAGACTTGCCCCACATAGTAAGGCCCACTACGTGTAAATACAAAAAACCTCATCTGAAATTTTATGCAACCATTATGACACGATAATGTGAGCTACGCCCTTTTCAATAACGTGATTAAGTGATGCATAAGTTATTCTTCCCTGTTTCATACATCTATCATTTGAAGGTCAATTTCAAATATACTTGTCGTCCCAAGAATGGTGGACTTGCTTTTTTTCTTTGTCAAAAAGATGCAAAAATGAGAAAGGAAATTTATATGTGATGGAGACCGAGTGAGTTTGGCCGGCAAGGCATACATATCCAATCACGCCCCTTATTATCCTTTTTCCCAAAAAACTTAAAATAAAATTCCCCCTAAGTTTCTGGCTCATCAGTTACTCTTTATTTTTCTAATTTTCATGGGTTTGGATTAAGAAGAGTGTTTGTTTTTTTCATAGGGTTCTTGGGACATGAGGATCTTTTAAATCTCCCATGCACGTGGCGACATGCACGTGTCCACCTGGCAAGCAAGGTAAAATCCAATGCAAACGACGAAACAAAGACATTGAAAGGAATAATCGTCCGGATGGCAGTCCTTTGTGAGACCATGAATCTCCTTGTCAAGATCTCAAATCTACTTGGTCATATTAATCCATTTTATGACCTAAGATTATTGATCTTGCAAACAAAATACATGTAATTTGGTTATGAAAACCACAATTTTTTTGGTTGAAGCACCATGGACTTGTGAATTTTGAAGCGAACCTAGTAAATTAAGTAAGGATTTAGATCCTCTAAATTTAGATAGGCGTAAATTTAATCGGAAAAGTTACTTGTGATTTAGGAGAAGTTATTTAGAAAACTGGATAACCTATGCATCCCCTCCTCTCCGACTTTCTCCTTCCCCACCTCCACCGCAACAAATCTTGGTAGGTCGCCGTCACCTCAGTGACACCAGCCATTCCCCCGTACCGATGCTGTCGCACTCTCGTCTTGTTGCCGCCTTCGCCTCCCATCCCCGCCGTTGTGTTCTAGATCCAGCCAACCATCCCCTCTAGTAAGTAGTACCGTACTGTTTACCACTCGAGGCAAAATCAGAGTTAGGTGAAGGGGGAAAAAAGGAAGAGGAAAGAAAATGGAAAAGAATTATGGACTATTCAATGGCATGTCGATCTCACAAGATGGTAAGTTTATAATAAATTTACTCTATGAATTTAAAGGATCCTAGTTCCTTATATAACATCATACTAAGTAGAATAGGTAATAATATGGATGTCATACATATTATACGTAGGAGCCTGTGCGTGTGTGTAGGCTGTCGAGTCAATCTTTTAAGTTTGAGTGGTTGGTCAATTATTGATCGGTAGATAGTAAACTGAATGATTGATATTTTGTTCCTCTCCTTTTTGCCAGCACAAGCACTAGTACATGCTTTTCTTTAAGGAAAGAAAATAAAACTTTCGGTTGTACTTTGAATACTGCTTATAACCCACCATCATGTGTCACAACAGTGGGAGTGGTAGGTCTTGAATTGCAAAAAGCCACGCGTTTTTTTCATTTTTCTTACTTATTTTTATTTAGTGGTAAGTAATTAATTAACCTACTCGAAAATACTGAGAAATTGCTTCTACCAAAAGCAAACTAAAGCAAACCATGCAATGAACAAGGACCCGTGAGCCAAAAGCTTTCTTTGTATATTCGCTTTAGTTAAATAGAGAAAATCGTGTACAATGTACATCAAAGCCACCTATTCCTCCATTTTTCTAATACTTGGAAATATTATTCTATTATACCCATCAGGTAAAATTGGGGACTCATTCATGTATATAGATAGATGCGGGGATTTTTGAATCTGTTGTGAAATTGAAGACGAAAATGAGGAAAGGTGGGAAGAGGTTAAAAGACAGCGAGCTGACAAAGGCAGTGAATTTTTCGAAGCGTGAGAAGAGCGTCTGCTTGTGGGCTGACTTTTGCTGACAGCCCCCTTAATCATAATCTAATCATTCCCCAATTCTTTACGATAGTTTCCTTGGACTTATGCTGTTGAACTTTGGCGACTTGAGAATATTCTCTCCTCCTCCCAACAACAACCCCCCCTCACACTCTTACAACTTTCAAGGCCCTCACAAAATCAAGATTCCTACACAAACTCTCTCTCTCTATCTCTCTTTCTCTCTGTCTGTCGGGGCAATTCAAAGAATTAATTTTCTTTTGTGGAATTTCAAAATGAACAGTCTTTGGGGAAAAGCAAAACGTTGTCACCACGGGTCTGTTTGTTCTTTGGTTGTCTTCTTCTGGTTAAAATGAAGGAAGGGCTATGTTCTCTCTCTCTCTCTCTCTCTCTCTCTCTCGTGTGTCTCCAGATGCGTGTCTATTGTATATATTCACTTGAGCAATTCAAACGGAAAGAGTTCAAAAGATACTGATTTTTTTCCTAGGACCAACTACCTAGGCATGGATATGACCCGGGCTTTACATGGAATTAGCTTACAAGGAGATGAGTCCAAGTCATGTGAAGTTGCACTGTTCCTTTTATTCCCTTTTGGAAGAGTTTATACTGGGAAGGAGATTTTAGGGTTTGTCTTGTAGCATGTGTTCTTCTGTGTGGAATTCCAAGAAAGTATAGCGCGAATTAGGGTTTTATCAGCAACCCATATAAATATTTTAATTCAAAGGAGATATGTAGCTGCGTTAAGCGTGATAGGAGTTGGACCATCTTGGAATTGTGGATCAACTGTATAATTAATAACACAAGGTTCTCTTAATTAAGATGTTAAATTGTGACTTTGTGAGAGTACACGCTCATATGTTAAATATGAGATCCAGTTCTGACCAAGATAGTCAGGAATCGCAAAAAGAAACTTTAGTAAAATACTTTGTGTAAAATCTTCCTAAAGTCTGCAAAAGCTATTTTGAAATTTTCTTTCTACAAAAAAGGTAATCCCCTATTCTTCAAAAGTCTATCCCACTGTAAAATCCGTCTACACAGTAATATAGCGGTATTACAATGCCGAACATGATCCAATTATTCAAGTGTCCACTGGTAATTTATTATGTCATTTTGTAAATCAATTCTTATGTTACCCAATATTATTTTACTTTATAATAACTAGTCAATGCAAAAATCGGAATTACGCAAATATCGGCAATTGAAGTATAATTGCTGGGAAAAGGATCTTTCTTTGCTTTTGAAAAATTACCCTGAAAGGAGAGCAGATTTAGGTCGAGGAATCCACGTCTGTAGAAGCCCACATACTTTAGCATATAAAAAAAAGTGGCAAGGAATATGTGCCCTTTCCCAGACCAATTCTCTATTTCTGCTTTAGTTTTCTTTCCCTTTTGATTTTTTTTTTTATTTTCACGTTTGCTTTATTACTTTTATACTCATTATCTTTGACTAACTTAACCAAGCAGTTCTTTGCTTGTTGAACTAAAGTAGGCCAAAACCTTTATTATAAGCACTATAAAATTCTGGATGTGAATATACTTGGGATGATCTTTTGCTTTATAGCTTTTGGGGTGTGTTAGGGTCGCTGTTAAAGATTGTGCTGATGCGAATTAATCGTATCTTTCTCAAAGTATATACCAAAGCCAGGTTCAATGAAAGAGGGAGGGAAACAGATAGAAAGAGGGGAGATAGGAGAGAGAAAGTGTGCCGTTTGCGTATTGGATCAGCACAAGGAAAACTTTTGAGATTTCCACGACTCAAAATCTCAGAATTTGGTTTTCCATCATACGTAGATGAATGGACTAAGGAAAGGGTCATTTTACCGCTGAGATTTAAATGTACACGGACTTTAAAAAAAACTGTGGAAATATTATATGTAGATTATATGTCAACGTTTATATAATGTGAAAGCTTTAGAATGTCAAAATTACAAAGAGTCAAAACGCGCGCGTCACAAGATACCAAAATAGTGAAAAGTCAAAAGCAAAAGTTATTTGGGACGAACTCTTAGCATTTTGTGTATGTCTAAGAGAGAGAGAGACCTAAAGGGAGAGATAGAGGCGATCATGGAGGAAAGAGAGACAAGTAATGCTACATGTACTAAAAAGATTAGTAAAAACCCTCATCAAGTGATGTGTCGACCTTCGTGGTATATGCTATGTCATCGAACGTGTGTTCAGTGAGCAAGAACATTGCATAGAGAAAAGGTGAAGAAACTAAAAAGTTTGGCCATGAATAAGAAAAAGGACATCTCATTATTCTATGTTCCGTTTGTGCCAAATATAAGGAAACTAAATTTTCTTTTTGTCCAAAGAAAAAAATGAACTAGTTGATTAGGAGTAAAAACGTGAGTGACAATATTTTGATCAATTTCAAAGGGATCGATCCTGTTTTTAATTTCTTCCAATCTCAAGCCAATTTTTGTAAGTGGCGATACTAATGGTTTGTTCGTTACACGAAAAAGGAACTTGGTATGATTTACTTGTATCCGGTTTCATTTGCAAATAAGATGGAAGTCATTTTCTGATATTTACTGGCGAAATATACTTTTGAGAAAATAGTCTTGCGACCTGATGTGAGTTCCCATCTCGGGGTCGATAGTTAGGACCTAGGTTTGGGCACTAGCTGGACTTGAGTTGTGGCGGTTGAGGTCTTGGAAGCATGTTCTATGTCCTAGGTTTGAGCAGCTGGGGATCCGGGTTAGGGTGCCTGCATCTTAGGGCCGACCATTGGTGTCCAAGGTTTGGGAGTCGAGAACTCGAGTTTGGGAGCCTGGGTCACGTACCAAGCCACTGGGGGACTCTAGTCTAGCGCTAGGGCTTGGGTCCAGGCTGTCGACGCCTCAATTCCAATCGGGGTGCCCAAATTGCAGGTTCAACCATTGGATTCGGGGTTTGAATACCTTTTTATCTTCTCCAATCTTATGCTAAACACATATACTTTTGCATTCAGCCTTCTAATATTGCGGAAAGTTTCATACTATGAATGATGAGACTAAAGTAATTGTGCGTCACTTAGTGAAAGAAGATTGAATTCCACTTTAGATTTTTGTGCATTGACTAGAGCACTAGTCATCACAAGATGGTTCTTTTTCCTCACACTGTAAAAGGCTCTGGTCAAATGGACAAGAACACCGATCATAAAGGAAGTAATAGTTTAAGTAGAGTCTGTTTTCCTTTTGACGATCGAGATGGCAACACTAACATAAAAAAAAACGTAGATTTCCGAAATGCAAGTGAAAATTGTTGAGCCTGCAAATATATCCTATCAAAGAAAGGTGCCGTTTCAAAAATCAACTTAAAAACCCTTAATACTCCGTTGGCAACCCTCCCACTCCCAAAAACACTCCCTCAAAACAACTTCATTTGCAGGCTCTCAGCTTTAGTTTCTGAAGCTAAGAGCCCGCTTTTCTTTTCTAGGTGTTGATTTTCTGTTTTTTTTTCTTTTTTTTTTCTGTTCTAATTTGGGAGTCTCTTTTTTGCCTGGTTGGACATCTTCTTTCGCTCGTTGTCGTTGCTTTTCTTTGCTCGTCATGGTGAATAATTCTGCTTGGAGCAAAAATCTTTGTGAGAACTTCACATTAGTTCAACTAATAAGATGCCCAGGACATGATTCTATGGCTCTTTCGAGATTTGGCGGAAACTGTCATTTCTCAATTTACGTCTGGATTTAAGTCCGAGAACTTGTCTTTCCGATCTAAATCTAGATCTAGAATTTCCTTAGAGGCATTAGATCTACAGTGATTCAATATATTGTTGTTGTTGTCTCCATATGGTAATGATGTCGAGGACGCTGAAACTAAGCACGCACTAGAAGATGTTGATCATAAATGAGAAGATTGTGCAGGCATAGCTTCTAAAGGGGAAGATCTCGACATATGCCCATCATAGACGGCTCTAGTAATCAGCCACCGATCATTATTTATTGTTGTCACAGATTTAGTCTTTTGGAATGAGAGTATGCTTATAACATACCAGGCTATATTTTTTTGTTTTCTGGATTTTGTTTTGTTTTATAGCTCTTTGAGATTTGCTTTACTTAGAAGTTATGTTACTCTCATATGTGATTTTGATAAACGAATGAAATTTTTTTTCTACAAAAAGAAGAAAAAAAAAAGGTGCCCAAATTGCTTCTCTTTTGCTTTAATTTCCTTTCTTTTCGATGAAAGTGTTTCTTATTAGGAATCAATATGCAAATTATGAACATATGTCCAAATTTGGATTCGCGTCTTTTCTAGTGACCAATTATCAGTTGGATACTCCACGAATCCAGAATTATTAGCTTAAGGTGAATTTTCTCGTCATAATGATCCGCTTTATGATGATTGGCTAAAATTATCTACTAAAAACTAACTTCCTTTTTGTTTTCTTGATTTTTATGGGCCATTACTTTGTACTAAATTCGTAGCTAGGATGATGGGAGCACCCTCTCTCTAGAATATTGAATAGACCACCACTACATGAAGATCAATCAACAATTCCATACATTTTCTTATAAAAAGATTGGAGATTATCTTTTAGGCTTGAAAGCAAAGTTAAAAGCACAAGACTCTCTCCTTTTCCTTCTACATGGAAAGGATGGTCCCTACCTCTTTTCATAAAAGTATGCAATTAACCATAGAGAAAAGCAAAGACACATAGCAAAAGCACAAAATAGGGCCTATCATATAAGCACTAAAGCTCCACTAAAGAAGATCAATAAAAGACCTAAGAAAACCTATTATACTATAAGATCGAGACATGCATGGTTGGTGATTGTCTATCCTCTCAGATGATTAATTTCTTGGCACAGCAAGAGACAAATTTGTGTTCAAAAATGGGGTTTTGAAACATTAAACATTTAAGGGCCATACATTCCCCACCATTGATGTAAAGGTTAAAAGGGAAATTTGTAGCTAGACCAAAATTGCACACACAAAAGATACCGTGATATAAATTAAAAAGTGACCTTTGTCTTCTTAGTGCCCAGTCAAGGTGGGTCTCAAAGAGGACATTGTTCCAAGGCAACTAGCTGGAGAAAGATATTTATGATGACCATGTACATGACTTGTGCACACTGACTAGAGAAAGTCTTTCTTAATTATGCGATGATTGCTTCCTTTTCAGTTTTTATAAATCTATTTCTTCATTTTTTTATTTGGATGTGAGATTGAGCGGTAAACCCCGAATGTTGATAAGAAATATATCTATTAAGAAAGATTGCATGATCTTCGAAAAAGATTGTAAAAAGTTTCATCATTGAGGGTGTATCTAGCTAGGGCAACGGATGAAGTTCTTCGTGCGTCTATAGCCTTTCGCATGAATTGGATATAAGACAAATGCTTTATTGCCCTTTTAAACAAGCCAGTTGTAATGAGTAATTTATCTATGGCCAAATTGCAGGAGAATAGCCCCATCACTAATCAACTTTCAAATTTATCCCAACATTATCAAATTATCACAAAAGTGCCTGATCTTTATTTTCTTTTCAAATCTATCCCACCGTTAATCTTCCGTCCATGGTACTTTCGTGTAGCCAATATGGATATATTTCGATAACGAGCAAACCAAAGATTTGAAAATGCTTTACAAAAAGGAAAAAAGAATACCAAATACTTATGGAGCAAGAAGAGGAAAAGAAAATTACATTGATGGCAGGCACCTGGACATAAAACCGACATATGGTTTTATTAAAAAATTGCTAACAGATAAGAACCCAATAAAATTTTTATTAAAACAAAAGCTAAAGTTCAAACGAAAACATTTAAACAACATGAATTCAAGAAAAAAACACAACTGAGGTAAGAGAAAATTGTCGGGAGCAATATCTAAATCATAGATATTAGTCATTATATTTTAAGATTATGCAACATTGCCATAATGGCAGCATGTGGGCGCTACGTCACCAAGTTTTCGGCGGTTCTTTGGAAGGAAAATTATCTGCGGGATAAATTTGAAACAAAATCAAAAGGCCGTGTATTTTTTTGATAACATGAAAAGCGGGCATAAGTGTAGAAAATTGGCTTGTAGCTCTCCATTTGTGCATGGTTAAGAATTGAAAAAGCATATTGTTATTGGCACAAATAAAGACCACAAGAGAATATTTTAACAATCACACCTCGAAAATGGTGTTGGGGCCCATATCCTTTATCAAGAGGTGAACTCACCGGTGACAATCATATCATCTACATACATAGGGGTAAGTACATTAGAAGTGCCAAAAGTTGTGTACGGTCTTAAATTTGGTGTCAAAAGTTTATTTTGGATCACTTAAGTGCCAACAAATTTTAAAAACGATCATTTCAATGCCAACATCGATTTAATTGGCCGTAAATCTAACGTGTCATTTTTTTTATTAATTTCTGAAATTGATGTGACTCGTTAGAAAAGATGGTAAAGATCCAAACAACAAAACGACGCCGTTTGGCATTTTTCTCCCAAGTAAGAATCATAAATCCCCAAATTGAGAGAGAGAGAGAGAGTGAGAGAGAGAGAGAGAGAGAGAGAAGGCATGGGCTTCTCCTCGTCTTCTTCCCCGAAGAACAACACCAGCAACGGCATCTTCGACCCCCCTTCTTCCTCCTCTTCTGCCGACCTCACCTCCTATTCTTTCCGCCACTTCTTGCTTGAGCAACAACCTCAGCCTCTCCTCGCTCACTTGGTCGAGCAACTATGATGGTGGTCAAGTGGCGGTGGCCGAGCGACGGCGGGTGAACGACGGTGGCCAAGCAACGGCGGGCGAACGATGATGGCCGAGCGATGGCGGGCGAACGACGATGGTCGAGCGATGACGGGTGGGCGAACAACAAGGAAACCGTAATTTCAATCCCCATATGAGCTATACGGCATCGTTTTTGTGAGGCTGTCCACGTATGACGGCAAAACGACGTCATTTCATAAGGAAGATGGAAAATGACGTTGTTTAAAAGCCACCGCAACTTTTTTTTTTTAACATATAAAAGTCACGTAATTAATTTGGTCGGAATCTCTCGCCGGTAGCACCAAAGTGATCGTTTTTTCTCCGATTTGGCACTTAAGTAATCTAACGGAAACTTTTGACACTAAAGTGAGTGACATATACAACTTTTGGCACTTCTAATATACTTTTCCCTACATATATAAGTATAGTTAAAATGTCATAATGTGAATTTTAAATGAATAACTAAGGATCCGCAATGCTACAAAAGAAATCATGCTTTTGGTGCTTGCTTAAAGCCATTAAAAGCTCTCTCTAATTTGCCAACATAAGACAGGTGGCTTATAGCTGACCACTTTAGCCTAGAGATTGCATTGTGCAACTATTGTTCATCATATTATTGTTGCAAGATGCATTAGTGTACACACCTGCCACCTGGTCATTTGTGATCTTAGTTATAGGAATTATATGAATTAATACTTTAGAAGTGCTCTTTTGGGGGAAAGAGGACTCCTACATATAACCTATCTCTTTGGTGCCCCAGATGGATTCGGCTTTACTTTGTGATCTTGCTTTGTTATTAGTTTATCGCACGAGTGTGAGTAATCTTGTGACTTATTTAATATTTATGATTTTGGAGGACAGCAATTCTAGACACATATACATTTATATCAATATTTTAATCTCAAGGCTACTGAGCAATGATATATGTCTTTTAACTCCTCTTTCTTCTATACAATTTGCGCATTATTCAATAGATATTCACATTATTTTAATGTAGACTGGCCTTAAGCTGGAGCTCATGAGCATTACTTAAAATAGACTGGACTTTCTATATGGTATAGATAGATGGATGGATGCAAATCACCATATCCTCTAATAATTCGTCAAAGCCCTGATCAACCTTTGATTGAACGATTGTATTTGCCTCTCCCTCGTGTTAATTTTGAACTCGAGGCAGATGTAACAAGTTCTAATCGGCAAGGAGAGCAATAAGGCCTCAATTTTATTTTATTTTTACCTAATTAAGGAAACTTTCTTAGGATTATTACCCTAAATGGATGTGCATTTTAGATGGATTATGTAGTCTCGAAGATAGGAGACTTTAATCATGGCCCGAGTGCCATGGGCTGGCCCGAGTGCCATGGGCTGGCCCAGGCCAACGAAGCCCAGAATCACTTTGGGCGGGTCCAGACCGACCCGATTGGGCCAGAGGTAAGCCCGCATTTCTGTTTTCTTGATGGGCGGTGGGCCTTGCACTATCCGGTTCCAAGTCGGGTCAAAGAGAAATCGGCACTCGGGTCGGGTCTATTGTCGGTTTCTCTCACTTTTCTCTCACTTTCCGTCGCCTGCAAAATTTCTCGGGAAAATTCCGAGCGGTTTCGAAGCATCTTTCTCGCCGGAAATGGACACGAAGTCTCTGGCCAGATCGAAGAGAGCTCACTCCCTGCACCACAGCAAGAAGCACCATCCCAGCCCGAAGCCTAAGCCCCCACCGGGGACTCCAAGCAGCGCCGCGGCGGCGAGCGCGAGCGCGGCGCCGGGGAAGCATGCTCCCGATAAAGCCCAGCCGCGGCCGAAGCCGAAGTCGAAGCTGCCCTCGAATTGGGACCGCTACGAGGAGGAGGAAGAAGAGATCGGTTCGGGCGTCGCCGAGGGTGGCGGGGTTCAGGGCTCCGATGTGCCGGCGCCGAAGAGTAAAGGGGCGGATTACCAGTACTTGATTGCCGAGGCTCAATCGCAATCTCAATCTCAGTCCGTTTCCGATGACCCTGTTCTGGATAGTTTTGTGTCCTTGGGTGATGTTCTTCCCGGTAAAGTTCCGTGCTTGATTTTCTGTTTCGTGCGCATTTGCTCGTTTCGGCATTTGATCCGGCTCCGTGTTGACTCGGAGTTGAAAAGTTGATTTGGGTAGTTATTTGTTACCTGCTGCATCAGGACCAACTACTGAATTTGATGTTTTCGGCGATTCTTGTTAGTCGTTGGAAAGAGTTGGTACTGTTTTGTAGACAGGAGGGGTGGTGTGAGGAAAGTGCAGTCATTTCATTGGTGGATGGATGTATCTATGAATGATTGTGGTATTTCATGGAAAGATTACTGATTTATACCATTTTGGGGAGGCTGTTTTTGTTGCTAATTGCATTGATACTTCTTCCGTGGCCCTCATCGAAATCTTGGCTTATGTTTCTATGTGGAACTTTCTCTCGGGTTTTGACAGAATTTTTTGGTGGAGGAGCAAGTAATTTGCTTTCAGTTAGGGGTGAGGCAATCTTGTCGTGGGCCAATGAGGACACTTTCGTTGTGGATGATGATGAGGCCACTTCAGGTCACCAGGTACATGACCTTACTCGCTTTCGCCATTTGCTTAGTTTGACAGGTTCTTTCTTTTGAGGATTTTAGTTGCATTGCACGTGGCTCTGTCTTTGTTAAAAGAATTTGTTAGTTCGAAATGAGTTGTATGGGGAAGGATGGCTCTGCTTATTACTTTGGTGGGATCATGTAGATTAAAGTGATTGTCTATCTCAAGTTCTCAACCACCTATGACTTCTGAGATATGTGTGGTCATTGTGTGATTTGAGCAGCCTCACTCTTCACAAGTACACATGTTCTTGATGTTGTGTGTTAGGATCATTGTGATTGCTTTTTCATAGCAGTGGACAAATTGGATCTCATTGTTGCCTAACTAATAGTCTCTATCAAAGTGCAAATTAATTCTTTAATCTCTATCAAAGTGCAAATTAATTTTTTAAAGATGTAGGACCGTACATTTTAAGAGAGAGAGCGAGAGAGATGGAAAGAGGGAGGCAAGTGGAGCACAGGCAATAATTTTGTATGATGCAAGCTGATGTGTCTGGAGCTAGACTACATCTCTTGCTAAAGTTATCTTAGGCCGGATGTTGTTATAATCATGATATTTTGGGAGGCATTTTTTAAGCTTTTAGCTTCTGTAAAATGAGAAAATCTGATGTTTTGTCTACTTTTATGTGCAAAACTTAACACTTTGTCTTTTAAAGTAAGTTGATTTGCTTGGAGCTAAATTACATTTCTGCCTAAAGTTATCTTAGGCTGGATTTTTTTTATAATCGTGATATTTTGGGGAGGCATTGTTCAAGCTTTTAGCATCTGTAAAATGAGATAAACTAATGTTTCGTCTACTTTTCTGGTCCATAAGCTTAATGCTTTGTCTTTGATTCTAGTTTTTCAGTGTGATATGTCATCTACAAACTCCACTCCATTTCAATGAATTCTTATGGCTTCATGCCAGCCACTTTCATTTTTGTTGTTGTTACATTTCAAATATGAGATCTGTCTCACTTCTATCAAATTGCCTTCACTTAGTTTGTTGCTTCTGCTGTATGATGTATTATGCAGGCGCCATTTCTTTCCCTGAACTTGAATGCACTTGCGGAACAACTAGCAAAGGTGGACTTAGCTAAACTGCTCTTCATTGAGCCAGATCTGTTACCGCCTGAAATGGTACTTCTCCTTTCTCAACTCATCTATCTGCAGAAGTTATATAAGAATTTATTTGAATTGAATGGTGAGTGTCATGTGGCAAAGTCTTTGGGTACAAATGGGATTTGTACTTTAGCCATTCCATATTTTTGTTTGGTAATCACTTGGCAAAGAAAAGATTCAGCTATCCTGTTTTATGGTTAGAAATTCGAATTTCTTGGGGAAGAACTTAATGGATGATTTGAAAGTTACAGCAAGGCTTCTTTAGTTACAATGTTTTCGCTGAGGAGTGAGATTTTAACGATGACATGTTTTCTGGATAGTCACCACAAGTAACTACTTCTCGCAGAAGGAAGGTTTGTGGGAGAATTATTGAGATACTTGACACTGGGCTTCTAAATATTTTTAACATGAGATACGTATGACTTGTGCAAATTTAAGGCATGTCCCAGTATCCGATGTCGATACATGTACCTCTGAGATTCTCTGCCCACATGTGCTTGGTGGCAAAAAGTACCGTCTCTGTGTGGATTTAAGAAAAATCTACCTGCTCTAGATATGGTGCCTTTGTATTGTTAATCTAAATTTATCAGGACAGGACGATTATCTTTCCAGTTCTTTGATCTTAACTTGCTTTCTGAAAGTTGATATGGGTTCATGTACTGCAGAGGTCACATGGTAGTCATAAAGGAATTTTTGTCTGTCTAGGATCTGCTAAATGTTTGATTACTTTTTCCCTGAGAAGTGTATGGTGGCACCTCGAGCAACAAATATCAAATACTTGCTAATATCATCTCTTTCACTGGTTGCAAGTTTTGCTCTGCTATATCTCGAAGTAGAATCTGATTTCATGTGATTGATTGACAGCATACAGGCCCATACATTGCGAGCAGTGAAAAGGCCTGCGACCAAATGCAGACACACAAAACTGAAGCAGCTCAGAGTCAGTTAGATGGACTAGCTCTTGATGATTTTGATAGGGAAGAAAGAAAAGAAGAGGAACGTAAAGAGGCTGGAACGGGCAGAAGTAAATCAGATTCACTATTAAACTTTCCGGATGATAATATTTCTGTGGATACTAGCGAAGTTTCTAGCTTAGGACAAACTATAGTGATAGAGTCCACAGATCAGTCAATCGAGAAATCTGATGTAGACCCAGAGAAGAGAAACTCCACACTTGAGGCAGCAGCTGCGGAAGCTGAGCTCGATGCGCTTCTCAACTCTTTCAGTGAAACCAAGTCGACTGAACCATCTGGTTTTGGCTTCACTAAGTCCACCCCTGCTTTTCAAGATCAAACTCCGACATCTATGCCACAGGCCTCTGGACGAGGCTTTATTTCCTCTGCGGCTGCACCTGTGCCTGATTCTGCTAAGATCGATGTTCTTCTCGATGATTTACTCGAAGAAACCCCGAACTTTACCCAACAAAACACCCATCACAGTGTACTGCAAACCCAGCAGGTAAAATCTGTCACTAGATCAAAAGAATTGGACGATTTTGACTCATGGTTAGACACCATTTAGCAGTTATTTAGCCTGAAGTCTTCAATGTATGTACTATAATCCCCCTCAATTGTTATACAAGGATGATCATCCTTCTCTTTTCAAGCAAATGCTTTGTAGTGCACAGTTGGGAGTCCTGAGTATTCACCTTCATTTCGGGGCAGCATCCTAGCCAAGTCCTAAGACTTAAAGACTGACGAGATGATCGATCAGGGCGTCAGTTTCGTTTAGTCTGTTCGACAACTCAAATTTTTATTTGTCTATCGGCACTAAGACTTTTTGGACAGGTCATGTTTATGGTTTACGCAAGTTGGTCTCATTCGCGGAGGGACGGATTCCTGAACCGTGATAATTCTTCCAGTACTTCTTACCTTACAGACGCATCGTGCCGTCCTGCTGATCACGAAAGTCCCATGCAAAGCAGAAATAACGTACCGCGTCACGAAAACGGCGCGTAGAACGATCGATTCTGATTTTTCTTGGTAGGCAATGTGGCCAAGTTCAATGAACCGAGCTCATCTTAGATACATTCGACCCGAGCTCAACCGCGTGCAAGAGGTCAGTAAAGCGTTGGCCGGATTCGACTTCGTACCAACCGTGTATCGTGATCTTTGCCCCACCTGTGAGAACATCTATAACATTTTTAGAATTGCCTGGTCGGCCTGCACGAGCAAACGCAGTGTGCCTTTTTACAGCACGGATATCACATCACAGACAGACGCACATGAGGGACAGGACAGGCGGTTTCATCATCCACTGTACTGGCTGAGAAGAACATCCATCATGGCAAACTTCCGATAATGAATCATGGACGCTACGGACAGCATAGGCCTCGCTTCGCTTGATGGTCGTGAGGATGGTGCCCGAATTCTGTTCCTCCATGTCGGGGCGATTTTTCTATTAACGCAATGGATTCTCTTTTTCGCCCGTCCATATGAATAATTATCAAATTGCTGGCACGACAAATTATTCATCGAAGGGTCGGTGCTACAATATATGTCATAACAAAATTTAACAAAAAATAAAATAAAATAGATGAAGTGATCGGATGAGAGGAGGCGGCGGGACGTTGCAGGCCCCGGCCACCACTGCAAGAGACAGTGGTGGGGCTTTCGATAATGAGACCCTCGCTAGTGGCCGACGAGTGCTGCGCGGCCCTCGTCGATAAGGGTGGAGAGGATTTTTACTATCCTTTATTGCCGGGCACGGCCAGCCAGCCATGGTCGAGTGCTGTTTCATCATCATTGGCTAGTGGTAGGAGGCCTAGGAGGGGGCCGCTTTCTCTCCTCCTATCAATTTTCATTTTTTCTTTCGCTAATGTCGCGATGGTGCATGTCACGTCAACAATATCATCACCGCTCCCGTCCGTGACGGAAGAATTCGATTGCAACGAATCAAAAATCGACAACACAAAGGACTTGATGGTAACGAAAATGGCTGTAACATCGTACCGCGAGGAAAAAAGAAAAAGAAGAAGAAGAAGAAGATCGCCACCACCATGATGTCTGAAACTACCTTGTTCCTGACTGATTTTCTTCCCACAGTAATTCTAAATTCAAGAAGAGAAGAAGAAGAAGAAGAAGAAGAAGAAGAAGAAGATGAAGATCCTGAATTGCCTTTCCTTCTATGCAACTGCTCCTGAACCAGGAGGAACACAAATTTTTCCCTTCTATATAAGCAAAATTCAGCAGAAAAAGAAATGAAAAAAATGAAGCAATTAACTTCTTTTCCATCGGGCAGGGACCCCATCAGAGCCAAAGAGCTCCGGCCTCCTTCAGGGCCGGCACCAGCTCCCCCGTGATGTGCGCCGTCATCACCCGGTCCAGCCCCCCAACAGCTTCCCCCCGACGAACACCGCCGGGAACTGAACCACCCCTCTCCCGCCGCCGGAGATCCTCTCCAGCTCCCCCACGACCGCGGCCTCCTCCTCGTCCCCGAACTCCCGCACCGCCGGGTTCGCCCCGTGCCCCTGCAGCAGCCGGTTCACCACGTGGCTCATGCAGCAGCCCCGCTTCCCGAACACCACCACCGCGCTCTCCGCCACCGCTCGGCGCGTACTCTCTCGGACTCCGCCGCCAGCTCCTCCTCCTCCTCCTCCTCCTCCTCGTCTTCCTCCGCCGCGCCGGCCGCTGCTGCTCGCCGCCGGCCACGACGCTCGGGTTCAGCAGGAGCGCGCGGCGGCGGCGGCTCGGCGGGCCGCCGCCGGCGCGGACGGGGAAGAGCGACGGCTCGTAAGGGATCGCTTGCTGCATGATCTCGGGTCTCTCTCTTGGGTTTCTGAGATCGATGGGGTTGGTTGCGTGAGGCTTATCGAAGGAGTGAAGGAATTCGCGTTTTGCGTTGTGTGCGAAGAGGACGAAGTAGGGGGAGCATATAAATGGTGGGACGGAGGAGAGAGAAAGTAGAGAGAGAGAGAGAGAGAGGAGTGGGTGAGGGATGACGTCACGCTACCAGGAGGAGTCGTGCGTCAACGGATGGTTAGGCTTTGGCCTTTTTCTTTTCGGTTGTGTCGATGACGTATGCACTGGTGTCGCTCAAAAATCGAATTTTTCTCCCATAATAAAAAGAAAAAAAAGTAATTTTCTTTTCTTGTGATATTGATGCGGTCAAAGTGCATTTTAATGAAACTACGATCGATTCCAAATAAGCGAAATTCGCGGCGGAAGTGATTTTTCTTTATTTTAAATTTCGCTTTAGTTTTATATGGATAGTTTCGATATTGAAGCATCCGGCGTTTCTTTATTTTTTTAAGGAAAAAAAGGGATGCATGCATAAAACGGTGTCGAAATCGTGAATTATTAAACGGCATCTAATCATGTGCCTCCATGATGGTCGGTCGCATTGCTATATATGGCATCTTACTTTCACAGATTATATGTGGAAAGACCGTTAAGATAATTCCGCATTGGGCATATTATCCTGGACGACACAAATCCAAATTAAATCAGATAAATTTGGCAATCAACTCAAAGCCGAATCCAATATTCACAAACACATCGGCCCAATGACAAGATACCAAATTGAGTCGGATACTGTACAAATACAACAGATGCGGGCATCCTCGGCTTTAGAAGGTGCGTAATGACTTTGATTCAGATGAAAAAACCAGTTGATGCGATCAAAATAAAGACTTTAACTCGTCGACAAGAAAAAAATGAAATTTGGCTAAAAATTACGTGAACCAATTAAAACCCTGTAAAATAATTTATCTCGTGCAATTAATTACGTAAAATTCCATTATATTAAGTTTAGTGCAAGTCGAATTAGCCAAAAAGAAGTTTTCGTTGGGTGTTTTTTTAGGCAGGGGGGAACACGTTATGGCATGCGTAATGTGGGCTCACGCGGTGCGCGGCGGTTTTTTCCACGCACGTCAGAAAAGAAGAGAAGGGGGCGAAGCTTGGTTGACCGACAAGAAGTTGGAGCCTTTTGTACTGAAGCTCCTTTCGACACCACATGCATACGCGATGACGTGTGCGACATCGTGTGCACGTTTCTTGGCTCGAGACAAGAAGACCAGTTAGGGTTTGCCGATTATGGGCAGCCGCTTCCACACTGTGTATATAACGCGTACGGGGAAAGGGGATTTCCAAAAAAAAAAAAAAAAAAGGGATGGAACGGTTGTGGACAAATTATATTATTTTTTTAAATATGTTTTTGTATTTTTTAATTTAATGTTATTGTTTTGTTTTGTTTTCTTTTTTTATCTTTTCTATGCCAATCGCGAGGCCTCGGTAAGGGTCACCGCGTCCAAGGGCTGGCGAAGGTTAGCCTCATCTTAGGCCAATGAGGGCAACCCTCACTGGTAGATCACCAAGGCCATGTCGGCGGAGGAAGAAGAAGAAAAAATAATAATAAATTGAAAAGGCATTAATG
The DNA here is from genome assembly GCA_016097605.1 of Eucalyptus guilfoylei. Taxonomy (NCBI): domain Eukaryota; kingdom Viridiplantae; phylum Streptophyta; class Magnoliopsida; order Myrtales; family Myrtaceae; genus Eucalyptus; species Eucalyptus guilfoylei. The sequence continues at coordinate 28,221,318 of CM027861.1, forward strand.
AAATTAATTTGTTCACGTCAGTATCATTCATATCACATAGGGGACACTTGACTTTCACGTTAGCGATAAGGGTGTGCAAAAGAATCAAGAGTCGCTCAAACTGTCGATTGGACCGGACTAGACCTAAAAACGACGGTTGCTCCTATGAAAGCTGGTCGATTCTCGATTCCGATTTAATGGAACCAAGAAGTACCGGTTTAATTCTCGATTTTAGGTGTGGAACCGCTCTCTCACCAAGAATATATTAAAAAAAAAAGTTCATCTAAATTACTTAATTATTTTGTAGTTTTTAACTAAATATATATGTAAATATATGTATATTTGTAGTTATTGGACATTACTCACGTAATAGGATTAACCTCTACTTCTTCTTTTTTTTTCATTCTAATAATTCATTTACTTACTTTTTTTAACCAAAACAAAATAAACAAACATAGAGGAATGAGATAACCAATTGGATATTAATGTTTTAACTTTTGTGGATGTTAGGACTTTCGACATGGAATATAATTCTCCACATATATCCGGTGTCGGGAAACCTTAAGAGGATCGTACCATGATTTTCGAAGAAATTAAAAAATTTTAGCTAATGAGTATTATTTATTCATTCCGCCCTATAGTTTTCAATCCTTAATCAAAATAAATAACTCACAATTCAACCCGAATATAAGGCCAAACAAGCTTTGGTGCTCTAATTTGGTGCTCTAAATAGAAATTATGTTCATTGTGAAAATTATTTATTCAATGCAATTTTATAGGGATTGGACGGGTTTATGGAATCCACTCACTGATTGGACCAAGAAATCGATTCTCGGGTGGATCCATCAAACCAAAGGTCTCGGACCTCTCGGTTATAATTTTTTGGAACTAGTCTCTAGTGAGCGGTCTCCGGTCCCAAGGTGGGAATTGCCCACCCAAACTATGCTCACTGTAGTCGGCCGATTTTTAGTCATAATTGGCCGGATCGACTATGTTGTCGAATTTTCGAAATGTTTTAACTAAATTAACCAAATTGAAAGATTTAAAACTCAAATGCAATATGTCTAGGACATTTTCAATAATTTTTCCTATAGATATTAAATTAATAGATGAATACGTGATTTAATAATTAAATATTACAATGCTTCTCTATGCTTATAAACCGAAGTTTGGTTTAAGATTAAGGATTATGAATATATAATGAAAGATGCAAAAGAATGACCTAGCAAGATTCAAACTCAAGAATAAGGTCTTCTATTCAAATATGATGTGAGATTTTATAAGATCATGATCAATTGATCTAAAAACTTGAGCTTATAAATGTGAATTCTGTTGTACTATATTTGGTCATATGTGTTGCCAAATTAGTACCTAGTGATGGATTCCATAAACTAACATGAATCGTCAACTCAATCTTTTTTTAAATAACTAGGGGCATGAGTGTGGTGTATGGAATGCCGTACAAGTCCAATGAACAGGTTAAATTCAAACCTTTAGTATGTGCAAGTGATTTTGACCAATACCAACTTAAATGCAATTTGTACGATTTGAACATATCATCTACAGCTATTATGTTGGAAATTCTCCGTGTTCCAACCAATGGCATCAAATTGGAGAGTTCTCTCCCACTCAATTTAAATGGATTTTCATAAATAAGAAAACACACATTTCCACGAGGAGAGAGATATATTAAGGATGAATTAGCGAAATTTGACCAATCGCATCTCACGAGCAAATTTAAGGATACGCTTGTCTATATCAAATGACAACATTAAGAATTCTACCTTTTGAACTTTCTTAAGATTACTCGAATCGAGAATCGCGAATCGCTCGACACTCCTTATTTTTCCACAACTCTAAAAAATCTATCAACACGTGGATCACATTTAACCGGTTTGGATCATCATCGTATGAAAAGATGGACATATGAGAAAATTTTTGTTTGATTTGACGATTTTCGAATCCGGGTCTACTCACCGCAAAGAGATTTGACTTTGGGGGCGCAGGATTATAATGAAGAGGGTTGGCGCGAAATTTTGCCAAGCTGGGTCTCAGCTTTTGACCGGGGGGATAGGAGGCGTGACGTCAGCGAGGGCGCCAGCAGAAGCGGCCCTTTCGACAGCAGCGGAGGAAGGGGTCAAATCTGACGTGGCGCGGATATTACGCAATCTCGTACCGCACCAGCACCACCGCCAACGGAACAGCGGCGGGCCTCTCCTTGTCCGCCACGTGCACTGTTTCTCCCGACTGCATGATTGTCGTGACTTGATCATTGGGTCCAACGCCACCTGTTCCCACGCCATCCTGGGTAACGTGCCTGATGTCACTTTGCTTTTTACCTTCTCCCTCCGTTTCATTTAAATAAAAAAAATATATATATATTGAAACTTTTAATAATCATTCTATTTTTGAAAATAATTTTTACTCATAAATAAATTTTTTGTTCTTAAACAAATTTCTGAATAGTTGAATGCGTTTGGTAATCACATAATTTTTTTATGTGAAATTTCCCTTTAATTTTTTAGTAATTTTATTACATTCTTTCTTTTTTTTTTTTTTTTTTTTCTTCTTGCTGGGCTAGGTTTGACTCGTAGGCGAGGTCGGCCTTACCCGATGGCTAGGAAGGCCGAACCTTGCCCAACCACGATGAGGCTGTTGGACCTTGTCTAGCTTGGCCGCCACTGCCAAGGCGGAAGAAGAAGGAAGAAAAAGAAAGAAGAAAATAAAGAGAAAGACATAAAATGGTCTAGGCTTGTTTCTTGTTTTTACTTTTGATTTTGTTCCAAATCTATTTCTAAACCGATTTGTTTCTATGAACAAAAATTTTATTTAACGAATTTCTTTTTTTTATTCTAAATAACAAAATAACATAAATAGTTACTATTTATGGTTACCAAACATACACTAGGTGTGTCAAAATTGATTGAAGACTCATTTGTTAACCTACATATAATGAGTTGGATTGTACATGGATTAGCTAGACTTTGCTAAATGGGTCGATATAGATTCGAGTAATAAAGTCCAATAATATATGGGTTTCTAATAGATGTAAGATCCAATCCACATGTAATGCAATCTCCATCATGATCTTATTTTTGTTAAAAAAAATCAAAAGATAGTAAAAAAATTTACGATTTTTCATGCTTTAGAAAATCAGGAAATTTAACATATGATTTTATGTGTTTATATTTATGGACTTATTGATTTTAAGAGATGTTGGATACTTGGTTAGGAAATTATGCTCGTGTTTCACCTAAACCACATGAATTTATATAGGAAAAATTATCAAAAACATACCTTGCTTGTCAACCAGCGACCGTCGATATATTCCTACTTTTAAAAGTAATGATTACATGCATGAGATTAATCTTTGAATACCAATTTGCGCATTCACATTTACTATCATCAGGTCCATGTATTCAAAAAATGCCATTTTCTTTTGAGAAATGCCAATCCTTAAATTCACACCAATGTAAACACTAAAGAATCAACTACAAATCAAATCATTAAAACTATGAGGTGCGCCAAGAAAGGCAATTCGGTCTCTGTAAAAACGGGATTTTGCTTAGATGTGAGTCAATGATTTTTTGCAAAAGTAGGCGTACATAAGTAGTCATTGAAGTTAAAATGAGGCATGCTTTAGGTATTTCTCCTTAACGGCGTTGTATGGGAAAATTATCTGACGTAATTATATAATAATTCAAAAAATGTCTGGAAATTGGCGTCGGTTGATTGGATTTTAATACGGGTGCCGACCCACATCTTTCCGATATTTTTGACTAATTATTTTTCTAGATGCAGTCACATCAATATTAGATGATGGAATCCTACTTTTGACCATCCGCGTGCTGACAAATCATGACGTAGCTCCGCCACATCTGTAAATGATGAACATGTCTCGTCTCTTTCTTGGGCCCCAAAATAAAACTACTTTTTTTTCCTGCTCCTTTTCTGGTCTAATCAGAAAGGTCGCACCTTCTTTATGGCGTGGTCCCATTAATAATTCAAAAGGCTTTACCAAAACTAAATAAAATAAAATAATAAAAAAATAAAAAAATGATTCTATATGCTATATTTTCATCTCAAGGAAAAGGCTAGAGTCCCAAAGTCCGAATTTATACAGTGTACATTGTGTATAATAATTCTATGAGACATTATCCCAATCATTCTTAATCTTATTATCCAAATCATAGTCCAATTCTAAACTTTTCATTTCTACCAATTTGATTATGAATCTTTACGTGAAATTTCATTTTAGTCATTCCGACCGACCTTTCGCTTGAATCGTCGACGTGACGATATGTCGTGGGACGGCTAGCAAGGACAAGACCGCCGCAATATTTGTATAGTCATCACTATTGAATGTCGAGAGAAGATACATATGGTCATCTCCTTCTTTGCTTTAGGTCTCCTTTGCATAAAGAAAAGCAATGCCCGATGACATTTCCAATCGAAACGAGAGGTGGACAACGAATCCAACGCATACCGAAGTTTGACGAATTGCGTTTGCCGTGGAAGAAAGAAGGGGGCGTCGTCCTCCAATTCCTGCTCAGCCGTGGAAAGACGACTTCACTTGGACCGACTCGTGCACCGCACTGAATCCCCACTTAATTTGTCATGGAATGGAAAACGGTGGACTAAGAGCCACCGGTATTTTTCCGCACCTCTTTAACGTACGTATGGTGTCCATCCGATTGGATGATCATCATTGGGGAATATACTCTTTTGCTTTCACTTGCCTTTCACTTTTCTTTCCGCTATTTTTTTATGGTGATTCCGCACCCATTTCTTGTCCCGGTTCGAAGAACCCATGAATGTTTCGGAATTCTTATCTTGTCAGAGCATCTCGTGTTACTTAACGTGCGATTTATATCTTTCTTTATATAGATATATATGACATCTTTTCATCTACCAAACATTTTAATTGACTTAGGTTTTCCCTGGTCGATTTTGTATGTGCAGCCTCCTCCTTCGTCGATACATATATGTACATATATTATTCAGACTGGATTCAAGAGCCAAGGTGACATAAAACAGATGGTTTGTCTTTCAAGCATGACACCCGTGAAATTGAAGTTTAAGTTGTCCGAGGTGACGAATTTGGACGCCTAGGTATATCGTCAGGCATACCGCAGCAGCTAGGAACCAACCAAGGCACAGAGCAGGCAGTGGAGAGCGAAGAGAGATTGCGGGCGACAGAATGATGTCAAGAGAAGCAGCGGATGCAAAATGCGTGCGCGAGCGGGCGGGCGTGGGGAAGGTTGGAACCAGCTAGCAACCGACCAAATTTGGGGCGTGGACTGCAATGGAAGCAGGATCATCGTACGACTGCTGACTACTACTCATGCCATGATTGCGCTGGGAAATCATTCCGTGGTCCAAAGCATGCCACAAATTTCCAAAAGCTCTCTCTCTCACTCTCCCTGCCCTGTTCTACCCGACTCCTCAAACGGTTCAGCCTGCTGCCACGAATTAGGATCGAATGCTTTCCTAACTTTCTCGTGACATCGTGTCGACGACCTTTCCAACCCACCCGGAGAAATCTCGCCTCGGCCCCTGTTTGGCACGAGACCGAGTCGACCGCCACTGGCAAGAATTTTCGAGCTCGTGCGGGATTCTCTTGCGGGCCCTGCATGATGCCCCCGGACAGTCCGGCCTCGGCCCTGGTTTTGCGTTGACCGAGTAAATCGCAAGCGCTGAATATTACAGTGCTCATGTGGGTCCTATATGATTCCCGCGATAGCTAGCTTCTATGATTACGTCTAGTCATAGATTTAGGACAAAGTTTCCCGATCAGACATTGGCAAGACAGCCTTACCTACCTTGTCTCCTCACAGCCACATATATTATGGAGACGTCAGCATTGGCGCTCAAATCTCTAGACTAGCATCTAGAACAAGCAAACTGATCCTAAATAACTATTCAACAATGTTGACTTTATTTTGTAATTGGTTTGAGCTGACTGGTGCAGAATGTGAACGCACATTGAAGGATGTCAGCATCGAAGATGATCTGGGTCTCTACTGCACAGAAGTATAGATCTCTCCTGTTCATAGGGAAATCAGCTGCTCGAATATGCCTGACCATATCAAAAAACCAGGATTACAAGCCGGGCAATCGGGCGTCACAGGGTACAGTGCCCAACTAGCACAGGATATTTCACAGCTGACATGCTCCCCAAAAGAGCAACGATCGAAGTCACTCCATTTGCCAATCTACAGCTCCATAAGTGAGCCTCTTACTGTTTCAATTTATGCAAGTTGAACCAAAATCAATCATTGAGAGAAGCGCTCAATGTGCCGCATCTGTTGCCTCACTATGACAAAGCAAGTGATTTGTTAATTCTTCGACCTCTTAAATAAATGACTTGCCGATGTACAATCACCTCATCAAAGCGACGATTACAACCAGATTAATCAAAGCACCACCTTCGTTGGTCATGGTGAGAAAGAATTTCCCTACCTTATTGAAATTACGGAAACAAAAGGACAAATAAAGAGAGAGGTATCCCGTTTGAATCTTGTCTGAGCAGTTATATATATCCCCCCCGAGAGCATTGCTTTTCCAGAGTTCAGAAGGTCAAGAAAATTGACTTGGCATGCACAGTTGGAAGTACTCTTGTTATTGGACGAATGGAGGATGAAAACTAACCATATTGAAAATTAACCGTTTCCCCTCATTTCTTCTTACTGGTTTTGCCTTCTAATTCCATATCCTGGAGATTAAGCAACAGATCGTCTGAATTCAGGAAAACCTTGTTGTTCGAATTTGAAATTGTATGGGCGATTTCTCTTGAAGCTTCGATCCTCCTCAGAGTGATAAATGCAGGATTATTGGCTATAGCATGACCTATCAACTGAGCACTTGTGGCCTCACCCTGAAACATACCAAGAGAGGAAATAGATCAATCAAAGGCCGAAATAAAAGAACCATCCGAGAATAGAGGTAACTGAAGTTGCATGCCTAGGTTATTTCAGCAGGCCAAAATAGTCCGAGCTGAATCTGGATTCATACCTGTGCTCTGATGATGGCACTCTTCTTGTCTTGTTCAGCTTTCTCCACAACAAATTTAGCCCTTTCAGCTTCTTGTGCAGCCACTTGTTTGGCCTCAATGGCAGCGGTGAACTCCCTTCCAAAAGTTAGAGTAGTAATGGACACATCATCCAACGCAATATTGAAATTAGCTGCTCTGTCTGTCAATACCTTCCGTATTTCCCTACTGACAGCCTAAGACAGGATAACCAAATTCTTAGCAAATATGTTACAGCAATATATCGATAAGAATGGGCCTTAACAAAGGGAGAAATAACAGATCCTGGACACATTAAACAGTGATTTTGTGTTATTGGAACTCCACAGAAGCCTTACTTTAAAGGCCCGTATCATCCCAAACACTAGAATCAAAATAAAGTCTATGTAGATAATAAAAGACCACAAAATGTACAAATTTCTAAACTTAAATAAATTAGTTTCATAAGGAAATAGAATCTGCTCCAAGGTATGAGATCTTATGATCTAAGATTCTGAAATCCAGAACTTGATTTTAAACACCAGGCACTTCTACTATCCGAGGTACATACCAAATCCAGGATCACCGAAAAAAGGGCGAAGAGGATAGAAAGTAGAAAAGGGGCATACATCACACTTCCAGTAAGAGAAGCAGCAGTAGCTGATGATTTAAATCACCATCAATTTCTTACTTTTTCTAGCACGTAGATGCCACATTGAAAATCGACATGCTGAACAGAAGAGAACCAAAACAGCTTGTTACCTCTCTTTGGGTAATAAGTTGGCTTGCATTGTACTGCGCAACCACCGCTTTCAAAGTTTCATGAATTATCGATGGCAAAACCCTCTCATTATAGTTTTCTCCCAGCGTACGATAAATTGTAGGCAATTGGTCGGGTACAGGACGAGTTAGGACTCGAAGTCCAATTTTGACCTACATGAAAAGAGATGCTCAATTTCAATGGGCATAAGCTTTAACATTCAAAATGATTCTAAAAAAGGGTAATGATTTGGGTGAACAACCAATCTGTGCAACAACAGCCACTGGTTGCCAAACAAACATGGAACAATATAATAAATCTGACAGTCACATGCAATTGAACATTGCTGCAGAAGCTCCCACAATTGTGTGCGTCAGCAATCTTCTGTGAACTTAATCAGCACAAGTCAAGCAAAAATGATCTGTGATATTCATTTCTGGCATTAATCACGACTAATTTTCGACCTCAGCTACAATGAGTGAGAAAAGGTTCTACATGCCCTCAGGACAACAATTGGTTGCCTTTCCTTATTTGATTGGGGAAGATGAGAGTTATCTCCCAGAAGAACAATGATGTATAAGATGGTAGAGTGACACACCAGATTCGACCATCTACTATTGTCAACGACACGAAAAAGAAGAATATGGTCAAACGAGGTGACCGTCACATGAAAACCAATGTATCTCCGCAATCACGACATATGCATTGATAATTGTGGCCGGTTGTTAATCAATTCATATCTATAATGCAATAGAAGTTAATAATTTTCCGGCTATCACTAACTAAAAGATGCCCATGGAGAAGATTCCGACAGTCCCTGACGCACGCATAATGATTAGGAAAGGCCTGCCAGACTTTTCATAAAGATCTAATATCCTCATAGTCAGACAGGTTGTCTTTTCTCAGATCACAAGGTGGCCTTATATAAATGAGTTGAAAGGAAAAACTTACGTAAATACCTACTCTGCCTAATAGCAACAGCGTATTACCAATTATAAAGCAACAACAATTACCATCTGAAGGTCCCGACTTCCTGAAGTACTCTCGATCAAATGAGGTCGTGCTCGTACATCGTAGATGATTGGTCTCTCGAACCATGGTATCATTAGATGCGTCCCTTCAGGATAAACCTGTAAAATTACCAGTGAGTTCATCAGCATGATGAATTATCCAAACAAACCTCCATTTAGAAAACCATAGGTCTATCATTTATACTCCTCTCCTCTAAATTAGTCAAAAATTTGTAATTCACTAGCTTTAGCACCATCTCCTGATCCCATGCATGTTACCTTCCTGGAACAATTTTTATCGAGAACTGCAGTAGAAGCACTAGAAAAAAAAAAAGAGTCAATTTTGAATGATATATCTCCCTCTTTGAAGACTATATAATCCATCATCCATTTCATGATCAAGCAGTAAGGTATCACATTTCATCAAATGAGTACCAAGAATTCCTGAGAATGACCAGAACACCTTCCTAGTAAGAACCACGTGCATGCGCAACAAAATACGACAAGCACCCTTAATGCAATAGAAAAAAAAGTTGAGAAAACAAACTATATGAAGAAACATTTTTGAATGCAAGTTGAAGGTAGGGAAAGAGAGTAAGCACATTAGCATATGCTAAAGGCATGACCAGTTTTCTATCTACAGGTTCCCATTGATATACATATGTATGTAAGAGAGAGAGAGAGAGAGAGAGAGAGAGAGAGAGAGAGTTTAGCACAAAACTACTCTCATGATACTCTAACATGAATCCTGTTAGATTAAAGAGAATTATAAGCTGTAGTGGAGGTAAATAAGTAACCTTGTCTTTAACACCACTTAGGCGGTTGAACATAATGGCTCTATGCCCTCCCTCGACATTGTAAAGACTGTTAGTGGCTCCATACAAGCCAAGACCACCGATCACTCCCAGCTTGAGCAATGCAGATGCTGCTCCACCTCCTGGCACTTTTGGAACTTTCATGTTATTGAAATTCATCTTCCTATAAGATGAAAAAGTCAACCATAAATTCCTGCAAAGATGACAAACCTCATATCCATTTACTTTTCTCATATAAGGAACAAATAGATTAGAGGGTGCAATTAAAAGAAAAGTCCACTTAGGGCCAAAATAAATCCCATTTGTAATCAGTAGCAGACGCGATGATTACACAATGTCTTTCGATCATAAATCCCGGCATGAAAGGAAACCAAATGACCACACCCAATGCACTCTAATATAGTGAAGCCAAAGATCTTTCCGGGCAACAGGTCAAAATTCTGACCCTAAGCTAATCCAGAGTACCAAGACCACTTCCTAAAAGCATCCTCTTTGACTACATTCTCAAATGCCCAACGTTCCATGCACCAACAACCATAAACGGCATATTGCCAGCACCCCTTTCAACCGATTCGGCGATCAGCATCATGAGCCTAAGATGTACGAACTCGCCGAACTGACAACCATGACATAACACAGAACATAACATAACATGACATGACTTATCTTGCCCACATCCATTATACGATATACAGAGAAATTCCAACGCACATTGATCAACCCGGCGAAAAAAAAGAAGAAAAAAGGGAACGGTCAGGAAAGGAATGCCACCAACATCACATGCTATTACCGTGGCCACCGAGTAACCGAAAGACCAAATTGAAACAACGCTCGAAAAAGAGATTCCACTAGAAAATAACCAACTTGCAACTCAATTCCGGAGACCCCAAAATCGCACGACCCTCAAATTCGCTACGTGGGTCTAAATAAACACAACCGAACTCACTTTCAGCAAATTTCAACGACGACCACGACGACGGGAATGAACAAATTGAGCAGAATAACGAGACGCAACGCACGAATTTTTGTACCTTTGGCTTGGCGGTGAGAAAAGCAAGAGCTCTGTAGGGTTTATGGCTGTGATCGTAAGCTAGGCAATGGAGGAAGGGGAGGGTTTTAGGGCTTCTGCGGATTAGAGATGAGAGATGGGCTTGTGGGCCTGGATTCATATGGAAAATGGGCCAAGTTTAGTTCTTTTCCACCCTTCATTTCGATCGAATTTTGAAGATGTATAAGCCCATGAAATCCGACCCACAAAGAAAAATGCCCATGAAATAAGCTGCTAAGCTAAGCTAACTATTTACCATAATCCAACGTGATACTACACAGCTTTGTTCTTATTTTTGGGTAAATTAACCGTTTAAGTATAGTCGTTCATTCGGCGTGAATTGATTGAATCAAGGTAGGACCATGTCGATTTCAACCTCTAGATTCGAGCGGAAGAAATTGCAAAAGATGAAACATTGTCGGTAGGCGGTTATCGAATAGTCAATTGCATATATGGAGTTTGAGGTTTTGTCTCTTTTTAGTATTTTTCTCCCTAATTGATGAACTTGAGAGGAAAAATAACATGAATGATTCTTGAACTTTGACGTAATATGCAATTTTGTTATTGGACTTCTAATTAGGGGACATGAGTCAAAAAAATATAGAGCCAAGTTTGAAACTTCACAAAAATTCAAAATTTAATCCCCAAATGTTATTTCAAGATTCAATTCGTTTTGCTCCCCCTCCCCTCCTTCACTCAAAGCAAGTCTCTAACCCTTAGACTAGAGGCAATCAATTGAATCAAATAATCTCTAACCCTTAGATTATGTCTCATTTGTTGTTCAAGTCTATCCATAACTCAAAAAGAGAAATCATGTTGAAATTCGCCAAATTGAATCAAATTGGGCTTTTTAACTACATAGTCTTATCTAAGCTTACACAAACAGGTCTTCAAGCGATGTGGGCAGCAGACAGTCGCACACTAAATCGTGTACGACAAAGTCGATTTGAAGAAAGAATAGGGGCTCGGTGCGAATTTAACTGGAGGTGTACGCCATTGACCTCGTAATGATCAAATTTTTTTTTTCAATTAACACATGTGTATTTTCAGGTGGAAGACAGAGACGCACCTGGTGCACCTTCTACGACAATATCCTAATCATTTCTCAGTACCAAATCCCCAAAGCCGACCTCACGTCCGCAGGACCTTTTGACTTCGTGCTGCTTCGATGGCCATTTTTCCTAATATTTAAGGTCCGTCGAATCGAATCCATCACGACACCGCGAGGATTTGGTAACGAACGTGATCGGGACTTCGACGTGGAATCGTGACGAAATTCCTGGCAATTTTCTGACTTTTCCGTACGGAAGCTCCACCTTACCTTTCATATGGGAGGGCGACCGTACGCATATGCAGACAAGTACCGCCACCAAACAGACGATGATAAGCTATGTGATAAGCTCGTTGACTTTTTTGGGTTTTTTAAAAATCCCTTTGGTCAAATGAATATTTCATACAAAAAACATTTTCCGTATCAAATTATCTTGCGCAGAATAAACAGACCCCGAATGCGGTTCCTCAGGGAATTCGGGGTTAACTACATCTATGGTTCCGAACTTTTTGAACGTTCACTTTTAGTGCTCCAATCGTTTTCTTCCCCACATGTATAGAAAAAGTTGTATGATTACAGATTTAAAGTTTAAGGATGGAAAAGTAATCGAATCATAAAATTTAGAGACTGCAAATGCTTTTTGATTGCTAATGCGATTGTTCATGTTGTGAACGAGTTGGGATAATGAATTTATTGAAGCAAATCAATTTATCAAGATTTAATCACTGATAGCGGTCCAGATTGGATGTATGTAGCTATGCCTATATTTTCCAATTTTTATTATTATTATAGGGAATAATTAAAATAAAAAGGGTACTTCTTTCCTATATATAGAATCCAAGCACATGGGCTGACGCGTCATCTTTATTTCTTTTTGTCAAGTCATTTTCGAGTTTTATTTTGCAAGTGCCGCCCAAATATAGAATTATATATTTTGTGAAGATAATTTAAGTTGGTGAACGTGATGAAAATGGTGATAATATTAAATTTGGTACTAGGTGAAGATTTACGTTGGTCGCGTCATTGAAATTTATAATCGGAGACTCGCGATGTATATCTATATGTCATTCAAGCGATTCTTATACCAAATGTCATAAATAAAATGTTGATTAACATAAAAACAAATTTCCCCTTTTACTATATTATGTGTGCGTAAGAATTATGCGATGATTATGTATCACACAAGACATCCTGGTGATTAGGAGGTGATTAGCTTGTTTTTAAGGAGAATTCCGCACGTAGAATGGAGGTTAACTCTTTTGAGTGACGGTTGTGCGTGTGACCTCTAACACAAGTTGTCATGAGCCTAATCAAACAATGTTCGTTTCCGAGTTATGTTCGTGAATCATAGGAAAACATGAACGAGCCGATCTATGCCGCCACATCGAGATGCTGTTTTCTAGTAATATAGAAGCAGATTGCGTCTTAAAGTCTTTCATGCAATGTTTGTATTATGCAATAACTCGATCAAGTGATATTAGTCAATGCTTGGTTCAACAATCGTTAGCATTCTTGCCTTTCTTTCCAATAGCTTAAATTTTTTAGAAAACGATCTGTCCCATATGGTACTAGACCACGGATCAAAGAGTGCAGATTCAACTTACACGCGAGAGAAAGCGTTAAGAAGTATGTTGTAAATACAACGTTTGGCACGTAATGTCAGGATTTGAACGTTTGATCCGTCCTCTGATTCAATGTCCAACGGTGCATACAGCGAAGAAAAACATGGTGATGGTGGTCTGATCTGATTAGTCATGTCTGAAAAATAAAAGTGATTTGCCAATAACCTTTACCCATGCATATTTTATGTTCGTACGAGCATATATATATTGGGCTTTCTGGCTTCCATTCTCAACCAAGTTAAAGCACGATCCCAGCGGAATCAACACCTGAGAGAGAGAAAGAGAGAGAGGATGGAGGGAGGGAAGAGTGGGCTTGAAGAGACGCCAACATGGGCGGTCTCCATCTTTTGCCTCTTCTTCTTCGTCGTCTCCTTCGTTATCGATTCTGGTCTTCACCACTTAACTGAGGTACTTTGTTCACCTGCAGTAGGAGATCAGTAAACTTAGAGATTGTTGTCTGTGCTAATTTACAGCATATTTAAGTTTACATATTGTGTACCGTCTCTTCTTTGTTGATAACTTCTTGTTCTGATGTTATTGAATTGGTGGTTCTGCTGATTGTCTTAGTTTCTCAAGAAGAGGAGGAGAAAGTCTCTCAATAAAGCTCTGGCAAAAATTAAAACAGGTCAGTCGAAAATGAATCTAACAGTAACAGTAGCCTTTTTCCACAAAACAGAGTTTCACATGCTCCAACGTTGTTGTAGGACTATGTACTTTGGTTTTTATGACATTTCAAAGAGATGGTTTGCATTTGTTCGCCGTGTACATTCAGTAGTTCATCTCAGAGCACCGATTCTTACAAATTTGTTAGCATCCATGCGTAATTTAAAGGGTGAACAACTAATTATAATGTTCGATGTGGATGTGCAGAAATGATGAAAATGGGGTTCATATCGCTGCTTCTGACAATTTCGGAGATACCTATCTCGCAAATATGCGTGACGGAGGCCGTGGCAAACTCGTTTCTTCCGTGCAAGGATGCAGTGGAGTTTGCGGAACCAGCTGTTTCTTCTGCAACTCAATTGTGTCAGCAGCATCAGGCTGGAAGCCAGACTTCAACACCTCACTTGAAACTGCAGATGACGGATCGTTTTGCACGGAAAGGTGGAGAAAATAGGATAAATCTCTAGAAACTAGTCATCCATTTGGGTTGTCATCATCCCTGGAGAATACCGCGCATAGTTTATTGAGAATTGTCTATAAGCCTTACTGCAGTTTCTTTGGGACTCATGTAGTCATGTTAAAAAAAAACCTCATCTAGTCTCTCATGAATAATTTAACGTTTCTCATCTTACAAGATTCAAGCACCTTCTAATGCCAGTAATTTTTGGCTGAATAATTTGTGAACTTCATATAACATATACTTTAATGCATGAGCAACCTGAATACTGAATCTCAGAAGCATTGCCAGCCCTAGATTTCTTTGGAGATAAACCATCTTTTTCTTTTTGTACTGATTGCATGCTCTTCCTTTGGGTTGACAAATTTTCAGGGTTTGGTTCCCTTAATTTCGAGGGATGGGGCGATGCAGCTCAACATCTTCATCTTGGTGTTGGCCGTTTTTCATGTTTCTTACTGCCTCGTTACCATGTACCTGGGAATTACCAAGGTAATAAACGTCCTGGCAAATGATTGGAAGATCATTGCAGTGCATATTAAATTATGAACTTGTGTCCTCACATTCATGGACTCCAATAATGTGGAGCTCAAGCACGATCGAACTAGCCACCGTCTTGATCAATCATTTACTAGCGACAGAGTCGAACGGTTTCGATGGAGTGATCGATGTGTTTGGTTTTGTCAACAGATGGCAAAATGGAAGGCGTGGGAAGAAGAGACTCGAACCTTGAGCATCAGATTGTTCATGGTAAGCTTCAACCTCCTCTACCGGTCCTTGTCTTCCTGATCTCACCCCATAGATAGAGTTTGCAATTTTAAGATGCAGATATTCATGTTTTGATCAAATGTGATTATTTTGAGAAATTTGTTGCTCTTACAGTAATGAAA
Source organism: Eucalyptus guilfoylei (assembly GCA_016097605.1). NCBI lineage: Eukaryota > Viridiplantae > Streptophyta > Magnoliopsida > Myrtales > Myrtaceae > Eucalyptus > Eucalyptus guilfoylei. The sequence continues at coordinate 28,236,619 of CM027861.1, forward strand.
CTGGAGCTGAGCTGGGAAGCAATGATTCCCATAAATGATTTTGATATACTCTCGGCATTACTATATTTGCTTGCAGATCCAAGGAGATTTCAGTTTACGGATCAAACGTCATTTGGGCAGCGGCATCTGAAATTCTGGAGTCGCCATTCTCTTTTACTTTGGCCAGTGAGTTATAGTAATCATGAGCTAAGAATTGAGTACCTCGTTAACAACTTGTGCATGCACTTCAGACCTATCAATAATTGAAATTAGCAATTTCATTCACATGTCATGATACCTATATAAGTTGTAGAGACAGCCATCACTCTCGTTGAATGGATTATTCTATAGAACATGTTGCAAAGGCTGCCATCGCCCAAATAGATACATGAACTGAACTTGCATTCTTACTATTTGTTACAGCAGGCATACAGAACGATGTATAACCTAGGAATTGCACATTAAAGATTATGATCATGTTGCCCAACAGAGCCAAACTAAGTCTGGCCATTGATTTATGGTATCGTCATCAAGTTTGGTTTCGGATTCCTGACCGAAATTATTCTTTATTATCATTGTTCAAGGTCTGTTTTATGCGACAGTTCAGAGGGTCAATATCAAAAGCTGATTACTTCACTCTCCGTCATGGATTCATCATGGTAAGAGGATGTCTTCTTCTACCTTGTATTGGCAACTCTGGGTTGGAGATCTACTCATGGATGTAGCAATGATTTCTGGACTTGAAGAGTTCGTCGATGAAGCACTACTGCACAAAAGTCCTTTTACTTCATAGTTCAAGAGATGATGAAAAAATGAAATAGTAGTTGTGAGTCATCACCTCCATATTCAATGACTAACTGTATTCTTTGTTTTTACTTGCTCCTAGGCTAATACCTCTGGAGGTAGCGATTTCAACTTTCAGAGGCTAATTAACAGAGCTTTTGATGATGATTTCAAGAAAGTAGTTGAAACCAGGTGAAATATTCCCCCCAAGTATATGTCCGGCTTCAGACTAGATTCTGCGTCTTGACTGAAAAAATGAATGATTTTTATCCTTTTGACCCGGCGAAGTAATGATGACCATTCTTGCAGATTTTGGATTTTGGATCTTCTCCATATTCTTCATATTTTTCAGTGCGCACGGTAAGACAATACCTTGCAATGTGCACAACGCTTATGAATATGCTACAACTCCTTTTAAATGTACAAGTAAAATGGTATTCAATTCATAGAACTCTACTCTAAGCCAACAAAGCTATCCATTTGCTTGACTCTTTCAACCTGATTTGAGTGCAGAATTCTACAACTACTACTGGCTTCCTTTCATCCCTCTCGTGGTACGACCTGTGGTTTGTCATGTTGCTTTGTCTGTGACGAGCTGATCTGATCAAAGAACCCTTTTCCTGTTGCTTAGACCTCATTCATCTTTTGCAGATTGTTCTAGCTGTCAGTACAAAGCTCCAAGTGATAATAACACAAATGTGCGCACAGAGTTGCTCTGCAAATTCTGTGACTCGAGGACCTGTCTTGAAGCCCAATGACGACTTGTTCTGGTTCAGACAGCCTAAATGGCTCCTCCATCTCGTCCAGTTCGTCATGATCCAGGTTTGTATTGCTGTTGTCTCATCACTTCAACGAAAAAATATGATGAACAAAGCAAGCAATTTAACTCCCATGTAAACTATAACGGGCTAAAAGAATGAGTGCCTCCATGAGTCTAGCTGCTGACATCAATGGACAACAACTAGAAACAAATAAGACAAGTTCAGGCATTACATTTTCTCTTCTTTGATTTGGTTGCAGGGCTCTTTCAGCTGGCGTTCTTTGCATGGACATGGGTAAGTCTCTCGAAGCAAGGTCAATTGAAACGTTTGTTTGTTTGGTTGTTAACTGATCCTGTTTGCAATAACAGTATGAGTTTGGCCTTAGATCTTGCTTCAACCAAGAAACACAAGACATTGCCATAGGATTTCTATCGGTGCGGCAGTGCAGATCCTGTGTGGTTATGTGACAATGCCCCTTTATGCGCTTGTCTTCGCAGGTACAATTTCACCAAATCCTAGAGTCTCATTCATGTCATATGGTTCGGCCTGGAGAAGCGGCGAGATTGGTTTTGGTAGAGTAGAGATATGCTCTGCAAGGTGCTTGCATAATCGTTTGTGATGTTGTGTCTAAGCAGATGGGCTCTGGGATGACAAAGGCTGTGTTTCGAACACGTAGTGGAAGGTCTCAGGAAATGGCACAAGGATGCGAGACACAGGCTTTCAAAGAGCAGATCGATTTCAACCATAACCTCTTCGAGACCATCTTCGTCTGACACTTCGATTTCAGATAGGTACCTGCAAACCAGGCCAATGAACTTTACCTCAAGAAACCGCCACAAACCCTCCTTCTAGCCCTGCCAATGTGGCTGAAGACGCTCTGCAATATCACCGCATCTCTAGTGCGTCGACATTCAACTTGTCGACACATGAAATTACCGAGGAAGAAAGTCCAGTGATCATAAGCAAGAGTGGTTGTTTACAATGGGGAGATCTCCTTTGCCAGCAGCTGGAAAGACTCAGACGCTTAAAGCAGACCGGAGATCGTACTCTGACAACCGAAGGAGGCGTCTCTGATCAGTTCACTGGATTCGATCGGTGACGTCAAAGTTGGATGAGTTCTGCACCTTCTGTACATGGTATAGCAGCAACTCTAAATGTACTGAGAAGTGATCTCTTGCAAGTACTGACCTTAGAGTACATGAGCCTAAGATGTACGAACTTGCCGAACCGACAACTATGACATAACATTACATGACCTATCTTGCCCACATCCATTATACGATATGCACAGAAATTCCAACGCACATTGATCAACTGGGCCGAAAACAACGAAAAGAAAAAGGGAACGGTCAGGAAAGGAATGCCACCAACAGCACATGCTATTACCGTGGCCTCAGTAACCGAAAAGACCAAATTGAAACAACGCTTGAAAAAAGATTCCCTAGAAAATAACCAACTTGCAACTCAATTCAGGAGACCCCAAAATCGCGACCCTCAAATTTGCTACGTGGGTCTAAACACAACCGAACTCACTTTTTAGAACGACGGGAATTGACAAATTGAGCAGAATAACGAGACGCAGCCTGCGAAGTCGTTGTACCTTTGGCTTGGTGGTGAGGAAAGCAAGAGCTCTGTAGGGTTTACGTATGATCGTAAGCTAGGCAATGGAGGAAGGGAGGTTTTAGGGCTTCTGCGGATTAGAGATGAGATGGGCTTGTGGGCCTGGAATCATATGGAAAATGGGCCAAGTTTGGTTCTTTTCCTCTTCATTTCGATCGAATTTTGAAGATGTTTAAGCCCATGAAATCCGACCCACAAAGAAAAGCCCATGAAAAAGCTGCTAGCTAAGCTAACTATTTACCATAATCCAACGTGATACCACAGCTTTGTTCTTATTTTTTGGGTAAATCAACCGTTTAAGTACAATCGTTCGTTCGGCGTGAATTGGTTGAATCAAGGTAGGACCATGTCGATTTCAACCTCTAGATTGAGGCTGATGAAATTGCAAAAGATGAAATATTGTCGGTGGTGGTTTACTAAATAGTCAATTACATATACAGTTTGCGGTTTTGTCTCTTTTTAGTATTTTTCGCCTAATTGATGAACTTGGAGAGAAAAAATGACTGGAAGATTTTTTTGACTTTGACATAATATGTAATTTTGTCTTTGAACTTCTAATTAGAGGACATGAGTCGAGAAAAATATAGGGCCATTTGAAACTTCACGGAAATTCAAAATGTAATCCCCAAATGTTATTTCAACATTCAGTTCGTTTTCCTCCCCCTCCCTCCTTCTATAGGAAAGTCTTAGAGGTATTGCTCAAGACTAGGGCAATCGTGGTAGTAAGGTTTAAATAATCTCAGCCCTTTAGATTATGTCCTTAGATTATATCTCATTTGTTGCTCAAGTCTATCTAACTCAACAAGAGAGATCATATTGAAATTCGCGAATTGAATCCAATTGGTCAATTGGAGCTTTGCAATACATGTATTTATCCCGAAGCTCACTCCAAATAGGTCTTGACGTGTGGGTACCAAAGTAGGCTTGGTCGCCCTCATAAATCGTCTTACTTTTGATAAAATCATTGAAAGAAAGCGGGAGCTAGAATATGGAATTTAACCAGAAGGTGTACGGCATTGACCTTGTATTGATCAATTTTTTTTTTTTTTTAACTAACGCATATGTATGTTCCATGTAAAAAGACAGAGACGCGCCACCTGCGACGACAATATTCTTATCATTTCTCAGTACCAAATCCCCAAAGCCGACCTCACCTCCATAGGACCTTTTGACTTCGTGCTGCTTCGATGGCCATTTTCTAATTTTTAAGGTCCGTCAAAGATTTGGTAAAGAACGTGTGATCGGAGCTTCAAGCATGGAATCGTGACGAAATTCCTGCAATTTTCAGACTTTTTCCGTACATGGTCCCACCTCACCTTTCAGGACGACCGTACGCATATGCAGACAAGTACCGCAACCAAACGGACGATGATAAGCTATGTGATAAGCTCGTTGACTTTTTTCGGGTTTTTAAAATCCCTTTGGTCAAACGAATATTTCATAAAAAAAACATTTTCCGCATCAGAATATCTTGCACAGAATAAACAGATCCTGAATGTGGTTCTTCCGGGAATTTGGGGTTAATTACATTTATGGTTCGAAATTTTTTTGAACGTTTAATTCTAGTGCTCTAATTGTTTTCTTCCTTACATCTATGGAAAAAGTTGTGGGAGATGGGTTAAATGTTTAGTCTACTCAAAATTGGTTTTCTGTTTTGGCGCTATTGGTTGTGGTGGTTCCACGTCACCAAAAAAGAAAAAAAAGTTTAAGGATGGAAAAGTAATCGAATCATAAAGTTTAGAGATCGCGAGATGCTTTTTGATCTTCGCGATTGTTCATGTTGCGAACGAGTTGGGATAATGGATTTATTGAAGCAAATCAATTTGTCAAAGGTTTAATCACTGGTAGTGGGATTGGATGTATGTAGCTCTGCCTATATTTTTTTTTTTTCCGATTTTTATTATTATTAGAGGTAATAATTAAAATAAAAACGATACTTCTTTCCTATATATCCAAGCACATGGGCGGACGCGTCATCTTTATTTCTTTTTGTCAAGTCATTTTCGAGTTTTATTTTGCATGTGCCGCCCAAATATAGAATTTATATATTTTGCGAAGATAATTTAAGTTGGTGAACGTGATAAAAATGTTGAATATTAAATCTGGTACTAGGTGAAGATTTATGTTTTGCAGCATCATCAGAAATTTATAAGCGGGGCTGCCGATGTATATCTATACGACCATTCAAAAGCGATTCTTATACCTAATGTCATAAAGAAAATGTTGATTAACATAAAAACAAATTTCCTTACTATATTATGTGTGCGTAAATTGTCCGATGAGTATGTATCGCCAAAACATCCTGGTGATTAGGAGGTGATTAGCTTGTTTTAAGGAGGGTCGCGCGTAGAATGGAGAGGTTAACTCTGTTGGTGACGGTTGTGTTGTGTAAATCTCTACTCCAGTCGTCATGCAGCCTAATCCAAACGATGTTCATTTTCCGAGTTATGTTCATGAATCATGGAGAAACATGACTGAGCAGATCTATGTCGCTGCATTGAGATGTTGTTTTCTAATAATGTTGAAGCAGAGTGAGTCTTGCGTCTTTTACTTATATGTTTGTAATGTAGCATAACTTTCGCATGACATTTATAGTCGTCAAAGGGATATTAGTCGATGCTTGTTTCAGCAATCGTAAGCATTCTTGCCTTTCTTTCCAATAACCTAAATTTTGAGAAAATGATCTGTCCCATATAGTACTAGAGCACGGATCAAAGAGTCCAGATTCAACTTACACGCGAGAAAAGCGTTAAAGTATGTTGTAAATACAAGTTGGCACGTAATGTCAGGATTTGAACGTTTGATCCGTCCTCTGATTCCATGTCTAACAGTGCATACGGCGAAGAAAAACATGGTGATGGTGGTCTGATCGACTAGTCATATCTGAAAAATAAAGTGATTTGCTAATAACCTTTACCCATGCATATTTTATGCTCATTTGGGCATATATATTGCCTTTCTGCTTCCATTCTCAGCAAGTTAAAGCAGGATCCCAGCGGAATCAACACCTGAGAAAAGAGGATGGAGGAGGAAGAGTGGAAGCGAAGAGACGCCAACATGGGCGGTCTCCATCTTTTGCCCTCTTCTTCTTCGTCGTCTCCTTCGTTATCGATTCTGGTCTTCACCACTTAACTGAGGTACTTTGTTCAACTGCAGTAGGAGATCAGTAAATTGAGATTGTTGTCTGTGCTAATTTACAGCATATTTAAGTTTACATGTGTGTACTGTCTCTCCTTTGTTGATAACTTCTTGTTCAAGTCATTGTTGAATTGGTGGTTCTGCTAAATGTCTTAGGTTCTCAGAAGAGGAGGAGAAAGAATCTCAATGAAGCTCTGGCAAAAATTAAAACAGGTCAGTCAATGAATCTAACAGTAACGGTGGCCTTTTCCACAAAACAGAGTTTTACATGCTCCAACGTTGTTGTAGGACTATGTACTTTGGTTTTGTGACATTTAAAAGAGATGGTTTGCATTTGTTTGCCGTATACATTCAGTAGTTCATCTCAAAGCACCAATTCTTACAAATTTGTTAGCATCCATGCGTAATTTGTAAATGAACGACTAATTATAATGTTTGATGTGGATGTGCAGAAATGATGAAAATGGGGTTCATATCGCTGCTTCTAACAATTTCAGAGATACCTATCTCGCGAATATGCATGACAGAGGCCGTGGCAAACTCATTTCTTCCATGCAAGGATGCAGTGGAGTTTGCGGAACCAGCTGTTTCGTCTGCAGCTCAACCGTCAGCAGCATCAGGCTCGAAGCAGACTCCAACACCTCACTTGAAACTGCAGATGACGGATCGTTTTGCACGGCAAGGTGGAGAAAATAGGATAAATCTCTAGAAACTAGTCATCCATTTGGGTTGTCATCATCCTTGGATAATACCGCGCATAGTTTATTGAGAATTGTCTAAAAGCCTTACAGTTTCTTGGGACTCATGTAGTCACGTTAAAAAAACCTATCACAGTCTCTCCTGAATAATTTAACGTTTTCATCTTACAAGATTCAAGCACCTTCTAATGCCAGTAATTTTTGGCTGAATAATTTGTGAACTTCATATAACATATACTTTAATGCATGAGCAACCTGAATACTGATGCTCAGAAGCATTGCAGCCCTAGATTTCTTTGGAGATAAACCATCCTTTTTCTTTTGTACTGATTGCATGCTCTTCCTTTGGGTTGACAAATTTTTCAGGGGTTTGGTTCCCTTAATTTCGAGGGATGGTGATGCGCTCAATATTCATCTCGGTGTTGGCCATTTTCCATGTTTCTTACTGCCTCGTTACCATATAGGAATTTACCCAGGTAATAAACGTCTGGCAAATGATTAAGTCAACTAAAATTTTATAATTATGAACTTGTGTCCTCACATTCATGGACTCCAATAATGTGGAGCTCAAGTACAATCCGAACCCAACCACTATCATGATCAATCATTACTAGCGACAAGTTCTGAACGGTTTCAATGGAGTGATCAATGTGTTTTTGGTTTTGTCAACAGATGGCAAAATGGAAGGCGGGAAGAAGAGACTCGAACCCTTGAGCATCAGAGATTGTTCATGGTGTAAGCTTCAACCTCCTCTACCGGTCCTTGTCTTCCTGATCTCACCCCATAGATAGAGTTGCAATTTTAAGATGCAGATATTCATGTTTTGATCAAATGTGATTATTTGAGAAATTTATTTGCTCTAACAGTAATGAAACTGGAACTGAGCTGGGAAGCAATGATTCCCATAAATGATTTTGATATACTCTCGGCATTACTACTCTTGCTTGCAGATCCAAGGAGATTTCAGTTTGGATCAAACGTCATTTGGGCAGCGGCATCTGAAATTCTGGAGTCGTCATTCTCTTTTTACTTTGGCCAGAGTGAGTTCGCGTAATCACACGACTAAAATTGAAATTACCTCGTTAACAACATTGCATGCACTTCAGACCTATCAACTAATTAATTAGCAATTTCATTCACATGTGCATGATACCTATATAGGTGCAGAACTGACTAATATAGTTGAATGGATATTCTATAGTATATTTATAAAGCTACCATCACCCATAGATAATGAACACCCAAACTTACATTCTTACTATTTGTTACAGCAGGCATACAGAACGATGTATAACCTAGGAATTGCACATTAAAGATTATGATCATGTTTTTATAGGCTATTAATGATCTGGCCATTGATTTATGGTATCGTCATCAGAGTTTACGGATTCCTGACAAGTGTCTTTATTATCATTGTTCAAGGTCTGTTTTATCCGACAGTTCCGGAAGGTCAATAATAAAAAGCCGTTCCTTCCTCAATCATGGATTCATCATGGTAAGAGGATGTCTTCTTCTACCTTGTATTGGCAAGTCTGGGTTGAGATCTACTCATGGATGTAGCAATGATTTCTGGACTTGAAGAGTTCGTCGATCACTACTGCACAAAAGTCCTTTTACTTCGTAGTTCAAGAGACAATGAAAAATGAAATGGGTAGTTGTGAGTCATCACCTCCATATTCAATGACTAACTGTATTCTTTGTTTTTACTTGCTCCTAGGCTAATATCTCTGGAGGTAGCGATTTCAACTTTCAGAGGCTGATTAACAGAGCTTTTGATGATGATTTCAAGAAAGTGGTTGAAACCAGGTGAAATATTCCCTCCAAGTATATGTCCGCTTCAGACTAGATTCTGCATCTTGACTGAAAAAATGAATGAGATTTTTACCCTTTTACAAAACGGCAAAGTAATAATGACCATTCTTGCAGATTTTGGATTTGGATCTTCTCCATATTCTTCATATTTTTCAGCACCACGGTAAGACGATACCTTATGATGCACCACTTATGAATATACAACTCCTTTTAAATGTACAAGTAAAATGGTATTAAATTCATAGAAACTCTCTAAGCCAATTTAACAAAGCTATCCATTTAGGACTCGTTCAACCTGATTTGAGTGCAAATTCTATATCTGATTTGATAACTATCTTCCTAGTCGGATTAGATGGCGCAGCATGCTCGCTACTGTATAAAAAGAAGAAGGTAAATTCCTTTTGGATCTTCGAATCCGATTGCTCGTTCTTATGGCCACGCAAAAGGCGAGCGTCTCTAATTGGGGAGGTGCTCATGTGAGCCGTCTAGAGTATGGAGGATTCTAATCTCATTCCATGCAATACGTATCTGCTTTCTTTCGGATCGAATGTGGTTACTATAGTTTTATAACTTCGATTTTTAAATGAGATTTCCGTGGGTCTACTTGAATATAATAGAATGCATAGGCATCATGCGTATGCAAGAGTTTTGATATTTAAAAGATTTCTCAAAGTTAAGTAATGGGGTGAATTTTAATTATTAATTGAAAAAGATATTGATGACAAAATGTGGAGAATTAGTAATGGAAGGAGAGTTTTTGGATAGATTACCCCCATCAACAATTTCAAATATAAGGATTAGAGATCACGAGAAACCTCTAGCGACTTTGTGGACGATGTGACTTTTGTGAGACCAGGCAGGGTGTTAGGGATCTAAGCTCAATGTTGGGATCCCAACGGCTTGTGGCTCGGCCCGAACTCAGCTAACACCTCAGTAGATCAAGAACTGAAACTCACCAGGACCTCGAATGTGGGCATACGGAGTCTGGACTCGGCCTCGATGGTCCTAGTGGAGCTGCAGGTACTCAAGAATAGGCATCAAGTCAGGTTTGACCTTGATGGACTCTACCTAGGCACCGGAGACGGTGGCCCTAGGGGTTGGGATTGGGCTCAGCAACTGGGCGTTTTCCATGCCAGAGGTTAGAGCTTCAGTCCAAATGTTGATACTTAATCATATTTTGAAAAATGATTTTCAGTTTTTTAAAGAATAAATTACTTTTCCAACTTTAAGCATAGGTTTTCCCATTATATGATTTTTTTTCACTACTAATTTACTAGTAGAATTTCTGTATGTTGCTAGATAAAGAGATTAATAAAAACAGTTGGGGACGCATTTCCAAAATTCGAATGAGATTATACTATGCACAAATTTGAAATATCTCGATAACTTACCGAAGCAAAAGAAATTGAAATTGAGTGCTATATTTGTTTTAAAAATATTTCACCAAAAAACTTTTCGCAATTTTGGTGTTAGGCGTGGAGTGTTGGAACCAAAATGATTTGGAACCAATTATGGGGTATGCGAATTTCTTTGCTTGACACTAATTAATTGTAGAGTGTGCAGCTTATAAAATATGCGGAAGCGTTAAAATATTAAAATCAAACTAGCTTATACAAGCACACTCAAATTCACTAATACAAGTATATAAACTTAGCTATTCTATTTTCTTCCTCTCTCTCGACACGGAGGGATAACTTCTTCACACAAATACTCGAGCAACAAGAGCCGCTCACTTCAAATTCACCGTTGCACCTAGTAACTTCCTATTCCGAAGCTCTCCTTCTCGGAGGCTTTCCCGGCTCACTGTACCGGCTCCAGGTTCTCCGCCTCGTGTGTGGCGTGACCCTCCCCGGCTCCGACTTGAGTTTGCGGTGCCTTTATGTGAGGCCTTCCGACCTGAGCTCAAATCTTCCTGCATCGCCATTTATAATCATCTTCCACCGCCTGAATTCCACCGAACTCCACGCATTGACTTCAGCGTGCAAGAGCTGAAGTTGAACTTTTCTTCTTGGCTATGAGTCAATAATTGTGGGCTGTCTTTTCCTTCACGTTCAAGTCTACGAGCTGAAGCTTGCTTTTCTGCTTCTTGAAATCTCCAGCAACAAGTATAATATTATTTTAATATGTGCCCATTCTTTTTTTTATCAGCTTCCCCAGCCAAGGATCTGCTCTCCACGAAAGAGAGAATTCCCTTGCAACAACTCACAATATAATATTATAAAATTGTGAGCCTTCTTCTGCATACTTTCTCCGTGAGTTCTCACGTGTGGAGTGGAGAATTCTTTTCTTTGCTTTCTTTCATGCTCCTGGCTTCTTCAAGAATTCTCTTTGGCGGTTTTTACGAAGTGACGCTGCAGCACCTTTCCTCTTTGGCTTCTTATTATTATATTAGGTGTTGTACTCCAACACTCTCCCTCAACACCTAATACTTTTCTTCTTATAGCATTTGCTATTCATCTCCTTCAGTTGCTCCGACAGTTTCGTGACTTCCTAACCGAGCTTTGCAAAGCTCAAATTTCATCAACTTGATCTCGAGAAGCTCCCCTTCTTAAGTGCTACTTTGATATAGTCCCCGGTCGCTTCTCGTCAATTCATAGTCTCCGACACCCCCGCTTTGGGTTCACGATCCTCGACCGGGCGACTTTGACGGTCCCCGGTCGACTAGCTCGATATCAATTATTGGAACCAAAATGATTTGAAACCAATTATGGGGTATGCGACCCTTTGCTTGACACTAATTAATTGTAGAGTGCGCAGCTTATAAAATATGCGGAAGCGTTAAAATATTAAAATCAAACTAGCTTATACAAGCAACACTCAAATTCAATACGTATATAAACTCAGCTATTCTATTTTCTTCCATCTCGATCATGGAGATCATTTCACATGCCTTACTGTGAAAATTAAATTTCTGATGCCTCTCACTTCAAATTCACCGTTGCACCGGTGACTTCCTTCAAGCTCTCACTGGAGGCTTGGAAGCTCACCTCGTACTGGCTGAGGTTCTCCGTCTGCGTGTGGCGTGAGGCCCTCTCCCTTGGCCTGACTTGAGTTTGCGGTGCCTTTATGTGAGGCCTTCCGACCTGAGCTCAAATGCTTCACGTACTGCCATATTTATAATCATCTTCCACCGCCTGAATTCCACTGCCATTGACTTCAGCGTGCAAGAGCTGAAGTTGAACTTTTCTTCTTGGCTAAGGAGTCAATAATTGTGGGGCTGTCTTCTTTTCCTTCACGTTCAAGTCTACGAAGTTGAAGCTTCGCTTTTCTGCTTCTTGAAATCTCCAGCAACAAGTATAATATTATTTTAATATGTGCCCATTTATTTTTTTATCAGCTTCCCTAGCCGATCGCTCTCCACGAAAGAGAATTCTCGCAACAACTCACAATATAATATTATAAAATTGTGAGCCTTCTTCTTGCATACTTTCTCTCCGTTCTCACGTGTGGAGTGGAGAATTCTTTCTTTGCTTTCTTCATGCTCCTAGCTTCTTTCAAGAATTCTTCTTTGGCGGTTTACGAAGTGACGCTGCAGCACATTTCTTTGGCTTCTTATTATTATATTAGGTGTTGTACTCCAACATGGAGAATGAATAATAAAGGAAAACTTTTTTCCGGTCAATAAAATCACCCATCAAAACTGAGAAAAAATAATTTCTGTTTCTGAAAAAAAAAATCATTTTCCCTCTTTCTCACGGGCTTCTTCCTCCGCCTCGAGATAAGGAGAAATGGCGAGCTTATCTTCTTGCTTCGTTCTTCCCTGCAAATTCAAAACTCTCTCGCTCAATGCCTCTTTTTCCTCCTTCTCCTCCTCACAGTCGCATCGCTTTCAAAACCCTCTCCCTCAATGCCTCCTTTTCTCTGGAGATAACCTCCACGACGGCCTTCCGATGCGTATCCTCGGCTCTTCTCGAGTCTCGGTTTCGTCGTTCGGTCTTCGTTTTTCGGTCGTTCGTTGGTGAGCAATGGCGAGAAGAACCCACCCGTTTCTCCGTCGTGCGTGATGCGGCTCCGACGAAGAGGGCAGACTCCACCGCCGCCAAGAGGGCTCGTCAGGCCGAGAGGAGGCGCGTTCACAAGAAAGCTGGTAAATCTGAGATTAGGACGCGGATGAAGAAGATATTGACGTTTGTTGCGGTTAACTTGATTATTGTGCTAAGCATTATGTAATGCAAAACTATCGGCTAATCACTGGTCTTCCGTGAAGTCTTCCAAATGATTTTGCTGTGCACGCGTTTGCTCCTTGTTGATCAGATTGGATGGCGAAACTCTTCTCGGAATGAAAACGTTTTGCATTGATGAGGTCGATGGTGAACGAAGTTTGAAGGAGAAGTGTTCTGGCCGAACGAAGGATTGGGAATGATAATAAAATTTCTGATGAAAATGTGTAGTGATCTCTTCTTCATTTTATCCCCCTGTTGTTTCTAGCACTTCCTTTTACTTGTTTCATGTTAGTCAGATTTTTATCTCACTTACGCTAGTCGAATTGTCTATATTTTTCGGCAAGAAATTTAGGCGAAGGAGTGAATTTTAGTGTCATTTTATGGATCAATTTAATCATGGACCAACTTTCTTTCCAATTGGATGGGTATTGAATAAATGAATGATTTTCTCTAGAAAAGTTCTCTAATGTTACCGGGCTCGGGACACCAATAGTGTTCTATGCCCTAACTTGATGGATCGGACCAGGAGGCAAGGGGCACAGGCATAAAGTCTGGCGTTCAGTTTCAATGGAACTAGGCCCAACCCGTGCACCTAGGTCAGCAAAGGGTAGGTTGAAGACCAAAAATCGAAAAATAGTGCACATTCATTTAGAAGAAAAATATTTATCTTTCTAAATGATGGAAAATATTTTCCTTTTCATCTTCACGTTTTATCTAAATATTGGAAAATATAGTCATTTTTCTAGAAATGTCACAAACTAACCTTATATACGGACTATCCAAAGCCCGGGAGAAACAAAACTAGAAATCACTTGACCGAAACTCAACCTATGTTGGGAAAATTGACATTTTGAAATGAAACGGGGCTGAATGATCCGGGTTTGACATGCACTTGAAAACCTACATACCCGAACAAAGTCGAACCTAATTATGATCTAAATTTGAAATCAATCAAATTGAAACCGATCCGATCCCTTCGTTTGCCACCTCTTATCTAAAAATAATGTTTGCACAGCCATTGATAAGAATAATAAATTGTCAAAAAGTTTTAAACTAAAATGGTAAATTATCTAAAGGTTTAGGACTAAATTGTCAAAATGTTTATAAAAATTGATTGGTGTGTATAATAGATTTATGATTTTTTGGATAATTTTCCCCAATTTCGAACACAAACCTAAAGGCTTTCTGAAATTTATCATTAATATTAAAATTCTAGGCTAATGCAAATCTTTTTTTAGAGTGTGAATTATTAGGACACCCTGTGACTTTTGGTGAGAATATTCGGGACAACCTTTGTGTTTTATAAATCTGCCATGACCTCAAGCCTCACATAAAAGTCTGATAAGAGAACATTAATGTCTTGGAGCTAAGTAAGTCCTTCAAATACTTCATTTGAGGTTTCGTGCAAACCTCGGCATCCTTCGGACGTTAAACATTCCTTAGGCCTTTAAGGGTAAAGCCAAGTAGAGAGCTTGAAAAAGATATTGTATCGATAGGAGGAGTAGGACGTGTGGGGACCAATATGTTAAAAATAAAGAATGTAGGTTACACTCGTTAGCCTTTAAGGGTAAAGCCAAGTAGAGAGCTTGAAAAAGATATTGATCGATAGGAGGAGTAGGGCGCGTGGGGGGACCAATATGTTAAAAATAAAGAACGTAGTTTGCCAGCTAGCCACGTCAGTAGACAAGTGTTGACAGCCCTAATCAGTTGGAAATAACTCTGTCTGATAAGGGGGTTTCCTTGTAACTAGATACCAAAGATCCAAGGCAGGTCCTCGATTAATGTCTGATAAGAGAACATTAATGTCTTCTTAGGTTCCATCTGTTTCAAAAAATAATTTCTGGGAAAACATTTTTTGGATTTTATGATATTTGTTTTAAAGGAAAATGGTGGATTTAAAACATTTTTTATGAAAGGAAAAAGTTCTCTATGGGGGGAAAATATTTTTCTTTTGATAAAGGGAGCGAAAAACATTTTCCTTTACATTATTTCACCTCACTATCCTTTGTCAAATACATTTTCTTTTATTTTTTTTTTAAATCGAGCCTTGCCAACATCAAGTGACCTCTGGCAGGCTCGAGCCCCACTGGTCGTCGGATTTGGTAGGGCTCAAGCTCGCGGTGTCGAGCAAGCTTGGCCTCGCTCGATCAAGTGAGGCAAAGCGAAGCTCAATCTTACCGGAATCGATGAGCTCAAACCTTGCCGACCTGGGCCAAGGCTCCAGCTCATCTCTAAAGTTGGCCATTGCGGTGGGTGGCGGCGATTAATGAAGAAGAAGAAGAAGAAAGAAAAAGAAAAAGAAAAAGAAAAATTAAAATCAATATTTAAAAATAAAAAAAAATGTATTTGATGAAAGGAAGTGAGGTGAAAGAAGGTACGAGATGTTAGAGGACTTTTTTCCCTAATGAAAAAATGTTTTCCCCAACCAATTTATTTTCCATAAAACGAACGTCGAAAATCCAAAAAATATTTTTTGAAAGTTATTTTCGTAAAACGAACGAAATTTTACTTTTTAGATTCATTTCCTCAAGCCTTTCTAATCCTTTGCACATTCAAAAACTCTCTCGTTTTGTATCAACCACCCATTCAAAACCTAAATTTTGTTTGTTTTTTCCACGTGCACGGATGATATTCCAATCCACCTATTACAATCGCGTCGAGTGTCATTAATTCTCCTTACATATTCATAATGATAATGATTCTTCTTACTATATTTTGATTTAGGCGAATGAAAATGTCAAATTTTAACGGAATCCGAAAATCTCCCTCGTAGATGTGCAAGCTTTATATTGTTTCGAAAATTCACATTAAAGTGGATCTTTTCATACTTATTGTTTGGATGATATTTGGATAAGAAAACTTCATCAGTCGGAATCTTGGAATTGGATCAAAAGAAAATTCCCAATCAAGGCTTGTTGCAGATAAGGATTAAGAAAATATAGAAAAGTAGACCAAAAGCTTTTTTTAACAAACTTGATCTGTTTAATTTGAACTTCCTCTCTTGCGCAAAAAGGTGACCATAAGGGAAAGGATAAAAAAAAAAAAAAGTTATGAAAAATCCATGTCAGCACGCGTGATTATCTGGCCATTTATATACGCACATATTTTTGAAAGATCCTAGACAGTTGGTCCGATGTTAAAGCCGAGAATCGCCAACATATTGAAATAAAAGTTCAAAAGAAATGGAAGTAATTAATTCCTAACATATTCCTTTACAACTTTTGTGTATTTATCCTTCTTTTTTGGTTTTTTCCCAAACTATCGTCCACCCTTCATAAAATTCACGATTTTTTAATGTTAAAATGACCAAAAAATAAAAATTGATGCAATGAAAAATACTAAATTATTACATTTGTGATAAATTTATCCTACCAAAACCCCAAACATATATAATTATGAAAAATGTACTCTCTATTAAATTCCGCTAAAATTTTACAACTAAATCACAAGTTAGGCAAGACACGCCGTCGGTTCGTCGATATACTAATTCTGCCGTTTTGTTTTCTGTTTTGCATTATTAATCTAGTTTAACATAAACTAACAAATAATAAATTCGTCATAAATATATCAATTTGATTTTTTTATGGTTAAGAAATTACTTCAGAGTAAATTTATTATCAATACGGCCGTTTTACAAAGTATTTTAAAAAAACCGGAAAAAAGATAAAATCAATCCGCGTCGCGCCACTTCTCTCTACCCTTCCTGAAACTCCGTCCTCTCTCTCTCTCTGCTACTGGAGTAAATCTCGCGGCCCTACTGGCGGCACGGCACTGGCATTCTGCGATGGACTCCATCGTCAAGCGAGAGCCTGACGAGTTCGTACGCACGCGGAGCGACCGTACGCCGATCATCTCGCCGATTTACATCAGCAGCGACGACGGCAACGACGGCGTCGTCGGCGGCGGCGGCGACGACGACGACGACGACGACGACGGACAGTGGATGCAGCGATCGCTCCGCCGGCGACGGCCGCTGCGCACGAGCCGCGGCGCTTGGCGCGAGCGCGAGCGCTCCGAAGCGCAAGAAGACGAGGAGCCTGAAGGAGATAGACCGTGACTTGGCGTTGAAGAAACCGAAGCTCGACGAGGAAGTCGTCGACGTCGCGGTTCCCGTCGATTTCCTCGCTCCGCTGCCGCCGTGCTCGCCCGTGGAGGCTGTCGACGGCGACCGGACGGTTCAGGCTCGTGCCGTGCGCCGGCAGTTCTGGAAGGCTGGGGATTACGAGGGGGAAAGCAATCGCGACGTTCTTGCTTCTCGCGATGGTACGCATTGTATTCATGACTGGTTTGGTTCGTATCGAAATGATTTTACACGACATTGTCTCCTTCCTACGCTGATAGAAGTATTTTCAGAGGCAATTCGCTGTCGTGTATTTTCCTTGTAAACGTGCATGGTCGTCCTGTTCCATTGATGCACTGTGGAAAAACAAGTTTCGATTTTTCTTTTTGGTAAGGTAAACAAGTTTCGATTTTGATCTTCACGAACTGTAAAACGGGCCGTTGTCTAACAACTTATAGCATGTCGATGTCTGCACCTACAGGCCTTGAGTTTGATTTCTTCTAAGCATAGTCTCTGGGGTGTGTCGACTGCGCTTGCACGTCTAACTGACCAATCTGCCTTCGTTTTCTCTTATAATTTGGTGCTTTGGTTGGCATGGATCGTGTCAGAGTCCATCCCAAGTTTCTCCATTCCAATGCAACCAGCCATAAATGGGCTCTAGGAGGTATCCCTCTCTGGATTAGCTAAATGCTGGAGTTTTAGTCTTTTCAGAACTTTTTTGTTTGTTTGCCGTATACCGGCTTTGTGTATTAGGTGGAGCAATCTCACTTTCTAGAATTTGATATGCAGCTTTTGGTGAGCTTGACAACGCTGTAGATGAGGTAACGATATGAATCTTGTACATCTGTGCATCTGTTCATGGCGGACATTTCCCTACTATGATAACGGTAGGTTTGCAATGGAGCCACTTATGTTCACATTGACTTGCTGGAAAATAAAAGGAAGAATTTCATAGCCTTGGTGATTGAAGGTACCTCTCCCCCTTCCCCTCCTCTCTCTCTCTTTCTCTCTCTCTCACACCCACTTAGCCACACAGAACACATGCTATGATATTTGTTGGTTTCACCAGTCACCATTCTTGCATTGCAACTCCCTGAAAATAGCCTGTGATATATATTTGCAGCATAACCTTCATTTGCTAGCAAGAGCCAGCATTGTGTGTATTATGTTTTGATTGCTTGACCATCTAATGATCTCAGAGAACAGATAATTTCATGTTATTAATTCTTTCACGATGACATTGTTGGAGAAGCTATCATGATTGTGTTTACCCTGATATTAACGAATGCACATGCTGACTCGTTAACTGCAGATAATGGTGGAGGGATGACCCCCGACAAAATGAGGAAGTGCATGTCTCTCGGATATTCTGCCAAAGCAAAGCTGTAAACACGATTGGTCAATGTGAGCTCTGCTTGTATTTCATTTACCCGTTTTCTGTCTTCAGAAAGACAATAGTTAAATAAGGGTTTTATACTTATGCACCTCCCTTTTCTTTCCTTCTTTATAGATGGAAATGGGTTCAAGACAAGTACCATGAGGCTGGGAGCAGATGTGATTGTATTCTCACGTAGTGGGAAATTAGGAGGAATGAGGTGTCTGTCTTCTATTTAGCATGGAAACTTAATTTCAAAGCTTGCTTTTGCTCCCTTGCTGATTGACTGTCATTATAAGCTCTGCTATATATTTGGTCAAATGGAAATTCCCAAAAGAAATTGAATTATTTCCGCTATTAACTGAAGATGAGCATAGAATATCATGCTATAAAGTGCTTTGATAACTGAAAACATATTATTCCTTCCAGCGCATCACAAAGCATTGGTATGTTGTCCTACACATTTCTAAGGGCAACAGGGAAGGAAGATATAATTGTTCCTATTGTAAGTATATTAAACTTTCATCCCAATTTAGTCTTTGATGTGTACCTCAACTCTTTTCACCAGCAATTTTTTATAGTAAAATGGCACCACAAGAGAGCCAACCAATGTAACTGATTAGTAGGTATATCTCATACTCTATAAGGTCTATCAAAGACTGTAGCCAGTAAAGAAACTCTCGTGTCACCAAAAGTTTAATGTGGGTATAAATCTATTTCCATAAACCAAAGAGGCATTTTCTCTATTTTAAAGGATTCCTATCCTGGTTTTTCCACTTTTATCTTTACTAGTTTCTGTTGGGATGAAAATGTCCTTGTCAAGGAATGGATGTGTTTTCACAGATCTTTTTCACCAACAAGTCCATCCGCTTTGCTCAGTTATTATGTCTTTCATCCTCTATTCTCTGTTTATAGTTGTATTTGCATATTCAAGGAAACTCAAATTTCGACAATGATGTGCAATGACAATGAGAGAACCTATTTGGGATGTCCAGATTGCAGGGTCCAGATATTTACATAGTGTATAGAATGCTGTTGATAGATATTTGTAGCCCTACATCCTGTTGTCATTCACGGTCTATAAATAACTGCGGATTGCTAGTAATAATACTTTATCTTCAGTAAAATATGTAATAATTCTGAACTCCCAATTGCGCAAGAAGTTATAAGTCCGATCTCTTGTCAGATGATATTGGGTGGTTGATGTAGGTGATTGCTGAAAACAGGAAAGGTTGCCTTGTGTTTATTGTATCAATATCTACTACTTCAAAGAATATGAGAAGCAAGTGCTTTGGCTTTTTGTAAACCATTCGCCTACATTAACAAGTCCGTTTAACATTGTCGAACAATTTCTATAAAATCTTTCTCGTGACTTGTCATTGGAAATTGTAAGGTTGATTACCAGAAAAAGGGACAAGAATGGAGCAAGATAATCAGATCTTCTACAGAGGATTGGAATAGAAACTTTGAAACCATTTTTGCATTGGTCCCATTTGAAAATAAGGAAGAACTTCTTCAGCAGGGTAACTTGTGTTCTAAGAATTTCTCACCGATTTGTCCTTATTATTCTTCCACGTCACTCTGCTTCTATTTTGACATAGGAATGACATTTTCTGACGTGTATTATCTGTGGAAAAAAGAGGATTAGTTCTTTCACATCTCATGATCCTCCTCCTCTTCCTGGTCTTCCTATTATTTCGAGGTCATTCTGATTGAATGCTTTTCTTATTGTGTTAAATTTGGCTTTGACAATTGATTTCATTATATTAAATTTGACTAGGCAGACCAAGTTATTCACCGGCATTATGGTTTAAAAGAGTTTCATGAAGATTGCGAGCTGGCAGGAATTGTTTATTGATCTCTATTACTCTCTATGACTAATTCATGCTATTGCTCGCAGTTCAATTTGTTACAAAATCAAGGTACGCGTATAATGATATATAATTTATGGGAAGATGATGATGGAAGTCTGGAACTCAATTTTGATACCGATCCTCATGTATGCCTTAAGCACCTTTACTTTCTTATGGCACGTTTAACTTTAACCCTTACAAGGTCGAATACTGCTTGGTGAGTTCCTAAGTTGATGAATTTCACCTATGAATTTGCAGGATATTCAAATCAGGGGAGTAAATCGGGAAGAGAAGAAAATAAAGATGGCTAAACAGTTTCCGAACTTGAAACATTTTCTGACTTACCGACATTCGTTGAGGGTACATGTCATGTGATCAATTAAAACACCATAATTTTTAAGATATATGCAGTAGTGCCAGTAAGTTTTGTTGAATGGAGGATCTAACCATGTTCTCACTTCTGTTTTGTTAGAAAGGGGTCTGTTTTCTTTTCTTGAAAACAATCTTTGTCTTCTGTCGAGTGTCTTGCAAACTGGGACCACCTTTCCAGTAATTTCCACGGACCTTACTCAATCCATTGGTAGACTGATCTGGCTTTTTCTATAGAAATTTTTATTACACTTCAGCTTTCGGAGATGAGCAATATTCTAATATGTGCATCGAGAGGGTTTTTCCTGCTTCCTGCCGGGAAGACATCCTGACAATTAGTATACTGCCAGGCATATGGTCTAGTTCTGTTTCTACTAATATTTGTGTCATGTGTATGAATGGACAGTGGACTCAAAAATGCGTGTGCTGATTCACTGTGTCGCATCTATTCGACTTTTGTTATAGTGCTTTTAAAGTGCTGTCTGGACTGGCTGTTGTCTGAAATGTCTGTTATTGTCTATAATGTACAAAGCTTGGCAAAATCTGTGAATCTGGCACAAATGCCAGTGAAGCACCATGTATTACAGCTATCTATGTCATTCTTGATTGCTACTTAAAATTTAGATGGCAGCCATCCTAACCAAAAAATAATTTCTACTAAGTTGTTTGTTACACCGTAAAATTTGGAAAAACGGTTATGTATTCATTTGGTGGGATTTGCACATGTTGACAGGATATTCAGATGCTAAATTTGTATGATGGTCATAACTTATGTTTTCCTTTTCATATTGCCAGAGTTATGCATCAATCCTCTATCTCAGGCTGCCACCTGATTTCAGGATCATTTTGCGTGGGGCAGATGTTAGACACCACAGCCTGGTAAATGACATGATGCTGAGCCAGAAGATAACATACAAGCCTTCAAATGTTGCCGACAGTGTGCCCAACAATTCAAATGTAATTGATCATTTGCTTTGACCTGCCAGATGGCTTTTAAATTTTAGATCAACTGAACATGCTTTATTTTTCAACAGATGGTTGCCAGTGTGACCATTGGCTTTGTGAAGGATGCTTCCTATCACATTGATGTTCAAGGTTTCAATGTTACCATAAGAATCGACTTATTAAGGTCTGCCTTAAAATTCTGTTGAAGATTTTTGCTTTTGTTTCATTGTACATAATACAAATCAATTATCAAAGTTGAGAGGTTGAGCACCTGGATTTGTATCAAATTTTTGTTCAAATAAATGCACTTATGAGTCTGGGCACTTCATTTGATTAGGTGCTTGAACTATGATTTAGTTTTGAATTTTTTTTTTTTAACTCTATTTTTTCTTGTGGTACTCATGAAGAGAAATGTTATATCAACTATTCCTCTTACAAGGATATATTTCACTTAAAATTTTAATCAATAATGGTTTTGCTGGATGCTGGTTGCGTGTCTTTTACATTGTATTTGATGTTGTAGGTTCTACAGTTCCTGATTTCTAATACTTTCTATTTTCTCGAGTTGCATGATGTCCTACTTGCACTCTATTCTTCTTTTAACTGATTAAGTAGTACCAGCTCCTAAGACACTCACTCATGAAATTGGCAATCAACTACTGTTTTTTGAGTTGTTGAGAGAGAAAATACAATGGAGGGTAGATTCATATTATTAAGTTCTGCAGTGCTTGTTTTCTGCTCTCTGGAGTTCCTTTAGTCATATCCCTGTCCTATTTGTCAGCCCTTCTGGAGGGTTTGGAATGCTGCTGGAAGTGATGGCCGCGGAGTTATAGGTAAGGTTGATTATAATTGCAGGGGAAGAATTAGATGGTAGCTCTTGATTTTGCATGGCAATAATAGCTCTTGGAAGGAGTGGTTTTCAACCTTGCTCTCCATATGTTTCTTCCCATGACAGGTGTGTTGGAAGTGAACTTCATTGAACCTGCTCATGACAAACAAGACTTTGAGCGCACAGTAGTGCTTTCAAGACTTGAGGCACGCCTGGTGGTGATGCAGAGAAATTACTGGTTTGTTATACATTTCTCCTGGCTCTATGATGTGTTTTAGGGCTATTTTGTTGAACCTTGCATGGTCTTTTATCCATATCAACTGTTTGTGGCTTCATCATGCGTATCCCTTTTCTCTTTTGGGGCTAAGAAGGTAATGTACCTCCTAACAAATTCCTGTTCAATCATTTATCAGGAATACAAATTGCCATCATGTTGGTTATGCGGCAACTCGACAATCAAAGAAATCAGTTTATTCTCAAATGAAAGGCTCTAATAAAAGTAAATCATGTTCTCCTCAGTAGGGAAGGGGAGTGGAGTAATCAGTCCATGTTCTAAGTTCAAGCAGACTGTGAACCAGGAGGAGGCATCTACGGACTTGGATGAATCAAGTGAGGAAAGAAGTTCTGACGAGGCTTCCTTGGCTAATGTTGATGGCCAACAAACTATAACATGTAATTTCAAAATTGGTTCCTTGGGAAGAGCTTCCCAAACAACGGTAGATTCTCAGTTTTACAGTCTCATGTTTCTTTCCATAATTACCTGTTCAGGAAACTTGATGCTTCTTGCTGCTTATAAATATGTATACACATCATAAAAATTATTATAAGCACAGAGAGTATCTAATTTTCTGAGGGCCTTTTTTTTTTGATGGCTGACTTTTCATGTATGACAAGGATGGTCTCTATTCTGTCATTTACTTGAATAAATAGTGCAGAGGTTGTCAATCTTATGATTGGTGTAACGAGACTGGTGCTGAGATCTCGGTTCCTTGCAAGTAGGCAGTTTTTTCCCACTCGTCTCTATTTAATTTTTTCATGTTTCTTGTTCACTCCACAGGACTGTATCAGAAACAGTGATGCTCATGTTTCTGCTTGCCAAACAGACATGTTAGTCAGGTTGAAAGAAGAGAACTGCGATTTAAGACAAAGGTAAAAAAAGTGCTATTTGAATTTCCTTAAGTCGCTACTTATTGGTAATGTCAAATCATATTTCTACTGTTCGTTCTTTGCAAGATTAAAAGAAAAAGTGGGATTGGATGCAATAAATTTGCTGCACCAGTTGCAGGTGGAGAGAGAAAGACGCAAATCACTTGAAACAAAAGTAAGTGGAAAATTGATTCTTTTCAGTGTCATCCAGTGAATTGCATTGCCTTGCTCACAGATTGCAGATGTTAACAATGGACACTACTTGCATACATGTGCTTTTCTGTTCTTGCTTCTTCTAGTTTCTCAGTACAAGTAGTTGTATATCTGCTTGATCAGTCTTAAAGAGCGGTGGTTTGCATTCTTTTTTGGTGTGCAATACAGCTTAAGGAAGTAGAAGAAAAAATTAGAGACGTGGACAAGGAGCAAACAGCATTAATTAACATGTTTGTGGAGGAAAGGACCCGGGAGAACAGGAGGAAGACGAACTCAGGGAGCAACTGACGGTCCGCACACGCTTTTCCTAATGTTATAATTGGTCAAATATCATTTGTTTTTGCTCAAGTCTTATTATCCATTTGACACAGGCTGCATCTAGTGAGATTGATCGACTGCTTCATATGTTAAGGCAGTTACAAGACATGAAGGTCTTAAATCGCAAAGTCGAACGCTGAAGCACAGTTTACAGGCTCATCAGATTCAACATTGACATGGTATGAACTCTTGCTTATGGAAGGATTTCTGACAGCCGTAAAATCACAGGATGGTCAGTTGTTCCATACATCCATCAATTTCATGAGCAAGGCTTCAAGTTTATCTGATAGACGAGGTATATTAGTTTTTTTTGTTCAGTCCGGTAGTCAGCGTTTTTCCATGTACATGTTAATCAAAACAAGGTTAGATTATACTTGGGTAATTGGTAGACAGAGGGTTATACATACGGTTCCAATGCTGTCCTGGTAATGTGATCTCGGGACAAGATCGCATTACGAAGATGACCCAACGTGAATGGATTAAACAGTTCAGATTCGCAACATGTGCTCGAAACTTCTCGTTACATTGCCTTTATCAAAATGTCAATTGAACTTTTACATCAACCCCAGTAATAATTGTCAAGAACGTCCCAAAAAATTGCATCGACCCGACTGTGTCATCTTGCTGGAAAACAATAATCATCTAACAAAAAAAGTCCCATGGTGTCTTTTCATAAAAGGAATCATCATCCTCAGCTGTTACTCGCGGCTCTCTCACCAGATGAAAGTCACGTCCGTCTCCTCCCATTGACGTGGGGTTGCCATCAAACAACTCATCGATGAGAGATTCGATGTCCTCGGGCTGATACTTGATGTACTTCTCGCTCTGCCTTCCCGGGTCCAGGAAGTGGTTGAACCGGCCGAGGAACGACCGGTACGCCGGTGTGACAACTGCAGAGATCGAGACCCTAAGCTCGGACTGCAGTTGCTCATCGTTCACTACCCATGTGCTCTGCGTCTTGTGGATGTCATCGAACATGGAATTGAAACACTTGAACCGCTCCTTAAGCACCGGCTTCGACACCTTCCCGTTCACCTGCAGGCCCTCGTGGTTCAGGCACTGCAGCAGCCGGTACCATGTCTCGCGCTGGTAGTTCTTGTGGTACTGCCTCAGGTCCGACGACCTCCTCCGGCACCATGTGTCCCCCATCAGCTGATGTATCTTGCTCGACCCCTTGATCTTCTGCACGATATACCTTCCGTTGTTCATCAGGAATATGTACCGCAGCGATTGGTCCTTGTACAGCTTCGACTTCATCTCCAGGTTTGCGTCCAGGAGGTCCATCACTGTCATCAGCTGCACCGAGAACGGCGATGTTTTCGTCGTCGACGGGGAGTCCATATTGTACACGGGTTCGCTGTCAGAGGTCTCGACGATGGACCTTTCATGGTGTTGCTGAAACACCTGCTCCAGGGTGTCCTTGTACTCACAGGCGTACTCGAGGTAATTCATCGTGTACCGAGTGAGGGGATGCACCGCCCCGCTCGGGACAGGGACCCTGCCGCTGTCGCTCTTGATCGAGCTCTCCAGCTGGCAGAATATGCTCACGGCCGCCTCCCCAATCCTTCCCTTCACTGCCACCATCTCCGCCCTGACCTCCTCCTTCCTGGGATCATCTGAGTACTGCTTCGCCCCATCGACCGCCGCGATCAGGTCTTGCAGTGTCTCGTACATGTCGAGGAACTTGAACAGCTTCTCTGCGGACCGGTTCGTCAGCACAACGGCCTCTGCGAAGTTGGAGGAGCCGGATGGAGATGGAGCGCGCGAGGTCTCGGTACAGGACCCGCCCGATCTCTGGCTGGCCCAAGAACACCGACTCGGTGAGGCCACCCTCGCCGGGTAGGAGGATGGTGCAGCATCGCTTGACGGCGGTGATCCACGTGGAGATCTCTTTCCAGGGAATCCCACTGCATTCGCTGGACGTCGTCGATGGTGAGGACGTCGAGCCCTCCCTTGCTCAACTCTGACTTGAACGCCCTCCGCCTCATGATCATCCACAGCACGCAGCACTCCGTCTCGTAGCCTGCGGAGATCATCGTGTCCGCGATCTTGCTCATGATAGAGATCGTTTCAGACATAAAAGATGGAAACTCCTCCTCCGTGGAGGCAGGCTCGGGATCGGGAAGGATGCACCGATCGGAGTCGTGACCGCTATTATTGAACGATGACGATTGCCTTGCCTTGGCAGATTTCGGATCCGAATCGTCATTTCCAGTCCTGGAGTCCTCGTCGAGGATGGCGCGAAGCTCCTCCTCCAGAAATGACATCGCTCGCTGCAGCACGGAGCTGGTCCTGTTCAGAGAAGAAGAACACAGCACGTTCGCATCCTCATCGCTCGGCTTTAAATCCCCGATCTTGTCCGCCAGCTTCGAGAGCCGGCTCACCGAGCCGAAGAAGCACGAGTCCTCCTCCGGGTCGTGGCCGAACTTGGACTTGCCAGCCTCCATCGCGTACTTATCGATCATGGACTCGACATTCTCGGAAAGCAACTCGACGGCTCTCGGGATCTCAACGGGATCCGAATCCGTTTTCGATTCACCGTCATCGCACGGCGAGTCAGAATTACGTCCGAGGAACACGTCGATCTCGTCCCAGACCTGAGGGAGGGTCAAGTCGGGCTCCTCCTCGGCATTAGACTCCTCCACCGCCTCGTTCTCTTCGGATTCCGGTCCTTGAAGGGCTTCAGGGCCTGTATCGACCGCCGGGGAATCGGGAGACGCCTCAACATCCTTGATCTCCTTGCCGTCGTTTCTCGCGAAACTGCTAGATTTCTCGGGAGCTGGCGATTTCTCCATGGATGCGGATCGACGACGATGGTGACGGATGGGCGATGGAGATCTATCAGACGGCGAGAGAGGAATTCGGAGGAGAGACTAGGCAGATCATATCAGACTCATCATCACAATTACGAAATGCGCGAAAGATGTTCATGGAGTCATTTCGCGATCTTCTTGCAGTTCTTGCATGGGGGCGGTGGGGACGTGGGAGGAGGAAGGGGGGCTATTTTTGGAGGGAAGAGGAAGAGGGGAGAGGAGCACATCAGCCAACAGCGACAGCAGGGGCTCAGGATCGAGGATCGCTTTTGGTTTTTCTTTTCTTTTTTTTTTTGGGGGGTTCTTTTTAGGATTTAGCAGGAGTTAAGGTTGGGGAGTGGGCCACGTGGCGGTCACTGGGCCCGGCCGTTGACCCGGAGGGGGAAGGTCAGGTCGGTCAT
Source organism: Eucalyptus guilfoylei (assembly GCA_016097605.1). NCBI lineage: Eukaryota > Viridiplantae > Streptophyta > Magnoliopsida > Myrtales > Myrtaceae > Eucalyptus > Eucalyptus guilfoylei. The sequence continues at coordinate 28,263,895 of CM027861.1, forward strand.
GTTCTGGGGGAGGGGGCGTGGGTGGCCACTGGCCACCACGTCGGTTTCAGCGGTCTACGTTGTTCGCACGTCCGTGTCCCGTCCCGGTTTAAGTGGTGTTGTTGCAGGCGACGCTTTTATAAAATTTACATTTTCTAGACATGTATTCAGCAAGATACATCTTTCAAATTAACTATGCACCGGTTAAAAAATAAAAAATTATTAAGTAAAAACAATATGTATGGATATATACTGACGACGACGGAGTCGTGCTCCCCATTTTGGTGTTTTGGAGGATTAGGGAAGGAAGGGCGGAACATTCAGCATTCCCTTCGTGTCTTCTGGACCGAGTCCAACCAATGTGACCCTCCGTGTTGTCGTTTCAGCCGGCCTCTTCCTCTTCATGGTGTTCTTTCCGAAAGCATTCCGATTGGTCGATGTTTGGGATGGACTCTCGCGTTATCGAACTGAGTCAAATTTAAGAATCGCTCAATTGATATATAGATGTACGTCATGTCAAGAGTAAGAATCTAACCTGTATGAAACAAAAGGGCTACTAAGAATCATGAGAAAAAGGGAAATCGTCGGCATACGGCAAAGGGAGGATCTTGTCTGCCGTAGATATCCTGCGCGAAGCCTCACATTCCTTTGCTTTGCATTGTAAAGAACAAGGACAAACAAAGAAAGAGAAAATAAAAATTCAAAAGAAAAGAAAAGAATTAAAATTTTCAAAACATTAAAAAAATGCAAAAATTGTCACGCGCCCGCATAAGACCTAATATCCACGTCATTAATCTCCAACCAAAATTGGCAAATTATCAAAAAAATTATAATTCAATTGATAAAATTACAATACTTATGATAGAATTGACATAGATATAATAAGTTTAGGACTTTTTGTAATTTTCATAATTCCAACCCATCTCTAATCGCTAGTCATTTGTATTCCGTTGCAATTTATTTTCGAAATTTATAAGATGATTTGATTGATAGATGTTGAGTGCTCGATACAATGTGCCTATGCGAATGGGCACTCAAAATTATTACATCAATTTGTATGATTTATAAAAATCATCATAATTTCTGCAATGATTATAATATAATATGCATCAAATTTCGACTATTAACTACGTATCATAAATGCGGCAAAATTGTTCCAAAGTCTTAGATCTATTGTACAACAGCCAATTTAGTCTTAAACTTTACAATTTGGCTAATTTAATCATAAAAATTTTAATAATTTTCCAACATAGCCAATCTAGTCAATTTTGGCTAGAAATTGCTATTATAATAATAAATATCAAATTCCGAATATTAACTACGTAACATAAATGCAGCAAAATTATTCCAAAGTCTTAGACCTATTGTACAACGGCCAATTTAATCTTAAACTTTACAATTTAGCTAATTTAATCCCTTATAAATGCTTAAATTATGATGGATTAATACAACAAAAAACTCAAATTGGTACACTTGTCCGCATTTACCCCAAATTAAATTTCATTACCAAATATCCAAAATTAGAATACCAGTGCCGCATTTACTGCAAACTAACTTTCATATCACCAAAAATTTTACGGTATGCCAGTGCCACATTTACTTGAAATGATTTTTCGTGTCACAAAATATCCAAAATGGTACATACATGCCATAGTTATCTCAAATTAATTTTCATGTCACAATAAATTATTAATTTTAGTAGATTCTCAAAACTTATATTAGCAAATTTCAGCGGATTTACCAATGTAAAATTTTGGATTTTCTATAATACGAAAATTATTTTAGGGTAAATCTGGCATTGAAGTGCTAGTTTGGGAGTTTTGTAATATAAATATTAATATGGAGTAAATGTGACACAAACATACTACTTTGAGATAATTTGTGGTATCAGCCATTGAAATAATGATTAGATAATTTATTATTGAATCATGCTACAATTTCTATCATGAATTTTTTTTTGGTCAAAATTTCTATTGTGAATTTAAAGTATTAAACTACTGTTGATAATTTATACAATTTTTTTAAATGGTTTTTTTAATTAATTCATAAATTTAGTATAATAATATCTGTAATGCAATTAGACCATTCATAAATAATAAAACCTAATTATTCAATTTAACAGTCATAAGATATTTTATCTTCTCAATAATTATTTCATTATTTAATCATTAATAGGATAATGATTATATTAAATCCACTGTTAGGAATTCATAAGAATAATCGTGCACAAAAGGTAATATCCTTTTATTTATTGACTTTTAAGATGACGATGATGAAATAAACTAGGCCTCAACTATCAATCTCTAGAGGGGATTGTGTGAATTCTTATTATTTATTCCTAAATATTCTATTTCCGTCTTTATTCTTTTCGTGTGCCCTGTACTGAAGACGGAAATGCTAGTGTTACGGGCCGTGTCCAGAGAGATTTATGGGCTTTGTATTGCACGAACTCGGGTTGGGCTCAACGAATTTCTGACAATCTGGTGCTTTCTGATTAAGCATCACTGCATCTACAAACTCTACACATCTAGAAAGTTCACCAAATTGAGGAATCAAAAACAAAACAAAGAAAAAGAGAGACCCACCAAGACACGGACAGCCTAAAATAATTTTGACATAAGAAAATTATTATTCACAAACTGGTCTTTCTATCAAATGCCATCAGCGGAAGAGGTAAGGTTATCACATAACAAACGTGAATAACATTGGAAATAATGATATAGAAAATTTGGTTTTTTCAAATGAGAACGGGTAACTTTTATGAACGATGGAAATTTCACATAAAAGTTGACTTAAAAAAAAGTGGTTAAGTTTATAGCAAAGTTGGTTATTCAAAAATGACAAATCCATGTTGATAGGCCCATTAAATGGGTGGGTCTAGTTGGAATTGGGATAAATAAAAAATGGTACAGCCCAAATTGATCCTATAAATTAGGGCAATCAATTCTTGAATGGATGATTCCAAACTTGTAACCTTCTTTGTTTGTTTTGGAATGGATCTTGGAACCCACCATGTCTTTTCGATCCGATTTTAGGATCTACCCGACAACCTATTTTTCTTTTGTTCCTTTTTTTATTTTATTTCTTATAGCAAAATAATATAAGCAACAAAATGATTCAATGAACAAAAGAATCATTTATACGCCAAAAGTAACGATATATAAGATGAACACATAGTCATGTATAATTATAAATGATAAAAAGTTGAAAACATATAACATAAAACATAAATTATAAAACCTCATTAATCCATAAAAATATTACTCTACGTTCTAGCCACCTGAAAACAAAATAAATAATATAGTTAATTGCTTAACAATAGTTTATGTGAAGGCGTGTCGAGAACAAGCAAGGTTTTGAGCCGCAAGCAAGCAAGGAGGGTGAGTTGAGAGAGAGAGAGAGAGAGAGAGAGAGAGAGAGAGTGAGAGAGAGTCATGAAGTGTCTAAGTGAGGTAGGAGCCTTAGAGAGAGGAAAGGAAAGGAAAGAGAGAAACAAAAGGATGATAAGAGAATAACTAGGGTTATTAGGTTTTTTTAAAGCGGTCCAATTCCATGGTAGTTCTTTACTTGAAACCGGGAATTGAACTAGTTCCCATCGATTCCAAAAATTTGGAACTAAGGATCATACTAGTTCTAGAAATTTGGAACCATATTGGTCTTTAGGGTAGTTGAGTTCAAATCCTGGATAAAACCATAATGACACAAAAGATCCATAAATTATGGCCAAATATGCAATGTGGTCCTTAATTTTTAATTTATTCAATGTAATCCTTAAACTTTATTCCCATATGCAATTTCATCCTTGAACTTCTAATTTTGTTCAATATGGTACATAAATTTGTTGGTTTATATTAAATTTAGTCCTCAACTATATGAAAATGTTCAATATTGTCCATAAACTTAAATTAATGAAAAGACACCTTTGAACATTTTCGCATTATCTAGGGACCAAATTGAATATATATAAACAGTTTAGTGACTATAATGATTAAATTTACACTTCAAGGTAGATATTACACATTAAGTTAAAGTCTATGGACGACATTAAATAAATTAAAAGTTCAAGAACCACATTACACATTGGACCAAAATTCAGGGACAATTTGTGCTATTTTCCCATTAATCTATACTGACCTATTTTATGTAATATAATTTCATATACTCATACCTAATCTAATCAGGAACCTACTCAAACTGAGCTCCAATCTTAGAAATTTTTCTTCTTAAATTATTAATTCTAAAGAATTGACAACTCCATGGACTACTTGTTGAGTTAGTGAGTGAGCTTGGGTCAAGTCGTGGACTACATTTCAAATTTGAGATGGCCTATATATAACCTACTTCAACAAATTTGGGTTAGAATATGGTTTTGTAACCTATTTTCACAATCTTACATGTTCGTAAGTGTTTCAAACAATAACTCGATAACCTAAAATTAGTTAGTAAATATCGGGGAAAAAAGTTGGTAAGTAATTCAAATAAAGTTGGGCACTTCATTACAAGAGTCGTAACTTCAATTAAAAAAAAATGGTAATTCGAAATCAATAGTTAACATAATTAAGTGACTCCTAGAAGAATTGATAATCTTAGACTACATGTTAACGTTATTGGAGAAAAGTTGGTAACTACTCAAGTTAAAGTTGCCTGTTTCTCATAGAAGTCGATAATTGTAACACGTTAGTAAACCAAACGGGTTAATACCCTGAAAAATTCCAAACTGGTACACTTATAACAAATTTATCCTAAACTATTTTTTTGACCACCAAAAATCCCAAACTGATATACCTTTGACAAATTTACCCCAAACTGGTATACAATTTATCCTCTGTTAGTTTTCGTTAAATTTATTATCAAATTAAAAAGTTAAATAATACGTGACGGTTGACTAGTATATCAATTTGGGATTTTACGCTCTGCTTTCTCACAATTTACAATTTTTGTGATTTTTTTGTGGTTTAATACAATTTAGCAGAGGATATATTTGTCACAAGTTTACAAATTTGGAAATTTTTGCGGTCGAATAAATTAGTTTGGGGTAAATTTGTCATAAATGTACTAGTTTAGGGTTTTTTTTTTTATGGTTAGTCGAGGTAAATTTGTCATTAAGTGTGCGGTTTGGGGTTTTTCAATATAAAAAAATAGTTTTGAGTAAATTTGTATAAGTGTCTTGGTTGGGGTTTTTCGGGGTATTAACTGAAACCAAACGGTAAAAGTTGGTAATTTATTACAAACCAATAATAATTCATAAACAAAGAAATAACTATTGGTAATTTAACACAAGGAATTCGCGACTCACTAGCAAGTTGCCGGATGACAAAGCTATTCACCGACAATTCATTTTTCCCCACAAGAGACGCTAAAATTCTGCACCAGACAACGCTCATCTTCTTAGATCAACATGACGCCAAAGGGAAATAGTCAAGTCTTGCGCCCGTATCTTCCACGGGGCCATTGCCTAATCAACTCAATTCTGCAATGGAATTCTAAGAGATGACAGATCGACGAGTGAGCGAACGAGCACCGCCTCCATCCCGAAGGCGGTGCCGCGTCGCCTCGGCGGCCTGGTTGGTGGGGGCTTTCACACCCGAAGGTTCATTCGCGGAGTACTCGCGACGCTCAAAACATCAAGTCAAAGGACTCGCCGCCGCCCACGAGAAGAGTAAAAGACGAGCATTTGTCTCTAATGAGCAAATTCATCGATGACGTACAGATCTCTCATCTCTCATTAGGACATGTGAATCTTCCCCTTCAGTTTCCTCTGCGGGACCGAACTTCATCTTCTGTCTTCACACAAGAACAGTGGCATCGCATGTCTCCGTCTTTCATTATGGCTCTTCCTACAACGCCACATGTCTGGGTGGGTCAATCTCTCCACTTACCAATGCCCGTTTTCCTCTAATTTATCTATTGTTTTGACTTTGTCCAACTTTTACGGAAGTTGGATCTTGCCCACCAGATCAACGTGGTGTGAGATAAAGATATGATTTGCTTTTAAAAGAGAAACGAAATTTGTTTATGCTTATTATATACGGCAAGTTGCCGTGTATTATGAATTTGGCCAGACGGGTTGGAATTTGGCCCTCCTCCCCATGTTGTACCGTGATGGAAATACTTTGCACCATACCAAGCACATTATTGCATAAATTGCTGTAGTATTTTATTAATACGTTCATGATGGGGTGCGATTAGAACGCACCGTTTCGTCTTGATAAGTTATGACGGAAAGACACCATTTGAAAGGGTATGGGGGAGTCGTATAAAAATCTTCTGAAGATAACCGTTGGGACGGTTGGTAGAACGTACACTCAGAAAGAAAGTGTTCTCTTTTTCTTGTCTCATTTCCATCAAAGAAAAAAAAAGCGTTCCATTTCTCCTTTACGAGAACAATTGGCATTTACGCTGTAAATATCGGGTATTTTCCTCGCGACTACATTAAGACCAACGTGAAGTAAAATTGTTCGTGATTCATCCGCAATTCAACATTCGTTCCAGGGTAAATTGTTCATCGCGCATCAATTGCCAACAAAAAGAGAAAAAACCCTTTTAATCAGAGAAGCGAATTATGTATCTCTTCAACTCGTTGGCATGCGTACGGTCTCAATACGCATCTCCTCCTATTGAGGGCGACATTATAATTGTTGAACAGTGAGACGCAAAATTTATCTATCCTCCTCCGCGAGACGGATCGAGACGTTTATAAACGATTTTCATCCTTTAATCATTATAATAATACGCCGAAAAAAGAGTGCCCTAACATCATTTGGACCAAAGCATGCGATATACAGTCAACAAGATGGCAAAGTTGTCCGATAGTCTTTCTCAAAACATCAGCTTCTGAAGCTGCGTGGGGAATGCTGTCCAGCCCATGGATTTGGGAAGACCTTTAGCATATTTTAACAAGTTCATCATCAAAAGAAAAACTCGACCAATAGAATCGAAATCCAACGATGCTTCCTTGAAACCACGAGATCCCCTCTCCTGAAGTGGCGATTCAAGAATCTGTCCGAGCTGAGTTGTAGTCGATCTGAGTTTGGAGCGAGTTCGGGTCTCCTTCTTTTGTCATTTTCACAAGCGGGTTTCGGTGGATGTTTGTCGCTTCATGGATTCAAATTCCAGCATCCGCCCTCGACAAGCAATTCGAATAATCTCATTCGAATAGACCAGATGGGCTCCAGCATATGATAATGACAGTTTAGCCGTGTGAAGAATTACCAAGTCAAAAAGAAGAAGAAACGCCAAAACCAAATACGCGGACATTAGCTTTGACAAGATCCACAATCCGTTCTCCCAAATCATCGGCGAGCGAGTCTCGTGCCCCCACGAAAGCAACACCTGCACTTTAATGTAACGTTTCATGTTCATACGCACGAATTGAGATTATCCGAAGCTAATCAGAGAGGACGATACGAAACTTGGGCGGACATGTAGAGAGGCAAATCTCCTCTACCGAATCGTGTCTGGTGTATCAGAATACACCAACTCCTTTTTAATTGAATTCCACCGCCAGACAAAGCCAAAGCAGGGGGCAGCGCACCAACTCCGTCCGACCCCCATTTTACTCATTTCGTGGCATCGTATAACTTGATGTAGAAAAGACCTTGAATTAAACAAGAGACTGGAGCACGTATATAGATATATTTAGGGAAAATGACACAAATACTAATGAATATTTCTTACATTGAATAATTTTATGTAGTTTAGAAACTAAATCAAACATGTGCTAAAAATTTATGAATTATATTGAATAAATTAAAAGTTAAGTACTTACATTTCATATTGAGTTAAAGTTCAATTATATCGCACGATTTGCTAAAGTTCAAAAACCATTTATATCATTTTCCCTAAATACATGTGTGTGTGATTTTAAGTTCAGCATTTGTCTCGCCCTCTCTAATATCGGTTTCTCACTGTGCCGTTCTGTTAAGAAATTTTCATTAATTATAGTTTGGACAAGATAGGTGTTCCCGTTCGATTTACTTACGTAATGCACGTTCAAATGTTCATTTATTCCTGGGAAAATTTCAAATAAGAACCTACATTGCTATCATTTTCTCAAAAGAGGACCTGAAGTGAAGTTTGTCTTAAATAAGGACCCAAAGTGCCTTCATTTTCTCAAAAGAGAACCTGTAGTGGAGTCTGTCTCAAATAAGGATCCAAAGTGATTATTTAGTCTCAAAGAAGGACCTCATTTGCTAGCCGTGAATAAATGCATCTCCGATGCATATTCCGTTAGCCTCATTAGGGATATTTTGTCCAATTTTTTTTTTTTAAAATTTTCGATTGTCTTGTTCTTTATTATTATTATTTTTTGGGTCAATGGTGGCATTATTCATCATCTTCTTCATCCCTTGTTCGTCTTCTTCTCAAGAACATCGGACTTAGAAAGGGTAAGCGGAATATACATCGAAAATGCATCTATTCACTGCCCGGTGAGTGAGATCCTTCTTTGAGACTAAATGACTATTTTGGGTCATTTTTTGAGATAAACTTCACTTCAAGTCCTCTTTTGAGAAAATGATGGCAGACTTTGCGTCCTTATTCGGCATAAACTTGGCAGTCCCTCTTTTGAAAAATGAAAGACTTTGGGTTCTTATTTGAAATTTTCCCTTTATTCCTCCCCGCGTGTTTTAGAACCGCGGTGGGGAAATGTAAAAGAAGCTTGCGGTTCATTAGCTATCTTCCAAGGTGGATTTTCTCCCGACTAAGGAGATCGACAAGCGACCGCGAACATCCGAGAAAGAATCAAAAGTCAACGTGCTGTAACCCAAGATGGGCTCGAAAAACTTCCCATCCAAAAGTTTTCTGAGAAGGAAGCTCATGGCCGAGTAAGCATTCGGGGAAGGCTAGGGCTGGGATCTTCACGGCATATACTATATACTGGTTCCAGACCTAACGCCGATTTGAATAAAGCGCCACGCAACCGGACCGAAGGATTCGCTGCTGGGTTTTGAATAAGATCGATCTTTGCCATTTTCTTTATTCGATGGCTCCAAGCGAGAAGAGAACAAGGAGGCGGAACATGTTGGTTGAGGCTTTACACATGCGCATGACATAATTCGCCTCTGGACCCTTCTTCTGACCCGACCACATGAACCCTTCAGATTCCCCACTGAGTACAGAAGTTTCTTTGCGCACCCTTTTCCGGTTTCTGTATTTTTCTAATAAAGAAAAAGAAATCGGATTGATTTAGCGGTTAAACAACTATCTATGCCGATGTGAAGTCAAAATCTGAATTTGGCTTACATGTCGGGATGCCCGATGTGTCTTAGATAAATAATACGCATGATGAGTAAAGATGGGGCAAAATTGTAAATATGAAAATAGGAATTGTATATCGAATTTGATATGAACTATTCCTTGGTACATGGATATAAATAAAGTGAATGATAAAAGTTTGATCATTTACTCTTTTGAATGCTGGCAATTTATTCATCTAAATTTTGACTCATATCTCACTTGATTAATGAGGTCGGCAAATATCTTTACCCTATGTCGCAAGACACGAGGAGAGATAGGAGGCAAGTGGCCCATTTATTTTCATTATTTAAAGTATATTGTATATAGTATTAACGAGCATAATTCATTATGGTAAGTTACCCACTTGACCTAAATTATTCATGAAAAATGAATGTTGTTAAGCGGAAACACATAAAGCTCCGCACAAATTAATATAAAATAAGTAAAAGATGGATTCATCGAATCGTGAATGTTTTCATAAAAATAATGAATAAACGTAACCATACATTATTTCAAGAATTCACTCGAAAAAGGGAAAAAAGAAGAAGCTGAAACGACATTAAACAACGAAAAAGAAAAAAGAATAGGGGAACCGCAGCGTCTTTTTTAATCTTCGGCCAAACGACAACGACCAAACCGAAAGGAGCGGTTACAGGACTCCTGGGCTTCGCTCGTGCTGCTCCGCCAGTCCCGCCATCGGACCCGTCTTGTCTTTATGAATTCCCCATCATGCCTCCGCCCACCACCACGCCCGACCACGACCGCTTTTTACATACATACCCGTCAACTCCGTAGAAACCTACTGCTCTGTATTCCTGTCTTTCTTCTTTTTCTATTTTCTTTGTTTTTTCGCTTCTTGCGGTGGAAAGAAAGTTGGAAATACAGTAAAAGCCAGAGAAGAGGCACCCAAGAAAGTTAGAAATACAGTAAATGCGAGTGATGATACCTTTCCTTTTTCCTTGTCCTTCTTTTCTTCTGCTTGGGTAAACTAAAGGGTCAACCGTTGAACTTGCCGCATCACCGAAAAAGCCACCAAAAAAAAAAAAAAAAAAGAGAAGAGAGTAAAATTCTCTCTCTAAGAGGGAGAAAATCTAGAAGAATGGAAGTGGTGAAAGTGGGGAGAAGTTATGTGGATTCCTTGTCTGTATAAATACGTCGTCTTCTCCCGGGGGAGGTCAGTTGAAACCGGGAAGAATCGAGCGTCCGTTCAAGGTGCAGCCTTTCTGGGTTCTCTCTGCTCATACCCACCTGCTCGATCGGATAAAGGAGGGACCTTTTTTTCTTTTGTGTTTTCTAAGGTTGGGTTACCGTAAAGGCAAGTGTTGAGGGGTCTGAATCTGATTGGGTGTTTGGGGGAAAACGTTGGAGGGTGAGGCGTCATCAGGGATGACTCTCTCTAGATAAAGCTGTTTGTTGTTGTTCTCGGGAAGGATCGATTCGGGGTCCCATTTTGAGAGGATGGGTTGCTTTTCGTGTTTCGATTCGAGGGAGGACGTGAAGCTGAATCCTGAGAAGGAGAGCGACGATCGGAATCAAGGGCCTATCTCATCTGACATTTCCAGATTGGCCTCTGGTCAGTCCTGCCAAGACCCCTAATTTTTTATTTTTTATTTTTTCAAAACGGACACTTACATGGTTCTTCAGTGATTTGCTTTCTTGATCTGTTCTGGGCGTGTCTGATAATGATGATGCTTGCTTTGTTGTCGCTGTTGTGTGGATCATTGTTCGTTTGATTATCTGTTGATGAGATTGTTATTCTTTGCTGTTAAGAAGCAGACTCCACATGGAGGATTGTCTCCTGTTTCTTTTGGTGGAATGAGATCTCCTTATGACTAAGTAGACAATCTATGTGTAGATTATGCCTCTGGTTAGTGTGAGAGAAATGACTGAGCCAAATCAGGTTCTTTTGCTGGCACCACCCAGTTTGGTACCCCTTGATTTTGCAAATCAGAAATGTGAACCTTTTGATTTTTGTCTTGAAGTCAATGAATTCAATGTATTTGTCAAGTTGCAACTCCAATGGTTAACTCCAACAAATTATGTTTGCAGGAGTGGACAGACCACGATTGAGAGGCAATGCAGGAGTCAAAAGAGATTTACCTGGCCTTAAGGATACACCCGGTATTGCTGCTCAGACATTTACTTTCCGTGAGCTTGCAACTGCAACAAAGAATTTCCGGTCTGAGTGTTTCTTAGGAGAAGGGGGATTTGGCCGTGTATATAAGGGACGACTTGAGAGTACTGGTCAGGTAAATTATCTGGTGATTTACCTGCACAAGTGAGCTGTATGATGTGCTCTCATATTGACCACTTTAGAAATGTTATATGTCGGTTAATATAATGTTTGAGTTATTAAGAATCTCCTTTATAATTAGTTTCTACAATGTCATGACCCAACCCACTGTTATTTACATGGGGACTGCAAAGTGAGGGTTAGTTTATATGCATCCCTTAATGGTGGTCTTTCTTGACTTGGTATTCTCTTTGTTCTTATATGCATGAGTGAAATAATTGTTGGTTATGCTCTCATTGAAGCACCTAGTGCACCATACTTCATCATTTGCTTGATGGAGATATATTGGAGTTTTCAAACCATTGTAGTCCACTCAGAAAGACTTAGCAAATCAGGTGTGAAGAGCTAGTGAATTTGTGTTTTCTAAGGTCTATTCGGTAGTTGCATTTCAGGTGCGTATGAAACTATCCTGCTGCATTTTCCAATTGCTTGTTATGTTGACACTTCTAATAGTGCATTGGTGAGTGATGAGTATGGTTGGTGTTTTAATGTTTACTTTGTCCCTGCCATTGCAGGTGGTTGCTGTTAAGCAATTGGATAGGAATGGTCTTCAGGGTAACCGAGAATTTTTGGTGGAGGTTCTCATGTTGAGCCTTCTACATCACCCTAACCTGGTGAATTTGATCGGGTACTGTGCTGATGGTGACCAGCGTCTTCTTGTCTATGAATTTATGCCCTTGGGATCATTGGAAGATCACCTCCATGGTAGCATTTACGTTAATAATTGTCTGATTTCCCTTTCAATATGAGTAAAAGTCCATTCTACTTATACTATGATCTGTGTCTTGATAATGCGATTGTATACAAAATGTTCTGTTTGTGCCAGAAAGATGATGTTTTGGTGGTATTTGCTGCAAGAAGGGAAAAGGGATTTTTTTGGGGGGGGGGGGGGGGGGTTGTTTAGAGTTTGATTTAATAGTGGTAAATACTTGGATCAGGCAAGAATGGTGTTAGGCAAAGGGGTTCTCTATTTTCCCAGCTATTGTATCGTGCTGAAAAAGCTTAAATATTTTTAAAATTGGGGAAATTAGCAACCGAGACACAAAGAACCAAGCTTTGAATACTTTGCTGAGGAAGCAGTTTTCTTTTTTGAATGAGAAAAGATGTGTGCGAGAATGCTGGGAGTTGCATCATAGACATAGAAGATGAGACTATGTGGAGGATGCAGGTTGATATATTAGGGAAAGATTAAAAAGACTGGAAAGTGGAGTGGAATCTTTAGGGAAAGCTCCTCAGTAATTGGATTTTACAGAAGAGTGGTAATATATAGAATGTGATGCTGTGAGAGGATCTATAACAACGAATGCCAAATAGTGGGAAATACATTATTAGTTTTGCTGTTGTATTGGTAGAAGAAAATCATAACTAAGGACGCAGGCTGGATATTCAACATTCTCAAAAACTCATAAATAATTGTCCTTCCCCCGAAATGCTTTAGCAATATCTGCCAAGCATTTGCTGCTCTGTTAGCACCTTTTGTAATTCTTTGAAGAATAATTATTCAGTTGAATGACATGTTAGGAAGTAAATTGCATGAGCACCTTTAATAACTATTATTATGGACTAAATTTAGCTGCTACTTGAGCAGCACAGATTGTTTGATTTTAAAAAATAATTCTATACAGCATCACATGAGATTATTGACTCTTATTTAAGACAAGTAACCCATCTCAGTTCTCACACAACTCAGCAGACCACCACATTATTGAGCCTCTGGCTCAATGCCGACATGACCGTGGCAGCTTGACCCTGCTGTTGATGCCCTTGCGGCCTGCTGCCATCCCTGCTTGTATCAAGTTCTTTATGGCGGCATGGCACGAGCAGTGTGAGATCAGCCTTGTGCTCACAAGTAAATGTAGGCCTCCTGAGGTTCACAGTTGAGCTCGGTAGAAATCAGCCCTAGCAGCCATGTCTGCTTGAGCTATGCTACCAAGCTTAGCCATGGCCCCTTTTGAGAAAAGTTTACAAAATTGAATATGAAGATGAAGGACAAGGGGAGAGAAAAAAGAAAAGGAGTGGGGGAGGGGGGAGTCTTACCCGGCCAAAAGACAACAGAAGAGAGAGGGAGTATTCTCACGTGGAGAGAAAGAGAGAGAAATGGTAGTGGGGGCAGCTCATTAAATGAGAAGAGGAGAGCATGAGGTTAAATGCACAAATACATAATAAATCACCAATAGTTGAAAACGCCTAGTAAGCAGCAGCTAGTTCTTGGCCCCATCTGCATATACAAAGACCATGCTCTACTAGCTTGTAATGTTTTGTATGATACTAAATTGGTATGATACAGCTTGTTAGTTTCTCATACTTTTGAATGTGCTCAGCTCTTGGAACTTACTTTTCATGCCGATCTTTTGATAATAATGTAAAAACAACATCATCCAATGGAATTTCGATTTTGATAGTGAGAGGATATGACTGTAGTCTGGACTCATTTGATTAGAAATAATTATGTATGATTCTCTCCCTTTCTATTGGCCTTTACTTCATTTTTGTCTTGGGCGAGAGTGAGCAACAACGCTCTCAATGGTCAACATAGATGAGGGGACCGTTGACTGTAGCTAGGCTAGCCACCATGGAGTTATGGTTTAAACTAGATTTGGGACGGTCTTAAGGGCAAGTGAATCTTAAGATGACAAAAATAATGCACAGAATTAATTACATGGTTCTGATTATGTTCCTAATCCCCATTAGAGGGAAGTGGCTGTTGCTGATGCTGTTGTTGCTGTTTCTGGATTATTGTGATGCTGCACGACCACTGCCAACAGCACTCTGTACTATTGCTAATACTCAGTGTTGGTCATTCCACAGATCTTCCTCCTGGGAAGGAGCCTTTAAATTGGAACACTAGAATGAAGATAGCTGCTGGTGCTGCTAAAGGTTTGGAATACCTGCATGACAAAGCGAATCCGCCAGTTATTTATAGAGATTTCAAGTCATCAAATATATTACTAGATGAAGGATTCCATCCAAAGCTTTCTGATTTTGGGCTTGCAAAGCTCGGGCCAACTGGAGATAAATCGCATGTTTCTACAAGGGTTATGGGGACTTATGGGTACTGTGCTCCCGAGTATGCTATGACTGGACAACTCACAGTAAAATCTGATGTCTACAGTTTTGGAGTGGTCTTACTAGAGCTGATTACTGGACGTAAGGCCATCGATAGTAACCTTCCTCATGGAGAACAGAATCTGGTTGCATGGGTAAGGCTGGTTTCACTCTCTTTGTTTTTGTTTTGCTAAGGTGAAAACATTATAAAATAAGAGTACCAACGACCAGATTGGATGACCACATCAAAGTATGAATTGGATTGATATTGTGCTTTTGACATGGGTTGAAGCTCAGTTTTGGGTCAAATAACAATGGAAATGGACATACCTAACCCAATCGGTTTTTTTTCCTCCTGTTTTATATACGTGTAGGTCAACTAATAGGAAAAACCTAAACGACTCACTGAGTTTATGCAGCAAATAGACATTTCTATTACAATGTAGTTGCTATAAAGTCACAGGAAAAGCGAAACGGCCTAGCTTCTCTGCACCCATTCTAGCTATTGCAATCTGTCATTTATTTTCAATTCGATGTGTGCAATTTAATTCCCTTCTAGCAAAAACCAAAATGAATTACATGCATCATGGATTTTTGCTTATCAGGCACGTCCACTGATCAATGACCGCCGCAAGTTCTCTAGAATGGCGGACCCAAGTCTCCAGGGGCAGTACCCGATGCGTGGGCTCTACCAGGCGCTTGCCGTGGCATCCATGTGTATCCAAGAACAGGCGGCGGCTCGTCCTCTCACGAGGGATGTAGTCACAGCTCTTTCTTATCTAGCAAACCAAGCATACGACCCAAACACGGCTGCTGGGCACGCATACAAGGGATCCGGAGGTGTTAAGGAGGGTAAGAGCAGTGGAGACGATCGGGGAAGTAAGATCCTGAGGAACGAGGAAGGAGAAGGATCGGGCCGCAAGTGGGATTTCGAAGGGTCGTCGGAGAAAGATGATTCTCCGAGAGACACGGTCAGGATGTTGAACAAGGATTTAGACAGGGAAAGAGCTGTGGCGGAGGCCAAGATGTGGGGCGAGAACTGGCGAGAGAAGAGACGGCAGAGCGCTCAAGGCAGTTTCGATGGCTCTAACAGTTGACATCCCAAGCCTTCCGCTTCGAGCTCCGATGATGATGCTTTTCTTTGACTTGATTCTTGCATTTTGCTTGCTGAGAAGCCCGAGATTTTGATGAAGTGTAAGGAACTTTTTATATTCCATGTCTAAAATAGCCCCCGGAAGATTAAAAAAAGAGTGGGGGAAACGCTTTGCTTTTATGTACTTCTGCAGTGTCATTTATGTACAATACAGATGAGAGAAACTCAGGAGGAGGTACTTGATTGTTTGTATTGCCTCCACAGAGTGCACAAGAATGTTATACCAAAACGAAAAATTGGTAGTCTTTGGACATGTGTGGAGCTAGCATGTTGCAATTTTATTGACCCGTCTCTGCAAGTGAAACATTCTGGATGCACCATGTATTGAGTTTAGCCTTCTTCAAATCAACTCGAAATTCAGAGGGAATGGCGATTTCTCGTTAGCTGCAACAGTTTTTTTGTTCTCCTCTTAAGACCGGCGAGAAAGAATCATTTAGCTCCTTAAATAAGATGGATCTAAGTTCGTCAGCATCGTTAGACTATCGAGTTGTGGTGGACTCGTTAGACTATCGAGTCGTGGTGGACTCGAGGAGTCAGCGCCACCGTGTATAAGGAGGATGTGGAGCAATCCAGCTAGTCTGGAAAATATGATCCGAGCAAATTGCAGGCGAAACATATGAGAACTGTCCATATTTCAGAGGAGAAGGGATTCAGTTGGCAGAGAAACCTCCTATTTATCTAATAATAATTTGTGGAAGAAGATAACGTCAACTGGTGGTTCTATGGTGTAGTGGTTAGCACTCTGGACTTTGAATCCAGCGACCTGGGTTCGACTCCCGGTAGGACCTCCTTTTTCTACTTTGGGCAATTTTTAGCTTAATCAAGGTAAACAAAACATTTTATACTTTGCTTTCTTTATCCACCCTTTACAAAGTTTTTGATCGTATCTTACGCACCAGAGACAATTAATGAACCTGGATAAATCAAGTAGCCAAATATACAATGCGTCACTATATAAAGTATCCTCCTTTTTGGTCTTTCGTATTTTGTAAAATATGATGAATGTTGTCTAAAATAAAAATTGAAAAGTTTCATGAAATATTTTTAACAGTGTAACACATAAAAAAATCCAATTTCAACACAATGAAGTACTAGGAACAAGCTTTACCAAAAAAAAAAAAGTACTAGGAACGAGCTTTCCATATTGGTATCATGGTTTGGTTGAATAAGAAATAGTTATTTTCCCACTAGTTACATGAATTGTTCTTCCCCTCTAGTTGGATTTGTGTCTACTCGGCACTCTAGAAAGTCACTAATAGCCACATCTGAGTCAATCCCCTCCAATTAAGAAAAACTTGTCCTCGAGTCATTTGGAGGATCTAGGTATAATGCCCCATCATCAGAATAATCCTTGTAAGTATCAACAACATTAAAAGTGGAGAGACACTCATCTAATCCAAACGGTCAACGACATTGGCATGAGAGAATTTTCAGCTTGGACATTGAAGATTACCTTTTCAAATCTTACAAATCACATAATCAAGGTCACTTGCATAAATCAAAAGCCTGAATTTCTTAGAGAGCGTTGAATGGGCCTCATCATTCGCCCCATTAGATTATGGAAAATGATGTAAAACAGCATAATCCCTCTTTATAAATCATTTCCTTGCATTAACAAAGTTAAAAGCATTCCGCCCTGAGGGGGTGTCCAGTCGCCAAGAAACTGCGACGATGCTGCAATAGACCAATCGGCAGAATGATATGAGCAAGTGGAATGTCCATCTGCTTCCAAGTGCATTCCAGCTAAGATATGTTCAATAATTATCGTGACCATATGGAGTTCTTATATTTTCCTTGTTTGACTCGGGGGTACAGACTTGCACGCACGCTATCGCATTGCCAAACATATTATTCCAACATCGTTTGAATTACTGAAATTAAAGAGCGGGATAATCGGATGCGAAAGAAACTTAGGCGAGGCGAGAACGAAGGGCGGAACCGTGTTCCCTCGCATGCAAGAGCGGTTCGGGATGGCACGGGAGTCGATAATCGGTGAGACAAATGAGAGACTCCAGGAAATCCGAATGCAGGATTCTTTCATTTCGATGCGCTGTCGAACTGCTCCAAAACGTCAAACCGTCAGATGAAATGCATGATTCAACATTTGATTAGCTAATGAATTCAATACCATGGGCTTAAAAAGAAGAAGAGGAATTCATCGTGCACATAGCCGCCGGGAAAAAAAGGGAAAATTGGAAAGGTGAGGAGACCTCTTCTTCTCCGGCTATTAGAAAACGAAAAGAAAAAGGACGTGATTCGACGCCTCTGCTCCTCCCTTCATTGAACGAGAAGCTTCTTGCCTTTGTCACCTTTTCATCGTGCAAGCACTATTGACGAACGCGACGTACTAGGAATCTTCTTTTTTCCCTTTGCTTCCACCATCGACGATGATCGGCAGGTCGATGAACAATGAGTGACCACGACACTCTCTCCTTTCCACCTTTCCACTATCTGCGGTGATTGTTTCCTTGTCTCTCGGAGACTCTAGGGTTTTCCAAAATATTGCTGTACCTCGCCAAAATTTGATATCTGTTAAATAATTAAGTACTGAAAAAACCCTATTGGGCAATTGTTCTAAACTCTATTGAGTGTTTATCTATCGTTAGAAAATTAAACCTAACACATGAAAGGCGACCATACAAGCCTCATAGTCGATTAAAATGGGATATTTCAACACTTCTCTCACATGCAAGTCGGATTATGAGTGAAAAGTGAAATTAGACGAACATAATAGATGCACACGTGAAATAAATCAAGGCAAAACCTAACTTTAATATCATATGAAATTTCGTGAGATCTTAATTGACAACGATCTCAAAAAATTTATCGTGGTATCATAGTAATGGTGGGTCCTAATTTAAACTATTTCCAAGCTCCTTATTTGTCGTCCTTGTTATGTGTTTCCACGCTTAGTTTTAGGTTAAAGTCTAGCTGACGTTTGAGCAGGAATACAAGGATATTGAAATATTACAACACGTCTTCCTCTGATAAATTGGACTTTTCAAACAGCTTAAAGTGGTGCTATAAAAATCATTTACATATTACGATATTGCGCACTAAAATTATTGTAGGATAACATTCTTTAACAATGCTATCTTTGCGAGACCGAAGAGGAAGGAAGATGAAAGAAAGTACCGTTGATTTAGAACTTATTTTATTTTCTTCCTTCTCACGAATGTCCGAACTTGTTCCTAATGTTTTCACCCAAATTTTCGATTCTCCTCACTTTACTCCCTTTATCAGACTAGCCTCGTGGGCATAGAATAGAATAAAAGGGTCATTGTTCCTCTTTCTCAATCACCAGTTTCTTCGACGGCCATCTAAAGGAAAAGGTGCACAGGCAATTGTGCGTCACACGAATGTCTAAACGTGCAACCATATGCTTTTCCATGCTTTTCGTAATATTCTCAAGCAGGTGATCTCATTATCAAATGCCATCCACTCAGAGTGCCCGGCAAGCTGACGAGAAAGTGTCTGGTCGATGCTGAAGCTCGGGCCCCGGGGGTGATCGAGCTGAGTCAAGAATAGTATCCAGAAATTTCTGGTTTTCTCCTTTTCATTTGTTTCACCAAAAGCAAGATGAAATATCTTAAAGAATATGCATGGATTGATATGTAAATCGATAAAAATTGTGAATGGTCCTTTGTTAATCTTCGATAGGAAAGGAAATGACAAAAAATTGAAAGGTACGAAGACTGGAGTCAATTGCAGCCAAGTCATGTAAAGTGCAGAAGATTAAGAATAAAGATAAATTTGCAAAGAATGATAAGTTTTGTGATTGATTGGAGAGTCTTTTATATATAACCCTCTACCAATGATTAATGCAATTGTTACTGGAAAAGAAATAACTTTCTAATCATATCGGTAATTACAAAAAAGTTTCATGATCTCCTATTATCAAGCAACACTTTTCCACAATAAGTTATATATCCGATAATATCGTTACTAGGCAATCACATATTGATATCGATGATTTCATTCTAGTGAAGGTTCTTATTGATAATTGATGTTTGTTATCGATAACTTTATTGAAGAATTGTCAATTCTCTTTAGATTGTCAGCTATTCTATTCATCGATGACTTTTGTTTATCAAACTCTGTTATTATCGATTAAGTCTTTCACTTGTTGATTATGATCAAAAGTTAGTCATTTATGGGTGTCAACATATGCCTCCTTTTATAACAATCGAAAAATTTATGAATCATTCAATTTTTTAAAATTAGATAATCAAGGATCTTCATATGTCCGCCTATCATCCGCAAATTTGATTTTTCCTTGCCGAATTGCTTCTTGAATTATTTTCTTGAAAACAATACAATTAATTGTATGGTGCCACTTGCAGTATTTTTTGTTTATTAAATCTTCTTTACTCAGGATAAATGGCTTTCGGTAAATTTTATCATGCCATCTTTTAAGAATAATTTGAAAATTTCATGCAACTTAATAATGTTGAATGAGTAAGCTTGAGTGTCTTTAGCAATAGCCGTTCTTGTCATTATTTTGGCAAGCTTTGAGGATCAACAAACATAAGACTTATTGACCATTATTTTTGCCACATTTACTTTAATATTTAAATTCCGATCGTACTTTGACTCATAATTTTCTATTAAAGCTTTCCTGTAACGGCTTGATATGGCCATTTATCAGAATCTTTTAACAGTTGCTCATACTTATACTCTCGTTGCCCATAGAAATAAATCGGCATCTTGGCCTTCAAACATTTCTTGTAGTTTAACTTTAACCCATTAAAAGCCAAATTTGTGAATGGTTTATCCAAAATTGAAGTAAGACATCTATTTTTAACCTTCTTAAACCGAGCAATAAAATAATTGACTGACTCACTATCATGTTAATAAACTCTTGGTATTGTTCTATAAAATTAAGTATGGAATTTTCTTCCTATTTTTGCCCAATTACACTCCAAATTATATGGTAAACTAGTGTGCCGCGTAAAAGAAGTTTTGATAAAGACAAAGGAAATAACCCGTGTCTTAAAAACTCAATTGTCCTTGCTTCTCACACTTGGCTGTAGGTCAAATGATGCTCTTGGAAAATGCTGGTTATATTCGAGATGTGGCTTCCTATAAACAGGTAATAATATGCCTATCTAACCCTAATTGTTCTCAAATTTCTTCAACAAAATGTGCTAAATTCAATTATGGATTTGGTTAAGCATCTTTCCCCTAGGCGATGATGCTAGTCTTGTTGAATTATCTATGTTAATCGACATGTTAGGTGCAACAGTAATATTCATTTTGGGTGCTACCAATGGAGCCATTGAACTTATACTTCAAACATTTGGTAGTTGACTAGCCTGTCGACCAATTTGATTTGCTAAATCATTATTACCACTATGTTTATTTTGGCCAACATTAGCATGATTATTCTCATTATTTTACCTTGATTAGAAGATTCAGATCTTTGCATAATTCTTATGGGTTGATTATGCTGACCAATAGCATCAATAAATGGGGAGAGACTAGGAACATACTCCGTTACCATTGGATTGACTTGGAATAAGGTCGGCGGATTGAACAATCCTGGTCTTGATAGAGCATCATTTATAGTGTTAATGGGCTCGATCACATCAAATATGTGACTCACAATTTAGTTAGCCATATTTTTTGTCGTTCTTCAAGCAATCTTCTCATGGTAGAAGCCATGTGGGAATTTGGAGCAAAATCCCTTAGCTACTCTTCATTCTAATGTCTTGGAAGAATAATTATTCCGTGTTGATTTCCTTCAACCAATCTCCTATCGCTAAAGATTAAGAATTAGCAACAACCTCGTCACCAATTCGTGACATTATTGTTGGTGTCAACAACACTATCGAACTCCTATTGATTTCTAGTTTTTGTCATGGTAGTCCCCTTGAATCAATAAAATCAGGTCCCACCAGGCATACCCAAAAAATGTTTCACCAAAAACGTGATGAATATCGTTCGAAAATATTTATGGATAGATATGCGAATCGACAAAGGTGGTGAATGGTCTTTTCAAGTTGTGAAATTCCACCAGAAAAATCATCGATTCTAGTCAAGTTGTCGATTATCTCATTTATCAATAATTTATGTTGTTCACCGAACTCTACTATTATCAATTAAATCTCTCATTTATCGTTCACAGCTAACAGTTGGTCATTCGTGGGTGTCGGCTATGGCACGTATTAGTGATCTCTAAGGTTACATTTGGTCGTCTGAATTTCTAATTGAGATAGTACTGGATAGGATAGGATATGAAATCCTGGGATTTGTTTATATCATGTCCATTGTTTGGTGAATTACAGTATTAAAGTCGAATATGTTTACATCATATAATGTACATTTTTTTTTTTTTATATAAACGGCATATCATTGTAAATGAATTTAAATGTTCATAAACGGAGATGGTAAAAATCTCTCGTAACACTATTCCTTAATTTATTTTTATTTTATTTTTCCTCTACTTTATATTATTTTCTTTATTATTTCTTTTTTTCCCTTTCATCATTCTTTGATAAAATTTTATCAAATAGTAAACTGTACTAACATACCTAAAATACAAAAATACCTAAAATGTATAATAAATATAAATATTGAATTTATAGATTAAATGTTTATTATAAGATAGAATTAAAGTTGAATATATAAAGTAAAATAAGATTAATTAAAAAATTATTTTTTTATTTTTAATTTCTTAAATTAGAATTCAAATATTATTTATTTTGAAATATAATTTCAACTTTGTTAATTTAATAAGTTTGTTATTCGAGAAATATAACTTTCCTATTATAGGCATTAGAAATTTTATCCACTTTTATCCCACCTCCCCATGAGATAATTTTATCCTATTTATATCCCATTTATATCACTTTTTCATATCTTTGTGAAGGATAGATAGGATGATAATCATATCCTATCCCGAATTTTATCCCATTACCAAACGCAGGCTAATTAAATTAGTGTAATGTGTCCTCCTGGGCTTGGTCAAAAACATTTCAATCCGTGACCCGACTCGTTCGACTTCCTCCCGTGAGCTCCAAACCAAAAGCTTCTTCGATCGGTGAATCTTTTGCTTTGCATGTACACGCGTTTCCTTCCTTTTCACGACTGACCCAGTAACCACAGCCCTTGAACAAGGCAAACAATCGGATTACCGATTATTACGCGAAGCGCGCCGGAACAAAGGAGTGGAGAGCCAACAGACGGACCGAACTTCGAATTTTCACTCATTCCCGATGATATTCCTCGGCATATTCCCCAAAAATCTCTGTGAGCGTCCCACGTGGAGTGTGGTTAACGTTAATAGTTATCTTAAGAAGGCAATTTAAAGCTACCCGAATAATTCTTGGGGACTACATGGAGATGGAGATGGAGATGGAGCACCGCGAATTGTGGAAAATTCGAAGATCTTGTATAATCTCCAGATCACAGAGCCTCACGAGAGAGAGAAAGAGAGAGAGAGAGAGAGAGAGAGAGAGAGAGTGGCATATTCCTCCAGAAAAACAATGTCGAGTCTCTAGCCTCTTCCGATTGAACCCTCTTCGAACATGCGCGACACAAAAAGAGATGATGTCGAAAGATCCTGATAAACTGCCATAACAAAAGACTATTTTCTCTTTTTCTCCCTTTGGCTCCAACACTATAAAAACCGCTCCTTTCTTCTGTGATTTACACGAGACTGTAACGTGGCTGAAATTCCCGTTCTGTCCCCTTCGTCCTCTTCTTCTTCTTTTTCTTCTTTGTTCTGTTCCTCTCTGTAAACGTTGAAAAGAAAAGAACAGGAATGGCTCTGAAAGCAGTTCACGTCTCCGACGTTCCGAGCCTCGATAGAGTCCCGGAGACCGCCGCATTAGACCTCTCTTCCCAGTCCCGCTTCCTTCGAGGTGCGTAAGCTTCGGATGGCTAATTTATCCTGGCTTTACTCTTCTTCCTTCTTTCCTATCTTTTTGAGCTTATTGCGATTGATGTTGGGTCGACGTTCTTTTGGCATGTAGAAGCGAACAAGGTGGACGATGAGCCGAAGAAGATGTTGGTGATGGGACACAGAGGAAGCGGGATGAACGTGGTGCAATCGAGCGACGGGAGGATGCGAGCCATCAGAGAGAACTCGATCCGCTCTTTCAACGCCGCCGCCGCTTTCCCCGTCGACTTCGTCGAATTCGACGTTCAGGTAGGACACGATCCCTTAACGCGTTAGCTTTTCCCTGTTGATATGGAGCGCGCAATTAGTGTTGGGAAAGAAATAAGAATATTGCCGTTCTTGTTATAGAATACGTAGAAGTTTCGCGACAAGAAAAATGTTCTGAGAGCGTTTCAGGAGAGTTGTTGAGGTGATCGGAGACGGGGTGGGATCAGGCGTCGCCGGTGGGATTCGCCGGCGGATGATTAAGGAGGAGACGGTGTTCTTGAATTGCGGAGACTTAAAACCGAGTCCTGGTTTCTGGGGAACTACACGTGACACCGACGGAGAGTTTCCTGCCTTTCTGTCCCTACTCGACGCGACAGCGTCGCTTCTTCCAGAAAAAGAAAAAAGTTTCAGTCCAAGACCGAAATCGAAACACGTAAGAGGGTGAGGTAACGGGGCGTTACAGCTTCCTGTCACCTGTCCTGTCCTGTTCAAATTTGTGGTCCTGACCGGAATCAAGAAAACAACAAATGAATAGATAGATTCGCTGAACCGGAGCGCGAAATCAAGTTTGATGCGATAAATGATTGTTTGACAAAAAACCATCATGATCTATGAGATTCAATCTAGTGGACTGGTTCAATTTATCGAACTATCACGGCTTAAGGTGATGACGCCATTCTTGACGGATGATGATCTTCTTTTAGGGCAAACTGTGGATGTATGTGACAGCCCTGTCAGGATCCTAGACCGGTTCAGTTTGCAAATTTCAAAATTTTCCAGCTTCCTCCATCCAGTGAACAAAATTAACCCCGATCATCCATCGTGCCTATATACCGATGAATTTCCAGTTCTTCGACTCTTGTCTAGATATTAAATCCCTGTCCATGCTTTCTCCTAATCAAAATCCGCTGGTTGTTGGTCAAAAACCTGGAGCTCGAGCTCCGTTTCATATTTAAAGACGTAACTAGTGAAATCATGTCAATAAAGTAATTGAGCTGTCCATTTTAAGATTTTTCTCTTCCTTTGTTGTAGAATTTCTTCTCTCGAAATTTCTGGGGACTGATTAGTTTTACTTGCTGGTGTTTTTCTGTTTTTCTCTTGCTTAAACTAATTGGTGATCATCGAAGAGCCCCGTAGAAGCAACTGTGTTGTAAACCGAAAAACAAAACTGTTTTTGTAGGTGACCAAAGATGACTGCCCAGTCATTTTCCATGACAACTTCATCCTCTCCGAACTCAAGGTTGGTACTCCTCGTTGTTTGCAATTCACTTTCTTTTGTGCACCTAATTGACTGATCTAACTATTTTAATGGCGTTTCTTTCCTTCTTTTTTTCTGATTATATGCTGAATTCGGTCTTTGGTCGCAGGGAGGGATAATTGAGAAAAGGGTCACGGACCTCACCTTAGACGAATTTCTCTCATACGGACCACAAGATTCGCCTGAAGAGGTAATCCGATTGTCGTCCATTTTGTGTCCCTGTTGCACTATTCATTAGTTTCTCTGGTCTCAGCAAGATAAGTGAAAGAACAATGGCTTATGATTTGACCATGCGTTTCGATGGCTTATGATTTGAACATGCGTTTCGAATTTCAGGTAGGAAAACCTCTCTTTAGGAAAACCAAGGATGGGAGGATTTTCGAGTGGAAGGTTGAGAATGATGCTCCTCTATGCACCTTGCAAGAAGCATTCGAGAAAGTCGATCCCATGATCGGCTTCAACATCGAATTGAAGTTTGACGATCAGATTGAGTATAAAGAAGAAGAACTCACCCGCGTTCTTCAAGTTATTCTCAAGGTATGCTCTTAGGATATACAGATATTCTAGTCTTTCGGTTGATCTTTGCCTTCTAAGTACATAAAGTCATGATTTTTCTGGAGCAGGTAGTAAGCAATTATGCCAAGGACAGGCCTATTCTGTTCTCAAGTTTCCAACCTGATGCAGCCATTTTGATCAGGAAGCTGCAAAGCACTTACCCGGTAAGATCACTCTCGATTGCTGGGCTTTGCTCGTCAAGTATCCGATTCTATAGATAACAGGCAGGAAAAATGGGCTTCAAGAAATCTAACTATTTGATGATCATCCATGAACAACCCATTTTCATACTTGTGATTGACTTTTAACTCAGGTATTCTTGACTTTTAACTCAGGTATTCTTCCTCACTAATGGAGGAACCGAAATTTACAAGGACGTGAGAAGGAACTCGTTGGACGAGGCAATAAAGGTATGTTTAGCCGGCGGACTGCAAGGTATCGTGTCTCAAGTGAAGGCCATCTTCAGAAATCCCAGTGCCATCAACAGAATCAAGGAGTCCAATCTCTCCCTAATCACCTACGGCCAGCTAAAGTGAGCTTTTTCTCAATGCTTCTCTTTTTTCCCCTTTTCTTTCTGCCTTATTAGGGCGAAACAATTTCCATTTCACCGCCTCAACTGATGATATATGCTTATGAACAGTAACGTTGCCGAGGTCGTGTACATGCAATATCTGATGGGAATTGAAGGAGTGATCGTCGATTTCATTCCAGAGATCACAGAGGCCATCTCGGACATCATGGGTCCTGCGAAGGAGGGGAAGGGAGAGACGGCTTCAGTTGAGGAGGCCAAAGCCAAGCCCCATTTTTCGCAGCACGAACTCTCTTTCCTGCTGAAGCTTATACCAGAGTTGATAAAGTCCTGAAGGGTCTGTAAAGTATTGAGAAAGAACCGACTTCTGTGATACCCATCTCAACATTTCAGGAAGTCTAAAAGGCCCTCAATGTTCTTTTATCACCCCCAGGGCTCTGTTCTTGGAGAACAGGGGCCATGTTAGTGTACATATCAGTTCTCACAACCCACCAAGACCTTGTCTCACTAAGCTCTTCCCTCTAATCAGATCATGTTGCTTGGTTGTACTCTTAAACCCAAGTCCTCTTGCACGAAATGCTATGACATGTACTTGGCACAGTGTCCTTGACAAATTCCTCAACGTTATTACTTATTTGTAGCCAACATGTGAGCAAGACAGAAGACAAGAATACAAAATGAGAGAGCAGAACCCCATCCCTTCATTGAAATTTTTAAGCGTGGCATAGATTCATTGATACGTCAGAGGGAACCTGTGTCAGTCACACGCAATGCAGACCAAATCCCAAACGGCTGAGTGCAAATTCTTGTGTTTGGCCCAGCCCACTATAACTGCTTGTGGGCTGTCAAGGTTGACAACAGAGTCCTACCATGGGAGGCTTCGCAAGGTGTTCGGCCTCGAGAGGTCCTAACTCAACTAGACATGATCATCGGGCGGGATCGGGACAAGTCCACAAAATTGCCCTGGCGGTTAGACCGGGGGCCAAGTTCAGGGTTGGGCATAAGGATCGTTGTCGAAACCCCCGCCCACCATTGAACAAATATTAAGTTTTCGTTAAAACGGTTGGGTCTCATATACCGGGCTCGGGACATAACGATGTGTAGGGGCCCACCCATCTCAAAAAAAATTTAATGGGCTCGGCCCAACAAGCCTAAAATCGTTGTCCAACCCCTTGCCTTGCCCTGCCTCGCCCTGCCCCGTCCCCTGCTCATCCTTAGCCAAGACTCAAGACCATGTTACACAAGAAGGCACCAACCAAACCCATTTCGGAGTAGGCTGAACTATAATTATATTGGAGTTAATCGAAAAGGGAAGAACGGATCACGCTACGAGTGAAGCTCAATTGAGTCCAACTCATCTATTTCCCTTTTCTCCACCTCTTGTACTTTGCTCATGTCGTTTATCCCAAAACACCCACACAAGCGCATGTGCACACGCCATAAAAAGACTACAGCTCTGTCATTAATACAGCCTTCTCTACGCGGACGGGGGAAGAAAATGGAAGCTCTCTTTGGGGGGCAAGAAAAGAGATTAGCAAATGCAAAAAGTAGAAGCAAAAGCCCCAAAACAGCATGGGAGAAGGCAAGGATGTGTGAGCGTGCCTTGCGTCCAAAATGTACGTGCACCGGCTTGCTCATCCCCGGCCGAGGAATCTGTAGCTTGTAAGTTACCAAGAAAGCACACCAAACCAAAGTGACTTATCAACGAGATTGTGACGTCAATGTGCAGGCCGGTTGGTGCTGCTGCACCCGCAGATGCTCGACCGCATTTATTTTTGTTATCTTCTGATTCAGGAAGTTTCTTCGATGTGCGGTTTCTCTCTTGTTTATGGAGTGTGGCTTGCGGTTGCAAGCTTTGTGAAGCAACCTCCATCTATTGGCAGTCGAAGCACCACATGCAACTACAGCAAGCGAGAGAAAGAGAGAGAGAGAGGAAGGTACTTTCATGTGTCGTTTGGTATCATTGGGACTATTACATACGTTCCTAGACTGTACTTTCTTTGAGCCACTTACGTATTTTCACCCATTGGTTCTGTTTCACTTTCAAACATATTTTGTAGGATTCGCATGCAATTCTCCATCTATGCTGTAGGTTTCACTTTCACCCATTGGTTCTGTTTGGTATCATTGGGGACTGTTATATACGTTCCTAGACTGTACTTTCTTTGAGCCACTTACGCATTTTCACCCATTGGTTCTATTTCACTTTCAAACATATTTAGTAGGATTCGATTGCAATTCTCCATCTATGCTTTATTGATTCTTTTTTTTTCTTCTTCTATGATTTTTTCTCCTTTTGGGGGCATGTAGAGTTCAAAAAGTATGTGTATCAAGTCGCCTAAATCTGTGATTAAGCCTAATTTGGTTGCTATTATAGGATCATGGTGACCGAATC
Source organism: Eucalyptus guilfoylei (assembly GCA_016097605.1). Lineage (NCBI taxonomy): Eukaryota > Viridiplantae > Streptophyta > Magnoliopsida > Myrtales > Myrtaceae > Eucalyptus > Eucalyptus guilfoylei. Next base: position 28,292,449 of record CM027861.1, read on the forward strand.
TTTTTTCCTCTTTTTAGTTAAATTTTTGGGAAGGCACTGTTGTTGCATGACGCCGACACTCTACAATGGTCGGTGATGGCTTGAAATTTTAATGGCACTACATGATAAAAATAAAAACCTTGATCGATGGATGAACAAAATCGATTGCGATGAATGGAATTTTCGAAATGGAAGCGATCAAGTAACAAAACCATTAACCAAGGACTTACACATGACCCCGATTCCTCAGAATGGCATAGGAAAAGAAACTTATCTAATCGCTATCAAGAAATAACAAAACATAAGACAGATTACCGACTTAAAACAAGGTGTCAACGGTGAAAATGTTCAACAACCGAGAACCAGGATAGATGAAGTAGCTTAGTAACTAAATTGGTATTTCGAGGCGACTTTGGTGGCTGGGAAAACATGTCAAGAATCAGTCACAAAGCATCTCAAGAGGTTAAGCCATGCATTAGAAATTGATAAGTGTATTCCAAGAATAGGGTTAGGTGATGCGGCCTATACCTACATTATGTTCTTAGTGTCCGCGTGAATTCCTCATCCCCGCCTTGTCAACTATCGACAGTTGATAGAGGGGTCATTGTAACTTGTGGACTCAATATATCCATACCTAAAAGAAATTTAAAAAAGAAAAAAAGAAAGACAAACTTTGAGGGCTTAACCCTAGTTGTTCATCCTACATTTGCTCTAACGCCGTTCATATTTCGTCGTCCAAAACTATGGGTTACCTATGAATGAAGGAAGACAGCTACTTGTTGTCTTCAGATGTATATATTTATTTAATTTAAAAAATTGCTTGTTAATGAGTTCTCTTGAGGAAGTACATCAGCTGCAAAATTTGTGTGTTGCTTCAAGGAGGGGTTGACAAAAATAGCTTCAAAATGAAGAAAAATCGACCCAACCACCCTCGTGATTTATGATAAGCTGAGTGAGGGAACTCCTTCTGAAGTCATTTCGCATCATTGAAGGATCCTAATTCCTAAGTCAACCTTGAAATCGATTGGAACTTTTGAATTTTCTGCCTGGCCACATGGGTTTATCTAGAAGTCCCTCATTTTTTAGTTTTGAGTGGATTTTCAATATTTTGCTCGTTCAGCATGCGTTTTATCCCGATTTGGATGAAATTTCATGCCCTTGTGACATCATGTTACGTATTGCCATAAGGGTTTTATTTTTTTATTTTTTCTGTAGATGAAAGAAATTAATCTTTTAAAGAGAACACATCTATGATGGGCTAGCTCCATGCTCATCGATTCAATTTCATGCAGAATGAGAAATGGCCCAATATCACGAATTTCATGTGTATGTGTGGGAATCCATGTATAAAGGCATTGCTTGTGGAGTACATATCATGCTGCTTCCATTTTTGCCACTTTTCCGAGTGTTCATGATATTATTACATATGACTCCAATGCTAACAGTATCTCTAGTTAGCGGGGCGTTGTGGTGTTTTATTCTCAAGAGCTATCACCGCACACGAATCTAAGTCATAGTCACGGCATTGAAGCACGCTTTAGCTAATCGCAACTTGCATGTGATGATGCCTTGTGGAATTGAAAGTCACTATAAAGAAAAGCGATCAAGGAAAGTAACTTGGGAAAAATTGAGAGCACAAAAAGACATATAAGAGAGGAAAAGAAGAGAAGGAATAAGAATTAATAGATAGAGAAAAAGAGAAATGCGAAAAGTTGCTTCTCCAAAAGCTCTTCCCTTTGTATTATAATAACCTTAGAAAGAAGGGAGATCATCGCACACTTGTGGCGCATTGGTAAGGCGTAGCCATCTTGGGTGCATAGTCAGTTTGTAGATTATTCAAAGAAAATCGAACCTAAGGTGACACAAAATCCACTCCATATAAAAATTATAGGGCAGCTCCTTTCAAGTTAACGAAGGGGTTCAAGTCAATTTGCCCGTAAGAAACCCCCAAAACTTTATCTCTTGTTTGCAAGTTAAATACTTTATGCTGCTTTCTTGCTATTCCTTCCAAGTAATTGAATTTGCCCCTCGCGTCATTCTTTTACTCGAAATTCCAACTTCTAGATCATACATACAATGAATTCAAAGATATTTGCCTCTTTTTGAAATCTCTCTCTCTCTCTCTCTCCAAATTCATTGTGTGCGCCGTGTGCACATGTAAGATGAAAAAATCCATGTATAGACCAAAGTGACCTATGGGAATCCAAAATGCTTCAGAAGTGGGCAACCCAAAAAGGGATAAGGCAAATTTGGTGAACAGTGGACACAAGACCAATTAAAGCAAAAAAAAGGTGGGGCCCGAAATGAATTTTTTTTAAATAATGATTTAGGAAGAACAGTTGTAGCCTTTACCTAGTTACAGCACCAAGCAAACAAAGTCGCACATGAAATATATTAAAAAAATATTTTTAAAAAAAAAAAAAGAGAGAGAGAAGAAGACGAGCAATTTATGTGAACCGGAGAGCAGAAAGACATTTCCAGTGGACAACATATTTTACTCAAAACGCAAATAATTGCAGACTTTGACGTTTCTCTCTTTGCTCCTTAAAACCCTCTTCCTCACCCGCACGCAAACGCCTTTGACTCCCAGCACAAGAATAAGCAGACAGGCAGATAGTAGTGATGATGAATGACAGAGAGAGAGAGAGAGAGAGAGAGAGAGATTCATTTTATTTTATTTTATTTTAAGCGCTGTTCCTGAAAAAAAATTATTCAAAGAAAAGGAGTTTTAAAAGAAGCATGCCTATTCAGATCACAGCCGCAAATTGGCTTGGAAAAAGCCAACTTACCTTTCCATGTAGCATGCAAGTGGGCTGGGCGAGGCCATTTGCTTGTGGGAATCTTTAATCTTTCTTAAAAAGAATAAATAAGCTACCCCCCCCCCCCCCCCCGGTTTTTTTCCCCTTTTGGCCAATTTAGCCCCTCCCCACTTTGGATTTTCCTCTATTTAATTGCGTAATAAACTATAGTTAGTACTCGGGAGGGAGGTTCCCCGTTGCATACGCAATTGAGCCAAGATGAGGGAGGGGGGGAGAAGGTGTTTCTTCAACCTGTCGATGTCGTGGAGCTGCTGTTTTTAAAGCCCCGTCTCTCGACCGTCCAAGACGTTACATCCGCACTCCAGATTTCTGTCGTCTCTCGATTATCCTCTCTCGCCTCGTTCCAAATGATCTCATCCGGACATGTAGTATCAAATTGATCTCTTCACTCCCGGGATTTTTCTCTCTCTCCCTTTCTTTCTTTTTTTAAATAGTTTTTCGTGTTTGACATGAACTGCAATAAAAGAATAAAGGCCTGCATGATGCTCGTTCCAGGAGGCCTTGAGACAAGGAGTTGCTAGCGTTTTTCCTCATCCAAGTTTCTTTTTTTTTTTTTTTTTTTTTTTTTTTTGGGGGGGGGGGGGGGGGTCAATCGTTTCGAGCATGACTTCTTGTGTGTGGATGGCCAGAGACTTCAAATTCATTTGAAAGAAACCTCTGGACTCGGAAAACTCATTAAAAAGTGTCTAATTTGACATATTATTTAGGTAAACAGCACCGGTAAACGGTTTAGAAATCTTATACGCTTGATCTATTCGCGACACGCCACATCAAATTTCTAAATCGACTTATTTTTATAATCGTTAGTTTTGACTAGGTATCAATCGATACGGTCGAAATCCGGAAAAATAAATGGAAGTTGCTAGAAAAATTGATAGAGTTACTATTTCTTTCTCCTTGTTTTATTTTTTTCTCGTTTCGATAAAATGGAAGGGCACGTTTGTCCCATCGCAAGATGGGGAGGTACTTGAGGGCCAGAATTCTCCTAAAATTATAAAAGCCTGATCCAAAAGAGTGAGACAAGAAGATATTAGGAGATCTTGAAACGGGACATCACTTTGAAGGTGGCATTTTTGGCGGCTTCCCTCGATCCGACGTGGGTGCCTGTCGTTTTGGAGGCAGGTAGGCCCCGCCGCCAATTTTCTCCATCTTTGCTCTCTGACTCTTCCTCCCCCGATTGCCCACGCAATGACCAAAACCACCCTACCCGTCAAGTTCTCACGGTTGGAATTATTGAAATTGAGATTGAGATTGACACGTAAGAGAAATTGCACTATTTGCCTTGGATCTTAAAACAAAATTTCACAATTTAGTCTCTACCCCTTTTTAAGAGCTGGTTTTACTGCAAGAACTATTCCTTTTTGTGTGATTCTTATCGAGATTTATATGCTGGGAATTCTCACAAATACTGAATAATAATCATCAAACACAATGTGGGATTTATTAGCATTTTCAAGATTCCCTTTAAGCTAATCGGCAAGGATCGTATGATTGTATGGTGATTCGACTTTGATCATAAATGAGAATTAAAAAGAGATTTTTAAACTTAAATTGGTGAGCAGTTAGGGACTTGAAATCTTGCTAAAGATGGATGTTGGACTAAGCAATGAAATACTTTTGAGTGATGGATGCTTGTTATTTATTTTTCATTTCATTGAGAATTTTTTCAAATGGATAGTAGTTGAGGACACGTCCCTTCTTAGGACCATCCCTCGCGACGAGGAATGTCGATGTTGGTTTTACTTGCGAGTCTCCCCCTCCCTGTCTTGTTTCTAAAATTTTGGGAACCTCGGAAACACGGCTAACTTTTCGAATAATTATTAAAATTATAAATTTTCATGCCCTATGAAAACCCAAGATGCATGGAATTGTACTTTTTAATCGAAAATTTGAGACTGCACTCGAGAAATAAAGTGAGGACAGAACATGACTCCAATATCATCACATTAGAAAAGCCCTGTTCAAAAGTTTAAACCTAAAATCGGAGGGAAACCATTTGTATTTCATGAAAAGTTCACTGAACAAAGACTTACTTTGTCTTAGAGAATGCGAATGATTTGGAAAACATTTTCATAAAAATAATCACTCGTTTCTCTTACTAAATGAATCAAGACATATTCCAGTTAAATCTAAAACAAAACAAGCTTCAAACGAGAATATGAATTATCATAAAAAGGTTAGGATTACAGAGCATATATATGACTTATTCAAATCGAAATCAATAACTAATCACCAAATCCATACACCTAGATTTCTATCCACCGCTACAACTTCGCCTTTTTTTCAATGCACGCTTAAGTTCGGCATCTCCAATGCAATCGCTATTCGGAATAACAAGATTGAATCTGCACCGATTTGACATCCGCATGAGCGAAAAATTCTACATGAAATTCCTCCAATCTCTTTCAAAACTGGACTCATACGTCAACGAAACTCGAGGGAGGCGAAACCCGAACGACATACACGCAAAACATTTCAGATTTAAATTAGATTCGAAGATAATTTATTTTTTTCGCGAAACGAAGGGCAGCCGCCTGACACCAATGTCAAACGCAACAATTACCACAGTGTCCTCCCCATCGTCGCGACAGGAAGAAAAGAAATATAAAAACGGAAGAGGACAAAAGGGGGAAGTTCGAATCGAAGTCGAAGAAGGCAGCGGCCATGGGAAACTTGCGGGACAAGGCAGACGTGCGGCGAGGGGTACACTAACGTACGCTCCCCACCTCAAAATAACGGCGGCCCTTTCTTTTGACGCTTCCCCTCTTTTTTCTTTTCCCCGGTCGAGGGTTTTTGCCCAGGGACAACTTCGTACTTTCCATCACCGATCCGAAAGGTCTGTCTTCCCTGGTGAGCTCCAGCTGTAAGCATGACGTCACGTGACCTCACCCCCACGAGGGCCAGTGCCCTCGAGGTCTGAATTTACCGCATTGCCCCCCCCCCCCCGGCCCCGGGGTGGCTAATCTCGTCTGACGTCAGGTTTTGGCCCCGTGAAGGATCTCGTCGCGAGCTCTTTTCATGGGCTTCCTTATCCCGAACAGAAGTTGTTTTCCGCAGAGATTGCCTTGTTTTTTTTTTAGCAGCAGTTCGTGAGAATGTTGTGTATTGAGTTGGAAAATTACAGCCTCGCGATAAGAGTTTGGAGACTAGAGAGTTGTTATAAATGTCGTGTTCTGAGGCTCTGTCGAGTTCCGATTATTTGATACTCGCGATTTTCATGAGTTGATGATGACCGCTAAATTTTTCGATTGTCTATTCAACAACAGACATCCCTTAAGGTCTCATTAATCTTCTTAAGAATTTGAATCGAAACATTAAAGCGACAGAAATAAATAACTTTGCAATGCTAATGTGGAGGAAAATTATATGAATGGGCCATAGGAAAAATAGTTATTTGGTTTAGGAAACTCTTCTTTCTTTAGAGTTTCTTCAAAAAAAAAATACTATATAGATTTTTTATGCTATTTCTAATCAAATTTCTTTACCTTTTACCTGTTTATGAATAAATCCAATTTCACTAATTTTTCTATCCGAGTCTCTCAAATACCAAATTTCACTAAATCCACCCGATATGATTAGGAAAACTCTTTACTAAATTTCGCTAAGCCAACCAATATGATTTTTTTCGCTAAGTCTGATCAAAACACTTATTTCACTAAAATTACGTTATATTATGTGGATAAAGTCTAACCAATGCAACATTCGAATTGGAAATATTTCGCGACCTATATTTTCAAAATATTTTATCCGCATCAAACTTTGATATTGTCTACATTAGTTAAATTTTTCCAATCGCATCCACGTGTTCGTCTGCATATTTTTTCCGCGTCCAGCTTTGGCATTGTCCGGCGTTCATGTCGACTAATTTAGGCTGGATATGATTTCTCGGGGATTTGATTAGAAAATTTAGCAGAGTAATAATGACCCAATCGGGCAAATCACACGTATATCGAAAGTATAGGGACAAAAAGTGAAATTTATTTTTTTCTGTACGGCAGCTTCGGGTTATTCCGATATAGGAGGGACGAGGGAGTCGACTCGAAGTGAGAGACCGATTATTCTTTTCTTTAGGATGCCCCATTAAACAAAAGAAGGAAGCGGAAAAGATTTAAAAGATTTGTTTAAACCTTTTTTTTCCCCGATGCTGTCCGGAAAATCTTGAAAACTTTTTGGGTTCCTGACGTACTTGTTTATAAATGGCGTCGGGGGAAAAATTGGGAGATTGAGTCTGGTTTACGCCAAGTATGTCGTCTCCTCTTATTCTATTCTCTCTCTCTCTCTGTTCTATCTCTCTGCTGCGCCCGTTACTATAAAGCACCGCACTTTCCCTCTCTCCCAAACGCACCCGCCAGCGCCCGGCCCACGCCACCACCCTCAATTTCTGCCGCAGCCAAGCTGTACTTTGCCATCATCCATCTTCTGGCCTTAAAGGGTCTTCTTGTTTTGATCTGCCATCTTTTTGGGGGGAGAGAGAGAGGACTCAGGAGGCGTTTTCTTTTTTTTTCGTGTTCCGGGAAGACCCGAGCTGTCGTGAATTTGAGCCGGAACTGTTGAGGAAAAGCCTGAAAATTTGTCCGTTTAAATCTTTTTATTTGGGGAGGCGAAAAGAGGTTTTAATAAGGAAAAGGCAGGGTATTTGGCGAGATGGATAAGCTGAACTTCGTGAAAAATGGGGTCCTGCGATTGCCTCCTGGTTTTCGGTTCCACCCGACGGACGAAGAGCTCGTGGTTCAGTACCTGAGGAGGAAGGTCTTCTCCTTCCCTCTGCCCGCCTCTATCATCCCTGAAGTCGAAGTCTGCAAGTCCGATCCTTGGGAATTGCCTGGTCAGTGTGTGTTTCGTTTTTTCCCTTCTTCGGAATTGAAAACCTTATCGTGAATTGGACATGTTCTCTGACGACGTTTTCGGCTTCTGGGTTCAGGCGACTTGGATCAAGAGAGGTATTTCTTCAGCACGAGGGAGGCCAAGTACCCGAATGGGAACAGGTCCAACAGAGCCACCGTCTCAGGGTACTGGAAGGCCACTGGGATCGACCGGCAAATCGTGAGCTCGAGAGGCAGTCAGAGCCAAGTGGTGGGGATGAAGAAGACCCTCGTCTTCTACAGAGGCAAGCCCCCGAGCGGCTCCAAGACCGATTGGATCATGCACGAGTACCGCCTTGTCAACCCTGAAGCCTCGGTCCCTCCCAAGATCATGAACTTGAACCAGGTGAGGGTCTCGAGAGAGCCTCCTCACTTGGCATTGTGTGTCGAAATGCGCGCCTGGTGTTCCATAGGCTTATCGATATTGCAACTTTTTAGTGACCCCGATGGCTCGTATAGCGCATTTCACCGCTAAAGTTCATCTCTTTTTGGGGTTCTTTTACCTTCTTTTCTTGTAACTTTGCTGATTCGATTTGGGAATTGTGCAGACCCCTGTTGAGCCAATGGAAAGCTGGGTCCTGTGCCGGATATTCTTGAAGAGGAGGTCCTCCAAGAACGAAGGCGAAACCGCGGTCTCTTGCCAACACCTCAAGGAAGCTCCAAAATCCAGGAAAAACAAGCCCGTGTTTTATGACTTTATGACCAGGGACTTGAACCTCGCTCCTTCGGATTCTTCCTCTGGCTCGAGTGGGGTCACCGAGGTGTCCTCCCATAATAATTCAGATGAACACGAAGAGAGTAGTTGCAATAGCCTCAGAAAAGCTCTAAAGCACTAGGATTTTGCACCAAATCTTGGTTTTCTCGAACCAAAGTTTCCGGGGCTTCTCTGTTTATGCCAGTTTAGAAGAAGAAGAAGAAGAAGAATAACAACCCTCGAGGAGTCCAAGAGGAGTCCAAATATCTGGTCTTGTTAGCTTTCTTTTAGTTCTCATCTCTTTCTCTGTAATATCATGGAACTAGAGACCGAGAGATGTCCACAGAAGAAAAGTTGAAAGGGGAGAAGTTTCGGCTATTAACTTGTTTTGCTAACATCTAGAGTCCATGGATGTTGTTAAGAGTCATGATCGACCGATACTGTCATGTATTAATCTAGGGAATTTCAGAGTTTTCTTCTATGTGTATAATGTCTTTTAGAATGCCCAAATTTCAATGCATGCTCTACCAACGCATTCTGTTCACTTAAGGAGGCAAAACACAGTCCTCATTATGATTTGGAGAAAGGCATTTGGTTAGGGAGCACGCCAATCAAAAGTATGGAAAAGAAAATGGCAACATCTAAGCAAAAGACAGGGGAAATGGTTGGAGGAAAGAGGGGTAATAATATCACGGATCTTACGAGATCGATGGTTGCCGTTCGTTTGGTACAAATTATGCATGGGCGCAAACAAAAAATATTGGTCATGAACTTTCCAAAGAAAGAAACCTTTGGGGGAGCACAAAAATGGCTCTTGCACAGGGCTCTCTCTCTCTCTCTTTCCGTGAGAAAGGGCTGTTGCTTTGCAGAACCTAATTCTTCTTCTATGTTTTTGGCCCAGAAAGACAGATTCCTCTATGTCCTTTCCCACTGGTTGGAATCTCCAGCGCCAAGGTGAATTTTCGGGCCAAGTCTTCGCACATACTCCTCCAAATCTTCTAAAGAGGACGGTACCCTATGAAAGAGAACCTAATTCTCCCTTATATCTCCAAGAATTTGGACCCAACCTCGGGCAATCTTGCAAATATTCCTCACTTTAGCATTGAAAATTAGCGGAATCCTATTCACGGGAAGGGGGGGGGGGGAAATAAAGTTATTCTTGAAGCATTTACATTTCCGGCCACTTAGGATGCGGATTCTCAAGGTTTGGTACGTGGTGATTAGGCAACAGGGTAAGAAGGAGTTGGTCTCAACTGTCTAGATAGAAGGTAGGTAATTACTTGTGCAGTCCGTCGCCACTTAGTGTGATTGACGGGTTTAGAGTAAACTCAAGAAACGGGCTGATGGTGTTTAGCGTCCGAGAACCGGTCAGATTGATGAGCGCAAGTCGCTTGAATCTGTGCCCCTATTGAAAAGGGGTGGACCCAAATTCCTGACTCAGCTACATGTCCATTAAATTATGCATCTGCCGGATGGCAAATGGCACAAGTTCTCTTCGCTATCTTCCAACCATCCCCACAGCTTTGACCACAGCGGATGGAAAAGCAAGAAAAAGAAGGCATGATTCCTGATGGGATGGTGTTATTTTAGTGCTCTTGCACTTGTAAAAGGGTTTAACCCGCGTATCGTCAAACACGCGACGGTCAAGACCAAAATGCACGCATTAGCAAAATATGTTTTCTCGTTGCGGGATGACCGAGCCCCTTTGCTAGCGCCATAAAAATTGACGCGAGATTCATCGTAAAAGAAAAGAAAAAAGAAAAATAGGGATGCAATTGTCCAGTCACATCAGTGTGAGCTTGGGGATATCACCATCGCCCAACAAGCCTTACCTCAACGTAACTTTATCTTATTCGAACGTTTTGCGTATTGCCTCAAGCAAAAACCGCGAGTTATATAAAGGAGATCATTACCCGTAAGGTAGGTTGTCAGCTTATTACCTACAAAGCGGGCGAAGCCCTGATTTCGGCAAAAAGAGGGAGTGTTGCAAGAAGTGGGTCACGGAGAAATTTGTCTGGAGGTCCAAATGGAAGCAAAGGGACGGCATTTTAAAACCACACCACCCCCCAAAAAAAAAAAAAAAAAAAAAAAAAAAAAAAAAAAAAAAAAAAAAAAACAGAGAGAGAGAGTGGGAAATGCTCGTAAACCTTTCTTGATCAACAATCGAACTGAACTGCCCTATAATTGGCTTTGGCACCACACTGCCATGCCATAACCGGAAGGCAAACACAGAAAACCCCATTTCCATGAAACACCAACAAGAAAACGATGGAGAGAGAGAGAGATCGCCGACCACAAGAGATTTCTTGTGGCAGTGGTTTATAGGGATCGCATATGCTGGAGTTGTTCACGTCACTTACTCGATGAAATTTCTTCATTTTTTTCATTTCCGCTTTCATGACAAGAGGGAAGCTAAAGAAAGATGTGTGGGATTGCTGACTTAGGCCCCCACCTCCCCTTTTTTCTCATTGAAAGGAGAAATTGTCAATCACGTGGGTAGCCCGCCATGTGGTAGACCCGCGAGCTCACAATTCAATTCAGGTCACTCCTTTGCTGTTCAAATTTCGTTCTTTTCAAATTGAAAGAAAATAAAATTAGGGCAAAATTTTTAATTTAAAAAAAAATTATTCTCGTTGGGGTAGGTTCATTGGATTAGGTCAATTTCATTTCACGGAGCGAAAGGAGAGAGAGAGAGAATCCTACCTGTTTGCATGTATGATTCGGGTAGAGAGGCCTGCACGTCTTTGTATCTTACTAAGCCGAGGGGCAAATTGGGCATAATGGGGGCGGTCTCTGCCTTTGCGGATTGGGAATGTTTTATTATATCAATTTTGTACGTTGACCCATTCTCGAACCAACCAACCACTAATATCAATGCAAGCCCCGTTCGGACAAAATCTAGTTCTCGGGGTTGCTTAGGATCTCTGTAACAAGGACGTGTCCCGCAATTTCCCTTTCCTTATTTTTTTCTAATCAAACCGAAATATAATAATGGCCGGCGCGGAGGGCCCCCTCCCCTTGTTCCTGAGCGTGATATAATAGCGGTAGCGTCTCTACCCCTAACCCCTCCCCCCTCATCGTCAGCCAATCCCCAAGAAACTCCAGCAAGAAAAAACTCTTTAAGACGAATGGAAATGCATGAGATGATGGCGGTGCGCGATGCTTTCCAAAACTTCACTCGAGACTCACGTGAACAGCAGTGATTCATCATGATCGTGGAAGACCCGAACTGGCGGTTCGATTCATTGCTTGATTGACATGTATGGAAGGAGCGGGCGTACGGGGTGGCAGATCATGTGAACTTGCACCGTTGCACGCAAAAGCAACAGCAACCGCCAAAGAACCGGGTCCCCACGGTTTCAAAACCCCCAACTGCTCCAGCAAGAGATCGAGACCCCCCATTGGTCAGCGATAGCTCATTACGAATCAGGAGAGAGGATCGAAAGATAGATCGGGCGCGGAAGAGGACGTGTGAACCTTCACAGCCGACATCTTGCAGACATTTCTAATAGATTAAGGACATAAAAAATTAAGTAAGAATTGCTGGCAAGCAAGCTGGCTCTAGATAGCGTGACCCAGCAGTAGGGGCTTTGAATTATGGCGATCCATGTCGGGGAGCATTCAAAGATTTGTCCTAATCCACTCCTCGCAAAATCAATTACTTGTCAAAACCCATCTTCTAATGTTCATAGTCAAGAAGGGGGCCTGGTGAAGGCGGTTTTCCCTTTCCCTCCCATCTCAATCCGCGGGGGTTTCGTATCAACTCGTACACCCTTCAAGCGTCAATTTTTATACACTGCAATGAGAAGTAAGATAGGTCCACATCTAGATGCATTACATGCAACTTCCTCTATAGCCCTGTCGTGTCAAACAGAATAAGCATTATAGATTCCGCAAAATGATTGCACCCCTGACTTTGCTTCTCGAGCAGACACAGTGATTTTTCGCAGTAACATCATACCTCCGCTGCATGTAATCAGTTCAAAGCCCAAAAGTCCCAAATCAAGCTCTTGACATAAAGAGTATCAAGATTTTTTACATTCGAAAGATATACAGAGTTTTTCCATGGTCCTTGCAGACATAACGAAATTAAATTAGACAAAGGAGGCGATGAAACAGACAGCAAAGCAAGATTTCATGAATTTGAGATAATGTTTATGGATGGTGTCCCCTCAGGGTAGCGCATATGGGCAGATGTGAGATCATTATTGCAACTCTGTCCGTTGAGTCTCTTTAGTCCCGGGACAAAAAAACACAGTAGCTAGGATATACTAAGTTCATTTTCATGGAAACACAGTAGCTAGGATATACTAAGTTCATCTTCATGGAAACACAGTAACCTTGCATTTGGGCAGATGTGAGATCATTATTGCAACTCTGTCCGTTGAGTCTCTTTAGTCCCAGGACAAAAAAACACAGTAGCTAGGATATACTAAGTTCATCTTCATGGAAACATTTTACCATTAATCATCAGGTCTAATTTTGAAATCAAAGCAACGGTATCAGTATCCATTAGAATAAGGGGAACACAACGTACAGACAAAGCGACATAGTCTACTGACATGTATATTCAAACAAAAACTTCCTGCAATTGAATTAACTATGAAAGAAAACAAAGTACTCACTGCCATAAATGTATGATAGCATGGTCAATCAGACGTGCATGGTCTCTTAGAAATGCTCAGATGCTAGGAGGAATGAAGATGATGGCATTCAGAGACTTACAAAGGTAAAAGCACTAAGCATCAAAAGTTGGATGAGGCATGATTAAAGCCCTCAAGGAGGTTTTACCTGCAACTAAGTTTTATAGAACCACTGCAACTGTATGAGCTCCACATGGTCGATTAAAAAAAAAAAAAAAGGAGGTAGAAGGCAAAGATGATTCTTTTCTGTAGGCCACATATTAGTAGCACTGCTTCAAACATAATTTTCTTACAATTCTCTGTTGCCAACTTGACTACTCTTTCCCTCTGATCTTGCAGTAGTATCAGCAGCAAGCCCAGAAGTTTTCGAGGGAGGTGCTTCTGAACATGCCCTGAGGACAGCCTCATTCTACAAAATGCATTGAATTTTTCAGTAGTTTTAGAGATAGCGAATGTGGACATTCTTCAACTGTTCAATAAACAATAGATAATCCACTATCCACAAAAACAAGAGTAAGTTGACTACCATCTCCATATGTAGCATGGAACAAAAGGGTTTGTCCTGAAACCACAACTTCACACACAAAAAAAAAAAAAGTTCTTGGCAATGGAAAGTAAAATTGTGCCAGCCCTAGAAATAATAATTCAAGCCAGCACTGATAAAAATTTAATGACTCAGCTGGGATAGGATGGATTTAAGTACTGCGCACCAGTCCAGGACTTCTACACACTTTTAATATAGTAAAAAATGAAAGTTCAAAAACACAAAAGTATTTAAAAAAAAGGGGGGTACCAAGAACAGGTGCGTGAACATGAATTTATAATTGTTAGATATGGAAGAAGAGGATTGTGAAGAGATAACAGAAATTTTTACAAATAAGGAGCTCATTCAAGCATAAAGCATATCTTGAATGGTTATATGTCATTATCACCTTCGCCCATTCAAAAACAGTGCCTATAGTGAAACCACCTCACGGGAAGCATAACTAGAAAAAGATCCTCAAACTCCTAAAATGATGTACTATATGCAAGAGGACAACAGGCACCACATAAAGTAAAAACCCCCAATTGCTTGTAGCTTGCAAGAGTTGAACAGTTAGTTTTCTTGTACAAAACACACTAGACAAGACGAGCATTCACTATGACACACAAAGATGACAGCCAACTCTGCCGCATTTCTTAGCCTGATGTCTTTAAAATCCGACAATATTATCCAAATGATCAATTACATCAGTTAATGATAGTTTACAGAACATATATACCTATGAGTATGCATACGCAGAAGTTTGTAAGCTTCAGCAAATTCTATCGCAAGCTTTTGTATTTATTTCAATACAAAAGATGATCCAGTGGTGGAACATACGTGAAGGGCAATAACCAATCTGGCCCGATACTGACATCAGTTATTGATCTAATGCCAAAATTTTAAAAAGAATCTTGACAACCATTATCAAGAAAAGTAACACAAATTCTAGGATACGAGTGACAAGTGAACAGTTCAAGTCTACCCACAATATAACAGAACAAAAGCAAATTGGAAGTGCATTCCACCAGTTATGACACCTTCCTCTACACTAAGATTGTTTGAACAACAAGAAGCAAGAAACCCTGAATCTGAGGGTATAAGGACCATATCTAATTTGTTTCTGACAACATTATGCATGAAACGTGTGGCTGACAAATGTGGGAAGATAACTACCGCAGATTTTATAAAGGCTGTTTGTCCTGCAATTCTCATCTCAATGAAAACTCTGACACGGGGCATTTCCTCACAAACGATCACAAGTTATAGCACTCCTCTTCTTACTACATTCGTGTGCTATCTGGCTTTGGCTCAAGGACCCAACCTCAATAGACAATACATCGAGCGGCACGCGGGTACTGTGTTGAGTCTACTCATAACCACACGAATCCTCAAAGGAAAAGAAAAAACTGATCAGTCGTTCATCGCACGAGAGATTCACAGACTACCCGCGACGGTTATACCAATCGACACCTCCTCCGAGTGAGCTCAAAGAAAGGGACAAAAGCCATAAAATAACCCCGAAGGTACTCGATGAAAATCTCCCTCTTTTCCCCTCTAACCGACCTCCTAATATTTCTCCTCCAGCTCCTCCAAAACACACAATGAACATAGAAAAAAACACAAGCTCGCGCCACCCCGCCATCGTTCCGTTTCCGCCTAATCTCGACTCGATCAACTACAGCAAGAAGCAAGCAACCGAGAGCAACGACATTCCACACGAGAGCAAGAGCACTGCCGAGGCCCGCAAATCGAAGCAGGAAGAAATGGCCGGTGAACGAACGCATTACCAATCGGAAACAGATGCTATGCCGGGGAACTAAAAACGGCCGGCCATAGAGCAATCCGTCACGGACCGCGACAAACCCTAGCCGACGTGAAGCAAAAACCCTAGAATAGAGAGAGAGAGAGAGAGAAGGAGACCTGCCAGACGCGGAGGAGGCGCTTCTTGGCGTTGGCCTTGCGGGTGGAGGTGAGCTTGATCCTCTTCCAGACGAGGCCGCCGGAGTCGTGCTTCTTCACTATCTCCATCACTCGAGTGCCCCAGAACGCCATCCCCACCACCTCTTCGCCGACTCTGCAATCTCTTCCTCCTCTCCTGCCTTGCTTTTGCGTTAAATACCGACCCGAACCCGACCCGATTGGTTCCAATTGCCACTTAAAATGTTCTTGCTTTATTATATCAGATGTATTTATCTTTGAAGAAGAGATTTTTTTCTTTTTCACTTAATTCGACTTAAAAGATAATTGGTAAGCATGGAGTTGACAAGGCAAATGAATTCTTAATACTCAATTATCATTAAAAATTATATATAATACTTTCGTGTGGAAATCTTTTTATTCATGACTTATTGAGTATTTTCACTTTTACAGCTCTAAAAAGATTATTTTTCTTGTAAGTTCAATGCGCAAGAGTAGAATAATGGATTTTCATTAACATAAATTTTCAAAAGAAACAAAAAGTGTTATTTATAATACCCATGCTAATCATGGGTGGATAAAGTAGTTTAATAGCAATTCAACTTCAAGTTTTTAATTTGAAATTAATAAATAATAAAAACAATAAAAACTAAAACAAACCGTACTTATTCATGAATGTGATTTTGATTATGATAATTCTCATTGATGTCATGTAATATTCTCTCTCTCAAAATTTACATTCGATTTAAACATCAGGCATTTCTTGGACTTTATTTTTCTTGTTTTATTAGAAGCCGTTTTCTCATAAACGACAAGTTGAGCATTGTTAATAGGGAAAAAGCTATGAAAAACCCTAAACTTTATCAACTGTAACACATTTATCCTAATTTTTTTTTTTTTTTATACTAAAAATCCCAAACTTTAGCCCGCGTGACACATCTACCCTCTATTAGGGTTTCGTGAAAAAACACAGTTAAAAATCCTACGTGGCCGTTGACGTGGATGACAGAATGCAAACGGTGTCACCCGTTTAAGAAATGACAGAATGCAAACGGTGTCACCCGTTTAAGAAATAAAATGGCGTCGTTTTATATTTGACGTGGCTAAAGAAATAAAAACGCCATCGTGTGCCCTCTCTCTCTCAAAAGCTTTTCGTTCAAAACTCCATCCTCCATGTTCAAGAGTTCTCTAAAGCTCGACTCTCTTACATCTCCATGAATGAGCCCTTTACTTGTGCTCTGTATCTCTCTCACTCGCTATGCTTGAAACTTCCATTGCTCCATTGTCTCCCCCGCCCTCCTCTCTCTTCCTCTCTCGTTGAATTGAAGAGCATGTGTGCCCAAATTCTAGGGTTTATTCATGCTATCTCTCTGGAAAAATTTCATTTGCTCTCTTGATTCGTTTCTCCATATTCTCTGGTGGTCGATGTTCCCTCTCCATCTCTCTGAAGCTTCGTTCATTGATCGACTCATTGCTCCATACGAGACTCGCCCGATTTGGGACTTGCTCGAAGAACCTCGATTTTAGCTCGGTAATTCTCTGAATTTGAGTAATCATAGCTTTTGAAGCGCTTGTGGTTTTTTTCATACCTCGTTTGTCTAATAAAGTTGACGGGAAAAATGGTAAAAAAAAAAAAAAAGAGTTGAAGAGCTTGTGGTAAATCGAAGAGTTGTTTGCCTTTGATAATGCCGTCATGTCGGGTCTTAAGCATGTTTGCGTTGAAAAACTAACATGTCAAGTTCATATTTCTTTAGGACATGATATACCGTTAAAGCAGGTAACCTTACCTTTGCAGGGAAATGTAGGAGTCCTCTAACTTTAGTCTCTTGCATACAAAGAGATGAAGCGTCGTATAGGGGGAATGACAAATATAGTTGATATTGAAATAGTGGATGACTTCGAGGCTAAGATTTGGGGTGAAACAGGGGGTGCTAGCTAGGGTAGAGATAATGAGACTAGAGTTGAATTAAGCGATGAAGTTGGAACTGAATTGGTGTTTAGGCCTGAGGCGAGGCTTGATTATGTTTGTGCTAGCCAAAGTGGAGAAAGTGAGAGTGATGATGGCTTTTATTTTGAGAGTGATGATAGTGAAAGTGATGATACTGAGATTGATTTATTAAGCTGGATGTGTGATGAACACACTATATCTACAGATGAGGAAGGGATACATGAGGTGGGGATGGTGAGGGAGGCAACATTTGCTATTGATGATGGACAAGAAGACATGAATGAGGATGAAAATGATGAGGACATTGAAGGGCATGAAAATCTCAGTCCTCTTAACTCTAGAGATGAGGAAGTATGTGACTAAACAAGACCTTTGACAATTAGATATGACCCTAACTGCAATCATAGAGAATTGCAATTTCAAGTAGGCATGAGATTTGAGTCTCATACTTGATTTAAGAGGGCAGTGCATAAATATGCAATCACAAATGGTTACAATATTAGTTGGAAGAAAAGCGAATTTAAAAAGATGCACGCGAAGTGTGTGACCGGATGTAAATGGTCCTTTTATGGTAGTTGGCTCAACAAAGAGAAAACATTTGTTGTCAAGATTATTGGAGAAAAACATACTTGTCCTAGAAGCATAATAAATAAAAGTGCATCTTACATATGGCTTGCAGAAGAGTTCTTGCTAAATATCAGAGCTAATTTGAAATATACCACAGCACAATTGCAAGCAGATACAATGGATATGTGGGGACTCATGCTCAGCAGAAGAACCTGTTATAGAGCAATTAATAGAGCTCTTAAGACTATTCGGGGTCAATTTGTTGAGCAATATAAGTTATTGGCATCTTATAAAGCTCAATTGGAGCAATCGAGTAAGAACAGCACATTTCATCTTTTACTTAGATAACCACAAAACATGTTTAAGAGATTTTATGTGGACAGGAAAGGGATTGTCTAGATGGTTGTAGGAAAGTAATTGGATTAGATGGTTGTTTTATTAAAACCGTAGTAAAGCAAATGCTACTTTGTGCTGTTGGAATAGATGGAGATAATCAGATGTTTTCAGTCGCATGGGCTATTGTTGAAGTAGAAACACAAGATAGTTGGACTTGGTTCCTCAAGTTTCTATTTACAGACCTTCAAGTAGGTAAATGTGATGATTGGACATTCATAAGTGATCAACAAAAAGTAGAACGAGTCTCAAATTTCATCAATTCTTTTATAATAGTCATTGAATTATGTCTTGCAAGACTTTATTAATGCATTTCAATTATGTTTTGCAGGGTCTTATCATTGCAGTTTCTTCATTGGTTCCTTGTGCATAATATAGGAATTGTTTAAGGCATATTTATGCAAACTGGAAAAAATTGTACAAGGGAGAAACATTTCGAAATTACTTCTGGAGAGCTGCATATGCTACATACGAGGTTGAATTCAATATAGCGATTGAATGAATGAAGAGGGAGTCTGTTGATGCCTATGAAGATTTCATGAGGCAAGGGTTGGAGCATTTCCGTAGGGCATTCATAAAGGCTGGGCGAAAATGTGATGCCATTGAGAACAATTTGCGTTAAACTTTCAATGCATACATTTGCAAGCAAACAGAGATGCCAATTGTTGATGTGTTAGAAGCAATAAGAATAGCTTTGATGGTAAGAATGTATGAGAAAACCAGTTGATGATAGGTTCCCAAGATGAATTATGTCCACGAATTAGGGCAAAGGTCAAGGAAGCAAAGATGAAGTCTAGGTATTGTGTTACCAAACCATGTATTGGAGAAAAATTTGAAGTTAAAGTCAATGCTGATCGATTTGAAGTGGACTTAAGAGGGAGGATGTGTGCTTGTAGGCAATGGGATATCTCGGGAATACCCTGTGGCCATGCTATCTCATGCATTAATTATATGAAATATGAGATTAATCGGTATGTTGATGATTGTTTCAAAAAGGCTGCTTACAAAAGATGCTACCAATTTCCATTACCGACATTGAATGGGAAGAAAATGTAGCCATTATCCACTGAAGAGTCAATATTGTCTCTGCCGTTCAGAAAGCTTCCAGGGAGACCCAAGAAACAACGCAATAAGTAAGGTGAGAATGTTGAGAAAGGACAAGAAATTGGAAGGCCGTGGTTAATCCAAATACTAATTCGAATAAATTGGCAAAAGTCAGGGTAATCATCTCATGCTCAAACTGTTAGGACTTGGGACACAACAAGAGAACATGTCCGAAGCCTCTAGTAACAACACAAATCAAACCTCCAATAAGAGAAAAAGCACACATCTATTTGATTCGTATTTTCAATTTTGGGTTTTCGCTTTTGTTTTTTTTTTTTTTTGGTCAAATATTATAAGAGTAATTTTCCTAGGCCCCGATTCGGCGGTTTGGTTCAGTTCGGTTTGAACTCATTATACACACATTTATATATATTCAAGTTAAGTTCAACTCAAAATAATCTAAATTCAATATGTTACTACATTTCAAGCTTAAAGGATTTTGTAATTTAGATCATATTTCATTCATTTTTTTAAGCATTGGCTAAGTAATGATATCCAATTTAAGCAATTGCTTAACATAATCTCTCTTGATGATTCTCTGACAGACAATTCTACTGTTTAATTGAAAAAAAAAAGAATTTTTTCCGTATTGATAAATTACTAAAAGAGTTTATAAGTGTCAAAAAAACTATTGGCAAAAAGTATTTACTTTATCCCGTTCCCGAATAACATATTGGTAAGTGCTAAAACAAGTCTTAAAGTTTCCAGTTTTTAGTCAATTCTAGATTTAAAGTTTTAGTTGAGTCAACGGAAGACTTGTTTAAGAAGTCCCAATCAAATCGTGTGCTCACCACTAATAAAATTGAAACGTAGGAAATTCGACATGGCTTCCATGTGGAATATTTGGCTACTTGCCACGTGCCATTTCCAAGCGTGTAATTCCATCAAAGATGAGCTTGAGACTTAATTGAGGTTTTTTTTAATACTTAAATTATCATTTGACAAAACTAAAAGCTTAAGCTCTCAATCAACCAATAGTTGAAATGTTCAGTCTTGTTTCTGTAGAAAATTTATTCACATAAACAACTAATTAATCAAGAAAAAATGGATCTATATATAATTGTCAAACACCAATATCAATAAATACAGTGGAATTAAAGTGTACATATTTAAGCCATTACTTCACTTGAAGAAAAGTAGATCACTCTGATAATCAGGGATCTATTGAAATACCAGATCTTCCTCTTTATGACATATTTTAATATAGCAGCTTTCAATGGGATTAAAGCAACTGATAGGTATAACCTACCATTTTTTAGGTTAGAGAGGGGATCTAGCAAACCCTAATCAACAGCGTGTCAACTGGGCCATTCTCATTACGGGCTTCAGTCAAACACAATTGCCTAAACTTTGCTGCTTAACTAGGCCTGTTATCAATAGATGCTAATATCCAATTCAATCAGATCACTTTAGGGTTCAACAAATATTGGAATATCCATTGACTCGATTATTTGAAATAAAAAACTAATTAATTAATGTAAACCCATATTATAGAAAATTTCCAACAGTCTCCCACTTGGGCTACGTTAATTAACTTATTTTATTTTGTAAAAGATTTTATATTGAAAACGACACTATCGGGTTAATAACTGAAAATTTTGTTTTATGTGGCCATAACTTTAAAAAATAATATTCCAATAATGGCATCTCAAACCAATCCAATCCTACATAACCTCAGTATAGGACTATGGAGATCAATGTGTTAAGAAAATACCACAACACATGACCTTCCATAATCACATATAATAAGTATTATATTTTCATGGATCATGGGCCTAGTAGTGTAGTAAGAAATAATGCCAACATGTGATCAAAATATATACTATTTCTTATCGGTCCTTAATGCAATTTCTTAACGACATGAAACTACATTAACGCAGTTTCTAAACAACATGAAATTGCACAACTATGTCACAATCCAACATGAGATTTCATAATCAGTAACATTCAGTCATTTTTAAACTAAAATTTGTTTAAAGATACTATTTTATAATTTCATTTATCAGTCAACAGGAGAAATAATAACAATATAATCAATAACAACAGTTATTAAAATAAATGCTTTAATAAACATCGTAAAAGCATTATCGGTCTGCAGATAACTATAATATCCAGAAATACAATTTGTATAACTCTCACTAACAAAAGAAATCAAAAGAATCTAAGACACCCATATTCTTTACATGTTCTTTAAACAAAATGAGTCGTAAGCCTTTTGTTAGAGGATTAGCCAACATGGACTTAGTTATGATATTTTCAATCACAATACCTCCCTTTTTGACCAAGTCCTTAATAGTATAATATTTGATTCAATTTACATTTCAACCGTAACATTGTTGTTATTTATAGCAAAAGTATCTGTCTGCCAAACATAATGCAATAAGATCAATTATGGGCAATAAGTATTTCAACAAAAATAATTAGTACATTATAAACTCCTCTTTGGGCAGAGTGTATAATGCACCATTTTTTTTCACAACATGAAGTTTATAAAGCAATAACAAGGAGAATTATATATAATTATTAATGATTCATCACCTTTGGGCAGACAAATCATTTAAATTATACATCTCCCTGATATCAATATATAGAGACGATAAATGAGAATTGCATATAATCTTCAAGGATCAATCCCCTTTGAGCAAACAAATCCTTTAAATTAGGGATAAGTGTTCCAAAAGTCCTAAAACTTGTCATGAAAATGCATTTAAGTCCTAAAACTTACAAAAAGTGCATTTAGGTCCTAAAACTTATCAAATTGTTTCAAACAAGTCCTAAAATTGACGCCGTTAGCCTTTTCCGTTAAAAATGCTGACGTGGCATTTTAAATAATTTTTTATTTTTCGCGTGGATTTTTTAATTATTTTTTATTCATTTTTAAAAAAAATTAGATTTATTCATTTTATCTTATTTTCACTAAAAAGTAAAAAAAAAAGTTCAAAATTTTATTTTTAAAAAAATGAATAAAAAATAATTAAAAAAATACACGTGGAAATTAAAAAATTATTTAAAATGCCACGTCAGCATTTTTAACGGAAAAGGCTAACGGTGTCGATTTTAGGACTCATTTGAAACAATTTGACAAGTTTTAGGACTTAAATGCACTTTTTGCAAGTTTTAGGACTAAAATGCATTTTCGTGACAAGTTTTAGGACTTCTGAAACACTTATCCCTTTAAATTATATATCTCCATTATCTCAACATAAAGAAGAATTACACATAACTCTAAAAAATTTATTCCCTTTAGGCAAATAAACCTTTTGAGTCATACATCCCCATCATTCATCTCTAATATATCAATATAGAGGGGAATTACATATAACTTTAAAGAATTTATCCCCTTTAGGCAGATAAATCTTTTTAAGTCATACATCCCCATATTTTAATTTTGGAATTTATCTTCACGCAATTTTCAAATTAATATACACAATAACCCCCTTTGGGTAGGTAATTGTATATACTCATTTTTATCAGTAAGGAACTTCAACAATTTACAAACTTTAACAATTTGTAAATAATGTTCCATTTAATCAATACCAAAAAATTCATCAAACAATATGAAGCACTTTACGACATGTGCTTCTCAAGATCATATCGCATTTATCAAATAACAATTTTTGCCATAATTTTATGTGCATATTTCTACAATTAAGCATCTAAGATTATTAACTTAAACTAAAGCAGGAAAGTATAGATAATCTATACTAAATTAGGGAAAGTGGATATTGTTATCCTATCCCTTATACCCTATAATAAATTTCCATAAATTAAAAATTGGAAATATAGGCACAAAATTATTTTTCATTGAATTAATATGGATAACAATAAATAATTCCAAATGAATATTTAAATATGCCAAAATTAAAATTTACCATACCAAAAAATCATAAATTAAAAATTAGGCATATTATAAAAAATTGAAATAAAACAGGTCTTAGAGAACCCTAAACACATCCCCATGCACCATTCTGTATGCGTGGGGTAGCGGTTCGATTGGGGATCTTTATCAATCTCCATGGTGCTTCAATAAATAAGACACTCTTGCACCCAATCAAAATCCAAGATGAATTAATCGAAGAAAAGAAAAGCAAAAAAAAAAAAAAAAAAAAAAAGAACTAAATCGACCATATCCAAGCTTCAAGAAATTATTGTTCTTGTCTTGTAGCTTAAATCTACAGCTACTCATCTTAAAAAAACTCAAACAATAATAATACATAATACTATAACCTCTAGACCTCAAAAATCAGCAAGATACAATTGAAAAGAAGTATCTCTAGATTCACCCCATCTAGAGGCTTTGCATTTGCATCGTCGAATTTGTATGTCTTTATAATATTTACGAGATCAGCATCACATAAGCCCCAAACCAAATTCAATACATAAATATCCCCATGAATATAATAATAAAATCCACACATACGTGATAAAAAAAAAAAAACTTAATTTCATCAATACCAAGAAAATCCAGCCCGTTAATTCACCATGTTACACTCTTCCTAGCGCCAAAGAAAAAAAAACTCTGAGCAAAGAACAAAAAATTGACATTCAGAGAAACCATGTCGAGTTCGCCGCAACAACAGCTTCTCATCCAATTCAAAGGAAGACCCTATTCGCAAAAGGCGCTAATTCAACATATAAACTCAAAAACTTTGCAAGAAGCGATGTAGGAAGCAATAACGCTAAACAAATTGTCTTGACAAACACAACCACTTCATCTACAAGCAAAGCGAATAGAGAAGTGAACAAGCACAACAACTTGGAAAAGGAGAGAACTTTTCTCACTCAATTCTCAATGAAATTATACAAATTATATATGGTTGGAAAGATCTCGACATGTAAAACAAAAGTCCTATGGTTTCGGGATCAATTGAGCAAAAAATCCACACAATAAAATAATGCCCATATTCGGCTCAAAGAGGAAAATTTCGAATTTTTTCATGAGAAAAAAAAAATTGGATTCTACAATCATATATGATAAGCTCTGATACCACATGTAGAAAATTTATTCACATAAACAACTAATTAATCAAGAAAAAACGGATCCATATATAATTGTAAAACACTGATATCAATAAATACAGCGGAATTAAAGTGTACCTGTTTGAGTCATTGCTTCACTTGAAGAAAAATAGATCACTCTGATAATTAGGGATCTATTGGAATGCCAGATCTTCCTCTCTATGACCTATTTCGATATAGCAGCTTTCAATGGGATTAAAGCAACTGATAGGTATAACCTATACTTTTATAGGCTAGAGAGGGGACCTAGCAAACCCTAATCAACAACATGTTAATTGGGCCATTCCCATTACGGGTTTCAGTCAAACACAATTGCCTACACTTTACTGCTCAACCAAGCCCGTTATCAATCGATGCCAATACTCAATTCAATCAGATCACTTTAGGGTTCAACAAATATTGGAATATCCATTAACTCGATTATTTGAAATAGAAAACTAATTAATTAATGTAAGCCCATATTATAGAAAATTTCCAACAGTTTCTACATTATAAAATTGGTAATTTGAAAGATGATTTCATAATAGTGTCAGTAAGTTTTTTTTTAGTAATTTAGATTTCATTCACAACAAATCACAAAGCGGGCCAGGCAAACATGTTACAAGCTCAATAAAATTATCAAAGTAACCCAATCATCAATTCTACAGTTGCAATCCAAGTATTATGCCTTTCCATAGATACCTTTCTTTGAACATTGAAAAAATGCAAATCTTATCTCTATTCCTCACACTCCAAAATAGGAGTTAAGGAAGAGCTAATAACAAAAGAGGAGTTAACAATTATTCCTCGCACTCCAATTATAGTAAAGAAAAACATGCTAAGAGAATTTAAACAACAAATGGGGGAATGCCTTTCCTCTAAAAACAGAACAAACCCAAGTAACTTTATTTTCTTAATTTTCAGGAGCTCTATCAACAAGATAAAATTGCAAAATGGCCCTCCAAACTTGCAAAGAGAGAACATAAAATAAAATTACTTTTTATACACATATTTCACCTGACTTTAAGTTCGTCAATCATCAAGAGAAATCGCTATTGAATTCAGGTCCATGGTCGTAGATGACAACTCTGCATTATATTCATAGTGAAAATGAGAATTGAAGTATCAATTGTAATATTGAAAGACATAAATATTCTATAGTTATTGTTTTTTCACTTGAATCGAAATTTTCAAGTTCTTCTAAGTCCTACTCGATCGACTGTGAAAGTGGTGCGAATCGTAGCCAATCTTGAGTATATATAAGAGTCTCTACCATTGGGGTCAAGGAGCTACAAAATACATCAAGTACTCGACCTCCCATGCTGAATGCAAACTTTGATGTTACAGTGGAGATGGGCACGACCAAAATATCTCGAGCAATGGAAGACAAGATAGGATATTTGGAAGAATTGACTTTCCACCAATTTAAGATATCAAAAGTGGAGCTATATCGTTCACATCCTTCTTCAAAATACTTATCCAATTCAGATTTTTCTTCTACATATTCTTGTCCTGTTTGGCTAAGATACATTGTAGTCATAATGTCCGCACCAACCACAGGAGACATTGAAACGTTCACTGTCCTTATCCCCTTTAATCTCACGTTGCTTTGGGGCATGTACCGATGCGATATTGCTCAAATAATAATGTCAGAGATTTTGTCACTCTATCTCGCAAAGTTTCTGCCCAGTTGCCTTCATACACTTAATTAATCATCCATTTCACATACTCCATCTTATGTCGAGGATCAAGTATACATGCAATTAACCATGTTAGATTTATGTTGTTCACATTGCCAAAATACTTATTGAACTTGATCTTCATTTTCTTAGCTGTTTCTTGCAAACTCCTGTCCTCATCCCTACAATATCTATCAATTATCATATAAATCCCATAAACATCTTTTGCCATATCATTACAAGTGACGTAAGAAGAGCCAATACTTTTAAAGTCGCATTATAGAACGACTTCAAGAAAGGAAGAAATCGGAGGACATAATCTCAATCATCAGTATGCAACCCTCTCACCTTGGAAAGCTCTTCAGCAAATCTTCTATCCTGAATATCTAATGAGATAAAAACATTTCGAAACTTCAAGACCATTTCCAACATCAGGTATGTTGAATTCCATCGAGTCTCCACATCCAAACATACAAGATTATTGGAATCAATATTTTCTAGCAGAATGCACTCCTTAAACCGTTGCAATCTCAAATGAGAATATCTTACATAACGTACAACTGAGCGTATTCTAACAATGGTCTATATCTTTCAAACATTCTCTCACAATCAAACTGAAAATATGATCACAACATCTCACATGGAGTAACTCACCTGATAATATCAAAGCATTCCTAAAGTTAAGTTGTTTCTTCAAGTATTGAACTCCCGAGTCATTGGAGTTAGCATTATCAACAGTGATAGAAAAAGCCTTTTATCCCAAACTAGTTAAGCATTTTTTAACCCATTTTCCTTTAATCTCAATTGAATGTCATGGGATTTGACAAAAATTCAAAATTTTCTTTTGTAACTTCCAATCAGCATCTACAAAGTGAGTAGTAAGACACATGTAAATTAGATTTTGACATGAAGTCCACGTGTCAGTCGTAAGACAAAACTTGGAGAAGTATCGAAAAAATATTTTTTCAATTTGCTTCTTTCCTCCAAGTATAACTTATAACAGTCCTCCCTTAATGTGTTTCTTGAAGGGATTAAAAACTATGGCTAGATTCTACTCACGGATTTTCGAAATGCCTCAAGTTCCACAAACTTAAAGGGTAGTTCACCAATAATAAACATTGCTGCTAGATCTTTTCAACTAGCATCTTGATCAAACTTCCAAGGCCAGCTGAAATAGAACTACCAACCCCAACAAGTTCATTCGATGCATTTTTTTGCATTTTCTCCATGTTCGCATATGGACAATTCTTACATCTACCTGAATGATTATACATCCCACTAGTCCCTTGAGCACTAGAACAACCAATAATAGCCCTACAATATAGACATTCGGCTTTGTCTTGGCTATTTTCTATCTTTTTAAAGTGTTTCTATGCAACATATCCCAGCCTTATTTTATTTGTACCACTAAATTCACTCATTAAAGATTTGCTCATTATATATTTGATTTTGCAAATGTTGTTATTGCCTTAACAGAGAGATCTACGAATGGGCATTATAACAATATTTCAGCAAATTTATCATATCGGCAAGACTAGTATTCAGAATATGTGGCAAGATGACAAAACAATTTTAAAAGGATTTCATCAAAGTCCACTAATTAACCAAAAGTATCAAAATTACGTCATTGGTGAAAGTTACAAACCTGGAATTTCTTCAGCGATGCAGCAAACTTGTGAAAGGAAGTCATTGCTTCTTTTCTTTTGCAGAATGTCCCATTGCTCTTGATTTGATACATTTGCTAGTTCTATGGATATCCTGAAGGTAGAAACACGTACACACTATTTAGGGAAATTACAGATTACATAAGAAACGCATTAAAAGTTCATGGACAACGAATGCAAGAATTTTATATTACAAGTCAAAAGCCTCAGATACTCAATTGGATAACACACAATGCACGACATTGATTTCAAATTCTTCTGGAAGAATGCTATTTTTTTTTTTTATACCCTGGAACCGCCGTACAGCCGGTAGCCGGCGACGTAAAACCTGGGAGGGCACTAGTGCGAGGACCCACCTCTCACGGCACCCCACTTAAGTCGCGCAATAGGGACGAGAAGTTTTGAACCCCTCTCCTCCCAGATGAGGGGGTAGAGCTCAAATCAACTCGGCCACTGCGGGGTGAGTGAAGAATGTTATTTTTCACATAAACTCGTGGAATAAGATGATATACAATGAGCCACATGGAAAGACAAAGTGATGAGCACCGGAAACCATCAAAGGTGAAAATGATAAGAAACAGGCCGAATCTAATACAGTGACTTCATTGCTTCATTAGAATGAAAAACATATTCAATCATAAGTCAACGAAGTGCTAAAGATCCCAGACTTGATAACAAGCATCACCACAAGCACAACAAGATTAGTTCATTGACGGACCAAATTTGTTAAACCAATGCTTTTGTACTACTTCAAGAACATTGGCCACCATAAAGTCTTCTTAGTATATAAGTTGTATGGTAACTTACATGTCCAGCTAAATCCAACGGATGCATCATGAGACCATAATCATTTGCATATGTTAGTGTATCTATTAATTCCCAGTCAACCTTCCTTTGTACTCATGACTCATTTATCCTTCAACATTTTTCTCACTAACCAATTGAGATGCATTTTAGCACCGTTTTGTTTGAAAAATCTTAGTGACTAATCAATGAATTATTTCTTCATAATCATACCGGATTGATTAGTGAAAACGCAAGATGACAGAGAAATAAATATATAACAGAATAGCATAATTGACTCTCGTGTAAAATTGTTGGCTTGAATTGGCTCTACTAAGGATGTTAAAGTAATATAACAAAAACATACAGAGGACTATATGAAATTGCTGAGACAACGTATTGAGGGACAAAAGTAGATTATCACAATCAAAAGTATCTAAGTACGCCATCATCCAAGCACCTTAAAAATGATGCATCAAAACAGAAATGCAGCATACAACACAATGAAGGCAGCATGCATTGCGAGTACCTAAGATGAACAATCATCAGGAGTTTGACAACTAACCAACACAGGAAATTCAAAGCCATCTTATTAGATAGAACATCAATTTGCAAATGAAGTCGTATTTCAGTAATAAAACCCTATTGCCAAACTCTTTTTTAATCAAGAACCTTAAGCAAAAGAGTTGTCCTAGAGGCAAAACAAGTTATGATATTATGCAATTACTGACACGACATCCAAATCTCTAACAAAATCATACATCCATATTCAGAGGGTCAAGATCAGAACTGCAATCACAAAGTTTAACCAGCCAATTAGCTAAACTAGGTAAAATTGCTCTTTTGTGTTCAAGTACAATCGCAACTTCAACAAAAGTATACTTCCCTTATCACAACAACAGATCGAAATGGCAACCCATAAGCTTAAATAATCTAAATCATACGGAACTCTGAATCCCAAACCCGCAGCACCGTCAAAGATCGCATTTTCCCACCACTAATCACCAAACTTGCACACAATTGCAAAGCAGAGCCTAGGCCAAGGCTCAATTAGGGTTGATGGAAGGTACCTTGGGAGTGACGAGGTGGTAGCCGTGCCGCTGGGGAGGCAGGGTGATGGTCTTCTGGGCCGGCGGAGGAGAAGTTGACGAGGGATCACAACGGCTTGTGACTGGACGTGGAGAGAGGAGATTGGATTGGGCGAGCGACGATGACAATCAAGAACTTGGGTTCGGGGTTGCGGAGAAGGAAAAAGGACGAAGGAGAGACAAGCTTTGTTGCAGAAGAAACGGGCTCCGTCCCTCAAACGGTCGCCGTCCCGATCGCCATCGCCAAGACGAGAGAGAATTAGAAATAGGGTTTGGTTATTAGTTCGTGACCCGTGGAGAGGATTTTATCGGTTTGTCAGTTTGGTTTTGTTCGTTTAACCAATAAAAAAAAATTTGGTTTTTAATGAGAACCGAACTGAAAAAACCGAATTTTTTGGTTTGGTTTGGTTCGGTTTTTGACACCCTATGTATAGTTATGTTTAAATATATTTCAATAGTAACACAAGATAACACATATAACTAGCATGATTATAGTGATTTCAACATTGTGGCAACCTTAATAATGAGTACATTCATGAAACTTGGTAAGTACACTTAGTAAGAAATTTTTGAATATTCAAAATGTTGATTAAGCATAACATGAAAAAGTAAATTTAGAATATCATATTTTTTTTTTTTTTTTGAAAAAATGACATAAATGGTCCATAGACTTTGATTTAATATGTAATGTAATTCCTAAACTTTAACTTAATGTGCAATGTGATTCTTGAACTTTCAATTCGTTCAATGTGATTTGTGGATTTTTTATACATGTTCAATATAATATTTGAATTATAGGAAAATATTCAATGTTGTCTCATGAAATGATGAAAATAATTTTTTTTTCATATAGTTTAGGAATTAACTTGAACATATATAAAAAGTATAAAGATCACATTGAACAAATTAAAAATTTAGGAACCATTTCAAATT
Organism: Eucalyptus guilfoylei; assembly: GCA_016097605.1. NCBI lineage: Eukaryota > Viridiplantae > Streptophyta > Magnoliopsida > Myrtales > Myrtaceae > Eucalyptus > Eucalyptus guilfoylei. The sequence continues at coordinate 28,323,046 of CM027861.1, forward strand.
AAGTTAAAGTTCATTGATTATTTATGTCATTATTTCATTTCATTTAATTTGATTCCTCAGCAACTCTACGGGGTACATCCAATTAACCAATAACCACAACAAAGTGTGAAAAACGAAAAAATAAAATAAAATTCGATCATCTGTTATGTGGGCTAATCAGAACGAAGCCCAGTTTTGCCAGCAATACTACATGGGCCGGCCCGATCGACGTGGGCCTCGCAAGATTACGTCCGTCCGGTCACAGAAAATATAAAAAGTACTAACCTTTTTTTTTTTTTTTTTGCTAAAACTAATTAGTACTTACGTTTATTGCTCCGAAATACGCCATCAAATTCAAAGTGTTACTGTGCGCTTCTACGACTGAGATGATTCCGAACTTACTTTAATCAGTCAATTAATTATTGTGCAGGCCCAGACTAATTGAATAAGGTCCTTCAAGCCTCCTCAAGCCTTTCCCTACAATTTTGCCAGGCCGGCCGGTCCTGCCGTGAGCCATCGGGCATGACTGAGTTGCCAGGGAAATCGGATGACAGGCAAGATTCATGCTCGATCCGAAAATAACAATGATATCTGAGATGACCACGCCAATACTTTTTTCTTTTTTTTGGTCGACGTTCATTTTCGACCTTTTTGCAACTGCTCTCTAGGTTCCTCTTTGTCTTTTTTTATCGGTTTCTAGAACGAATCCGTCGAAGTCTGGAACAAGGAAGTCAGGCGTAACGTGCCACGAGCTGTTAAAAAGGGATTGATCGTGCATGGTCCGGAAATTACCAAAGTTCGTGTTATTGGTCAAAAGCTTCGTTACATCACGCGATTTGCTTTTGCTAAATCAAGATACGACCATGATCGGTCGGTTTTTTGGTTTTAGGAACGGAACTTTCAGTAACGTCCCGGCTTTTTTATTGTTTCTTCCCGCTCGTCCCACGACCCCCTCCATTTTTTCTATCGGTCCGAGTTCTCCGCGCCGATACGTTTGTTCATCGAAGTCCTTCCTTCACGCCCTTCTACCCCTTCTCTTTCGTGGTATTTTCTCGTGTTTCTCCTGATGTAGTGCTAATGAGGCGTTTAGACATCATGATTATCCCATCAGAGTTCTAAACCTACCGTAGCAATGTCTATTCAGTTGTAGACTTTATAAACGATTTAACCTAGTCATTTCGGCCAATTATCCAAATAATAGGTTTTTGATTAAAATTAATAAATCGTCAAAAGATTTATGATTAAATTTGCATAATTAAAAAGGACGGCTAGTAAGTTTACAATTATATCAACACAATTGAAATGTTTATAACTGAGTTAGATGCCATACGCTAGATTTATGACTTTTGGGGCAATTATCCCTTCTAGCCAAATCATCGGAAAATCGCTGACGCGGCTATGTTCCATGTAAAACGACTGGCGATAACTGAACCACCACATCAGTGATTTCCGACGAAAATTTGCTGAAATGACTGCATTGGAATTTCGCGCAAAGTTTTGAGAGTAAATTAACAAATTGGGAAGTGTATGATTGAATTGACATTTGTATGATATATTTAGGACTTATTGAGTGGTTTGCCTAGTTTCATTGTGTTGGGAATTTGGCAATGTGGACCGACGTGTGATAGGATACTTCGTTGGACAAGTCATATGGGTTTTGACCACTTTGAATGACTAGAGAGTTGAATGGCAAAGTTGCAATACTATGACAAATTAAATGAACGTAATCTGGACGCTAATCCAAATACAATGGAGCTGGATTAACGGTAGAGGCCATGAATTCTTATAAATATCAAAAAAATAATTTAGGTACTTTTAAATAAAATTTTCTCATACTTTACTCATAATTTCTGACCTAAAGTGAGTTGTTAAAAGTCTTCATCCTAGGTCTCATTTGAACCTTTGAATCCCCAAGACGTAAAGCAATTAGAGGGTAGAGCTGGGTTTAGGGCTCGTTAAAGATACTAACCCAATTGGGGACAGGAGGCGTGCCCGCACCGATACGTAAAAATAAGGAAGATATCCCTTTTGACAATTACCTAAAAATAATTTGGGTACTTTTAAAGAAAACTTTCTCATACTTTATTTATAATCCGAACCATCCCTTCTAACAATCATGTGTGCATTCAACGTGACCAACTCCACCCTTCCTCCTTTATTTATAATCCGAACCATCCCTTCTAACAATCATGTGTGCATTCAACGTGACCAACTCCACCCTCCCTCCCGATGGGGCATTTAAAGGTTGTTTATTTTCTTTAGAGTACTAGAATACATGATGTGCGTTTGATTCTCTTCACTCGAGGTTGCGAACTTTTCGAAGTCATGACAATCCATCCATCTCAATTTTGACTCATATCTCTATCCGGATTCACGAGATTAGTGAAACATTGCTCACACGGACTAATCTCTTACGAGGGCTAGCAGCCATACGGCGGCTGCCAAGAAATCACCGGAGAAATTGCACAGCGACGAAGACCCCCAAATTTCTTCCGGTTATATGTTTTACAAGGCCTTTTGACCGAAAGCTAAGTAAACACACGCCTCGTTGACTATGGAAAATCCTTTGCAGCGGGGCCCTGGAAGGACCTTTTGAAATTTGGCATTGCAAGCTGTTGAACAGGAGTCAATTACTAGGGGAATTGCAATTTCCCTTGTTCCACTTCGCACGGAGGGCGGTGGGACTAAATTGTCCTATTTGAAAAAGAAGGCACGAGTTTTTTATCTCTGGATAATGCCGTTAATTGAGCTTCATGTTTCCCAACGTGACATCCAATTGCACTTGTCTCTTGAATAAGCATCTTGCTCTGTTGATAATGATGAACTTTGATTTTCCAGACAGAAGAACCCTATTCCATTCTACTCATATGAGGAATCTCCTTGAACTTCTTTTCCGATTAGGTAAAGAAAAGCTTGTGAGAATCAACTGTTCATTAAAGAAAGGATGGTCATTTCACAGCAAAGTTTGTTATTGATAGCTCCGTTGCTTCTTCGACAAGCCAGACGGGTAAATTTTACATCAAAAAGAGGACGTGAGTTAGGCTCGAAAAGAAAGTAGGAATCCTACCTCTTGGATGGACCACCAAGCTAAATGCGACGTCACGGATCTCTTTAGGGAAGGATTGACAAGCTTACTTGCTAATGGGAGATTTTGCTAATGGGAGATTTAGGCTAACATACGACGGCAAAGATTTGGGATCTAAAGCTATTGTAATGATCCAATCCTGCAAGGGATGGGCCAAGAGCACACTCTGTGAGAATGGTGATGGGGGCAAGAATGAACCGAATCACACATTACTTAGGAAAGGTGAGACGATGTGCCATTTAGGGAATGACGCCAGTCTTTACTACCAATGGCACGTTTTAAAGCCGTGTGGGCTACAGACCCAAAGCAAACAATATCATTAATAAGTGGGGTTAGAGATCGGCCTTTACAATGGCATCAAAGCCAAGCATAGTCAGATGTGTGTGATTTGCAGGGGATCCTAGTAATGAATTGAACCCCACGGAGTGGCACCAATCTTAAATACTAATGACGCGTTTTAAAGCTGTGTGATGCTATCATGCGAGCGAAAGTTACAAAACAAACACTTCTAAAGTTTGGTCTAATTCACTTAAAAAACTCAAAATTTTAGATTTAGTCCCAATTTTATCTTTATTTTTTTTTATCTCAAAAAAAACTTCAAACTTTAGGTCTAATCCCAAATCCGTCTAATTTTTTTTGCCTTAGAAAATCCCCAACTTTTAGTTTTAGTCCCAAATCTATCCTGAAATTTTATTTGGTTTAAAAAAAAATCCAAATTTTAGGTTCAATTCCAAATCTATCCCTATTTTTTTCGTTGGAAAAGAGAATTATAAATTTTTTACTTCATAAATTTGCCCCCGTTAGCCCTTTGTCAAAAAGTTGCCGATAGTCGTCCCGAATTTTTATGTCCTAGAACAGTTTCATTTTAAAGATAAATTTCCATGTCACCTTACTGATGTGTATTTATTATAAATGTGGAAAATTGGAAATACTACAGTAAGTTGGAACTAGAGCACGGGATAGATTTGAAAATAGATTAATAGTTGGTGATTTTTTTAAACTAAACAAAATTTAGCGTAGATTTGTGACTGGATTTGAGACAAAACAAAATTCAGGATAGATTTGTGATTGGATCTGAAGGTTAGGGTTTCTTAGGGAATTAGCCCAATAAAGTTAAAGGGCATGTTTGTTTTTTACAAAAATGATTCACACGAAATGACTTTCAAACTTTTCGATGTTTGACCGCTGGAAATGGACAATCAATGAAAAATGATGTGCGATCAAGAAAAATAATAATACTCAAAATCAAAGAAAACGATTTCTCCATCAAAAAGAAAAAAGAAATCGTTTTCCCAAAGTCCTTTTCCAAACACGCACTAATCTTCCCTTCTCTTGAATACCTTCTCCACCTTTTCTTATCTCCACACCAAAGTCTCATCTTCTCTTCAAAGATTCTTACCATCAACTTCAATCACACTTAAGCACTCAGATTTGTCGCATGTCTATTAAATCATATCACCCTTTAATTATACGATACTTCATTCGACTGCACGACTCATAGCATCTGGGGACGATCTCGGTGAAAAAAGTATTTTTCTTCTTCCCGTTTTACTTTCCAGCGCATAACCGAACAACTAAGAACTGGCCAATTCCCTTGAAAACGGGTCTTTTCACGAAAGAATATTTTCCTCCATCAGAAAGTTTTTTTTTGGGGGCAACAAGCGATGCGCACCATCAGACGCAACGAGGCGGGACCTTGACCCGGCCCGGTGGCGAATCAAACGGGTCGGGTCGGGTCGGTATACCAGCCTTCGTACGGGGAGATGACGTGGCCCCATCGGATCCTCGTGGCCTTTTGCTCGTCATTATTCCACACGCCCCCACCCGCGCAAGGAAAGTTCAGGAAAGGAAATGGCGCCAAACGAGGAACGTTGAAAAGTCAAAGCCCCCCAAGCCCCAACCCCCCCGGCAATGGAAAGCGAAAGAGACTCGATTCGTTATTTTTTTTTATCTTATTTTATTTTACTTCAAATTTACTTCCCTGCTCCTTATTCATTTATTTATTTTATTTATCCTTTCTACTTCTTCCGAGGAGGTCAAGGAACGATCAAGATCGGGCTCGCGCTCGCGCTCGCGTCCTTCGGCGTAACAGTCCGGACATAACCTTCCAACGCACCATCGTCTCTTTTGACCGCACCACACGCGCTCAGAAAAAGAGAGAGAAAGAGAGAGAGAGAGATTTGCTTAAATAGAAATCCGCGAGGGTCTTCCGTTCGTTAGTTGACTCGTCTGCCAGGCCAGAAGACGCCATCCATCGACGACACATCAATTCCCCCCAACCCCCATCGTCTCCGCTGCTCCCTGATTCTGCAATCCCCTCCGCCTCGCCGCCGCCCGCCGTCGCCGTCCGCCGTCCGCCGTCCTCCGTCCTCCGTCGCCGTCATTTTCTGCGTCCTCCGCGGCCTCCGTTCCTCCTCCTCCTCGTCGCGATCTCGCGATCTGCAGGGTTCCGTTCGAGGCTCGAAGGAGGCTTTCTCTCGTCTCGGTTTGATTTTTGGTTCCTCGACGCTGCCCTGGGATTTGGAGGGAGAGCGATCGTCGGACTCGCCGGGGCGAACCGCGATCAGCGGAGCTGGTGTCCTTCTTCTCCTTCTTCTTTTGGCTTTAGGCGGTTTCAGATGAAGACTTCTCTCAGGAAGTTGCGAGGGTTCGGAATCCACCACCACAAGCACGTCGGCGGCGCCAAGGACAAGCGGGATCTCCAATGCCTGTCTCAACTGGACGAGCTCGCTCAGGCTTCTCGGGTACGGCTTCTCTCTCTCTCTCTCGCGCGCGCGCGCGCGCATGAGTAGCTTTTGGTGGCTGCGACAATCTGGAATGAAGTCGAGAGAAAAACAGGCGGTGCGGTTTAGTTTTAGGTCGGCGAACGTACGGCCGTCTCGCGGCCCAGTGAGCGAGTATCGCGACGAATTGAACGAACCGAGAAAGGAATGGTTTGGAGAGGTGATTACTCAAAGGGGGCGACGGGGGGTGTATTCATCAAAAGTTTGTAGCTATGGATGTTGTTCTACTCGGAGCCATCTAATTTCTCAGTGTTTGTGGAGACGGGATTACGTAATCGGGATGCTTGTTTTTTCGCTCTTATTATCAAATTTTTCTCCCCTTTTGACAGTATTTGCTTGCATCCAGTCTATTTGTTTTGAGTGTTTTTCTTGGCACGTGATTAGGTTTGTCGACATCTCATAATTGATTCCAGAGACTCGCACTTCGACATATGATTTGCAGCTGATTTTTTTTAATAATGAAGATGCAGAGTTTCAAGTGCATTACTATCCATTTCTTGTGCATACCATGCCTGCGCTTCTGACTCTCCTCCTTTGTCATTTGCTGCAGGACCTGGACGATATGAGAGATTGCTATGACAATTTACTCGCTGCTGCTGCCGCTACCATGAATAGTAGTTATGGTACTCTTTCTTTTTATTTTATTTTCTTTTTTGGGGATAGTTGTGCTTATGGTCATCAGTAGGACGAGATGCGTATAACCTGTCCAGTATAATAGTATCTAACTCATCGATGATGTTGTTCTGAATTCAAATGTCGACATTAATATTCATTGCTCGTATTCTATCATGCTAATGTGAGAGAGATTTGTGCTGAGCATGTCAAATGGCTTTGAAATGCCATTTGATGTCAGGAGATTTGAGCTATAAATTAGATTAGCCTGTGCACTCTGAGTAGCTGATGTTGCTTTGTATTTGTTTAGTTCAAATATAACTTGAGTTCCTGTGGTGGCTAAAAATTGATCTGTTGCTCTATAATAAGCACAGATAATCAACTTTGTCAATGCAGCTTCAATTTATCTTCGTTTGGATTCAGTGTTTTTAATCATATTGGTAAAACTGTGCCATAAAATGATGTCAGGAGCAAGTGCATTTACATGCCCCAAACGAAGTTTTTATGGGAAGTGATGCCATTTGGATCTAATTGTAGTTTTGTCCCCTATCTCTGTCCCAATTTATGTCAAAACCAATAATGTCATCAAAACTTTGCTGTTTCTTGTTAAGTCAATTTCTCTTGGAGTACGTTGACATGATCGCTAATGAGTTCACTGAGTTTTCATTTGTATAAAGTATGCTTGGATGCTGGTAACTTCCTTGAGACGAAATCTCTTGATCTCTTTTAAAGCTGGCTTCTAGCTGATGGAGAATGTCAAGATTTTTTTGGTGTGATGCATTCAATTGTACTGAACGTCCTTGGCTAATTTGCTTGAACCTTCAACTGTGTTTATGTGCCAATATCTCATCTAACTTCTGCTCGTGCTCTGCCATTTTCTAAAGATCTTAAGCAATGTTGTCGTTACTGTACTTTCAGAGTTCTCGGAGTCTTTGCGGGAATTGGGTGATTGTCTTCTTGAAAAGACCGCATTAAATGATGATGAAGATAGTGGTAAGTATGTACATGTTTGTTTGGCAGTGCACGCGTGTGCTGAGAAGGGGAGAGAGATTTTTTACCACTTCTTTTAATGCAGGAAAGGTATTGCTCATGCTTGGTAAATTACAGTATCAACTCCAGAAACACCTTGATGCCTATGTAAGTCTTTTCTCAGGTTTAAAAAGATGGAAATAGTTTTCCCACAATTCATTCATGCTGATGATTCTTTATTTATTTTCAGCGCTCTCACATAACACGGACAATCACAATCCCCTCACAGTCTCTTCTTAATGAACTTCGAACAGTTGAGGTTTGTCTGTTTGGGTCATCTTCTTTGTTTGAAGTAACTGTGATTAGATCGTTATTCGCTTATACTCATAGAATGGTTCAATTCAGCTGAGGATGATGATATATTTTAAGAAAACTGTTCCCTACTTGGCATTGTTGACAACTATGCCGACATTTGGCAGTGGCATTTAATCACTGTAGACTTTTTATTGCCCCGTTACCATTTTGTGTGGTTTTCTAGGGTTTGACAATTTTAGGTCCTCAATAATAATGAGGGTTCAGGTTTTCTTCATGTTAGCAGCTCTGACAATGCCTCTTGATCAAGAAGACCTGTGGCCTCACTGGAAATTCTTTGTTTTTTTTTTTTTTTAATCAGCCAATGTGAGTAAAACACTAGGCCAATTAGTTGGCTGAATTTGGCACTTAGATGCAAATGTTTAATTCATCAAGTGAATCTGCATCATCGACTGATGACTCTTAAGTATTTCGTGAAAATGAGTTCAGCTTCAGCATTCCTATGGTATTTTATTTGTAGTTAGCGAGTGGTTTTGAGACGGCATAATAGTTGTGATGGTAACAATTACTAAGGCTTCTCTGTTGACGTTGATGCAGGAGATGAAGCAACAATGTGACGAAAAAAGGTGTTTATTGGTTATTGGGTTTGTTATGCTTTCAATTCTTCTGGTTGAGGTTACTTTTTTTCACACTGCTTCTGGTCCACAGGATCATATATGAAGACACGTTAAAGAAACAGAGAGAGAAAGGTCGATCAAGATCTGTTAAGGGAGAGAATTTTACCCTGCAGCAAGTGCAAGAAGCTTATGAACAATTTGATGAGGAGGCGAGTGTGTTTATATTCCGGCTGAAATCTCTGAAACAAGGGCAATCTCGTAGTCTTCTCACACAGGCAGCTCGTCATCATGCTGCTCAGGTTTCTTTCTCAGTTTTTATTTTTCATCCCTCCCTTCCCTATTGGTGTGGTGCCTGTTAAAACCACATTAGTCATCTAGTCAAGGCTACTTACATTAGTTTTGCATAACAGTTGAACTTCTTCAAGAGAGCCCTGAAGTCTCTTGAGGATGTGGAGCCACAGGTACAGTTTATTGCTGTGCAGGAGCATATTGATTACCCCTTCGACGGACTTGAAGATGATGAAGGAGATGAAATGGATGATGATCAAGATGATGACAGTTATGACACGCGTGATGATGGGGAGTTGAGCTTTGACTATGGGCAATCTGATCAAGCTCCATTGACTGATTCAAATATTAGGCATTCAATGGAGGTAAACATCTATTTTACCCTCTCTTACCAAAACAAAAAAAACAAAAAAACATCTATTTTACCCTGATGGGAAGGTGTAAAGGCTGCATTTTTCCACTTAAAAATCCTTACTCCATTAGGCTGACTGAATTAGCACCATTTTTATTTTGGGAGAAGTGGTTACATTTCGGAGGTATTGATGAACATACATCTCACTTGGCATTCCCATGCATGTGCATGCACTCAGAAAGTCATTTTCTTATTCATCTAGATTTCAGAGTCATGCCTTTACAACTTAAATGGGCATAAGTCTTTTGTCCAACCACATAGTTATTTCTTACTCGGTGATGGATTGACAACATATGAGATTAAAATTTTTAAGTTGAATACATAGTCTAAGGTGGTTTACAACACTGGTCATGTTTTCTTTTGAGCCACAGTCTCACCGAGAAGACACATTTTGATGAAAATAGTTGACAGGGTGGTTGTTCTTGGTCCATTAAATGGTCTGAAGGGCAAAGCATGTATATCCTGAACCGTGGTCAAATTTATGACATGGCGTTCTTTCTTTATTGTAGAAGTAATTAGTGATATGATGAACCTTGGGTGATGAAGCACGGTTTCCAGTCTTCTGCTAACTTCATCTTAGCATTTTGCCATATTAACTTGTCAGCTATTAAATTTTTGTGCAGTTGGATCAGGTGGACCTTACATTTCCCCAAGTTTCTCCGGCCGAAACCATGAAGGTACCTGGCCGGTTTGCTTATCTTTTGTGCATGTGCTGGGTCTATGCTCATGAGTGTATCCGGTCTGGAGAATGTATTTCCTATGTGATGATTTTGTAATGTGTTTATGTTTTCCCACTCTCAAGTTTGCTGAAATCCCATCAGTACCATGTCTGATCTTTCTTCTATATCTGTTTGATTTGAGTAACTCATCTGACTGGAGATATACAGTTGAAATATAGATGAAGATTGTACTAGCTGCTCATCGTATGGCCCATTATAAGCACATTAACCTTTTCCAATGAGTGCAAATTCATGCTGCATATGTCTGAAAGCCTTTGCAAAACTTAAGGATCTAGATATATCAGAATATACTTTTTCTACTGTGATATTCTCTTTTGGGACCTCTAGTTAACTGTGTTTTCTTTCCATTTGATGTCAATTGCTGTAAAGGATGCAGAGTTTCGTGATCCATCTTGTTGACATGCAGGAAAATGCAGAGAAATTCGTTGGGGAATATTTTAGTGGAGAAATCAGGAAGATCAACGAAAACAGGAACTTCACCCAGTCGGCTCCACTCTATCCAGAAAAGAAGTCGGATCCTATGGACAAAATGGGGCCAATGAGACAATCATCAACTCGGAAGCTTCAAACCTATGTCTTGCCCACACCGACGGATGCGAAGACTTCAATAACCTCGCCATCAGTCAAACCATTTCTACCCTCCAGACAGACCAGTTTGAGCTGGCGTAACCCAAAGTTGTGGCATTCATCTCCCCTGGAACCAAAGAAGTTAGGGAAAAGCTCAGCTGATGGGAAATTCTCGGGCACTTTGGTCTCGAATAATCATGGCATTTTCAAGGAGAGTAACAACAATGCCACATCCCCATTACTACCTCCTCCTTTGGCAGAGGGGCTCTTATTCACAAACCATGATCCTCTCGGTGCTCCTGGTTCTAAGAAATTCAAAAGACAAGCATTCTCTGGACCATTGACTAATAAGCCACAGCCTAACCTGTCAGCACCAGTGGAACATCCCCATTTATATTCAGGACCAATCTTGCGAAATCCAATTTCTCAACCTTTTTCATCTCCTCCAAAACTGTCAACAATCTCTTCTCCACCTCTTACGTCGTCACCTAAAATAAGTGAGCTCCATGAGCTTCCAAGGCCCCCTGCCGGTTCAAATAACAGACACTCAGGATTTGTGGGTCATTCAGCTCCATTGTTCCCGCGAGGACAAGATCATTCAGTTACAAAGGAGCCTGTTGCAATGACTTCAGCATCCCCATTGCCAATTCCTCCTCAGATTGTCCCTCGTAGTTTTTCCATACCTTCAAGTGGTTTGAGGACCCCACGGGGTTCGAAGCCATCGGAAGTTCCAAATAACATAGAGACAGCAGAAGATGTGTCTTCTCCGCCGCTAACACCGATATCTTTATCTAACATCCAGCCTCCACCAGCTAATGCACAAGCTATCCTTCCATCCGTTTAAATAGGAGGTAATTAAAAACCTCTGCTGACAGATATTGCTTACTTAAGGGGATGCCTTTAACAAATAATTTACTTCCATATCGGGGAGAATAGTTTTGAAGGAATTGAATTAATCCTATCAGAGTTCATGTTCGGCGATATATTAGTAAAAGAGGATTGAACAGGCCCTTCCATTTTTATGATCTGAATCACTCAACTGGTCTATCGATGCATTTTTTATGATTAGATTTACTTTTGTAGGCTTTAGGTTCTAGCTGCATTGGGCCTGCGTTGGTTTTTGGTGTCAATTTCCTAAATAGATGGAATTTCGGGAAACATTTTTAACACTTGCTTTGCTAGCTTCGTGAAGCGTTATTCTGTAACTGCCGTTATTTTGCACATCTTCCTTTCTGGTTTGGTGAAAAATCTGGTCCTTTCTGTTCCTAAATAGCTCTAGAGCTTTATATCAGCGCCCCAAAACTCACTATTGAAATCCTATGTTTTTGCTGGACGCAGGGACAACCTGATGATTTATTCGTTGGAGCATTTTTTTGTGCAATCCACGGGTGTCCAATACAAGGTAGCTTGTGGTAATTTCTCGCAGTTGCATATTTGTAAATTATTTTCCCTCTTAAAAGCCATTTCTTTGGGGAGCGGTTGGTAGGGAATTACATAATCGCCCTAATGTGTCAAGCCAGAGAATTTGTACATACTTGTAGGAATTAAATACGAAGATGTTTTCGGCTCTTTCTACCTTTTGACATGGACGGATCTCTTTTGTTTAGCATTTAAGTGGGAATTCGTTCTCCCATTGGCAGATCATATCCCCACTGATGTCAAGCCTAATCTAGTCATAGTTATGCCGATATGCCATTTGGATCCATGTAGCACGTCCACATATAATTTTCCTCTTGGTTCATGCGGGTGCTGATCTCGAATCGATTTGATTTTTATTGCCACTGCGCATCATCTCTCACGATTGTGGATCGTGCCAGTGTTCAGTTCCTGCTCTCGATAATTTTATCTTATTTCGAGTTCCGTCCTGTTCATCGAACGATGTACTTCTGTAGTACGTGGCGTTCATGTGAAGAGGTGTGCTTCGTGTTAAAGTATATGTATTGCTCTTTGACGAGTCGGGACACGATCGAGTCGCCCAAAATCTACCCATTCAAAGGTCACTGCCGTTAGTTATGTGCAATGACTGCATTTCACATGCTTCTCCATCGGAGAAAAACCAAACCAAGGTTACATGAAACGAAGCCTGTGTCTCAAAACATGAGGAGGTCTTTGATTCTTGAACTTAAACTTCGCTCTTGGGTACAACGTGATCCGTCAGTTGCAGCTCCCTCCAGCGGCGTATCTCACAAATCCTACCAACTGTGGACCTTCCAATCTGGGATTGTAGGCGTAACTGCAACCAAAACAACCCCCCACTCTTTAATTGCCCCGACTCGTACCACCAAAGGCAGAAGTGCACAAAGTCAAACACGACAGGACATCACAAGTTCCCACAACACGACACAAATGAAGAGAGTGGTTGCGGAGTTCAGTGAGTGCGCGTGAGTGCGTGCTTAGGCTTTAAGGAAATTCAGAGATGGAGGAGGGGTGGGGTGTCTCGAACCTCTGCTCTGAGAACTTGGAAAATGAACCGGAGGTCGGAATGGTACCGCACAGATCGTTGTTGGACAGGTCACTGCACAACGGGTTTCAACTCGAAGGAGTGAGAGATTTACTTACGACATGAAGAAAAACATCTTATTTCATACGAGGAAAAATTGAAAAAATAAATAAATGAGAAGTGAAAGAGAGACTGATTACAGAATCTTGAGATTTCGGAGCTGGGAAAGTCGTCTGGGGATTTCACCGGTCAGCCTGTTGCCGTTCAGTCGCCTGCATGGCGTGACAGTGCCATCATTTCATATTCAGAACCTCACAAAACAAGAGAGAAAGGAAGGGGAAAAAAATAAAAAATAAAAAACAGAGGACTTTATGGCCTCTTTGAAAACGATAGTCAATAAATGCTTCTTCTCATATTGCTTCTCAAACCACCGAAACTATGCCCTGTCCAGAACTGAAAATGAGAAGCCTTGGACTGGAAAGATATTCTAAATACTGCAAATGATAAGCATTGCTTAGCATAATCAAACATATTCTAAATCGAAGCCCACCATTGATAGCGAACCAGAAATCGAGATAATTACAAGCACTTCTCTAAAGACATTTGCTTTAAAGCAAAAGAAGAAGAAGAAGAAGAACAGAGAAAGAGAGAGAGAGGGAGAGAGTAGGTGCTTACAGGAACTTGAGATTGGAGAGTTTGGAGAGAGAAGCGGGAATGGAGCCGGTGAGGTTGTTGTGGTACAAGTCCAAGCTCATGAGGCTCTTCAGCCCTCCCAGCTCTTCCGGTATCGCCCCCCTCAATTCGTTCATGTACATCTCCCTGCTCACACGGATTACATTTTGTCCAATGATTTATATTGATTCCATCGCGAAAAAAACGAAAGCTCATCACGCGAAAATTACTCACAGATACTGAAGGTGCTCGAGCTTCCCTAGCTCGGGAACGAGACTGCCTGACAGATTCGCATTCCCCAGGTCTCTGCATCAACGTATGATACCAAGGAGAGAGAGAGAGAGAGGAATAATGAGACAGACAGAGAGAGAAAGCTTGGGAAAGAAAGAAAGAAGAAGAGGAAGAGGAGAAGAATACAGTCGGGTGACCCGACTATGGCGGTCGCAGGTGACATGAAACCAAGTGCAGGGATCGACCAAGGTCGGGTCCCAGCTCTGCAGAACGTTGTCCGGGTCCTTCACTGCTCTCCTCAACGCGTACAGAGCATCCCCTGCTCAGTTTCTCCGAAATCATCACTCGGCAATCATACCTCATAAAGTGACGAGACCCAAAAGGAAAGGGCAGAAAAAAGATGGAACTTCGAAGACGCGAGAACGAAGAATGCATGCGTTTCTCCGCAAGCGATCCGTTCTTCTTGTCTTCGTCTTTTTTACCTTCTGAGTTTGCGTTGGTGAGGTTCAAAGGGGCCAACAGGAGGAGCAGAACGGCCGCATGGAACAGGGGCGACAACGCCATGAGTTGAAGCTTGTGCTTGAGAGAGAGAGAGAGAGAGAGAGAGAGGTGAGAATTGAAATGAAGTTGGCTTTTGTTCATTTAAAGGCGTATTTATTTACAGGGTGGGTTCCAGTCTTGGTTTCAGAGTTACTACATTTACAGAATCGCTTGTCACTCATTCATGATATTCAGTTATATTTGTGAATAAATTTCATATATAAATCTCAATTTATAGGATATTAGTCAGATATCTTCTTTTATTGGTGCCATTCCTTTAAAATAAAATCAAATAAAATGAGGCACCAATATTAGACATGTGTCACTCATCGGAATAACGTAGGAATTTTCCCATATACACTTAGCCTTGTGAGCGAAGGTAGTGGCGCTGAGGTCAAAAGTGACTGTTACAAAGGGGATGATACATTTGGTTTGTCGGGATATTTGTGTTAGGAGTTTTCGAATAGAACGGTTATATCTTTAAGGAGCTACGTAGGTGGGGTTGGCTTAACATGCATAAACTGATCTTGAGCTCTTATCAATTTTCTGACAAGGTCGTGAGTTGTGTCCAAATATTTTGCAGGTCTCGTTAAAAGAGCAATGTCAGTTCCCGATCAATTTGTGCATGGGAGGCTAACTCTTCCTTCAAAACTTTTCAAAAATATAATTGTTCTATCCTAAAAATCCCAATACAAATATTTTGACGTTCTTTCCACGAACCAGTTTTATCATCATCTTTATATCACTCACTCTTGTACCCGACGTCACTAGCTCTATTGACAAGGGTATGCGAGTACAGGAGCATTCTTGCATGACTCTAGTTCGTAACACATGGGCAAGAAAAGGAAAACAAGTTCCGCATGTCATAGTCACGAGGAAGTAGCTAGTAACTCGCTTTGAGCATGATCAGTCTCGACTCTTTCTCACACGTAGGAAGTTCACTCATCTCAAGCTTTGACTATTCAAGTTCATATAATCTCTCTATTCTAGTATAAATAAGATATATCCCTTCAGTACATAACCTCCGGCTTATAGTTCCTTAGATTGGAGTTTTGCATAGATCGGGAAATTTCTATAGGTTGACGATCATCACATCATTCGTTCGAGATGGAACACGAGCTTATCATCTTAATCACAGAAGAAATTGACCGAATAACATCGCTGGATTGACTTATCATCGGGAAAGGCTTTACGGAATGACTAGGTTAAGTTCTCTTTAACTCACTTCGAAAACTTGATTTTGTGGAATCTAAAAGAGAGAGAAAAAGGATGACGATAGAGAGCATGTTCTTGGAAGTCTTCTTTATTTTCCCCTCAATTTTCGACGGAAAAAAGAGAAATGAAATGAGAAAAATTTGAGTGCATGCGGATGTGCAAATGGCGGGGGGGAATCTGAGACATATCTTTTGGACTCAGGGAATAATTTTTGCAGTTTTTTCTGATTATTATTTTATTCTTTGGAATAATAACTTTTGCACTTTGTGCTCTGAAAAAGCTGCTCTTCGGGTTGCAGAAGGACTACTGAGCTTTATTTGTCTCCCGTTACATTTATTTCTGATGTTCAGCAATTACGCTGTAGATTTTTCCGCAAATTATAGGCATTCGTAACCAAAGTGTCAAATGTAGTGGCGAATGTAGGAAGGGCCTGGCAAAATAGAAATGTTTATATAAAGATAAACAGCAGAAAAAATATGTGAGCAAAAAGTGAATATAATCAAATATTCTGTAGCAACTGTTTTGGACCCTTAGGGTGCATTTGACAATCATTTTATTCTCAAAAATAATTTCGGATTAAAAATGATTTTTTTTATTCTACTATTGGGAATTATTTTTAAGTATTTTAAAGTGTTTGGTAAGAATCGTTCAAAATTTCTATTTTTGAAATAGAATTGCGTTTGGTACCATCTTCAAAATTTATAATCCAAACCATTTTCTTTTAATATTTTAATAATTTTATCACTTTTTTTTCTTTTTTGTCTTTTCTTCCCTTCTTCTTCTTCAAGCTCGGCTAGCGATCTCGCCAGAGCTTCGCCAGCCCTTGGCGAGGCCGCACCTCGTCAACCGAGCCTCACCGATAATTGGGCAAGGCTTGGCTGAGCCTGGCCACCACCCTGCAAGGTTGCCGAACCTCAGCCAACTGGTGATCAACAGCGGCAACGACAACAGCGGTGGAAGAAGAAGAGAGAAGGAAGAATAACAATAAGAAAAAGAAGATAAAAAAGAAAAAATAGGTTGGCTTGATTCTAAAATTGTTCCTGAAAATAAAGAATCGAATTTTTTTTAGTTCTCTATTTTACTCAAAAATTTACCAGACAGATTTATGTTCCAAATCTACTCCCGAGAACAAAAATAAGAAATTTTCACTGTTTGGCCGATTGTCAAACATGCCCTAACTGTTCAAAATTTCAACTCCCGGAATAGAATTGCGTTTGGTACCATCCTTAAAATTTCTAATTCAAATAATTTTCTTTTATTTTTTTAATGATTTTATTACTTTCTTCTTCTTCTTCTTTTTATTTCTCTTCAAGCTTTGGCCGGTCGCCGGCTAGGGAATGATCGGTGACCAGTTAGATGAGGATTGGCAACCTCACCAAAGCGTCACCGGCCCTTGAGGAGGCTGCGCCTCGTTGGTCAAGCCTCGCCGGCAGCTAGGCGAGCGACCTCGTCCAAATCTGGTGAGGCCAAGCTTGCCCAATTAGGCAAGGCTCGCTGATGGCTAGGGGAGGCTTGTCTGGCCACCGAAGAGCAAACTAGACCTCACCCCACCGGTTGTCAACGACTGGTGACAGCGGACGGCGGCGCGCGGCAGAGGTTAATGGCGACGGCAATGGAAGAAGGAGAGGGAAGAAAAACAAGAAGAGAAAAATGGGTTTGTTTGATTCTGGAATTGTTCCCAAAAACAATGAATCAATTTTTTTATATTTCTTGATTCTCTTCCAAATTTATTCTTAGGAATAATAATTTTACCAAATGGATTTATGTTCTAAATTTATTCCCGGGAATAAAAGAATAGAAATTTTCACTGCTTGATTGGTTGCCAAACGCGCCCTTATTGTAATGCATCCCCTCTCGAACTGAAAAAAAGAAAAAAGAAAAAAAAAGCCTGCACATTCTTTGTCTCCCTAAAAAAAACATATCAATTTTTGAGCAATCATGGATATAATGAAATGGAAGTATATTTTTCTTCATTTCTAATTAAATAGTAGAATGACCGGTACCAAATATAATTAAAAATGAATGCAGTCTATGTCTATAACTCACAACTCATCAATCAGAGATCTGATTGAAAAAAGTTTCATTACCCTTTTAAAACTCGTCTATGAAATTAATATTTTGAACAATATGACGGACTATGGATAGATAATTAAATAATCGTGCCAAATTCAACATTCAAATAACATTTTGCGAAACCTGACGCAGCTCGATAAATCATATTTTGTAGAGCCGGGCGGTAAATTTTAGTAATTTTCACGAAGGGCTAAAGCCAAGCAGCGGGTAGGGGACGGAGGGAGGGAGGGAGGGGGGGAGGGACAACTTTTCAGGTGGGTAGAAATTGAGAAAGGATCGTGTAATGATGATGCGCCTGCTCCCTTTCTGCCTTTTTTCAGTTCTGTTAACACGACGTGTTCATTTTGAAGAGCCGGGACATGTTATTTCTTCCTTCCTTCTTCGGAGCAAAAGTAACTTTCCATACGGACCATCAATCGTGTAATCGCTTTCGCACGGTCACCCTTTGGTGATATATATATATTTTTTTTAATTTCTTTTTTGGGCTGAATGGAGACTCTTGGATTGGACCCCATAGACGACAAAGTGAAAACCATCACAAAAATTGACAGCTCTTGCTCAATAACTATCATAATCTCATGAATTCGGTGGGACACGATTCAAAACTTGTTGAGAGTAGCTCCGATATTGGGCTTACTCGCGTACAACGTCGAGAATCGAATCACTATCATGCAATTAATTAGCCGACATTATGAGATTTACTTTGCACAATAATCTTACAAATGTGTGACACGAACATCTCACTTCATGTTTTGACTTCTAAAATGATGTGGCACTCTTATTCATGTTTTGCACACCATCGTTTTATTTCATACTTTGTCAAGATTGCTATGTTATTTAGTAAATTAATTTTATGAATCGGACTTAGTTTTGAGTAAATTACTTGATCACATAAGTGCTGGCAACACCATGAGACTTGGACTTTAATAAGAGCACTCGAGATTATCTTGGTCAATCAATCCTTCATCAAATGTTGATGTGAAAAGAAAGTTTGAACAAATTATTTAATAGGCAAAATATAGGTGTTTAAAGCTGAGTAAAAGGCAATTGAGTTAAAGATGGGTCATAGCTCAACTGGGCTCGTTCCATTTTGACCAACTCTGCCGCAGTAATTGAACCACGGTCAACAGATAAGGACGATCATCTTTGCCCAACTTTCCCCTCTCAATTCCCATGAAATTCCTAATTTTTAGTTCAATCCCACTTCTATTGCAAACTATTTTTTGTTTCAGAAAAAAACTACCAACTTTCAGTGTAGTCCAAAAATTTGCTCTTGATCCAAAACACACTGCTAAGGTTACTGTAAGATGAGGATATTGATAAAGACAATTCTAATAATGAATCTCTAAATGACCCTGATATTATAATAAATAAGTGACGATTTTTAAAGACGTTAGTAAATTTGGGATTGGAGTAAAAATTAAGTGATGCTTTTAAGATAAAAAAAAAGGTTCAGAATATAATTAAAATAGGAACTAAAGTCGTGGGAATATTAGGGCAATCCTTATAGAATTCCCAGTCAAGTGATCTTAAGGGTTGTTGTCTTGGGCCGTGCGCATTCAGATTCCAACTTAAATGGTCAAAATGTGATCGGTTTAATGAAGAACGAGCTCAGCTTATGTATTGAACACAACACAAAGACAGCTAAAATATTTTAAAATTGGTCATCACCCCCTTTTTTATACACAGATGACGTCACTCCCATTTCCCTTGTCCCCTTTTTTCAAGTCTCCTTCCAATTAGATTTTCAAGGTTTTTCATGGTTCCCCTAATCCCGTTCTGAATCTCTAATAATCAAATAATAGAATATAGTCATGTGGAAAAGTCCGACGCTTTCACTTTGCATGTAGCAACTCGTACGGAATTTCTGCGTACGTGTGCTACATAGTGTTTAGTACAAAGAAAAGGAGTCAAATAATTTGGCTTGAAATCAGAGCAATATCAGACTAATAAATAGGGTTTTGTCCCAGCCCTAAGTACGGACCCATTAGAAGAAGCCAGGCTGGATTAGGGTTAGACCTTCCCCGGCAGGTGGGGCAGATGAACTTTTCATTTTTGTTCTTCGTCAACGTATTAACACATGAAAGAGAAATTGAAAACCGACACATTAGAAAACCGAACACATTTCAAGGATTTGTAATTTCGCCTCGTGAAGTTTTAGGGTTCACCAAATCTCGGGTCGTATTATTTCATTGAAATTTCGCGATCCATCTTTACCTTGTTGCATCACAGAAAGTTCCATATAGAGCCGATACGTATTCACGATCGACAAGCCATGACCAGCCTTGTGCATTTCTACCTACGCCACTTCCCTTTCAAAGATTGAAGACTAAAAGCTTTTTTAAAACACAAGAATGTCTACGAAGAGGAGGAAGGTACCACAGTTGCTTAATGACCAAAAAAAAAAAAAAAAAAAAAAAAAAGGTACCCAAAAATAAAAAATAGAAACAAAAATTTGTGCTTTCTTGGACTAATCATCAGCCGTACCGAGCAATAATGCTTTTATAAAAGATGAAAAGGATTGGATGACTTGTGAGTAATAACAGCAAACACACGTAATCTAAGACTTGCTCAATTCATACACTACAACATGGGGAGAGATTGATCGTCAAAAGGTTATTTACAAGCAAACAAAGAATTAAGGGAAATAAGAGAGAGAGAGAGAGAGAGTAAAGAAGGGAGCAGCTCGTCTGGCTACTGCAGGCAACCTAATTCAAGGGGCTTCGCTAGCCTTCACGAACCGACCCTTGACTCGCTTCCTAGTGTCAGCTCTCGCCTTCCTTGACTCGTACCTTATGTGCTTGTCGTATCTGTTTGTGATGAGAAAGAACCAGTAGTTTAAAAGCTCGTGAAGAAGTGCCCTAAAGCGGGTGAGCTGTTATGCAATGGAAAGATAAAAGAAGAAGAGGATTGACAAAAAAGGCACCTCCGGTTTTTCTTCTTCTCCTTGTAACGGAGCATGGCGTTGCCTCTGTTTTGAGCCAGCAACTCCAAGTCAGCCTTTGTCTTCACCATCGTTCTCGTGTCATTGCCATTGGTGATCAATGTCTGATCCACAAAATTGTAACCCTTGGAGTCAGTAGAACCTTTGGCTTTAGCTAGAGCTGAACCAGATGATAGCCCAGACATGGGTAAGTTGTTACTCTCAGATGTTGCTGGCCCTTGGCTAGCAGCCAGGTTACTTGAACTGGCCTGCAGTGTTACGAATAATCTGATATTCACTTTGAGAAGAGAAGCTTGGATGTAAAAGTAGAAAGACATTTCTAAGTCTGTCCCAGAAACATCAGACAGTGCAAAGGTTAACCGGCTATGACTCGAATACATAACCTAAAATAGATCGTGATTCACATTCACCAAAGGAAAAGATGATCCCTGTTTCATAAAATATAGCTGGGGTCACGTTTAGAGTGCCCAAGGGGTTCTTGTCAAGCATATACTAATTTAAAAAGTATGATATTCAAAGCATTGTCAAACATATACTTATCACAAAAGTATGATATTCAAAGCATTGAACATCACAAGAAACATAAGTAATTTGAAAACTGTGACATATCTGATTTAATTATTTAATAAGTTCCTTAAGGACACTATATAACAAAACCTGTATGACCATTGTCTAGCTTTACGGGGAAACAAAAACTATCCCTAGAATGTGGTGTTGAAAACATGATGATTGAATGATATAGGCACAGTATCATTGGTAACATGCAATTGGTCATGTCACACAAAATTACATAATATACACAAGTTCACCTGCAAGCTTTGATCAAAGGATATATTACATTTCGACATGATATATTGTCAATCTGCTTTGGTTAACAAAATTTAGTGGTGAACTTTGTCTATCTTTTCAAAGAAAAACAGAAAGGAAATTAAAGTGCCTAATGCTAAGCCTTACGGCTCTCAAGCATAAGAAAGCCATCACATCTAAGGAAGGTACCAAATTTCAGACATCTCAAGGACATGCAAGGATGTGAAGCATTGCCTAGGCCTACAGGTTACAGGAAGAAACAACACCAAGAAATGCAGCACGTGTTTAAATTGCGTGACCATAGCCATGCTTCATACAATTAAACTGGTAATCTCCATCTTGAATTTTCAAGATGGTCCAAGTGGTGGACTGGCAGGAAAAGAACAACGAATTTGAAGAAAATATTTGAATCTTTATGCATCTATTCCGGATCAAAATCGGTACAATATAACAGATGATGCAATCCAAGAGGCAGATGCTTGTACCTACAATTATTGAAACCATGCTTCACATTCAGCTAAGATTTGAATTCGCTCAAGATCATCGGGTGTTTCTTAGCTAGTTCTTGTCAAAGTGTTCCAGGCCTTCGAGCAAGATATATCGATAAATAAATGCAAGATGCAAATCAGGACGGAAAAAATGTACTTAGACAGTAGACTCACTTACATTATACGACGCAATATCCTCGGGCATGACATAACCATTCAGCTGGTACACATCTCCAAACATTTTTGTAGTCGTGATTGATGTGTCTTTCATTAGTTCATTGTAAGTCTTGATCATAAAACCTTCACTGTTTTTGCCATATCCAACTTCTACTGCACTAGCTTCTTCTTCACTCCTCGACCGTCCCAAGTTGAAATCCCAGATCTGAGAGGAAGCAAACATACAAACGGTTAGCTTCACTACATCCTACACAAAGCAACGGTTAGACCATTGTTACATACTAGCATGGAACGAGATTAAAATGAGAAACGGCATCAAAGTCCACAAGAGAAGCTCAGCCTAGGGGTGCCAGAAACGACCTAAAAAATGCAAGTGAAAGACTAAGCAAGTCCTCAGAATCAATGATAGGCTCTTAATCATATTCAACGCAAGAATGCTGCATTCCTAAAATTATAAAAGCCAATTGCCTTAAAGTTGCGAGCGTGTGTGAACGAGAGAGAAAGAGAGAGAGAGAGAGAGAGAGAGAGAGAGAGTTCATTATCTTCCATTCCAAATTGATTATAAAACCAGTGAAAAGGACAGGAAGCACTAATGCAAGAAGCCTAGGGCTTTCCAAGTGAACAGAAATCATCACATGAAGAAACCCAAAAAGAGATCCAACACAGCCTCCGGAGAGCTTCCGACATGAAAAAACTAGGCCTTTTCCCAAAAGCATCACGACTGTCCGGAGAAAATCAGTCACCAGCCCGAACCACGAGCGAGCCATCCCCAAAGCTCGGAATCAAGACGCTAACAAAGCATGAAATCTATCATTGCAAAAAGCCATCCCCGGATCACATAACGAACTCAAAGCACAAGAACATACCTAACTGACCTGCCAGAAAGGCTAGAAATCAAGTGAAACCGAGCGAAAACACAATCGATATCCGAACCTGAGTGCTCTGGCCGCCAACATTACTAGTCCCCGCTCCGACGACGCCCCGTCCGCTCTCCTCCAAATCCCGCTGCGTCGGGAACATCAGCAAAGAAGTGAAAGTGGGCTGCTGTTGAAATGGCTGATGATGATCCACCACCACCGCATCGACCCCATCGCTCCCGTGCCGTTGCTCCCCACAAATCCCTTCCCCATTCTCCGGCCACGCGGCCGCCGTCCTATTCGGCGTCCTGGGCACCAAATTATCTCCTCCCTCTCCGCTGCCTCCGCCTCCTGCGCCGCCCCCGCCATCAGAATTGTCCTCAAAATCCCCATTCAGCAGCTCCACCAACTGCCTGTGCATCTCCTGCTTGCGCCTCCCGCAGCTCGTCCGACCCGCCGTCGATCCCTGCTTGACGGCGCCTGGGTAAGAAGCCGCCAAACCCGCGTCGTTCGGCACCATCAGGTCCTGGAACCCGAACCCGTTTGCACCGGCCCCGTACGCCCAACCCTCCATGCTCGAGATCACCTCCTGCATCAGCTGGCCGCCGTCGTGCCGGGCGAGGGCCGACGACTTCTTGCCCCCGTCGGCCAAATCGAGGCCCCAGAGGGAGGCGAGGTAGAGGGGGGAGGGGCAGCCGGAGAAGCTTTCGATCGTGGCGCGGTGGTGGGAGGAGGCGACGGGGGAGGCGGCGTGGGCGTCCCAGTCGCAGTCGTGGCAGAGGGCGAGGTTGTCGGTGGAGCAGCGGGCGGAGGCCGCGGCGGCGCCGCAGTTGTCGCAGATCTGGGAGCGGTGGTGCTTGCGGGAGAGGAGGTTGGCGGAGTGGACGTGGCGGTCGCAGAGGAGGCAGAGCTTGGCGGCGTCGCTCCGGCAGTAGAGGACGGCGGGCCGGTCGGTGCAGAAGTCGCAGGGCACCACGGCCCTCTGGCCGGCCGGCGTCCTCGAATCGGGGCTCGCCATTTTCCGGCGTTCCCTCGGGCAGACACGGGGAGAGAGAGAGAGAGAGAGAGAGGGCTACCTACGACGACTCGAGGTGTAAGTACGAGAAGCGAAGGAGAGAGAAAGAGAAAGAGAAATGAGGAAGAGAGAGAAAAAAAGGTCCCTTTTTTTCGGGTGAGGATTTTGCTGGGATTGTTTCAAATAGACACATGAGAAACACGAAAGATATGTCAATTTCGGTGTGTTTCGCGTTCATACGTCGACGGTCTCACGCTCTCGTTTAGGAGTGTGCAACGGGACCGGGTTTACCAAAGAACCAGATCCGACTACCTTGAAAATATAGGTCCGAGGATAAGTTCCTATCTGAACCGATCCGGGAGCTGGTTCTATTTTTTGATTCCTGATTTCGAGTAAATGCCCATTTGGGAATTGGACTAATTAGATCGGTTTTGGAATCGGTTTTTATTAGTATTGAAAAAAGGAAACACTAGTCACCTCTCTCTCCCCTAGTCTCTCACACAATCCACCAATTGCCTCTTGTCTCGTTATCGTGAGACTTGCCATCATCATCGACGCAGTGTAAACTTGAGCGAGGTGAGTCTGAAACTGATTTTTGCTGGTATGGTTTTCAATTTTTTGGGATGGGATTTTAACAGTCTCGTCGATTTGCTGTTACAGAGTTTTTTGAAATATTTTCTTAAATTTATTTTAGTTATGAAAAGTTTAATTTTCAAAAATTAATGACAGTGAGTATCTCGAGAACAATCGGTATATGGATAATTGGGTTATCTCGTCCTTTTGGTTAGGATCTTTTCTTGTTAAGATTAATTCATTTTTGGTTTAGCTAGCAAATTGTCCCGGGGACGTTGTCGAATGAGATGGTAACAAGGTGGTCGGCCCTTCCCTTTCGAAAACTCTCACGCTTGCGCACGCAGGGACGAGGAGGAGCGAGCGTGTCGTTGCGAAGCCCCATCATGCTGCAAGTTCGTGCGAGATTTACATAATTGCAAATGAGTTCCGCACTCGCTATTGAAATATTCATTTCGAATGTAATAAATCATATTTCGAGCGAGATTGACCTATTGAGCCAATACACCGTAAAAAGCAAGATTTCAGGGAATCGAGGGATGATTAAAAGAAATTCTTATTTGCGATGAAGAGATTTTCATATTACATGAATATTGAGTTTCATTCAACTCGACAAACCATCTCAATGATGAATGCGTTTCGATTTCCAGCCTGAGGGTCAGAAGTAATTAGATTTATTGTCATGCCATGTAAGTAGAAATGGCTGATTCGCTAGGTGCACTTTGGAGTGATTGAGCTTTCATTTTGTTAGTCAACTGGAATGTTTGAGCTCACAATCTCATGAGATGCTTGACTACTATATTTAAGCATAAATCGAAGACATATTTAACTAACCCTAGCTTGACTTCACTCGATCATCCTTATGTTAACAGTAAACTGGTGTTGAGGTTTTAATTCAAGTAGTCAAAAGAAATATGAAATGCAAAACGAGGCAGAAAGATGTCGGAAGAGTAAAATATAGGGACTCATAAAATATTAGAAAATTCCAAATTGCTGTTGTTACATGATGCGTGGAAATTTCATATTGGAGAGAAAATAATGAAAATATTCCAAAAGAATAGCTAATAGGAAGAGTCGCACGCGATGGTATAATTTTCAATAATCGCTAATTTGCCACATTCAAACTCATTCAAAATAATTATTTTTTGTCAAGCATGATTCATGTTATCAAACGAGACAAGCACGGACCCACTTGGAAGCAGATTGGATGGGGAGGGCAAGAAAAGTCCTTCTTGCAGAGTCGATGACCAATCTCTTAAAATTTACAGTCTTGTATTGGTCATTCCATAGTAGATATTTATATAGACTTCGGGAAAATGACATAAGTAGTCATTGAATTTTGACCCTATGTTATCATTCATGAACTTTTGATTTATTCAATATAATCCTTAAACTTTTATTATATGTTCGAGCTAGCCCCTAACCTAATGAAAATATTCAATGTTATCCGTAAATTTAAATTAATAGAATAATAATATTAATTATTTTTCATATAATTTAGGGACTAGACTGAATATTTATCAAAAGATTAGAAATTACATTGAATAAATTAAAAATTTAGGAAAAACATTGCACATTAGGCTAAAATTTAGAAACCACACTGAATAAATTAAAAATTCAGAAACCATACCAAAGTTCATAAACTATTTTTGTTATTATCCCTACTAGAAACCATCATAACAAACGGCTATGTCAAGCTCAAAGCTACATTAGAACTAGTCGAGAGAGCCCACGCCAATGGATCAATGCTTTGAGGATGAATTCAAGTGATATGAGTAATCATTTTTGGAAAAACATTGTTCAAATCATTCAGTTTTCACGAAACTAATGCACTCTTCAAGGTTAATAAGCTTTCAGGAAAAATAACATAGACTCAAATGGAGGTGGAAATATTGCACAACCAAAAGCCCTTCTAGCGAAAGAAAACTCCTTCCGACCCACCTTGTTTTTTTTTTTTTTTTTTTTTCTGACAATCTAGGTCGTTATCTTAATTTGGCCATTTTCCTCAAAAAATAAAATAAAAATCGACTACCCTTTTCCAAAATGCCCCCAACCAAACCAACCAATATTGCGAATTTAGAAATCAGCCCCCAGAAAAAAAAAAAAAAAAACGTTATTTTATTGGGCTGCAACTCCAATTTTAAAATGCCAAATTTCACGCCCCAAAACCAAACATGAGATTTGACTGAAGGCCAAATTGGGTTTTTGCCTCAGGGAGGTAATTGAATTTGGACAGCTTTAGGGGTCGGTCCGATCTTTTTCCGTACAATCCGATTTTTGTTTTTATTCTCCTTTTGGGGTTAGCCTAGCCAACGAAAAAAGAGAGAGTCGCCATCGTCGTCGTGGTGCATCGTATCGGTAATTTAAAAAACGAATAATTTATCGGATCATGAGTTAATTTAATTGCATAATTGACGAAAAGGGAAAGGAAAGAAAATAAAGTGGAAAAGATGAGAGGGAGGAATCAGGTGCTGTCAAGTGCAGACTTTCCATTTTTTGGTAGGTTGATGATGGGCCTCGTTTGATGGGAGTTTTTAAAAAAAATAATAATATTAGGGCCCGTCTTCTAAATTGGGAAAGGCACATTAAATTAACCCAAAAAATATTCAAGCTACGTTTTAAATATTGCCTTTCGTGTAATCACTTTGGTTTTCCTCACGTACGACGACATTTTCGTGGTCTTCATTCATCTTGCGTGAAGCTTGACCCCTTCTTCTTCTTTCTTTCATTTTACTTTTAAAATATATATATATATATATAGCACGTGTGTACAATTGGCAATTCACTTACTCCACTTTATCTGTTACTCAATAAAACTATTGTCATAATTTGCGAAGAAAATTCCCCAACAACATGAGAAAATTGCTTATGGGGGGAATTTTATTAAGAGAAAGTTTTATGTGGATGAAGGCAGAAGAAATTCCATGTAAATTTGCAAATCCCTTCGAACTCATAACCTTAATTTTGATCTCCATTTCTAAATACCTAAAACTTCATTTAGGTCGCAATGCATTCGTTTTCATTCGCTCCCATCTCTAATCTCGACCCTTTGATCTTTACCATTCTTCCCATCGATCACCTCTCCACCAAGGTAGAGTCGTTGAAGAATCAACTCGGTCCATTCGATGGGCGAAATTGATGTACTCCTCAATTAGTCACGTGAATGTACACTGCAAATCAATTTGCTTTCTTCCTCTCATGTCTTCTTTCGCTTCACCTTTTCTTGTCTCGAAAACGCATCGTGCTCCGAGTATGCCCCCTGAATTCAGGATCACGTCGGGAGATATTTAGCGACACTGAATTTCACATCAACGCCTCAAATCCATCTCCAAGCCCTCCCACTAATGTTCCATCATCGAGCCATGGCAAAAAGAAAAAATAAAAAAAAAAAGGCTGCGAACGTGATTAGGACTAGCACTTACTCCATAAAAGGAGCCATTAGGAAGAGAGATTAGCCGAGAGCAAGAGGACATTTGCCGCGAGATTAAGACTAATTATTATAAGCTAAAGAAAGAGAGGAGGGGTACGAAGAAGATTATCGCGATCATGGCGGGTGGTGGGTGGGGGGACCATGATGGAGGGAGAACGCATGTCACGTGGAGACATGACACATCGAGAGAAGAGGAGACAGAAGATCAAATCAAAATGCCAAAGGATTTTATATTATACCTCAAATCATGGAGAGTGGGAGATATATGTTGCGGCTACCTAGGGTTAAAAAATAATAGGGTTAAAGTAATACGGCGATGGCGTCAGCCATGACATGCGCGCGAAAAGGTCCCCTCTCCTTTGGCTCTCTGCCCCACCGTCCTAGGCGGCATCTTTCTTCACTTTTCCGCCACCGTCGCCACCGTCCTAGGATTATGTCCGGGTTTTTTTTTTCTAAAGTTTCTCGTTTAGGGTCTAGTTGTTGTTGTCTCTTTCCTTCATATGGTGGGATGGTCCAATGAGGATTTGTTTCTGAAGAGTGTTTGATGGAATCAAGCAAGGAGAAGCCCGAGGCAAGTTCTGGTTGATTCTTGAGGGAGAGGGGGGGAGGTGGGTGTCGTTGCGATTTGTGTTAGAGAATACTACGAGGGGTTTTTGTCTTGTCGATAGTAGAGATAATGATGCATCCACAAACATCAAATTATTGTTTTGCGGCATGGTTTTTCAAACAAATAGTGATCACGACGTTAATTGTCATATTTGAATGTGAAATCTATCGTTATGCATATATAATATTCTTGTGGTTTAAAGAAACAATTACCTCTCTCTTTCTCGATTATCGAGGGCCGACCGATTGAACATATAATGATAACGATGTTAATTGTCATATTTGAATGTGGAATCTATCGTTGTGCAAATATAATATTCTCATGGTTTAAAGAAGCAGTTACCTCTCTCTTTCCTGATTCTTGAGAGAGAGAGAGAGAGAGAGAGAGAGAGAGAGAGAGAGAGAGAGTCGAGGGCCGACCGGTCGAACATATAGTGATCACAATGTTAATTGTCATATTTGAATGTGGAATCTATCCCTGTGCAAATATAATATTCTCATGGTTTAAAGAAGCAGTTACCTCTCTCTTTCCCGATTCTTGAGTGAGAGAGAGTGAGAGAGAGAGAGAGGGGTATTGTTGCAATTTGTTTTAGAGAATACTACGATGCATTAGCACGAGGGTTTTTTTTTTTAACTTCAATAGTGGTGGTTATGATGATGAATCCACATTTATCAAATTATAGTTGAAGTACAAGAATTTCTGGCATGGTTGTCAACCAAATGAACAAGTAGTAATCGCGATATTAATTGTCATCTTTGAATGGGGAATCTATCATTATGCAAATATAATATTCTTGTGGTTTTGTGAAGTAGTTATTCACGAGTAGATTTGAGTTGATTGGACCGAGTTGGATGGCTTGAAAGTTCTCGCCCACTAATTTAAAAAGTTTTAAAAATTTCTTCATAGAATGATTGGGCCTTAGCAGGCCCACACGAGGCCTGTGTGGGTGAGCCCGATCTCATGTAGGAAACTATTTATCTGAACTCGCTCAAATTGTGCTTTAGAGTTGATTGGCTTGGAAGGTTATAACGAGCTTTGGAACCCATGATCAGATTATCTTGATAGATTCGCCTTCAGAAACAAGAAGTTATGGCCCTGGTGGAATAATATCAACCACTTGACGTTCATCTTACGCATCCGATATGGTTATTTCGTACCCCTTTTTCTTTTTGTATGATTTTACTTATTACACCAGTCGCTGTAGCATTATAAACTGTATTGTTACTCTTTCTCCCATCAGGATAAATCTATAATAGGGAAAATCTCAAACTCCTCTCAAATCATATATAGGGTTTTTGCAAAGGTTACCTCATATTAATCTCATCATTTTAAATTGAAGCCTGACTATTTAACGGCTATTAGGGTTTGGGACAGGTTTGTAACGCTATTAGACTTGACTCGCTACCTTCTCTTAATTTAAATTATTGAATAACAAACTTAGCTAGATATATTAATCATTCCATTCCCTACCAACTCTCTAGTGGTGATATTAGGTCTCACTGAAATAGTTACATATCTGCCTTTACATATTTATGTGATTTCTATTCGTTTTATATATGCATTGGTCACCTCCATTTAGTTGTTTGAAATTTTGAAATGGACATGTAATTTAATAGCGCACAAATATTACACTTCTCCCTTGTATTTAGAGGGCTTCTTTTTCATCACCAAATCAAGGGCGACATTCATGGCCCTTTGCATTTATATACTTGATGCACTTGTTGAACGATTCTCTGGCAATTTTTTTTTGGATGG
Source organism: Eucalyptus guilfoylei (assembly GCA_016097605.1). Classification (NCBI taxonomy): domain Eukaryota; kingdom Viridiplantae; phylum Streptophyta; class Magnoliopsida; order Myrtales; family Myrtaceae; genus Eucalyptus; species Eucalyptus guilfoylei. The sequence continues at coordinate 28,353,231 of CM027861.1, forward strand.
TCCAATGAGGACGTGTTTCTTCTGAAAGTGTTTGATGGAATCGAGAAAGGAGAAGCTCGAGGCAAGTTCCGGTTGATTCTTGAGAGAGAGAGAGAGAAAAGAGAGAGAGAGAGAGAGAGAGAGAGAGAGAGAGAGAGAGAGAGGGGTATTGTTGCGATTCAGGTTAGAGAATACTACGAGGGGTTTTTGTCCCCTTCACAGCGATGATGATGATGAATCCACAGACATCAAATTATTGTTTAACTACAAGAATTTGCCGCGTGCTTGCCAACTGATCCAATAAATAGTGATCGCGATGTTAAATGTCTTCTTTGAACGGGGAATCTATCGTTAATATAATATTATCTGGTTTTGAGAAACATTTACTCGTAAGTAGATTTGATTTGCGCAGGTTGAATTGAATGGCCTGAAAGTTCTCACCCACTAATTTAAAAAGTTTTTGGAATTTCTTCATAGAATGTTCAGGCCTTAGGCAAGCCCACGCATGACCTATGTGGGTGAGCTCGATCTTGAGAAGGAAACTATTTGTCTAAACTTGCTCAAATTGTGCTTCAAAGTTGATTGGCTTGAAGGGTTGTAATGAGCTTTCAAACTCATGATCATATTTACTTGTAAAAAGAAAAATCTCAAACTACTCTCAAACCATATATAGGTTTTTGCAAATGTTATCTCATATTTGTCTTAATATCCTAAATCGAAACCTAACTATGTGACAGCTACTAGGGTTTGGGACAGTTTAGGAACATTATTATACTTGACCGGCTGCCTTCTCTTTAACTTAAATAATTGAGTGATGAACTTAGCTATACTTGACCTTGTCTAGTGGTTGTTTAGCCTCGCTAGCCACTATAGGGAAAAGAAGCCAAAAGAGGAAGAAGAGAAAAAAGAAAAGGAAAAATTAAAATTAAAAAATTAATCAAAAATTCAAAAAAAATTATTTAAAAATTGTTACGTTAACGTTGGCCAGGGTTGGTCAAAATTGGCCAGATGGATTGAATTCGCATAATTACAAAAAGTTTAGGACTGAACTGGCTAAAAAAAAAGTTTAAGACTAAATTAGCACAAATGCAATCGGTTTAGAACTTTTTACATAATTTCCCTGCAATAATTATTCCATTTCCTATAAGCTATCCAGTGGTGATAATCAGTCTCACTGAAACAGTTACACATTCATTTTAAAACATTCATGATATTTCTATTCATTTTATAAATGCATTTGGCCCCTTTCATTTAGTCATTTAAAATTTCGAGTTGGGCATTTAATTAGATAGTGTGCAAATATTACACTTCTCCCTTGTGTTTAGAGGGCTTCTCTTTCATCACCAAATCAAGGGTGACAATAGACACACACTTGATTTACTTGAACGATTCCTACAGTTCTCATGTTGTCATGCCCTAGCTCTCGCCCAACATAGCCATAGCCAAGACTTGCAATGCTTAGAACGAGCAGCCAAACGCATGCAGAAGAATCTAAAGAATCTTTCCTATTCTCGTAGGTAGAGGAGGGTGAGTAAAAACAAATTTGTGGGGCTTGATAAACTATGATTTTCTTGATTCAAACTTAATCAGAACACCCAAGCCTGCACTTGTGGGCGAAGTGTCCGGAACTCAAATATTAAACTGCATGTCCTTATGGCTTCTTATGCATTAAACTAAACTGCAAGTGTCGGGGGCGATTAATCAATGAGGAGAAATCGCAAGCGACTCGGCCAATGTCGCGGCATCATTATGGCGGATCTGTTTAGTTGTAAACCCGCAAGTTTAGTCTTAATATATTGCCAAAAAAAATGAGGTTCAGGTCCTGCCATGCGGTTGCTTTTCTTGACAAAAAGACAAGGTGCGCTGAATGTCGAGGTACCTACATTCGTTTATATATTGTATATTCTGGGTGCTACATCGTTAGTTTCCGCTCCCTCGAGCTTCTCTTTCCAGCGAACTCGAGATCTTCTCTTGATTCAATAATCACATCCCACTAGCCACCATGTACATCGATTAGCTCCAACCATTAGTTAAATTAGCAACTCTCTCTCTCTCTCTCTCTCTCTAAAGAAGAGACGGACTAGGCGCCCACAGTTTGCATTAGACAAAGAGGTTTAAGTCTGATAGGAAAGCAACTAAAGGCTCAGCACGCCGGTTTATAATGCTGCAGATTATGCAAAACTCCTGTATCGTCAATCACTGGAGGAATGTAGTAAACATGATCAGTGAATGGAGCCATAAGTCAAGGAAAAAGTTGGGAATATAGTATCGCAATGCTGTCGCACGCGATATCGTCATTTTTGGCATGCAAGTTGCAATGAAGGTGAGCTGTGACGTCGGTGACTCTGGTGGAGCTGGCAATCTTTATCTTGTTTGTCCCATCTTTCTGTTGAAAGTTTTTCTTTCAATCGCGGTGTTCCTTACCCAAACCCTAAAAATTAATGCCTACCCTAGTTATATACGTATGAACATATCCTAAAAATACCGGTAAATCCGAAAAACTCTTTCCCTCTTCTTAACCACACCTCGCCGACATCCACCGTCAGTGCTGCCTTCACAACCATGACCATCACTCTTCGTCCTCCCTGCAAAGCTACATGTATAACATAAAATTAGTCCGATGACAACAAAGTTGCAATTTCCAATCGAGAATGCATTTCCTTCTAGGGTTTACATTACACATGACGAATTGAAACTTCTCTGAATGATATGCACATTATCAGTAGACCATTTATACGTATGTACACATGTTCTGACCATGCTAAAGCTTCAAATATCGATATCTAATAGGCGCAATAAAATACATGTCCGATATTCCTGTGAAAGGAAACCATTATATCATGTAATGACCACTATTCTAACTATTGCCAAGTACGCACAATTGTAAACAATTGCAATTCATAAGTTGATGACGGAATTCATGGAATAAAATAAAGCTTTATAGGTCAATTTTATGTAGATATCATCTCTTGGGATTGCTTAATTAGTGTACAGCCCAAAGTTAGGGAACGAATTGAGAAATATGTCCATAGTAATGTGTTCGTTTCATTGTAGAGGCAGCTCGGCATAAAAGCTTGTTTTTACAATGTAGTTCTTTTCGTTTTAGCTATCCTCGTCTTGAGCTTCTTAGGAGCATTGCGATTTTATTGAAATCTTTTTAAGAGATTGTGAGGCACCAATAATAGAAGTAAACAAAGGAGAGAGTATTACATGTATCCGATACATGTGAGACCCACATTATTCAATGGTTGAGATGGAGTGGGAATCTTTCAGAAAGAGGAGTATCGCAACTCACCCCAGCAATGCAAAAACGATACATGCCTCCTTGAAGCCACCCCGTCATCAGATTCAGCCAATAGGGACATGTCTGCGGCAGAGGTGTAGACCTTTGATTTTAAATGTTAGTGGACATGTGGCTATTTGTCGAGTTGATCATCAGGGACAATTATTTTGGAGAGAATAAACGAGAGAAAACTGTTAGTTACATCTAGTGTATATAGGCTTGATGTATATAATTCATTGGATCATAAGGACTCCGAGTTACTCATGCGATCTAACGGATCATATGCATCGAGCCTATTGCTCCCCGTAAGAAAGTGATGAAAGAGGCAACTCGGGAAGAAAAAAAGCTATAAGTAGGGTTTTTCTCAACGAAGATCTGCCTCGTCCCTTTCCTTCTTTCCTTCTTTTTTTTTTCCCAAACTCAGCTTAATTGGTTCATCCATTTTTGTTACTTTTCGTCGAGGGTTGAACAGAGCAACAAGGCTACACATCTAAGACCAACTTAGATAAATATATGGCGTAGGGAAGCCAATTTGATCCAATAACAAGCAACCATTTTTCACTATGAAAATTTCAAGTTCTCGCGACAAAAGTAGAACTACACTAAATTCAGGGCGGTTAACAAGCGCGGTTCTCGTCCCTCTCGTGGGACTTTTCGCTTTTTATCGGGAGAGTCTCGTGAAAATGGGCTGATTCCGCTGACTGTCGGTTCCCATTCATCCCTCTAATTGTCATATTACCGGTCCGTCAAATCCAATGGGCTTTCTCTCCAAGTGCACCGGCGGTGGTCAAGCGGGTCATCAGTACCACAGAAGCAAAAGTGAAAGGCCCGTTAAGGCAATTAAAAAATGTGCATTCATCTCTGCATGTAGCGCCAAGTAGACCCGTTAAACTAGTGAGTCGGGTCATAAATGGTCTGACCCAAATCGACCCATTTAACCCGTTTATAACCCATTTATTACAATGCAAAATTTTTGACCCATACCCAATCTGACTAATACCCGACCCATTTAATTAAACTTAAGAAAGTTTATTTCATATATATATTAAAAAAATTGTATTGCTAAAATAGTTTTATACAACACAAATTTAATGGACAATTTTTATAATTTTTAAAATAATTATTTTAAAAAATCGAATTTTAATTATTTTTTACTTTTTAAAAAATTAAATTTTTAATTATTTTATTTTTATTTTTTAAATATAATTTTTCTTTTTCTTTTTTCTTTTTTTGTTCTTCTTCTTCTTTGGCTAGCCGCCGGCCACAACGAACGTCGGTGGCTGGCCACAGGCGAGCCTCGAGCTCACTCGGCTCGCCCGATCCGACGAGGGGCGAGCTCGAGTTCGCCTGACGCTAGCGAGCTCGAGTCTCGCTAGATCGGCGAGGCTCAAGCCTCGCCGAACGTTAGCGAGGCCTCCGCCTCGCCAGATCCGATGAGTTTGAGTCTCGCCAGATCGGCGAGGCTCGAGCCTCGTTGAGCGTTGGCGAGGCCTCCGCCTCGCTAGATCCGACGAGCTCAAAGCTCGCCTGGCTGGTTGCCGGCCATCGCCGTGTCGACGACCGGAGGAAGAAGAAAGAAAAAAGAAAAGAAATTAAAATAAAAAAATAATTATAATTTCGGTTTTTATAAAAAAAAAAAAAAAAAAAAAAAGTACCTTCGTAAAGTTAAAGAGAGAAGAGAGAGATTGTGAGGTTTTGGGTTTAAGACCCACTTAAGACCCACCTATCAAAGTCTTTACTTGTTAAACCCATTTAACTACTTTTTGTCAAAAAATAAGTGACCCATATATGACCCATTTAAATCATAAATGGGTCTTAGATCCATATTGACACCTCTAGTGCCAAGCTATGAAGCACGGACACGCCGTGCTTCCGTGTCGTGTCGGATGGAAGCGAGGGCGAGGGAGGAGAGATGAGGCCGCGAGTGACAGCGAGAAACCGCCAGAGAAAGAGTAGAGATTGAGGCGCCAGAGAAAGAGTAGAGACTGAGGCGAGGGCGGCCACAGTGATGCTGCGGGATCGGCGACGAGGCTGCAACTGCAAGTGAGGAAGGGCCGAAGGCGAGGCGGAGGAGGAGGAGAAGGATCGAGAGGAAGCGGCTCGTATGGAGGTCGGCGAGGAGATGGAGATGGATCGAGAGGAAGACCGTGCGGCGAGGGGAAAAAAGTGAGGAGAGGAAGGGGTTGCGAGGTCGTGCGGCGAAGGAAAAAAGTGTTTCGGTAGCTAGGGTTTTGAAAACTCAATGGGGTGAAGTGAGTCACAGCCTGTCACGTGGGTGGGGGAGGGGAAAAGAGTGAAATAAATTTGGGGTGGGGAAAAATAGTCTGACGTGGGAAGGTAGGAAAAAAAATTGAAATAAATTTAGGAGGGGGAATAGTCTCTCGTTGGGGGAGGGAGGGAAAAAATTGAAAAAAAATTTGGGAGTAGGGGGAAAAATTTTTTTAATCGGAAAAAATAAATAAATGAAATTAAAAAATAAAAGTACTGAATTTTAAATGATAATACATTTTGATCATCATAAAAAATTATAGATTTATTTAAATAAGTTGATTCTAATTTTCGTTAGTCATCGAACTTTATCAATAACTTTTGTTAAAGTTAAAAACATATTTCTAAACATGGATATGTATTAATTATGAATATGTCTTTCGAATTTTCAATGAATTAATTTATTAATATTATTAGTGCAAATTCATTGTAGGCTCTTTTTTTAATTAATTAATTATTTATGAATTTAAATCAAATTAATTAAAAATAAAAATATTTATTTAATATTTAACTGTCGGAATATGTCGAAATTCTCTACTTTTTGAGAAATGACGTGTCGCGTGTCGTGTCGTGTCGCGTGTTGCGAGTCGCGTGTCGGTGCTCATAGGCGCCAATTATGGGTGAGCATCTGTCTAGGGTCAACCCTGGATAAGCCCAATCCTACCAGTCCTTGTCCGGTTTCCACAGAAATTGGGTTGGTCCTTAGTCCTAGGTTTCCTAAATCAGCACTGTGCGGATTGGTTCTCGATTCTAAGGGTTTAGGATCGGTTCAATTCGGATCAACTCGACCTATATATATATTATATCTAATATATTATTTTTAACTTTTTTATATAGAAAAAACCTTAAAATAAATGATGTCAATAATATTAAACAACTATTTAGTGATGAGTTTAAGTAATTTTACATTATTTTTTAATAATTTAGATTTTTAATGTTTTTTACGGCGTCAACAATCATAATTTACGAATGACGAAAATGTTTTTGTGATGAATCCTTACGACGTCCAAAAGGGCATAAATAGCTCCTTACGTCATCCTCCTCTAGTATTAGTTATCTTCTGTCTTATTTGTTTTCTTAATCTTCAATTTGCCAAAATCGAAAGAAACAATTTCTTCGCTCGCCACTTGACACTCGTCTCGCTCGCTTTAGGTCACTCGTGCCGCTCGCTGCTCGATGCTTGCTTGGTTTGCTCCCCGCTCGACACTCAATGCTCACTCTGTTTCGATACTCAACCCACTCGACTCTCATCGCTTGTCTTTCTTAGCTGACCTCGCTCATCATTGAATCATTGGGTTAATCCGATCCTCGGTTGCCTTTTCAAGGAAAACAAAAAATAAAATTAAAAATTATTGATTGATCCCGAGTTGACCCTGAAACCTGACCAAATCCATTGGGTCAGTTCTGTCCTCAATCGCTTTTTCCAGGAATACAAAAAATGAAATAAAAAATTATCGATTGGTCTTAGGTTGACCCTGAAACCGGACCGAATCCACTTGGTCGGTCCAGTCCTTGGTCCTAAGCTCAATAGGGTTAGTCCTTGGTCCCAAAAATTGAGGATCAGTGCTGTGCAGGTTGGTCTTAGGATTATGAGATAGATCGGCCCAATTCAGACCATGCTCACCCTTAACACCAAGCATTTCGATATTGTCTTGAAGCTTACTCTTCCCAATGTGAACTAGGTGGTCATATAGACCCTTCCGTTCATACTTTGAGTGTACAATGTGCTTGTCAATTCATCTTGCAAAAATACGCAAGAAATTCTCATTCAGCAACACGCCTCACTGATAGCGAGTCGACGTTCCTATGGGCATTATGCCCATGTTGCATGGGTGCGCGTGATGACGCCGTGCGTTTCACCTGAGATGACTTCTCAAGCAAGTTTAAAGCATTAAACATTTGTTGAATGTGTCTCCGATTGCGATTGACTACATACCGATTCCTTCAATTTCAGATCGTGGGATGGCGAAACAACATTTCGGACTTTGGGAGTGTGCGGGGAGACTTCAATGGAAACAGACTAGGCCGGCTGATTATACAAAAGAAAGCGGGAAGAGACCGATTTGTCAGTACATGGTTAAAGATCGGAAAAAATACACAGCAAAGAGACCAAATCTGCTCTTTATGCATGAACATTCATTTACGAATATAAGAGAAGATCGACTCACGGAAGAGGTGTGGATATTCTGGAGGATCAAAGATCCTCACGTTCCCGAAACCCACAACTTCAACTTTCGGTAAAATATGATCTCTTAAATTGCAAGATAACTAAATATATCGATCTCCAATCCTAATTTATCAACTTACCCTCCACAAGTGATTTGAGAATTAGTTGATCAGTAAGCTCGACTGATTAGAAAGTTAGAATCTGTCGAGTGATCCAGCAACTAAATAACTCTTTAATGGTTTGCCTGGGTAATTTACATGTTCTGTCTCGAAAAAGAGAGATGCAGAGAGCACATAACAAGGAAACCATGAATCAAGAGGGTTAACAGGAGATACTCGAAACCAGGAAATGATCGCTGGAAATTGAGATGCAATCTCTGCCATCCACGGCGCTAGTTTGAAGAGATAGAAGCTTATTCGGGAATCGCAATCCTCTATATTAACATAAGATCAAGTCTTTACCTTCATGCAACATGGAAATTCATAGAGAACTACAGACACAAGTATGTGTCCACAGGGACTTCTATAACATGCATGTAGCAGAAGCATATACAGAAATTCGTCATCCGAGAAAAAGTACTGCAATAGAGATGAACAGGAATGTATTGGCAGGATGCATATCTAGGATGCGTCATATCATGCTGGCAACGCAAAGCTCTCTTGATTCCATTGTGGAAGATCCACCACAATGCAAGGGTCTGACTTTTTGAAATCAGCAACCTACAAAGGTTGATTTGTAAACATGAAAGATTAACTGAAATGCCCGAGAGATATTCACGACCGAGCCTACATTAGCAAATAAAGTGAAATCATACACATAATTAAAGTCCAACCTTTTCTCCGCAGCTTGGGCAGTAGTGATATTTATGCCAGAGGCAATCCATTGAAGGACAAAGGAAGCAAATTCCAAGCATCATTGGCATCATGCAACCAACAACAGCAGCCAGACTAGGCTTTGATCTGGAAAACAAAACAAAACATGAGAAGTCACTACACACACCACCATACATTATCCAGAAAAGTCTTCCTGAACACTGACAATTCCACAGAGGTCTTCCAGTTTAGTGGAGTTTTTCAAAGTTACTACAGCAGTTATCTGCAAATGATTTCTGGGTAAATAATCACTCAGACATTTGGGAAAATGAACTGCCTCTCACAACTGATCTAAAGAGTGCATCTTGGTATATGAAATCTTCGGTCGACAAAGTACCAACTAACAATCCCTTTTTATAAAGGAGAGGGAGCGATCTCTCTTAAAACACCTAATTAATAAACATACAAAGAAAACAGGCTATTCGCATCATAAATCTAGATACGCAATATCTTGTTCTCCTCAAGAATCAAGACAATTCAATGGGCTTTCCAGTAACTCCAACTGTAGACATTAGACCGAATGTCCCAGTAGAGAATATTAGATTCTGAACAACAGATGCTACATGTATGAAAACACAGCTCTGCTACACAGGCCTACAGTTTCAGCCAAAAGCCCTGTGCTACTCACTTAGAGGGCATGCATTGCGGCGGCAATTATAATCACAAAAGACAACCTAGAAAAATATTAACAATACCAGTTATAAGCGCCCTGCACTTTCAGACAACCAAAATTTCGACCAAAGAAATGCAAAAGTATGATGCTTCGCCACCAAAGAGAGAGCAGGACGATCAGCAAGGCTGAAATCGCGACTTAATCATTCCACAAGACCGTAATCATAAACCAATTCAGCTTGTTCAAACCTAGGTTTCTGCCATCACTGTGTCGCGACCTCCGCACGACCACCGTAAACCACCACCTCCGTCAGCCAATAGTACCAATACCCTCCCACCACCAACAGTCTGCCATCACTCTATCATCTTTACAATATTGGAACTTCACCTCCAAGGCCATCGATCGACCAAACTTGACCATTATAGGATGAAATTCATTGTCATGAATTAGTACGAGACCGCCCAATTCCCTTTGTCGAATTTGGTAATGCCCTAACGACTCGACTCCAATTGCAAAATCACAAAGTTTCAAAAAAAAAAAAAATTGCAAATTCCAAGAGCAAGAACACGCGATTCTCGACTGGAATTTGAGGAACCCAACTCCAATCCAACTCCAAATTGGATTCCGAGTTCAACCAACCAAAACAGAAGAAACCACGGAGAAAAAAGTCAACGAAAGCTCGCGTCGCAGCAACACGGGAATCATGCCCGAATCCCCGCTCAAAACCATTAGAAAGAAGACCTAGCCAGAAGCGCAGGTAATTAAGCAGGGAAAAAGAGAGAGAAGCGAATGAGTACTTGATGTCGGTGACCCCGGAATTGCCGCAGCGGACGCAGCTGAAGGGAGCGGGAGTGTCCCGGTAGATCGTCTGCTGGATCGGGATCCCCTTGGGATCGCCGAAGATGGCGTGCGGAGGGATCATCCCGGCCTGGTAGGGGTTGTGCCGGACGTAGTACGGGACTCCGATCACCGGCTCGTCCTTCTTCTCCATTGCCGATTGCCGATTGCCGGTCGCCGGCGAAGGTCGGGGATCGAATCGAAGGAAAGGCTGGCTTCCGATCGAAGGCGGGGGAATGGTGGTGGCGAGCAAAGCGTCGGGGATTTTCCTTCGATTCGACTCTTCTTCTTCTTCTTCTTCTTCTTCTTCTTCTTCGTTACGATGGGCGTCAGAATGCGACGAAAAGTTTCGGTTTGTTTTTTTGTTTTTATTTTAATGGCCGAATGCGCCACGGAGGCTTGACCTGCCAGCGCTGTTGGTTGTGGGATGAAATGACCGAAAGGTCCCTCCCGAAGGCCGGCCTTCCTTCTGGAGGATGTGATTGGTCAGCGGTCTCGCTCGTCTAGAAAACTAGGAACATTTCATTGCCGCGTTTTCTTGTCTTGATTTTCCTAGAAAGCTCCTCATTGAATTCCATGCCCTAATGGACCCTCGAAAATCAGATCTGAATCGGGCAAAGTCAGCCTACCATAATTTCCATATACGTGTATCACACATACATTTATATGTATACATGAAGTCAGCTTACCATAATTGCGCCGAGTCCACCTGCCATAATTTCGTCCCGGGCTTGGAAGAAAAGAAAAGGAACAGGAAAAAAATAAAATAAAAATTGCACGAGTGCAATAACCAAATTAACTCAATTGGTCGATATCCACGTCAACGCTAATTGTGCCACATAAAATGGCTAGCATCTACATCAGTTATTTTCAATTAAAATTAGTCATGTTAACTTAATTGACAAAATATGAAATGGTTTTGGGATTTGGCATAATTGATAAATTTATAATTGAATTAACACACATACAATACATTTAAGACTTTTTTGTAATTTCCTCTTTGTTTTTGCCTTGAATTTTTTTTTCTCTAAAAGATATCCTTAACATTTACTCTAATACCAAATGTGCATGAGCGTCCAAAGTCACCAGTGGATTCTTCAAGATTATCAACATAAAAGATGCTGCTATTGTTTCATATGAAAGCGAGGGAGTTGATTAAGAAGAGTAAGAGTCAGAATACTTTTCTAAACAAAAACAAATTCAAGAGAGAATTGGGATTGTACTAATTATGTATTTGTTTTAGGCAAAACTCAATGATTAAGGAAAACGCTTCCCGAAAAATTATTTTTCCGAAGAACGTTTTCACGTTCTTGGGAGGGGAATTCATTTTCCCGACTTTATGTATACAATTTTAAATGGTTTTTCCATTGGCCTCATCATTTTCGGCAAAACCAAAACGCGTAAAAGTCTAGGAAATTAATTCACAGAAAATTCTTTTACTCAAACAAATGCACCCTTAATTTGTGATTTTTTTTTTTTAAGGGACTTAGGCCTAACAGTTTACTCCATCTCTTACTTCAATTTTAATTACTATCTTCCAAACAATCTTATCCCGCAAAGTTCAGATTGGGCGCAGTGTTGGAGGGTGACGCCTGGGGTCTCGTTGATGCGGGCTTAATACAGGGACAGTACATGGACTGTTCTAAGCCTTCTTTGCTTTTGAGTCCGTCGCGGCGATGAGTACATTGAGTTTGAGCAACTCCCCGGCCCAATTCGGACCCAATGTTGGCCCACTATAATATTAGGCCTAGTTCAAGCCCATCGTGCTCCTTCCTGCAGGCCCGTCACGTGTCAGCCACCGTTCCTATCCTTTGCCATCGTGCGGGGTCGCATGTCCTTAGCCATTCTTATTTACCGATTCATTTACACTTCTTTAAAGCATCGAAGGTAGAGAGAGAGAGAGAGAGAGAGAGAGAGAGAGAGAGCCATTGTTGGAATGGGACTGTTGCCAGGTTCTTTCATAAGTTGGCTATCGCGATTATCAACAAATTCTATAGGACGCGCATGATAATCTTTTAATTTATAGTTATATCTATTTTTTTGTTCTTAAAAACAGATTTGGAATAGAAATCCATTTGAAAACGTCATTTTATTTTTTCTGTTTCCGAAATAAATTTAATTTTCTTTTTTTTTTAAATTTCTGGAACATAGATGAAAAATGAAAAATTTTCTAAAAATTGCTCGCTTTGCTACTAGCCAGTTGCCTCCCCCACCGCCGCTTGCCATCCGCTGCTCGCCTCCTCCCTAACGCTTGTTGATCATCCGAGAGAGATAAATTTTATATCATTATCAAACGCGTATTTTTGCTCAGAAACTCATTTAGAGAATAGAACAAAAATGTGTTTAGAAACAAAATAGTTATCATTCGCCCCATTAATAAGTTGGTTGTGAATAGGACCTCAAATTTTGGCCCAATGTGTAACACGGTTCTTAATTTTATTTTTTTTGTTTAATATAGTCTCTATACCATTAACAAATGTTCAATATAGTCCTTTCATTTGCTCAAATAACAAATTAGATGTTATTTAGTAACACAAGTTACTATATGTTAAAATTATATTTTTTAAAATAATAAGTCAACATATCCATTTTTTTGTTCACCTACTTTAGGGAAGGAAAAAAAATTAGGCAGCTAACATGTTTATCGTTATTTGATAAAATGAATTATTATATTTTTGCATCTAGATGAATATTTTAAGTAGATAATCCAAGTATAATTTTTATTTTTATCCATCATTCAAACTTAACTAATTGGAAGCTTGGAATTTAAAAAAAAAAAAAAACTTGAACTTGTTATATTTGTGTCAATTTAATCCAAGATCTTTTAATTGGGTTACTTTAGTTTCAAATCTTTTGAAAATTTGTTAATATAATCTTTCTCATCAGTTTTGATTGAAAATCATTGAAGTAAATCATGACATCCTAGGCAGTAGGACTAATGTAGACATGGACAATTTTTTCATATTTTAAAATTGTTTCTAAATTATTTTTTTCTTTTCTTCTTTTCCAATAAAACCGGTGAGTGCTTCACAACCTTAGCGAGCTGCGGCAACCCTTGCTGATCACAACGGAAAAAAAAAAAAAAAGGAGAAAAAAGAAAATAAATAAAAATTGAAGAAGTTGTCAACGTCATTGCCGGCTGTGTCATAAATGATAGTTGGCATTCACGTTAGTGATTTTGGCCAAAATTTATTGGAAGGATTATATTGACAAATTTTCAAATTGAATTATCAACTCACGAAAGATGATTTATCAAGACATTATGAAGAATTTGTGATACATATATGCGTTTATGGAGACGGAAGAACCGCGTTGGGTGGGCTTGCCCAAAAGGAAACCCATGCCTCTTACCTCTTGAGTCTTGACCCTGTCCACCTGCTCGTGGAGCCTAAAAAATAGGCCGAGACAGGCTCTTCCCCAGCCCAAACAAGAGAGGTGCAAATGCTCGCTCCAAATCATACCCGAGGGTGACCGATAGTAAATAAGATTGTTAAATTCGCCTTCGGATCAAAAGCAAATGGATTGTCATGTGCCTTGAAATCTCAAAGACCTTGCAAAACTCTAATTAGTGTAGATGTGCAGACAGTCGATTGGAAACGGCAAAAAAATTGCATTGAATTAGAACATATGGCTTCCATTTCATGAAGACTTGTCAGTACGATTACTGAAACCGGAATGCATAGAGAAAGCAAAAGACTGATAAAATTCAACTAGAATGTTTTAATAAATAGAAATGACTATTGGAATTAGGAAACCTATTCCAATTCAACATTCAAATTCATGCTCATGGAAAAATCAAAATTTAATTTGATCTACTATGAATTGTTAATGGAAATGACTGGAACGCACAAAGAAAGTAATCACTTATATAATAAGACCGGAATGTTTCGGTAAATAAAGATGAATATTGGAATTAGGAAACATAATCTAATTCGAAATTCGAATCCAAGTTTAGGAAAAATCCCATGCAATCCGATATGCTATTATGAATGATCCCCTTGTCTTTGTCTCTTTAGAGTCTCCAAAAGGTTCTGTCTTTAGAGTTGATAAATATGCTGGAAATTGTTATTTTTCTGATGTGATGTTTTTTTATGCCCACCGTTGATTCTTCTCGTGTCTTTAAATGGACCATTTCATTACACATTATTATCTTCATCTGCTAAAATTCCGATTGATTGACTTGCTCTGAGTCAATCGATCATCGTCACGTGTCATATACTTCACTTGATTTTGCCCATTGGAAACTCCGAATTGATAATCTCGTCCATCATTATATCAACGGGTCTCGTGGATGAATCGTAATGTTATAACCTAGTTTTGGCCAATAAACTATTAACATTTCAACTCAAATATTGTGCCTGGTGTTAAAAAGTGACATAACCATGTCACATCGTAGAAAAAAAAAGAAAATAGAGAAAATTGTTTAAAGAGTTATAAACCTTTTAATTTTATCAATTAAATCTTAAACTTTTTCATGTATTATTATTTGAATCTATCCAGCAAATTTTGCCTGAAAATTATTGACGTGAACCCTAGGTGTCCTATGAGGCACAATTAGTGTTGATGTGAATTTTTTAATAATATTTAATAATTTTTTTATTTTGTATTTTCCTTTTTTTGTGCTTCTTTTAAAAAAGGTAAAGAAAGAAAAAGGAAAGGAAAGAAAATAAAAGAAAATAAAGGAAAAAAGAAAATAAACATATATAAATTTAAAAATATTATTAAAATTTATACACGTCAATGCATGTTGTACAACGTAACTTGTTAATGTTTATGTCGGTGATTATGAAGGTTTATGGCTAAATTGGTAAAAACGTAATAAGTTTGTAATCTTTTTAACAATTTTTTCAAGGAAAATACGTAAGACATCACCTTCCAAACGAGTCATGGTACTCCAACGAACGTCATCATGATATTCCTCCTAGAAAAATCAAACTCGTGTTAAAAATATTGGACACGGTTCCTCGAAATTAGTAAAGTCGTGGGACTTTGCTCACAGGAAAATGGAAGTCTCGTACGACCCGCCAGCTAAGGAAAAAGCATGGCTGTCTTGGTGGAAGCGAACATCCTTAGCTTTGAAGTTGCGACATTAACCTTTTCCAAGGCAAGTTCAACTCAATTAGTCGCGCTAGAAAGTTAGAACCGGTCAAGCTTAAATTTTTCGCGTCCAGAAAGAATGACCATCTTATATCCGAGTTCCTTTCAGACGCCCGTTTTCCTTTAGGACCCAAACCGAACTATTTGATAAAATTCGAGCATGTATGTGGTAGGAGTGACGACTATGGCAAATTTCATAGAATTCGAGTTAAAATTTTGTCGACGATGTAAATTTAAGGGCAAGGGAATGCAAGATGCATATCAATGGAGCGAACCTGGGTTGTTTTTGTTTGTAGGTAAAAAAATCACAAAAAACTTCAAATTATGTCCATGTAACACATTTACCGTGATTTTTTTTTGTGACATCATAAATCGCAAACTGTATCCACTATGATATATTTACTCTAAACTTTTTTCTTGTGACATAACAAATTCTGAATTTTACCAATGAGACATATCTATCCTCCGTCAAAATTCCATTAGATGATTTTTTAACCAAAATAACGACGTTTTTATTTTACTTCAACTAGGTAGGTGCTATGTCAACACTATTTACTTTCTAGCATCAGTGTAGGCAGATATTTATGGTTCTCATTGATAGAACTTTGGCGGTAAATAAATTTTGTTACATAGGCATAGATTTGGAATTTTTGACGTCACTAGAAAAATTTAGCATAAAATGTGGCATAGTGGTATGAGTTTGGGATTTTTGATATCACTTAAAATATTTTAGTGTAAATATATCACATCCGGTATAGTTTAGAGTTTTTGCTATTGTTTGCTAAGAAGTTTAGCTATGCATATCATGTGAACATTTCCCCATAAAAAACATCACTATGTTAAAGAAAATGCATTTGCCTTGGAAGTTTAACTTCGTGCGTTTGATTTAGCTTAAAAATCGCTAACTAATTGATGTAAAGCCCTATTTTTGATGTCATGGCTGGAAATGAACTTTATAGTAAACCCGTGGAGGATAACAATCAGTCGGGACACTAGATGATTTCCATCTTAATAACTCGAGTAACCCCTTCAAATCTAACCAATTGCATGCAAATTGTTTTGGACTGTGGCCACTTGCATCGACCAAAGTCTTGTACTTGCGTTCAATGGATTTTCAGGTAGCCGGTCTGCACGTACGTACCCCCGACCGATAAAGAAGTGGAGTTAACGATTTGGGCAAAAGGAGAAATAGACATCATCATGTAAAGTGTGTACCTGTTTAGGTGGACCAAACATTCAAACAGGGCCGGTTCATTCATTTTGACCTGGACTTGCGCGAAATATGGGATGCAGAATTACAGCCGATGAGTTCAAATCTTTGAATTGAGAACCTCCTCGCCACTACCCATATGAACTATGAAGGACGACCAGTCGACCCTCGAGCCAATCCAAGAAAAAGCCCAAAAGAGACCAGAAAAAATCACAAAAGAAAAAAGAAAAAAGAAAGACTGTGGAGCCGTCTCGAGACCCGAGATTGCCGCCAGCGGGGGAAGCTTCCTTCGAGCTTTCGTGGAAAAACCATCGCACGACGCACGAAATCGGAGGAGGTGAATGATCGGAAATCTGAAGAGTAATAATATCCGACTCTGACCATAATGGAGGATCCCACCAAGGGAAAAAAAGAACCTAAAACATGCTGAGAAAGACAAAAAGAGGAGAGAAACAAGAAGAAAAATCAATCACGTGCTCCTCGAGCTTTGGTGCGTTGCTGCCGTTCACGTTTCTTGCGGCTGCTGCTGTAAACGTTGATGCTTCGGCACGAGACGACTTAGAATCCGTCGTCCCGGGTGTTGACTTTGACAGCAAAGCGACGTCGGAGTCGTTTTAAATTATTGTTTATCCCGCTTTGCTTCCCGACTAAGGTAATCCACCCCGCCAAAACCGCGTTCCACCAAACCCAGTTTTCCATTTGCCGACACATTCGACTTCTCAGTAAGCTCGAAACCAATAAAGAAAGACGAAGATTCAACGTTGCGTTTCGTGCTTGGACAGTCTTGGAGTTGCATGCACGCACCCTCGTAGTTTAGGTCTTGGGCAAAATTTGCTTTATGTTTTCTCGCAAGTACGTCGAAGTTGCCTCTCTCTCGAAACAAAGTGTTCCATTCCATCGCGTGTTGTCGGGAAATATAAAGACTATTTTTTCCTCTAATGGCGGCCGAAAGCAGATCAACCGTCACCCATCGTGTACCCGTCTGCTCTCTCCCTTTCTTCTATCCCGACACGTGTCCAACCAGGTGATTTTCCTATCGAATTGAAGCCCTGACTCAACCTAACCCAAACCGGACCATTGTCCTAGTTAAGAAAAAAGAGAGATATGCAGAAGAGAGTAATCGTATATAATAAAGCCTATAAATAATTAAATAAGATGACATATCATATTTTTGCATAATCTTGAAAGATACATAAAACTATTAGTATTATCATAAATATCTCTAACATCCTTATGAGTACAAGTTTGAATAGTATCCAACGTCTGAGACATCGTGGATGAGATGGCGAAACTTCCGGATCTAGTTAATTTAAGAGTGACAATCTGGTGGTGGTGTTACTTCTCGAAACGACATGCAAAACATCAGGAAAACAACAAACAGCTATGTGGTTGGTTAACAAAACAATAACTGAGTGATGTGGCCTATACGGTTGGCGTCGTGGCATCAGGCAACCTATACGGTAAGCTTAGGAAAATAGTTATTGAGCAATGTGGCCTATGCGGTTGACATTGAAAGAAAAGCCACTTATGTGAAAGGCTTGATTGGGTGATGCGGCCATTGTAGTTGGCATCGAAACACAACTATCATGGAATGGATTCGACTAAGTGCTTCTTCATATGAGAGGGCTCTGTAGACTATGTGACAAAAGTTCGTTGGCTATCAAATGAGATGAATAATGTTGAAATCAATTTTGATTGGAGGATATTAGGACTTATTAGAAAAAAAAATTAACAAGAAGCAAACTTAGCCTTGGATTGGCACTTGGGTGTGCACCGGATGCACCGGATGCACTTTAAGATCGATTAGTTTTGATACCAAGTTAAGAAATAAGAAAGATATGCGAGAAGAGAGTAATTATACATATATATTACATTTACTTATTTATAACTTTTACGAAATGACTAAATAAGATAAAATATCAATCAAGATACGAGACAATCAAAAAGAGATATTCGCATAATTTTGAGAGATACGAGAAAACCATCAGAATTATCTTAAATATCTCTAACAGCCCTTAGCGCCTCCCTCGCCATGCCTCTCGCCACCTTAGGCAGCGCATGGTAACGTTTTTGTTTCTCCCAATTTTTGTTCTTTTGTTCCCCGGAACAAAAAAAGAACAGAAACCTGTTTGGCAAAACATTTGTTCCCGGGAGCAATTTCTCTAATTTTTTGTTCTCGGGAATAGTTTTGAGAAACAAAAAAAAGTAACTTCTTGTTTCCGGGAACAATTTCTAGAAATAAGCCAATTTTCTTTTTTTTTTCTTTTATTTCTCTCTCTTGCTGTGGCCACCTCCAATCGCTTGGAGCCACCGCCGACCGTCGCCGCCGGCCGCCGTCGCCGCCCGTCACTTGTCGCCGCCCACCGCCGCCCATCGCCGCCGCCGCACGACCGCTCGCCACTGCTTGATCGCCCGTCGTCGGTGAACAGCGGCGGTCGATGGGCTCTGCGGTGGCGGTGGGCGGTGGGCGGTCGTGCAACGGCGGTGGCGGGCGGCGACGAGCGGCGGCGACGGCGACGGGCGGTAGCCGGTGGTGGTCAGTGATCCGTGAGCATGAATAAAATATGAATAAATACAAAAAAGAAATTGTTGCGTCACCAAATGTATTTCTATTTTTTTATTCCAAGAGTAGAAATTTTGTATAGTTACCAAACGGGTTCTTTTACTCTTCGAGAATTTGTTCGCCGGAATAAAAATAGAATAGAACTATTTAAAAAAAATTCTGATTAAAATAAAGTGTTGTCATGCGCAGCCTTAGTGACTGGGACCGCTTGAGGTATCGGGCTTTTACTCGGGACTCGACATTTTCGGAATAAGAAGCAAAATGTGACTTGTAAGACGTCACATGCAATATTCCTTTAACGTGACCCAAGGGGCCCCGTTTACCCGATCTTTTCCTTGGATCGAACCGCATTTTTCGTTTCTGATGCAGCGCTAACAATGAAACTGGCCATTTGCTTTATTAACTACCGCGACACGTCGCTTAGATATGGATCTGTATTATCGAGACTTTTAAGCAAGAAGACAAGGTCCTCACGCTTCGTTCAGTCACAAGAGTTGGTGTTCTTGCCTAACTGAGTTAGGAGGGCTACAGACATTCAAAAAATTGACTGCGTGAATCTAAGGTTGAAAAATCCGTCCCATGTCATCATATTTCGGGCTCACATGTGTTGAGTCATGATACACTTTCAAATTGAGCTTATACATCAGTACAAATAGACCTGTTAAGCGGGTAGATCGGGTAAAAAATGGTTCAAGCCATATCGACCTATTTAATCTGTTTTGCACTTTCATGCAATAAAAATGTAATGATCCATACTTGATCCAACCCATATCATTACAACACTTTCATATTAAACCAAATTAGAAAAACTCAAACCTAAACTGATGTGAGAATCTGGAACGAGCAAGCATGAGATCGAGCGAGGGAAGCAAGGGCAAGAGAGAACGAAAAAAGAGTCATAGAGGTGGTTCGGTTTTAGTAAGTTGTGAATCCATTTTTTTTTTTTTTTGAAAATAAGTTGTGAATCCATTAAACACCCATATTATTTTGGGTCTTACCATTCTAAATCTATTTATCGAATATGATTAATCTATATTACAACTAAATTCATCAAATATGAGTAGAAAAATTTGTCTATGGCCCATTTTGATGATACAATTAGATGATCTTGACAGGATCAATTTCCCCTGGCGGCTCATCTCCAATTTTGCACGGAAATTCCAACCTTGAGCCCCTCAATATGACTTTTTCGTTTTCTTTTTAAATTCAAAAGCAAAGGTGTGATTTTCTATTATCATAGGTAACCTACTTCCTTATGACATCTCTAGTTTACGTATAATATTTTCTCGATTTGAATAGGAGGGCTCAGGAAGCATGTAGAATTCGTCTTCATGACCCCACAACTTGTCAAAAAAGAAAAAAGATTCGTTGACGAGTGTATGGTTCATACGCAAATCAATCAAGATCAAAATTGGTTGGAGGAATAGTTAAAACAGAAAGAAACACGTGAACGAATGATTCTTTTTATATATATATGGTCATACAAGTAAAGTTCGCATTGGCGTGCGATGCGTGCACTTTATAATAAAATGAAAAAACTTTGCTGAATTAGTTGGCACGTCGGACCATCGACGACCAAAAAAAAGATTCTAAAGCAGACAGCGGACAGTCGGTGTCGGTCCAAGACGACAACACCCTAGGAAACCGCACCTTGGATCAAACATTACATTAAGCTATTCGACAGATGCGCACTATCTTCTTACATAGACATAGTCCAAAATTAAATAATGGCAATAATCATTCCTTGATTGGTTTTCTTTTTCTTCCCATTCTCACTAAACTAACATAAGGCAGTCGTGTGGAAATGCCTCGCACCCGCCGCGTGCGGCCATCTTCTTCATTTTTTGAACCCCGAAACACCGCGTGGTAGGTGCGCTGGGTCATGGTACGGCGAAGCTGAAGTCAACCTGTCGACAGGTCGATCAAAAACAGTGGCGTCAATAATCTTTCCAAAAAGTAAGGACTCGATCATTCTTCAGTGCCTAAGATCGAAAGGGTGTCGTGCATGGAACATGTGAGGATGGGATGTGCACTGTGATCATGTGCGTGTGCTAGTCCTGGGAGGAGAAGGCGTGACACGGCAGTGGAGAAGCTTTTAGGTATCTTTACCGAAAGGTGTGGCATTGTGCGTGTCATACTTGACTTTTCGTTTCGATTATAACGCGGAATGGCTCAGGAATTAAACGAAATTTGGACTGGAGAGTTTCCGCGGACGTAGGGCAGTAAAAGCAGTTTGACATTTTACCTCTCTTTACGCTTCTCCAGAAATCTCTGCAAGGATTTTCTCCTGGCCATCGGCAAATCTGCAGGATCACCCGAATGTTTTTCTTGTTCAGCAAAGGGAAAAAATAAGGAGAATTCGAGCATACACGAACCGTTATGCTTTAATAAAACAATCTCATAAAACCCTTTATTAAAAAACACCAGAGATGAAAAAAAAGGGAAGAAAATCAGATGAATAGTAGCACTAACATATATTAAGAGATTCAAACCACTGATGTTGGTGTGATGGAGGAGGCATTGCGATGGCGGGTTTATCTGATTCAGGGCTCTTGGAGCTTTCTTCCATGGCGAGCTTCAGTATGTTCTCGGCCTGTACAAATTCAAGCGTTGATGGATTGCGATCAGGATCGATCTTTTTATTCCTTAATCCTCAACAATGTCTTCTTATTTCAACGGAAATTTATTGAAGCTGTCGGAATAAGGAGGAACGACTTTCTCGGGTCCTAAGCTGGAAAATTATAATGCCAGGCGCCTTTGTTTGACTAGTCATAGGAAAATAGGATTATTAGGGAAAAAAGAAGGGCAGCGTACCATAATGGGAGGGACGCCGACGACGGTCATCTTTCCATTGTAGAAAATCGTCATCGGAGCAATCCTGCCATTTTTATCTGAGATAGGCCTGCGCAAATAAGAAGCTTAGTACAGGCAATAGGATATACTAATGCAAATTACGAGGGTGATAACGAAGGACTCTTTGGATCGACTAGTTCATGTATGCTGACGCGATTCGCCGAACCTGAGAAGAGGACTTCGCGTGGGTGTTGGGGCAGGAAATCCATTTGGACGATCTCTTTTGAAATATGACGACCCCGGTGGAGAGACAAAGAAGGGATCACAGGAAGCGAACTGGACGCCATTTTCAACGCTTGGGATCGTGGGATCGGCGATTCGGATGCCTATCAATGTTATATTCAGCAGAGATCAGCAAGACTCACCAACGAAAAAGGTAAGCACGACTGATGCATTTTAGCTTGCTATGGTGCTATGACGAGCAGGACTCGGGTTCGACATGAGGACAAGGATAGAGATACTAATAAGACTCAGTGATTTACCACTCCTGATGCGGTCATGAATATATCCAGTTGAAGCCCCCGTGATCACACCCGAAGAGCTTGTCCGGTGGTGATCGGGGGGGCCGGAGGAGGCTGTCATCTGCTTCTCCATAGCGAAGAAATCGAGCTCGACCATCGCCCGCGGCATGATCTTGTCGCAGCTCGGAAGAATCCAGAGAGACCCTTTGGGTGGCGGCGGGGGTGGCGGCGATAGTGGCGTGAAGTATATGAGAATGTTCAGAGACGGAGCTGCTGCACAAGGGCTTACGTGAAGAAGAGAAGGAGCCTATATATATATATTTGTGTGTGTGTGTGTGTGTTGTATACGAGGGAGAGAGGGAGAGAGGGAGAGAGAGAAGAGCGACTGAAGGCGGATACGACCGCTAGAGCTCATCACGTATTCCACGAGGTTGGTTTCTCGATCTTGAAAAGGAGGTGAAGAAGGAGAAAGGTCGGGGGGGTCCATAAAAAATGGTGGGGAAGCGTCCTTTTCAGTTTTCACACCACTGCACTGGTACGACCATCTGGTCCGCGCGACCTGGTCCACTCACTCTCTCTCTCTCTCTCTCTCTCTCCCTGTGCTTCGGCAACTTTCATGAAACGGCAGCTTGTCCTGATAGAAGCCCGCGTTTTTCATGTGCCGCTCACATGTGATGAATCTAGGGCTAGGGTCATACTAAACCTGTCAAATGGGTGAGTCAAATTGGGTTTGGGTCGGGTCGAAAATGAGTCAACCTATATTTGACAAATTTAACCCGTTTTGACCCATATTCATATAGTGTAAATCAAGTGACCCATACCTGACTCGACCTATATCCAACCTATATCCGACCCAACCCGTATTACTAATACCTATTAATATTCTAGAAAAACCCACATCTACTATATGTTAATTGGATTAAAACTTCAAATTAAATTAAAAATAGTAAATAAAATAAAAAAAGTAAAAAAAACCTATAAATTGAAATATTTATAAAGAATTAGACTATGCATATGCTTCTCTTATTTGAAGTGAACATACCATCGAATAATTAAAAAGCGTAACATGAATTTTTTTTAACTAAACCTAAAAAAGCTCATTTTTATGATTTTTTTTATAAAAAAAAAGTATTGTTAAAATTTTTTTATGCAATACAAATTTAATGAAAATTTTTTATAATTCTTTTTTAAATATTTTTAAAGAAAATCAAAATTTTAATTTTTAAAAAAATATATTTTTTAATTATATTTATTTCAAAAATATAATTTTTAATAATTATTTTTCTCTTTTCTTCTTCTTCGATCGGCCGCCAACCACGATGACGGCCGGCGACCGGCCATAGGCGAGCTCGAGCCTCGCCAGTCGTCGACAAGGCTTGAGCCTCGCTAGATCTGGTGAGGTCGAGGCTTTGCTGGCGTTGGGCGAGGCTCGATCTTGCCGATCTGGCGAGGCCGAGGCCCCACTCGACATCGGCGAGCTCGAGTCTCACTAGATCCGGTGAGGCTCGAGCCTCGCCAGTCATCGGCGACCTCGAGCTCGCGTGCTGGCGAGCTCGAGCCTTGCCTGGCTTGTGGCCGGCCGACGGCTAAGGAAGGAAAAAAAAGAAAGAAAAAAGAAAAAGAAAAAAGAAAAGAAAAGAAAATTGAAATATGAAAAATAATTATAATTTCGATTTTTTTTATAAAAAAACATTTTTATAAGACCATGGCTCATGGATTTTTTTTTTTTTGTCGATCCTACTCTAATCCTATTCTAACACTCACTCTTAGACTTTTGTCCTACCTCCTTGCAGGGCGTGGAAATCGAAACCCACTCTTGAAATGAAATCGTTCCTATCCTAATCCCTCGTGAGAAGGTGGGGATTTGAATCCCCCACCTCCCCCTTCCAAGTTGGAAGGGTGGCCACTGGGGCAAACCCCCAGTGGTTATGGCTCATGGGTTCAAAGTGGGTTTCCTAATAACTCATTCGGATCTATTTTTTTTTGTGCTCTACTTTTTTAAACCCATTTATGATCCATATTTAACTTTTACTTGACCCATATATGACACATTTAAGTAAAAATGGGTCATAATATGGGTTTATGACCCATTTTGCTAGCTCTAGTTCGTACGTACCTTCTCGCAGTTCCATCGACGCTATCTCCAAAGCATGCTACCCGATGCCAAGGTGAGGGAGGATTGGGTGTGGATTTGGACAATCGAGAGCTCTCTCGTGTGAAACGTTTTATCTGGCAATGCTTGCATGGCATCGCGGTGAAAGGATTCAGTGTTAGCCCTCGATACTTGAGAAATCATTTGGGATAACGATAACAGTTGGTCCGTTTTTACACATTGCGAAATGAGTTTTGCAATTTCTTCAAAAGCTCTACTAATATCTCTAATTTAACCGCATCCCGTTTGTCAAAAGTGGGGGAATTTTATGCTGCAGCCAAGCATAAACCACAAAAAGGTCCAAGAGACGGAGGAGATAAAGAACGGTGCGAGCCTTGTCCGGGACGGATTAAACTTAACACGGACGGAGAGATTTTGATCCTGAATGGGGTTGCTGACGCCACCTCATCACCTAAGTAGTGGGGCTTACTAGGCAAATTGGCAAGACCAATGCCTTTGTAACGCAAGATCCGGGCTCCTACATGGGCCGTGGTTCACGAAAGAGTGGATTGACAAAATGAAATGGATGTGAACACGAGCTTTAACCAACCTCAATGAGAAAAAAAATCCGACAGACTTTTCTTTTTCTAATAAATTGTCTCCTAGACTTTAGATGGAATATGGTAGAAACGGTCAACGACAATTGGCTTTAGAATTAGTAAATAATGACTTCCATCTTTGCTAATGGGCCCTCTTGTTCTTCTCCATCCAGAGAATCACATGTTTCTACCATAGAGAAAGACCCACGGTCGTTACACGTGACCGAATGACATAAAAGTCCTATTTTTCTTGATTTCGGATTTTATTTTTTGAGTCGTTTCTAGGAAATTTCCTCTATTTATATTTTGGTTTTTATTTTAACACTAGACAACCTTTGAAAAAACTTAGGGAAAATTTCAAATAAGGTTTTGAAGTAGCAATATCAATTTCAAATAAGGGCATGATTTCATCGGTTGAGGGCCATTTCGTCAAAATACAATTTTTAAAAAATTATTTCTATTTCTCTTCTCTTTCCTTTTTCTTTTCTTTCCGATGAGGTTGCCTTGCCCATGTCCTCACCTATTGTTGGGCCTTACTAGCGGCCGGCGAGACAACCCTCCCTTAGGTTTGGTGAGGACCGGCTTTACCATGGCCGGTGAGGCCACAAGCTGACCCTCTCCTATGGGTGCCGAGGGTGGCCCTCGCGAGATTGGGCAAGGGCGGCCCTTGCGCAACCCTTTCCAGGCATCCGGCCACTGGTGAAAAGAAAAAGGATAACCAAAAAAAGAAAGAAAAAAGGAAAAAAGGAAAAAAAAACTCAAAAAAGGTAAATGATGAAAATATCCTGACCAATTGGAAAGTCAAGCATTTTTTAAAATTAATATAGCCACTTTATGTCATTATTTGAAACAAAATTCACTTTAGACTCTTATTTAAAAAAATGAGAGCATTTTAGGTCTTTATTTAGAATAACGTTTACTTTAGGTCATTATTTGAGAAAATAAGATAATTTCATGTCCTTATTTGAAATTTTCCCAAAAACTTGGATGGTTTTCTTTTCAACTTATTATTTTTGAAAACTTAGGGTCCGTTTTGAAAAATATTCTACTAACTTTTATGGTTGTCTTTGCTTACAAAAACGAGTCAAAGATAAATATTTTCATAATTAATTACAATCAATGCTCAAATATTTTTATTGATGATGAAATATTCTCCAATTCACTCACCTTCTTAAGATATATAAGTAACAAATTTTTTTGCGTGAAATCAACGGCCAAATATATATACACATATATATTTTCCAAAAAGTTTCCTTCTAATGAAATTACAAGAAGTACCTTGTTTTACTAAAAAGAAAAAGGAAACAGAAAAATTCTCGAAGGGAATTAAGAGCAGAAAGGCATTTGTCCCCCAAGCAACGATCAAGATGAACGAGCATCGAGGCGCTCCGACCGAGCTGCTCATCCGAGGAGTAGATTCTCGCGCATCTGCTGCGTAGACCTCTGCAATCGCCACGGTCTCTGAAACCTGCGAGAAAATCAGGTTCCTTGTCTTAGTTTCGTTCCGTCGAAAGTTCTCCAGCTCCTGTTCACGAAAGGATTCGTCCCTTCCCGTCTGATGCAGCCGAGCTGTTCGATGTAATTCGTGAAAGATACAGAAGTCGGTTCTCGTGTTGGTTACGGTTGAAACCGGTGTATCCATGCTTGCGGTGGCGTTTGTTAGTATTCGAAACATGTGTAGCCTGTAGTTGATGCCAAGTTTTGGCATTTGGCTGAATGGAAGTAAATCCAATACTGAGGCGGCGGCCCCTTTAGCTGAACACAATGCTATTAATGGGTCTAGCGAAACAGAGAGTAAAATGCAGTTGGGAACGCATCGAGACCTCTTCCGCCAAACGGGAATAATTGCTTGGTTGAGAATTTCTGTTTCTGTTATGGATGTTGCAATGATGGGTGCATGTAAAAAGACTTCTATGATAGCTCAGGTTGGCCACAGTCAACATACACTGTGGTTTTTCATGTTAGAGTTTCCTGGAAACAATTTCTTGATGAGTCACTTTGTTCCCAGCGATGTACGGCTGAAAAAAGCTAGTAAATTTGTCTTCTCCTAAACCACTTGAAGCATGGATGTCTTTCTTTGCTTGAAGGAAATGGGAATTGGGTCAAAAGCAGCACAATATGCTTCCACATTTTTGCTTAGATGGAGTTATCAATGATTACTTCAGACACTGAGCATTGTCTGGAACGCATATGGGGAGTAAGTAATGTTACCATTCTATTTGCCAATTGAAGATCTTTGCTCCTACTGATAGCTTGCTGTTTCAATCGTGACTATGTTAGAGACCTTCAGTTGTAATATCAATCTTGCTCCACTGTGCGGTGACCGGTTCAATACATGGGCAACTACCGATCACGAACTTGTGTAACTTTACTGCATTGATGATGGATGATTTTCATAGCGCCAATATTCTTGAAGAGCTCAACTATCTTTCTCCACATGAATTTGTACAATGCTTGCTCTTTTCTTGTTTTTTGAGAGAAGGTAAATCACAGGCTTTCAGACAGTGTTTATCAAAAACAAGCAAAGCTATGATATACAGGTAAAGCATAGACAGGGAACTTTTTTGGTGATTTATAAACTGATCATGCTTACCTCTTGTGGGAATTTTCTGCGAATTGGGAGGAATAAAATTACCTCTCATTAAGATTTGTTCAATTATTCAATCATAGTGAGAGGAATAAATGTTATCTAATTACTCCAAACCTCAAAACCTTCCCAAAATCCAACTCACAAATCAAGGCCCATACACTTAAGGTGGATTAATCCACGCAAGATTGCAGGACAATCCTGGAGAGATGACTTTCTTTGGAAGTTATATGTGTACGAAAAGCCCACAGATCATCTTTGTTATCTAATTCGCTTAATTAATTGTGGATAAAGAAGGTGGAAACAGAAAAAGCAAAGTCAGATATATCGTGCCATAAGGTAGCAATCATTATTTTGTTCCTTTTTTTCAATTATTATCTGTGTTTCTTCAGTTTTGATGATTTCTAAATTCCTGAGGATGTGCTTTCGTAGTATTTTGCTGCGTGAGCAACCTGATTGATGGTTGATTTACGTGGCAGATTTCTGCAGTTTAAAGATTCACAAAACCATTTCTCTGGCCACTAAATTTATCTAGCACCTATAAAAATACAAGTTGTAGATACTGACTTTAATTATTCCTGTATTTAATATGATGAATGTTCTGAATGTGAATGGATGGTTTAAAGTCTATGGCGTAAGGTGATTATGCTTCTTGAAATTCTATGGCATAAGTTGATTATGCCTCCTGAAATTTTAGGCTGTGGAGTAGTGCTAAGTCAGTACTATTTAATGATGACAGGGCGATTGAGATGCGTTCCAGCGACATAGCTGCTGCAGCCCAATTGCAGCTTCCCAAAAAGATGCACACACATGATTTGCTCTCTAAACACGTCAGTGCAAAACCTGAGAAGTCCTGGCACTCACAAAATTTGATTGGATTCGGTGCAGTTTTGGTTGCATCATAGCAATTAATTACTTTTAGAATGTTTAGTCCAAAATCTAGTCAAGTATTTGATTTTTCATATTCAAGTTAGGTCATGATTGATTGTGACAAGAGATTGTGAATTGTTGGACAGAAAATCCAGAGTGCCGATCCTTTCTTTATAGGCTGTAGAACACCTTTTGTGGTTTTCTACGTCTTTTGATTCCTGTGTAACATCTTTTCCAGTTGGATACACCATTTAGCACTCACAACTATTGGTATTGTGATGCATTCATGAGTCATAATTCTTATCTTCGACTCTTTAACGTAAACACCACCAGAAGCAGCCAGGGGACATAATTTGTCTTATATGACTGCTTTTGCATATTTCTGTAATGTCCTTCTCATCTTGGTTATGAAAGGCATGCATCTTTTGACATTATGGGTGAGCCATGGCATTGTTTCTAGGACAATTTTTACCGGTGGTCACTAAACTTTGATGGATTTTGCAATTAGATCACTTAATGTCTTGGCAATTGACGCAGTTATCAATTTTCCAACCAAGTGTCCA
The DNA here is from genome assembly GCA_016097605.1 of Eucalyptus guilfoylei. Taxonomy (NCBI): domain Eukaryota; kingdom Viridiplantae; phylum Streptophyta; class Magnoliopsida; order Myrtales; family Myrtaceae; genus Eucalyptus; species Eucalyptus guilfoylei. The sequence goes on from CM027861.1 coordinate 28,382,145, forward strand.
GCAAAAACTGACATGGCCTGTTATGTGGCAATGTTTACTGCTTTGGCTGACAGCTGACGCATAACGTTGACGTGGTCCCATGTAGACGGTGTGAAAATTGCGAAAAGAGAAAAAAACAAACTGCAACCCTCTGCTTCTTCTTCTCTCTTTCTTAATATTTCCATATTTTATTTTCTTCCTTAAGTTAGGGCTGATGTGGTGGCTGATAAACCAAGTCATCTCCATTGAGACATAGTGGATGCCACGGTTACCACAGTTACCATGGTCAAAGTGCATCAGTTCAATTACAAAAAGTTAAATGTTTAGTGCTTTGAGTTGTTGAAATCAAAGGTCAGTGACCAAATTGCAAAATACACCAAATTCTGGGAATCACTGGTGGGAAATCTGTTCTGCTATGTATTTGGCTGATCTTGCAATCTGATGGTTGCACTTCTTACTGTAGACTTAGGTTTGCCAATCCAGACAGATTTCGAGTAGATTAACTCTAACCTGGACTAACACCCGTCAGGTTTATTCAGTCCTATTCTTTTCCATAAATGCATTTTTTGCCCCAGTCTTGTGTTGATGCTGGTGCTGTGCTTTTTGGTTCTTGTAATGTGCTTTCTTCAAGTCATTGGCTCCGAGTTTGTTTATGATTCTGAAGAGATCACACTTGAGTGTGGATTTTTGAACCCTTGTTTTCTTCACGATAAGAACTATGTTTTGTTTGAATATACTTTAGCTTACAAGAAAGCTCCCCATCTCTTTCAACTACTAACTTCCAGAAAGTGGTATGGTCTTGTGCATAGATGGAGACACTTGGGTTCTCTGTGGGAGGCAATGTGAGGGCAGCTTAAGAGAACTTCTGTACTATCTATACAAGGAATGTGATCCATAAATTATGCTGTTACTTGTTACTCTCTCATTAAGATTTGTTCAATTGTTCAATCATAGTAAGAGGAATAAATGTTACCTAATTACTCCAAACCCCAAAACCTTCCCAAAATCCAACTCACAAATCAAGGTCCATACACTTAAGGTGGATTAATCCATGCAAGATTGCAGGGCAATCCTGGAGAGATGACTTTCTTTGGAAGCCATATGCATATGAAAAGCCCATAGATCATCTTTTTTATCTATTTCCTTGATCGATTATGGATGGAGAAGGTGGAAACAGAAAAGGCAAAGTCAGATATATTGTGCCATAAGGTAACAATCGTTATTTCGTTGTGTTTTTTCAATTATTATTTGTGTTTCTTCAGTTTTGATGATTTCTAAATTCCTGAGGATGTGCTTTTGTAGTATTTTGCTGCGTAAGCAACCTGATTGATGGTTGACTTATGCGGAAGATTTCTGCAGTTTAATGATTAATACTACTATTTCTCTGGCTGCCAAATTTATCTAGCGCCTATAAAAATACAAGTTGCAGATGCCGACTTTAAATTTACGTGCACGTTATTCCTGTATTTGATATGATGAATTTTCTGAATGTGAATGGGATGGGTTAAAGTCTATGGTATAAGGTGATTATGCCTCTTGAAATTTTGGGTGGTAGCATAGTGCTAAGTCAGTAATACCTAATTATGACGGGGCGACTGAGATGCTTTCCAGTGACTTAGCTGTCACAGCCCAATTGCAGCTTCCCACATTTCTCTAAATGAAAAAGATGCACACACATGATTTGCTCTCTAAACACGTCAGTGTAAAACCTGAGAAGTCCTGGCACTCACAAAATTTGGTTGGATTCGGTGCTGTTTCGGTTACATCATAGCAATTATTTACTTTTAGAATCCAAAAGCTAGTCAAGTATTCGAATTTTCATGTTCAAGCTAGGTAATGATTGATTGTGAATTATTAGACAGAAAATCCAGAGTGCCGATCCCTTTCTTTATAGGCTGTAGAACACCTTTTGTGGTTTTCTACGTCTTTTGATTCCCATGTAACATCTTTTCCAGCATGATACACCTTTTAGCTCTTACAACTGTCGGTATTGTGATGCATTCATGAGTCATAATTCTTATCTTCGACTCTTAACGTAAACACGACCATTTGGGATGGAAGCAGCTAGGGGACATAATTTGCTGTATATGACTACTTTTGCATATATCTGTAATGTCCTTCTCATCTTGGTTATGAAAGGCATGTATCTTTTGATTTTAGGGGTGAGCTGTGGCATCATTTCTAGGATAATTTTCACCGATGATCACTAAACTTTAATTAATTTTGCTATTGGATTACTTAATTTCTTTTCAATTGATGCTTTTTGTCCATTTTCCAACCAAATGCCCAGCGAAAAACTGATGTGGCCTGTTATGTGGCAATTTCACTGCTTTGGCTGACACTTGACACATGATGTTGAGGGGGTGCCCTGTGGATGGCATGAAAATTTTGAAAAAGAGAAACAAACTGCGACCCTCTGGTTTTTCTTCTCTCTTTCTTAATAGCTCCATATTTATTTTCTTCCTTAAGTTAGGGCTGATGTGGTGGCTGATACACCGTCATCTCCATTGAGACATAGTGGATGCCACCGTTACCACCGTTACGATGGTCAAAGTGCATCAGTTCAATTACAAAAAGTTAAAAAATTTTAGTGTTTTGGGTTGTTGAAATCAAAGTTCAGTAACCCAAATTGCAAAATACACCAAATTCTGTGAATCTCCGGTGGGAAATTGGTTCTGCTATGTATTTGGCTGATCTTGGAATCTGATGGTTGCACTCCTTACTGTAAATTTAGGTTAGCCAATCCAGACAGATTTTATGTAGATTAACTCTAATCTGGGTAACACATGTCAGGTTTATGCAGTCCTATTCTTTCCATGAATGCATTTTTTACGCCAGCCCAGTTTTGTGTTGATGCTGGTGCTGTGCTCTTTTGTTTTTGTAATGCGCTTTCTTCAACTCATTGGGTCTGAGTTTTTTAAGTTCTTGTTAATAATTCGGAAGAGGTCACACTTTAAAGTGGATTTTTGAACCGTTGTTTTCTTCATGATAAGAACTATGATTTGTTTGCGTATACTTTAGCTTACAAGAAAGCTTCTCGTCTCTTTCAACTACTAACTTCCAGAAAGTAGTATGGTCTTATGCATAGATGGAGACACTTGGGTTCTATGTAGGAAGCAATCTGAGGGCAGCTTAAGAGAACTTCTGTACTGTCCATACAAGGAATGTGATCCATAAATTATGTTGTTACTTGTTACTCTTTTCTAATGAAGGTGACACAAGCTGTGGAAATCATGATCAATTTGAAACATTTGTTGTGATTGTTAACTAAATGACCTAAGTTAGATGGGGCAATTCATCTTTCATATGTTCCAAGTTGAGCATTTGGCTTTTTAATAGGGACATATAATTTAGATTGCTGCGAATGCTTTTAGTGGTCATAAAAGGACACTTCAATGGAAACGAAATGATTTCCCTGAGAACTTTGCTAAATTTGTGAATACATCATGTATTTGAAGTATGCATTACCAAAAACAGGATACTGAATGACTGAACATGACCCATTCTTTCAAGTGTGTGGCAATAATGGGTACCACTTTTGACTTAAACAGGCAGAGTTCTGTATTCCCTCGCAGGGGCAGTATGTTAAATACCTCTGCAGATTCTGAAAGATCCAGCAATTTTCATTAAATAAGTATTTTGAAGAACGTACTTGTGGAAATTGGATTTACATTGTAATTGAGTGATCAGATTAATTAGTCCGTGTTGGTAAATATATGATATTTTAAGTCAATGATAGCTGCAGTAGATAATAAAAAAGAGAATTGATTTCTTGCCCATTATGGTTGGATTTTCCTCGGCTGTGTGACTAAGACGTTTGGTTTGCTTTTCTTTTCCGCATGGTATCATGGCTTTAGGTCAAAGCTAAGAATTATCTTCTGATAATGGATACTTCAAGTTTTTTTTAGGTGTGATTTTGATGTATAAGAGATAAGATAAAAAGGATGGGAATTGGAGGCCGAAAGTGATTGAGCAGTCGGTTCACCGACGTCTTATTAGTTCAGAATTTTTTTTTTACTGCTCAATGAAATCTATTAAATTTTTAATTTGCTTGGGATTGAAGGTCTGCGGAATGTATGATCTTCAGGGCCTGCATTTACTTGGATTACACTTTGGATATGTTCAACTCAAGACAATTTTTATCGTTTCTTGTGCCTTTCATGTTTGTAATTGTCAAATTCTCTGGAAAACCAAGCGGTGAACAAATGCTTGCGGAGTGAAGGGAGAAATTTGAGTGCCTATCAATTGCTTAGATCATTTGGATTATTACACTTTTCAGTTCTGAGAAAGCTACAGTTCATCTTTCAAGCATTTTCTATTGGTAAGATTATGCCCCATGACAATGGATTACCAACTAAATTTGTGCCTCCATGGTCATCCCAACAATTTCCGATGCATTTGACCATACGATTTTTGTCTCTCTGCGAGGAAATTTTAGCTTGGCAGTCCATATTTGGAGCAGCATGAATTTGGAAATGTCTGTCTCGTCCTTCTAGAGTCGTCACGACAGTGGGTTGAACAACCTCACTGGTTGCTTTGAGAATGAGCAAGAATGTCCTAAGATGTATGCGAATTCTCATTTTTTTGACTTCAATATGCTCTTGTAGGGTTTCAGCTTTTAACTTATTCATACAAGCCAAGAAGGGAAACTTGGGAGACAGGATACTCAGTAAAAATTGTTCTTACTATACGTCTCTCCTTATATGTGCGTGTTTGGACTTTAGAGCAACCATTTTCCTTGCAATCAGGAAGGTGAACCTCTTACAGGAATATACCAGGTTTTCCATACCAGTGCATGTTGGGTTTGTTGCCCTGAGAGACTGATGATGATGGAAAGATATACTTGACATGACGGTAGAAGATTCTCTGCTGGTGAAACATTATCTCTGTGTTCCAGTTCATCACCAAGTAAGGTATGAAATATGGGCCAAGCTGGCAATATGAATCGAGGGGAAAAATAATAGAAAAGTTATAAATTTATTGTAATTGTATCAATTAAGTGTTAATTTAGTTTTAAACCTATTGACAATTACTAATTTAGTTTATTCAGCCAATTTTGGTTGGAAATTGCTGATGTAGATATCGGCTATCTTATGTGGCTCCACCGGTTTTGACTCGGATAATTTTTAATAATATTTAATATATTTTCGAATTTATTTATTTCTCTTTTTTTCCCCTTTTTTCATTGTGGCCGGGCGAGGTCATCGGCTACCCTCACTATCATATTGTGCTTCACTAGTGGCTCAAATGGGTTGGCGAGGTCGTGCCTCGCATAGCCTTTGGCGAGACTTGAGCCCTTGCTAGATTTGGTGATGATTAGACCCTCGTGGCCTAGGTGTGGCAAGGGCTCGAGCATCGCTAGGGGCCGGGCAAGGCTTGATCTTGCCACATATGGCGAGGGTTGCCGGCGACCTCGTCGATCCCAATGAAAAAATGGAAAAAAATTAACAAAAAATTCCAAAAAATATTAAAATATTATTAAAAATTATCTATGTCAATATCGGCAAAGTCTTAGGTAGTACTACGCAAAACGGTTGGTAACCGTGGTAGCAATTTTTGGCCAAAATTAGTCGGATGAATTAAATTGGCAAATTGTCAAAATGTTTATGATCAAATTGGCTAGAAAGACAAAAATTTAAGACCGAATCGACATAATTACAATAAATCTATGACTTTATTTTTTTGGTTAATTTTTACCTGAACCAAGTAACATCACTTGCCACGTAGAATTTGTCGAGTTCCTCCTGCCGACGGTGTCATCTTCAAGCTGAGAAGTGGAGATCTTCTTACCAGTCGCGATAGCAGTAGCAACAATGTCCGCGTCCCACTGTAAGGTGACAATACATGTGTCCTTTCTCAATAGCGATCCAGAGCGTCGATGCTGCTTTCCCGATTTTGTGCTTAAGATGAAGATTATTTCTGAAGCGTTAACGATCCCCGATCATATTTTCCCCCCTTGGGGTGATTTCCCTGGGAATTTTTCTCAGTTGTAGCTACTGACTGATATCTTGGCTATCCTGTATCTTGCACGAGATCGAATACAATCTGCGGTTCTCATCGAAGGAAAGCTGTCGACCAATTCTAAAATTGCTGGAAATTACTTCGTTCGGACGACAAGAGGGCTCAAGACTCTTATCTTCTCGGCAGGAATCATCGACATTGACGATTGTCTGAATATATTTCGTCATGACTTCACTTTAAAAGGAGGGCACGTCGACACTAGATCTTTTTCCAAGCATTCAGGTCCCTTTCGCATTTCATCATCATCAATTTGACTTCGGGGCTCGATAGCTGTGCTTCGTATGAGATTTCGGACAGACAATTTGACATGCGCAGTGTCCTACTGATAATCGAAAAGGAAAAGTTCTTTCCTTAGGGAACAAGAGGCTGTTCCATAATCAAGCTCTAATTGCGGTATTACGGTAAGGATTTCATTTCACGGACACAAAGTAAATGCGACTGTCATTTGGGCATGCAATTAAAGCTAAAAGATGGATGATGATGGCGATTGAGAAAATGAAAGATACGTGTGGAAAAAGGGAAGAGTCGGCCCCGAGAAAAGTAGTGCTTCCAGAAAGTCCGGCCCTGCAAACCCGCCAAGCAAATCTTGCACGTCCCCAGCACGGCCGAGCTCACTTCATCTTGGCCATTGAAGTTCGATGGCTGAAATGAAGTAGGTTCACGTGTTGCGGGTGCATACAAGGATTTTTGGCATGCACGACAACGGGATGTGTCCCACGAAAAATTTATCCTTCCTTAATTATTTTCGTTTGCTTGGTCTCAACTCATGACATAAGTATCTCCTCGGTACGTCCCATGCAAACCTGAAAAGATTTGGTGGAATCGTTACCGACTGTTCTAAAGATTTAAGCTATTAGATGAACATGAGATTTAATATTTAAATATTTTATTACTTCCTCCCACGTTTGGTCTGGTTTTTTTTTGCCTAATAATAAATATTAAGCATGCAAATATTTAATTGTCAAGCCAAATAGGGCCCGTAAAAAGCCTCATGATCTACTACTCTGATATTATGAGAGATTTGGTGACATTACTGTTAACTGTTTTAAAGGTTTGAACTGTTAGATAATATAAAAAATAATACCAAGGAATTTCATGACTCAATCCTGATTGTTGGTTCGTATTACGAAGGCATAGACTATATTTATTTTAGAAAAAAATGGAAAATTCTTTTATTTCCAAAAAAAATAGAGAATCACGAAATTAACGAAAGGCGATTCGTCATTTTGCTAAAGCAATATTGCATGCTATGTTAGAATTATATTCATTTTTCCTCACAATCATTCTGTCTGCTCTTATATGTAATTACATCCATGACCACGTGCATAAAATACGAATCAAGTGTATGATTGAGTGCACCGGACACGTCTTAGAGTCGCACGAACCCTAAGGCAAAAAGGTGAAGTTTGCAAAGTCAAAATGGGACTGATTGCGATCGCACCGCTGGTTGATGATCAAAGTAATAATTAACACGTAAATGTCAACAATGATATCACAAAAGGGAGCGAAGTGGGCGGTGGGTCATGTAGAAAGAAAGCAAAAATCCTGATGATAATCGATGATAACCCGCCGGCCCTTCCTCCCCCCCCCAAAGAATGAAAAAAAAGAAAAGGGGCAGAGGAGGACATCACAAGACATGGAACAAAGTGGAAAAACATGGGAGGAGATTGGAAATGATGAGGTTTCGTTAATAATAATGGCGAGTGGGGAACGGTGAAGGATGAGAGAAAAGGAGGTGAAGATTATTGAGGAATGTTTTTTTAGGGTTTTTCTCAGGGGCATGCAAGAAAAGGGTTTTTCGATTCCTACGCAAGAAGCGTGCCTGTTCTTGCTGATGAGCTTTGCCAGTGGATGGTGTCTCGTGTAAGAAATAGGGATGGGCAAGTACTTTTCCTCTGTCTAAGCCACACGTATAGATGATCGTGCTAGGTATGCATATATATATATATTAAGTGGTGATTAGTTAAGATTTTATATTAAGTGGGGCCACAGATTGAGTAGACATCTAAACCAATTTGTCGTGTTCAACACCTAATTAGATTGTATCAAGCCAAAAATGGTGAGGTTCTTCTCAATCAAGTAGTTGTGGAAGTGACTAATATCAGAAAAGCTGCCGACTTCATAAATTTAAATACAGCATCTATCATACAATCAAATGCAAACAATTAATGTCATGCTTAACCTCTTGACCGAATTTCTATTCATGTCTTGTCCGGACCATGATTTCATGAAGGGAAGTCCAAGTTTATCCACACCTAAAAAGCACCTATTGTGCCCTAATGTTTATTCACTTTTCACTGCTTATTCACCTTTACCCATAACTAACGTGCAATAAATTAACAGTTTCGTGCATGTTTTGGGACGCATCCCATCATTTTTGGGCCAAAAAGAACACATTCCCTTATATGAAGTAATGAAATGCGTGCATATGCTTATAGTGGCCTATATAGAGGCATCGTTCGATTTTTTCTTAATTATTCGATTCCGCATGCAATGGAAGATGGAAACTCTAGAAGACGCCAAAGCTTGCATGAGAGGCGATTCTTGATGCTGTCTAATTTCTCTCCTTGTTTACATAGCACCAACGCGAGCAATCATTAACACCAGTTGCAAAGTCCATGCACGGGAACGGCTCGTTCAGAAACGCATGAGATAATTCGCCCATCAATAGAATCGACATATACTTTAGATCCATTGTTTTCCAATCCTGCTCGGAGACCATTTTAGCAGCTTTTGATACTACAAGCGAGCTGCTCAGATTTCTTTATTTATTTTCATCTGCACGCCTCCGAAATTTAGTGGCGCGCATTTTTCGAGCGTCGTCGAATACTGATCATTAATGATTCATCGTGATGATAGTTTGCATAATGTTTCCATCACACGTGAAGTCTCGTTCACAGATCTATCAATCATCGGTTATCTCCACTATGGGCACAAAAAGCCAAAGACGACAAAAGCTTTTCGAAGGGTTGCTTCATTTCTAATCCTGGGTGATTGCTGTTCATTGCGTAATCAGATACCGCTCGATTTTCTTTCTTCTTTTTTCACTATGAACAGAACAGCTCAAGCAAACTCGCGTTCGATCTGGTGAAGAAAAACAAAAAGAAAGGATTGTCAGGAACTCTCGCTAGTCTGATAAGCAGACTGGAACGACAGAAGACATTCGTGGAGGAAAGACTTGAATAAAACAAGGGAAAAAGAGGAAGCCTGGGTTCGTTTCTTGACAGAAGAAAGTGCAAGCTCGATTGGCGAATGCGCAAGTCTCGACAGGTGAAGAAACCCCACCTGCAATTGCAGTGTATTCCCCACATTCACATGGCCTGGCTGTGGAACTCATTATGCCCCATGCACATGCAAATCTCTCTCTCTCTCTCTCTCTCTCTCTCTCTCTGAACAAGACAATAGAACAAATAATTGTGGTATTGTCGTAGAGGCGATTAATGATGATGATATTGATGACGTATTGATGACAAGATCAGATAAAATCCCTTGCCGATCTCATCTAAGATATGCCTACAGCTGTGTAATGCACAAAGCAGAGCAGGAAGACCTTGGTTTTGTCGAATGGGAACAAAGAATGCTGCAACAAGAGAGTTGTAGATTTTAAATTAATGAGGGACGCTTTAAAGATGGATTCCTTATAGTAAATAATGATGAAAAAAATAGAGCTGCAACATCTTTATTACTTGGTCATACTTGCATTAGGCTCATATGTCGGATTTGAATCTCTAAACAACAACGATCAAGTAAAATCCCCTTTTCTATTGTTAGTTATAAGATTTATGATCAATATCTTCGGTGGAAAAATATCGAAAGCATATTCATATTTCACACAATGACCACTTACGTATCCTTACTTCTGAAAAATACCAAACACAAACAAAAGATTTATCTTAGAACAACGATTTTGCTTGCTCACATCAATTATCCTTGTACCCTATCACATTCTCACATCAGTTATCCTTCTACCCTATCTACAAAAATTTCATTTTCTTCCAAAAATGCCAATTCCAAAAACCTAAATTCTTATTGCTAAACCAACTATTAACCGAATCAATAGAACCACTCAACCCTTAATCAAGACGCTTAACTGAACTTGTAAGGAGAGACAATTCTGTCTTAGACATATGTGAGTTGTATTTATAAAAATAGCTGCACGTAAATCGTTACTGTTTAAAATATAGTTGATTTGATTTGTTATCACGTATCTTCTAGATTATAAATCATGTAGAAATCTGTAACATCATCGAATTCTAAAAATACTTATCATATGTTGATGACCGTAAATTAGTGAAGGTCGTTCGCTTTATCTTTGCAAAATATTTTAGTCTCTCGTGTGTGCTTTGGAGTCACCTATTCTCGTTCTCTGGTATTTCAACAATCATAAGGAAAGGAAATTGAATAAGATCCCATTACAACCAACAAATGATGACAATTTTGGCATCTCATAGCATAGTTTTCTCAACTAACTTGCTTACCTGATCTTGTGAAATAACTTAATAAACGAATCTGATGCGTTAAGAGTTGGGTATTTCTTCGAAAACAAAATTAACTTTTTTATTTTCACATACGTTTTATTTGCAAATTTGAAAGTTAATTAATGTTTTTACGTGGTTGCACCACGTGGCATGATTGCATGGAACTTTAAGCCAAATGCATCTTTGTCCCATTTTCACTCTTGTATATTGTAATGAACTAGAGTTTATGGTCAATGACATTTTGATTGAGATTAAGGAAGTGTTTGTTTGAATGAAAGTATTTTTTTGCAATTAGTTTTTTTTTTCAGACTTTCACCCATTTAATTATGCGAAACGACTAGTCAACTGAAAATACTTCTTGATTAACAAAAATATTCATGCATAAAATTAGAATAGTGTATTCCTAAATCTAAAAATATGGAAGTACTTTTCAAAGTTACTCTTCTTTTTTTTGGTAAGGGACAAAATTACTCTTCTTTACCTTTCACTTTTCTAAAAAACTGATCACTTTCCTTCCTCCCATTCATGGCACAGAAAAAACTCAAAAGAAGCAGCTACCATTCAATGGCCGCCACCGTTGATGGATATCGACATAATCTGCATTGTGCAAAACCTCCATCACCTCTGGCAAAACTCCTTTTCCTCTTCTCCTTTCCTTTCGCAACTCTCTTCTCCGCGCTTTCACTTGACTCTCGTTTCTCACCTCAAATCATGCACCACTGACTCTTCGAAACCCTCACTCGTTGTCACGCTCGATCTCCTCTCCCTCATTTCCCTCTCTTTGCAAAGCCCTGGTCTCTCTTCTCATTGCTTCTCTCCTACATAGACTTGTTTGTTTCTTGTCAATTCTCACATGACGTTGACGCAGTTGCGAGATGGGCGAGAGTCGTTTTGAGTGATATTGATGGAACAGAGTTTATGAGATGGATGTATGCAAAATGTAGGATAAAATACGATCGCGATCAAGGCATACAAGACGTGCCACCAGCTAGGGATCAAGATTGGAATTGACAAAACTCACTACCAAGGCCTATAGAAATCACCAACTAAGGATATAGGATTTTGGGATTGAAGAAACTCACCACCAAGGCTTACAGGAAAATTACCAACCTGATACAGTGCTTCTTTGGCTCACCACCGATGAAGAATCAACCTTTTAAGGATACAGAAATCATGAGTAATCCACTCTTCAAAGGTATTTGCTCACAGAAAAATCTCAAATATTCATTTACTCAAAATTAACAATCTTACATTTAAGAATTCATCTCATTATATAGAGAGATTATTACATAGGAAATAGATTAAACACTGAAGATACGGAAACTACCCAACATTAATGTCAGAGGAACTAGAAAGCACAATAAAAATTAGGAACTAGAAAATGCATTAAAATACTTTGAGACATGAACTTTGACTCTTGGAATTTACAACCCACTTAAGACTCGCTAATGACACTTGACTAGACACAAAGTAATTAAAATTACACTCTAAATTCGTTTGTCATCTTGGGAAGCCTAGTTGACACTTTAAAAGGTCATCAAATAGCAAAGGAAATTGTCCAAAACAGCCATTGGCTCCCAAATAATCGATTAGTAGTCTCAGAATTGATAACAAGCTTGTAAATTGATATAAAAAACCATGAATTCGGCAATTTGTCCGTCGAATCGGCAACTCTCTTGCATAATCAATATCTTCAACTTGAATGGATCCGCAAAGCCCGATGATCCCGCATCAGACGTGAATTCGCTCAAAACTATCCAGTTCGTCAGTACTCTCCTCAATGTCTTATAAGCCAATAACGTCCAATCCGTGGTGAAGTAGATCCCCCCGGCCCCCCTCTCCCTCTCTCTCCGCGATGCTCCCACTTGGCATCCCTCTCTCACTTTCATTTTCCTTTAATGTAAAATTATGAGTTTATATGATAAATCTATTAAATCTTACTGACGTTTGCATTAAATACGTCGAGTGCTGGATCGAGATGGAAACAAAATTTATTCCTTGCTATTCACAACACAAAAGTATGCACACCGGCACTTTCTAATAGAAGCTCCAGCATTTACATTAGACACTTCTTAAAATTTAATGTTGAAGAATTAGGTGCTAACGTTAAGCACGCACTAAAATGGGTACTCGCATCTGCACATTACATGTGCGTTGCCCAAAAATGTCTCCTCTGGGTCGAATTCTCTCCCTCATAACATATGGTATAAAAGGGTAGCAACAAAAATGTAAAAAATAAAAATCACCGCTATAAATTTAGATTAGGGTCCCATTCCTTTAAAGCAATGTTATTCTCTAAAATAGTTTTGCTATATTACACAATAAATCAATGTTATTTGTAATAATTAAAACAATCTATATTATTATTGCGCATATCCACGTATAATATAGAATTTTGATTTATCTATACAAACGTGAGAAATGGCACCATTAAAAACAATTTTAAAATCATCGGAAGCGGAACCGTAAGTTGCACTTACAAAAATAGTGAAATTATTATTAAAAAAAAAAGGAATTGATATGGTCACATAATAATAGTCAAAACTCGTTGATACGTTCTTTGACTATCAAGAATGGGAAGAACCTCCTCCTAGTGCCTAATGAATTCTGGGAAAAGCCTAAAAAGGAATGATTGTTGGGCCTCTTTTTAAAATGTAAGAACGAAGAGGCGCGTATACTATTTCATTAACTCATGCGACTGCCTCTCTCTCTCTCTATCTCTCTCTCTCAAACGACTTCTTCTCCACAAGCGTCCAAACGTAGAGAATTGATGGAAAGTGGGTTTGGCTTTTGCAAGATCCATGTTCATTTTTTCTTCCTTCCGTAAACTAAACCACTTCGTCCACCATGAATAAGCCTGTAAAGTCTCTTGTGGACACAACACCCATCCCTCTCGTCTATCTTGATCTCCCGATTCCCAAGCAACATGTGTCAGTCGAAGCCAGGCTCCCCAGATAGAGCTCAGATCCCACAACTTACCTCAATCCATGGCTCAAGCCCAGATAAAGAACAAGCTTGAGGGAGATAATATTGTTATCAGGTTTCGTCATCGAAAGGGGCAGGTCGGGTCTCGGGTTCCTGTGGCATGATCATGGTTCTAGCTCGAGATCAGCTTCCTGGCAAACCGTGTCGTAATCCGCCTGGTCCTGCGTGTGTTGTGTCTGATCTAGAAGTTGATCTTCATCTTGGTCAAATGGCTGAAGATGAATCGAGAACTAACAGTATCAATGAGGAGGCCTCATCAAGCTCAAAGGATGTTGGAGATCAAGAAGAGAAGGATGAGGCGTGGCTACAACTAAGCATATGTAGCCATACTAGAGCGAACAACGGTGACAAGAAGTGTGATCGAATCGAGCCAACTGGTCAAGGAATTAGCCACGGAGTATCAGTCGAGCTCGATCTATTACCAAGCGGATGTTCTTGGCACCCGACACCGCCCTTAACCCCCATCTTCGATGTGCCTAATCTTAGAGATTCCAGGCCAATTACCAGTTTTGCTAGTGGTAGAAGTACTAATCATAGCTCATCTTATCTCTTTCAACCCCCTACAGGTAGTTCGACTTTTCCCACTCATGGGTTCAATTGGCCCAATTTCTCGTTGTCGCCGTCGCTCCAGTGTTCCTCATCTTCTTCTCTAATACCACCGCGGTCAAATCTTCCTCCTTCCTTTCAACTTCAACTACAAGTAGATGGAGCATCGGGGTCGAGCATGGATTTTAGGGTCATCGACACTCCAAAGAGAACTTACCCTGGAGTTTGGTTCGTGTTACGAGCATCACAAAATCAGTAAGTGAAAAAGAGGCAACGCACGTACAAAGATCACCAGTCCCCACTCGTTTCTTTCCACCATCATTATTTTCTAAAGCCGCTTTATCTGAGACTTTTATAATGCTCTTTCTAATGTATTTTCTTCTATTTGTTTCCCGAATGCAGAGATAAAGAACCATTCTTGCCCCAAATACCCAAGATTTACCTCAGAGTCAAGTAATGCACATATATAAGCTTTCATTTGGGTTTTTATGCTCTCTGTGGCTGTCTCAATTGTGATATAGATTTTCTGAGATTTTTTCTCTTATTTGTCATAACCTTCAGGGACGGAAGGATGACAGTCCGATTTTTAATGAAGTACTTGGTCAAGAAGTTGAGACTGGATAGCGAAGCAGAGGTATGTACAACAATCGTTGCATTTTATATTTAGCCCACGTTTTAAGTTTTAACGAGGATAAAGAGCTTAGCTAGCTGATTAAGTTTGCTAAATTCCTCTCAGTATGATCGAATAATTAGCTGATTTGCATTTGACCAAGATTAAACGGCTTCATGGGTAAACAACCTATTCCTTCAATGATCGGTTATGTTCATGCATGGACATGGTCGGCATTTGGAAGCATAATAGAAACAGAAGATCTGGAAATTGTTAACTAGTCTGGCTTTTTCCTTGTGAAATTATCATATTTAGGTAGAGAGTATATGTTGCTGCAGTCGTCGTCTTTTTAAATAAAGCTTGCCATCGGTTCAGTTTATGTTCCATCTTCTTCCTTAGGGAAATAAGACGAGATCTTTGTCTTGTCTTGTCAGGGAAACAAATTGTCATAATCAGTTACAGTTTTTATTGTTATGGGTCTAAGTAAAAAAGATTACAGTGAAATGCTTGAGGGTAGACTGATATCATAATATATACCACCCACCTACCACCTCTCTCATGACTTGAAAAGAAGGATATTACACAAAAGAAAAGGAAAATGGATCAAGGAAAAAGGAAGAAATCGGTTCTGCCATTTAAAGCAATAATTAGACCCGGTACTAAAAGCAGAAGTAACACCACCTTCTATTGACATAATTGGAAAAAACATAAGAAAAAGAATATTTTAGAAACGATCAAGCTTGAGAAAAGTTTATGCGTCTTTGACAGAAAATGCCCTTGCATTTGCAATTGGAAGAATTTCAACCCCAAAACTTGATGATATTTTAGCCCGGAGAGAGAGAGAGAGAGAGAGAGAGTACTAAATGAAGCTTAAATATGATGTTTGATGTTTCATAAAGTGTTTTAGATGGTTTCTCTTTTAGTCTCGAATAGTTGATCAGAAAAGTGCTGCTCCGCCCATTTACATTAGCTCTGATTAGCTAGAGAATAAAATTGATGCAGCTATACATTGCATTGATTAGGTCAATTCCTTTTCCAAGGCAAGTGACAACCTAACAGTACGCGGAAACACCTAGTAGAGATGACATCCTCTTAGTACAGGAGAATAGAAAGCAGTATATAGGAGGTCCACTTAGTTAACGAGAAGAACCAAGCTTAATCGAATCCAAAGATAGAATGGAGATATCAACTATACATAACACGGTGCATTCACTCTGGATTTAGAAACCTCGAGTCAATGAACAGAAGAACATGGGAACTTTATAAGAATGCGTGTGCTGCATGTTCTCAATGACATGCCAAAAACCATTAAAATGTTCCTTCAGGGATCACAAGGGCAATATTCTGGGGTTTTCACACTTCCAATTAGCCTGAATCGAAATGATTAGTACTGAAAATACTTGTTCATCTACATCTCTTCTCAGTGGATGCTACTACACGCATCGACGAGAATTTCATGAAGATATTTTTAGCTCGATCGCCAAGCAATAAAAAGGTGTGCCTTATGAACTTAGTGGAGGTAAGGCGATAATCAAGTCTCCGTAATTAGTATTATATCCAAGAGTTCACAAAAACAATATAAAAATCAGTTGAACAACCCTGCCCTCAATACTACAGATATCCTTAGCTTTGTGTTGCTCGTTTTTTCTGTAACGAGAAGAATACTCACATTAGCTCGCTGATATGAACTATATCCGGTTGTCGTTTGGTCAATAAAAACTTGCGTACTTCAATGTCCTAATGCCGACTCTTTTTTTTTTTTTTTTTAATCTTATGCTTTCATTCCGTGAAGTTAGGACATGACACCATAAACAATCCATATGTATTTCACCAACCATTGTCTAAAGAAACAGCTGTATTAAGCTGCCAAAACCTACTACACGTTCATGTACTTTATTGATTGATTATTCACGCGAAAGTAGTGCAGGAGTATATTGCACTCAAAGTTCTCTTTGCCTTTTGATTCCTTATGAAGTTTTCGTGTTTTTTTATTGAATTCGGTCAGCCATGACTGGCATTGGTTTGACAATTTCTTCTGAATTTAAAATTGCGGAACTAATTTCCTCTGGTAAGTTGTAAATGAATTCATGCGATGCATGCCGTTCATGTAGTCTATCTCGAGACTATGCTATGTATCGATTCTTAAGCTTCCACGGATTTCCTAAATGATTTAGTGTTTAATTCGAATATATACATCAAACACCATATTTAAATCATAGAATTTCTCACTTAAGAAAATCATAGTGTCATACCCATCACATTGTAGATAAAATCTTATCAGATATATGTGGACATTGTTTTCTGTGTATCCATAATTATAACTATTTAGCCAATAGATTCAAATATCTATGGTTATTAAAAACACAAAAAGCTTTCTGCTTTTACTTCATCTAGCCCCTAGATTGAATTCCCATATGTCCTTCTGCATGTCTAAGAAGAGTTCATTAATGACTTGAAAGGCTTGAATATACCATGCTATAGTTTTTAGACTTGGCATGGATGAACACGCCTTGAACTTATCTCCTTGTCTTAGGGAAAGGCTGTGCTTCTTCCTGGACAGGTGGAAGGAACTTACGGCTTCATAAAAATAATTCAAGTGAACTGAACCTAGAACAAGAAAAAATTCCACCTTAGCCTAACTCTCTCTCTTTTACACTCCCATTGCCTTAGTCGCAATAGCCCTAGTCCTTCGTCGCTGCCCCACTCCCCCACCAATCGCCTCCTCTCATAGCCCCACCAAATGACGCCGAAACCACGCCGCCATCGCGCCACCACCTCCACTGCCTAGACAGTGGCTCGCGCATCTCTCCATCTCTGTGTCGACACACCCACCCACATGTGGCGATCCAAGAGAAGAGAGAGGCGAACGAACCCGGGCACACTGTGGCGGCAGGGGTGATGGCTCGAATCTTGAAGCGACGACGGCGTGGCGGCCTAAGGGGGTAAGGAGCGGCGATTGAGTCCGTGTGACTGCGCCTTCGGGGGAGGGTTTTTGGGCTGAAGGGAGAGAATCCGAAAATTAGGGTTGAGTGGAATTTTGGTGTATTTGGCGTAAGATGACAAGCGGGTGATTCATAGGCTAAGATGAAATGTGGGCGATTCATAGACTTATAATTGACTCTTCTTCACTTGTCCAGCAGTAGCGTACCATAAACTTACCCAAATTACACGTGCTCTGTCTATCCTTGGAGTAATCCGTGTAAGCCCTAGTGTTCTTTCCCAACTTTGCCCAAAAATCTTCGTTTCCCAATCCTCTCGTCATGCCTCTCGCATCCTTGACCTCATCCTTGGACGGCTCGAGTAGGACCGTCGACTCCCTTTTTAAATTTCAACAGATGGTGCTAAAAGAAGAGCCCATCAAAGTACTCCAAGCGGGGCCCTTTGGTGGACATAATGTGTGTGCACACATGAAATCAATGTCACCCCATCACATCCTCCCCACGACCAACCGCAAAATCAATATAAAACATAGAATGATTTTGGACGAAATGAAGCCACACAAACACCTTCATGATTTACGTCGAAGAAAAGCAATTCGTGGGGAACGATTCGTACAACAGAATCATTCGACTCCCTAGTTGTTGACACGGACGTCTAAGGAAAAGCATGTACGAGGCACGTTCCATAGTTGAAAATTTGACTTTGATACCCTATATTTATCTTGCTCCTTTTTCTTATTTCTGTCGACACGTAGTAGTAGGTGAAATAGGCTCGAACATTAAACGGTCCATTAACGATTCCTATGAAGCACTACTTTTCCCGCTTCTTTAAGGATTATATAATACTCCGAGAGAACATATTAAATTCATGGTGCGGTGGGTAGTTCGTGGAGGAACTTATATGATCCTTCAAGCTAGGGTTTTGAGAGCAACGTGAAGGAAGGGGTGCATGAAACGAGGCCGACAACTAGAATGGAATATGATGACTTTTGGGGAGCTACCTAATATATCGTGCGTATTTCTTATGGTGTTTTTCAATCATTCAAATTTGCGTTTCTTTTTTCAAGTTGATGTGACGCGTTTGTTCATATTATTGTCTCGTGGATATGAGGAAACACATGGATTCTAACGTGATAAAAGTCTAAAGGGTTATGATTACACAACATTCCTTACGAGCTAGAGAATCGGTGGGTCTGATGAAAAGATTCATCTTACATATTGCTTGAATGTGCATACTAAGACTATTGCGCATGTGTCAATATCTCAATTTTATTTATGGAGCATATTCCGCTGCTTCTGAAAAAAAAAAGGCACTCATGTGCTTCACTCTTGGATGAGTGGCGTGTGCTTTGAGTTAGTTTTTTAATTGAACTCTTCTACTTGTCGTTAATCTAATGATGAATGTATAATTCATTTCTTACATCGATAGTGGATGTGAATATAATAAAATCATTGTTTTAAAAAGGATTCTTGAGGATGCTATTATTCTTTTACTCCAATAACCATGAAATTGACATGGATTCTTAATTTTCTTATGATGAACATTGTATGCATAGATGACTCGAACGCAAGTGCGCATGATCACTTGACACATGCACATATTTGGATTGTGCTAGCTGCCTCTATAATATTATGCAAGTTTCAATGTGCGATTAACCATAATCTATGTTTTTTTTTGTGTGATGGAAAATCAGCAGGTTGAGATAACATGTAGAGGCCAAAAGCTGCTGCCTTTCTTGACGTTGCAGCAAGTAAGAGATAACATTTGGAGTCCAAGCGATGTGGTGACTTTGCTTCCTGAGTCCGCAACGGCATCGGACCACATCATGGTGCTTCACTACGGTAGGGTCGCCTGAAAAAAAAAATGTAACTTATTACTCACAAGTCACGACTTTGTATTTGTTCTCAAGCGATGCGATCTAATTTATTAATTAAACCCTATTATTTATTTTATCCCAGAGGGTTATTTAGTTGCGTGATCAAAATCATACATATACTTTCTTTATGTGATATTATTGGTATTTGCTTTTCTTTTATGGGTAATGTGTAAACTAACCTATAATCTGTCAAAAAGGTGGAGCGGGAATTAGCGAGGTATTTTTTTATGTGCTTTTTGCATGCATTTTTTGCGCTTTTTTTCCCTCATTAATTTCAACTAGATCTGCTGGGTTAAAGAATGCATGTCATTCACTACAACACAGGGAAGGAATTATCTGCTTTCCATTGTCAGAGTCCAAAAGATGAGCCAACAGATATTTAAATGAGAAGACTAAAATTTTGTCGGCTGCTAGAAAAACTTGGGCAGAATTCTATTATTTTGTCTATGAAAATATAAATTATTTCTCCATGTAGGCGAATTTCAATGAGTATTGGTAAGTATTAAAAAAAATGCTGATGAAAGAAATAGTGGTGTTCCCTTTCTCCAGATATATTGGTGGACCAACACTTATAAAATTACCCACTTTTTGATAGCTTGCAAATTAGCAATTTTTACTAACTTACCATAACTTGCAAAATTTACTAACTCTTCTATGTATCTACTAACCTAATTTAAGGTGACTTACCAACTTTTGTAAGATTAAACTATCGACTCTCATCATTTGAACTACTTACCAACGTTTAATTATTTTTCTTAGATTTTATCAACCTCTCCGTTGAATTATCAACCTTTGGTTGCCTTTATTAATAGTTTCTTACCTTTACTAACTCTCTTTAGAAATTACTAACCTAAATTAGTATGACTCATCATTTTTTCTTCCATTAAACTACCGCATAATATTGGGTGATAAACTCTTATTTGAGTTACTTATCAACTTTTAGTTGATTTTTTTTAATTCGTCATTTTTTTTATCGTTTAGAAGCATTTATTTGCATTATGTTCTCCTATTAACACTTTGAGTTTAACAAACTTTTTCAAGAAACTACATGTCTTAACTAGAGTAGATCATCAACTTTTCTCGAATTTAGGTTATCAAAAAGTGTTGGGTTATACAATTCTTATTTGAGTTACTTAGTATAAACTAACTTAATTTAAGCATCTATACTTTTCATGATGAGTGTCAAGCTATTTGGTAAATCATCAACGAAGCACAATGATAATCATATATATGAGATTTCGGCACACGTGAATTACTTTCTTAGGATGATGACTAAAAAAATTCCTAAACTTTAGTTCAATGTGCAATATGATCCCTAAATTTTTTATTTAGCCAATGTGTTCCCAAAACTTTTAATTGTGGTCGATGGACTTTGGGAAAATTCTAAATAAGGATTTGAAGTGCCTTTATTTTCTCAAATAAATGCTTGAATTTGATTATGTTTCAAATGATGGCTTGAAATAGCTATATCAATTTCAAAGGACTTGACTTTCTAGTTGGTCAATGACATTTTTATCCTTTACATTTTTTGAGTTATTTCTTTCTTTTTTTATGGTTTTGCCTCTCTTCTTCGTCGGTGGCCAGTCTCAAGCAATGGCCGACCACCGGCGACACCCATAGAGTTTGTGCCCTTGGCGAGGCTACCCTCAAAATTCACAAGCAAGGGCCGCCCTCGCTAGCCTCAAGCAAGGCTAGCCCTATCTAGATTTAGGCAAGGGTCGCTAGGCCCTTGCCGGCACTTGCCAAAAAGAAAAAGAAAAGAGAAGAAAATAATAAATTAAAATTAGAATTTCTTTTAATGAAAATGCCCTTGATTGGCCGAAATATCTAGCAATCGGCAACTAAAAAGTGAGGGTATGCAAAAGAACCTGAAATCGCCCGTGTCAACTGGAACTGGACCAAACCACCCAAGAACCAATGGTTCCTAAGAAAATTGATCCGATTCCCGATTCCTGATTCCAATTTATTGGAATCGGTGGGTATCAATTCAGTTCTTGATTCCAGGTGGACCGAATCGGTTATTTAAATAAATAAATTTAATTTTTAATTTTAAAAAATAACAAATCTTAAATCCCTAAGCTATCGACTAGTTTTTATGTTGGATAACTATCTGCTTTTGCCCATTTACAACAAGTTTGGTAAGCGTGCTCCCTTTCTTACAAACTTTCCACATACTAATATTGTTGATTCATTGTCTCTAACTGGAAGTGTCTTTAATAAGGTGATTCTGTTGTGTAATTCTTTGTTGCGTATTACGGTGCTGATGCGTGAAGCTTGGTGGGATTGGTTCTATAGACCCATTTGGGAATTAGATCAAACCAATGGTCCAATTCGCAAGTGAATCCATGGAATCAATGGGTGGTATTCGGTTCCAATTTTCAGAATCAGTCCTTAGGGTGCATTTGATAACCATTATGTTCCCGAGAATAATTTCTGATCAGAAATGATTCTTTTTTATTCTATTATCGAGAATAATTTCTAAGCATTTTAAAGCGTTTGATAACTGTCCAAAAATTCAAATCCTAGGATAGAAATGTGTTTCATACCATTCTCAAAATTTCTAATCCAAATCATTTTATTTTAATTTTTTAATGATTTATTTCATTTTTTCTTTTTCTTTTTTTTTTTTCCTTTCTCTTCAAGCTTTGGCCGATGACCTCATCGGAGCATTGCTGGCCTCGGGAAGGCTGCGTCTCATTAGCTGAGGCTCGCCGACAGTTAGGCGAGGCTCGCCGGAGGCTGGGGGAGGCTCGTTTGGCCACCAACAAGGCTCTAGCGAGCTCGCCAGACCTCACCTCACCAATTGTTGACGACCTGCAACGGTGGATGGCAGTGGCGGCAATGGCTGATGGTAGCAGTAATGGAAGAAGGAGAGGGAAGAAGAAGAAGAAGAAGAAGAGAAAAATGGGTTGGCTTGATTCTGAAATTGTTCCCGAAAACAAAAATTTATTTTCGGGAACAAAAATTTTACCAAATAAATTTATGTTCCAAATCTATTCTTGAGAATAAAAGAATAGAAATTTTTACAGTTTTTTTTTTGGTCAGTTTTACTTTATTTCTACTCTAACTCTCATTTTCAGACTTTTGCCATGCCTCCTTGCACGGCGTGGGAGTCAAAACCTACACTTAAAACTAAATCGTTCCCACCCTAACCCCCCGAGAATGTGGGGATTCAAACCACCCATCACCCATTTCCATGTTGGAAGGGTGGCCACTGGAGCAAACCCCAATGGTTAAATTTTTACAGTTTGACCGGTTGCTAAATGCGTTCTCAATTCTAGAGTGGAAACCACTCACTCGGACTATACTCACCCCTATTAATAAAGTTAGACTCTTATTTTGAAACTGTTATAACCACTTCAAGCCTTTATTCGAGAGTACCACAAATACTTCAGGTTCTTATTTGAGAAAATGAGAGTACTTCAAGCCCTTATTCAAAATTTTCCTAGACTTTTGATACATGTTCAACTTAGTCCTTGAACTATATAAAGATTTTTAATGTTATCATTCCATTGTTTTAAGTTCAGAGACTACATTGAACATTTTTACATAGTTTAGGGACTAAGTTGAAGATGTACCAAAACTCTAGGGATCATATTGAACAAATTAAAAGTTCATAAGTTACATTACACATTGGGTTCAAGTTTATGGACCACTATATGGAGACTACCCAGGTAAATGTTTTATTGGCTACCATCTGGACGCTTCCTTCCTCAATCGCATAAGTAGTTTATATGAAATGTTAGGGAATTCTTTTAAACTTTTGTACCTCATTTGGCTAATGATATTTACATATTTACATAAAAAAAAAAACAGTTTATGAACCATATTAAACAAATTAACAGTTTATGGAACACATTACACGTTGAGCCAATGTTTATGAACTATTTATTTTATTTTCCCTACTTTCTTTGTGGGCTCTTTGTAAAGCTTTATTGTTGAGTTGCGTAGTGTGTCTTGATACCACTTGTTGAGTGAGACTTGTATTGCAATTTCTCAAAATAGCAATATACCTCCATTTTTTATAAAATACTTACCATAAACACACTTATTCTACACTCACTCACTCACTCACTCAAAATTAGCTCACACCACTCCCACACAAACCTCACTTTTCTCACGAATGGAGACTCACTCTCCTTCACTCTTTCTTTTCTTTCTATTCTCTACAACTGTGCACCGACCTTTTGGCTGTATACACACATGAAGAGCGCTAGGCTATTCATAGCCTTCATCAACGACATTCTCCAAGAAAGTCTTTTACGTGGACTCCTCTAAAAATGCATGCTGGCCATTTCATTTACCACAGTTTTTACCTACCACCTACTAAGCTAAAGCCATATACTTTACCTACTCACTATAGGTCTAGAAACTTGTGGGCTCTAGACTTTCTAGAGAAATCGATCACACCTTCAACACTCCCCCTCATCAACTTTCACGACATGCTTCGGTCGCTTCCAACGCTAGTTGTTATGCTGCAAGATAAGGACCAGATTTGACACTATTTGCTCTAACTTCAACTAGCTCTCTAGCTATGACTTTCAATCAGGTTTTGTGATGCTCAGATTTTAGCAATGCCTCTTTTTCCTTTGTCTCAATCTCCATACTCATGTGGTCAAGTTTCTTATTCGCAATTTTCATTTCTCGTGCTTAAGTTGATTTAACTCCATTTGCAACATTTTGATGTCAACAGTTTGGTCATCCTTCGCATTGGGCCTCTTCTCTATACTTTTCCAATGATCCTTGCACCTCAGAACGTAAGGTGGAGATGGTCTCTTTGTGAAACCATTCTTTTTCTCCTTTAGTTATTCCTTATATCTCCCGGTATGACCATTTGGGACCATCATAGTGCCTTGAATTCTACATATAACGAAACGGTAGATTCATCCAACTCCGTAAAGCTAAAATGGCAACACAATAATTTAGATCAAAATAAGGAAACTTAGTACAACCATCTATTGATACTTGTTATGGCTATAGACGTAATCTAGAGGGGGTGAATAGATTGATTATCAAAACTTGATATATTTTCGCAGAATAAATAGAATCAAGTTGATATATGCAAGGACGGTTCAACATACACAAGAATGGGCCACTAATTTCAAGTGTAGTGCTTCTATCAAATAGTTAAATTAAGAGATAAGTCCATTAAAAGTTCTGAAACTTGTCAGAAAAGTGCAGTCAAGTTCTAGAATTTTCAAAAAGTGCAATTAAGTCCTAAAACTTGTCACGAAATGTAATTGAGTCATAAAACTTTCAAAAAGTATAATCAAGTCCCTATTTAGGTATCTCCAACTTGTAAACACCTCCATGTTCAATGCTTTGTTCACCATTGATAAAATAGTGCACTCCTCATCATTAGATGATCCTGTTAGGACACCATCTACCTAATGTCTTGTACATCTCTCATCTAATTCCACTCAACCAATTTACACATTAGTAGTTTTTTTTTTTTTTTTTTTTTTTTTTTTTTATTTCATCATCTTCAAAACGTCATGATTTTTCCCAAAAATATCTTAGGCAAATGTGAGTAAAATATTGCCTCATAAATAGGAATTCTTTGATTGGAATGGTGTAAATAAGAATTTGACATCCATGTCTAGCTGACCATTTTGCATTTATGTTACAAATCCTCTTCAATTATCATGTGGTAAGTCAATTGCAAAAATTGATAGGAAAATACTACTTTTCCAGTGATATTTTAAAAAAAAAAAATCTAAGCATAAACCTAATATAAATCTTCTACGAATTGCAAAATGATCACTGAAATTTGGATTTTAATCTTTTGAAAATATGTCTCGAGTTTGAGTCAGAAAAGTAAAGTTCCCTAATCCAAATAAGTTTTTTTATTTTGAATAGGTTTCCTAGTTTGAGAAGATTTCCTAAAAAGAGATTTCCTATTTTAGATCCAATTCTTGCCTATATATAAGAAGTGAATGTTCTTTGTGAAGATTATTAAAAAGGAGCTTCTGCTTGTGAATTACACCTTGGAGATATCCAAAAGTGTTGAAGCGAATAATGTTGTAGTAAGATTTGTTAATTCCTTCGTAAGATTGAGACATTATTTTGTAAGTTTTTGTGGGGTTAAAATAAATACTACATGAATTTTTTGGTGTAATGGGGGGTTGGGAAAAACTGAAAATGTTTGAGTAACTCAAGTATGATTGTAATTTCCATCATATCGCTTGATGCAACTCTCTTCGTGGATGTAAGTAAGGTCATCACGATCAAACCACGTAAATCTGATGTCCCATTTATTTTTTTATTATGTCTATTTTATTATTTGATCACTTACTTCCACAACATAATCACCTAGTGTATTCCACATCTATGTCACGTGACTACAATGTTAGCACTTCATTGAGAATATTAGTTGAATACCAGTCAAAGATTCAAAGTCCATCTGTTTAAAAGAAAAGTTGAATACATCAAGTAATTTAGATTAATGACCGGAAATATATCTCAACCACACACCCTTTTTTCTTGACATATGAAACTTACTCTCTTAAGGTCAAAGAGAGTACTTGGAATACAAAGACTGGTTTTAAGTAGAAAATTTTAGCAAGTGAGATGTATTAAGCATTATAACACTCTAAAATTACTTTTAAGCAAGTCTAACGCATTGTTCATAAGTTTTGATCCTCATCTCCTTTTCGATCCCACCGTCCACTCGTCCCTTCTTCCTCCAGCAAAGCTTTTTTCCGGTTCACCGTACGAAGTCCAAAAGTTACAGAAGAAAAAACGCTCACGAGTCAGGACGCTCACGCCGTTGACATCACCACGTAAAGCTTTTCGTTCAAAACCCTAATCCGGAAATCACTCCTTTTCGCTAAAACAAATTCAAGAGCACTCAATCGCAAGACAACAAAAGACCCGAAACAGAAACAATGAATGCACCTTCCACTGGTGTCATCGTTCTCTGCCAACCCTTCATCCCATTTACTTCCCTAATTTTCCCCCGAGCAAACATTTCATGAGAAGTTTTTGGTTCTTGAGGTTCAGTCATAATCATCAATTACAAATTAAAAAATAACAGGATCTGCAAAATATGGAAATATGTTGTATAAACTCATTTTAGGGGTAATGTGTCAAACAAATAATCATGAGCTATATGTCGACTTGTCTTTTTTTAGTGGGATCCTATGGATTCTATAAGTTCCTGAAATATTCGTGATTAGTCTAATATATTAATATGAGTACTCGCTCCTCATATGCACAGTAGGTAATTAAACTTATTAAGGGCAATTATTGCATGATCCTCGTCCATATGAAGCTCAATTCACGTGAACCATCAGATTATGGTTCAGATTGTATAAGTCTCATGTGAAGTTGGCCCGATCTGATAGCTTTATCGACATTATGTTAGGACCAAAATGGTCTAGCTAGAAAAAGGCACTTACATTCATACAATCTCTTCCTACATAGCAGTTTCAGCTCACGGTTAATAGACCTATTTTGAAATCTCTCGATCTATGATTTAATGTAATTTCTCAAAACATTTCGTCGTTTATTGGGCCCTTCTTCGTCTCTTCTAATACGATAGGTTAGGATGAGATATTTAATGAGACTCCCCTACTAACTCTTGATTTATCAAGTAACACGTGGCAAATTTTTGTTAAATGCTTAAATGGGCCTGCATCACAGTACTTGGTAAAATCAATTTAGCAAACGAGCAATAGTATTCTTCGTTTGTGACTCAAAACGATATCGAGACGACTGGTTTCGCATCCTTTTTTGCCCGTTGTCACTCGCTCGAGACCACCTGCTGCCACACCGAGACACCATGGTTTCCGTTCTCTCTCTCTCTCTCTCTCTCTTTTCACCAACTTCCCGACTATATAAATAAAGCATGGGTTCTCACGGTTTTTCTGGTTTTGCAAAAATGGGACGGTCCACAATGGCTCGTCAGGATAGCCTTCAGGCCCTCTTCAACAGCGTGAACGACCAAGAGCTTGACTGCTACTCCAAGGCCGAGAGGAGGTGCCGTCGAAGGATCCTTAGGTACTCGAGTGCCATTCAGAACGTGATGGCTCACCGTGCCACCCAACCGAGGTCGGGCCGCCCATCCACAAATCCCCCACCGCCTCCGCCTCCCCGCGTAAGCATTGACAGGCCCTTTTTCTCTTCAAAAAGAAGAATCTTTCTTCCACCTTGAGGGCGTTCATGTCATGGATACTCTTTTTTGTTGAGAAAAAAATGGCTTCTAGTGTTTTTTACTTTGCTAAGCAAAGAGCTTTCCGGTGTTATGCTTTTCCTTCACAACACTTTCAAGGTTTTCTGGGGTCCGATCATGTTGTCTATCAGATCCATCAAGTTGACCTCTCTCTCTCAAAAAAGAAAAAAAAAAAAACAAGGAGATCGTAGGATTTGATAGATTCTTCAGTCTGCTAAAATTTGTTTTGCAGGATGAAGTGAACAGCAGTTCATAAAAATCTGTAAGTAAAATGGTGATGCTCTCTATTGTTGAGAATTCATGGCAGTATTAAATTGCATGACTCCATTTCTAGCTGTCCAGCTGCATTCTAGCCGTTACAAGTTTATGCCTTCTCTTCTTCTTTGCTGAGACTATGCTTAACTTTGTATGTCATTAAACACGAGAGTATATACACCAGAAAAAAAGTGGCCCAAAAAGATAAAGATAAACCAGAGTATACATACCAAAAAAAAAAAAAAACTTTTATAGCTTTTTATGTCATCACTATTCAATTAAGGGTTTTGAAAGGTAAGCATGAATCTCCGCTTTGAGGTTGATCGAAGTCTTTCAAAAATGAATATAGATGGTCTTTCACCGTGGCATATTTAAGTAAGGCTAGGGTTCGAACAATAATCAAGGGTTTTCCATCATAAACCCTTCGGTAAATCTTTTTTTAGCATGAAATGTTATATCCTACAATTTATTCTTCACCATGGATTTGCCATAATTACGCATTGTTTTCTTAGTAAACTTTTTCAGTCAAATTATCTATTGACATGCGACAATCAAAACAATGATTCCGAGTCACAATTAGGAAAGTCGGCGCTCCTAATCTGTCGGAACATACATCCATATTTAATACAAGATCGTTTGTCTTGTCGCTTTCTTCTTCACAATCTTCGTTACACTTTATCCAAAAATGCGTTATCCAATGATCACGTAAGACTAAAAAGGTTTATTTGTTGTCGCTCACGCTTCTAATTCTTTCACTTTTCTTAAGAAAAACTTCGTTTGTTTGGAATGGGTATGTATAGTAACAGAGTTATTGAGACAAACGAGTTGAATTGTGTTTAGCACAGCTCTTGTATTAATGCTCCAAATTTCCCTACTTTTCAGGTTATTAATCCTTTCAATATGGATTTCCTCTTTGAGAAGAGGCTTCAGTACAGTGACGTAAGCGGCCTGGGTCGCATTGTGATACCAAAGGTCTGGGTCTTTCATTAGGGTTTCGAGTACATTATTTCTAGTAGAACACAAACCATCTTACTCATCCAGTCCATACGTGCATGAGATTTTTGTTTCAATTATATGCATTCAGATTTTTTTCTAGTAGAAAAAACAATAAATATCACCCATAGTAAAAAAACAATGATTTGGTTCGAGCAGAATGCGGATGTGTAGCTTCAGGATGGATAGGGCACAGGGAATGAATCTATTGGTATAAGCCTGTATGGAACTTATGATTTGTAGATTTTGAGTCAAAATGCAGACTTAAATTTACTCCAAATTTGATAATAAGGTTATGTGTTCCAGTCTATATTGTGTTAATCACTAAGTTTGGTACCTGATCTAGTTTATACTGATTAAATCAACCAATTACATCTGAAGTTTTGCTTTTCTTAAAGATGTTAGAAACTTTTTGTTTTCTGCAAACATTGATTTGAAAACACTTAACTGGCGGGAGAACTTATTCCTGCAAAACTATCCTATGACCTTTTTAAATTTTAATGGAGAAGATCAATTTCCTCATGTCATTATCATCGCATTTCGACCTCTAAAAGATAAAATGAATTCAGCTAGACTCTTTTTCTCATGTTGGATAGAGAACCCAATTGAAACAAAGGGAAAACATAAAGGTTTAAGAAAACATGAACAAAAGTAGCATCAAAGAGAGGGAGGGGAAAAAAGAGAGAAAAATGTCTCGAATTTCAAAATTTTCCTCCTCTGTTCCGCAAATTTAAATTATCGGAATTTTCCGCTCAAAAATTTGTATCCCTATTTTCCCTCATTTCTCAAATGAGGCATTAATGCATTTATTGCAAAAAAAAATATTACCATTCGAGTCATTTCAAATTAAAACATTTGTGCGAATTAAATACATGTGCTAAATAATAAATGTTGCGTGGGTACTGAATATGATTTACTATCTAATTCTTTGTCCAGGTTGTGGCTGAACTGTGCTTCCCTCCAATTAATGAAAAAGAAGGCATGTGGATGTTTGTGGACGACATGGACTGCAAGATGGTGTGGACTTTCAGGTTCAGGTTCGTCTCGAACTTAAACACCCGGTTAATATGTTAAATGACAACTATGTTCTCTAGATGCCAAGTAGAAAAGTTCTATTGGATGTTTAAATAAGTATCCAATCGGATCCGGTCAAGTCACTTAGTAAACCAGATTTTGTAATAGTTTTTAGTACACATAGGATCTCTCTTTTCATAAAAAAAAAACTTGCTTCAATTAACTTTAACCGTGACAATCAAATTGGCGGGGCCTTACCACGTATAATGCTATAAATAAGCAATTAATTAATTTTCACTCACGCTTTTAATTAATTCATTATCTACAGGGATGGGAAAAGGGATTTAATCTAGCAAAAAAAAAATTAAGATTTATTATTGGAGGAAGGCTTTATTTGTTTCATGGAAGATGAACGATTTATAAAACATTTTCTTAAAAATTTCGCTTATATCGCTCACAAAAAATGAATAAATGAAAAATATTTTCATCATCTACAAAAAGTTTTAGTTATGAATTATTGTCAATGATAAAAACATTTGTCATAAACTAATTATTTCAAGTGATAGAAGCGATCATATATCTTTTACGAAACAAATGGAGTCTTAATAAATTTCGCTTATTACATGACTTACCATTTCTTGCTTATTCTCCTTATGGATTTCTCTCGTCCATTCTATAGGTTCTGGCTTAATTCTGGCGGTAGAATGTACCTTGTCGATAATACCAGTGAGCCCAAATCTAGTTCTTCCCTATCTCTTTATTTTCATTAATCCGGTCTTCATTTCTTAAATAACTGCTAATCAATTGATTAAGTCAATAAACAAGTTCCTAATCAACTCGAAATTCGGCAGGAGAGTTCGTTCAGGGAAAGAAATTGGACTGGGGAGATAGTGTCAAGTGGTACAAAGATCGCGAGACTGGAAATTACGTAAGCATCGCATCTCATCATCATCTACTACAATGTTGCTTTTATACTTGGTGTGCGTCCACATTAAGGGCAAAAAGGACACAAGAAAATTCAATGGTAGGGATCAGTGCCGCGAAATAAAAATTATCCCAAGATAGGGTCTCGATCAACTTTACAAGACCGAGAAAGATTCGTATTTATGTAATTACACCTACTAGGTGCTTGACCGCAGTTCTTGCCGAATTTAGATTTTTCGTTGTTTTAACCTATATATAAACTATAGTTGGGATATTACTTTCTAATTTAGATTGAGACAAATAAAGAGAAGAAAAAATTGCACTATAAAGTAATTGAGATTTACTTCAAAATTACCTTGATTTAATGCGTACAATATATGAAAACATGCCTTGGAAAAAATGATTGATTTTTCTAGTTTATTGTTAGCTTGTTAATACCGTTTACTTCTTAGTATGCAGTATATATGGTGATATAGTTAGTAATATATTCATAATGTAATATTTTCAGGATGCAAACTTATATAATATGGAAATTGAGTTGGTACAACCCATAACTTTAAGAAATGGATAATTACAAGTGAAGCCAATACAGCAAATATTCATCTATAAAACTAAAATAAAAATGACTTTACCTTATTGAAACGACCATTAAGTGACAATTCATTTGTTCAAATCTCCATCGTTAGTTCTCCACTATCTTCATTAATATAGTGTTTTAATTTTTACGAGGATATGATTGATTAACTTGCATTGCGAAGCTTTCTTGATAATCAATGTGGGGATCGTGAATTCCACCTCAAGGACTTGGCTTACTTACCCTATGTTGTAGCAGATCAAATAAGATCAGATTTATATGATTTCTCTCGCTGTCATTACTGCTTTTACGGACAGGCCATTAGTGGGACGAAGAATGATAGGCCAACAAGATACCAGCTCAGTTCAGACAATACCAAGAACATCATCATCAATACTGCTTTACTTTCGCCACCACCATCATGTCTCTCCTTGAACACAAGCCAAGGCACCGAGAAGGACCCTGCGATGGAACAGCTCGCAAACACTGGCGAGGTCGAGGTCGAGGCCGATGAGATGAACCTGCCTGCGACGGAACCCTCGTCGAGCTTCATCGATGCGAACCCGTTAAAGAGGAAACCCTCGTGGAGCTTCATCGATCTTGACGACAAGGCCGCAGCATCAACCACAACAGCTTACGATGAACTGTTCGCCGATCCCGCGTGGGGGGACTCGTTTTGGAGCTTCGGCGACGATCTCAACGATTCCGGGATGGGGCTGTCAATCACGTTGCTGCCCGAGGATTGCAAGAAGCTCGAAGATGTGCCAGAACCTGGCGCCGAGCCCATCAACCCGTTCTCCATGTTCAAGTGAAGAAAGTGGGGCCGAAAAAATAGTTTACATCTGGTCATCGTGTTGATTCAGTCAGTTCTTGTCTTTCGGATGTTTGATGGTATAAGCTATGGAAGTGTCTTGTCCTTTTTTTATCGTAGCAGGTGTATCTGGGTGTGGTCTTTGAAAGGTGAACGCTCCTGCAACTTGTAATGAAAGGCCTTAATTCTTGGGGGCGTGTTTTCTTTCTGTCACATTCTTTTTTAAAATTTCGTTTTCTGCGATCGAACTATATTTGATGGGAGAAAATGAAATTTTATATAAACTTTCTACCATTAAAGAAATGATACCAAACCATTAATTTAGGAATTCTCTCAAAATATCACACGGTAATGGTAAAATATCGACGAAAAATTATTGAACTAGATAATGAGGGAACGGTACACTTAGAATTTAGAATGATCTATATGGGTTGACGTCTACTGACAAAGATGCTCAATAGCTCCTCCACTCTTTTTTTTTTTTTTTGGTAGAATTAGAAATGCGGATGGGCACGTCAGAGATTGGCCCAAAACGGTCCAGTAGCCTCTATTGCACGACTCAGGCCCAAATCATATTTTTTGGGACAAATTCCTTATGCAACTTTGATGCTTGCTTTAAGCAGCGAGGTCTCCCTCGGGGAAAAAATATTGCATCATGTGGGCAAATGATTAACGGTTCAAATGATCTTGATCCAAATGATTTATAAACCATGTAATAATTCGTTCTCCCTCCTCACGAGATGAGTCGTTTGCGGATCTCGATTCAACATTTATACTAGATCCAGATTATAAGCACACTCATTCAAGCCACTTTGGCTCCAACCTTAGTTACCAGGCACACAAGAGTTTTAATTTTATAGACAGACCACTATTTCGAGACCACGCCGTGTTGACGAAATCCGTGAGTTAATAATTTAAGTGAACATCGGCTCGGTTGTCTTTTCTTTTTATCTTCAATTGGAATTCCCTAATTTATCGAAAGAGTTGACAAACTTTTTCTTAGTATGAACAGTGTAATCCTTCATCTTTAGGTTTGAATTAGGCAGTAAATTATCTCTAGGTTCAAAAAATTGCACCGCCACATCGAGCATTGGTATTGTTTTCCTGCGGAGCCCCTCTTTTCATGAAGAAGCAGCTGTAAACGTGAAGAGGACACGGCACTACAGTACATACAGTTAGCTAAGCCAAATTTACATTGAGTCAAAAAACTTAAAGAAGAGGAAATGTATTTAAAAATAGAAAATAGGCCTTGTCATTTTCCTCGGTGGAAGCTTGTAAAATGGCCATTGAAAGGCCAGGAATCCTGTAAGTGGGCCTAGCCTGAGGTCCCTCCCTAAATTTTCTCATCAGTGGTTTCTCTCTCTCTCACTAGCACGCGCTGCAGGTTTGTTTGCTCTCTGTCTCTTCTCATCCAACTAAGCACTAATCGATGTTTATGCATAGATTAATCTATTCATCTTATATTAATTTACGTTACGCTGTTATCTAACGGCAAAACTCACCAAAAAGCACAGGACACAGAAAGGCTATAGATCGTGCCTGTCGTTGGGCATGTGGTCCGAAAGAAAAACATTATTATAGTGGCGGCATGGGACCTCCTCGGGTTCGCCAGCGGGAACGAATGGAAAAATGATTTCTTTCTGGTGAAAAGGTGTGGGCATGAGGGGCATAG
This sequence comes from Eucalyptus guilfoylei, assembly GCA_016097605.1. Lineage (NCBI taxonomy): Eukaryota > Viridiplantae > Streptophyta > Magnoliopsida > Myrtales > Myrtaceae > Eucalyptus > Eucalyptus guilfoylei. The sequence goes on from CM027861.1 coordinate 28,415,996, forward strand.
AAGAGGGAAGGAGGACACCACACTCTCATGTTCCTAACCCATTTTCTAAAAGGTTGATTTCGACCTAATCCTCATCTGGTGTCACGGTTCTTGATGCTTTCTGTATTGTATAATTCTCCACGCAACATCTACGTCATCATTACGTTAATCAAAATCCACCTAAGTTAATTCAATGCTTGCTGGTTTAGTCGAGAAGAGGCCATCGGCACTTAACTGTGGATCAACGAGCGATATATTACTTATCCACGATACGACCGACTTACAAGAGGGTTTCGTGCTTCTTGATGAGGATCGTGAGATTTGTTTTCTATTGATCAGCACTCACTGAATTCGAAGCAATGGAAGAGAGACATCGCCGTGAAGGAGGGGAAGCAGAAGAAGATGCATTTTGAGGTTTTTTTTTTTTTTTAAATTGCCCTAATTATTATTGGAAAAGATCATGATTAGTGTGGATAATGTGTGCTTGAGTGAGGGCCACTCCTGCAAATCAAATGCCTCGCTGATCTTTATTTTAAATTCTGTGGAGACCATCTCATCATCATTCATCCTCACCCAGTTGTGAAAGTTTGTATGGGAGTTAGAAAAGGTGGGCCTCCACTCCATTAGAAGGAGGAAGAAAAAGGAAATCATTTGATTGATTTCCTCAAACTTCAAAGTTAGAGAGAAAAAATATGCAGTGTGCTTTTCGTTGTAGAGAGGTCTATGCTTCTTTTGTTTGTCCTGTTGCCTTTTGTCTCTGTCAAAAGGGTTGGTCCAAAGGGTTGGCTAAAAAATAATGTCGCTATTGAGCATGTCTGCACAGGCCTGGCATTGAAAAACCTCTTGTTTTCCCCCAACATGCTTGAGTGGATATCATTGCTCTCTTGACCCCATCGTCAACTTTAACGCACAGTCGGTGAAAGAGAGAGAGATAATGGACTCTCAGGAAGGTTTGGAATTTGCGTGTAGCTTTAGGAGTTTCTATAATGTGAGCTTCCGGTACAGGCCTTTTTATCTTTTGTGACTCAAATAAAGATGTTATACATCGATTACACGCAACTGACGTGATAAATTTTTTAGATTTTTATAGTGTGTTTGATATACATCCCAACAATTTTGTATTTAAATTTCTGAAACCTTAAATCTATGCATTTAAGCGGATTTTTCGCGTCACCATCGCGTGCGCGTTCAAAATTCGACATCGTTTTCAGTTATGTTTTCCATTCACGTTGCCTCAAGCACTACACCAATCACCGAAATTTCCCGAGCGGCTAAATCCTTGGGACTTCCTCTGCGCCTGGCTCATTCAGCTCCACACACAGTGATCGTTTTCTTTCGAATATTTTGTGTAACGTGCCACCTCCCGTGGCTCCTCCATTTTCTTTAGTCAAAGCCCTTATGATTCGCTTGCGTCCTTTTGTCAAAGGACAATATCTTCTGGTTAGAGATACCGGAGTTTGATCCTGCTTCAATCTTCACGTTGGTCAATAGCCAACCCTAATAAATTCTTACAAGAATAAGCAAACATCTCTAGATACTTGACTTTGTGCATTCTTCGTGCCTTCTTCGAACGACAGAGCAAGACTCTCCTGTCGTTTCGTTGTTACTTTCATCTTATCAGATTAATCGCTGTGGGAAAGAGACATTAGTGGATTGATATTGAGAGTCAAACAAAGGCATTTTGTGGTCTTGTGGGGTATAAACGCGCATTACCCTTTTCGGGGCTGACAAAGTGCAATGAGAAAAAATGGCATTATCAGCAAAGAAAGTTGTCTTGCTTTTGAATTTTGCACTAATAAAGCAAACTATAGTATAATAAAGGAGTAATTTGGTCAAATATATGTCTTCACAAAAAATGAAAAGCTCGCTTTACTTCCGTGCCAAGATTCAGGAGAAAGCTTCACATGCACTACTCGCCCTTTCATTGCCTTGGTCAAAGTGGTCACCACGACTACCCCTCTCCATTAACCTAGAGATGAGCACATGCACAGTGGTATAACTTCCCAGAGAATGATTCTGCATGATCAGAAGCGTGAACCATATAAATATTGAAACCAATTGTTGTGGCATGGACAAGATCTGCAGCTTTGGGGGCGCCAATTGAAGACTGGTCTTTCGGACTACAGCCATAGGAGATCATGATATGGTATCGGAAGAAGAGTTAAGCAGCTCCCAAATGAACTTATTGAGAAGGTAGAGAGAACAAGCTTTATTGAAAAATGAAAAAAAAAAAAAAAAGGAGATGAGAAACTCGTGTAAAATACGCAAGTCACTCGCTGCGTCAATAGCTTTCCCGCTTTCATAATCTACAAGAGAATCACAGCACGTAAGGATACTTGATTGAATAAATCATACCCTGTTGACATGCTATATAGTGTTTGAATCTGTATTATGCAATATGCATGGTATAAAAAGAAAGGGCAAACGTGCTGACTGAGAAAACCCCCTCCACAGGAACCAAATACATGTGCAAAATCTGTGGATTTGAGCAATTTAAACCCTACTCGGGATTTCGACCAAAAAAAAAAAAAACCCTACTCGGGATGGTTCAGTTCATTCAATTACAATGGAATATCAGTAAGGATACAATCATAGTCAACCCTCAAACACAGCCCAATACACAAAACCCTTGCAGAGATTACTGACGAATGGAGCAATAAGATGTGGGTTTGGACTTGGAACGGCACGTACTCGAGCATTTTCATGGGAAAACCAAAAAGAGGGCATCGGACATTTTTATTCTTCAAGCTGACATGTGCCCGCAGGTATCATCATTTCACCATGACTTTTCACTGTTTTATTATCAGATTGAAAAAAAATTCTTGGTGCGCATAATGTCACCGGTTCTGAGTTTCAGGATTTCGCCAGAACAGGTGTTAAAGAAAAAACAAAGTTGAAATCCTGTAAAGTCCCTTTCTTTTCCATCGAAATTTGAGACTTTGGCTTCGCATTGGTGTTGTATTCTTTCACACTCGTCCAAAAGCACCAGGGGTTTTCTTCTCCTTCTTTTCCCCCCTCTTTTTCTCTTTTTCTTTTTTTGGGTTTTTGGCCCAAATGCTTTTTTTAAACAAAACAAAAGAGTAATAAAAGGTCAGCATTGCTGCCAGGCCGGATCCTGGATATCAAAAATAATAATAATAAAATAAAATAAAATAAAATAAAAAGTCAGCATTTTGATTCTCCTCGTCTCTTTTCGCTTTCTCGCACCGTTCTATTTCTTCCCTCTTGGCTAGGAACAGTCTTTAAGTAAGCTGGACTGCTCCAATGTTTGAATTTGGCATGTCGATACGCATGTATTTTATTTCTACTTGATAATAAACTCGATCGGAACAGATTCACGGCAACATGCTGTGGCGTCAACTACTTTGCTAGCAAGACGGTGCGTCTTTAGAGATATGGAGGATGCTTCCCATACTTGCCCCCCATGAACACCGTCACGAATTGTAGTAAGGTGCTTTGATAAATGATTCATGCAGGAATATTTGATGGTAATTTGTCACATTATGTTTGAAGCTGATTTTAAAAATTACAGGGCTCCAATACTTTTATAACGAAATCCCGTTTTGCCATAAGTAATGCTCGATGATTAGTGAGTTGTATTCAATGATTACTATCTTGAAATTCTTTTACTTCGTTTGGGATGTAGGTCACAACAAATGATATTACATCATACTTCAATCTAAAAGTCAAGTGGCATGCAATGCTCGATAGGTCTATGACCTTCCGCCACAAGAGTTTTGCTTACGTAGAAAAGCGCATGAACTTATCATTCGTTATAACACTGAAAGTCAAGTAGCATGACCATACAAACAAGTAAAAAGGGGAGGATATCATCCAACGTCTAAATCCCATATGATCGTTAGTACATTTTTCATAATAATTTCAATTGTTTTAAAAACTTAAGCTATTAGATTAAAACATAATTTAATATTTAAATATGTTAACATTCTCCCTCACACTTAGTTTGGTCTTTGTTTGCCTAGTATCAAGCGTGGAAATTTAAGTGGAGAAACAAATAAGATCTAGGAAGATTTGAACTCAAAACTTTCATCTTTGATATCATATGAGATTTTGAGATATCACAATTAATTATTTTAAAAATTTAAGGCGTGATTTATTATTTAAATATTTTAATGGTGTATAAGAAAAATTGCATTCCAATATCTCGTTTAGTTTTGTTTAGCCAAATGTCAAAATATGCTGACATGATTGATGACAGTGGATGGAGACAGATCATGAGGATATACTGTTTATTTAGAAAATTGATTTATAAAGAGCCAGAAGAGTAATCGCTCGTCGTTTCAATATAATTAAAAAGGAGTGAAAAAAATATCTTTTTTTTTTGGTGAATCAATATTTACTGAGGGAGGAAAACCCAATTGGCATGACTCTCAAGCAAGCATGGTCCCACTCACTGGTCACGTGGGCCTCCCGCATCACTTTCAGCTCCAACCCCTCTCTGCTCTGCTCTCTCTGTGCAACAAACAAACAAAACAAAAGCTCGAATTATCTTTTCTTTCTCTTCAAAAAGTTCATCTCTTTTGACAGCAAAAAACAGACACCGTCTTTTTATACCGCCCCCTCTCTCTCCACTCGGGCCTCGTACTTGCTTCTCATCTCTCTCTCTCTCTCTCTTTCAGTGAATGCTCGAGCAAGAACGTTGTACAATGCCTTCGTCCTCAGGATGGGTCGCCATGTCGATGGCCGTTTCGTTGCTGCACCTCCTATCTCATGCCCCGGCGGTGGAATCGTTTCCCGCTTTGCCGGACAGCATCGCCTGGTTACCCGGCCAGCCTCCCGTCGGGTTCCGGCAGTACTCGGGTTATGTGACCGTTGACGAGAAGCAGCAGCGGGCTCTGTTTTACTACTTCGCGGAAGCAGAGCTGGACCCGGCTTCGAAGCCCCTCGTTCTTTGGCTCAATGGAGGTCCTCGAACTCATTCCCGAACGAGTAGTGCGCAATTATGATGTGGTGAAAATCACGCCCGCGTTTTCTGATCTGGGTTAGTGTGTTCTTTGTGTGATTTTTTCAGGGCCCGGTTGTTCGTCTCTTGGAGTTGGAGCGTTTTCTGAGAACGGCCCATTTAGGCCTAGTGGAGATGTGCTCGTCAGGAATGAGTACAGCTGGAACAGAGGTACTAAAAAGTTCATGCAAACTGCAAAGATGAACCATTTTTCTCAGCTTTTCTTTTTCACCTTGCGAGGAGCTCAAAAAATTTTGTACATTTGTTTGTTCTTGAAATGCAGAAGCCAACATGTTGTACTTGGAAGCGCCGATTGGAGTTGGGTTCTCTTATTCTACCGATACCTCGTCTTATGAAGCTGTTAATGACAAGATCACTGGCATGTTCCATTTGCTTTATGCCTCTATCCCTTGTCATAGCAAAGAAAAATGGAAAACGAAGCAAAAAGACTTGAATTTGTCTTCTTTCTTGATCTGCAAAACATTCAAATCTTATCGAGTACCACAAGGGTTGAGAAAAATCAAAATTTTGAAAAGACCAGCTGGTGATCTGAAAAAAGAGAAAAAGCGAGCTGGGTCTCTCTGATCCTTTCCCACTTTTGCATCTTCCAATTCACTGCGTTTTATTCTTCGTGCAAAATCTTTCTTTGGGTTCTTTTTGCACCCGAGAGTTCTAAAGAATCTTTCTTGATGGCGCGGCACTATGTGTAGTCTCTCACCTTTACTCTTATTCGATGTTTCAAGTTCCACTGTTCTCTTTTTGTCTCTTCTTTTTGAGTTGACACTAACTTAAAACTTTTTCAGAGTCCTTTCTTTTCTTAAACTTCTTCAATCTTTGTCTATAGCGAGGGACAATCTGGTGTTCTTGCAAGGATGGTTTGTCAAATTCCCACAATACAAAAACAGTAACTTGTTCATTACTGGGGAGAGCTACGCAGGTATAATGTTTTTCCACCGTGACTATTTTAAGGTCATTCAGACATGACGCAATGAGTTGACACTGATCCTAAGCATCTATTTTCTGTATAAAAATCAGGTCACTATGTTCCCCAACTGGCAGAACTCATGCTTCAAACCAACAGAAAGGAGAAGATGTTCAATCTGAAAGGCATTGCTGTGAGTATCGCTCGCTCATCACGTACTTTTCAGTTTTCAGCCTAATTTGAGGCTGGATGCACGATGCTTGAGGCAACGCTGATCTTACCGAAAATTTATCGTTTTCCAACTTCTATTACAGCTGGGTAATCCGGTTCTTGAATTCGCTACTGACTTCAACTCGAGGGCCGAGTTTTTTTGGTCACACGGATTGATTTCAGATACGACGTACAAAATGTTCACCTCCATCTGCAATTACTCGAGGTACGTGAGAGAATACGCCGAAGGTTCCGTTTCACCTATTTGCTCGCGGGTGATGAGTCAAGTTAACAAAGAAACAAGCAAGTTCGTCGACAACTACGATGTTACACTTGATGTTTGTATAGCATCCGTAATGTCCCAATCTAGACGCCTTAGTCCTCAGGTGAGTCAGCATATCAAACACAGATTTGCCCCATTAAAAACTATCTGTGTCACTGTATCTTGGCTTCGATTTGTCTAAAACTCACTCACTTGAGTTACAATTCGCAGCATGTTACTGACACTATAGACGTGTGTGTGGAAGATGAGACGGTTAATTATCTTAATAGACGAGATGTGCAGAAAGCCCTCCATGCCCGGCTCGTAGGAGTTCGCAAATGGGCTGTTTGCAGCGAGTAATGTTCTCTTTCTCTTGTCTTCTAACTGATTACAACTTTTTAACTTCTCTCTATTAACTCTCGCTTTTTCTAATTTCTCAAATCGCAGTGTTCTTGATTATGATTTGACAAACTTGGAAATACCGACAATCACTATCCTAGGCAAACTAATAAAGGCCGGAATCCCTGTTCTAGTTTACAGGTAAATTTCTTCTTAATTGTCGAAATTCCTGACCAACATGATTGGATACATACTTCGTGTGCTCTTCAGAAATAAGTAACTCTAGTAATTTTCATGCTCACGATACAGTGGAGACCAAGATTCTGTAATACCTCTAACTGGAAGTCGGAGGCTTGTCCATGGGTTGGCAGAAAAATTAGGCCTGAACACCACCATTCCTTATAGAGTATGGTTTCAGGGCCAGCAGGTAAATTTACCTTTCATTTCTGTGATTTAGGAACATGTGAAAGCCTCTTATTTCGCCTGAAGAATCAGAAAGTGATCGATGAATATTTAATCGTCTGATGACCTTCAGGTTGGTGGGTGGACTCAAGTTTATGGCAATGTCCTTTCTTTTGCCACCATCAGAGGAGCATCGCACGAAGCGCCGTTCTCACAGCCTCAGAGATCGCTCGTCCTCTTCAAATCCTTCTTGGGAGGGCAGCCTCTACCAGAAGTATTCTGATCTACTGATCAGATTTAGGAAATGAACCTGAGAGTGTGAACAAAGTTTGGATGCAAAGAATAGCTGTTGTTTGCCTCGTGAGAATGGAAAATTTAATTGGTTTTTTGGTTTGTAGCTCTGGCTTGTCCACCCTATGAAATGTAGAAGTCTGTAAATCTCTTGAGAAGGAAAGAAATAGAAGATATATGAGAATCGAAATAGAAGAAAGTTTGTCTTCTCGTTCTGTTCGTAATTAACTGCATGAATAAAGGAGGTGGATGAGAACTGAGCAAATCAAGATATCATCTGCCGATGAAGATGGTCTGTTGTTCATGATTTATTCAAGCGCGGCACTTGTGCAGTTGATGATAAGATCATTGAAGTACCAACTGAGATGTACTTTGGTATGGAACTGGTAATGATCAGATCAGACTCATTGATACACGCTATCTTGTACACAGACTTGCGGAAAAATTTACTTAAGAACCATGTACTTGTCCGTTCCTCGCGCTCAACAGCATGATCAATTCATTTAAGAGTAGAAGACTTGTATGATGATGAACTCTCGGAGTAAGTGGCGAACTTGATTTGAATAAAAAGTCTAGATGAGTGTTTATATGACCTGTATACGAGTCCGATGAGGTCTCGAAATTTCATACGCAAATGCCATTTTCTTTTATTTTTCAATACGGCAAATGTAGAGTAGAAATGGGTGAAGACAGTTTTAGTGATAAAATCTCCGAATGAGTGGCCAACTTGACTCGAATGAAAATGTCTAGATGATCGTTCGCATGACCTGTATACAGAGTCAGATGAGGTCGTCCACGTCTCAAAGTTTCACACGATAATAGCTTTTATATATTCATTTTTAAGATGCAGTTCCAAAACTGGTGAAGACAATTCGAGTGCTATAGCTCTTATCAGCGATAGGAAGAAAACTATGAGCAAGGCGCTGTACAAGACAATAGAGCCGAATCATATAAGAACTGTCTACAGAGAAAAATACTCAAAGCAGAGCCTAGACGATCTTCTCAGCTCACTGGGTCACTAGAATGGGAGCTTCCACCTGCATTTTCAGGCTTCTGAACTCCAAAGCTAGTATGGGCTTCGATAACATAACCGATACACTGGGATCTTGCCCATTAGCCATGAATTCCTCACTCGTCAAGTCCGGCGGATTGGAAACTCGGGATTGTGAAGTTTGGTCGTTGTCATCTCTTAAAGCATGAGACAGCCTTGACACTTTAGCTGGACATACCAGTCGCACCCTAAAACCAGAACACATGAATCAGTGACCATATCTGACAATGTTATGCCGCTGTTAGAAGTAAAAGCAGCAAGTCCTTCAATCACAAAAACTCTTCTGCAAACAGGAATTTATTTGTAAAATCTTCCAAGTTTGAAGAGAAAGGGGAGGGAAAAAAATGACTTTCTGAAGTTTTGGGACAGCCATAGACTTGTATTACCACAGAAAGTAAGCAGGCAAAGATTCTGACACCATTTTCATAAATCTTTCGTGCCATCTGATACAATAGGATATTGAAGAGAAACCTAAAAGCATTGCTCTGTTTCTAAAACCTAATCTGGCTCTATCACAATTTCAAGTTTTAAGCCCTTCTCAAGTTTCAAGCCCTCACGTAATTTCCCTTATAATGAACCTATAGCAAGTAGCCAAAACACACAAAAGCGACGAGAGGAACAACCTGCATTCGATCTGGCAGGAATATTTGAGGAGGTTGGAATTGTACTCTGTGCGACCACTGCAATTCACAAGACAGTCTGATGATTAGCAGCACGAAGTTGGATTAGAGATCACTATCGTTGAAGGTGTCACCTGAAACTAGGAAGTGACATTCTGATTACTGGGCTGCTCCACTTGTCCACCTTCAACGCAGGCGCTTCATTACAAATCTCACAGTTCAGATGGCATTGAAACGAGATATAAGAACAAAGTATAATATATACGGGCAATGCCACACAGAATAGATAATTTCTTGAGGTACTAAATAGTGAACCTATTCTCAATCAGGGACCGAGTTCAATGCTGAGAGGCAGAGCAAGTTTACCCCAGCACCCAAAGAACATGAAGGGCTCAAACCCCTTGTGTATTGCTCCTTGTAAGCATAAATTTAACGAGAATATAACTCAGTAGCATTTGATGGAAAAGGTTATGCAGAGCAAGATATCCATGTCAGTTAAGAAAATGATGGAAAGAGGAATTATCACCGCCTCAAATGTAAAAACAGAATTCAAGCAAGTTCATTTAGCTCTTTATCTCATGGACTGGGAAGGAAGTATCGTCAAATATAAGACAAGTGCCAAAAAACGGATAAAGATTAAATTCCTCAATAACCCCATGTAATAAGACTAGAGTGATGATTTAATATCACCTTTTAGCATAGCTGCTGTTCTATTCCAGAGCATTACACAGTATCTAAGGTAAGTCATTACAGAAACATCTCTCCATGAGCAGAGAGGCTGCAAACAGTTGATATGCGTTATGTTATTACAGGGTGGACAGAGTGCATGCACTCCCTATGCATCTGAACCATTCAATCCAGTGGGGTCCACCTGCTTCTTCACATGTGAATGTATGTGATTCATCGATTCAGATCATAAGGATCCAAGGAGCATGAACCTGCTCTATTTCGAGCTAGAACTATGTGAAAGATTTGCAACAATCATTAGAGAAACAAAAGTAGATGGTTAGGCTTCCATTATTCGTTTCCACCAAGAAGTCTGACTACGGCTTATATAAATCAGCAGGAGGGTCCATTCAATTGAAGATAAGAAAAGCTAGAGTTGAAATAAGTCACTGAAGTGAACGAAGAACGTTGGTCGAATCAATTATTTAACGCTGATACATTTAGCTTACCAAATGGCCGGAAAGTCCCCAAAATCAATTTCGATTGTATCGAAGAGAATAAAAGAAGTCACTCGCCAAAATGTACCTATAGTTGTGAGACTGATGCTACAAACATCCAATGCTGAATGATCCTTGATTTCAGACACGTGAACATCCATCTGGTCCTTCGAACGATTAGCACCAACACCGAGCATATTTAGAAACCCATTCCTTCGGTTCTCTGGTCGCCTTAAGACTGGAGTAATTCTCTGAAAAACTTCACATACATCAGACATGTTCATAGTCTATCAATTAAATATCAAATACTTCACAAAATAATAACATTTAAAGAAGCACGACAAGCAAGCTAACAATATGGACGAGAAAACTCATGAAGTAAATAGAGAAGGAAAAGAAAACAGGGGGAAAGCTGAGTACTAAATGGTCAGGACAAAACATATTCTTGGACATTCTTGGGGTTTATAGGATACTCCTAGGGCTACACAATCTTAATCTTATTTTACACATTCAAAGTAAATAGGTCACTTATAATGCTTTTGTTACATGAGAATATTTTGAGTTTTTCGTTAATGAACAGCAGCCAGCCCCTATGGCCGTGTGGTGAGGTATGTCAATCTCAGCAGCTCAATAAATTTGGAGTACATTGTTTTTCTTAACATGACTACATGGCAAACCAACAGGATCTGTATAGAGCATTTGCTGCATAGAATATAGCATTTAAAGAAGAAAATCTTGAAGAGTTTGAGATTCTGTATACATGGAAATGCAACATGTTGATAGTAAACAATAGCAAACAAAAAGGATAGCCGGAGCTTACTTTTGAAAACCTGGCAACCTGACTTGGAAGCCCAACATCCTGACAAAGAGAATGTAAGCTTGATATCAACTTCTCCATAGAGTTATAATAGTGTTAGTAGTTCACAGTCACAACAACACTTCAGCAACATTTCCACAATGAGGTGCAAAAGCTCTTCAAAGTCAATAACATCCACGGGTATGGCTTTCTGCTACCAGTGTGCTGTAAACTCACGAAATGTCACTAATGTAGAGCTATAGCAATTCTAATTTTGATTCAGACTTTTTCTAATTCGGCTATCAGCAAACAAGATATGATTATTTGAAAGCTTTCAATATTGAAAAACTCCAACTTAGAGAAAGGAAAGCAACATTAATTAAACATCTATAGAGTGGGATGCTATCCCTAAAAAGATTTACAGGTCAAAACATATATAATTCGACATTAGTAGGCAGTCCAGGTCAAGTTTCCACCTTCCGTCCATGATCACAAGCCTCATCACTGTTAACAAGCACCTTAGCAGCCCACCTGTTTTAAGAATTTAGTCCATTAGATTATTGACAACCTAAATGCTAAAAGAAAACCTAGAATTATGAAGGCAGTTATTAAAACAAACGCAAATAAAAAAATGATGCCGCACTCATTAAACGAGTATATCATCACATAATAGTCGTGAAATTGCCAACAGTCACCGACATGATGGAACAAATAAAACCACACTAAAAATTGCAGTTTCTTTTGGCTAATTCACAGAGTGGTTATTTTTAGTACGTGAACAACGAGCAAGATGTTAAAGAATGACAAGTTGGCGTCCACTTGTAGAAAAATATAGGGTAGCTCACTGGTTATTCTCATTACATGAACTAAAAGCGAAATGTTTAAAATTGACATGTTGTCTAGTCCACTTGCAGAAAAATATGGAGTAGCTCATGTGATTTTGTGCAGTAAATGATTCTTTCTGAATATACTGAAAACACATGACAATTTGATACTGACTCCGGTACAAATTCCTGGCTTCTAAAAAACATAGTTTCAAGTGCTTAGTTGCTATTCCAGACTTTTATCGTGCAAACCGAGATGCTTCCAGCTTTTAAAGCATTTCCAGGTTCCCAACCATTTCACAAGAAAAGCATCAGACGGTCTCATGGCGAAATCAACAGTCTAAAGCATGCAGCGCAAAAGAAATAGGAGGAAACTTACGCGCAAGATGTTGGTGGGTTCCATACAATTCCTGCAATCACCACAAGCTGGGAAAATATACAGTTTAAACGTTAATGAAACATCAAAACTCTGAAAACATCACTTTATCTTCGGAACTATTTTTCCTTTAAATTTTTTAGGCAAACTTCTGCAGTTTGAGCTTCAAGAAGGTAAGTTCTTGGCACAAAGTTGCCACTTTCATCGATGAAAGGCACAATATTAAGATTTCACAAAGCAATTATCAACCACGCAACCTCATCGAAGACCCCAGCTGGACTGTCATCATAACTGGCCAAAAAGAATCCACCCAACGTATATCTATAAAAGCAACAAACTCACATTAACATGCAAAGAAGAAAACAGTGCTGTAAGTTCACACTCGTCACTTCTTGATTCAGAAAAGTAGGGCAACTGATGAATACCCAAAAGCTTCAACTAATCTGAACTCTTTCGGAATGAACGCTCGAGCTGTTTCTGCTTTCACAAGGTGAAGCTGATACAGGGCACTGGATGGAAAAAAAGATATGCTTTAAGAAGATCAGATTCGGACGTCAAATTACAGCAAACCAAAAAGAAAGTGCACTGAACTTGCCTGCCTGTGAATTTCCACGGGGGATTGCTATAGCCTCGTGATCTTCTTGTATCACCAAGTTCCATTTATTTGTTACAGGCTTGATGAAACTAACTTCAAGAAATATAACAAGGGGCTGGTTTTAATGGGACAAGAAAATATGAAGCGGGACCTCTCTTAAAAAGAAAAACCCAAATTTTAAGTGACTGGAACTATCTGATTCATATGGTATCCTTTCCCAGAAAAAGGAAGAACAATTCTCTACAAAGATGCTGGTGAGATTGTCTAGTAAATGCAAAGGGGCAAATCATGGAGGACGATATATTAGAGTTATAAATGGGACCAAAGATAGCAAGTTAGCAATTTGACATGTAAGATGGTAGCATTCCGTGAACATGTACGTGACCACCACCCTGAAAGTGATTTCTGCTATTCTAAAAGCAAATTAAGATATTTCAACTATGCAGGCACACATGCGCAAGTTGCCATTAAAAAAAAAAAAAATTCCCTAAACAGCTCCATGTTCAGAAATACTTCTTCTGCCTCATTAGGCACAAGATAATGCCAGCGCTTGCCATTTCTCTTCGCGCTGTGCCAACGAACAAACGCAATTCAAGAACTTCACAGAAGATAATTTTCAGAAAAAAAAAAAAAAAACAATTTTAACTGAAATTGGTTTATCAAGAAGTCAACTTTAGGGACTACTTAAAAGTTGCATGGGGTCAAGCAACTAGTTCCTGCCCAAATCTCAATATTTCCTCAACGAATCGGTTTCCACATTGCATAAAAAGCAAGGAATACAACAGAAACCTGACAGAGGAACACGAGAAGAAGCATTCAAAACGAAGAGGCGCGACAAGGAAGAGCACACCCGAAACGAGCAAGACATGAATGATTGCTCAGCGCATTAAAGAACCAACAAATCAAGTGTCGAACGACACAAACATTAAAAGAAACCCTGAATTTACGAAACCCAGTTCCGAGCGATGAAGACCCAAGTTGCTGCGTCCGAAGAATAACAAGAGGAGGAAGAGTTCCGAGGTCATACCTTCAAATGACGAGAGCCCAGAAGAGAATTCAACCAGAAATCGTTCCTCCGAGGCTAAAGGCAGGACCTTTAAGGGCGAGAGCGAGGTGGAGAAGAGCATGTAAGAACTGGGAGCAGGCAGAGCAGAGGTGAATGGGGAGTGTTCATCTATTATCCGGGTGGCATACCATGTGTTATTCATTTGGCGCCAACCGAAAGAACTGATGCAAGTAGCGAATACCACCGTGGACACGGAGAAAGCAAAACCGCTAGAGGAAAAAAACAGGGAAAAGAAAAAAAAAAAAAAACACTCCTTGCAAGAAAAAACGAAAGGCCACTTGCTGGTCCTGTCTCCATGGTTTTATACTTGTTTATATCCCCCACAACTTCCCTTGTCCAGGACCCCATTAGGCGAACTTGCGATGGATGACGCCAACACTTGATGGGATTTGGAGATTTTTTATCAGGGCTCCCTCCACTTGCGATGGATGACGCCAACACTTGATGGGATTTGGAGATTTTTGATCAGGGCTCCCTCCCTCACTTTCATGGTAATTGGACAATTCACTTCCGCTCCAAGGCAACTTGATTTATTAGTTAATTCAAAAGTGCAAGACATAACCCTTTTGACGGAGTAGTTATGTGCTTGACATAGTCATCATGAATCACGTGTTTAGAATAAATGATAGTTACATAACAGATCTTAAAACTTATCATGACAATGCGCCAGAGTCCTTCCACTTTCATATCTAAATTCTAACACTTAAACGTTAAGTTGCACAATTCATTTTGTTATTTTTTCAATCACACGGGATTACTAATAAATAAATGTCTAACAGAGTTAATGGAAGGATTAAAGTAGGTAGCTATTAAGGGTTAAGTTTTAAGACTCAAGTATAAGTTTTAAACTCCCTACTCTAATTGTCTTGTTCAAATTTCTCCGTCGATGAGTCGGCATGATGTGAATTATGCACATATTAGGAGACCCTTATCAAGACATGCTCAAATAGGATAAGATAGCAACTACTACTTTCAGTGCATCAACGACTAGCTAATATCCTTCGCTTCTCCCAAATAGGGATTTTCCACAAACAAAGGCACCAAAGAGGAACTACTTCGAGCTCAATTTTGAGGTAGCACCAACCTAACCTGGGAGAAAGCTTTTCTCTTGACTTTCAAAGTGTCACATGGAAAAAATAACGCAAATTTTTACCCGCGAGACAATTTTGTTCATTATTGATACTCTTGTCACAACGTATACGTGGCATCTAAAATAGCAAAAAGACAAGTAACATGACAAACGACGTGTGTCATGTCAGCAAATGTAGCTTTCATAAATAATCAAAGCATCATTTTGAGCCAAATGTTAGAGGTTAAATCACATTAAAAGTAAAGGGTTCACAAATCGGGACTAGGGGCTCTTCACAAAATCATAGCACATTCACCAAATTTCCGCCACGGGCTACTGTTAATCCGAAGTCCCAATTCACGGCTCTCTCTCTCTCTCTCTCTCTCTCTCTCTTTCAAGCGCTCGCGCATTTGAAACTCCATTAATTGGCTCAAAAGCGACATCGTCTGCTTATTCAGTGGGGGTAATGTTATTTGATGGGACTTCAAATTATTGTTGGTTCAGTTGGAAATGATGTTGTTTTTATTATGTGTGGCAGGCAACGTCATCTTGATTGCTAATGAAAGTATGGCACTTACCTTAGCCATATTGGTCTCCCTTTGCCACTTCACACTAGATATGCACATTTACCGAGTTACCAATATAGATAGACAAGAGCATCAAATATTATCAACCACACAAATCATTATTGACAATCACAAGGATTGATGTTGATATTGACGTATATTGATGATCACTACCGCTCTGTTATAGATATACGTCAACATATGACTAATGATGGTCGACAAAGGTATTGATTAATTAGATTGATAAACTATCAAGATTTTGAGAAAGTTGAACGCAAAAAGTACATCAAGATGCGATAACAAGTTTGAAGGCTCCGCAGAACAAAGTGATTGAGGTCGTGGAGCAACTAGTTCGCGTTTTTAAAAGAACAATTGTTTTGAGACAAGATCATGGTATTATTAGAATATAAGCACAAAACTTTCAGAGATGAAATAACATGCTACAACTGCAAGAGAGCTACTTTAAGACAATTATGGCACAATCACTATAAATACCATCATTCATCTACTAGAGACTCCCACATAGAACAAAGAAATCTACTATTGTTTAGCTATCTTTATTTTCTTACGTTGTACTTTTAGTTTCCAAACTCGTGTCGTCAATTGAATTTTGACATGTATCTCTATTGCAGATGTTGTGTCATTAATTAAATTTTGGCATAGCATCTTTGTGATCGACAAAACTACAGCCATTGATTAAATTACGGCATGACTTGTCTATATTTAATTATGTATGAGTGGCTATATCCTCCAAATTTTGTCATATATTAAGTTCGGGCACGATTTGTGTTTGTATAGTTCTATTTGAAATAAAGGTTGTCTATTTTCTTGTCTACTTATAATATTGCCCATACAAGGTCACCACAAAACAATTCTCTCTTAATAAAAACTAAAAAGTTACTTTCGATGAAAATATTTTGTTGCGAGACAAATCCTGGCAAAACAGATAGAAAATCTAAAATAGTAAAATTAGTAATTCAAATCAAAATTGTATTTTGAGTAAAAGTTCGCATTTAAAAATCTAGGGTAAATATTGGCCCCGTTTGGTTCCGCTTTTTAGAGAAATGTTTTTTCAAAAAATGCAAATACTTTTGGACTAAATTTTTTTTCCAAAATACAAATAATGTTAGATAAATTGTAATTTTAAAGTACATTGAGAAACAAATTTGACTTAGATGTCGTTCAATAAAAATTATATTGTGTAAATGACTTTTGCTATATTTTTTTTTAAAAAGTCAAACTATTTCCAGTGGAGCCGCCCTACCTCGTCTAAGGCCACCCTACCTCAAGCGTCGCTTGGGTCACCCCACCTAACCTCAAGTAATATCACCTAGATTCCAGCAACCTTAGATGTCACCTAGGATCATGTGGCCTCTTGAGGCCTCGTGACTCCAAGCGACGATTGCCAGCCTCCAACGGAAAAGATGAACAGTGTCAATGAATCATTCCGAGAATGCTACTTTTTAAAGAACTTGCAAGTCTTTGGCTAAGGATCTTTAAAAATGCAATTATATTTTTCCAAAATATTTGCCAAACGGAGCCAATTATATGGAGTGCGAAAGTTGCTGCCTTACCAACCCCGAAATTCAAAAGGTGGACGGGGCGGCTTCGCCAATCAAAAAACATGGCAGTGCTCTCTATATTATTTCAAATTAAACATATGGAGACTCGCAGGGGACTAAACAGTCGTCAATGACGTGATCAAAATCTTAAAAATAGAACTCTGCAAAAGGAAGAAAAAAGGAGTAAAGCAAAAGAGGGAGTCAAGTCAATAAAATAACTATATCGTTCAAATCTTAAGCTTGGGGCTTAAGAGTTAAGACGACGACTTCTCGACCCTACGCGTTGAGTGCTTTATTCGCTAGAAGACGAACGAAAAGGTTCTCTTTTTTAGCAAAGTTAAACCCCAAACAAAAGTGCTTTATTGGACAGCCGGTAGGTTTGATGCACCCTCTCCTAAATGCAACTCTACTCTTTATCCCTTTTCTTCTCTCCTTTTTCCCTTTTTAAAAGCGACGCGTTTTCGTAAATTAAGCCAATCACGCGTCAAGAAATTGATGTGTTCTTCTCGAGTGAGCTTTGTGATTCGCTCTGAAAAATGATATTTTATGTATATACTTACACTTTCATGATCGACTTTATTTGTTATTCAGGGATTCACAAAAAGTAAAGTTTAGTTGAATCAGGGACTTTCACACCAGTTCACAGAGGTCTCGGAAATTCTTAGTGATAATAAAGCAGGCAACGCAGCTTAATGTTGGAATTATTATTTCAAGCCCTTTATTTGAAATTTCCACTTAAATTTCACACTTTAGTTTTGACGAAAACCCGAATGAAACAGAGAAGTTACATAGATTTTTCTTCCCTTAGATGAACTCTCTCTCTCTCCTCCTGAACAAAGCCTAGCAGCGAAATATCTACACAAGGCTCCGTTCATTTCACGGAAAATGTTCTTCGGATTTTTCGGCGTTCGTTTCACATCTACAAATCCTCACTTCCTCATCTCCTTTCTTTTTCTTCTTTTCTTTTTTTATTGGAATTACTTTTAAATTGTATTTTTCTTTTTTTATTCAAATTATTTTTAATTTTCTATTTCTTTTCTTTTTTTTCTTTTCTTTGTTTCCCATCTTCTTTTTTCGATCGCCGTCATTACTAAGTTAACCTCAGCGGTCGTCGATCTCAAGCTCATGCTCGTCTATCTAGCGAGCCTCAAGCTTGACGCTCGCGCTCGCCAATTTGGGGAGCGGAAAATATTTTTTTTACCGAACACCGAAAAATATTTCACCAAAAAATACTTTCCAAAACATTTTTAAGTTTTAGCAAAGCACCAGGAAATATTGTCAATTTCCTAGAAAATATCTTCGGGAAAATTTTTTTCGGAAATGGCCCATTTTTCGCGAAATGAACAAAACCTAGTTTACGAATCGTCTTATTCTTGACTTACCAAAGTTATCCCTGCAACTGTGGCAACTACTTTCTTTCTCGGCATAATCATATTTTTCCAACTTTTCTTTACTGCAATGAAAGTATCGGGGCGGTGCGATTGTTACAAGAGTTTTCAGCCGATATTTTCATAGGCAGCGGTTCTCATCTAATTCATAAAGTGTTGATCCTGCGCGTGCGGGAAACTAGTGTAGAATCTTCAACCAACTTAGGGTTGAAAAACTGTTCAGCATGCATGCGCCATTCTCTTCACCTAAAAGCTCTTCCCACACAGCAATCTTTATTGAAAAGAGCGAGGAAAAAGGAGCTAGCTTTGGCCATTAAACTGAGACTGTCTAATCGGGTCTGTCTGCAGTGCCAGCGAAAGAACTCGAGGAAGCTTCCTCTTCCGACGCCGTGGAAAGAGAGAGAGGGAGAGCCATAAAAGTCGACACGCTGGCACTGAACCTAAACCTATCTTCACCTTCACCAGTTACAAAATCCCACCAGATTCTCAGCCATCCACGAGTGTCCCGCAACGTGTCAGCTTACCAACCCACGAGTTTGTCTCGGCACGAGTACCACTCCGAGCTCTGTACCTTTCTATCGGATCCACGTTCAGTCTCTCTCTCACTCTCTCTTTCTCTCTCTTATAATGACAAAGAAAACAGAGCACAAGATTAAGAGCCAGTGTCCACTAATAGAGTCCGGTTCTTTCTTAATGGGACTTCTGGGTTTTATTAAACAAAGGGCAGATAGCACGGTGGAGCTTGTCGGTGCATGATTGGGGTGGGTCGGGACTCGGGGGAGGTCTCTTTCTGGTGCATTTACAGGGGAGTTCATTAGGGTTTTTGCAAATCAATCGAAAAGGACATGAAAAAGCTCACGAGAGAGCGAGCCTCACAACAATTTGGAGGCGCATCGCACGAGGCGGTGGCAAGCACCGCAAGACCTGCCGCTTTGGCGGCTTTGGCTTGGTACAACCTCAATTGAGCTAGCCCTCCAATTGGACCGGATTTTAGGTGGGATTTTGGCATCTTACTGCCAACTTTTTAGCAGGAATTCTTCTGTCTGTGTTGCTACAGCTGGGATTTGTTCGGAGAAGATGATGAAACGATTAGGATATTGTGTCGAGCATGGGGTTTGGTTTTGATGTGATAGATGACACTGCCATCCCGAGTTGAAAGATTTCAACTCTCCGACAGAATGCAATCATTCATTGGTCCATACGAGTGACAAAAATAACCTAATTAAATAAAAAAATAATCTGTCAATCGAACTTAGTTAACCATCCATTTGAATAAATAGAACTTTTAATGGTTACTATCTTAAAAAATCTCAAATTGATAGATATAAAATAAATATATCATAAATTAATTTTTTTATTACAAAAAACTCTAAATAGCTATAAATTTCGATTAAATTTTATCATCAAGTGCGAATTGGATGATACGTAACAATTAAGGTATATTAGTTTAGAATTTTAACATATGTTTATCACAGATGTACAAATTTATAGTTTTTTTGTGAACATAAAGTAAATTTGTGACAAATGTATCGATTTGATATTTTTAAAGTCAAAAAATTAATTTAGAGTAAGTTCATCACAAGTGTATTAATATGAGATCTTTAATGATTTAAAAAAATAAAGTAAATATTTCACATTTTGGGATTAATCATGATATTAACCCAACTTTCAAATAACAATTTCATGGACAAAATTTAAAATCAAAACTGGAACCAAGTAATTTTATGAATCAATAGTAGATGAAAAATCACCAAGAAGAAGGTTAATTAAGATCACCATTAAATCTTGATATGTTATTAATTCGACGTGTCTATACTAACCATATGGATCAAATATCAAAACGAGCGTCCATGTGTGACCATTCAACGTGATGACTATTTTAAAGACAAATCATTTATTATGAATGATACGGCAAACGCTCTCTTTCTGTATGTGGGGCTTGAAGCATCCCAAACTCTTTTGCTCAAACTAACGTTCTTGTTAGTGTTGTCCCTGCTGCACGATGATACAACCGTCTACTCGCTCGGTCAATTCATCTATTTATGCCCCTCTATTCATCCTTGAAGTTTAAGCCGCACCCTAGTCTGATTCCTTTTTGGCACGATCACTCAATGCCTGCAATAGTGGCTTGTACCCTAATCAATCCACGGCCGCCCATTTATTGGAAATGATCATGTTTTGATACCATTTGTGATGACATTGCCTAATTCACATGGGCCAAGCCGCCAAGTAGCTATTCTAAGTGCAATCAATCTAACTTGAACATAAGGACGAATCTATAGTCGCAAAAATAACAACACAAGCCATCTTTCTTTGGCAATTTTAACTTTGAGATAGCCAATTTAGTATTATTGAACCTTAAAAACTTAAGCAAGCGTTGTTCCCAAACGTGCTTCTCGACAAGCAGAAGCTCAAGCTGTGATTTGCAGTGGAACGTGCAAGCGAAGATGGGTAAAAAAGGCATGGGAGTCATGCTCAGTTACCATAATCAGTGGAGTCTTGCTCAGCAGATGTGGACGGGGTCATTTGCACGCATCAACAGGGATTAGTCGTGCCGAAAGATACATATACCTGTGGCGTTAATAAACAAAAACGACTTTCGAAGGGGATTCTATTCGGGCGATCCTTTGGATGGTCTTGTTTGGAGTCGAGAATCGGATGCATCCGTTGTGGAGGGGGCCTCCATGCATGACAACTCACATTGAAAATTGTAAGAAAGAATGGTAATGGAACTTCTTCGTTTCTGGCTCATCTGGGAAAAAACAGTGTTGGGACCAGATTCGTGGATAGCAGGTCCGCAGGACATGCGCACCTCTTTTCACCCACTTAACAATCGCAATTCATGTGATCCCCCCACGTTGTTGTGTTTTAGGTTATGAACCCATCGAGAGGACATCTTCGTGGAATCCGTCGGTGCAATCGGTTTGATGTTGTGATTTTTTCAGTTCCGCCAGCCATTGGGTCCTTCACCTCGTACGTTATGAACGAATGAAGCCATTTTTTCTAGCCGAAAAGAGGAGCAGAAGAAAATAAAGATTCCATCAGTTCTGGTGGGTTCAGATCAACGACGAAAATGCGTGGAATCTAAAGCCACGAGCCAACGTAACTTTGACAAGACGAAGGCCGAGCAGAGTTGGTCCACGTTGTTGCACAAGGATGCCAAAGACGAAAGCCCGAGCAAACTTGGGGACCAAAGGACTGCAAATTTGTTTGCCTCTTCCAACGTTATGCCTTGGCATCTTCTGTTCGGATGCCACGGAGATAGAGCACGAGAATCCGAAGGAGCCACAGGACAAATAAAGCATTAAGCAATGTTACTGTTCACGAGATTGAACGGAGATCATGTAGGAACGCTTGATCGGACCCAACCAAGAATATCTTCTAAATCCAAGAACAAATCCCTCAGCAACTAACACTCACTGCCCAGGAAACAAGAAACCCAAGTCTATAATGTGTTTAGTAACCGTGGGTTCTAATCTTATCAAGATCGTGGGCATCCGGCGTGAGTACATCTAGATATATCTCAAGCTAATCTTCGACTATGGATTCCGTTTTGGACAATGGGGCCACCTGACAGGGGCAACAAGCGTCGCAGTTGCGTAAGAGATCTGGGTTCGAATCTTCCCACTGAAGATTCCCAAAGCGAATGCATGCACGGAGCTAGACTGACTTTTTGGGCACGGTGAACGGCTCATTCGATTAAGCACTCAACTTGCTTAGCATCAGAATTCGAGTCTCATCGTGGCTTGCTTTTAGTTTTTCTTAATTAACCTGCAGATTGTTCGTGCAAGTGCAAATTTTTCTTCCAGAATAGCTACAGCCACTCCATCATCTGAAAAACAGGAGCGTGTGCAAGTTCCCACTGTAGGGACGCTAAACAGTATCATCAAAACACTTTGATTTACCAACATCCCGTATTATACAAGGCACGCTGTCAACAAAATATTGAATTTAAAACGTCGATGGTCCAGCAAATGATGCCCAAAACTCAAACAGTATGTAAAGCTTTTCAAATACCAACTCAATATGATATATCAGGCCGTACAGTAGGTGTTGTTTAAGATATTTACAATGGCTTTCAACTCACTGGCTCACATACTCAAGAAAAATTGCAAGATAGTATACCAAGGAAAAAGGAAAATGCTGGTCTGGGAGATGTCAAAGGCTAAATAAACACTTCTAGTTACAGATTTACACGGGGCAAAGGAATAGTAAGCATAGAGGACTGATGGTATTAACCATCAAAAGTTAACATCCTGAGCAACCATCAGAAACAGCAGCCACACACTCACCCGCAGCTTTCACAAAATCCAAAAGTTTGCTATGGGTCTGCAGTCATACACTATCGCAAACTTCAGATTCCTCCAGAATACTTTTTATGGCAAGTTTTTGGGGAAATCTCCTCACTTTTAGGAACCAAGGGTCTCGGAGCCATCCTCTTTACCTCTTCCCTACTGTAGATAAAGATCTTATGGACCATGCCACAGAATTCCCTGACGCAAAGAGACAAACTTAAAATCTAGGAATAGTTGCACAGTCGAGAGAAGAAGTGTAAGGACAGAGTTTCAAGGTAGAGAAACAAGTGCTTACTCCCATGGATCGTCTCCAACAAGCATCATGTCACCCTCATCATCAGTAAAAACAACCAGCCATTCTTTTGAAGGGGCAACTAATTCACCATTGAAGTCAAAAATTTCATCCAGTTCGGTTATCAACTCACTGTAACCATGGAACCTGCTCAAGTCCACGGATCTACCTACAGGAATGTCTTGCTTGTGAACCTAGACAACCAGGAGGCAACCCAATTAATGTGAGTATGCGAGTTAAGACTCTAATATTATCTGTAGAGAAAGTACTTCAAATTGAAAAAACCGACATATCGAAATTTGACAGGAGATAAGAACCTTGATGCAACTTCTGGTAGACACAGCCTGGTGCTTGCCCTCTACATCTCTAACTGGCTGCTCCGAAGATGGAAATGCCCTTCCCTGTTCACCATATGCAATTGGACTAGGTGCAATCTTCAAACACTTGATTGGACTCCCGAGTACATTAGGTTCCGAATCATCCACCAAATTTGATTGCAGGACTTGCTTTTGTGAGCCATGCACATGTCCATTATCCGATTCTGTTGCCACAGTACCACTCATGAGGGAAATCCCAAAAAGCTTACAACTGCCATTTCCATTAGCTTTTATCAACTCTTGTTGAGCAAGTGATGGAGAATGCATGGGAAGGAAACAATTTCCCGAGTTCATCTCCCTCTTTGTATCGCCTTTAACATTACCAAGAGACTGCTGCTGTCGACTCTCACTTTCTAGAGAAGCTACAATTCCAGATCCCAGCATGTTCAATGAGGGACCTTGCCTCACAGATCCCGGAGAAGGAATCAAATCAGTTTTTGTTTCCTCGGCTGAATTTTGCTTCTTCACTCGCTTAGTAATTTCACTGTCCTGGCGTAAAAAGGATGAGAAGATTCCATGCCGGTGGTGAAAAGTCCCAGAATCTGGCACCAGATTAATAAGTGTTGCTTCCTGCATTATTTGAGGCACCCAGGTGTTTGGTCTGCATTTCCTCTGGCCAAAATGCATGCTCTTTCGAGTATCACCAGGAAATTCATACCATGCATCTGGCATCTCAGCATTCTCCATGTCATTATTCAATGCTAAGCTGCCCTTCAAGGTTGAAAATTCTTGACCTTGCAAGGCCTTTGAAAACCCTATATCTGCTGGAGGGTCTGTACCATTTCCCAAAGGACCTGAATTTGTGAATGGGATACTCAGTATAACATGTCATAAAGGAAAACTCCCAATTAGATTCCCAAAGCTCGAGGATTTGTTATGTCATACCTTCCCTCATCCGGACAGAAGAATCAGTAGAGGATGACATGCTTGCTCGAGGCCTTTTTGACCGGGATGCTGGCAGGTTATCTGGTGCAGTCACGGCAGGCTCTATGTTCCAGGGAGATACTCTTTCCGGGCGATGAATGGAAGTGATTTCATCCCACCGCACCTGAACAAACAGAACAGGGTATTGACAAATTAGAGAGGTCCACATGATGCACGCACTACAATGTTCTTGTTACTACCTTGAGGCATCTCCATTTTGATCCAGGCCACCTCAGAGGATCAACATCCTCAGATCCAATTACAGTGCCAGAGAACCTAGATCATTTAAGGCAAGACATAATCAGTTTTTTTTTCCTTATTCCTTTTTTTGGCCAAAGACATAAATCAGTTGACTGACATACTTTTCTGCCTAGTTACATAGTCTATTTTGACCGCAATTGTAATTTGCAAGTGAGAAAGTTCAAACCTCTGCTCTGGAGCTTCTTCACCTTCAAATGTCATTCTGAACCTCATCCCAATGGAGCAATCAAATTTGGCAGATTCAATGTACTTATCGAAAGGAATGATGAATTCAGCAGGGCTAGTCCTGTGCATATCATAGATGAATAGTTCTGATAGCATTAGAAACATGTTTCAAAAAATAACTCCACTAGTTGAGGAATTGAGGATGGCCCTAAAACATCGTGTGTGTGTGGGGGGGGAGAGCAAGAGAGAGAGAGCTTTATCCTCACTAAACTGTTCACAATACAGGCACTTGGGTTCCAACTATTAGATAGTTGAAAGTACGGACATGCACAAAAAAATAAATGGGAGGAGAAGCCATACAAGCAATTATATAAATACAATGAATCCAAATGCAGAGACTTTTGTGGCACAATAATGAAAAGAGTTTGGAAGAGCGGAACCACACACCTCGGTTTGTAATACACAGTGAACATTGTACCAGTTGAAATGGCATGCCATGCTGTTGCAAGGACACCAATATGCATACTGTGACTTGGCATAATCGAAGATGGAACATTATTCAGTTGCCTCATCGCTCGTCTAACTCCAACACGAAGTTCACCATTTTCACCCCTGCATAAGGAATATCAGAAAAAAAACAAAATTAAATTAAATTAAACTAAACTAATTATTAAAAAAAAAATAAAGAAGAAGAAGAAGAAGAAGAGAGCATTAACAATATCAATTAACTGAGATCAGCCTAGTTTTTTGAGGCTCCATTTTCCTATTACTAGGTATTGGTTTATATAATTTCAGCGGCTAGGTCCAGCAGGATGATATGAGCATTACGCTGATGCAGAACTTCCATTCGAAGGTTAGAACAATCAAATGGGGAGTTTCCATCCAATCCAATTTGTATAACTTACAAGCACATGAACAGAGAACTAGTGTACCTGAGAAATATAAAAGCATCACCAGCAACAAGCTTTTTAGAGCTGACAAACAGCGACCAACCACTTTGGAGTAGGTGTCGCCTCGGTTGACCTGTCCATCCAGATTCATATATTGCTATTGGATAAGTAAATGAGTTGAAAAATAACAATTATGGCACAAATGTACCCATAATCATTCAATGTGACATCAGCACAAAAAAAGATTGGAGTAAGATGGTAATTCTCAGTATTTTATCCACCCAATGCACTCAGGTGACGTCAAAAAGGACACCATTAACAAAACTAAGACTGGATCGCTCTTGTGAAATTGGAGACATCTATGAAGCTAGGGAGGTATCGTCTACAGATGGCAGCAAATGGCAGCAAATGGCCAAAGTCATAAGCAGTTAAAAGTTAACATCCATCAACTTGCAAACAAACAATAGTTTTTCTCCCAAAAATATGAATGGCTTCGTCGAAACTTGATATTTTGTGGTAAAGGCACTTTTCCCATCCATCATACATGCAAAACGAGTTAAAAAAATCAAACCGAGGAAGCAAGTAGTTCAATAAGCAACACTAACAACACAATAGGATGATTTGTAACTTGAGCCCTCGGAGAGATTCAACTGTTATTACCCATACATGCAAAAGGATACCGTCGGACAAGGTGGTTATCTTTTCTTTTCTTTCTTTTTTTGCTAATGTCTGTATCCCCCACCAAGAAACAAAGACCAGGCACCTGCTTTATGACCCGCTGAGTGCTAAAAACTATTAGCACCAAACGAGATTAAGAACTTTTGACTATCCTAATTGGCATCCACTAAAAAGTTCAATTTAGAAAAAAATGCACTTTATATCAAAGGAATAAGTTACCTAATTCTTTCAATAGAAAAAGTAATTGATGGAAACTATTGTTTATAATAATCGCATCGCCAAATCCACTGATAAAGATCACAATTCCTTGTCCGGCATGAAATAAATAATAATCAGTAATGAATATTCAATAATCATCAAGCAAGTTTTTTTATTTCTATTTTTGGCCCTTAAATTTGTCAGCACTTCAATTCAATGCTTAGATTTTTAGCACTTATTTTCACTTTTATCAAGAATCCTTGTGGAAAGGATACCATCGGACCAGCAGGCCACCCTTTCTTTCTCATAGCTACATCATCCACTGAAAAATGAAGCCTGAGACTGGTCTTTCTCAGAAAAGAAAAGAGACACTTCATTATTTAATTTTCCAGGGGATCAGACACGGATTGGATTTAAGAAACCAGATAAAATAAGTGAGCAGGTCAATAAGCAACACCAATAGCACATTGGAATGATCTGTAACTTGAGAATGCTAGTGCTTGAAACTATGGGAGGACCCCCATGAATGCATAACAAACACCAAGGCAGAACATCAGGATGCACATCGATCCAATAAGAAGGTTATTACCCCGAAAAATGTGGCGGAAACGCCACTCATTTCCATGCAAATCCTTGGCTACCAATTCCTGGGTTGGAGGTTGCTTAGTCATATCCTGTTCAGTATCAAAGGGAGAATTATTTGAGATATTACAAACTGCACATACAATTTCAACCGATTCATTTGAGCAGATATAGCAGACAAAACAAAATCTTACCAATTGGGGCAGGCATTCATCTGCATGACGTCTCAACACAGAGAACCCACCATGAGTGCTCGTATCAGAGGCGGTAAGTGTCTTACAAAAGGAATGGACACGGGGTCGTGGAGGCGGGGGATGCCCAGTTTCCTTCTCCACAGCAGTCTCATCTTGCTAGCATTGCAGATACACAACAAAACAGTCGCATCACATATCAAAGCATATGTCCCACAACATAACATTCTTCCGCTTAAAATTTAGAACATACGTTAGGCACCGGAAGCAAAGTCACTTGAGCAAACAGCTCATCGGTCTCTGGTTCAGCCTGCAGCAGAAATCCCAGAAACTCAACACTTCAAGAAGGTAGAAGTAAGCAAAGCATACGGGCTGAGTTTAAGCGAGGATTACCCTCAATTGAACATTAATGACGCGGCAGAGAATCTTCGAGGGAAGATTGTAAAACGGTATCTGCCGATCGGCGACTTGATTCATCGACGCCTCAATCTGCACACCACGAATTGCCCGACGATCAACCAAGCCCTTTCCAAAGCAAGCCCCTTTCTAAACCAAGCCCTACCATTTTCACTCCTCTGACTACAATCGCTACCGATTAACCTCAGGAAAAAGGCATACAAACTGGACCGAGCACCTCTAACCCCGACTACGCGCTTCAATTTTAGAAAGTATCCGGCATCGGAGCCGAGAAACGGATCGACAAGGAAAGCTCACCTGCTCGATATGCCCCTGCGGGAAGTAATAAACCAGTTCCCCTTCGCGAGGAACCGTCACCAGAGGACCGGCGCAAGCGTGCCACAGCTCCTTGTACAAGGCGTCCTCGCAGCCTACCAAAAAGGAAAAAAAAAAAAAAAACACAAACCACCACATAGTCAGTCGGAGGCCAAACCGCCAAAAAAAAAAAAACCACACACACACACAATAGCAATCGCAATCATAAACATAATCCAGAAATCCTGCGCAACCACTCGGAGATTTCCGGGCGATTCCTCGAATTCACTCACCCTTCCTCTCCCTCTCCCTCCGGTCGCTCTGCACGACGGAGACCTCGTGAGAAGCCATATCCCCGGCGTCCCGAATCCGAAGACGGAGCGCGCCTCCTCGTCGATCGGCGGTGCGCAGACGGACCGCCGGAAAACTTCCGCTACCCTAATCAGGAGACGGGGAGGGGAAGGGAACAGCAGGACGAGCTGCAGCTCCTCCGCCACAGAAAAAGCTGGAAGAAGCAATCACTGCAGCAGCACCACCACCACCACCAACAGCAAACGGCAACAGCAGCACCAAGAACAGGCTAAAGAAAATCGACGGCCTGGGCTCGGCAGCTTCAGATTCTAGGATCGTCGCCGGCTACATCGCAATCCGCTCCCCTTCTCTCTCTCTCTTTTTTCCACCGTCCGGTCGTCTCTCTGATCTTCTCCCGCGACCACGAGAGACGGGACGGGACCGGGTGGGGGGGAGAGGAAAATTGTTTCTTTTTTCTTTTTTTTTCTTTCTGAGTGCGCCCCGGAGAGGACCACGTGGATTTTACTGAGGCGCCATTTCCACCAGTACAGAGCAGCCACTTCACTATTTTGGCGCGCTGGGTGCACCGTCCTTTGTCCCTTCGCGGGGTAAATTAGATAAATAAGAGGCAGTATTAAAAAAAAAAATCTTTAGATATATCCACTGAAACTATTAAAATTTATCACGAAAATATTATCGAATCATAAAATTTATAAAAAATGCAATCGAACATATTCCAAAAATCTTCCTTTCCTTTTATTTTCTCTTTTCTTGAATTATACATGTAAATTCTTCCTTCCGAATCGCTTCATTTGTCCAAAAGAAATTATCCAATTTAGAAGATGATTCGGAGTTAAAATTCTGTATTCTGTAATTAGAAAAGTGCGCCGATTATATTTAGTAAATTCTCTGGGGGAAAGAGAAAACATAAAAGATGAAAAGCTTTTTCGGACTTTAATTCAGTTTATTTCGCAGCTCCGGGGAGAATTACCGAACAACCACGCAATTACAATTTGCCACGGCTGGGACACCGGGAGCGCCGGTTTCCGTGCGCGGCCCCCTCTCTTCGCTGTTTGTCCGCGAGTTAACCGGCAAACGGGGAACGGGGATATTTGGCGCGGTCCACGGGGGTAACGGCCCTCGCTTGACGCCGTGAGGTCCCGAGAGGAGCCGTGTCGACCGGCCGTTGGGGGACACGCGACGGCCGTTTGTCCACGTCGGACGGAAAGCTGCTCTGGTCCTGGGACGAGGATTTTGTCCTGTTATTACAAGGCAGGATCGCATGGACGGAGTAAATATTTATTGTTTCTGTTTTTCCGCGATGGGGAGAGCGGGAGGCGTGATAACCTCACCTCGGGCCCGCGGGAGACGACGCCCAATGGGGCGCCTCGAATTTGAGGAGGGAGTGGGGGTCGAAGGCCGGTGATTTTATCGCCGCAGGTTCGGGTAGGAAAAAGGAAATTAAATTAAAAAAAAAAAAAGGAAAAGCCTGGATACCCGTGAAGAATAACGGAGTTGCGTGACTTGAGTGGCGGGAGGTACGAAGATGACGTGTCGAGGATGAGGGAGGGAGGGGATGGTGCGGTGCGGGGGCGGGTGCGGGTGCGGGTGCGCCGGGCAGGACGGACGGACTGCGACGGCTCGGATCACGCCCCATCCCCCCCGTGACTTTGGTTTCATCACTCGCATTGTTCGAATTTTGGTACTCTGTTTCGACGCGGAGAAAGTACCTTAAAAGTTGAAACCTCGGTGTATTGGCATCAATCCGAATCTAAATTTTTTTCAATTTGATAGATTTTAGTGTTAAATTTTTTTTACATTAATGTCGACTGAAATTATTCAATTAATTTTAGTTGGAAATTATTTATATGAACATCGATTGTTTTATGTGGCGTGATTATATCGATATACAAATTATTTATTATTTTGAATTTTTTATTACTTTTCTTCCCTTTCTTTATATTCTTTTCTTTTATTTCCTCCTTTTTTCCCCAACTATAGGCTAGTGAAAACATTAGTCAACTATTGTCGGTGACGTCATGTAGAAATCTAATAAAAAATACATTAAAAAATCTAAAGATTTTAAAAATTATCTATATTAACGCCAGCGACGTCACATAAAATGGTTGTCATTCACTACAGCGATTTCCAACTAAAATTAACTAAATAAACCCAATCGATACAAATATAAATGGTTTAACACTAAATTAGTCAAATTGAAATATATTATAATTGAATTTGTATACATACAATACGTTTGTGATTTTTTTTGGTATTTTTCCTATTAGACGAATGACCAAGCTTTCTATGTTATTTTCACAAGTATTAACAATCGCAAAAGAGGCACTAATCTCCTTAGTATTACACAATACGTCCCCGTAAGTGTCAATGCACAGAATTATGTTCAAGCTCTAAGTTCGGCCTCTAGTCCATCCATACCTTGATTGTAATCAGATATGTTAGTTAAATTAGTTTCGAGGTTAACATTGTATCGACTCGTTCCTCATCCTGGGAACACGTCAGCGTCGATTGACCTTCGACTCGATCATTGTGGGGGCCATCTCGGTAAATTCTTCGAGGTCCAAGCGGCCCTTGCCAGAGGAAGATTCCGTCAATATCGAAGGAGAAGGTGTGAGAGAGAGAGAGAGAGCTTAGAAGTTGATATCAAGATTTATGTCCTGAATACATGGAAGCTCACATATAGTAAGATGGCTTAAGATGGATGCGTTTGTAATTTGCGGGGAGGGAATATCAAAGCTAGACAGAGCTAAAAAGAGGGAAATATAGAGTGAGATGCGCTTCTTCTTCTTTTATGTGGCAATTCGAGTGAGGAAAGTCACTATTAATAGGTCATTGCCCATGGACGAGAACACAAGTAAACGACGAAGCGACAAATATACAGTGAGATGTGTATTTTTCATGTGGCAATCCGAGTGAAGGAAGTCACTATTAACATATCGCCGCCCACGGGCGAGAACACGAGTTAGTGATGAAGTGATTACGTGCCGCAAGTATATTGGGCCAATGAAGGGTCATGAGTATACCAATCGACAACGGTTATCACGTGTCGCGACGACACGAGCGGGGTCCACTAAAAAAGGTTAAGAGGTAGGTCGATCCCAAAGTAATCTACTTACCAAATCATGCAAACGTGTTTGGCGCACTGGCAAGTTCCATAGAGTCGAAAACAGCGGTTCAATTCATCGCATTTTTTCTCCTTTTGTCAACCCAAAAAGGCATGAATAATTACTGTTTGATTTAGTGCCGAAATGACTAGGTTTGACATTTGAAACCACTTGGTTACGTCTAAAAGCATCACTTTCCTGTTATGAAAAGCAAAAAGCACAAGAAAATTTACTTTTCACATTAAAATACCATTTGAATGTTAACCGACAACTTTAGACGAAAAAATTTAAATTGAAAGATGAAAGCATATGCACATCTCTTCACTGTAGGAACTCATTTCTTCTCCTCCACCACAAAATATCAACAAGAGGTTCATCTGTAACTGAACTTTCAACGACCTTCGATTGTGTCAACGGTGTTGTGCAAGCACCTCTCATAATTTTCCCGGTTTCATACCGATCGCCAAGTCCTTTGATCAGAAAAAAAAAAAAAAGAGTATAACTTAATTATTTAATTTCCCGCCAAAGTAAAAAATAATAGTTCTTCGAACTCAATAAACGATGATAAATTTTCACGTGAAGAAGTTATATGTCAACATATACGTACATATATATTACACGAAGGTTTTAAATATTTCGGACTCAGAAAAAACTTGAAGGAGAATGAAACATTATTTGGGCTTTGGATTGGTCAAGGTTTGAAAAGCCTCCTATGGACGAGTCTCTTGACCGGTGCCGGCCTGGTCCGGGTCATTAACATAACTCTTCCTTTGGTTTTAACCAGAAAAACCGATTGAAATGGTCGCAGGGGCGGGCTCAAAAGTATAGGTCCGGTGGCGTAAATGCAAGCTATTCCTCTATGACTCTCCCGGCATTGATTCTCCGGCGAGTAGAGCGACGAAGGACATGACGGTGCGCGGTGCCCGCAGCGCCGTCGAGTTATTTTCGCTTCACTATAAAAAAAAATGGCCCTGTTTACAATTCTGCAGGCTATTTCTAGGGCGTGAGCAAGCCCATCATCAATTTAAGGACTCCCCAATTCGAATTTCGTACCAACTAACGTTCTGAAGTCTAATGACGGGATTCGAATGTGCGAATCCAAGGTTCAGAAAAACAGAAGATGCAAAGCGGCGCGTGAGCAAAAAATGGAGAGGCTATTCATTTTTCTGAACTAATTTTTTGCGTCCCATGACTCTTCCTCGGCTGTGCTTAGCCGTAGATACCGCATTTAAAAGTGACTCGCAACTCGAAGGCCCGTGTTGATGTGGACAGATCATAATGAGAAAGGGTCGGCAATTGCCATCTCAAGGTCCATTCTCGAGGCCCCTACAAGGCTCCCCCAAAAAGCGTTGATTGAGCACAACTGGTGCAAAAGGAAAGTTCATCTAGCCCCATAACACTCATTTCGCGTTTCAAATCACATTTCGAAACGCAACCATTGGTTTAGTGTCTTGGTGCCACAGTGCGAAATGAAATGCCGAGATGTAGGGCACAGACTT
Source organism: Eucalyptus guilfoylei (assembly GCA_016097605.1). Classification (NCBI taxonomy): domain Eukaryota; kingdom Viridiplantae; phylum Streptophyta; class Magnoliopsida; order Myrtales; family Myrtaceae; genus Eucalyptus; species Eucalyptus guilfoylei. The sequence continues at coordinate 28,448,919 of CM027861.1, forward strand.
AGACGCTCAAATACTCAAACCTCGATCTTGAGGCACATAGAGTGAGAGACCGACGAAGGCTATCTGCTTTTCCGGTCAAAAGAGCTACTGGAAGACGGACGAACGAACGCTTCCTCCGTCGATCTCTTTTGCTTCGGACGCCTCTCCTTTCAGGAAAAAGAAAAAGGGGTCTTTCAGCAGGAAATGAAGGTGACACAGGACAATAATGCTTCTATTTCACTTTAACCCCACCTTCCCCCTTTTAGCAAATACACAGCTCATGAGGATGGGCTTTGGTCCTACGCTTTAGGAACGACAAATACCACATTCATTGCTTTCGAACTTTTTCTACCGGGACAAAAACACCAAGACCCCAGCTTAAAACTCGGCATAATTGGACATCCCAGAAAGCACGTCTTGCGCCACCAGGAAGGAATGGGATGGATGTCCACTGCTCGGTACCATTTGAGAAAAGCTTGTGGCATCCCCTCCTCGCAAACGGACGGTTTCCTTTCACAGCGACAGCACAACCGGTACATCGACATGGATGAAAGCCGAAAAGACATAACATACTTTGCCCACTAGGGTCTTGGAAACTTGTTCACAGGCATCAATTTGCAGGTTCCATGCAGATATTTCTCTTTCGGCAGGACTAAAGCTTTGACCCCGGACCACATTGGGTATGAAGCTATGAAGTTATGAACCCAAGAGTCAATGAGACGCCCCCACCGACGAACAACAAAACCAAGACTCGAGTGCCAGATTGGTTTGCAACAAAAGTCAAAAAGTCAATGCCTGCTGACATCAGTCCAGTCAACATCACAGCACCTATAATTTTCCATATGCAGTTTCTTCCAAAGGCACAGGTACAGAGGTGGGCAACACGAGATATGACAAAACTGACCTAGAATGCCAATATTCGTATATTATATAGACACTAAGTCAAACTCTCAATTAAAGAATTACAGAACCCGGAGTAGTAACAAGGCTTGACCAGCAGCAGTACAGACAAGCATCACATGCTATGAACTACTAAACCAAATACCAGGAAAAAGAACACATCCCATCAGGACAGAACAAACATATCATCAGCTCTGTTTAAGTTAATTGAGAGTATAATTCAACACAAACCTTAAGCCATTTATCCGAAGGGCGGAGCAGATTCTTCATACTGTCTTTCAATTCTGTCAAGCGCTGGGGAAACCAAAAATCTGATACTTACATTTTCCATTACTTCTCTTTTTTCTGAGGTCAAAAGCTGTGCAGTTGGGTCAGCATCGGGACAAGCTCGTCGCTGGAAGGCCTATCGGCAGGGAAATCGGAGAGACAAATGACAGCAATCCTAACCGCCATCAGCATATCATCCTCCTCCGCTTCTTCCCCGAGAAGGCTCTTATCCAGAGCTTCTCTCGCCTCCCCGGCCTGTTGCAACTGGCGAAGCCAGCGCCCCAGGCTTCCCCGACTGGACGCTTCACTGAAGAATGGGTCCATGGGATCTCTACCAGTCAAAAGAACCCCCAGTATCATGCCGAAGCTGAAAATGTCGCTCTTGTCAGTGTACCTACACGAGAAGAAGACCAGTTTCAATTATGATAATCGCATTCAATTGCCAAGTGTCCTGAATTCTATAAAGGGCTGCTTGGAGATTACAGGCATTGGTAGAAAGACAATCTCAATGTTGAGGAAAGGATTTTATGCACTACTGTCGAAGAGTACTGCCAACAGCCTCAAAAGGAGGAATAACCAAACTAAGCATTTCAAACCATGACACAGTGCCTGAGTCAAAGAACACCATACATTGCTCATTGCTTTTCATGTTTAGTATATGATTGTAAATGACAGTGGCTGCTGTGATGACATTCAATTAAACATAGAATTTCTCACTTGTTACTCGGAACAAAAAGTTCAATCTTTCGAACAAAATGGAACTGATATCCTACATAGAGCACACAAGATTTATTTTTCCTAATCCAAAAACTGACATCTCAACTGAACAGAGCTTGAAAACACACAGCACCCAATATCAGTATTTTTCAGCCTATACTGCCCTTAATACCTGGAATCCCTGATGCACTCTGGAGCGCTATATTCAGACGTCCGATGAAAACTCGGCACGAGCCTCGCCAATCCACAGTCCGCCAGCCTCGGACTAAACTCAGCATCCAACAAGACATTTGCGGGCTTTAGGTCACAGTGCAAGACTGAAGGGCTGCACGCAAAGTGAAGATACTGAAGCGCTTTAATCACCCCAACAGCAATCCCGAGCCTAGCTTCCCACTTGAGCTGCAGCTGATTCTCCCGAACCCTCTTCATCAAGTCCTCGAGGCTTCCGGTCGGCACATAATCATAAATGAGCGACAACCCATTTGGCTCGCAAACGTAAGCCCTCAAGCTCATCAAATTCACGTGCCTCAACCCCGCGAGGACTTCCAGCTCCTTCTGGATCCTTCTCTTGGCCGATTTGCTTTGCACACCCGGCGAACCGCCCTCGATGTGCTCAAGCCGCTTGACCGCGATTACGAGCCCATTATCAAGGGCGGTCCTATGATACTGCCCATTCGGACTAGATCCGAGCAACCGGCTTTCGTTCTCGAGGGCCATCTGGAGGGTTTTGGGTGAGACTTTTGGGGAAAACACAACTGGCCCTTTGAGTATTGGGGTCCTGTGGATGTACAGAATAAAGGATTTAACCAGGCAGGCCACAAGAAGGGCTGAGATTGCTCCAGTCAACATTCCCAACACAACACTGAGGACCACTCTCCTAAACGCAGTCTTGAACTCAGGTGCCTTGGAAGATGATGGAGGCTCAGTCGACAAGTGCCTGAACGTCCTGTTTTGGCACTCCACAGTTAAACTCTGTAAGCAAAGCATCAGAAGCAACAACAAGCTCACGGCTTTTCTGTTTTCCAGAGGAAAGATATTCACGGCCATTTTTGCAGACGGAAAAAAAAAAAAAAACAAAACCAAGAACTTCAGACCAGAACCAACGTCTTCGCTTGCTCAACACTTGCTCATTTGCGTCTGAAACTGGCAAAAAGGACAGAGTGCTCGAGCGTGTTCCACGCTTCAGTTTCGCAGACCCACGAACACGAGACTTTCACTGCTCATCCTCCTCCGAGAAAGAAACGAAAAAAATGCGCACCATCCACGCCAGGATAAAATGGAGCTTTCCCAAGGGGAAAAAAAAAAACGAAAACATGTGAAGCAACGGACGGACTTCAGAAAGAGTTCCAAACCAACACAATAGCCCGAAGAGCTCCGAAAGACCGAACTTTTACGTTCTTGAACAGGCCGAGAACGGACCGAGCAACTGTAGACGCCTCAGAAACGCTTCCGGGACTTCGTTCTCTTTAATACCCAAAAGGAGCACCAAGAACCAGAGGAGCAGAGAAGCTTCAATGTCTTCAAGAGCAAGACGCAAGAGAATCGATTCCTCGCGTTCCTCCACCCAACCGGGACGTGAATCTACGCCTCCCGCTCCGCACGTACGAAGAGACGAGGTTCGTGCGCAACGAGCAGTGCCGCGCAGGTGGGATTCGCCACGAATCTTTTCCCTTCTTTTATATATTTTCACCCTCCCGCCGCGACCCAAAACCGAAAAAGTCCTCACCGAATTCGCACTACTCCGGATTCAAGCCGCGAAGTTCGGTAAAATGGTGGGTGGGCGGGGGGAGGAACGAGCCGTCGTCTTCACCCAAAGCAACTCCTCCGAGGCGTCACCCGCCCGAGAGAAGCGAACGACGGTCTCAGCTCGCGGAGCTCGGCGAAGAAGGAATGAAGGAGCCGAACAGGAAGATGAAGATAAAGCAGAAGACTCCAGGGGAACTGCGGAACCCAAGAACAGCGACGAGAAGGAAAAGTAGCATTGAAAATCTTGCGCCGTGTTTTGGTATGTTATGGGGGAGGGAGGGGGCTGGTCTTTCGTGTCCTGGTCTTTGTCTGGTTCGTCATTGGAAAGGCCGTATAATCAAAAAAAAAAAAAAAAATCACCCCGAGTCGCTGGCCGTCCCACTTTCTTTCTTTTCTCTTTCTGCCTTTTTATTTTCCCGCCCTCCACGCGGGACCCACCCCCCCCGGCTTCCTCCCTTTTGGTGGGGCCCCTGGCGCCACGTCGGTAGTCGCACAGCTCTTGCGGTCGCGGTCGGGTCAGTTCGCTGTCACCGAGGCGTGAGAAGACACAGAGAAAGAGAGAGAGAGAGAGAGGATGACGAGATCCGTGCCGTCGGATGGGCCCGGGGGAGAGATCTACGCCGTCGATGTGGAGGACAGACGGGAATTCGTGCTAATTTGGCGAGGAGCGGTCTTCATCAAGGGGGGATAGATTAGGGATTAACTAGTGTAGTTTTCCACTTTCTTTTTGGTTTTTTTTTTTTGTGTAATTTCGCAACCGAATAATTTCTTTTACATCGCCGCAGCTCTATCTCTTGGGAAACCCTTTTCCCTTTTCCCTTTTCCGTCTCGTTTTTCTTTTTTTTTGGTTTTTTATAGATTAATCCGCGATTATACATTTGCTTCGGGACGCGTGAAAGGGATAAAGGGCCAGCACCCGAGATAAACATCATGTTCGAAATCCTGCTTTTTGCAAAAAGCCCGAAATGCATAATAATGAGCGATCTGCCGTTGCACCAGCGCTTTCGCATGATCGATCGCCATCCGTCGTCCTTTCCCCGATCGATCCATCTCGTTAGTGAATTCCACGGGAACGGCAGATTCACGAGTCGCTTTCGTATTAGAATGGGGTCCTGATCCGATTTTCGAGCGCAATACACCATACAATCAAGGCCGATTCTCTGGCCTGACGTGAAGGAGTGTTGTTTTTTTTTTTTTTTTTGAGCAAAGTGAAGGAGTGTTGTTGATTCCGCAGTTTCCTTCGGAATTTGAAATGTTTGAGCATCCAGAAATCCAAGGCCGCCAGTGTAATTCCTGAACATGAGCTCAAAGTCCGAGAGTCATGAATAGACCCGAGCTCGAAATTTGGCTAGAGAAAAAGAAGACGGGGGAGACTCCAAATCCAATTTGGACCTTGTTTCAGTTTATCCATGATAAATTGAAATGAATTAAATCGTGACAATACACTTATGTATCGATCTTACTAAAAGTCCTTATCGGTTGGGCCGGACGAAATGAGTTACGACATCTTTCATAATGTGCGTTTAAATTACATTTGCATGGAAAATAAAAGGAGAATAAAAATACTCATCTTATCGTTATTTTAAAGGGTAAACTAAATCAATATGTTAATTCTAATTGAAGAAAAATCCGGTGCATATATGTTAGTGAACTTAGATGACTTCAAACTGGTCCTGACCATAGGCTTGCCCTGCTCGATCTGGCCCATCCACCTGGCCCATTCTACGAGTTGAAGAAGAACGTCTCTCAAGCCCAGCACTCTACGCTTTTCATAGACATACTAATGACTTTAGACTTAGGGCTATTTGGTTCGGTTTGGGCGAATGTCATTGGGAAAATGCAAATACCTTTGAGCTAAAGGGGTTTGTGAAAATGTAAATAGCGTTTGGTAAATTATAGTTTTAAAGTACATTGTGAAACGACTTTAGCTTAAACACTGTTTGGTAAAAATAATATTTTGTAAATGACTTTTGCTAAGTTTTATATATAAAAAAAGTTTTAAATTTTTTTTTAATGTAGCCACGGCGGCCTAGATTTGGTCGTCGGACAACCTTGCTTGAGGTCACTGGACCGCAAGCGACGCTTGGGATTGCAACCCAAGTGGCCGTCTGGGTCAACGACCTCAGGTGGTGGTCACTTGGGTTCGCGCAACCCAGGCGACGATTGCCTGTTGCCATCGAACCTCAAGCGTCGCCTGGGTCGTACGACCCAAGTGTCACCTGAGGTCCGACAACCTCAAGTCACCGTCGCCTAGGTCGCGCGAACCTAAGCAACCACGGCCTGAGGTCGCCAAACCTCAAGCAGCGATCACCGGGGTCAGGCGACGCCTCAAGTGACGGTTGCCGGCACAAGCAACTCTTGGGCCAGCGATCGTCGGCCTTCGTTCATTTCTCTGAATAAGATGAACAGTACCGTGAGACTTGCATTCCGAATATGCAACTTCCCAAAGTACCTCCGGAGCTACATTGGGCTAAAGGCCCTTAGAGCAATTTGGAGATGCAATTGCATCTTGCCAAAGTCGTCCAAAAAATTGAACTAAACGTGTTTACATTTGGTCAAACCCCTTTAGAGCCCAAAACCCTTTTCCAAATGCCGAACCAAACGGGGTCTTGGTACGTTTAGCGAAAAATAAACAATTTTTAAATTATTCCTAAAACTTACCACTTGTATTACTCGAAAATATTAGTAAATGACATTTTTAATTACCAGTGATAATTTATATCTAAATATTTCTATGGACGACAAGAAAATATTTCATATATTTATTTTTTTAAGCGATACAAACAAATGTTTCTATAAATATATTTCTCAAATTATTAATTTTTCGAGAAACATAAACACTCTCATATTCTTTGTCTTCGTGTTTCTAGTACACCTGAAATCTATCCATAACGACCCGCTATAATTAAGATATTTACATCGGAATGCAAGGATTTTTAAAGTTTTCCTTTGTTAATTATTCACTAAATATCTAAAAAATTTGTTCACTAAATAACATTATCCAAAATTCCATATATTAAGGTGGCCTTTCATATATATATACATCACGTAGTTTCTTTTGGATAGATTCATTGATGTGAAATTAAATTTTTATTCCTTTTGCTAATAAAAATAAAGGAAAAACGCACAAAAACCCATCATGACCCTAATCTATTTTTTGCGATATAAATAACCTCAAATTTTTATCTACGTGATGCTATACTCCAATATTTTTTTAGACTAGAAATCCCAACCAAATTAGCAACACAAAAAACCCGAAACTTATATTGGGTAATTGTGTCACACTAATATAAATTTAAGGTTTTTGATTTCACAATAAATTTTTTTGAGTAAATAGGCCATGCTAGTACAAGTTTTGGATAAATGTGTCACATAAACGCAAGTTTTAGGCTTTTTGTGTCACGAACAAAAGTTCAAGGTAAATATGTCATAGTTGACACAATTTAGGGTTTTTTTATGACTTGTTCTTAAAAATTAATCACGGGTTAATTTAAGTACAAGAATATGAGACAAACTGTCTATGAATTTTGTCTTGATATGTAATTTGGTCTCCGAACTATTAATTTGTTTAATGTAATTCATTAACTTTCATTTAATGTGCAATGTAATTCTTAAACTTTTGATATATGTTCAATTTAATCTATAAACTATATGAAAATGTTCAATATCATCCCTAAACTTAAATTGATAAAAGAATAATATTGAACAATTTTATATAGCTCGATAAGCAAATTGAACATGTATTAGAAATTCATGAACTATGTTGCATATTGAACCAAAGTTTAGAAATCATTCATATTATTATTCATTTGAATATCAAGTTCTTTGAAACTTACCCAATATGCCTATTAATTGAATAATTGCAATGAATTATAACCTTTAATAACCATCACTTATTACCACAATTTCTGACCATAACTTATATTTAGATACATGAAAATATGAAATATTAACAATATAAAAGTTTTAGTCTTAAAATGGAAGCTTAAATTAGCGATTCCGAATTATACACTTATTATCAAATATCATGAACTACCATAAGATCGCATAAAGACATAAACCAAGGGAAATACAAAAACTTATTTCATGTTATGGGTTTCGGGTTCCATCAACCTGGAACCTAGAACCCGCTCGTCATAATAGATTTCACAATTTTTAGAACTTATAACCTATCATGCTTACTTTGGAATCTCGAATTGGACAAATTCCCATAAGTCCGATTCTTAAGTTATAGGTTATAACCTGAAACCATACTCATCCTCCTTATTTGAGATTAATTTGATAACTCTATATGCTTATTCAAAATAAAGTTCACCTAGACTTTTTTTTTTAAGAAAACGACCTTACTTCAAGTTCTTATTTATAAATTTTCATTTAAATTATAATATCTCCGTATTTTTACATTTTTTAGAGAGAGAGACGTGCTGCAATAAAATTCTAGCTCGTATCTCTAACTCAAAATTGACCGTTAGCTAAGAGTGTCAGCAACTAACCTCTGTCCTAACTAACAGGATTCCGTACAGATAGCATTCAATTAGGACCACGCTTCGCCAAGAAAAGGACGGATCATAGACAATTCCAAACCCATCAACGGGAAAAGTCGCTACCGAGGAGCTATACATCTTCTTGCACGCGTGCGTTCATCCTATGTATTGGACGGACAAGGTCAAAGGACCTAAAAAGATGCAAGACAAGCAAAAACCCACTTGGAAACTGCTAACCTCCTGGTTTATTATTATTATTACTATAATCATCTCTGTGGAAAAGGACGTAACCAATAGAATGTCAAAAAACCGCATGCCATTTGCCCTATACGCAGATATATAGCCAAAAAAAAAAGAGAAGGAAAAAGGAACAAGTTTGTTGAATAAGAAAGCCATGAGAATTGCGGTAAATAATCACTGCCTATCGCTAGATTCAATCGCTACCCATCACCCTTTTCATCCTCTCCTAACGAACTCCCAAGACTCTCAGAGAACAACTACTCCTATGTACACACCCAACCAATTGTGCCGACCCCAACCTTCTGCTGCTATAACTTATCGGCAATCCTTCCCACGGCGTCGGCGAGCTTGTTGAGGACAGAGAGCAAGCCATTGGTGTGGTCTTGCCTTTGGTCCCTGTCCAGCCGAAGATTGTTGTTCTGAGCCTCAAGTTGAGCCGTCAGCAACTTGCCGTTTCTCTCCAGAACGTCGATCAGGTGGTACTGCACCCCAACCGGCTCCTCGTCTGCTTCTGCCATCGGCCGTTTCCGCTTCCGCCCATCCCCGGATGTGGAACCTATCTCCGGATTCAATGGCGGCGGTTGTTTCTCATGTCCTGCACCTGAAGGGCAAAATAAGAGTCCAAAACGGAAAGGAAGTACAATCACACCACTCAAAATCCTCAATGACATGATCTGTTTACACAAAAGCTGAGCGAAATATAATGCTGCAACGATGAGAAAACGGGCAGTTCAGCTTTGGCTAAACAATGAGGATGTTTTTACTTTTAAATTCGAATATGGATTCCAGCTGCATGAGTTTCTCAACCGCTTGGTTCAAAATACAAACCAGCGAATCCCATGGAATGTTCTCAGTTATGTCATATATCCTTTCTGCATATTTTACCAGGTCAATTTCCAAAAGGACAGCCCAACAAGATGACAAGCAAACGATGGAGTCACGAGCGTACTATATATCAGTCAAAAGAGGAACAATGGGTCCTGAAGAAAAAACAACCACACGGGAGAATTCACAAGGCTTGAGTGGTTCCAGGGCTTATGGACGTGGATCCCATGATCCAGTAGCATATATACCAAATGAAATCGCCTGTCTAGGATGATGACACGCTAAAAGTCAGAGACGTATGTGATCATGTTAAACATGTGATACGCATTCAAACAACTTAGAAATAATAAAAAGATGGACAGATCGTCGTTGTATCGTCTGTCCGAGAAGCGGAGTCAAGGAATCATCCCATCTTCAAGACTCAATCAGGCACAACTAAAAAGTCAAGTTCAAAGAACATGATTCGATGCTACCAAATGGAAAGCAACAGATTCTTTTGGAACTTCCTAGGGAGGAAAATCTGCAATTGATCGTGAAAAAAGGGAAAAGCTGAGGAAAAGATGCAAGATCTGAATTTGCCATTCGTCTGTATTGATCTGGAAATAGGAACAGCAGTACCTGGCCCTTGAGATCCTCGGAGGACGACCGGCTCGTACTGCTTCTCTGCATCATAAACCAATGCGAAAACAGAGACGATATCAGAAACCAAGAAACAGGATATACCCTTTTCTTCCCTGATTCAGATTCTCGTTCCAAGGCAAATGCAAAAGATACGGATGCCAGAGGTCGATCACTCCATGATCACAGCAATCAAATTCAATCGAATGGGCAAGAGGACGAGCAGGATAAGGAGAGGCAATAGATAAGACAAAAGGGTTTCTGAAAAAGAAGTTCCAACGACAAGAGACTGGAAATAAAACACAGACGCTTTCATCACATCTAATCTAATCTAATCTCAATTTCACGATGAAATGGAGTTCAGCCGACGCCGTCCACTTAAAATTCGCACACCCATCATCTTCAATTATGCAATCAATTTCCAAGTTTAATTTTTGGATCACAGCAGCCCACCCGTCACTAACTTTGATCCCAATTACTGGTAACTCTGTCCCCCCCCCCGTGAGAGAGACAGAAGAAGAAAACTAAACCCATTCATGCACTCCACTCAAACATATCAATATCAGAACACCCCCGCAAAAAGAAGAAGAATGAAGAACGATTCATTCAACTGCAATCCAAGCCAACGAAATCGTATAAGCATAGACGGCAAAGAAAGTCTGAATTGTAGTGTAAGACAGTCAATTCCAATTACCTGAGATTGGCACCGCGGCCGCCGGCGCCGCATCGGCCACCCGGACCGGCGTCTCGACATCCTTCTCAGGGGTTTCGCCGCCTCCGCCGCCATCGTCCTGCTCAAAGTCTGAAAATAGCCCGTCCTCTGCCGCGGCGCTCCGGCCGCTGTCGAACACCACATCTCTCTCCTCCTCCGCCTCCTCGTCATCCGCCGCCGTGGCGGAAGCTGGAGCCAGAGCGAGGGCCAGTTCCGCCTCCGGATGACCCACCGCGGCCGCCGACGAAGACGACCCCTGGTGGTCGAGGATGTCGTAAACCTCCCGGTCGAAGAACCCGGGCAACTTCCTCTCCCGCCGGAGGTCGTTCCGCATGACCCAGAACGACTCCGTCTCGTCCCTGGTCCTGGCCTCCCACTCCTTGATCTTCTTGTAATCGCCGGCGAGGTTGCTCCACCGCTTCCGGCACTGCACCGGCCCCCGGTTCACCCCGTGCCGCTTGCAGTACGACGAGACCGACGCCCACTTCGGCTCCACGTGGCCCGACCCGAACGCCGACCCGCCCACCCGGCCCCTCCTGACCCGCGTCTCCGCCACCCTCTTCCCCTGTATCAGCACCAGAATCTCCTGCCTCGTCCACCGCGGCAGCCTCGGCGCCCTCCCCCTCCGCCGCCGCCGCCGCCGCCGCCGTCGTCCAGGCCGTCCCCCGCCGCCCTGCCCTCGACGCCGTTGGCCGCCTCGTCGCCGGCCGCGGCCGGCCCCAGGCTCAGTTGCTCCGCGGCCATGGCGTTGGCGGCGGCGGCGGGAAACAGGGGAAGTCGTCGAGGAACGGGGCGCGGGGTGGCCCTGTTGCTGAGGTGGATAACGGCGTTCCGCGGGGCTCCGTTACGGCGTTCCTCAGGGGGGACAAATGGGACGAGACAGAGAGATAGAAACAGAGAGAGAGAGAGAGAGAGAGAGAAAGAAAGAGAGAGAAACAGAGAGATTATGGTGGGTTTGGGGCTTAATCTTTGTCAGTGGGTGGCGTCCCCTGTTCCTTAATCTTTCTCCTTCTTTTCACCTTTGGAGGGTGGATTCTTTTTAGTGCTCTTTTGACCCTTTAAGCCTTTGCAGGGGCTGCTGCCCTCCTTTGCTTAATTGCTATTGATCAAAATTCGGAGTCAAGGACTTTCAATTTGGCCATTAATATTGGGGTGAGCTTTTCCTTTCTAAACAAGATATCTTCTCCACTCCTTCCTCGTTTTGGACACCGCCCGAGATCTCCTCTTTTTCCAATCCAAGGGCACACCTCCAATTCAGCATCTCCCCCTCCCTCCCATTGGCCACAGGAAAGAAAAGAGAGGAGGGGAGAAATTTTTTCACTTAATATAAGAAAAGGGTCACTTTCCCATGAGAGGAATATATTGGCATTTAAAAAAATGGTCCACCCATTGTCCAGCTCATCACTTTCGTTTGACCAAGCCACTTAAACTTTGGAGCCATGTAATTCAGATAAGATGATACATCTTCTTTCCCATTTCTTGACTTTTTTCCCAGGGATTTTTAGTGTTTTCTCTTCAGCATAATTAGCTGATAGGGGCGCATCCGCCCTATGAGATACATATTAGCGAATTCGTCTTTTTTTTCTCTCTCTCTCTATCTCTCTCTAGACCCTTCCCTTCATTTTTGGTTTTCTCTTCTCCACCACTCTTATCCGAATCATTTGCGCAAATCCTCGCTTAATGGCTAATCCTTATGTGGGGAGGGTGGCCCCTCCATTTTAAAGCCACTTTCTTTTTTGTTTGTTTGTTTGGAGTTTGGACAAGATCATGTTTGATGGGGAGGGGGGTTACACACAACCCCTCCAAATCTCACCATATCTGTCAATTCCCTTCCTTGCCCCTCTTCCCTCTCTCTCTCTCTCTCTCTCTCTCTCCTATTAGAAAAAGTCATTTCGCCCTAATCTCCAAACCCGGGTTTATCATTGTATTTAACTCCAATAATTAAACGAAGCTTAGACAAGAGGATTTTGGATGCGCACGTCCCCATTTGGTACTAGTGATTTGAAGGGGAAGAAGGGAAGGAGGGGTTAGTGAGGAGTCACATTCTGCCTGTGATCCTGCGGGTCCCATATCGTGCCACGTGTAACGCGCCCCTCCTTCTCTCTCTCTCTCTCTCTCTTTGAGATTGCAATTAGCGGTTGCCTTATGGGGAGGGATCTTCCTCCAGATCGGCCCTTTTCCTTTGACAAATTGGACGTTCGATTTAGTCTAAGCTCGCGCGAGGTAACTTGCGCAGCTACGACATTCAATTCAATTCCATTCCATCCCACGGCTTTTATTGCATGGTGTAATGGGTCATTGACCCCTTTCCCCCATTATAATATTCCAGCAAATCGGCTCTTACCCTCCCTTGTGCCGAAACCGATCATAACGCCCTTAATCATTTTGCTTAGGACATTACGCACCCATTATGTCGTTTTAAATGCTCCTTATCTCGGGGATGAAAAGCCGCTTTTTTACATCCCCACAGCTTGCCCCTTCCCCCTGCCCAGAAACTTAGGTGGGTCCCCTTCGAGAAATTAAATTCAGTGAACCGGTTTTATTTAATTTATCGGTTATATGTGATCTCATGATTTTGCTTCGAGGGACAGTAGCGAAATTTGCAACCAATTTCAAAAAAAAAAATTAGTCTGGATTTTTTAGCAACTTGACGGTACCTGTTGCCAAGTAATTTTCGATTCTAATTGGTTTCGAAAAGTAATTTAGAAGGTCGGGAGTAAGCCTCGAGAAGGGTTTTTGAAGAAAGAAAAAATAGATTATTTTAAACGTAATTTAGAGATGCGATATGTTGGCATCTCACATATTTTTCTTAGGATGTGCACGCTTTAGTTGTACCCGATGACGTGAATTTTATAATTGAAAATTTGATTGCGAATACAATTTTGAGTTTTGACTCGCCTACTATTGGATGGATATGAATTGACTGTGGTTTTTTGGTCAGAAAATAATACGTGGGACCTTGAAAGCAGGAACTTTAGTCCAAAAAAGTCCTGAAATTTGAAAATTATTTGGATGGACTCGTCTAACCCTTTGGGTCGGAATCTCCTAGCTAAGAGGTGAATTAACTTTGACAGCACTACACATAAAATCATTCAAATTCAACGATTATCAAAATGATTATGAATATCTTTTACGATATATTTTTGAGTTATTTCACGGTCCACTGCCGGCGAAATCCAAATTCCCCCTTTGTATTGCTCCATATGGAAACTCATGGTGATATTAGCGGAATTACCAAGAAACTAAGATAACATATATTATATGGAAAGATATAGCAACTAGATATAGTTACCAAAAACACTAATAGCATATAAATATTATAGAAAGGCTATGATAAATGCTCCTTTTTTTTTATAGCCAAGGAGAGAGAATATGCTTTTATGACTAAGGGTGAGCATGGTCCGAATGGACAATTCTCACATTTAAACCGAGAATCACTCACTAAAGATCAGTTTTGAAAAATTAAAATTGAAAACCACTCGTTAGTTCCATGGATCCACCCGGAAAACTAAAACATCGGTCTAGTTCGGGTCCATGAAACCAATTCCCAATCTCTATAAAATTGCATTCGTCAATTAATATCATGGTAAACTTAGTAATTACGTAGAGCACCAAAGCCTATTCTATCTTAAATTCAGGTTGAATTGTGAGTTGTTGATTTTAACTGAGGATTGAAAACTATCGGACATAACGAGTAGACAATACTCAAACTTAATTTCTTTGAAAGTCATGGTGTGGTCCTCTTAGAATTTGTTGACATTGGGAACATGTAGAGAATTGTACTCTATGTTAGAACTTAGAAGTCCTAACATTCACAGAAGTTAAACATTAATCACTTGATCCATCTTTTTTCAACGCCAAAATAATTTAATTATGGGGATAGCTAAGAAGGTACCTAATTATGTTATTAAAACGAGCCATTGGCTCTTAATTTTATATCATGACAACAAAGCCCTGCAACATTTATGGACATCACCAATCGATCCTCCACTTCCTATTCTTTTTTTATTTTGTTTTGATTGAGAAAAGTAGAGAGTTAATCCTATTACACACTCGAGAGACAAAATTAGTAAATAATATCCAATGATTAGAAATATATATATATATATATATATATATATATATGTACATATATATTGATTGAAAAGTTATAAAATAATTAAGTAATTGAGTTGTAATTTCCTTTTAAAAAATATATGCATATATACCGATCTATTCCAAGTGGGTGGTTCTACGCTTGGAATCGAAAACCGGACTGGTACTCATTAGTTCCAGTAAATTGGAATCGAGAACCGGATTGGTCTAGTCAGGTTTCGAGCAATTCTCAGTTCCTTTACACACCCTAATTTATGATTGTACAACAAGCTATTTTATGTTCATCTATTTGTCAAGTGATATTCATTATATGTTGGTTGCGTGTTATTCTTTTTTTCGAAGCTATTATATGAAGTGAAACTCGCTTTGGTTAAAGATGAGGATAAAATACAATGAAAAATTAAAAATATATGATATAATTGTTAAAGGTGGTAATATAAGGAAAAAATAACGTGATTTAAATTTTATTAATATAATATAATTATAGAACAAAAATGATATATAATATCAAGCGCAACTTGTTCATAGTCTTGTTGTTTTATTCACTTCAGATCTAACTCCTTCGACATTTTAGGCACAAAAACGATCTTCAGTGAATTTGTCTCACATAATTCACAAGTTTTTGATCTGGCAGCCACTATTTCTACCCTATTTAAAATTACCCCCTCTGTAAATAGTCGACCAAAATATCTTCAAATTAAAAATTCAACTTTCTAGCTGATCTCCTTTTTGTCTTCTCAGGACGGGATCTCGCTCTCTCTGTTTCATTAAGTTAATGCTTTCGCTGCAATCTGATTTTTTTCTTCTCGACCAAGATCAGATAAGAAGTGCAAAAGAGAAAATTCACTTATTGTCGATGCCACCTCCATGGAAACCGTCATTGGCCACTGCAATAAGACCGCCACTAGATTCGACCGTCACTGCCCCACTTTTCTTTCCCCTCCATATCACTCGCTAATGCCCTGTCTCACGATTGGCGACGGCCATGGCCTGGAATCGGCATTGGTCCGAGCCTGCAAATGACCCTAATTATATTTGGGACTTTGAACGAGCTCTAGAGCCGGGGTTGCAAGGGCACAGGCTCGGAGGCTCCGGTGTCGACGAGGGCAATAAAAGAAATAGAAAATTCCTCTTCCGAGAAAAAGTGAGAGGATGAATAAATTGATGATCCTTTTGAGTTTTGAAGAAGAGAATTTTTTAAAAGATAGTGTTTGTGAGTCCTTGGGAGGAGCGGTGGTTGAAGGCCAATGTAGCGATGTGACAATGGAGAGAGAGATGCAGATGTTGCGGATCAAATCTGAGAAAGAGGAGGGATGATCATGCTGCGACGTAAAGTTAATCATATAAAAAAAAACAGTGATCGATTTGAATTTTTTCGAATATATAGTTAAATTTACTTTATCAAAAGATAAGAATAAAAACAATCAAAGAGAAGATTAAAAAGATACAACTTATAAACATTTGATAGCGATATTAATGTCATTCCAAGTTTTCATATATAGTGCCCCGAAAGCAGTGGAATTCGGATTCCAATTCCATCAATCGTATACCTTATTATAACTCCTTATTTTATAACCAAGACATCTTTCTATCACAATGAAAAATTAGATGTAAATTAACTAAAATTTTACAATCAAACTCTCTAGCTACATTGATTAAGTAAAAATTATCCACGAATGGTCCACGCCACGGCCCAAAGAAACAATCTTCGACTTCGTTCCACCGGTGGAACACGAAGATTTCAAAACTGTAAACGCTGTCCATCGGCCTCGCGAGATTGAGTTTTTTGACTTGCGAATGCGTAGGATGGACGCACCCCTTTAGTAAAAATGCCGACTTGTAAGGCGACCAAGAACGAAATCGGGCAGAGGGTTATAAGATCATTGGCCACGCAAGATTTGAGTTTTTTTTTTGGGTCTCTTGACCTTGCAAAATCAAAGCCCGTGGCACGGATAATTCAAATTCGGAACCCGCTTTTTACTTTTCATCTACGTGCAACGTCGCTGGGCTTATAGCCACTCGTAGTGGTAGAGGAATAAATTGAAAGAACAGAGCGCAACACAGTATGCACCGCACAATGCTTGTGAGCTTCATTTTGGGAAGAGCAAGTTCCCCAAGCACCCTCAGAGTTCTGGACAAGAGAAGAGGGGATGAGGAGCTTGGCGCTGCTGATCTTCGCGGTCGCGGCGGCGCTGCTCACGTCGGAAGAGAAGGCCGGATGCGAAGGAAAGGGGGCGAGCGGGTATGGGGAGCCGGCCAACTGTAGGCGGCTGGAGTGCGCTCCGTATCGGGTCGTTCTCTCCCGGAGCGAGTTCGAGATCAGGAGGTACCAGAGCGCTTCGTGGATCTCCACGCCCCCTATCAACTCTAGCTCCTACGAGTACGCCGTCCGCAGGGGCTTTGACATGTAAGCCCCCTCTATCCTCAAATGGAAAAAACTTGTTTACAAGAATCTGTGCTTTTTTTTATATAGGACGCTATCAAAATCACGCAAACTTCTTAACGTATGGTCGATAGCCGTGTTTTTTTCGTGAATCCTTACAAGTGGATCGCCAACACGGATATCATCCACTCTACGCTCGAGTTTAGTAAAGTTTGTATATAAGCGATGCTCATAACTAGGCCCGCATCAATCGGATATCCAGTAGTCAAGATGGTGAAAAATACAGTCCCTAGAATAATTTAGAACCTACGAGAGGTATTCATTCATTCGTCGTCTGAAAAAGTGACCAATTAAACGGGTGACTTGTAGGTTTGGGACTGCTGAATTTCCGACTTTGACTTCTCCAAGTTCTTGCGTTTGGAATTCGACTCTTTATTCATTCGTTGTTATTACTTTACTTGAATAATTTTTAAGGACGTTGAAACTGTCTTCATTTTAATCATTGCTCAAAACGATCTCCACATAAAAATCATGGGTCACGGTTGGATGGTGCAAAAGTCTACACCATTAAGTAATTTGGGGATGGAAACTTCAAATGGGTTTGCCTAAACGAGGGAAATTCTCTACACTAAATCCAGCACGACTGGGTTAGCGAGTAATTTCGAGAACGGACTTGGCAAGCATGTTCGGAACACAGCTTTGCGGATTTAAGGGTACGCGGTGATTTCGCACTGCAGTCGTCTTCGGAAATTTTGCTCACGTCTTACCTAATCCATCAGGATGATAATGTATTCGAGCAGTCGAATAAATTATTCTAGCAGATCATCAATTCTAGTAGATCACAGCCGCTTACAACGTCTAACTCTTTCCTTTGTCCAGCCTCTTCTCCTACATCCAAGGCAACAACAAGCAAGGAGCCAAATTGGACATGACGGCCCCGGTTCTGGTGCACGTATTCCCGTCCACGGGTCCCTTTTGCAACTCCTCCTTCGTGGTTCATTTCTACGTGCCCAAGAAATACCAACCCGACCCGCCTCTCTCCGACCAGGTCCGTCCCGTGAAGCTGCCGGGCCGCCACCGCTATGCCGCCGTCAGGAGGTTTGGCGGCTTCATGAACGACTCCAACATCCCCGCCCAAGTCTCCGCCTTGGAGAAGAGCCTCGAGGCGGCTAAGGGAAATGGCAGCAGCACACTGCGGAAGCACCGCCGAGTGACGGCGTGGTACAGCGTGGCCGGATATAATTCACCGTTCGAGTTCGAGAACCGCGTGAATGAGGTTATTTTGTGGTTTGACTAGCAGGGCTTTTCGCGGGAAATTCTACCAGGACGAATTTCCTGATCATTATAAAAAGTAAACTCAATTTACCTACACTCATTTGCTAATTTCGATTTCTATGGACGACTTACCTTCGAGATTGTAAAAAATGAAAGAATAGTGAATTACATACGATTCCGTATGTCAATATTTGAATAGTTTGAAAGGTTTCAAGTACTCCGAGCTGAAATTTATGAAATCAAAATGAAATAAATTTTACTGATATATACTTATAAATCTTATAATAAAAACTTGGGAAGGATTATGAGCATGACTTGTTCATTAGTCTAAGCAATATCTTCCTCCGTGAATGCCCGCTTTAGTTTGTGTCTGACCACGTGAATTTTACAATGAGATATCATATTATAAACATGAAGAACGATTCATTCAACTCCAATAGAAGCCAACAAAATCATATAGCATAGACAGCAAAGGAAGCCTGAATTGTGAGACAGTCAATTCCAATTACCTGAGATCGGCACCACAGCTGCCGGTGCCACACCGGTCGGCTTCATGGATCTCCACGCCTCCTATCAACTCTAGCTCCCATGACGACGCCGTCCGTAGGGGCTTCGACATGTAAGCGCCCTCTCTCACTGGATGGACAAAACTTATTTACGAGAACTAGTGATTTTTTTCATAGGACACCATGTAAGGGCGCGTTTAGTAATGTTTCTGTTTCGGGGAATAATTTTTTAACGGGAATAATTTTTTTTTTTGTTTCTATTCCCGAGAATAATTTTTTATTATAAAAACACGCTTGGTAAGCGCACAAAATTTTTATTCCCGAGAAAGAAAACTGTTTGGTAAAATTGTATAATTTTATTGTTTCTTTTAATTTTTTTATTATATTTTCCTTTTTTTCTTTTTTCCTTTCTCTCATTCTTCCTCTTTGTGGCCAGTCATCGGCCGGCGGCCGGCGACTAGCTGGGCGAGGTCCGGCGAGCTCGCCAAAGCCTCGCCTAACCACCGGTGAGGCTCGGCCTTGCCTAGGCGGCGCAAGGTCGGCCTCGCCCAGCCATGGCAAGGCTCAACCACTTTTACCAAACACGTTTCTATTCCAAATCTGTTCTTGGGAACAAAAAGTTTTACCAAACATGTTTCTGTTCTTTTTTTGTTCCCTGAAACAAAAGAACATAAATTTTTGTTTCTGGGAACAGAAACGTTTTTTAACAAATAGACCCTAAATTGTACAACCTCTTAATATATAATTGAGGGTTGTGTTTCTTCGTGAATCCTTATGAGTGGATTGCAATCACATTGTATAATGAGTGATGATTGGAATTGATATCTTCTTTGTGTATTCTGTAATTCATAAACAACATAAAGAAAAAAATTAAGAATTATAAAATCATATTTGGCTTATACGTAATGGCTTTTAATGTAAAATAACGCAGCATTAATAAAAAGTATATTCAGGAGAGAGTAAACAAGATTTGTGAAAAAATAGATGAGAGTTAACGGAAAAAAGCATTGATGAGGAATGGAAAATAGAGACGAGGGATTTATTCTTATGCAGCAAGAAATCAAGAAAAAAGATTTCGTTCTTTTCATAAGACACAATCGTTTTCCCCAATTTAAACTTGTTATTTTTTGTCCATAGACAACTCTTTCGTGAATAGATTAGTTTTCCATTATTTAAACACTTGAAAGTCTGAAGACAATTTTCGATAAATGATTTTTCTATCAAACAAACCAATCCTTAAGATCAATTAGCAAGACGCATGACCAAAGTTGTAAAAACAAACAAAGATAAGAAAAAAAAAATTTATTAGGCCATGCCACTTTGGACACCCAGAGTCCACATCAGCGATTTCCAGCTAATTGGATATGCTTATTTGTCAAAATTTAAAAGGTTATGACTCATTTGACACTATTGAATATTTAGGATCAGATTGACAAAACTGTAGTAGGTGAAAGTCTTTTTTGGTAATTTTCTCCTAAATATTGGATAAGAATACATGCGTATTCTAGAGTATTTCTGAGGGTGATATGGGAAATATACACTTATCTTCTAGAAACCAATTGATCTTGAATAAAAGGATATCCTCTCACTCCTTTGCATCACTGAGAAATTTACACACAAATTATAAGGGTTTAGAGCTTTTCTTTTTAAGAGTTTTCTTAGGCGATGAGGAATTTGGCGGTAGTGATTTTTACAGTCGCGTCACTATTGGCGGCTGGATGTGAAGGGAAGGGGGTGGGCGGATATGAAGAGTCAGCCAATTGTAAACAGATCGAGTGTGCTCCGTATGAGGTCGTTCTCTCTCAGGACGAGTTCGAGATTCGGAGGTACGAGAACGCTTCATGGGTGGCTACACCTCCTATCAACTCTACCTCCTACAGCGATGCTGTCAACAAAGGTTTCGGAACGTAAGCCTCCCCCACCCTCTCTCTCGTCAGATCCACGAGAATTTGTGTTTTTTTTTTCATCGGAAGAAATATGCTCTAATCAGGCCTCAGATAAATCTGTTTGCTTAGTCACAAAGTTTATTTTTCAATGGAAACAGCTCACAATTGCATCTCTTTCATTTGTGCAGCCTCTTCTCCTACATCCAAGGCAACAACAAGCAAGGAGCCAAAGTGGAAATGACTGGCCCGGTTTTGGTGGACGTATTCCCGTCCACGGGCCCTTTTTGCAACTCCTCCTTCGTGGTTCATTTCTACGTGCCCAAGAAGTACCAACCCGACCCGCCTCTCTCTGACCAGGTTCATCCCGTGAGGTTGCCCGGCAGCCATACCTATGCCGCCGTCAAGAGGTTCGGCGGCTTCTCGGACGACTCCAACATCCCCGCCCAAGCTGCCGCTCTGGACAAGAGCCTCAAAGCGGCCGAGGGAAATGAAACCAACGTATTGAGGAACCACAAGCGAGTGACGGCGTGGTACAGCGTTGCCGGATATAATTCACCGTTCGATATCTTTAACCGTGTGAATGAGGTCATATTTTGGTATGATTGATGAGAGTCTGCAGATAATTTTACAATGACGAATTTGCTGATAATAAAGAGAGTATTTTGTGTACTCGTCTCTTGTTTTCGGAGGACACACGAGATCCATATGTTCTTTCAATGGTATCCCCTAATTCAATCATTTGAAAAAAAAAATTACTAAAATTTCTCGGCAAAAATAAGACAAAATGACTAAATGTTCGATGAAATGGGAAAGTACAACAGTGGCCGAATGAGATTTAGTTGTTATGTTAAAGCGATCTATATGTTTGACTTAAGTGATTGGGCATTCCAACTTATAGGGGCGTATTACGAATGCATTTGGAATCCACTCTCCCAAAGCCCCTTAAACCAATGCAAGTACCATTTAGTAAATTTTTTAAAGAGCTTTGGGAGATGCAATTGCATTTCCAAAGGCCTCAAGCCTTTAGCCTAAGGTAAGTCTAGAGGTGTTTTGATATTTGAGCATTTTCAAGAATTTAAATGCATTTTTTTCCCATTTTGCCTTCGCTAATCTCTCACAATTTCATAAATATCCCTATCTCAATCGACATCATTGGCAAGAGTTTAGGCTGTTGGCAAGAGGTCGACAAGCCAAGCCAATCTAGCTAGCATGACCCCAAGCAACATCCAGGAATGCCACCTGAGGTCACACATCCCAAGTGACACTTAAGCGCTTGAGGTCGTGTGATCTTAAGCAAGACTGGTGGTAGCTAGACTTGGCCACCAACCAACCATCGACAATCGATTTAGCTTGTTGATGGTTGAATTATGTCACCAAAGGTTTGAGAAATAAATAAATAATTTTTTTTTTTTTTTTTCAAATAACATTCAAGTCAAAGTTGCTTCCTAATATGTTTTTTAATTACACTTTACCAAGCACTATATGTATTTTGGAAAAACCTTTTCACCTTTGCCATTTTTCAAATTTTTTCCAAACGTACCCTACAATTGTCACAATGATACAATTCGCCATGCTATTTTGAGAGGCTTGTGAGGTTTTTCAACAAGTTAGTCGTCGTACAAGCTTGTCCTCAACCACGCAAGAAAAAATGCACCTATGAGACCAATACACATGGATAAGATGGTTTATATACACATGTATATTCGAGCCAAATGTTCATACACTCTTTAATTGATACGGAGAAAGAGAAGGTAAATGACTTTCTTTTTCCTGTGTGTGCGCGTGAAGAAGGGGCCAAAGTTCAGTGTAATATAATTTCGTTTGACGATGATTAGTTTACACCAGTTGTAAAATGAATAGATTTAACATTGCAATGACAATGTCTCCATTTGAAATCATCAAACAATGAAGACATTCGATTGCGACCTGTGCCGGCAATTAGGGAATACTGCATTCCTGCCCTTATTAAAAATCATTAATCAATTATTCGTAAGACGCTAACTAATTGGCAGAATAAATAGTAGAAAACCCTCGGGAAATTAAAAAGAGAAAAAAGAAAACAACATAGACAATAATAAACAAACAAACAGATCTTCGCTAGTCCCGATGCGAGGGTTGAGGAAACATGTAAGAAAAGCGAGGAAATAGCAGCAGATGGAAGACGAGAATCTAATCATCATATGGGAACAAAAAGCCTGAACAGAACACATCATTGCTCCCACATGTTGCTCTCTAATCCTTCCGCCTATGATTTTATCAAAATTCAAATAGATAGATTAAAAAAAAATGGAAAAATAAATTGCCGTTTATAATTTAATTAATCGATCATCATTTTCTACTGGACGACAGTTATGTTCCTTGTCGTCCGGACAATGCTCTCCCTTGTTGTCCTAGTACCAAAATTGATTTTAAAAAAAGAGGGTAAAAAAGCCCCTTTTTTATCCCTCAAATTCATCACCACCCTGGCAAAGTTGTTTACCCCTCCTTCCACGATGTCCATCAACATGAAAGCTGTGCCTTATTCATATACACCTAGGCTAATTTCGAGGGCAATGTTTCACCGTTCGCATGAATCGAGTAAGAATAGGAAGTAAAATCCGAATCATCATAACTTAAATGTAATTTTTCTACATATATGGTGATGCGGGAATTGAGTAATAATTTATAATATTTTACTTTCAGAAATAATTAATCATTACAATGGCCCGACGATGTGGTCCTACAACATATCATGCAAAAAGCAAAGGCACTTCATCACCCTTCTTGCGGTCCTCGGCCGGACGAAAAAGGAAGGAGAGAGAGAGACAGAGAGTGGTTATTGAGAGTTTGCACAGGAAAGAGGAGTTAGAACTGCCACCTGCTCTGCCTTCCACATGGCATGCGTTGGCCTTCCCTGATCTCCTACCTTACATTGATTTAGACATGCATGCAATGAATCAGATAGAATCCATTCATTGATGGAACTATCCATGCACGATACAATAGTAGAATCCATGTCCGATCTGGGGAATGATAATTCGGCAACAGCTAATTTCGGAGAAGCGACGAGCTTTCCAAATGGCCACGATCCAAGGCAAGAAAGACAGGGAAAGCGCAACGGAGGGTGGCTTCGAGCGAAGGTATCTTCCAGGAAAATTCGATGTTTTCGTCCCTTTTCGGGGCTCAATTTTCGAACGGCAGCAGCCGTACGTGGGTGATTTGTAGGTGAAGGATGGGCAGTGTCTTTTATCTGATGGGTCGTCACTTTTATGGACCGGACAACAAAAACTCTGATGTAGATGGACACCCCATCTTTCCATCCCTTCTTCCCTTTTGCTTCAAAAACCCAGCTGTGCAGTCTGCACACGTACATTCCACGTCTTGAATTTTTCTTTCCATTTTTCTTTTTAAATAAAATGAAAACAACGCAGTATCATTGAAGAGGGGCGAGCATGACTGGAGCCAAAACCGCCGCTTGTGAACTTAAGAGCTAGATTAGGGATGGACCTAAATCTAAACTCAGGATAGGTAAACCTATTGTAACTTTGTTAGATTACTTTATCTATGAATATATTCTCTTGACAAGAAGGAACGATGTATTGAGATTTTTATTTTTACTCATATGAGTGACAATTTTCCCTATGAATTTTAATACTAGTTGAGAAAGTTTCTATATCAGTTAAGTGTTTGTCCGTGTGATCGACTTAAGTCGCTTGCTAACCTTTCACAAACATCTTGTTCCTTTCATAAGTTAAAAAAAAAGTCAATCTTAACAATACATACATTAGGCCCTAGACATATTTCAGGTTTTAATCTTACTCTTACTTGGCAATCTAGAGTAATTAGCTACTCTCTTATAGGATTTTGAGAATAACACTCGTCAGATTATGAATCGATAAATTTTTGCAATTTAAACATGTGGCTAATCTCTTCATATCATAATAAAAACCCCAACCTCAATAAAAAGAAATTGCCGGAGCTATTGCAATTTTCTAACTAATAACTTGTGCAGGATCTCATCTAAAGAGGGTCCCTTTATATATACGCGACTGTATAACAAGAGTAAATAAGTGAAAACCTTAGCCCAAAAAAAAAAACGGAGACTTTTTTTGTCATAAAAAAAAAACAGAGATTAAATAATTAAAAATCATTCCGGCAACACGAAACTGTAGACGAGATGGAGAAGCTCCCTGTCTTAAAAAGCAAAAACTGAAATTTGGATCTGGCTCCTCCTGCCACTTTACCTGTACTAACATGCTCATGAGTGGCTCATCCATAACGCCGGACACCGCGAAGCCAGTCAGCGCTCGACACGTCGGCACCCCAGGACTCCCCTTCCCTATCTCCCACGCGCCCTTGGGCCACTGGCCACCCGACGCGTGTCCAAGACAAGGTCGCGTCCACCGTATGACCGTAGGCCGGCATGTGGGAGATTACCTAATCCTCGTTGCCGTGAGCGTCTACGTAAAAAACAAAGGGGAAATATCCCACGTTATTTGTTTTTTTTGCCCGGCCCGATCGGATAAAAAAGAAACGGCTTTATTTTTTTTTCTTCTCCGTACATATGACCCACTGGAAATCGCCATTAATAAGGGGATACCTATTTTTCCCGAATTTTTTTCTAGTAAATAATTTTCCTGAAACGTGTGCACTTTTGACTTTTCATTATTAATGAATTTATTATGCACCTGACTTGATATTATGGACCGTTGATATTTCGGAATGCGAACGACACGATAAAAAATGAAAGCGGCCCAACATATACGCATACTACTTAAAAATTACAAGGTTATGAGTATAACCCTACATCTAAAAACATAAATTGTAACCGTTCTTTTATTTATTGGATGCAATCGTGAGCTATAAAGACGCATGGAATTCATTATGCTATATCGGTACTATGCGCAATTCATTTTTAACTTCATTAATGAGGAGAGACGGTCTTATTAGTGAAATCCAGTGCTTCAATTATCGGGCATATTTAGTAAGAAATATCTCGATACAACATAATTGCATATAACATGAAAGAAATGGAAACTGAGACTGATCTGCATTTGATGAATTTTCCGATCGGTCTCTCAACAAGCGTCGTTCGTCGTCCTTGTTGACCGCAAACGCAAGACTCCGCGTCACGATTTAATCACCGCGGAGGCGTGCCCCACCAAATTAAAGAGGGGGGGAGGGCAGCAAAAGTTCCACCCGTTCCCCAAACTACCTAACCAAATTTACCCGAACAGGTCAACCGTACCCTATGATCGCAGGGGCAAGAGAGTAAATTCCGCCCCCACCCCCCACCCCACCTTCAACGCCATAATATAACTAACTTACCTCCAACCTCTGCCAGCGTGGAATTTGTTCGGACAGGGAAGATATCTGTTAATCCACGCAACCGGAAAAAAAAAAATTCGCAAAAAGCTAAAAAAGACTTTTTCTCTCTCTCTCTCTCTCTCTTTTTCTCGCTTTCAGTAATAGCTGCGACCAAACCCCGACGCCGTCACGACTTCACGCCGTTAAACAGTTAACGGCGACCCTCCGTCACAGTGTCAATCGCGTTTATAGGGGTCGGGTCCGGTCGCGTTTCCCAAAACACCGTCCTACTGTTTTCTCCGTTCGTTCAAATCACGGGAAAAGAAGGAAGGAGCTCTCTCTCAATCACGCACGCACACTCTCTCTCTACCTCTCTCTCTCTCTCTGGCGAGAGCACGGAGGCTCGCCGGAGACCTCGACGGTTTCCGATCAGGCGGAATTGAGCTCGGCGGAAGACTGAAGCGGGAGGAGGGGCGGGGGGGGGAGGCGACGGTGCCGCCGCGGGGGGGAATTTGGATGGGTTTGCTCCCTCCGCTGGAGGAGATCATGTGCTCGAAGGCAGCGAAATGCCAAGGCTGACGTGCAATGCGGGGCAGAGGAGAGGAATGGGGGAGGAGATTTTTCGGGAGGGGAGGGGGTTAGGCTTTGGAGGATCTTGCACGGCAAAGATGCCCGAGAGGTGATCCCATCAGCTCTCTCTCCCTTGCCTTCTGCCGTAATTTATTCCTTTTCCTCATTCTCTGCCTATCTCTCTCTCTCTCTCTCCCTCTCTTTCCTCTTGCTGCGCTTATAATTGTTCTCGCTCGTCCCCTGGTTCTCGCAATTCGGTCTCCCGTTTCGAGCTGAGGTGCGTGCTCGCCGTCCGTGTTTTGGCGTTCGGCTTTTGCTGTTTTGAACGCTTGATTTGGTGATGTGTGCCGTGTGCGTGCTTTGGTGCTTCGATCAGTACGGTTTTGGGCTCGAGAGTGTGGATTTCGTTCCTGATTTGGCAACACCTGCGGGGGGACTGTGCTATCGGGAGCTCAATTTTAGGTTTTTTTTTTGCCTTTCTTGGGAGTGAGCTGATTAGGCTTCTGTGAAATGTTCTGATGCCTCCTTTCTCCTTGTTCTCTTGGTTTGCTCTCTGATCTTGCTGATCTGCTTCTGAATTGCTTGCTGAGGCTGCCAATTAGCGGCAAAGGATCGGTCTTTCTTTACTCTAGTGAATATAATTTGGACATCTCTACTTCCAGACAATTGATCTCGGGCCGGATCATCTGTAGAATGCTTTACCAGATAGATCATCAGGTCCTCAAATACTGTGCTTTCTGGCTCTAGTGACGTCAATGGTTTATTACGTGTTAATTTAACTTTGCAGCTGGCAGAAAGGAGACTTTGTTTAACTAGACACATTTTCAAGTAACTCATGCTGTATGTGTTCTGCAGATTTTGGTGGCTGCTCAGCATTTGAATTTCTCTGCCATGGTTTGTTGAGCGAGTGCGAGGGGATATGATCTGAGGATGGCCTCCTTTTAGAGTTCCCAAGTCACTGTAGATTCTAGCTTTCACCATGCCGTCTCCAATGATGGACTCAAGGGGGGGATTGTCGATATGTCCATTCTTCACTAAAGATTCGAGTTTTCCCAATAAGGTGTCAACTGCAGCTTTTATCATCACCTTTTCCCTTTACTTGTGTTACTGCTTTGCCATAGCTGCATTCGTTTGAAACATACACATCAAATGAACTTGATTGTGGAAAATTGGTAATCTCTATGTTTTATTTCTAGTCCTGAGGCCCATTAATATAACATGCAGAGTCAAGCTAACTGTTGCAAGTCCGTTCTATGCCTGATCATTATGGTCAGTCACATGAGTCTGATTCTTTCTGTGTGTTGTCATGTTAACAATTAAAGACAAGGTGCTAGTTATGGGTTCAGTTTGCCGAAACACAGATGGTAAGTGGGCCATAGATATTATTAGCTTGCAGAACCTTGTGCAGAAGTCACCTCAGGTCTGCTATTCGATTCAAAACTACGAGTTTTGTGCCTTCTTAGTTTTAGCCGCTCTAGACTTGTGTCTTATGGAAATCTTGGCAATGTTGTCGTGTCCATTGAAAATTTGGCAAGCAGGGTAAATCAACTTCCTGGCAATTTCTAGAATAAATTTAATGTTAGAGGAATTTATGAAGCAGGGGCATAGATTTAGTAAGCGAGCTTATGCTCATTTCCATGAGACAGCAGTGGTATTGTTTTTTTGCAATCATTTTAGTAGCAAGCAGGACTCTGAAGTGAACATGCCTTCCTTCTTCTTGGAAGTTTGATTGGTCAGAAAGAGGGAGATGGAGAGGCAAAGAGTGCCTATGGATATTTTTCTATGGAAGCTAAACTTTGTCAATTGCTTTTGCTCTTACAATTTGATCAGTCTAGATAGAGAGAAAAAGTGTTGATTTTGGATGTTATTCTTTGAATGCTTAAACTTTCTACATGGCTGTTGTTTCTTTCAAACAAATTAAACTCTTTGAACCCTATCGGTACCTATTTTGTTGTGCTGAAGATGATGCATTTGAACATCCTACTTCGGAGAGATTGCTTTGTATCTTATTAACCTAACTGTGCCCATCAAAACTATTGTTTGGCATAACATGGAATAAGTGGTGTTTTGGGTTAAAATTAAATTATAATTGATGCCTTCTTCTAAATAACCACCAAGTCTTTTCTAGGCTAGCAACTTAATATTACAATAACATCTTAGAATACTCGGCAGGTTCATTCTGCCATATTTTGGCTATAAAGCTGGTCTTTTCTGAGTGATGAAAATCCAGTATTTTTTTTATTGGAGGTGCTGGTCTCTTTGTTAGGGTCACTTGCAACATCACTAAGGACTATGGTGAATGTGTATGAGCTAGGTTATTTAGGTGATGGTTAACTATCCATCCACAATGTTGCAGTTTCTATCCCAAAGGGTTTTCTTCGGAGATAAGCTTATGACGTTTTTGGCGTTTCTTCCCACATGGCACATAAAAGATAATTGAGAAAGAAATTCCGATGTGGTGCAGATCTTCCTTTTACTTTCAGCATGTAATCCACCGAGTTACTTTAACTGTTCATCCAACGGAAAAGTGATCCAACATGATTTGCTATAGCTCTCACAATGAGAGCCTGCATTATTCAATGGAATTCTAAAAAATCAAAAGTGAGCTTTCAAAAAACCATTTGGTATGTAATGGATGTAATATGACAAGGGGAGTGCATCAGAAGGATATGGGAAATGATAATAGCAGAATTCTGTGAGAACCAGACTAGACCCAGACACATGCATACGCATGTAGAATTTCAGAAACGCCATAGTAAGGGTTGAAGGGGTTAAGGGAAACAAATCTATGGGACATTGTATTGTAATGGTTCCAGAGAACTCATCTATTCGAGGGAAGTTTTCTCTCTCTCAAAGTAATTATTCTTAGATAACCGAGAGATACCAGTTACGGCACCATATTTATGTGGACAGTCACGATAAAATCACGTGTTTCTTTTGGGGATATAATTCTTATTACTACTCTCAGTTGCTACTTCTGATATGTAATCCGTTTCTCTTTGTTTTTGCGATACTTCTACCAAAAAAACAAAAAAAAGGATTTGTGGCTCTGTGGCCTGATGGCAAAAAATCATGTGGAGTAAGTCCATGATTATTTTCGTCAATCCTGAATTTTGTCGCGTCACTGATTTTTCATGAATGGCATTATGATATTATCATCTCTATATCTTACTAAGGTAAGCTTTGATGGTCTCAGGAACAGACATGAGGGAGCCATTTACTTTATCACTCTCAGAAGAAGTTATACCAAGGAAATCTCGAACAACCAAGTCTCTGGGCCATTTTGAATCTTTCAAAGTGCATCAGAAAATTAATTTCAAGGTGGATAAGCATGCAGTAGGGGCAAGAGCAGTCTCTCAATTTCCAGCTTTGGCAAGACCAATGGACAACACTCCAGGATCACAGTCTAATTTGAATGCACGACCAGCATCATATGCAGCACCTGACCATCATTGCATTAATGTGATGGGAGCCAACCATGAGAACAGTCTTTTCTCCAGCTCGTTCTCTGAGCTATTTAGCCGGAAGAGTATGCCTCCGCTCTCCCTCTACTTGGGTTACTCTTTGGATGGTTTGTTTACTTCTGCATAAATGCATGACTTGGCCATGAGTTTGAACTGTTTAAATATCAGATCACGCTCGCTATTCAACTGATTCTATATTCTCCTCATGGATAAATGTTGCTGGTTGTTTAAATGTTTTGACATATATGAATATGGACTCAATTTTTTGATGCTGGACTGTGATTTTACCAGTAATGTTGTCATCCCACAATGCACCATATGGCCATTCTGTTGGTACTATAGCCTCCCACTATGAGGAAGAGGAGCCATTTGTTTCTACTGATGAAGTTGAAGCCCAGACGATTGGAAATCTTCTTCCTGATGACGATGAGTTGCTTTCTGGAGTAACTGATGGGCTGGATTTTGTTCAACAGCCTTCTAGTGAGGATGTTGAGGAGTTGGATTTTTTTAGTAATGTTGGGGGAATGGATTTAGAAGACGAGGCTTCCTCTGTTGGACAAAAATATTTTGAATATCCAGGTGGAATTTCTCATGTCCAATCAGGAGGTAATGGCTTGGTAGCTGGTGAGCACCCTCATGGTGAATATCCTTCAAGAACCTTGTTTGTGAGAAACATAAGTAGTAGTGTCGAAGATTCTGAGCTCCAATCTATTTTCAAGGTTTGTTTTTCTGTATTTTCTGCATCATTGCGTATACTTGAGTATCATCTATTTGAGAAATCTGATGTAACTGTCCTGCTGGATGTATGAACAGTCATATGGAGATATCCGCACCCTTTATACAGCATGCAAGCATCGTGGTTTTGTAATAATATCATATTATGATATTAGAGCAGCCCATAAAGCAATGCAGGCGCTCCAAGGCAAACCACTGAGGCGTAGGAAACTTGACATACATTATTCAGTTCCAAAGGTTAGCAATGGTGTTTACATGTTTCATCTCGTTTGATTCATTCTAATTTCCATTCAGATGGTCAGCCTTATTTGTGGATTCTGATAATTTTTAGCTGTCTTTTCCATTCCTTAAGTCATAAAATTTTCTATTAGCATCCACATGGGTCTTATAGCATGACTCTTGATTATATCTCAGGAAAACCGTTCGGAGGAAGATGTCAATCAGGGCGCAGTTGTGGTATCGAATCTCGATTCTTCAGTTTCAACCGAAGAACTTTGCCATATTTTTGGCAGCTATGGAGAAATCAAAGAGGTGATTCTTTGCTTTTTTTTTTTTCCTTTCAAGAAAGAAAAACTGCTTTGCTCAATGCTTTTCTTGGATCAATTAATGCTTTAATGCTTTACTTGATTCCAGATCCGTCAAGCCCAGCATGGTGGCCATAACAAATATATTGAATTTTATGATATTAGAGCGGCAGAGACAGCTCATCGTGCCTTGAATAAGAGTGAGATTTCTGGAAAGAGGATTACAGTCGAGACAAGTGGTCCTGGAGAAACGAAAGGGTAAGTTAGCCAGCAACAACCTCTGTTTGTCTTTGAAAATTTTACATATTCAATCTGCTTTTATTTTTTACGTTTTCTTAAAAGAAGTTAAAATTTGGCAAGGACAGTAGTTCATTGCTTTTCTTTTCAGCTTTTTTGTTTAACTGAGCATTGAATTTTAATAAAATATTCAAAGGTTAAGTGTCTCGAGAAATAAAGTGTTCGCTAAGTACATGCCAGTCCTCGACTGTTTTTTTCTTGCCTCTTAGATTTATACTTCTGCATTTGCTCACTGAATTTGACTGAATTGCTAGTCCGAAGTTTATTCTGTATGGTTGTGGTTGACTTCTGGTCCTTGACTTCTTACTAAATTTCCTCCAACTGGCTGCAGTTTGGTCCAACCCCTTCTGAAGGTGGAGCACAATGAATATGACCTCTTTCTTCAGCAGAATACTCCTCAAAATCACTCAACTGCTACACTTTCTGGTAGCTTTTGCTTAAAAGATATTCTATTTAAAGCCTATTTTCCTATCTGCAAACATTTGTCTAAATATGTGTGACTTACAGGACCTATTCCAGTGGGGGCACTAATATCCAATGGCATGGGTAATGGAGCTGTTTTCGGTCTGCACCCCGTAATACGGGGCCCACTTCTTGAAAGCACTTTTCACCATGGTATTTCTTCTAGTGTTCCAAGTAGCTTGCCCTCTCTGGTGGGAGTTGGATCAGTTGGCAAACAATCTATTCAATCGCAAGGACAATTGAATCTCGATATGCGGGCATCCCCAAATATTCATCCCCATTCACTTCCAGACTGTCAAGATGGTTATAGTGCAGCTCATTTAGTGCCTCCTACTACTGTCGGTACAAGTGCCAATTCCAGACCACCAGAAGCAATTGATAGCTGGCAATTATGCAGGGTTGGATCCAATGGACACTCTTTGGACAGCAATCAAGGTGGTAAGTAAGGCACCAAGAGTATGATTATGTCAAATTGAGCTGATTTTTGCATTCAATACACTTTTCCTTGTGCATGACATATTTAGGTTAAAGGTTATGCCAGTGTTTGTGTACCTACACAGAACCAAACTGCATATAAGAACTCACTCACTTTTGAAAGACTCGCTTGTTACTCATTTTAAACGAATGTGCTGACTATCAGATTGTATCTCAAGTCCGCCTCACAGATATTTAGTAACACTGCCTTTGACTCTCTGAGATGCTTTTTAAGTTTAGCCCACACTGAAGTAAAAGCTGGTTGGTCATGAACAGTGCTATTATATTTTTTAACTAACATTTTAGCATGTGGAGAAAACAGTTATTGTCACCAGTTCGCTATTAGCTTCATCATAGAATTATCTATAGATCAGGTAAGTTTGCTTTCTCCTGCAAAAAAAAGGAAAAAAAGAAACAACCATCGTGGTAACTATCTAGTTTTAAGTGCGTTAATGTTTCTCTTGTTACACAAAGTCATTTGAGCTCTCTTTTCTCAGTTTTTGGGTCTGCTGGTAATGGAAGCAGCCCTATCCCTGGGCGTCATTACACCTGGGGCAACTCCTATCACCCTCAACCTCCAGGCATGGGGTGGCCAAACTCGCCATCGTTTGCTAATGGATTGTGTGCTGCCCGTCCTGTGCCAAGGCTGCATGGTTTTCCCAGGGGACCGTCTCAGATGCTAAATGCGGGCATACCACGAAATATTCACCATGTTGGATCAGCACCAGATGTCAATTTAACCATTTGGGAGAGGCAACAAGCCTATGCTGGGGAATCTCCTGAGGCTTCTAGTTTTCATCTGGGATCTTTGGGGAATGCAAGAATGTCTGATAACTCACTCACTTCAGTGGATTTTGTTCCCAATAATGTCTTTCCACCCAGTGGCAACTGCATGGACCTGCCAATTCCCCCTAAAATCATTGGATTCCAATCCCCTCAACAGAGGTGCATGCTATTTCCAGGCAGAAGTCAAATGATGCCAGTATTAAATTCATTTGATTTTCCAAATGAACGGGTTAGAAGCCGTAGAAATGAAGCTGCTTCTAGTCAAGCTGACAACAAAAGGCAATTTGAACTTGACATTGACCGCATAATTCGAGGGGAAGACAGCAGGACAACCCTTATGATCAAGAATATCCCTAACAAGTATGTCTCTCCTAATTTCAGGTTCAAGGACCTAGAGTTAGAATTGTGTGTTTTAATTCTCGCACAGTATCAATTCATGCATTAATATGCGTAGTATCTTTAATTAGAGGTGATTGTGTTCCCAATGGCCTGACCAGCCCACCCATATTAATGCATTTTGGCTTGATGGACGGGCATGGTGTGGGCCTGATTTATTTTTTGAACTATGAGGTAGGGGTAAATAGTTCTCTTGGTCGCGTGCAACCCTTCTAGGCCCGATGAGTTTTTAGGTATATTTCTAATCATTGGCAAGCTTGGTAGAGGTTTTCTGGCTCGATGCCTTACCTAGCCTGGCCACCTAATCCCAACTTCCCTTTTTCTACGCCAGCTCGGCCCAAACCTGTCCAGACCTATTGATTGATGAGATCTATCTCAAAGCTAGGTGCAAATAATAGAACCCTGGTAAATAGAATAGATACTCTGCCGATGTGCCTTTGTGTGTGTTTCAGATCACATTCTCGCCAAAATGTTTGCTAATTGCTCCATCTAAATTGTGTGACTTGTATATATTGACAGCTTCCTGTACTTGTTTCGGAAGATAAATCATAAACATTCACGAATTTATGGAAATGGAGAAATGTGAATTAATAGCTTTACTAAATTAGTCTCCTGATTGCCTGCTGGTGTTTTGGCTGTCCATGCTACTCGTAGTCCAATTTCAGTCCTTCAAATACTTTGCACACTAAAGAGGTGATATGCAGTTCTCTTTTGAAGGTGCATCTAATGTTGTAAGCATTGTGGGTTATTCTTGAGCATCACTTCCCTTGTGCTGGCATTATGATAGGTCAAAACAGTTATTTTTTGTCTACGAGCTCCTGCTAGTATTTGGAGCAGCTTGCTTTAACTTGTTTCTACCTTAAGAGGTTGAGCTGATCGAGGAGTACACTTCCTCTCTTATCATTCTTGTGTAATATGTTTTCTTGCTGAGCTTAAGGAAAAAATTTAGATTTTACATCATTCACATTTCGATGCAAGGAAAATATATTTAGTTGTTTGTAAAGCCATCTTCTCTCTGCAGTACTTGAATATGCTTGTATTGTTCCTATGGCAGGTATACCTCAAAGATGCTTTTGGCTGCAATTGATGAGCGCCTCCGAGGAACTTATGATTTCCTTTATCTACCAATTGACTTCAAGGCAAGCACTTTGTTCTTGAACACGTCTTATAACATGCATAGGCCTATAATTTGACGTAGTGCTCGTTTTACTTCATTGTTCTTGATGATACAACTGTTGGGCCCTGAAGGATAATAAAATACATATGGTTTAAACATCTTTTGCAGAACAAGTGCAATGTGGGCTATGCTTTTATCAATATGACTGAGCCAGGTCAAATCGTCACCTTTTATAAGGTTTGTTGTTGTGAGCTTAATAATTTTCAGAAGAATGGTTGACAAAGTATCTTAAAGATTTATCTATATCTGCCAGGCATTTAATGGGAAAAAATGGGAAAAGTTCAACAGCGAGAAGGTTGCTTCTCTTGCATATGCTCGTATACAAGGCAAAGCTGCTCTCATTGCACATTTCCAAAATTCAAGCTTGATGAATGAGGATAAACGCTGCCGGCCTATCCTCTTCAACACTGAAGGGCCCAATGCTGGTGATCAGGTAATGACAGGATAATCTCACACATGAATAATGATTCTGCTGGGTCATGACTGCATTGAAAATTTAACCCTAACTCAATATTTCAGCCTTTGATGCCCCTCCTGAATTAGCTAATGCACTGAACCTGGAGAGGATTCTTTGAGCAGCAGTGATAATGAGATTTGGGATAATACACAACAATTGAAAGTAACTGAAGCAAGAACATAAACAATGAGAGAAAAAAATAACACAAGAAAACAGTTTCATTCAATATGGGAATACTCAAATTTGCAGGTTCCCTTTCCGGTGGGTTCTAATGTCCGTACTAGACCTGGTAGAGCTCGAAGCAGCACTCTTGAGGAGAACCATCAGGGAAGTCCACCCACATCGGCGAATGGAGTGGACTTTTATAACGGGGACTTATCTATAAGTTCCGGAAAAGATTCTGATTAAGCAAAGCCAGTTATCTTTTCAAGGTGCTAACCTCATAACTGAGTAAGTTAAGGTCACTTCCACCCCGCAACTTTTTACGTGCTGGGGTCAGATGGAGAAAGAGAAGAAGAAGAATTGAAATGTTTAAAAATATATCGGTTTATTTTAGAAAGCCTGGGGAATTTAGAGAAGAAAGCCAGACAACATGAGGTGGTTTTTGACTTTTCTTCGGCATAATTAGTAACTCCAATGCTCTGGGAGAGCGGGAGAAACAGCAGGTTTGTGGAGCTTCCTAGTTTTGGTGATGGTCAATTTTCTTGTGTACAGGATTTGCCTGAGCAATGGCGAAAATTTTGAGGCAGTTTAAGGAGGCTTCTGTGTTCTAATGACACATCCCCTCCCTTCTTGGAATTTTTCTTTTTCCTTTAGTTTCAGTCGCACTTGCCTTGTGGCGCTAGAGAAACATGTAATTCCTGAGAGATAAGAGGGTCCCTGATGGCCCCGTAAAAAATTTTGATTTGACTGACCTAATGATGGCTGGTCTGCATGACCGCAGAGAGATGTTTGGATCTGCTTCCGCAAGCTATGAGCTACTTTGTGTGGGAGTTCATCTTGTTATCTATCTTCACTTTTGTGGGTGTCGTCTTCATACCCTTTTGATTACATGCAAGGTAACCGCAAAATCCTGATCTCGCAGAAGTTTTCTTCCACTTTCTCCTGTAAATGGCACTCTTAGCGACCTAATATGTGATAGTTGTGAACAAAGAGACTAATTCGGTACTGCCTTTTCTTCGGATTTACCTGGGATGTCATAGAACTTTCTTAGGCCAATGGATGTGGATGCGGCTATTTTATATGTCTTTTTCTTTCGGTTCTCCCCATCCGCAAAAGCTCAGTAATGAAGTTTTTAATTATTATTATTATTATTTTTTTTTTTCGGGTCGAATCAGTAAAGTTCACACGCGCCTTTTCACTTGATTTTTGGTCACAACACTAAGCCTCAGCCTTTCCCCATATGATGGGGAAGTTGCATCGCGCAAGTAGTCAATTTGATATGGATTTGAATCACCCAACATTTTATTTCAACTCCCTTCTCGCGCCCGACTGGCGACCATATACATGGTCTAAATCTAGCCCGCATATGAAACAAAGAATTCTAAGGCTGGCCCTCAGTTGGACCAGATAAGTAGTGCAATGACTATGGGCCTGTTTGGTTCGGCTTTGGGGAAATGCATATGAAACAAAGAATTCTAAGACTGGTCCTCAGTTGGACCAGATAAAGGGATTTTCCGAAATGTTACACCGGGTAAATTGTAGCATTGAAAGGTTACTTAACATAAATATCGTTTGGCAAAACTCACATTTGTAATGAGCTTTTGCCTTCTTCTTTTTTTCTAATCTGAAAGTTAAATCCGACGGCCGGCTAACCACCGACCAATCGCTGGACGGCCAGATCTGGCCTTTGGACCGCCAAATTTGGCAGCTGGTTCGCGCAAGTTGAAGGAGTCAGAGCACAGAAGCAGGGAGTCAACGTGGTGTTGCTCACGCTCGTCGAAGGGGATGGATCTGTTGCAGAAGAGGAAGGTGTTGACGACGGAGGCGAGGTCGGCGAAGAACTCGAAGTCGGGGGTGTCCCGGAGCAGCAAGGCGGGAGGGCCGTTGGGTTGGTCGAGGGGGGGTGGTCAAGGCCAGATTTGGCGCCCTGAGGCTTGGTTCGTGCGAGCCGAAGGAGTCGGAATGCAGAAGCAGTGAGTCGACGCAGTGCTACTCACGCTAGTCGAAGGGGATGGATCTGCCACAAAAGAGGAAGGCATCGACGGCGGAGAACTCAGTCATGGGGAAGAAGATGAACAATAGTGACCTATGAACAGTGGAACTTGCATTTTGAAAATGCCGAATGCTCAAAGCACCTCAAGCTGCATTGGGCTTCATTAGTGCTGATATTTGTCCAATGAGCTTTCAAAAATGACTCCCAAATGCAAAATATTTTCCCCAAGGGGCTTTGGGCCCAAAGCCCCCTGGGAAAGCCGAACCAAAATGTCGGTCAAACTCTGAGCATGCTAATTGCCTTCAACGCAAAGGCAAACACGAACATCACACGAGAGCAAAGGAGGCACTAAGACGCTTGTGCCAACACAACAGCTAGGCCGAACAAGAATGAACACCATGAAGACAGTATCCGGAATATTTTCTCTCAGGTATTGCATTTTCAGTGATTCGTCACGGACAAGAGAAGGAAACTTGTGAAATGTGAAGCCAAAACAAGAGTACGACTGCTTTTTCTTTTTCTTTTTTTGGGCTAGCGAGCAGGTTGAAAATTGGGGATCGGATATCTCTGCATTCAATCCAAGTCCCAATCTTTTGAAGCATGAAAGAGTTAGAATTACAGCTCCAGGCCGCAGGGAAACAGTTTGTGTGCGTGCCCATGAGACGGAAATATCATGTCAAACTGTCTATTTCAGTGGCCATCCAGAGAAGACACTTCCATGATCTACCTTTCCCGAAAGCTAAGAGGGTCGTTTCGGATAGAGCATATCATAGTGACCCGGGCGATACAGCAAAGTGATGAAAGGCTCAACAGCTCCAGAACTGCTGGAAGAGACAGTAGGAATGAAATCGTGGTGATTTACGCTGACACCACCCTTGTCGCATGAGCTGCGGTCTAGATACACGATGCGAATCGGCACGCCCAGTGCATCAGATATAGCTATAATGTGCACATGATCACTTTCTTCACCCATTGGCTCCACAGAGGACTTGCAAAACTGCGACACAAGACTAAAATATATCAACTATGACGACCAAATGTGCGTAATTAGATGCAGTACTCAACACAAAATTGCGGTCTACAAGGATATAGCTATGCCAAACTTGTCATACACAGGCAGCGCAGCGAATTTAGAGTTCAAGAAGCACAAAGCAGCACCCCCTTCCAATCACATGTTGACTTTCCAAAATAAGTAGCTCCAATATTCACAAAGAATGCCATGTCCAAATTGTTTCAATTTGTATAAAATGAATTCAAAAGGATAATGCAATCTGAGATCAGCATCTGGTTAAGTTCGTTAATAACCTGCTAAAAAAAAGCATTCTTCAAATAAATTCAACTGGTCACAATCAAACTTACAATTGCTCACTGACTGTCTATAACTACCCCTTCCTCACACACTCACGCGAAAAAGCATGCCCACGCACAGAGAGAGAGAGAGAGAGAGAGATTTATGCATCCATGAACAATTCAGAAGGAAGTGAAAAAATATAATCAAACCTGCTCCACAGTTGTATTTGCTAATCCCATAATGAAGGGTTCAAAGAACTCAGACCGCTTGCGTATCTCAGCAGAGGTAACAAATCTGAAGAACATCACCACTGGCCAACCAAATACATCAAGAGATAAATCAAATGCCAATTGGTTTAATACCTCAATTTTCTTAAAACTCACCATAGTCCGATATCGACTGATCTCGACTCCTAAGAAGCAGTTCATCATGACTGAAACAAAAAGCACAACATGCACTTGCTTATACTTTTTAACATATGTGTAAGTCCATCATTAAATTCTTTTCTTTCTAGATGAAATCAAAATGTTCAACAAAAAGATAAGGCCACCTTATTGAAGTTTCATTTCCTTGAAGAACACTTTCCAACTGTTCCAGGAATAGCTGAAACAATTTCACATCAAACATTCAGCCACAACACGGTAAAGATAAAGAAGAGACATCCAAGATACTCTGCTCGATGTCAATTTGGCACATAATTTAGATGGATAAAGATGTCGACTTTCTCACGTACTAAACTATGAGTGTCTTCCATAAAAGGTGACATCCACCAACGTCAGCATCAAATTCAAGTCTAAAAGTGAATAATCTTGGTATTACTGAAATGATTATCTTTATTTCTACAATAACTGCATTAAGGAACAAATAAAGATTGTTAACATAAGTGCACTGTCCACAACAATTTTCTGCTAAGCTAGGATATATCTGAAGAAAAGCATCTATTGGCCAATTACAATGGAGAAAAGAACCCGCCTATTCAGTTTTCCTTTAGTAGTGACAGGCCTTAAAAATGCTAAAGTGGCTTGCCTTTAGGGCTAGAAGTAAAGATTAGGGGGAGAACTTTGGAGGAGAAATGGGTCAAACTGAAATATTAGAGATTGCGCTACCCAGAAATGCTCTTTAATGGAATTTTAGATATAGTTGGCTGTAAGCAAGAAATAAAAGGTTTCCCAGCCCAACCAATACAGAGTAATCACCAACACCGCGATGCCTCTGTCGCTGCCACTGCAAATTATCCATCATCTGTACGACCACTTCCATCACCTTTGAAGTTTCGCTGCCACACCCACCCCACAACCACTTTGCATCACTACTGCCACCGTCAACACTCCATAACTGCCCAATAACCACTTTGCAGATGCAAAAATACCAAAACCGCAACAATTAGGCATCAATGGCTTTTGAACCATAGCTGCTTGTGTTTTAAACTGACTCAGTAAAAAGAATCCTGTTGACTCGTAATGTTCTGACACCTTCACTAATTTCTCATTGAACTTATCCTTATGCTTGTGTATCGCCCATAATGTCATAAATTGGAAACCCAGTGACAGACACATTATAACCTGTTTCAAGACTATATGAGTTACCCATTTTCCCGGGACCCAGTGAACTTGAGTTAAGAAATAGGTCCATTCTTACCAAAAAAAAGAAAAAGGTCCATCACAAATTTTGCTGCCTCTAAGTTTGAATATAAGAAAATCTCAAAACACAGAAAGATTTTTTAAAGCTATAGAATATTAACTAAACCTTGTTTCTTATGGAAAAAAAAGTCTAATCACAATACTTCAAAGAAAGGCTTTCTTGGAGTGGTTCAGGAAACAGCAGTGCACAATAATAGCAAAAAGTTTGTGGTTCAAACTATAAGCATCCATAAACAGACTCTAGGTTTCTTCATCAGCATGTTTAAAGTTGCCAAAGAGAACGTCATTCCACCTTCCCACAAGCAGAATACTTGCTGGAATTTCTCCAGGTCAACCCTTAATGTGGATACTAGTTAACTCCTTATACTGACTCCAAGTTGTTGACTAGTGGACTCAATTAAAAGGTAACATTTACCAAGTTTTCTTTCATTCTCATTCTATAACTGCCTAGTAAAATCAGCGAACCAACAGAACCCAAACAGCAATGCATAACGATTGGCAAGCCACAGACTGAGACTAGATTCATTATAGTCTAAAGCAGGCTCACAGTATGCAACGGTATGCATGTACATCAAATTTGGAGAGATCACCAGAACTTACATCAGCAATCGCATAATGTACAAATTTCAAGGACAATTGAATTACCGCAAAAAAATCCTCAAAAGTGAAGTCCACATAACCCAAGCTTTGAAGAGTTCTTCTACACTCTTCAACATTAGCTTTAATACGATCCACCTCAGCTTTGTCTTGTGTTTCCAAAATATGCTCCTGAAACATCCAACTACTAATTACTATATAAAACAAAAGGCACAATCCAATCCACTTTCCTAAAACACCAATTGATTAAAAGCTATTACAGAAACAAAACATCCTCGAGAGCTAAAGTAAGACTTACAAGGTATGAGAACATAAAGCTTCTAAAGAAACAGTTTCCATCTCCTCGTGTTCTCCTGATGGCAGCATATTGTTCATCCAGCACCTGCATTTAAGGATACAAAAGATGAAGGAAAAATTGAAATAAGCAACAAGAATCTACAAGAATACCACAAAAACCTTTATCTTCTCCAGCAAAATAGGGCTCCCTGACTGATACTCGGCTGCTAAAGCAGAAAGTGGTTCCTGCAGATGAATTCCAATAGAGTTATTTATGAGGATGCAAGAATGGTACCAGATAATCAGAACAAATCAACACGAAGGTGCAGACAATCAACAGATGCTGTTGGTCAACAAATGCAGACTGCTCCAGTGTCATCAATATTTAAGTGAGTCTAGACTATTAGGTGCAGCTGACAGCTAATTTCAACAATGCCATGAAGTCCAAAACGAACTTAATCGTTGAATTTAGAATTCTCCACAATCCAAAAAGGAAAGAGCAAGGTAGCAGCTGCATATCTAGCAAGACTTGCATGAAACAACAGGAGAAGAACAACAGATGATACCATGACCCAGATAATACAGATATTTACCGAAGGAAAGGTCGCTTGAACGAAGGTGATAATTGAAACTCAGGAGAGAGGATTAACCATTTATATTTGGTGGCCATAAAATCACCAAATGACTTTTAAGAAGCTCAACAGAGTATGTGGACCCAAAATTGAAATTGCATGACAAAATTGGGAAGCAACAACGAATAATTGCATGGCCTCGATTAAAGAAGAACGTTGCTGCCACAAAGTCCACATTAACAGGACAACAATTCAAATGCAAGAGAACATGACTTGCCAATGTACTTATGGCAACATAAAAAGAACTCATAAAAGATAAATCCAGCGATTAAAAAATGCAATAGCTGCACAAAATAATAGGAAGCGACTGGCAACAGTTGCACGACCGAGATAAAACAAGAACATTATTGAAACAAAGTTCACACGTGCAGGAGCATAGTTGCTACATTAAGAGCCAGAATCGCCGATCTACTATGTAGCAGTAACAAAACAATCTGCCATTACAGGTATCATTCAGCGATCGTAGGGTGCACATATGACAAAGATAACGTTTCGATTGCGCAAAGGCTGGTCACACCTTGTCGCCCACACATGGAATTTTCTCAGCTTCCACAGCGCTGATTTCATTCTTCTGATGCATGATGTCCTCATCAGCGTAATTCGACCACTCGAAACCATCGGGCGCCGGAGCCTCCGCGGACGAGTCCGCCTCGTCGTCGCGGCCGCGTCCTTCCGGATTCGTCATTCGGTACCCTGGACGTCGAAAGCCACAAGAAATTAAGTTCCCGATCCGAATCGAAACCACTCCAACAGCAGCCAAACAATCGCACGGACTCGCGATGGACTCGCGAT
The DNA here is from genome assembly GCA_016097605.1 of Eucalyptus guilfoylei. Taxonomy (NCBI): domain Eukaryota; kingdom Viridiplantae; phylum Streptophyta; class Magnoliopsida; order Myrtales; family Myrtaceae; genus Eucalyptus; species Eucalyptus guilfoylei. Next base: position 28,491,563 of record CM027861.1, read on the forward strand.
GGACTCGCGATTCCGACACACGCGCATCGCAATCTAGCATTTACTTCCACTCCGCGGCGAATCGGATTTACAAGAACCTACGGACTCCGACACAAAGAAACGAACGGGAACGGACGGGGCGAGCGGCGGAGGCCTCGCCGGAGGCGCTCGGAATCCGCGGTTTCCCCGCCGCGGGCGGGAATTCTGCGCGGACGAGCGGAATCGGGAGGCGGAAACGAAAGAGGCGAATCGGGTTGCCCCAACCTGGACGGGTCGAGACGCGCGCGAGTTGGCGTGGCTTCTCTCTCCGGCGATTGCGCCTGCTCCGGCGACCGATCGACGGGGCGGCGCGGCGCGGCGAGCGGGCGGCGGAGAAGCGGAGAGATCTCGGATTCGAGAGGGCGGAGATCAGGGCGAGCTTCGGAGGTTCTTGGGATTTTTAATTTTTTTCTTTTTTGAAAAATCTTTCGGATTTGTGAGTATGACTTGAGAGCTTACTCGGCTTTTGAGGAGGATGGGGGAATTTCGTCGTTTTTTCTTCGCCTATGTACTGGGGATTGGGACTTAGCGCGTCCACCGCACTTGCGATGGAGCGCGTGGGATCTTTTTATTTTTATTTTTATTATTCTTTCATTCATTTATCTCGTCCTCACGTGGCACTGAATCACTGATGGGTGCGCAACGCGGTAACCTCCCGAAAATTACCAGAAACGGCACCCCGTTTTGTTAAAAAGATAGATTTACGAAAAGATTAATATTACGAAAAATTTCAAATTAATTCATCTGTAATAATCTTTTTAACTTTAAAAAAATTCGAAATTAGAATATCTATGATAAATTTACTCTCCTTTCATTTTTATTCAATTTTATCATGACAAACTATAATTAACGAGTTATATTATATATATATCATAAGTATACTAGTTTGTGATTTTTTAATTATATTAACATAATTTAAGGAAACGAATAAAAGGTAAATTTGTCACGGATTTATCAGTTTAGATTTTTGATTGAATTTATCATAGGCGTATCAATTTAATTTGAAGTAAATTTGTTGCAAGTTAACCATTAATAAAAAGATTTTCTATTTGTATTCTTTTCCACCCAAAATTTTCTAAGTAATTTTATTAATTCTTAAAATTCTCTTGCAAATTTATATAGATTGCATTCGTTGTGTCGAGATTAAAGTGTAAGCTACTGAAAATATAAGAGTAAAAACCACAAAAAATCCTAAACTATGCCTCTTTGTAATACATTTACCAAACTTTTTTTTTGTAACACAAAAAATCTAAATTTGTATCCGTGTAACATATTTATTTAAAAAATTTGGTGTCACGGGAAAAAAATTATGATGATTGTGTCATACAAATACAAGTTTGAGGTTTTTAGCTTTAAAAAAAAAACTAAGAGTAAATATTTTGTAATTGACAATATTATAGGTTTTTCTATGACTTTTTTTCCCCAAAATACAGTAAGCTAAAGGCAAAAATAAGCCACGTTTGGGGTTTTTGTCGAAGCGTGCTAGAAATATACATTTTTCAGTGCATTTGCATGCCCTATCTTGCGGGGTATTTCGTATATTCAATATGAACATTTTCTTGTTAAGTGTGTCCTAATAAGTATACTATTGACGCTTGTGAGCAGTGCATTCATTAAGACATGCCTAAAAAAAATTCTATTTATTTCGTGAAAAATAAATGATTTGAAAAACATTTTTCAAAATTTGATCACTTGTATTGCTTATATAATAAAATGAGTGAAATTATTGTCATCATCCAAAAGAATCCTCAATCATAAATTGTTGTCGATAATGAAGGTGTTTTTCATTAACTAATTATTTTAAGCAATCTAAGTGATTATTTTTAAGAAAAGAGTTTTCCAAATCATTTATTTTTCGCAAAATAAATAGAACTTCAATGTAAGCATTTTGCTTGGAAAATTAAAATATTTTATAATTTGGCTAGCAGACGTACAATTAGAGAATGTGCCTAATCAAACTCATTGTAAAAATAATTATTTTGCATTTGATTACAATGGAGGAGATCCGATTCATTGAAGTTTTGATAGTGCTATGATGATAATGACGGTGAACATGATAATAATGAAAGGAGAATAGAGAGAGAGAGAGAGTGAAATGATTGATGGATTGGTGTTGGAAGATACGCGAGAAGATTCACCGCACCATTCAAGGATCAATCATGATCAATTAGTATCGGATCTAATCGGATCCAAATTGTAAAATATTTAGTTGCTTTTCTTATACATATCCTGTACTATAACAATAGTGGTGATTGTACATTGAAAGATATACAGAGAATACAAAGAAAATTCTCACGTTCTTTCTCTCGACTTCTTCCCCTCCATCTTCTTTCATGGTATCGGAGCATTTTCTGATCGTGGCATAGCTTCCGCATTTCTCTCCGAATTGCCTCCGGTTCTTTTCTGTTTTTTGTTGTTGCGACACTTGCAAAACAAAACAACCTCCGGCAGTAATTCTTCCTTGAGCCTTCGTTCTTTGCCAAAGAAAACCCAATCTGCATAATAGAGTTACTGCAAATTTCTTTAAAAATTCCTCATCATGACAAACCCATAAACACCTACCTCAACCTCCGAAGATCAGTCAGCAAGGAATACGACGCCACATGCTTCGCCCAATCCAGATTCGTCCATCGTCACCTCCATGGCTAAACAACAGCCCAATCAAGGCCAAATTCACGTACAACACACGCAATGGCAACATTTTCCGGCTCAGTTCAATCCAGGGTTGCCTTCCTCAGGCTATCCTTATCAGTGGATGCCATACCCATGGATCCATGGATCAAACCCAGATACATCACAGTCGGGCTACCAGAGCGTGCAGACCGATGGAGGCCTACCAACCAACACTGGGGCAGGCTCAACCATCGGCCCTGAGCAGACGAGTGGATCAGGAAATTCGAATGCGGGCGCTTTCAATCTAGGTCAGACTACAAACAATCCAGGATTCCCAACAGGGTTTCTACATTTCCCCTTCGCGGCTGCCATGGGTCGCCTAGAACCCAGCAACGTGCTGTACATCTCCAACGCTGACGGACCTGAGTTGCAGCTTATCAGCCACCCCCTCACAGGACCGAAGAATTACTCAAATTGGGCGTGCGAATTCCGTCGAGCCCTCGTAACAAAAGATAAGGAGGGATTCATCGACGGAACTATTCCGGTCCCAATTGATGAAAAATCAGGGCGACAATGGAAAAAATGTAACCAGTTGGTCAGAACGTAGATTGGAAACTGCATCAGCCCAAAAATAGCCGCCGGTTTGCCTCCCACAGAGGATTCAAAACTTTTTTGGGATAATATACGAGAGATGTATGGAAAACTGGATCGGGCGAAAATCTTCTTGCTACACGGCAAGCCTTTGGCTTTCCTCTTGCACGGCGAGCTGGAATATACGACCGATCGAAGGTGCAAGCTCCATAGCGAGAATCTATGACCTGAAATGGAGGTAAGATTCATTAAGAATAAGCAAGAACTGTGTCACCTTCTCTCTATCTTTTATCGCCTTGTATTGTTGGAGGGTGGTTTCAAATCCATCAAGCTTCTCCTCCGCTGCTTCCAGCTCATTCCAGAGAGCTGAGAGCTTGTTGAAGCATGTCGTCACAGACGTGTTTTCTTGCTTCAGTTCGGAAAGGGTTTGATTCCTATGGGTCGAATTCAAAAAATAAGGGGAAATTGTATTGTGAGTTTTGCAAACGACCCCATCACACGGTTGAAAATTGTTGGAAGTTGCATGGCAGACCTGGAGAAAAAAAGGGCAAGGAAATATCAGCAGCAGCATATCAACTCACAGAACAGACAAACACACATCAACCCATTACTCATGGTGAATATGAGCAATTGATACAGGCACTACAAAAATTAGAAGTTCAAAAGAGGGGGAGCAGCTTTACAGGTATTTCTCATTGTCTGATAAACAATATATCGAGAAATACTTGGATTGTTGATTCTGGAGCCAGTGATCATATTGCATGTGAGAAGAAATTATTTACCACCATTAATGAAGAACTAAATAGTCCTATTATAGTACAATTACCAAATGGGAATGTTGCTCACGTCACTATAACTGGGATAGTTAATCTTAGTTCTCAAATTATTCTCACAAATGTCCTCTATATTCCCGAATTCCAGTTCAATCTTATATTTGTGTCTAAAGCCTGTAAGGAGAATTCATGTCAAGTTTCCTTCAATGCTGATAGTTGTCAATTTCAGGCTCTTTTGACTGGGAAACTAATGGGATGGGGTAATCCATCTGAAGGATTATTTTTCTGGAGAAGTTCGCCCAAGAATCTAGATCAATTTCCTTGTAGTAAACAATCATTGTGTAATTTGACTACCAATGATAAAAATTTCATTTTCCATTCCAGATTGGGTCATAGTTCTTTATTTCCCTATTCTCAATGTCATATTTGTCCCATTGCAAAGCAATCACGTACCCCATTTTCATTGAGCAAAAGTCGTGCAGCTGATATTTTTTCTTTACTTTACATTGATGTCTGGGGACCATACCATACACTAAATCATGATGGTTCTCGGTTCTTCCTCACCATTGTGGATGATCATTCAAGGGCCACTTGGATCTTCCTCATGCAGTCTAAGAGTCAAGTCGTGTCACATCTAAGAACCTTTCTTTCTCTGTCAAAAACTCAATTTGGGCAAACTGTCCAAAAAATTCGGACAGACAATGGGAAAGAATTTTTCAATTATGAGTGTACGACTTTATTATCATCTCAAGGGATCTTGCATGAGAGTCCATGTACATACACACCACAACAAAATGGAATAGTGGAAAGGAAGCACCGTCACTTATTGGAAGTTGCCCGGACTTTAAAATTCCAGACTTCTATTCCAGATATTTTTTGGGGAGATTGTGTTTTGACTACAGCATATTTGATCAACCGTATGCCGACCAAGATTCTTAACGATCGAAGCCCCTTCGAACTCCTTTTTGGGAAGAAACCAGATCTTAATCATCTGAGGATTTTTGGGTGTCTATGTTATGCTTCTATAGTAGGACCTAAGGATAAGATGAGTCCACGAGCTCGCCATTGCATATTTATGGGGTATCCTACCTTACAAAAGGGGTACCGAATATTTGATCCCTCTACAAGTCAATTCTTCGTTAGTAGGGATGTTCAATTTCAAGAAGATTTTTTCCCTTTTGCTACCCAGGAATCAGGCACAGATAGACCGGGATATTCTCATACTCATCGTATCGAGGAGTCCATTCATGATCCGGGATATGTTCTGGTTCCATATTCAGATAATACAGGTACTGATCCTTCACCTACTACGGCTCTAACACCTTTAGCAGTAGACATGGATCAAAATCTGGATGAAGGAATTGTATTAGAGTCATCTCCTGTGGAGCCTCTAGCAACTCAATCATCTTCTGAAGACATCCAGCCAAGACGTTCGGGACGAGCCACACATCCCCCTACTCAGACAAAAGATTACATATGTGGAGTAAGAAATCCACCAGGTATTCTTTTTCCTATCTCTTCTTATGTTTCCTTTGCTCAATTATCCGAGGAGCATAGATGTTGCATTTCCCACATTTCTAAAGAGCGAGAGCCTTCAAGCTAAGATGAGGGAAGCACTGATCCGCGATGGTAGAAGGCTATGGAAGCAGAATTGCAGGCACCGGTGGATAATCAGACATGGGAACTTGTCAGTCTGCCTCCACATCGTAAGCCAATTGGATGCAAATGGGTCTACAAGATCAAATATCAAGTTGATGGTTCAATTGAAAGATACAAAGCCTGATTGATAGCAAAAGGTTTTACACAGAATGAAGGTTTTGATTATCACGAAACCTTCTCTCCAGTAGCCAAAGATGTTACAGTCTGCTCATTCCTCTCTGTAGCAACTTATCAGGACTGGCCATTACATCAAATGGATGTTCATAATGCCTTCCTCCATGGAGATTTAGATGAAGAGATTTATATAGACATACCATAGGGTTTATGGAGACAGGGGGAGAATAAAGTATGTCGTCTTCGCAAATCTCTATATGGGCTTAAGCAAGCGTCTAAACAATGGTACGCAAAATTTTCTGAGTCCCTGATAGCTGCTAGTTTTCAACGGTCCAAATTTGATTATGCTATTTTCACATGGACCAAAGGTACGTCATCTATATACTTGATGATATATGTAGATGATATACTGATTATGGGCAATGATGAGATAGCTATCAAAGGTTTCAAGCAATACTTGCACTCTACAAGGTTTCAAGCAATACTTGCACTCTACAAGGTTTCAAGCAATACTTGCACTCTACTTTCCATATAAAAGATCTAGGGTCGCCAAAGTATTTTCTTGGAATAGAAATTGCTCGATCAAACCAAGGAATATCCCTCAGCTAGAGGAAATTTGCCTTGGAAATCATATCAGAAGCAGGATTGTCAGGATGTAAGCCGGCTGTAATTCCAATTGAGCAAAATATCAAACTGACCACAGCAGATTATGATGCTGGAATCTCTCAAGAAGCCGATCCTATACTGAGAGATCCAATGAGTTATCAGAAACTTGTTGGGAAGCTCATATATTTAACTATGACCAAGCCAGACATTAGTTATGCCATGCAAACCCTCAGTCAGTTCATGCACAGTCCAAAGCAGTTCCACATGAATGCTGCACTCAAAGTGGTAAAGTATTTGAAGAAATGTCCTGGACTTGGGATTCTCCTCTCCAAGAAATGTGATATGAGGATGACTGCATATTGTGATGCGAATTATGCGACCTGTCCCATGAGCAGAAGGTCTATAACTGGTTTCTGTATCAAGTTAGGGGATTCTTTACTTTCATGGAAAGCAAAGAAGCAACCAACTGTTTCATTATCCTCAGCAGAAGCAGAATATCGAGCCATGGCAAAAACCACATGTGAGATAGTGTGGCTACGTGGATTACTTCGAGACCTTAGAGTACAAGTTGAAGGGCCAACGAAATTGTTTTGCGACAACGATGCAGCCCTCAAACTTGCCTCAAACCCAATCGTTCATGAAAGAACGAAACACGTAGAAGTAGACTGCCATTTCATACGAGAAAAGATCCAGTAAGGGATAATCGAGACGCTGGGGATTTGAACAGAAGAACAACCAGCAGACGTCTTCAACAAACCTTTGTGTCAAAGCCAACACGCGTATCTCCTAAGCAAGCTAGGCGTCTTGGATATCTACAAGCCACCAGCTTGAGGGGGAGTGTTGGAAAATACGCGAGAAGATTCACCACACCATTCAAGGATCAATCATGATCAATTAGTATCGGATCTAATCGGATCCACATTGTAAAATATTTAGTTGCTTTTCTTATACACATCCTGTACTATAACAATAGTGGTGATTGTACATTGAAAGATATACAGAGAATACAAAGAAAACTCTCATGTTCTTTCTCTCAACTTCTTCCCCTCCATCTTCTTTCAATTGGAAATATTAAGAGGACACCATCAAAAGCAGATTGGTCCATATTTGATTTATACATTTTTAAATAGGATGATTTCATCCATTCTTTAAGTTATTCGATTCACATTTAAAGTCATGACTCGAGTCAATTTTAAAATTTATATTTGTCATCATGGCTACCAACAAATGTCACAATTATTTGTCATGAAAATGAGAATTTTATCTAGAGAACGGTAGGTGAGAGGCAGGGGCATGTCTAAAGTACCAGAGTGTAATGTACGACATAATGAAATGTCGTTTTAATTAAAGTACAAAAATATCGTAACATGTTGTTAAATTGTTTTGCGCCTTTGCAGATGCCCGATCAAGATGAACTATAGCATATAGCCCATTAGAAAGCCCACGCACCGAAACAGTACTTATTGTTGCAAATGGCTTTAACGTTATAAACCACACCAACGAAGGAGAAATCTAACCTTGTACTGCCAAAAAAGAAAACACAATACATAGCACACTAGCACTTGTTTCACTATTTTCGTTGCTGTAAAAACACGCGCACATCTAAACCTGACTTTTGCCAAACGAAGTATTATATCCTTAGAAGATCAGAACTTAGACTCGATATGATCCGAGATTGCAATGGAAATAGAAATTGCATAATCATATGGTGGAGCAAACATTATCTCGTGGTGTTCATGGTTTCCTCTATACAGGCATAAACTCAAGATTTCCTTTTATACATATTGCATGTGCGGTTCCATAACCTCGAAAACACAAGTTTTTCCTTCCATGAGGTTTTAATCTTTTGGCTTCAAAAGAAAGAATATCTACCTTTGGATCAGATTAAACTAGAAAACTAATCGAACCAATTAACGAATAATTTATCAAGCTCGGCCGAAAGTATGGTTCCTGATAGAAACTTACCCAACGATTTAATCACGAGTTAATGCTTACTGATAAGTACAAATCACTATTCTAATGGGAAATTTACTAATCGCAGTTAAGATAGGAATGCGTTGTTTGTTCTGGGAGCCGAGCCCGATAGGCCCGTGTTGGCCCATTCCATGGCCCAAATTCGGGTTGATACAATAAATTGTCACTTCACATTCGGGCCATTTGACTATGCATCGGGAAATATTCCAAATGCCTCCATCTGCGAGTTTCGTAATTTGAATTGGTTAATTAATCTCCAAAAAAATAATTAGTATTTTCAACATTGATTGATGGGGCTTGTATTAAAAATACGTCTCTTGTATACCGCAGATTAATTTCTTTATTATTGCTTGAAAAGAAAATTTGCTTGGTTTTTCTCCTCTCATTTCTCTCGGAGAGAACCGTCATATTTTGTTTCGGGAATTATAAGTGATTGAATGTCATTGAAAGACACAAATTTTGAGACCGGTTGAGTACTTTTAACTTGAAAAACATGAGGTACCATCAATTTATGTCGAGATACATTTCTTTATTTTGTTTATAGTCATTCCATTGAAAATGAAATGACAATAACCATTAGATGAACAAAACACAACAATTTATAGTAATTTTGTGCTAATTTTTACGTTTTGAACCAATTTTTTTTTTGTGCCGCTTGGAATAATGAGGGAGAACTGCGAAGAATGGAATTTCAAATGAATAATTCTAAGGATGAAGATTGATTTATAGTTATTTTGTACTTTTACTTTTTAAACCAAAAGTTCATAATGAATTTTCTCGCCAAAATTTAACCACTATTCAAATATATTATTAGTATAAATGTAGATAATCATATGCATGGTTTTTTTTTTTTTTTTTATGCCCAAGATCCGCCGAGCTTATGCCGGGTAGCTCACAGCCCGTAGAGTGCGTGATGCACCCTGGACCAAGCGTCAATATCTGGTGTTAAAATGCACTCGTTAGAAAAATCCCACATTGACGTGATGTGGAATACTTAATATTATATTACAGTTGGCTCATATTTTATTGATTTAAGTTTTTTTGAGTAAAAATCGATCCAGTTGAATGAATTGATAGGTTCAGACTTTGATTCCCTTTTGGCAATCTACTTGGACCCAAATAGAATATATATATATATTATCCATGGTAGAATTTTTTCTTATAGAAAATCTAGAGACATATTCTCAATACATCTTCAAGCAATATATATGAACCGAATTTTAAATGCCCAAAAAAGAGAAAAAAGAAAAAGAAAAAGCAAAGACGAGAAAGATACCCAAGCAAGCTAAATTGCGAGGCGATGCGCAGGCCTTTTGTCGAATCCGCGAAGTGAACTTTCTACTCAGGAGAACACTAGAACGTTTTTATTAATTAAATCCATGGTCTCTAGCGAAAGAGACGGAGGATGTCATCCGTTGCGTGGAAATCATTCATGCCTCTACGGCCGACTAGTACCCTAGGGCCACGCAATCCGCGAGAGGCCGGGATCTGTTTGGCGGTTCGGCACGGCAAATTGGGGTCAAATTTTTCCTCGGCGTAATCTTTGAATGGGCTTGATTTTCAACCCAGCACATGTCAGCACGTATAAGAACAGCCTTCCGCAATCGAAGAAAAGTGCAAAGCCTAAGTGTTGGACTTTTCTGTTCGCGAAGAGAGAGAGGGAAAGAGAAAGGAAGAGAGAGAGAGAGAGAGGGAGGTTTATGGGCGTAAATACCCACAGGGCGAAGACAGGGTCAGGCTTGAAGATTAGCACGATGAAGTGCTTTAAGAGCGTAAAGGCATTTTTGTCATTTTCGGTTGAGGGATCCGTGTCCATAAGTCAAAAGTGGGACGGCTTAGTGAGGATCTTCGCCGGGTATTATCATAATTCGGATCGCAATTCATATCCTTTAATAAAATAGCTAATGTGTGTATAAAGAAGAGCTAGGGGCATCTTTATCGAGTGGTGACCGCCAAGTAGACCCTAACAAGGTCTAAGTTAAAAGGAACAAAAAAACTAAATAAGTTCAGTAATTAATGTGGAGATTTGTCATTTCTTTACTTGTGTCTAATGGATCTGATTAGCGTGAGCATGAATTCGTGTTTTCACTATCAAACACATATGTGGTATACGAGAAACATATGAGAGCAATATTGAGGAAAATTACCAAAAAAGTCATAAACTTATTGCATCTGTGCCGATATAATCATAAATCTTTTAATTTGACCAATTTAGTTCTAAACATTTTGAGGATTTATCAATTTAGTCATTTCGATTAATTTTAGTTGGAAACCCCTATCTTATCAATGTTTGGCCGTTCTATATGACATAGCGGTGTTGACATATGACAATATTTTGATTTTTTCAAACAAATTTATATTTTTTTTATTTTTAAATTTATTTCTTAACTTAGGCCGACGATCCTCGCCAAATCCAAGTGAGGGTTGCGATGCTCGGCAGCCAATGGAAAAGGGTTGTAGCCCTTGTCTAGATCTAGGCAAGGGTTCTATGCCCTCACCCGTGGTTGGTAAGGTCGTGACATCCTCGCTCAAACCAGGCAAGGTTAGGAAAAAAATAATAATTATAATAAAAATTCATAAAACATTAAAAAAATTAAATTTTAAAAGTTATTTATATCAACGTCAGTTATCGCCACGTAGAATTATTATCACGATAGATCGTCGTGTTAGCGATGTCTCATCAAAATTGGCTGAAATAACTAAATTAACAAAATTTTAAAATATTTATGATGAAATTGGCTAAATTAAAATATTTATGATTAAATTAATACAAATATAATAGATTTAATATTTTTATAGTAATTTTCCTTCGATCTGGAGCAGCCAAGAAGGCATACGATGTGGGATGTGGTGGAATTGAGGGCGCAAGAAGAGAGCCATCGGACGTGGCCCGCCCTCGATCCGTCACATCTCACATGTTGCCACTCCTTTAAGACATTACGCTTTCCCTCTTTTAGTAACCAAGCCTTTTGTATTTCGTGAATTTCTAGAACCAAATTAGTTTCAGCCGTTGGGACAATTGAGCATCGACAAGTGCTTTCTTCGTGCCACTTCTCTCGAGCTCCACGTGCTGGCAGCGGATTGTCGTCTCAGCCAACCAGATGTGTGTTAATATAAGATGACGCTTATTATCTTGGTCAAGCATTTTCCAAGGAGCGACTTATATCTATTCGATGTACTTGCCGGCGGTATCAAAAAATTATTGCATGAGCAAGGTTTAGGCGACCATGTGTAAATAATTTATAATTTTGACAATCATATTTATTTTGTCGATAGTTAAGTATCACATTGAGTCTCGTATTGATAAGGAGACATCTTATTAAGTGATGTATAGGTCAGCACTCACTTTTAAATGGTCACATACTTTCTTTTAGGCTTAGCCCACTTGAATTGAATCATTACATATGGTATCAGAGCATAACTTTCTCTAGTAGATACATGATGCCTGAAGTGACTATATCCATGCCCAATCCAACATGGGTGTGGAGTGCTCGCCAAAGTGAGAGGGCTAGACAACACGTGAATTCAAGGAAGACGGAGAAGACGAGAACAAGTGGGACCAAGCATTGAATAGAGGGTGTATTCACAAGGTGGCACAATCCAACACTGATGACAACGCAAATTATCTAAGAGCAAGAGTTTGTGGCATCTCAAATAATCGGCTACCAGTAGAGCGATTCATAAGGTTATACCCACTCCTCACCGCCACTTCGAGTACTCCTATTAGAGGCCCATGTAGGCCCCACCCAATTTGATGATTTAAATATAATTTTTTACATAAAAACACTCATAAAGTAATTACCCAGTTCTTCTTACCCAAGTGAATCATCATGGTACTCGGACGGTTGTATGTAAACATTTTCACTAGCATAGTAGAAGCGAGAAGAATAGCAGAATTCTTTCACAAAAAAGTATAAGGACAAAAATTTAGCATCTGTCAATAGGATGTACAGACTAATAGAAGGGAGCGTGCATATGTTTTATATATATATGAAATCCGATGACCAAGCCTTCCCATTTCGAACCCCTATATTATTCTTCCATCGAGCGAAAGCCCTCTTCACTTTTGGCAAATTGCGGTCTCTCCGACACCACCCAAGTAGCTGCTTACACCATCATTATCACCTCCGACCTTTGTCCTCGCACCTGGTACTCATCCCCGTGTTGTCATCTAGTCCATGCCTTGATCTATCTACGGGGCGCAGCACGATCTTCTCCGTCGGCTATCCTCAAGCTCGCGCAAGGTGGATCGGAGACATGGAAAGCGGCCGCTTCCTCTTCAAGCATCATCGCAAGAAAAGGAGAGGGAGGACGATTTCGCCTCCTACGAGTCCTCCGTCTCCGAGACCGACGTCTCCGCAATGGTCTCGGCTCTGAGCCGGGTCATCTCGACCAGCGACGACGCGCCGAGCTCGGCCGACTACCTGGCAGCGCCGGTGCAAGAGGAGCATGGGGACCCTCCGCAGCAGGCTCCAGATCAAGGTCAGATCATCGCGAAAACCTAGACTCGAGCTGTTCCTCTCTTTGGGGGGGGGGTCTGAATCTCGTTTTTTCTTCTTTCGGGTGCTGAGTCCACTGTCAAATCTATTTTAAAAGCCGAGTGCACTATTAAATAATGGCTAAGGATTTGTTCAATCGGTTGTGGCACATATTATTTGCTTTTTTTTGCTAAATCTGGTAAGAAGAGGGAAGATCTGCTGCAAAATTTGTTGTTTGGTCTCTATGTTGCTTTAGGTTACTTAACTATTTTTTGCCGGAAAAAGAAAGTAAAGGCTAGCTTGAATGTCACTCTTAGTTCGGCCTAACTTGGTGGGCGGAGAGTGGGAATATATAGACCGAGATAACCTAAGAATCAGTATAGCTGCGCATGATGTGCTTGTCAAATTTCTGGTCTGGTCTAGTTCATTGTATTATTCTACTTTCCGCCAAAAATGTCATACTCTCTCTCTCTCTCTCTTCTCTCCGTGAGATGTTCAATCTTTAGCACTCCTAGTTTATTTAATACAGTTTCGATCTTTGATTATCTTCTGCATTTTACAAAGCAAGGCGACGGTTCGACTGGCGTTCCTCGTTGCCCACGTTTGCAATTTTGATTGTTGTTGCTGTTGAACGTCCAAAGATGTCCCTCACCTACCAAAGCTATCGTGCTTGGCGCTTGGGGGGTGTTCTTGTCTTCCGAAAATTCGGATTACGTGAGTCACTTCCATTCCATTTTGGACAGCGCAGGCCTCCACCTACGCCTCTATCGATTCTCTTGTCCATTTCCTAAAATCTTGCCTACGAAAATTTGCCCCGAGTCTTTGAAGAGGTAGAGGGTCGGTTACGTTGCTGGTGGTGATGCGTATGCGTTTATATCGTGTCTAGTTGGTAGTTTCAATTCTGCATATGTTGGTCATATATGGATAGCGATCTCCTCGCCAACCCTCTTAATCTAATCCTATCTACTGTCCCCCATGATTAAAACATGCGTATGGAATCTGAATGCCGCAATCAATGGCCACTTCTACTTTTATACTCTCGCTTTGAAATTTCATTGTCCAATTTGTCACATCCAAATTACTCATCTGCATAAATTTTGATGTATAAACTAACCATAGTTAGATGAATGCGTCGTGTAAAAAAGATCGTGATAATCTTTGCCATTGTAAGTAGATTGGCACATTTATGTCGAGATATGAACACAAAATTTCGGACCGTTGGTTATTTATTAATGAGAATTCTTGTTAGAACTACCTTTGTCCCACTACATTGTTTTCATGATGAGCATCAAAATCCCCTCATCCCAACAAACTTCTTATATATTTTATGTCAAAGAGTCCAATCATCATTGCAAACTAATAAATTTCCTCCCCTAACCTTAGACTTTAGACAAGTCTTGCATCCAGTTTCAACACAAGATATTAAGTAATACACATGAAACTTTTTGATGAACATGAGCTTGGTGTGCTCATTCCAAAAATCAAACCACACTTATGCTATCAACCGAATTCATTTTAGAAGGATGAAGGTTCATGAATCAACATTGGGGTCATCATGTATGTCATCGCATTTTGACGTGAATGCAGCATTGGAAGAATTTTAGTGCCTTATCGACATTGATTTTGATACTCCATGCTCTCAAATAAGCTGTTTGGATGAAGATGTGAAGTTGTCTCTTTTCCATTCTAGCACCTTAGATCATTGATATTTTGTACAGTGTAATAAAGTGTAATAGACAAAGCTATGGGAAAGTATCTGTAATATAGGACGGCGCTTTGATCAGTGTTTCAAGCACTGTTCAAGGAAGTGATATATGATCACGCGCAAATAGTGGTCATCATTCTTATCTAATTGCATGTATTTACATCTTCTCTCTGATGGCTTTGATTTTGCTTACTTTTTTGCACAGAGAGTGTTAGAAAAAAACACTATAGAGGAGTAAGACAAAGGCCATGGGGAAAATGGGCAGCGGAAATACGCGACCCCAAGAAAGCAGCCCGTGTTTGGCTTGGCACTTTCGAGACTGCAGAAGATGCGGCCTTGGCATATGATAGGGCAGCTCTCAAGTTCAAAGGCACCAAGGCTAAGCTCAATTTTCCTGAACGAGTTCAAGGCAACCCCGAGTACGCCACATTCTCCAATCCAAGTCGCCAAAACTCGGGTGTCAATGTTTTGCCCGAACAAATCAATCCTCAGCCGGCACCTTTTGTTCCGTATCCGCACGCGGCTTTTCCAGACCTGGCTCAGTATGCACAGCTTCTATCAAGTAATGATGCTGAATTTCCTTATTATGTTTCGAATCTCTATGGTCAGGAACCTTTTGGTTCGCAACAATCTTCATCAACGTCGTCCTCATCAATTAGCTCATCGTCCTATCACTACAACCAGCAACAACAACAACAGGAGCCGCAAAATGAGCCGTCAAGAACTTCTTTTGGATGGTCCCCATCTAATTATGATTTTCAAGGATATGGAGATGGATTTGATCCGAGAAATCAAGGGCAATAGCATCATCCTCAAGCTCTTCGCCTTCAATTTCTTTTTCTTTTTTTCTCTCTTTTTTTTAAGATTGCGCGATGGGGCCTTATATTATAAATAGGGCACCATGGAGATTTTGGAAGACCCAGTTAATGTGAAGAGCTTCTAAGAGTGTTTTTTTTCCTTAAATTTGGAAGCTCTATATATGTATTGGATTTGGAGCTTATTGGGAGGGTTTCCCAGCTGAAGTTATTTGCAATGATCTGGGAGATGATCTCATGTCCCATATGCACATATGGGACATGTAAGAAATTGTACTTTATCCTTCATATTTTAGTCAATCCTCAACTATATGTTTTGATTAAGTGATATACTTAGCCAACAATCTTATCATAGGCTCTAGAGTTCCCTCGCTGATAATCTCCTTGTTAACATTCTCTGACTGATCGATTGCGTATCCGTCGCGCACTTAACCCCATTTATTAGCTTTTCAACTCTTTAATATGGTCGTCCGTGCACGGACGTACTTGGAGTCCAAATGCCACGCGAGGAAACCAAGTTGGAAGCGTCCCCCACACGTACGACACAGCTAAAGTATTCAACATGATAGATCCTCTCTCTTTACTTCTGTTCGATGGCTAAAGCACGAGAGATCCCGAGACATAAGCAGATTCAGATATCTTTTATGACAGAATCTAAAAACCAATCCTTTTCAGTAGGCGAATCTCCTAGGCTTTGTTAGGTCTCCTTGAGAGCGCCCCCCCCTCGCCTCCCCGTGGGGGATCGTGAGAGAGCTCGACAATGACAGTGACCATCCACCGTTTCCAATTTTTAATGGCCGTCTTGCGAACCGAAATCGCCATGTGTTTCAAAACCCGCTGGTGAAGAATTCCGACTGCTGAAAATGGGACCGTCGGAGAGGTCCCCGTTAAATGGTTGGTGGGGTTCATTCTAGAGAACCGAAACGTCACATGCGACCTCCTCCATCGCGTTCCGAGTGGCACCACCATTTTTTTCAAATCATTCGGCTTCCAAGGACGTGCTGACTTGTCACTTTCACGCCCAACACACCCCCACCGAAAGATGGCAAAAAGAATGATAAGTAAAAACAGCGCATGCAAACGAAGCGAGCTCAGCCTACATAAATCAGACGGGCACTGATCGCTAGACTTTGATCTGGTCAAGTCAAAAAGATGGTGCTGAGCTGGTTCATTAGTATATTCGGAGCAAGTTTCGGACCAGAAGAACTGAACAAACGCCGGCAAATGGCGACGCTCCTTGAAGGCGTTCCATTCGACAGACCATTCGACAGACCGAGCGGAAACATGGATGACCGGACGAGGGACTCTAATACCATGCATTGAGCACGTAAAGCAACCACCCACCTTTTCTACTTTGTTTATTTAGGTCGCGTACGACAGCGCTTTAGTTCACATGAGATGGAAACGGAATGATTGTAGTAGCGACGGAAACCTTTGGGGAACCGAAGGGGACACGTGCGTAAGCTTTTCCGAGCTCGAAATGTGGCCAATTTCGTCTTCCTGTTCCGTCTCTTTCAGATGCCACGCTTGGTCTGTTGGAATTTCGGAGTCCTTTCGAGGGATTGAAATCGCGCATGCACAGGCAACATACGCTGTGGGCCATTGGAGATCCCACAAAGCACCGGGAAAAGGGGTGATCTTCTGCAGGATCGAATCGGATTGAAGGGATAAGGAGGCTCGTATTTATCTGAACTCCAAAGATTTTTTCTTTTGTTTTTTTGTTTTTTTTTGCTTTTTTCGAGAAAATAAAGAACCTTTGGGAGTTCCTTTACCAAAAAAAAAAACCTTTGGGAGTTTTGTCGATGTAGAAAGAAAAAGAATTCGCACAAACGTGGTGGAGAAAAAAAGGGCGCTCGTGAACATTCAATTTGACAAAATCTCATGAAATTATACATTCGATGGTATAAGTTATTTATACTTTTGAATTGAGTAACTTCCAATATGAGTGCGCGTAGACCCTGATATTTATATATATCTAGGAAGATTGCATTCACAAAATGATGAATATGTTGCGAAAAGTATAAGATATTTGTTTGAATTCGTACTATCAGATTGGAGAGCGTAAACCCTGATATTTATATATATCTAGTAAGATTGCATTCATAAAACGATGAGTATGGCGTGAAAAGCGTAAGATATTTATTTGAACTCGTACTATCATATTGAAGAGCGTAGACCCTGATATTTATATATCTCTAGTAAGATTGCATTCAAAAAATGATGAGTATGTCGCAAAAAGTATAAGATATTTGTTTCTACCCGTACTGTCATATTAGAGAGATGTGATCGGTCAATCAATCGGTCGCGAGTTATTTGGAATCACGTTACGGATTCCTTTTGAAAGCGGGACCAATCACGTTAAGGACTCCTTTGAAAGTAGGACCGCACTAGTTACTTCCGAAATTACAAACATTTGTTCCGCCCAAACGCGGAAAAGTGGAGAACAGGAGGAGGGGGAGGGAGAGAAGCTCGCATGAGGACAAAGAAGGAGGGGAGGAGCAACCTTCTCGTCATGTGACGGGGCCACGTCAGCAGGCGTGAACGCTGACGTGGTCACTTCCTTCGAGGGAGGAGGGAGGAGGAGGCAGGCGTGCGTGGGGCCCACGGAGCGGGGGGGGTGGGGGCGTCCTTTCGTGAGGTGGGACGCGGGCTTTCGGTCGCGAAACGTCAAATTTTGCGGCTGCTCGTGGTGGGAGGGGGGGCGGTGGGGCCGGGGCCAGGAATCATGGTGGATTCGGAAACGAGCGATGGGGCGGGGAGGCCATGCGCCGTCCGCACTCGATCGCGCGCGGCCCTGCCAGAGGATCCAGCCGCTTTTATTATGATTTTTTTTTTGTTTTTATTCCGATCTTTTTGACGAAGCACGCCCGTCGCTTGCTTTCGCAGACAAAGAGCCTTTTTTTTTTTTTTTTTTTTTTTTAACCTTCGAAGTCGCATGGGACCACCGTCGTCGTCGTATTATTCGATGAGGCGTTTGGACGATTTCAGGAGATCCGCGCGTCCCCGTTTGTCATCGAAGATGGCGATCGATGGACGTTCTTACGGGGGGGGATTGGAGCCAAAGTAGAGAGGAATTTGACCTTTTACGGCATTTTATGCTTTTGGCCTTTTATGTCCCGAAATCCTCCTTGGATTGTCCCTAGGTGATTTGAAGGGTTGAACCTAGAGAGAGAGAGAGAGAGAGAGAGAGAGAGAGAGAGAGTTCTTGGAGCCATCTTTAAGCGTGCGGCGGATATATTCTTCATTTCTTCGAGTAAAATCTGCGAGGCTTGTACGGGTGTTATTAGCGGTGAAACCTCAATTGATTACCCCAACCGTTTCTATCACTCTCTCTCTCTATCTCTATCTCTCGGCCCTAGTCAGGTCAGGCCATGGACTTGTTACGTTTGGTGGGCCGCATTCGCTACATGAAGTCCATTTTTACGCTAGGCAATAATGTCTGGCCCGACCCATTAATCACTGGCGAATGAGGGATTGCCTTATCCATGGCCCTAATCTTCGCCATAATATAAGTTGGACACCACCTGACCAATAAACCGAAAAAGAAAAATTTATATCCATGCAACAAAAAGTGATTTGCCCCCTTCTCTAGTGGACCGTGTTCTCTATTGTTAACTCTCTACTAGGGGTGAGCGCGGTTTTCGGTTCTTAAGGGACCGGTTCTGATTCCCGGTTCCCCTTTCCTGGGAACTAGCGGTTCCCGGTTCCGGAACTGGAACCATTCCGGTTAGGGCTAAAAAAAAGCCCCAAATCAAAAATTGGCTTTCACATTTCACACGACACTTCCAGTTTCATAGTTCTCTCTTCGCCTGTTCTCCTTCTTTGCTCGACGCCACCGCCGCTCGCCTTCAACGCCATCGCCGCTGATCTCTAGCTCGCTGACCTCTGCTCCACGCGACAGCCGGTCGCCCTTGATGCCATCACCCCTGGCCTCTGGCTCGCTGACCTCTACTCGATGCCATCGCCGGTCGCCCTCAACGCCACCGCCGCTGGCCTCTGGCTTGCTGACCTTTGCTCAACGCGACAATCACTCGCCCTCGACGCCACCGCCGCTGACCTTTGGCTCGCTGACCTACTTGACACCATCACCGCTCGCCCTCGACGCCACCACCACTAACCTTTGGTTCGCTGACCTCTGCTCGACGTGACAGTCACTCGCCCTTGATGCCACCTCTGCTCGCCCTCGACGCCACTACCGCTGACCTCTAGCTTGCCACTTACCCTCGACACCATCGTCGCTCGCCCTTGACGCCACCGTTGACCTCTGCTTGGCGAGCCACCGCTGACCTCTGCTCGACGCCACCGCGCTCGCCTAGCCGCCCCCAACGCTGCTAGCCCAGTCGCCGCCGACGTCGCTCGCCCAGCCTCCCCCGAAGCTGCTCGCCCAGCTGCCCCAACGCTGCTCGTAGCTCGCCTTTTATGCCAATAATTTCTATTACCCCCTCTCTCTGTGATTATTGTTCATTTGCTTGGCTTGTCCTTGTTTGCCATAGCCGTCGACCTAATGTTCTTGAACAAATGTGGTTTGTATGTAAGCTTTAAGGGGAGAATTCATGTTTGCAAGAATACTACATTTGTTCAGCTCTATTTCAAAGTGTTTTTGTTTTTACAAACATGTCTTGAGTTTTCATTTTGATTCTTTGTTTTTCTGTGCAGAATGTTTTGCTGCTATTACCTTAATTCGCAAGTTGTAGTGGGGATTCAGTACCATGAAAATGTGACCAAGTTTTATTCATATAACATCAAGGTTTCTTAAATAATAATATGGCATTCCATTTTACTGCAGGTTGGGGAAAAGAGCTTTTCGATTGATCTGGATGAGAACAATCAAGAGTGGTATTAAATACTCTCTTTCTCAAAGCCTACCCACTTTCTGTCTTTCATTAGTTACCCATATGTAGAGCTCAAGTAGAAGTCTTTGCTCATCAATCTAGTAATGTTGTCCGGAAACATTTAGGAGCTTCTTAGCTACCTGTACTTAATACTACAAGCTGTGTACAAGTGTAACATGCTTATGTCATCATGACAACTTTTTGCTAAATTTGCAATATGTTCTTATGATATTGATTTTTGATACCAGTTTATGTCGTCTTTGTGCAAACACAGTATGCAAGCTAATTGAACGACATGAGCTGGAATGCCAACTATTTGAATTTGATGGCTTAAATTTGCCTCTAAAACTGCAAGTTTCTATACATGAGATTTGGATATTGTGTAATATCTATCACACTTGAAGAGGGACACCAATCTAGACTTTGAAGTAATTGTAGCTTCCTCAAGTCTACACTTTTATACATAAGCTAAGTCTATTATGTAGAAATACAGCATACCGTGTTAACATTATTATCAACTAAATTTTGAATCTAGTATAGTTGGGATATAAGTTATGATGAGCAAAATTGTATGATTTAAAGGCACTTTAGTTGGTCAACTTATCACTCATTTCTATGCTAGACATTCTTGTTCTAGTGGTGTTTCATTTCTAGTTTGCTCTTTATTTTGAAATTTATAATTATATTATATTATTGTTATGTAGTGCAAAGTTAATATATCAAGATAACACATCAATGGAGGTGGAGGGACATGAGGAGATGACTCCGATCACGGAATTGGAGTTTTCAGGTAATGAAAATAAAGAAGAGGTACCCCCTACCATGAATGTCACAAATAAGATACCCGGTTATCATATTTCTCATGATAAGAAATATACATCCGAATGTTTGAATCATTATACGAGAATCAATGATAATGATGGAAAAACAAATCAAGTGAAGTGCATTCATTGTGGGATCATGCTTAAGTATCGTGTTGCTAACGGTACTTCTGTGATGAGGAAGCACTTGACCACATGCAAGAGGTTTCCCCATAATATAGATAAAAGGCAGAAATTCTTTGCACCACGTAATGTAAACGTGGCTGGCAATGCAGGAGGAGATTCTAGTACTGGTAGTGTCTTATCGACATGGTCATTTAATCAAGAACGTTGTAGGTGAATGCTTGCTCAGTTCATCATCCTTGATGAGCAACCTTTTTCCTTGGTTAAGCGTGTTGGATTTCGTGAATTTGTCAATGAGTTACAACCTCTCTTCAAACAGTTATCACATTTCACAGTGGCAAAAGATTGCATGAAATTGTATTTAGATAAAAGAACTTCTTTGAATAATTATTTTGGAAAGATTAATTCTAGGATCGCACTCACGACTGATACATGGAGTTTTATTCAAAATCTGAATTATTTGTGTGTCACTACACATTTTATTGATGAAAATTGGAAGTTGCACTAAATAATCATCAACTTTGTGGTAATGCATAGTCACAGGGGTAGGGAGATTGGGAAAATGGTGGAGAAATACATTCAGGAGTGGGGAATAGAAAAAAAAAAAAAAGGGTGTCCATAATCACTGTGGATAATGCTAGCTCGAATAATGTTGCAATTGGCTATTTGAGAGATTTTCGAAAGATGGGTCATTGATATTAGATGATAGTGTTTTACATATGAGGTACACAGCTCATATATTAAATTTGATTATGGGAGATGGCTTGACTACGGTACGTGACTCCATTGCACGTATCCGAAATGTGGTTAGGTATGTAAGGAATTCTCCCACAAGAGTCAAAGCATTTCAGTCTTGCATTGAGAGTGAACGGATCACTTATAAGGGTTCGGTAGTTCTTGATGTTGCCACTAGATGAAACTCCACTTTTCTCATGTTAGACACCGCCATAAAGTTCAGAGAAGCTTTCGAAAGAATGGAAAAAGACAATTTATCTTTTGCAAGTGAGCTTAATCATGAAATCCCTAGTGATGATGATTGGGAAAATGTTATTATTCTTTCGGAATTTCTAAAAGTATTCTATGATGCCACCAATCGGATGTCAGGGAGTTCATATGTTACTTCAAATGATTATTTTGAAGGGATAGTTCTTTTGTATAGATATTTGAAAGATGCGGTCAATGTTTTGGATCCTAAGTTTCAAGCTATGAGTATGAAAATGAAAGAAAATTTTGATAAATATTATGGAAGCTTGGATAAAGTGAATATGATGGTATTGATTGCGGTTGTGTTAGATCCTAGAGCTAAGTTGAATTATGTGACTTTCTTGTATAGACAAATTTATGATGATGAATTGAAAATTAAAGAGCATTACAAGGTAA
This sequence comes from Eucalyptus guilfoylei, assembly GCA_016097605.1. NCBI lineage: Eukaryota > Viridiplantae > Streptophyta > Magnoliopsida > Myrtales > Myrtaceae > Eucalyptus > Eucalyptus guilfoylei. Next base: position 28,514,065 of record CM027861.1, read on the forward strand.
ATGATACATTGGAGCGTTTGTAGGAATTTTATAAGCAATCTTCTCTTATTTCGAGTGATCGAAATTTTGGTGGCCATGGTTTGGGTGTAAGTAGTAGTGCTTCCAATGCCGATGCGGGTGATAATGAAGGAATAAAGAAGGATGATGCCCAAGCTTGGAAGAAAATGTTTTTATACTCGAATGAACAAGTGTACGATGACAACAAATCCGAGCTTGATGAGTATCTTCAAGAAAAAAATGAAAAAGTTCTTGATGTTGACCTTTTGATGTGGTGGAAGACTATTGGCTCAAAATATAAGATCTTTTCTTTGATGGCTCGAGATATTTTGTCTATTTCTGTAACTACCGTTGCTTCAGAGTCAACTTTTAGTACATCGAGTCGTGTGCTTAGTGGCTTTCAAAGTTCTTTAACTCTCAAAGTAGTGGAAGTTTTGATTTGTACTCGAGATTGGTTTAGAGCCGTTCATGTATTGATTGATGTTAGAGAGTGCATCAAGAATACAGAAAAATTTGAGTTGGGTAAGTGGTGTTTATATCTTTATATATTATAATTCTTTTTGTATATCAATAAGTGAATATTTTATTTAATCTCTTCTTCTTCTTCTTTTTTAGATATGGATGGTCTTATCGGAAATTATCGTCGATGAATAGAGTTTATCAGTTAAGGCGGAATGAATATATGTGGTAAGTCCATTAGACTTGTTTCTAAGTACAATCAAATGTTCATGCATCATCTCAATTGTATTATCTAATGAAGCCTACCCATTCCATGCCACATGCACTATGTAAGCTGTCTATCCAGCACTTATGAAATTATTGATGTTTTCTTATCATCTAAGGACACCTATTCCTATCATGCCACAATTTAGACATGTTACATGTGTTTCTGATTTCGTTACCCATGCCTTAGCTTTTCATACATCGAATAACCTTTCTGTTTTGAATTTCTAAATTTTTATTTTATTTTAGTTTTACTTTCATTTTACGAAAAGTTGAAGTAGTTGTGCTTTAACTAGCTGTACTCAACTTTTTGGAAAGATAAGAGGAAAGAGGGTAGGTTTGATGGTTTGCGAGAGTTTTAACCTTTAGATGCTATGTCAAAACAAAACAGTTGATGTCATTGAAATTATTTTCAGCTTTAAAGTATGATTCCTGCTTGTACCAATTTATTCATCAGTCCTCTTTAATCTCTTAATTTCAGGTCTAACATGGCAGAGCAAAGTGGAGAAATGTCACGGTCTATTTATGGTCCTATATTTGCAAGGTATAGTGGCTTTCCTTCAATTCTGCTCATGTTTTGACTTTGATCTGTAATTTTCTTCTTCATCCTCCATCAATATGCTTGGTTAATTTTATTTAAGGGAGAATTATGGTCATTCTGAGGTTAATGTGGATAGGCACTTGATGTCACATACTAGTAGCTCCACAGACTAGAACGAAGCACTGAATATAATTTTATTTGGTTCTCCTAAACAGGTTATATTTGACATTTTATTGCTATGTATTGGATTATCTTCACAAACAAGAATGAGTTTTTCATATTTCTTAAAGTTCTTGCTCACCCTTATGCATAGCAATCCATATTTAAGTTGTGCAAGCACAAATGTAATTTGTGTCCATACCCAACCTGTACTATCTTGTACCTGCTCACTTTTGTATTGCTTTAGGGAGCACATTATTACCTTACTTTTACTGAAATAGAGTTTCCTATTTGTGCTTTATTATATTTAACAGTCTATTGAGGGGATGAAAGTTGTGTGCCACAAACTAGAGCAAGCCACTAATGATCCAGATGGCAGTGGTATGGAGGATCTTGTGAAGGTCTCGGATAAACTTGTTTTATCGTTGGCAGTTAAGGTAAAAACAACAGTGAATTAAGGGGCTTAACACCCCACCCTTTGTCCATCTCCAACCTTGTCCGTGTCAATTTGTGGGTGTACACTTTCATGCTCTGCTGGGTGTACACTTTCGTGCCCTACTTTATTTTTGTTCTTGTTAAGGTCTTTACTTGTTCTTCTCTGTTCCTAGCTGTAGTTGTTATTGGAACTTGCTTGACATTTTTTTATCTTTTCGGGCTCAAAATATTTCTTGATTTATTTGCTTGTTATTAAGTTGCCAAGACATTTGACTTCAGCTCAACGGGAGTTTCGTCAAGGTCATGCAAGTATGTTTTGAATACCCTCATGCAAGTGAGTTAACTTTTAGCAGCTTCAGTGTCATTTAGCTTAAATACAACCATGTTCCTTCTACAGTCATTTACATCTTATGTGTATATGGAAGAGCTTATTGCAGAATTGTCTGACAAATTTCCTTACTACAAATATTTCAAAACAGACAACTTACGCATGCTGTCAAAGAGGGCACTCTTGACCGCCTTATTACTGAGCTTCTACTTAGACTTTTGGATGAAAGAGTGCCACGCATGGATGATGGAAGCCAACTTTTGAAAGCTCTGAATGTCTTGATACTTAAAATTCTGGTAATTTTTACAATATTAGCAACATTGACAAGAAATGGTTTCATGATGGCAGATCTGACTGTGGACATCAAGCTTTGTTGGTTCTTGGATTTTTTCCAGAGATATATCTCATTGTGCTTAAAGCATAACTATTTTACTCAAAGATAAATGAGATGTACTTTTGCTAGATGACTAAGGACAATATTGTATGCAAGTTTCTAGAGTTGGACTTTCAATCTAGCAAATAGCATTTATGCTGTTTTGACTTGTTTGGCCAATGACCTATCATTCTTTTTCATAGGCTATTGCAGCATTGATTGAAGCGTTGCGCTCAGTCAAGGAGTCGGAACCTGCTGCAAAGAGTAGCGGTAGTGATCTGCGATCATTAAGCTTGGCTATTTTAGCAAAGAGTAACGGTTGTTTATGAATTATGAACTAACTCAGATTGTTTCATCTTTTCAAGAGCTTCACCCCTAGATGTTGCGATTTTTCATTCAGCAGCAGAGATTTTTGAAATCATTTTTACTGATTCCACAACATCTTCTCTGGGCTCCTGGATTGAACGTGCAGTCGAACTTCATGGAGCTTTACATTCCTCATCCCCAGGGTCAAATAGAAAAGACGCTCCCACACGACTTTTGGAATGGATAGATGCTGGTGTAGTTTTACTGTTGAAGCTTGTTTTACTGCCAAATTCCAGTGAGGTCATCTTCAGTCACTATATTACAAGATGAATCAAATTACACTTGATTATTACACTTGAAAGTGGAGGTGCTAGTTACTTTTGCCAACGGTAGCATATAGTTATTACAGCCATTTTATAAGTAATTGCATTTTCACCTACCTGCAAATCTTCAGGCATGTATCTAAGCAAATCAAATGGTGGAGGAGTTCATGCTTGCTGCCAACGTTTTAGTTGCTGAAAAAATCCTTAAACATTATCCTCTATGTTCTCTGTGGAGGTAAGCTGGTGTTTCTATTATGTCAATCTGGGATTAGCTCTCCTAGATTTCCCATCCTTTGTTGTCATCTTGGGTGGCACTGTTTTATTTTCACTGCCATCCTTTCCAATTTCCAACCTTTAAGTGACACCAGCGCATCACTCAATGCGCAGTTATTATTAAAGCTTTTTGGAGTATAAATGTCTTAAAATAATGATGAAAATAGAGCCTCATCATGTACTTCAATTACTGAAGGGTCCTACTTTTAGTTCTTTCTCAATTTACTAATGGTTATATGAGTGATTTCACTTCTTTTTAGAGTCTGACCACCTTGCAAGTGGCTTCATAATTTCAAACGATGATTGTGGTCAAGTGAATCAGCTTGTAGATTTACTAGAATAAAGAAATCCACTTGTGCTTTATCATTGTTTTTTCAGCTTATGAAATCCATAACCTTCTGTTTGTGTGAGATAATGAGAATGACAACCATCTCTAATTCTGCTCAAGTGGATTTCTTTATTCTAGTTGCCTTGCTGATTTAATTTGTTCACTTGGATGAGCTGACAGTTCTAGATGGATTGTCTCGGGATTGGTCTAGCTTGTTATGTGCTTCTCAACTTACCATGCTATATTTTAACAAATTGATACGAATACTTGCAATTAGATGCATGACACAGGTGATTTTAATTGAATGTAGTAAACCTGAAAATTTCTTATTCTTTTTTATGCTCTTGTTATATATGATCTATTTCCTTCATCTGTCGTACAAGCAGTATATTTCTATAGTGGAGACTTGACTCCGCCAGAATACCAACATTATGGGCTGGCTGCCCCATTATATACTCACTTTACTTCACCTATTAGGTGATATGCTAGTAAGAAACCAGTTCTCTTCTGATGCTTCTCTGTGGTAAATGAGATGGCACATGTTGATTTTGGAACTAAACTATTTTGCAGATGTCATTGTGCACAGGTTGCTTGTTGCATCATTAGGAATTTACAAACTTCCAGCCATATTTCAAGACAGGCCCCAGTTAATGAGTATTGTTGACAGTAAGACAATAATGATCCAACTAAGCTTTTTACTGTTCCGTTTCATTGCCTCTCTCTTTCTAGCTCTCAACTTTCTTGTATTAGTGGTATGGTTTTTAGGTAAATCCATTGTAGCTCAATATAGGAAGTGCTGATCTTTTTGTGAAGTGAACCGCTGGACTTTGCAAAAGAGAAATAGTTCACATTCTAGAATATTAAACGCTTATGAGTATTATAGATTATGTTCGTGTTATATTCTCTTTGATGAATGACAAGTTTGTTTATTATCGTTGCATTCATTTTCATTTTTTTAAACTATAAATGAAACCGAAAAAAAAAAAAAAAAACCGGTTCGACCCCGGAACCTGTGACAGGATAGGTTCTAAGTTCTTGGTTCTGACTGGTAGGTTTCTGGTTCAAAAAAATGAGAAAGTACCCAAGGGTAGGTTCTAGGTTCCAAGCAGAACCTGTAAGGAACCAGAAACCGCTCACCCCTACTTTCTACTATATATATATATATATTCCTGTATTCAAAGCGATCTATTTGAAGCTCTTTGAAAGCCAAACAAATCTCTTAATAAAAGTGATAGTTTCCATATTTCATACACTATGGAGTAACAACGAGAATCCATACGTCACTGCTCACAGATGATGCAAGAGAACATGCCAAAGTAGCACGAGCCCAATAGAGTCTTCCTTTTACGATGGGGCGAAACAGCGAAAAAGGGCGACGGGCACACTTTCCTTCTTTCAATAGTGTCTGCCACAAGATACTCCGTTTTGGAGTCACGACTGCTCTATCTGCTAAGAAGTCGGAAGTTCGAGATTAACGAACCCATCACTAAACTTCTGCACACGTAGCACATACCCAAGGTACAAGACGAACAAAAGATTTGGTCGCGTCATGTGCCGATGTTTTTCTTCTCCTTGGTTGCGTCACGATGTGTAAGAGGAGTGGGCTAACACTTCTTCGGCCCGATCAAATGCAGGACTTCATTGGGCCCATAAGGATCGTCCTTTGGGCCTGCAAAAGCTCTCGAGCCCAATCCTCTACGGACCACAAAATCGAGAAAGAGGGAGGACAAAATCCTGAAACTCGATCTCCAACACTCAAAAACAAGAAGTATCTACTGTTCACATGATATCTCCGTGTCCGACGTCCATATCATTTCTTTCCTGAGCTCAAAATTCTGGTCGTGATCGCGCTTGAGTTCATCGGACATGGCGTCGAGAGTGATGCCCACCGCTCTGTTCCACGCCTCTCTTCCGCCGAAGACGAAACCATTCGCGTCCGCGAGAACCGGGAGAGTTCGAAGCGGGTCCTTGACGTGCAAGGCTCTCAGCGAAAGCTCGCCCGACCCGACGGTCTACCGGGGCGTCTACGGCCCCTGGACCGTCGATCCCGCCGACGTCAGAGAGGTGCTTGACCCCTTTCCCGCTCTTCTTTATCTTCGACTCGTACGCGGGTAATCAGTCAGTTCGTGAAATTTCGGTCGGTTTGTCGGGACATGTGCTGGTCCTCGAGTTGTTCTTGGCTGACGGGGTTGGTCTGGGTTTTGGCTTCGACTAATTTGTTATTCGAGTCGGAATGTCTTGAGTTAGTTTGAGCTTCATGGTTCTTGTTTGGTGTTCTTAGCTGATGCTAGTAGTCTGGGAATTTGCTTCGAGTTGTTAGTTCATAAAATCAGACTGTCTTGTATTAGTTTGAGCTTAGTGGGTGTTTTGGGCTCAAGAAGCTGCTTCTCAATTTTGGTGGTTGATGCTCCCACTGAAATCTCATATTTTCTTAATAATCTGGCCCTTTCGGAATTCATTTGGGACCGGAAATTTAATGAATAGAATTGATTGAAGCGAGTTTGGAGACAACACATGCGGCTTGTCTTGTCTGGCTGCTGCCATCTTATTTGCACAAAGCAGGAAGTCAATTGAATTGTTCACCCTTTCCTTTATTGAGTTCTCTTTGGAATTTCCTAAGGACCCGTGCTTTTCACAAAGCTAGAAAAGAATTGCAAATACTAGTCCTGTGACTGGTCTATGATAATGATGAAGAATGGGAGGTTGTTCTCCAGTTTTCACTTTAAGAGCAGATTAATTGTGTTCCATGAAAAGGAGGTTTAGTTTCCTTGAAATTCAAATCTCTAGTTAATTTAGCCTGTTGTATTAGTCAATTCCAATTATTCCTTACTATTTTGGTATCGTCATAAAGAGGAACAGTTGTTGTCATCCTGAATTATTTTCAAATTCTTGAGTTTGACCTAGAGTTGGCCGAGAGTTGATCGTAATTCAACCGATGATATGCAAGGCTCAAATAATATTTTAAACATTAAAAATGAGATTCTGAGTGGTGAAATAGGAAAAATTGTGTCCTTAGTATAATGGTCAGAATTTTCAATGCATATACGTCCAGGGGTGGATCCGGGTCATTCATCAGCAGAGCTTACTACTAAAATTGCATGTACACAGTGATTTAATATTTGAGAAGATATGCATAAAGTATCCAAAGCATGTGCATAATTCTAAGCAAGACTACCAAGGACTATAGGCTCAACAAATAAAATACCATGGCTGCAGTTGAGTCTTTCGCTACATTAAGGAAATAAATCATATGGTTGTACCCTTTTTAATAACCCTCAACTTTTTTTTATGCCTTGAATGCATTTCGGTATTGATTCATGGTTGATGCGAGCAAACTTGTGCTTGTCTTGATGAATATAAGTGACCAACCAATCATTTATCAGTCAATTTTGCACTGGATATGGAGATAATTCGTCATATTAGTCATAGCTAAATATATTCGTTTCTTTTTTGTACCCTGGTCATAAGAACTTGCAAAATTCGTTTGGGCTTTGTAGTTGTCAATTGTCTGCTAAAACCTGAGGTTTACAGTCCCTAACAACATCAATATAGTGCTGCCAGAAACATGGAAGGGCAAAGATAAAAGATAATGACTTCAGGTTCATACTTACTTAGAAAGTCAATAAAAATACAAGAGGAGAAGTCAGTTTAGGGGCACTTGCCATTTGTAAACAGACTTACCAGAAAAGTGAGTTCAAAAATCAAAGAAGTTTTCTCAAGTCAGTTAAAGGGGCAGGCCCCCGCATTCATCCATGAGGGTAACATTATAAAGTTGATAAATACTTCTATTTACCTAGTCCCATCTATATAAGGATTGTATAACCTAGTTCTGTGCCTGTTTTTCTTATGCTTCGGTCCACACCCAAGATTTTCAATGTCCCATTGATTTCTATCAGGTGATATTGTACAGATCTGGGTTGGTAACCGCTGCCACATCCTTTGTGATTGCTTCTTCAACTGCTTTTTTACCTGAAGAATCTTGGTTGAGTGAGATAATCAGGCAGAATCTTGATTTACTCTATACCCTTGGAGCTGGTGGATTGGGCTTATCATTGTTGTTGATCCACATCTATGTTACTGAGATTAAACGCACTCTTCAAGCTCTATGGGCACTTGGTGTCGTTGGTTCTTTGGCAACATATGTGTGTCTTGCTCAACCATCCGGAGAGAACTTAGTACAATATGTTGTCAATAATCCGACAGCAATATGGTTTGTTGGTCCTCTCTTTGCTGCTCTCACGGGACTTGTTTTTAAGGAAGGTAATCCTTTTCCAATTACTGATGCTCTTTTATTTAGTTCAGATACCATGGGGTAGCGTAAGTTGCTGAGGGTCCATTTATACAATCCATCAAACAGAGAAAACTAGTTTCCCTAATTTCAGATGGTTAACAGAAAAAAGGAAAATTAAGGATTTCTACAGATAAGGGCAGTGGCAAAAGGAGAAAGCTCATTTGAAAATAATACATCGATGTCCTACTTTGTGCGTACAGTAAATGACACGATTGCCCTAACTTACCACTCCTTCATTAAAATGATTGTGTGAATATCCACGTCCCCATCCTGATCCACCAGCTGGTGGCTTCTCTTGACAAGCAATGACGTTCTTGACATGCCTTCTCTAATCTTAACACTACTTCCTCCAATTTATGTTTCATAGAGCATTTGAAAAATCTGAGACAATCCTACATGAAATCTTGATCATCCTTACAGTGAGATTTATTTTTCACGTATTGACATCAGTCTTCTATGAAGCACAGCTGAAGGTTGAGTATAATTGAGACATGAGGTAGCAGTCAAATAGAAAGTGTAAATGGTCAAAAAAAAAAAAAAAAATTAGAGTTCGTTGTGATCATCATATTTTTTAGAATTTGTAGTGATCATCTTATGAAGATACCTTTTGATGGGTTAACTCTGTGTATTGATTATTCATATTCAAATGTAGGCCTGTGCTATGGAAAGCTGGAAGCTGGCATTCTCACATTCATTATACCGACTGTTCTTCTTGGGCATCTGGTAACTCCTGTTAAGTTTTGATTCAGATATTTGGCTTTCTTTCTTTCATGTCAGTCATTAGTATGATGCAGCATGAAAGTTGCAAAATGGAACTTAGTCATCATTTTCTTCTTCTGCATGCATGAGGGACTGACCACACTTTTTGTCAAATCCTGTCTAAAGCGTCCCATTTGTGCAGAAGGCCTAGTTAGAACATTCGGTCCTCATTTATGTACATACATATGTACAATAACATGGTTAACATTTCTTTTGTGCTTTTGTCAACTAGAAATGGCAGGAGAAAAATATAATGATAAGAGTATCTGGCTTACAAATCCTTTTTAATGCCATGATGTGGCATCACTACTATAATATGGGTCTTGTGAACTAGTGTCCTGAGAGTACTAGCTAAAAGAAACCACTTAACCTAGTAAGGGTGCGTGTAAACGCACTTGGAAAAGAAAGTTGCCCACCTCAAATATAAATATATTATATTTCCAAAGCACTGTCAATGTCTCTTAACGTGTGTCCTAGGGCACTCTTGAAGATTTTTCCTTATAGGATATATGGAGATTTGCTTTTATTAGGATTTGGACAGATATGCAACCAATACGTTTTCATGAAATGCACAGAGCGGTTTGATGGATGATGGAGTAAAGGCGACTCTGTTGGGTTTCTGGATGGCCCTTTTCGTGATCTTTGCCGGAAGAAAGTTCACTCAGCCTATAAAGGTACGATCTAGTCAAAAACCATAACGTTGATGGGTGAACCTATTAGGAGTCTTCTGACATGTTTTTGGTTTGTGTAGGACGACATTGGTGATAAATCCATCTTCACGTTCAACTCTCTTCCTGAAGAAGAAAAGCAAGCTCTGGTCAAGAACTTGGAACTGGAAAAGAATCGTAACTAGGGAGGCAGAGTGCAAAAATTGAAACCTATCCTCAAGTTTTGGTGACAAAAGGGTACATAAGAATCAAGATAAATAACATGGACTAGAAGTTGGCTGCTCACAGGAATATCATGAAGATGTCTGCAATTAGGAGTTATGTTAGTGCTTAAGTCGGTGTCTTCCAGTACCATTTTGTTGGCTTGAAAAAGGAAAAAGGCACTCAATAAAAATGATGCATAATGCGTTGCTATGTTTTGTTGAAATGATTAGCAGTGTGATCATTTGCAATAAAATTTCTGTCCTTGCTCTTTTCAAGATGGACGAACTCTTCTTTAAGAGGAACGTCCTCAACGGTGTACTTCAGTTCTGTTCAATTTTTCCTTTTCCCTCTTTGTAGAGTAGTATTTCTAGTCTAATCAACTTCCCCTTGAACCAATGTCTGGGCTACTGGAAAAGAAGGGGCATTGGTATTTCTAAGTTTCACCATGCGTTCCATCACACATTGGTCTGTCTTAATGCAATGCATAGGCCTCGCAGCAAAAACATTGTTACCGACATGCTATCAGTGGAGGTTGAAGGTGTGAGAACCAGAGGCTGACCAGTCGCGCGTGCAGTATTCCTGATTTCCCAGTAAAATACCACCCTTGCGATTCTTTCGCATGCCTGCTACTGTCAAAGGTGAGTTTGGGTGTTCAAGCAGACGGTGCCACAGTGACTACAATTTTTTGCGCCTCACATCAATGCCGGATTCAGCAATGGCATCGCTGAACCGGCCTTGATCTTTACTTCGGAAGTGTTCATCGTAACACCAAGGTCTCACAGAGCGGGCGGGTCTTCCCGTGAAAGCGAAACGTAAAGATACTACAATGCAGACATGTACTTCGTGCATTCAATGATGGCTCGAGCCTCTCGTGTGCACGGGTGCACGGGTGCACGGGCACTACGTGCATACTCTCGCTCTTTTTCCCTTGGATCTTTTACTGACAAACGAGGACAGTGCGCCATATTTGACGCAAAACATACCATACCGGGGCCCCAAACCCGCCCGGCGAATTCGAACCTTGTAGTGGCCCACTGAAGAGAATAAGAGTGCGTGTACAGCAGAGTATCTTTTCTAAACCTTATACGGTTCTAAACGGATAGATTGGCCCTATAATTAATTAAACCAACTAAGACATTCGATAGTTTAAGTTATCCTCTCTCTTCTGTCCCCTTAAATTCCTTGTGGCCATCAAGTTGCCTGGCACTTTAATCTCGGTCTCCTCAATCTTTTTGTCGCTTATGAAGACATCAAGAAGGGTGCATTAGAGGATGGAGACACTGCAAAAGTGTGAATACTCGAAAAGTCCCCATTTTTGTCGTTTTAATTTGACTTTAATGTCATTTTATTCATGGAGAGTCATAGATATCATTTGGCTCTTTGAACTTCACTTACGTGTCCGGCGATCATTTTTGACCTTAACAAGCTAAAAAGGCTCAAGTCGAAAACGCTCAAGTCATAAAGCTGCACGACTTCATGCATCATTTGGCCGCCAAAGGACAGAATGGCTCCGTCAGGAGGCTAAAAGAAGCCTCGCGATTGAAGAATAGGAGCGGCTAGGACGTTGAAGATTGAAGTTCAATTTTTACCAATACAAACTTGGGAAACAAAAAGGGTTTCTTCAAGGATTCATTAATGGGACTAGAATCACGGAGCAAAATAAATGTGCAGGAAGCCGAGTGTTGGGCGACCGTGAAAGGAAATTGCGCTAATCGCATTATTTACTTTGTCGCATCTCCGTCAACCGATGTGGGACTGTTTTATATAAAATAATAATAATAATATTCCCAAGGGCACGGGACCGTACTAGTGTCCGAGTACACTTGAGACCACCGTATGCAGACGCCGAATAGTTAATCGACATTAGTATTCCTCTCCAAAACAGAAGCCAGCTTCAGTGATTGCCGGAGATCCGTCCTGAGAGAATCTTCCGCCACAAAGCGCACAGATAAAACAACTCTTAACCCGTTAAAGGAAATGTCACTGCACTTAAGCAAAATCCATTGATTCCCCTATCTTGCAAAGCAAAAAAGCACTTTTGTATTGAAAATGAAGCAATCTCTAGCTTGACAAGAATATCCCCAGCAACTAAATAACACTCCCTAGCCCACATTCTTGCCTTCAAAACAGGAAATAGACTTTTTATAGGAACCAACAAAAACAACAAAAGACTAAGGTCCCTACATCTTCCATGATATGTTCTTCACTATCCTTTCCTTAGACCACCAAGTAAGAACAAAAAGCATGATCAAGCTGCTTGGACCTATGAGAAGAGACAGAGACATCTACAAACAAAAAGCAAAAAATGAAGGAAATTCAACTTGTTCAGAATCAAGGATGGGGAATTTGACCATAGCTAAAAATCAAATTGCTGCCGCCATTTTGACCCGCTTGCTCTTGGTTGCAACTCCAGCATCCAACTTCACTGGACTGACTACATCATTGCAGTTCTTTCGTTTCCGGAGCTGCCTGCCATTGCTCTCTGGCACAGCCATATTCGCCTCTTCATCTTCAGCATCTTCTTGATCATTGAGGTCAACCGGAAGTTCAGCATCTGCAGTGTCAGATCGGACGAGATCTGAAATGCAATTGCCAGGATTTTCAGCCTTCTGCTTGCAGGCTTCCTGCTTTTCGGTTTCAGCCTCTGGTTTCAGCAGTACCTTAGTTTCCTCAGAAATTTCACCTTCAGCATCATCATTTTCAATATCTTCAGCATCATTTTCACGATCTTCAGCATCATTTTCCAAATTATTCTGAGCACCATCAGCTTCCTCACTTGACTCAGAGTTTTCATCCTCCTCCTCCTCTTCCTCCTCCTCCTCTTCCTCCTCCTCCTCAAGAGCCTGGCTCTGAAGTGATTCTATCACACCCATTAGCTCTCTGTTTACCTGTCATGGATGTCAAAGCCTCATGAGCCTACCGACACAACAAAACATATTAACCAGACTGATAACGTAGGAATGCTTCAACCATTCCCATCCACGTGATCATCAATTGGCTTTTAAACCTATTCCTGTGGATGATCATTAATTCTAAAGCACATTTTAGGGCCTTGAAAATTTCAAAGCCATCGTATTATACAAGCTCCAATGTGAAAATGCCAAATGACAACATAGAAGTCCCCCCATCTAAAATAGGATAATGAAATCCTGAGAAAATAATTATGCTGCACCTGTGGATTTTGAAGAAAATCAGAAATGTCAATTGAACATGATGGACATTTCATTATATTCTTCTGCGCACGTAGTGTCCTTCTGCCTTCACATGTCCTCTGTCTCATGAAACTTTGCCCAGCAAAGGCTCCCTCTAGACAGGCTTTGCAGAAGTTATGTGCACATGGCGTAGTCAGAGGTAAATTCATCACATTCCGACATATTTGGCAGCTGAATTCTGCATCATTGGCCATCAAAATATAAGTTTACAATGTAGTAATGAGTAAAGTATTATCACAAGTAATTCTCCAGAAGTTAAATAAAGCTATCAAATTTTACCTTTGAGGAGCTTCTCTCTGACTGACTTATGCTTCCTGCTTCTCCTCATTCCCTTCCCATCCTCCATTCCCCAATAAGGCTTCCTACTCTTAGGGGGAGGCTTCTTCCACATCCAGCATCCCTTTTCCGCCTACAAACAAAAATTCTCCATTTTACATTCAGCAAAACAAGCCAAAGAATGTGTATGAAAGTGAATGGACCTACATCATAGTCCCAGGATGGAGGGTCTTTCCTCTCAGTAAGATCTTTGGCACCTTTCAACTCCTTAACAATCGGAAGTGGCCTTGGTCGATCCCCTTGTTCATCACTTCACATTGATTTTGAAAACAAAAATGTGTTATGTGAGGATGAAAACAAATAAGGAAGAGAGAGTACAAAATGCTAACCTCGTCCAAGGGGCAGGATCATTGTCACATCGTACAAAAAGATACCTGCAGACAACGCGACCCTGGGACATAATAACTCTGTCAACATTGAGACTAAAACGAAGCAATGTGTATCATGCAACAAGAACAATATGCCATTAGTCTTACTTGGATCCCCACTTTACGCCAGCACTTCTCAACTCTGTATATACCATCATATCGCACCCCTGTTTCTGGAGCATAAGCAGAACGTTTTTCTTTATGTGACCTGCCATCGAGGGAAATGTCAAACCCACAGTGCAGCAAAACACATCTTGAACAATACTGGGATATAGAGAATTTGATCTAACATCTTCTTCTTCAGACTGCAGTGTACTTTATGCAATGCAACAACTATAATATTGGACAAGCCAAGGTAATGATTTATGCAAGCACATTAATTCTAATCCACATATGGTTGTTTTTGTATATTGTGTCAATTAATACAAAAGATAGTCCCTTGTAGCAAATAAAATTCAAGGCAATGTCACAGGATCTCTCCAGATATGATCACCTCCATACAACCTGGTTCTTTGAATGTTAGCGCATTTCTTTCCTTCATTAGCACTACAAAAAGCTGACATAAAATAACCAGAAAGGATCATACACATCACCAATTTGCACAACACCTCTGGCAACAGCTAGTCCAGTAATAAGAATCTGTCATTTTAGCACAAATTAATGATGTGGACTCACCTCACTACCCGGACAGGGTGCCCTTTCTTGCAACTTACTCGTAATGCCTCATTCGACTTTTCAAAATGCTGATCCTTACATTGTTCCTTATTTGTTCTCCTGTTGCCAGTAAGGTCTCTTCCACCGCTATAAAGCAATCAAAATTATGGTCATTCATCAGTGACACACTAATGAAAGACGGGAATAATGATTACAACAACATTACTCTCAAACAGGCAATAAATTAAGAGTGTGTTGCTTTCTCAATGGTGACCTAAGATTCTTAAACACTGTCCCTCATAGGGATGCAAGACAAGCTAGCAAATACTCCCAAAAAAAAAAAAAAAAAAAAAAAAAAAAAAAAAAAGACAGCAGAAATAAAATACCTCCCTGTGTAGAGGAACCACTCGCCGTGATCCTCATCATCTTGATAGCCCCCCGAAAGAGCCACAGACTGTGCACCATGAGACGACTGCCCGGCAATCCCCGCAACATGAGGAAGGTGGACACCCCATTGTCTGCATTCCATCCTATCTTCCCAAGTCTCTCCAACCAGCACACCCTGGTTTCTCTCTGGATCATTATCTGCAAGGATTGGACCAAAGTGATCCGGAGGGACAGTAACGAAGATCTTTCCACTACAAGCGTTGGCCTTTCCGGCCCTCTTCGCCCTCTCAGTAGTGAATGCCTTGTCAGGCCGGTTTTGGTTGTGGATAAAATGATAGACCTTGGCCTGTGCATTCTCACTGTTTGATTTTGACATCTTTGCCATTCTGATGGCTATAACAAGTGCAGAATTGATACGAGGCTGGCTCGCCATCTTCGCTGGAATTTCATGGCGGCAATTTGCGCAGGTGCGCTTGCCCTGCCCAACCCATTTCTGGAAACACTTCAGGCAGAAGTTGTGCCCACAAGGAGTCTGTAACAGGATGCACAGAGCAAATTAGCATCGAACGGAACATGATATCCCTATTTTTCTGAGAGGTAACCAAGTCTCGTTCATTACAAAATGACTTAGCTACGTTACAAATGCAACTCGTGAACAATGATCTTCAAAGCTTATTTGCAACCACATGAGTAACTTTTTTAGCTGCACTTAGAACGGCGCATAATAAAAGGTTAGGCGAAATGAATGTCGCTACGGACAAGATTCAACCAACGGACGAAAGCAGTAGTACAAAACGACAAGGTCCTAAAACGACTGGAACCATAACCGATGAAGGTCAGCGAAAGAAATGGTGACTCGAGGGAATACAAAAAATCGAAAAGCCACCGATAGCGGAGAATCCAATGTTCACCCTTACTGTTCTCGATCGAGATGTAAAATCAATCGCTGACGCACCTGGGCAAATAAACAACTACTGCGAACGGATAAAACTTCGGATTAAACTGCTTTAGGTAAAACCAAAAGGAAAATGAAAACGAAAACGAAAAAGAAACGGACTTCCGCGAGACATCGGTAACCGCAATGAACCGGCAGAAAACAACTCCGTCGAGCTTCACGAAGCGATAAGATCAAACGGATTGGGGAAAAAAGAGAGGCTCACCGTGACGGGCCTCTCCGGCAACTGCATGCAGAACGAGCAGTTGAGACTGCCGTCGAGGATGTCGAACACGCCATTGCCTTTCTCCCTCCGGTCCTCCCCCTCGGGGGCCCTCGCGCCGCCGCTCAGGAGCTCCTGGCGCCGCTTCGCCTTCTCCAGCTCGCTCAGCGAATCGTCCGTCTCGATCGCGCGGATCGCCGCCAGCAGATCGCCGGGGGCCCCCGCCCCGGCCGCCGCGATCGCGGCCTTCGGGGGCTCGGGCGCCCCCGCGGCCGGGGCGGCGGCGGCGACGACGAGGAGGGAGCAGTCGGGGCACTCCCACTGGACGGCGTCGGCCATGGTCGGGGGCGCCGCGGAGAGGCAGGCGACGTGCCAGGGCGTCGCGCAGGTCCGGCACGTGAGGGTTTCGTCCGGGGACGGCTTCCCCTTGCAGACCATGCAAATGCCGTCGCCGTCGCAGGGGAGGTCGCTGACGTGCGCCATGGCCGGTGGGGGCGGAGGAGGAGGAGGAGGCGGAGAGGTTTTTCGAAGTTCGAACGGGCTAGAGAGAGAAAGAGAAGAGAGAGAAAGGGAGGAGAGAGAGAGCAAATCAGAGAGCGACAGAGCAAGAAGCGGTTGAGTGAGGGAGGAGCGGAGCGGAGAGAGGATTGGTCATGGGGTCGAGTGAAAGTGGAGGCAATATTTAAAGGGGGGCGGAGAGAGGAGACCTGGTGCTCATCCGAAATGGCAAAAACGATTAAACGCGTAATTTTTAAAAAAATAAATGGAAAATAAAAAAATGGAAATTCCTTCCGAGGAAATAAAATCGAGCGGGTCGCTTTGAAATTCAGAATTCGCCGAGGACCCGATTTTGAATTTTTCCCTCTTACGGCCTCCCCTGTCCTTGCCCTCGCGCCCTGTATGGGAAGACCTTGCTTTTCTTTTTTTGCCAATTCCCAAAATGCAACCTGCCCTTTTCTGATGGGTTTTTTTTACCGTAATAGGAAAATAAAAAATGGGGAAATTCGAAAAGAGGGGATCTTAGCTCATCATTGCATGCAAATTCATAGGTGTAGGGCTGGCTCCAGATACTATTTTGCCTTCCTACTTTAATTTTTTTTTCTTCTTCTTATTTACTTTACTGGTCCTGTGAATTTGGTCGGCATTACAGGGGAAGTGACTAGTAATTACGGGTTAGTTTCGTCGATTTTGGATTTTTGCGAACGCCATCTCGCGCAAATCCTGCCGGTCAGTTCCCGACTTTCAGATTTGGAATCCAGCTCCCCTTTTCTGGTGCCCGGATTTCCTTACCTTCTATGGATCGGGCCGAAACGTGGCACGGCACGGGCCGGTACCTGCCATCGCCATCGCCATCGCCTCCCTGCTTTCGCTTTTCCTTCCCTGGATTTCCTTCTTTTTCTGGTTTCTTTTATTTATGAGGAGGATCAGCTTGCCCGGAGGCGCTCCTTGTTGCCATGTTAGTTGATACTTGGATTTGGCGAAATGATGGCATTGGAAAAATATCAATTTGGCAATCTAACGACATCGTTTCTAGGTTGATGTGGACTGTTTCGATTTAGGGATGTGCTTGCTAGCTGATTGATGAGGAAAGACAATGAGTTTCGTTGTCGGGTATCTCTGTTGAGAGTTGGGAAAATAACGAACTTGCGTAGATACGGAAGTGGACGGTTTTGGGGAGAGGTCTTTAAATAGATTGACGAGATTCACAAGTACTTTTAAATGCGGTGTCGACAGTTGACCGTTGGAGGAAACCTTGACTATTAGGAAAAAACGAGATGCAAGAGGAAGAAACATGAGTATGATTCTCTTTAGTGGTGGCGACGATTAATAATTGAGTTAATTTATAAGGTGTTTCCTTAAGATACACATTACATATTGCGAAGAAGATTGATCGCGGGAAAATCATAACCGTTAAATAAGTTGATGCAAAAATGGAAGTATGTGTTTTGGTATATATTTTCAAGAAAAGGTGATCATCTATCAACCACTGAGTAATGAAACAAGCGTACAATCGCATTTACAATATATTAGACCTGTTTTTTAACCCATATGTGATAGGCTAAGTTATTATATAGCTTAGTCATATTCAATAAATAGGTCAAAAGTGAGTTTGAACGTAATATATGTGTTAAGTGGGTTTATAGTTTAGTTAAACCCAATCAACTTTTACCGCTCCCTCTTCATTATCTCTCGCCCCGTTCAATTCCGCATTCACTCACTTTCAACATATTTTTTCTTACGGTTTCGCTAAACAAAGAGTGATACAAGAATAGCAATTAATTCTCAAAGAGTTGCTCTTGGTCCTTATACCAAAACTCATCGAACATATGTGATATCGTGGAACAGTTGCTCTCGGTAGTAATTCGAGGACCTTGTCCAAAAATAGCAATGAATGATTTAGGGGTTTTAAGTAAAATTTAAATGACCTTTTTTTGTCATTGCATAACGGTCCGATCTAAGAAATTTCCTATAAATTGCATATTGTTGCTTTTGGCCATTATATAGCAACCTGATTTAAGATAAATGTAATATATCGTAGATAGTTGCTCTCGTTTATGAAGTAATGATGATAAAATTTACTATATATGTAAATAATTACTCTTGATTGTTATATAACGGATTGCTAAAAAAATGAACAAAGAAGATTATAAAATACATTCGTTGTCAAACGCGCTCAATATAGCGAGATATACATGCTTTTCTGTCGTGGGATTTAAGTAGAATCAAAATAATTGTTCTAGGTTGTTGCACAATGGTCCGATCTAAGAAATTCCCCCTAAATCGTAGACAGTTGTTATCAGTCATTAAATAATGGCCTGATTTAAGAATTAAATGTAATACATCGTAGACAATTGCTCTCGATTGTGAAGTAATGATAAAAAAAAATTACCATGCATGCAAATGATTGCTCTTGATCATTATATGATGGATTGCTGAAAAAAAAAAAACAAAAAACAAACAGGGAAGGTTATAAAATACATCTGTTTTCAAACATGCTCGATATAGAAAGATATACATACTTCTCCATTATAGGATTTAAATAAAATTGAAACAATTATTCTCGATCGTTACACGACAATCCGATCTAAGAATTTCCCATAATCTGTAGATAGTTGTTATCGGTCGTTATATAATGACTTGATTTAAGAATTAAATGTAATACATCATCGACAGTTGCTCTCAGTTATAAAGCAACGATAAAAACTTTACCATGCATGCAAATAATTGCTCTTGATCGTTATATAACGGGCCACTGAAAATACAAATAAGGAAGGTTATAAAACACGTTTGTTGTCAAACGTGCTCGATATAGCAAGATATACATACCTCTCTATTCTAGGATTTAAGTGAAATCGAAACAACTGTTCTTGGCCGTTACACAATGGTTTGATCTAAAAAATTCCTATAAACTGCAGACAGTTGTTCTTGGTCGTTATGAAACGACTTGATTTAAGATTTAAATGTAATACATTATGGGTGGTTGCTCTCGGTTACGAAGTAACGATAAATTTGTTTACTATGTATGAAAATAATTGCTCTCAATCATTAAATAATGGATTGGTAAATGAAAATGAATGTTATAAAATACATCCGTTGTCAAACATGTTCAATATAGCAAGATAGACATACTTCCTTATTGTAAGATTTAAATAGAGTTGAAACAATTGTTTTTGGTCATCGCATGATAGTCTAATCTAAGAAAGTTATTTTAAATTGCAGACAGTTGTTCTCGGTCGTTATATAACAACATGATTTAAGAATTAAATATAATACGTTATAGGCGGTTGCTCTCGATTATGAAGTAATGATTAAAGATTATTATATATTCAAATAATTGCTCTCGATCGTTATATAACGAACTGTTGAAAAAAATAAACAGGGAAAATTATAAAATATATTATTTGTCAGACATGCTCCATAAAAAGCAAGATGTAGATATTTCTCCATTGGTTATAAATTTGCATTTTTATTATCACGGAAGTATAATATAATATACATCTTGAAATAGGATAAAACTTACTTTATTCGATAGGTAATTTGCGACAATATATGAATTGATAAAATCGACGGATATACTTACGATTCGGTATTTTATAAATTTGCTTAATCGATGCATACTGTTGAGTCCTCAGATCAAGCTGCATGTAATATATTAATAATTATAATCACAAGAGAAAGCCATACACAAAGCGCGTCCATTTTGACTTAAAGAAAAATAACTATTTATAGTTTTTGTCGAAATTTAAAATATTAATGAAATTTCAAATGCCGTAATTATTGAAAAACCTTACACACGTGATCAATAAATAGTGTCGATCGAGTTTAGCCGACAAAAAGAACTAGACAAAAAGGTCTAACCCCATCATTACATGCTAATTTATGGTGGAGGGCTGAGATGCCAATTTTTATTTTATTTTATTTTACTTTACCTGTCTTGTGAATTTGTCATCATTACGGGCAATTAATTGAGTTTTGGATTTTGTGAACCAATCTCACGCAAATCCTGCCGGTCGCTTTCATGCTTTACATTAGAATCCAACACTCCTTTTCGTGCCGGACTTTCTTCCTGCACGGACCGAGTCAAAACGGAGCAACGGGTAGGTACTTAATTATCGTATCTCGTGTATTTATTAAGGGATGAGATTGCTTTATTCATTATGTTAAAAGTATAAAAAAGTTCATATAGTATTTGCTTTAATATCAAACAAATTTATTGGTTCATTCGGGTATTGAATAGGAGAAAAAAGATCGATTAAATACCTTTAGAAGGAATTTCGATTAAAAAAATTACATGACTTTTATAATAATAAGTTTTATCCGAAGTGGTGTTTAAAAAAAAAAAATCATGACTGGCTCCTCAACACACGAGAAACAACTGTTGATGTGTCCCTTTAATGCTTTTCCACCTTCCAACGTGGATAATCGACACAAAACTCGTAGCCTTTTCTCGTCGATTTGGCGAGTGTATTCCTAAATTGAAACAAATGAGTTCCACCTAGAATGATGTTCTTAGATTGTTGAATTAATAATTTTCAATACCATCACCCGCAATTCTCCGTTCTACCCCTAGAGAATATTATGGAACGACCTCACCTCGTGCCCAATCCTGCATTGCCCTAAAAAATGTTTTGGAGTAATCAGGAAAGGTCCTTAAAAGTTTGGTGGCTCACTCAATTGTCTTGAATAATTTCTCGTGACATTTTGTCTTGGAAACCTTTGGATCGTTACACTATGCAAACCATTAATCCGATTCACTGAAAAGGTGCTCTCGTGATTATACAAAAAGCTTATTAAAACGGTCAATGTATCGTGTAAGCAATTTCTTCCATACGATGAACTTGTTCAAAAATTGCAATCAACGGTTTATGAAATTTAAATAGCATTTCTAATCATTACATAACTGTTTATTCTATAAAATTTACCATGAAATGCAAGCAATTGTTCTTGGTCTTTACATTACAGTCTAATATAATAAATTTATAATGAAATACAAACAGTTGATCTTGATCGGTATAAAATGCCCTAATCTAGGGATTTAAGGCAACATGCCATTATTCGAAAATTAGTTATGCATGCGAGCTCATTAAAACGGTTAATGTATAACGCAAGCAATTTCCTTCATACGACGAACTTGTCCAAAAATAGCAATGAATGGTTTAGAAAATTTAAATAGCATTTATGTTCGTTTTATAGCAATTTATTCTAAAAAAATTACCATAAAATGTAAACAATTGCTCTTGGTCGTTGTATAAAGATCTAATTATAAAAAAAATTATCGTAAAATGCAAACAGTTGATCTATATGGTTATATAACACCCTAATCTAGCAATTTAATGCAACACATCATCACCATTAATTAGTTATGTATGTGAATGGTTGCTCCTAAATAAAATTGACCATAAAATGCAAACAATCGCTCTTTGTCGTTACACAACGGTCTGATATAAGAAATTTATTGTAAAATGCGAATAATTGATATTAATCGTTATATAATGCCCGGTTGCAATTTAATGCACCATGTCATTATTATAAATTAGTTATGTATATGAGCTAATTAAAACAATCAATATATCGTGTGAGCAATTTCTCTCGTGCGATGAACATGTCGAAAACTAACAATAAATGGTTTAGGAAATATAAATAGCATTTCTTACCGTTACATAACAATTTATTCTATAAAATTTACCATAAAATGCAAACAACTGCTCATGGTCATCGTATAATGGTCAAATATAAGATATTTATCATGAAATGCAGAGAGCTGATCTAGATCATTACATGACACCCCCATCTAGCAATTTAATGCAACACGTCATTACCACAGATTAGTTATGTGTGTGAGCTAATTAAAACAATTAACATATTGTGCAAGCAATTTCTCTCGCACGATGAACATGTCCAAAAATAGCAATGAATGATTTAGAAAAATTAAATGGCATTTCCGATCGTTGCATAATGGTTTATTCTATAAATGTTACCATAAAATGCAAACAAATACTCTTGGTCTTTACATAACAGTCTAGTATAAGAAATTTACCGTAAAATGCCGACAATTGATCTAAATCGTTATATAACGCTCCGATCTAGCAATTTAATGCAACAAGTTATTACCATAAACTAGTTATTTATGCAAACAATTGCTCCTAGGTAAAATATAACACAAAATGCAAACAATTGCTCTAAATCGTTACACAGCAATCTAATATAAGAAATTGATAGCGAAATCCAAATAGTTGATCTTGATCGTTATATAATGGGCCGACCTAGAAATTTAATGCAACGTGTCATTACTAAAAATTAGTTATGCATATGAATGGTTGCTTTTGATTATAACGGCTCGATCTAGTAATTTAATGCAACATGACATTACCAGAAATTAGTCATATACGTGGATAGTTGGTCCTAAGTAAAATATACCATAAAATGCAAACAATTGCTCTTGGTCGTTACACACCACTCTAATATAAGAAATTTATCGCAAAATGCGGATAGTTGATCTTGATAACGGATCAATCTAGGAATTTCATGCAACGCGTCATTACCAAAATTTGTAATGCATGTGAACAATGTTCTCGATCGTTGTATAACAGACTGTTTATGAAATGACAGGAAAATCACGAAAGATATCTCCACCAAACATGATCGATAAAGCAAGAGATGCACACTTCCTTTTGGTGTTTAAAAAATTGCATATTAATTAGTAAGAAACTATAATATTATATTCACTGTGAATTAGGTAAAACCAACTTTATTCGATAGGTAAAAACGAAGCAAAATATTATTAATTTATTCGATAATGATAAAGTTCATCCAAAAAGAATTAGTAAGACAAAAAGGGTAACAGTAAAATTAGGCGCCGTATGTGGCAAAATATGAACAAATAAAATAAAGAATTAGGCAAGACAAAAAGGGTAACAGTAAAATCAGGCGCCATATGAAGCAAAATATGAATAAATAAAATAAAGTAAGACAAAAAGAGTGACAATAAAACAAGGCGCCGTCTGTGGGAATCGAACCCACGACCACATGGTTAAAAGCCATGCGCTCTACCGGCTGAGCTAAGACGGCTTACGATTTTTTCATTTCAATAGTAGAAATTAAAATATTATAAATTTGACGAGCACACCAATTTTCGGGGGAGGGCGAGAAAATAAGATGCTCCTCGAACCCTATCATTCGGGAACGATCGAAGAAGAGGAAGAAGAAGACCGACGACGACGACGAAAACACAGACGCGAAGGATGCTGAGAATCGCGGGGAGGAGGCTCTCTTCTCTATCCTGGAAGCCTTCGCAGTCGTCTCCGGCAGCCGGTTTTCTCTCCCGAAGCCATGATCTCGGCTCCGATTTCTCTTCCAGATCCGAGCCGTCCCCAAACCCGTCGCCCTCTCTGCCTCCGCAGTTCCGGTTTCCGATCAGAGGTCAGATTGCTTGTATCCCACTATCAGAGCTCGCGATTTAGGTTTCGCTTCCTTTGATTTGATTTGATTTGATTTAAGCTCGGTTCGTCTCCCGAGCTATGGGTTCTTAAAGCCGGGGAAGCTTGACCGTTTCTTCGAGAATGGGGAGGTTAGCTCGGCGCTGGGGTTTGATTTTAACACGATTGGGGAGATGAACTGGGGAGACCGGCGGTTATAACTAGTCCATCCAGCAAAGGCAGTTCAAGAATTTGATGAAGATTGAATCTGATGCGTCTATGGAGTAGGAGAGGTGTGAGGAGATGAATAAACCCGATGGGAGGTGCTTGTGGTGGGAAATTGGAGCAATCTTCTAGGGACTGAGCAATTTAGATTGCACCTCCTTTGCCCCTCTGTATTGTAGTGGAAAGGCTATAAAATCTGCAGTCTTTTGGACGACGTATCCCTGGTGTTAGGATATCTTGAGATCAAATTCACGGTTTTTTTTTTCTCTGGTAATGGGAGGAATGAAATAGAGGAGATTCACTCTGTATTTATGCAGATGTGCCCTCGTCCTGTTATTCATCTTTTTAACTCCTTAAGTAGGCTATGCATTGTAAACTCTCAGGGTAAGTGCGCGATGCATCTTGCGTGTGTCTACAATCCTAATGCTACATCTTAGGCGCATGATGTGTGTGATACTTAGCATCGTGCATAGTATTAGGGCTTTTGGATTTAAAAGATTTGCTGTGCCCATTGTGACTGCACAAATTGAGGTGGAGATTTTGGTGAAAAGATTGGGGGCACAAATCTATACACCTATAGTGTAATATCAGGTTGATGGTTTTGGTGTTCTTTTGATACTTGAAAGCATGTAAAAAAAATCTTTGGTATAGGTTTAGCTATGTTGCAAGTGTTCTGTTTTGGAGTCGTACTTTGTTGTCTTATCACATGTGTGCTTGTGACACCTTAAATTGGGCGGAGGAGCTTCTCGAAGGCTGATGTGAGGTGTTGCAGCTGAGTGTTGCTGCAGCTGTGAAAT
Organism: Eucalyptus guilfoylei; assembly: GCA_016097605.1. Lineage (NCBI taxonomy): Eukaryota > Viridiplantae > Streptophyta > Magnoliopsida > Myrtales > Myrtaceae > Eucalyptus > Eucalyptus guilfoylei. The sequence continues at coordinate 28,538,825 of CM027861.1, forward strand.
GTCATCAAACTCTTTGAGATTGAAGAATCATACATCACTGTTATAGATCTGTGGATAAGTTATTCCAAATACTCTCAATGCCCCTAAAGCAGCCACGTAGAATTTTTGCAGGTCTACATGAATAGTATATAATTTGTAACTTCTGAATAAATCAAAATTTCTCACTTTGCCAAGAATTGAAATCCATATGCATTTGAGTATGCTTTTAGGCTAATGTTTGATATGCTGCTATTGTCATTTATGTACAGTGGATAGTAATTGCAAATTCCTTTGTGAAGAAGCAATTTGCATGTTTTTTGAAATGGCCCATCTAGAGGACTAATTTTATATTCCTTAAAAAGAAGGAAATTTAAGAATCTTTTCAAGATTGCCTTGCTACTTATCTTATATAAGTCCCCATTTCCTCTCTCTCTCTCTCTCTCTCTCTCTCATCTTTTCCTCTCTTAAGTCCTTCTGCCTAGGCAATGGTCTGGATTGCAGACCATCTTCGTTTTGATGAGTGAATCTCTTTTGTTGCTCATAATAATGATCCAGAGTCTTACTTCATCTGCTTCTCGAGAAGCTGTTGGTATGGATTCCACATTCCTAGATGTAGCTTTGTGATGTGGCTTAGCATGTAACATCCGAAAATTTACTCGGCTTTGATACCATAAATAATAATATCCTAAAATCCACTCAGGTTCACTGTGCACTCCTTATCCAAGGACCCTGATCTCCTACACTTCCCAGTTTAGGCCAGCCTGCAAACACCATAGGCGAGTCATGAATTAAACAGATGCTATTGAATGATGCTATACCATGTAGCAGCTAATCCCATTGGTGTACACATGTAGTTGCACTAGTAAAATTCTAGAGGTGGGCTCCATGGGTTCAAGAAGGCCCCCCTTGGTTTAGCTCTTGCATCTGTCCAAGGTTTAATAGGTAACTCTTACAACATAGCACTTTGTCCTACATGGTACTTAGTTCCCCCTGTGCATAGATATTAGTTCCCAATACACAGAATGGCATTTGTTCAACATATTTCATATTGAATATCACACCTGATAAAGACATTAACATAGCTGATCCAATTTACATAGAGAACATAGCATGCATTTTACTCAAAACCCTATAGAGGGGTGAACGACTTTCATAAGCTATTCAAATTCTTTCAGTATTTTTTTTTTTGGCCAAATCTATCTTCTTCTGCATAATTCTCTTATCAGTCCTTTCCCTGTCTCTCAAATTTGCTCTTCATAGCTGTCGAGATAGCTAAAGAATCTATTTACAGCTTTAATCATGACGCCTAAGAGTAATGTTCATCCACATAGCAACTTCATGCATATGCATTTGTCCTCAAGCTATGTTCTAGCATGCAAATAAGCCGTGTGTCCTTCATGATGCGATCTCATGCAAGACATTTACCATTTTGACTTGAATTGATTCTTTTCCTTTAAATAATGCACAAGTCTCTAAGTTGAAATGACAATCATTTACTTAACCTGATTAGTCATTAAGTTTGGGTCGACACATAGCAACTCAATTGGGAGTTATGAGATGGGCATTAGCGGTTAATATTTTGTTGCATGTGGGTTCCTGAACTACGTGAGAGCTCAAAGCTAGTTGAATCCTTACTTTTTGTTTTCCTGCTCGTTCCATGATCTATGGGTCTACTGGAGCTACCCACTTCGATCAATTAGCCAAGATTTTGACCGGATACGAAATCACCTGGCCTTAGATTCTAAAAGATTAGGGGGCATATGTGCTCGCCAAAGGTGGCAGCTCCTCACATGAAATCATCAAAAGGATCTGAGCTCATCAAAGACTCTCCTACATGAAAGGATCTGTATCTATCCAAATAGCCCAGAAAATGACAGCCATTGGCATACTTAGGATTTTGTTTCTGTTGCCTGGTGGATCTTCGGAGCTGTGGTTGTGGCCTAGCTTCTTCTCTAGATACTTCTTATTGAACATCATTCATCACTACAATAGAAAAGTGGGCCCTTCCCACAGGGCAATTAGATGTCAGGCCAGCATTGAGCGATGGGACCAAGGTTCTGAAAGAAATGCTATAGAGGAAGATTCAACCTTTGAAACTGCTATTTGCAAAGTTTGATCCCCCTTTTGATGAATTACATGGCCAAAAAAAAAAAAAACGTACTCCTTCTCCTTGACTTAAGAAAATAAATGTGTTCTTCATTATAAGATTTCCTTTAAGATTCCTCCCCTCTTGCAGGGATGGTCTGTGAGGAGAAAAAATACTAAGGGAATTTTTTTTGAATGTCTAAGATTTTTGTCTCCAAGCTGGTCTGATAAGTGGGTTTCTGGCTTTCTCAGGATTTTCTTCTGAGGCATTGACACCAACACATGATATGGGTATCGTCCCAGACCTTCCAGCAACTGTAGCAGCTGTGAAAAATCCAACTTCAAAGATTGTGTACGATGAGTATAATCATGAGCGATATCCGCCTGGTGATCCTAGCAAGCGTGCTTTTGCATACTTTGTTTTGTCAGGTGGTAGGTTCGTCTATGCATCTGTGATCCGTCTTCTCGTCCTCAAGTTTGTCCTGAGCATGTCAGCTAGTAAAGATGTCCTTGCGCTTGCTTCCCTTGAGGTTGACTTATCCAGCATTGAGCCTGGCTCGACTGTTACTGTTAAATGGCGTGGTAAGCCAGTGTTCATTAGGCGCCGTACTGAAGACGACATTCAGCTGGCCAACAGTGTTGATTTGGCTTCCCTCCGAGACCCACAAGAAGACTCTGCAAGAGTTAAGAATCCGGAGTGGCTTATTGTTGTTGGAGTTTGTACTCATTTGGGGTGTATCCCATTGCCAAATGCTGGTGACTTTGGTGGTTGGTTTTGCCCGTGCCATGGTTCACACTATGACATTTCTGGCAGGATTCGCAAGGGACCAGCACCATACAATTTGGAGGTGCCCACTTACAGCTTCATGGAAGAGAATAAGTTACTCATTGGTTGAGAAGTGCCGATGCTGACTGTATGTCAAAGTGCTGTTGTTACTGCTGAAAGGCATACTTATTCTTTTTGTCCTTCGAGCAAGTAAAAATAAGACGGAATTCTTGCTTTTTCGGGTTCTATTTCTTCTTGCAATTAGACCTGTTTGATTTGCATTGCAATTCTGGATACTGTATCTTTGCTGCCAGTTCTGGATAGTATTTTTTTGAATAATGGAACTGGACTACACTGTATTTGTCTACTACTTTTATCTTGATCAATCTACCTGAGTAGCGTGGGTGTCATTAACAATCTTTTTTCTTAGTAATGATTCTTGAGACTTATGTTTGGCTCCTTGCAATTGCTTGTACCTCGATCTTTATTTCCAGGAGTCATGTGTAATTGTGTATGGTTAAACATTTGATCTGATGTAATGTTGTCCAGCCAATAAAGCTTCTGGCAGCGTGGCAATGTGGTCAAGCTTTCTAAAAGTTGAATTGAGCATAAATTCTGATTAACTTGTGGAAGTTTTATGGGTATCATGCAAGTTATCTGTTTTTGCTGTTGAAGCTTCAAACTGGTAGGCATGTCCGTGTTCTGGTCAGCTGTAGGTGTTTGCATAGTGAGGGTTCTGGATGCTGTCATCAGCTGCTTTTCTTCTTAGCTATGGGAAGGTGGCTAGTCTGTATATTTGTAGGATTTCTTTTGTGTAATCAGCAAGTGGTGTTGGCATATATAACGCGTTGATGATCAGTTGGGAATCCGGATTTGCACTGGGCTTGTTCTACTCTTTCCTTTCATGAAAAGCAATCATTGAAAAGCTTAACTGCATGCTTTGATTTCGTAAGGATGGTCCATGGTTCTATTATCTGCTCTCCCAGGCTTATGGTTTGTGATTCTAGATAAGGTACTAGGAGATGAGCTGGATGGGCTTCGTAGACCCAACAAAAGGATTGATCCTGTGGTTCTTTGTTGATTTGTGAAATAATTGGTGGAAATTTGCATACCCTTGCCTCAGCCAAAATGCTAATGGATTATGTGCATGACATGGAGTATCTGGTATAAATCTGAACGCGTTGGGCAAGCCCTGAGCGAAGAGCAAGAGCGATGCATCAGGCACACAAGTGTCTGGTTGACAAAAGAAGCCTTGCTTCGTAACTTGTTGAGGTCGCTTTGATCATCAGTCCATCATGCATGCCATGCACTTCTTGCCTGTGGTGTATGATAGGGGTTCTCTTGCACTTTATTCAGATGCGTCCTTCGATAAGGATCATCAAAAACATGAAAGCATGCATTGATTGGCCAACATTATGTTGGATAAATGATAGTGATCTGCTCACTTATATCTCCAGTGCCGTGGGTAATCACTGATTCAGACAGTCGTTATGATGAAGTTTTAAGCATGCACTTGAAAGTGATTCAGGGCAAGTGGGCTAAGTGCAACTATACATTTTCCAGCTTCTCTACTGCTCATTAACTCGATGCCATGCTAGGAAAGGAAAACAACATACGATTTTGATTTCTTGATGTCTCTAGGAGATAAATATTGCTGCCAAGTTGACCAAAAAGTTCATTGCACTGAAAACTAATCAACACATGATGCAAAAACCCAAGCTTGAGCAACTAATAACTGAAACATGATGAGCCCTGGGTCTGAAGCTACAATAGTCACAAACGAGCTGAAGCTAAAAATCCCTACTTTCAACACAAACAGAAACACCAGAAGCTAAGAAAGGAGCAAGGCTGTCACAAGGGGCGTGAAACACGATGATGACGACCAAAGCCTCTCGTCTAAACAGAGAGCTGTCGGCGCTTGTACCTCACCATAACTTTTCCCTTGACACCCACCACCATAGCATTCCAGTCGATCTCTGGGAAAGGTGAAACCAACTCCAGCTCGAAGTTTCTCAACAGGTGAGTCCATATTGCTTTAATTTGCAAGTAGGCAAATGGTTCACCAAGGCACCCATGCCTACCGCCTCCAAAAGAAATATAAGAAAATGCTCCAGCCACCTTGTCTTCTTCTCTCCCCACTGCAAATCTGTCTGGATCATACTGGTCTGGATCCTGATAAATGTATGGAAGTCTATTAGCAAAAGCAGGCGAAGTAGCCACAATGTGGCCCTTTGGGATGTCATATCCCTTGCCATCCCGTGTTTTGACACTGAAATCACTATGCGAGCTTCGGAGCAGCATAATTAGAGGTGGGTGAAGTCTCAGTGCTTCCTTGATGGACCGATACAGGACATCCATTTCAGAAAGAACATCATGATCAACATTGTTCCCATGCTTCTCCATCAGGTGCTTCTGTTCATCAGAGACGGCGGAGAGGTACTTCTTGTTGGTGAGGAGGTAGGCCCCAGTCCACACGGAAGTGATAGAACTGGTGTGCTGCCCTGCAAAGAGAGCCGCAATAAGCAGACCAGTGACCTCAGACTCAGTTGTCGGGCGACCATTTTTGTACTTGGAGTCAATGAAGCACTGCAACATGTCTTCTTCTGATTTGCCAGCACATTTTCGTGAAGAAATGATGTTTGCAAAAATCTCAGCAAGCTTCTTCCGAGCCTTATCACGACGATGGTGAGCTGGGATGGGCAGGTAGGGGAAGATGACACTGATCGGTAGCATTCCATTGTCAAGGTCGTGGAATAGGGCTGACACGTCATCAAAGAGCTTCTCACGAACCTCTCGACCCAAAAGACATCTGCTCGCTGTCAATATGGTCAAGTGCTCAAGCTCATACTTTAGGTCCACCTCACCACTATCTCCCCATTTTGAGAAGTAGTCCTGCAGAACTTTACATACTAAGCAAGAGGCTAACATAAAGCTTCAAATAATAAAGGCGAGAGGGTCAAACTTATAAGGATGTGTATCGATGGGGGGAACAGTACAAAGCATGATAGTTGCAATATTTGCCTCTTCATATTTTCCCATTATTATCATAAAGGAAGTAAAAAAGCGGGGCTCGGCTTATGGCTATTGACACATTCATGGTGGTGTCCCCTGTACTTATGAACCATTCAGCTCAAGCTAGCCTTGACATGGAGTATGAACAGTCCTTCGGCTTAACTACTTACATGCCATGCGGATGGCTCTAGAGGTACTGTAAAATTTTTTCCTGTGTCTCTCAATCTGACAATAGTTTACTTTGAGCTAACAGCCTTCACCTGACAAGTTCAAGATCTATTTGTTTTCACTTACACCGAGGATCAATGCCTCAAATTATAAACAGTGAGATGAGTTTACACAATCCTACCACACATGAACCAAGAGGCATAACAAATAAATAAGCAACTTTTAACTATCAGCTCACCTCCGCTTCCACAACCATCTGATTGACATACCCCTTGAGCTTATTAATCCTCAGAGCCTCAGTAAAAAACCGAAACTGCTCTTGCCTGATGGTGTAATCGACGTCGAATACAACTCCAGGTCCGAAAGTCGGCACATTGAATTGGTACACTTCTTGCTGGCTCAAATCGGACTCAGGAGCCTTGAAGAAGTGCGCAGAAACCTCAGGGCCGATAAAGAACGTTATTTTCTTGTTCAACAGATTCAGAGTGAATACGCTCCCAAGCTTGGGGTACTCTTCCCGCAGCATCACCATCGGACCCTTCAAGAACCGAAGCAGCCCGCCAACGACCGGCCATGTCCTAATGACGGGAGGGAGGCGCTTTCCGGATCTCGGAATCAGCAACGCCGAGATTAGCTTGGCCACAACGAGAGTGGCCACGAGCAAGACGCCCACATTGAAGAGTTTGTTGTCCGTGTCCATCTGTGATCCGAATCCAATCAGTTCAACCGAAACAAAACCCCCCCACGAGTTCACATAATCCGCAGTCATTTACACAAAATCTAGAAAAAAAAACATAACTTGGGGCCGTACCAGCGAAAACACCTCCTACCCTACAGCCCATTTACACTCAACAGATCGAAAATCCACCGTAAAGGATCAAGAAAGATGCAACTGGAAAAACCTTAAAAAGCTGTCATAAAAAAGACACGTAAAGGTGGTGAACATGTCAGCCCCGTCATCGAATGCCGATTCTCATGAGGACGCTAATCAGAACTGAATCGACTCTAGTTCAACAGCCGAGAGGGTTTTTGATCTCTACCCAAATTGAGCCCGACACAATCCATACACGAGAATGCACAGCTCAAAAAAATGACGGACACCGACCACAAAAACCCATGGATTTCCACGATTCCAACGACGACGACGTTAAAGAATCGAGTGATGGAAGTACGAGATTGAAGCGCCGAACCTGGTACGGATCCGAAATGCCCAGTCAGCGCGCTGGAGAGACGGAGAGAGAGAGAGAGAGAGAGAGGGAGAGAGATGAAGAGGCGTCTTCAGGAAAGCGAATCCATGATGAATCTGCCCCTGACGACGAGACTGATAGTGATAGCGGTGAGCAGCGAGCACCCGAGTGCCAGGCGTCTATATAAAAGGAGAGCTCCCGAGCCGAGCCGAGCCGTTGAAGATGGGGGATCAGACGGGAGATCAGACGGAGCTGCTCATTAGCTGGATTTTGGAGAAAAATTTAAACACAAAATAAACGGTCCATCGCTGTGAATAATTCCTTTTATTCTGGACTAAATGCCCCAAAAAAATCATAAATTACGTCTACTACTAACGTGAATGCCCCAAACTATCTTTCAAATGAAAAAAAATCTTAAAATGATCCTGTAATGGAAATATCTATCTTATTACTACGTAAGTACAAAATTTTAGGGTATTGGTAGGGTGCAAATGTTTGGGTCAATGAGTAAAGTTCAAAATCTTTCTACAGCGGAAAAAGTCTTGTCGCATTTAGTATCGCTTTAGAGATCTTCTCTAATAGATAATGTGGACACGACGGGAGGGATGAACCTCCCAAACAGAGTTGCTGACTGGGTCCCCACTGATTTTTTCTCGCGTACGTTGGTTTTTCCAAATTAAATAATTTTCAGATCGTGTGGTGGTATTATTTAACAGAATGATTCGGAGCGCCCGCTAAAATCTGTGGGACTATAGCCGGGGACCAGGTGGTATCGTCTGTCGTCGGACGTCGCTTTTTTGGGGGGACTTTCACGTCATTTTTTCAAATAAAAGGAGCAGAGCATGTGGAAGAGAAGTAGGGCTTTTCACGAGCAGAGGACGACAAAAGAAAAGGCAACACGACACCCAACCCGCGGGCCCCCGCCTATCAGCTCAGCGCGAACCTATCGCTGCTCGAGCCGAGCCGAGCCGAGCCGAGCCGAGCCGACTCACCTTGGGTGATGGTCGAGTCGTTTTGGGATTATTCTGGCAAAAAATAAAATAAAATTTGGAGATCTGGTTAGGCTGAGATCAGTGGGCGGACATCTCGGAGATTAAACTGGAAATTGAATAAAAAAAGAAAAGAAAAAAGAGGAAATTGAGGAATGTATGCTCTCGAGTCAGGGAGTCTCGTGCTAAAGCCGCACGGCTCGGGCAGAAGGTAGAAAAGGAGGTTTAAGGCTTGGAAAAAATGATGGGACATTAGATGAGACGGACGGGCATGGTGGACTGCGCTAGGAAAAACTTTAAATTTATTCAAAGGTTCATAAATTTGGGACATGACAAATCCATTTGGCGAACTTTTTTTTCTTTTTTTGGTCGAACATTTGGCGAACTTGCTGGTATCGTTCTTTGCACAAATTAATCCGTCAGATGGTGTGAATTTAATAGATGATCAAAAGCGGAAATTCGAATGTCAAAGGAAGGAGAACATGAGACATTTATCGTTTTGAGTTGGTGCAGATTGTCGGCACAAATTAATCCGTCGGATAGTATGAATTTAATAGATGATCAAAAGCGGAAATTCGAATGTCGAAGGAAGGAGAACATGAGACATTTATCGTTTTGAGTTGGTGCAGATTGTCTTACTTAGACTTGTTTGAATTTGTTCATTTTTCGCTTGACTTGGAAAATCCATTAATTTCACAAAAAATTAAATTAAATTAAAAAACACATTTTTTTAAATGATCGTTTATATCATTTGAAATAATTAATCGATGAAAAATACTTTACTTTTCATTATTTTTTTTGTAAGCAAAATACGTGATCATTTTAAGGAAAAAAAATTCATATCATTTTTCTCGAGATAATTGGAGTCTAAATGTTTTCCAAGTACTTTAGCTAGCTAATTTATGTTGTTTATCCAAAAATTCGAGAGTGATGCGCATGACAGGATTCGGACCCGGACTTGCTGGCACGTAGGTGTAGGCTTTAAGAGCCATTTATAGTGGACAACATGATTAATGGTCAATATACAGGATATCGAAGGTGCATGTTCTTCTGTTACTTTTCCAAGCCCTGATTTTGAGCCTCCTCGTTTCAATTGCTCCAAAAATGACCTGCCAAACGCTGGACATGATTAAACATGGCCTTTCCATACCCCAATTCACAGTCCCCTGAATTCCTTACCCTATCCCATCGAAATATCCGAGCTTGTCAAAACAATGCGTGAATAGTCAATTCGAGTGGTGATGCACCTTTGTATCGCGCTTCCGAGGAATCATAAGATGTGCAGTGGACGAGACCGCCGTCTGTAGAGTTGCAATCTGCACTCTTTTTGTGATTCAGTTGTTCGTCTGTCCAGTGCTCTTGCATTGCTTGGTATCCTTTCACAGTCACTCCGATAGTTTGTACATCAATGTCATTGTACCAAACTACATCACATTAAGCAACATGAGAGAGAGAGAGAGAGAGAGAGAGAGAGAGAGAGAGAGAGAGAGAGAGAGGGTATTGTTCAACAGCCACAAATGACCTGTGTTTCTTGCTTCTTTAGGTAACTTTCTAGTTAATGCTTTACAATCTCGACGTTGGATGAAAATAGCTATTACTGAGTTTTCGGTTGATCCCACAGCAGTTCTGGTTCGATTTGGCATTAGTTCAAACCAGTAGACCGATACATAAGTAGAGAAGATAGAGAGCACCATATAAGAAATAACATGTGATGTACAATCCAGAGACCACCGTTTCCTCCCCATAGCAGGGCAAGAGAACCTTTATTTACAGATCACATACCCAACTAATCTGTGTATATTTTTCTCTCTTTGTTATAACCAATGTTACATGACGCGTCGCTATGGGCTTTCGCAAAACTCCATTTCCTGATGTTCAAGAAAGAAGGGTGGTGAGATAAGGATTCGATAGAGAAAATAAAGTCGATAGAGCAAACGAAGCGTATTGAGAAAAGACAAAAGAAAAAAGTGTAGCAAGCAAAGGTGAAGCCAACGACAGTGATACTTTCATAGGGATTACTCAAAATCTAAGCTCTACAAAGGGACCCGATTTCATAGCTCAAATGCAAGAGTAGGCAACCGTTTTTTAAGCTATATATACCAAGCATTGACCACAAATGTAGCTACCTCAAAAAGAACATGCATGCAGGAACTTCAAAAATAACAGAAAAGAAGCAAGACAGGAGACACGAGACTTCACGTGCTCATCCAATTCAAATGAACATATGTTCATTACTCACACGTTCCGGAATTAGAAAATTCAGATCTCTTAGAAGGCATGTTTCCAAAGCACTTAGGAATGAGTCATAGAAATTTGTCTCCTATTTCTCCTATTACTCATTAAACGGGGACGGAGAGAAAAGGCGTTGCCACGTCAGAAATAACAGGTACGAGAATGGTGCATACCTTGCCACAAATAGGACAGCTATCGCTTCTTTCCATCCATTCATAAATACAACCAAGATGATAATGGTGAGAGCATCGTGCTGTAATTTTAGGATTTTCTGGAGTATATTCTGCAGGAACCAGCAATTGCAAATGTTATGCAAAAACAGCTCCAGCAGTTTTCCCATTGCAAATACCAGCGACAATGCATGAGATGAAAGTAAAGTACGCACAATAACTCACAAGCAGTTTAACACGATGGAAAATGCCCAGTCCAGATTGCCAGATTACATTACCTTCAAGACATGTGGGACAGATGTCTTCATCTTCTGAAGAAAGTTGAGTCAGATTTAATCCCTTCGCAGATTTGTTTGTCGACAACTTCTCCACAGGTTCTAATTGGCCAAGTTTAGACTCTTCTTCCGGATCGACACTGCTCCATTTCTTCTCAAACTCCACCGACTCCGCACCAGAACCACTCATGTTTATTCTGAGCGGTTGTGACTCTTCTTGGAAATGGGTCATGGACTTCTCTCGCCTAGACACCAAGCCATCACGTGGCAAGCGGGAATATCTCTGCTCAACCTCATATGGAACAGGTCTGGGATTTGCAAGGTGAATGTCAGTCGCGGAATTGTCTGGTAATGCTCCAGTGATCCCTGATGAAGCCAAAGAAGTGGAGACCGGAGCTGTGGCAGTCATAGACCGTCCTTGAGGTCTCTGGAACACGGCACTGTACTGTATTGGGAGACAAAATAACAAAAGGTGGTACTGTTATTAGAACTGTGGAAACTAAAAACCATGCCAAATATGGATTAAAGTGGATTTTGATGTATTATTGAGCCTATCTCCAACTTCATGTGAATCCAGTCAAGTTCTACATACCACCCTATGCAATCACTTTCAGAAAAATAAAATTTCTTTATTTGAAAGGGAAAGGTTGTAAAAGCAAAAAGGACTTTCCCGCATCGAAACTAACAGCAGCCAGAGGACACATACTGAAACTCTCAGTAAATATTAAATATCAAAGCTTCTGATATGTTTGGTGTAAGCCTACCCCAGTAAATAGCCGGTGGAAGAAAAATCTTAAGCACAAGCATTGACCATATACAGAATTGCTTGGATAAGTATACTCTTCAATATCATCCGTGCGTGGACAGCAGCAAATAGCACCCATCTTGATGCTTCCCAGAAAATGTTCTAATTCCCGGCGGTGGACAATGAAATCTGGCAAATCGTGGAGAAGATCCAAACTACCAAGACTGTTGAAAATCAAATGGGAAAATTCATCTGATAAATGAGAGGAAACTTATAGGAAACCCGTTGGTCCAAAACAGCAAGAGTGAAGCCTGCAAATTGGAAAACCATTTGCATTATTCAGGATTTTAAGAAAGATAGATGTAACCAGATAAAATGTCCCATTGCTCATGTCATCAACTTGCAAATGCTGACTATGTCCCAGAACAACCCATTCATTTCTTTGTCTCAAACCATCACTCCTATAAGGGTGGCCAGAGGTTTGACTATTCTCATTAAGATGTTCATGTCTAGCATTTGTTCTGATTGACACTTTCAGAAACCCATCAGCGATTCCCTCGACAACCCGCGAATCAGAGCTTATGAAAACTGCTAAGAACCAACAAGACCACCAACATGCCTCAACAAGCACCCCACGGATTACAGCTAAGAACAAATGCTTTGGACAAAGTGGCATTCTTGTCACTGACAATGCACACTAACCAGTGATCGCCGGAAAGAATGGTCAAGTACCGCGATAAGCAACAGTCAGATCATCAGCAGCAGCAAGGAATGTGATTACATTAACCAGCCTAGCAAATCTAACGAAAGAGAACACGCGGGGGCTCAATTTCCGCCTCTGACAAGTCCGAAGAGTCGGATTCACCTAATCCCACGTTTCTCCAATGATTTGCCCAACAACCACCCGAGAACCAAATCAAACCCAGCTTCTCCGTAACACCCCAAGCAGATCCTCGAGCAATCAACACGGACGCAGTACAATGAGAAGTCAAATCGCACCATCCGAGCAATCAGCACAACCCCTTTAACGAGAGAAAAAGAGAAACAATAAACAAAAAAGAACGATCGACGAACACTCCACAGACCTCCACACAAAAAACCCACCTCCGAAATCAAACAAGAACGAACAATTCTTCACATTTCATCGGAATTCAGCTCCCCACGGCGGCAGCAGCAGCAGCGCCCGATCGGCGGGTACCTCGGGAGGGCGGACGGTGACGGGATCGGGCCGAATCCGGGCGCTGCTCCGGCAGCAAAGACTTCGAGTCAACCAGAGGGCGGCCACCAGGAGGAGCAAGAAACAAGCGCCGACTGGAATACGAAAAAAAATACCGCACCACCTACTTTAGCGATGCTTGACGCTCAGCCTCCAGGAAAAGAAAAAAAAAGAACATAGGACTTGGGCAAAAAAAGATAATATCACAAAGATCGAAACTTTATTCTGCCCCGGATGAATTTATTAATTATGGAATTGATTAATTTCAAAGAAAGGGTTCGATTATGGATTTGGTGGCGGTGGTGGTGGTGGTGGGGCTGTGGACCGAGCGCGCTCATTGATGATGACGAACCCGCGACATCGCGCGCGATGCTGCGTCGGTGATGTCGACCGCGCTGCGACTGGCCTACTGCCTGCTCGATGGGCCGGGCCGGGCAGGTCTGGCCCGAGCCCGCTAATGCCCCCCGGATTTTCTAAACTTTTCTCGTCGCCACCTCCACCGTCGACTTCTTCCGAAACGCGTGCGGGTCCCCATCATCATCGTCGGGAATGTTCTGGTGCGTTCCCGAAATCGATTTACAAAATCGGCCTGTTAAATGACGTTCTAAACTTAAATTAAGCTTTCGAGTAAAAGCAGGGTCGCTCGAGCGTTGACTTCGAGATAAGAAATTTTTCATATTTATCGATGCTGTCGCAATACACTTCATAATTGTTATAGCTGTTTTAAATTTACTGGATTTTCGAGTTTATCGATATTTGTTTATTTGTCGATTTTGGGTAAAAATCGACAGCATCAAACAGCAGTTCTTCGCACGGATTAAAGCGTCGACTATGCAAATCGGTCTTAATATAAAGTAGCGTTAGCCTTATTGAAAAAACATTATTCTGATCCTCCTGAATTTAGATGTTTTCACTGGCGATAAAAAAATAAAGTGTCTTCTCCACACCTGCTTGTCACTAATTTTCACCTCTCCCCACTTTTTCCTCTCATACAAATTTGCAATTCTCGTCATTTTTAGATGCGATTTTCATCCCGCTCTACTTCACCCATTTTCCTAGTGCAATCGTTTTTTTTTTTTTTTTGTAAACAAATCGGAGGAAGCCCGCTCGAACATACAGGACAGACAGGTCGAGAGCTCATGCGACCTGGGTACGAGTTCCGAAAAGAGCCGATCTTAGAAACCGCGATCCAAATTATAACGACGAGCTTACGAAGTCAACACAGTTTTGCGATTGGGATTTAACTACAAAGGCGAGTTTCTTCACCTCCGGCCCTCAAGCGGGGTTGGGCTAGCAGTCCTAATGGGCCTGGTGAAGTTCATCTTCTGTCCTGAGGACCTTGGAGAGCGTTGGCTTGGAATATTTCCCCCTTTGATCGATCCAATAGGACATACGGGCTCCGTTTAAATAATGATCATTTCAATCGCTTATAGTATGTCGAGAGAAATCGGGCCAAGCTTCATTGGCCCATATAGTAGGCCTGTTCTGGTCTGATAAGGCGATATTGGGCAGCAAGATTTTGAGAAACAAAACCTAGACGTATCGCTCAATAGTCATTGGGCTTTATTGAATTTTACAATCAAGACATGGGACCATGACTTCAACTGACGCAATGCGCTGAATTTTCAACTTTATTTCCCCTTCAGGCACTTCAACAGAAACTGGGTAATTTTTCCTTCGGAGCGCCCGATGTTGCCGAGACACATTGGCGACGGCTGTACCAAACCCACTAACGTCAAGCGACCACTTGGAGAACAGCACATGACTATTCATTTTAAAACCGTTCTTGTTGGTGGAATGGTGAGAATCACCCAAGGGAAGTAAGTTTGGAGCATCGAATGGGGACATGAAACTATATGAGGAAGGAGGAATCAGCTGGGGGGGGTCCAAAATCGTGAATCCCATGAATCTCCAGTTTCAAGGCACGAAAAGAGACAGATTCCATGGGTGAACAAGTCAAAGCAACCTCTCTGTCTGTCCGTGTCTGTCTCTCTCTCCCGCGTTACATGGGACAAAAGCAGGGTGTCTGCAAAGTCAGTAATGGCGGGATGAGTTAAAGCTTACATGAAAAGGATGGCAATCTCGTCACTCGTCAGTCCCTTTCCGCATTTGGCCCCGAAATGCCCTTCTTTTTCCGTCACTTTCAGTACGAGTACCCGGACGCTTCTATTTCCTCGTGCAAGCGGAAACTTTGGCATAGATACTATCTTTGGCAATCCTTCCGTGCCAATTTCCACCTTGACTCGACCAAATTCAATAGATGTTAGTGAAGGTGATATCTACCTTTTGTAGTCCACCTCAATCATCTTGACCAGAAAATTCCATACTTTGTTAACTTTAATACTGCTTTACTAGATGAGTGGAAAGCAGAAGTTTCGATCAAAATTATATTTAAATTTGATCTTTATTCAAAAGTTTACTCAATAAATTATAAATTAATGAAGATATATTAATTATTCAACGCTATTTGCAACATGATTGCTATTGACTTTTTACTTTCCAAAATCAAATTGATTGTGTGTTGGTTGTGCTATTGCCTTAGAATAAGAGAAAAATTTAGTTGTTCCTTTCACTTAAACTTTTAAAATCGTCTCATACTTCCATTTTGCTCGAACGGATTTTTGAACAATTCAAAACCATTCATTATTTATATCCGTCATGTCACACTTCTAATTTCAAGAAAACGTTTGAATGTCATTTCAGAAAATATTTCACACATTACATGAAAAAGATTTGCTTTTGAACTAGAAATAACCATTCCCGTGGAAACTACTTTTACCATCGTGCGATCTCCATACTTTTTACCCTCCCTTTCGAAGGATGACGCGAAGGATGACGTGATGTGACGTCGACGGGGAACCGTTCACGGTGGTGATGGGGAATCGTGGGGAGTTGTTCACTGTCACATGCCCCTCAACCTGGGCAAGTGGAGAAAGCATATGTGAAAAAGGTCCGGAAGTGATCGCGAACTTCGGAAAAGCAAAGCGTCCCCTCTCCATCGTCAATGGGGCACGCCATCGCTCTAACATCGTCGCTGTCGGGAATGGATTCCTAGGGGCCTTTGTCCGAGTCAATTATTATTACGGAATCCGAGAAAAGAAATCAAAGACGGGATCGCTGTTCGAGGGAGCGTGCGTTGCCTTTATAATTACAAAAGAAATATTGAATGTTTCTCCTTTGACGCGTTGAATAGCATGATCCTTCCCGGAATTTGAGGTTTGACTCCATGGAGTGGTCGTGTTTCTTCTCGATAGCGTGTGTAATCGCCCGTTCAAGGTCAGTCTTTGCATATGTCAAACCGTCTCCATTCACTTACTTTCCTATTCCCCAAAAAATCGACCTACAGTTTTGTATCCTTGCGTTTGGCAATTTTGTGAGAGATTCTTGACCGGTGACGCAGCCGAGTTCTTGTTTAAGTCTGACTTTGAGGGTCGAATTTACATTATCGAGGAAAAAACATGACTGCAATTATGGTATAACACTAAAGTTAAGGATCTCATTAACGAGTGTCTCTAATTGACACACTCATCAGTTGACTCCGATAAAGGAGTATCTTGATTTTTAATGCACCGGGCGTGCGTATCATGAGAAAAATAATATTTTGAAAATGAGTAATTTCATTATCAAGTGTTTTCAAAAGACATGTATCATAAAATTAATGTGTAAATATATGGGTTAATATAAAAAAAAAAATCTCAAATTGGTACACATATGATAAATTTACCCTAAAAAATCCAAAACTTGTACACTTATGACAAATTTACCATATATTAGTTTTTGTTAAATATAATTAATATTATAAAAATCATAAATTGGTACACTATAAACAGATAATAAAACCGCAAATCATGATAATTGTCAATTTAACATATCATCAAACTTAGTAATTTGACAATAAAATTTAATAGAAACTAATAAAAAATAAATTTGTCACGGGTGTACTAATTTTGAACTTTTTATAATTAAAAATTAATTTGAATAAATTTATCGTAAATATATTAAAGTGAGTTTTCTCGTGATATCAACCTAAATATGTTTATCAAATATTCATCATTCCTAACTTCGTACCATCTGACTTTTCACATAGAAGCTATAGCTGAGGATCATGTTGTCCGACATACCTATGTCGAGGTTAATATTGGGTGCCACATGGATGTCGTGGCAGGCTTGAGTTTCGCAAAAACTCTCGTGCCAATTCTTGTCCTCACTTCCTTTTTTTTATTTATATTTCCAAGAAGACAATAACCAAAGTTGGACTAGAAGCATAGAACCCCTAAACCATGACTCTTGGACTTCTCCATTATGGACTAGCCTTGATTTTTTTATTGTAAGAACCAACTCTCACAACTTGCTGAGGCAGTAAAAATTTCCCTCGATAACATTAATTGAGTAAATTAATTATGATAAATGAATCTCTATACATGTATGATGTCAAATAAAAAAGGTTTTCTTCACTGCGGCCGGACTTAATAATAATGCATTCAAATTTAAGTGGGGCAAGTTTTAGTCAGACATAAGTCGCTAGATACCAAATCCCAGTAAACGCCCTCATGAAAATACGAGGGCTATAATATCATTTTGAATGACCCACATAATGGAATAGTTTAAATATTCCGGAGATAAAGCTATCTTTTGCCAATTTCTATAGCCCTACTCTCTTTCTCTCTCTCTCTCTCCCAAATTTCTATATATGTTCACTGTGTTTTAGGTTAGGGATCGCCAAGCGGCAGGTTTTTTTGGCTTCCCAATGCAATAGTTTATTCTCCATATACATCATACATCGATTACTTTTGATCAAGCTGAGAGGCCCTTTTGTTTCTTGTTTATTTAATGAAGCAAAGCAATCATGAATTTCCACTATTTTTCATGTGCTCGCACATGAAGGGGGAGAGAGAGTAATCTTGGACTTTAAGGAACAACAAAAGAAAGATTTTTTTTTTTGTGCCAGTCCTTAATTGAAGACTTATCCTGGCAAGGGTTTGAATTTGCCCTTCAATCTATCAAATGCCAATGATAATAGAAAAGAAACTGCACGACGTTTTTTGACTTCCCATTGTAGAAACACTGGGAAATCTCAGTAAGTCCAGCTGAAAGATCAGACTTGAATATAAGCTATGTAGGGTTATCCATTATATATGTGTGTGTGTGATAAGAAAGCTCACCTGAAGTAAGTAAATTCTAAAATAGTGAGATACTCAATTGACCTCATGAACTAGGAAAAAATGCAAACCAAGACCGGGGTAGGTGACCCAAATATGAAATGGTTTCCAATCAATATTACGCGAGGGATCATACTCGCACTGTGTGTCTCATCTACATGCATTCCTTATCTTCTGAACCAATTCCAAAAAGTTATATGTTAAGCGTGGGATTTCCTAATCTATATCTCTAGAATATATTCGGTCAAAGTAGTCAAAACTATATTGCTAGTTTTCCCAAAATAATTGTGAAGTAACCAAAATTTGAATATGGCTACACTATTCTCCATATCTATCGCCAATCGTGTCTCTAATTGAAAAGTTACGAGATAGACATCACCCACGTGCAAACTCAGCAAAATACATATTCGAGTGACATCAATATTCGCCATCCACCAATCCGTCCGGTTTGAAAAAGGGTTTGAGGAAAACATGGCGCACATCTTGAAGTGGCGCGTCATTTTCATTTCCGACTAGTTTCTTCTATTTAGTCAAGGCCTCGAGCACTCTTTTAGTCTTACTTTTTACTCTTAGGTCTCACCTAGATTTTGCTTACTTCAATAAAGAAAGCTTTGCCTATGTGTCCCTCTCTCACATGCAACCCAACACATAAATTTCCCCCCTCGAACGTCTCTATCCTTTCCATGCTAACGTGCAACTAAGAAGGTCCAAAATCCACTAATTAATCAAAGAGGGGAAAAGCCACCCTTGGTGGCGTTAAAGAACTACAGAAATCGATCGAAAAGCGAACTTTGGGTTGAAAAGCGGTGGAGAGCCCTTGTGGAACGTATCATCATCTGTATTTGGGTCGAAATGGATGCACATGGCTGAGATAATTATATTCCTTCGTGTGAGCTCAAGACCCTTTTATGTCTTCCTACCGTGCATCGAATGTAGGGTAACATGAACTTTTTTTATTCACAGGTTTAGAGGGCAGAAGCACTCATTTGAATAGCCATGGCTCTCAGACTCTAGCTTTGAAAAAAGAATAACAAGGAAGGGAGCTTGCAAAGAGAGAGATCTACTTCTATTCTGATCTTAGATGTTCAGAGAACGCGAGACTGAAAAGTCGGTGGAGATAAAATGTAGGGTTTTTATTTATATAAACGAGGGGATGATGGAGGGTGCTGGATTCTCCTGACAGTCGATTCAATCATCTGACAATATGGGATTGATGATTGGATTGGTGCAGGCATGAATTGAGCAATCATATGGTGCAGAAGGATCCTCCAGTCTTTCGATGGCCTTTTGGGATAAAAGCTTTGGGTCGTTTCGTTCTCATGATAAGCATGCAGGGGCTCATCATAGCATTGATTTGGTTTAGTACGCTCTATGATTGGGAATGAATCGAGCGAGAGAGAGGGAGACTCACGCATACTTCTGCACTCATTCTCTAAATCTCCGATGGTCACATGCGAGGGGCTTTTTGGATTAGGTGAGTAAATGATTAGAGCAGGAAATAAGCTTGAATTTTGAGATTTCTTCTATTTTATATGAACTCTCAAGGAAAGCTTTTCAAGCAAATATGCCTTTAATATTATGACATCTGTGACTAGCGTAATGTGTAAGGTGTTCAAAATGTGAACTCTTGATTTGACCCATTTAATATTTTTCCGCATGATGATGGCCCCCATATAAGATACCGAAAGAACCTCATGACTTCCACAAAAAGATTTGGCCAATGCATTGAAAGCCAAGGGTCCTAGTAAGATTTTACAGACATTAGCTGGCGAGAAAGACTAGAACAGGTCACCAGAGAAGAGAAGACAGAAGAACGCCGAGACTGAGATTCAAAGCCGGTCATTTTGACGTCAATGGCTATGAGATCGACCTCAAGAGGCACTTTTGAAACGTTGACATCGAAGCAAAAGTATAAAATGCTCAGACCTCGTCAGTGCTTAAGAAGCTTTTAACCATTGCTGTTTTGGCTCGTCTATGCTGAACAGATTAACTCTAGAAAATGAGGAAAACTCGGGCGCACATTGATGTAAAGGCGTAATGAGTCATTTACGTGAGTCATTCCTCGAAACCACTAAAATCTCTTCATTAACGCCGGTTTAATGCATGCCTAACGGCTTCGGCTTGAAGTATCTGGTGGCCACGGTCTCCAAAACACAAATCTTTCATTTTGGTTTTTGCATTTTTTTATTTTGGCCACAGTGCTGCAGCACAAAGACAATTATATTAGTGGGTATTGAGCTCTTTCAGGGGATAAAAAAGAAAGAAGAAGATTTAATATGATTGTTAAATATCATCAAAAATGCAAAAAGTAATGAGGATTGGAAAATGCAATTAACAACTTTGCCAACGACAATTATTGCAAACGGACGTGAGTGTATATAACAGCAGCTCCTCCTTATTTAAACCCCCAATCCATGCAGAGCCCTAAAACCCAACTCACAGCCACAGCCACAGCACAACTCCTGAAACTCCTCAACGCAACCTGGAAAACCTCTCCAACTCAGCCACAGCCACAGCACAACTCCTGAAACTCCTCAACGCCACCTGGAAAACCTCTCTCTCTCTCTCTCTCTCTCTCTCTCTCTCTCTCTGCATGATCATATAGGCATTGCCCACTAGTTCACTTGCAATGGATCACCTGAACTTCACCGTCTCGTCGTCGCCGGTCAACTCGCCATCACCATCAAAGGCCAAGAGAAAGCATCAGCAGCAGCAAACTCCGCCCCCACTCCAAACCCACCAGGACGACGGGGCAGCCCCAGCCAGGTTCCTCGGGGTCAGGCGGCGTCCGTGGGGCCGGTACGCGGCGGAGATACGGGACCCCACCACCAAGGAGCGACACTGGCTCGGGACCTTCGACACGGCCGAGGAGGCCGCCCTGGCCTACGACCGGGCCGCCCGGTCCATGCGGGGCGCCAAGGCTCGGACCAACTTCGTCTACTCCGACATGCCGCCGGGCTCCTCGGTCACCTCCCTCGTCTCCCCCGACGAGGCCCACAGCGACTTCGCCGCGCTCTTCATCTCTCAACATCATCATCAGCAGCAAGAGCAACCACATCATCATCACCACAGCAAGAACAGCAATAACCCTAATCACCAGCTCTTTTACACGCCGGGCTCCATGAGCGCCTGCAACTTGGACTTCACATCCGGGCTACCCGCCGAAAACGGGTGGGCCGCCGACGGATATCTCGGCGGCGGTCCCTACCATCCGGCGACGGGCATCACCGACTTCGGGGACGCAGCCCGCCCGCAGTCCTACGACGAGGCGGAGCTGCCACCGTTTCCGCCCGACCTGTCCAGCTGTTACGGTTCGGGCTTGGATATGGGCCACGGAGGCTGGTCAGATATGGGCTTTTTGGGGCTCCAGGAGCAGAGCATTGTGCCTGGGCCGTCTAACGGGCCGTACATGGGCTTTGACCCGAACGAGCTCGTGGAGCACGGCCCACTCTTCGGGAGGATGCCGCAGGTCTCGGATAAGGGCGTGGACGGGTTTGATTTGGGCTCGTCTTCTGCGTACTATTTTTAGCCCGAATCAATAATCTCTATTTCTGTAAATCTTAAAAAGGTAATTTTGCGTTTGCCGTCTTGGAGTTATTATATTTATCCTATTTTCATTTTTATTTTTTTCTTTTTTTTTGGGGGTTGAACTTGAAGGGTTCTGGGTGATGGGGTTTGTGTTGGGCTAAAGAAGTGGAAATCTATTAGCCCTCCCCTTTGCGTGTATTTTGATTTTCTTTTTTTGCTTATTTTTCTGTTGAAGAGCTTAAAAAGAAAGCTTTGTCTAATGATCCTGTAAAAGCACGGGATCATAATTATCATGATTTACATCTTGTTTTTGTATAAGGGATTGATGGGATGGAGGATCATTCTCGGACATTATGACAATTTTATAAGCACTTAGCGGATGTACATCGACCGAATCAAATCTTCAAGGATCAAGAATGCTGACCCCCTAAAAAAAGGAATTAGGGGTGTTTAGATAACTACAAAGGGTGCGAGTTAGGGGTGCTTTGCCTGTCAAATAAGACAAAATTTATAAACTACAATTTCTCCTTTCTTACGAAAATAAATCAAAAATAATTTCCAAATTGAATCTTTCTCGAAGCTGTTTTCAAAACTTGATTTTTCGTGGCTAACACGCCGCGCTTGAAAACTGCCTATAGCCGTCAGGCCCTTCGTTGTTCTCTATTGAAATTAGGAAAACGAATCTTAACGTCCTGCGCAATCTTTAAAGCCTAAGAAAATATTGCACGCGTTTAACAACTGAGTTTTGGTTTGCTGTTTTTTGTTACTCCATAAGAAGTTCAAAAGATGGACAAGAAATATTTTGAAGTACAGTTTAAAATGGAAATTTGCATTATAATACATTTAATGTAAAAACAAAATTACACTAAGTGAAAAAAGAAAAGTTTGTCAATCTTTTCTCTTAATGTCACCGGATCTCCCTTCTCTAATGTGTTTCACTAGCTTTAAAACAGATTAGCAGACTCTACTCACTCAGCAGAAATGAGTTAATTCTTCGGCCCGGCCGACGCCTCATCAACTCGCCTAATCCTTTGGCAACCCTGAAAGATCTTCCGCTCTGCGATCCGGTACCAACTGCACCGGTTATCGGCTCGGGAAAAACATAAATGGAAGAATTTCACATCAATGGCCACTTTGTTTTACCCTTAAGATGATGATACTTGTTCAAACCACCCTGAAGCTAAATGACAACGAGTCCTGGACAACTGAATGTGTTCCAAAACCTTCGATGGGCATCCAAAGGATGGTCACGGAAGCAGGTCTTCATAGTCGCAATCAAGGACCTCTAAACAAACTAAAACTAGAAGGCTACTTCTTGTCTCTTCGCACGGATCTCTCCTTCGTCGCCCTCTTTCGCGTCCCTTTTCTGATTGTCTTCGTGTCCTGGAAATCATATTTATCTCGCAATCTTCATGCCGAGACAGGAACGGCAACCCCTTTCTTTTTTATCAGTAATTGATTCATTCAGATTGAGCTCGAGCTGAACCGCTGGAATTTACACGGAATGAACTATTCGTGACACTCGCGCGTGAACTCTTCATTCTTGCCATTAAAATATGAAGGGTCGGTCCGAATAATGAGCTGACTTCTGCTTTACTACAACCAAACAGGACAAGCAGATCCCTAGTTCTACAGTTTCAATCCGAGTGGTACTTGGTTTTACCAGGTAGCATTATTGAAACGAAGATGAGGTCGTCACGGAATTTCTCAACAGGACTATAATATTTACTTCTGTGGACCACGCAATTTTGATCAAGTTCGGCTCAGAATTCTTTCTTCCTTTTGTTGGAAAAACCCGAGCTTGACGTTGTTGTCCATCGCGTATTTATATTCAGCTCCCCACCTTGCCAACATTGGGAAACAATAACCGAAGCACCATTTTGAATATGTCGAACTATGTTCAGGGTTTTGTAGATGATGAACAGTTTCAGAGTGCCAACAACTTCTCGCAGTCCTCCAATGGAAGCCCTGTCATGATCGAGAACGGCAGTGATGCTGCCACTCCTCTGCCCCCGACAGCATCGAAAAAGAAGCGGAACCTTCCAGGAAACCCTGGTGAGTACAGGTGTTTCGTTTATTTGCACCACAAAAATGCAGGGTAGTCATAGCAAAAAGTTGAATTAAGAAGGAAATGTTCTTTTGTTAGTATAGGTCAAATTTATCATAGTTTTAAAACCTGTTGAGGGAACTTCTGTAGAGTACAACTTTACCAAGATGAATGTTATAATTCAAACCAGGCTTCTGACATGTACTCTTTCAGACAAATTCACGACAGTTCTCGGGCAAAGCACACGTGTAATCTTGACAACCCTCTTGTTAACTCTAAGCCTCTGGGCCTCTGCCATTACAAGAATCCGTGGGAGTCTTTCGACATCACTAATGACTGCTTAAAAAGGGAATGAGCTGATATATAGGGGAGGAAGATTATTTCCTGTTGCATAGTCCTTAGTTAAACTAAGCTGCAGAAATTGCATTACTTATGTTTGCGAAACTAAGCATAGCTTCTTTCATCGCATGACAAAATTTTGCAGACCCGGATGCAGAAGTCGTAGCCCTATCTCCAAGGACTCTAATGGCGACCAACAGGTACATCTGTGAGGTGTGCCATAAGGGATTTCAGAGAGATCAAAACCTCCAGCTTCACAGGAGAGCCCACAACTTGCCCTGGAAGCTGAAGCAGAGGCCAAGCACACAGGCCAAGAAGAGAGTTTATATCTGCCCTGAGGCGAACTGTGTGCACCACGACCCCAGTCGGGCTCTCGGCGATTTGACTGGCATAAAGAAGCACTACTGCAGAAAGCACGGAGAAAAGAAATGGAAGTGTGACAAGTGCTCGAAAAGGTATGCCGTCCAATCAGACTGGAAGGCGCATACCAAAATCTGTGGGACGAGAGAGTATCGCTGCGAGTGCGGAACGATTTTCTCAAGGTAAAACTTCCTAGTCGCAGTTTTCTATGATCTCTCGAACACTCTTCAACTTGCGAGTCTCTCTTCCAAGAATTTCCTAGGCCAACTTTCACTTTCAGCTCAAGAGGATTGGGAAAAACACTAAGTACTGACATAAATTCTTGTTATCAACAACAATTCACAGGAGAGACAGCTTCGTCACGCATAGAGCCTTCTGCGATGCATCGGCAGAAGAAAATAACATAATGAATCAGAACCTCACAGCTTCTGGAGGAGGAATGTCGCAAAACCAAACTCAAGAGGTCTTAAACCCCTTGCTGCCTGGCGATTCCTCCTCAAGCATGAACTCTATGATGAACTTGTCCTTTACTAACGAGGACATGGATGCCTCGCCGAGGCCACTGGCTCTAAACTCGGCAGGGGTTGTGATACCGGCTATTGTGGATCCTTTCAATAACCCGGGAGCTTCCCGAGCATGTATGTCCTCAATTGGTGGATCGAACAGCATTTCCTCTCTCAGCATGGCCACTGCTTACACGTCCGCAACAGCCTTGCTTCAGAAGGCTGCTGAAATGGGTGCAAAAATAAGTGATGACACGATCTCTGCAATACTATTCAGGGGATTTTCTGGTTACTCGGCTGGTGGCTTGGTGAACTCATCTGGGTCGGTGCAGGATGGAAGGTCTGCAGTTAACAACATGGAGCCAAGGCTATATGTCGGAAAGCACAATGCATTTGACAAGAAGATGGAAATGGAGAATCCGAGGACTGGTTATCCCGTTTCACAGGTCGGATTGGCCGACTTGGCACTTTTTATGCATGACAATAGGAACGCTGGCAACATACATGGCGGAGAATACTACACAGGAGGAGGTGAAAGAATGACAGTTGACTTCTTAGGGGTCGACCCTGCTGGGCACTCAAGGACTGGGGTCAAGAGAAGTCACGGCGGCAGTATGATAGGGTTAGGACAATTGACTGCACCTGAAGGCCTGCAGAATTTGCACCCAGATTGGTGATGGTGACTAATCTACTTTGTGGTCAAAACTGTTCACCGTGTTAATCTGTTCTCTCTTTGCCTTGCGTTCCCTAGCAATTGCTTTCCTTCCTTATGCTCCGATATTGAATTATCGGTCCCATCTTCCAGAGATGTACTGCTACTGACTACCGAGCATCGGCTCTTTTGGAAAATAAGAGATGAGTCATTTTTACTTAGCTAAATGAATTGTCCCGAATGATCCTTAACTGCCTAAGTATAGATGGTTTATTAGGAACTCCATGCTGGAGAGGATACTACGTGGACTCACTTCAACGGTTACCAGCACGTAGGTGTAATCTATGACATAGAACCAAGCATGTCTGAACAGCATATTGATCAATAAAACCACCACATGGCTATTCTCTGATGCCCTTGAGTCTTTCAGAGAAACCAAGACCAAACTCACTTTGTCTCGGTGGCAGGTTGTGACCTTTACTAGTAGCTTGGTTGACATTTTCCTCTGCATCTAGTTATCGACAAGCAAAGGCATCTATTCTCGCTGCATTATCGTCCACAAAGTGTGGAAATAGAAAGCTAATGGTGGACGAATGAGGTTCTCAAACCGAACTTCTTATTCAGTAACATAAAAAGCATTGCCTCTCAGAAAAGGGGTATTGAAGGAAGGGAACAGGTCAACTCCAGTTAATTCAACAATTATCACGTTTTTTCGTAAGTGAACTCAAGAAATTCATCTCTATCCTGGCAAGGAAACTGCCCTTTTGCCTCTAATCCACATCGTATTCAGCATCAATTCAGGCATCAAATCTGAGAAAGCAAAACCTTATCCTGGCGCTTTCATTGAGATAGAAGCATCTTGCCAAGTAGTTGACATCCCCATATTTGGTAGGTGGCAATGGAGGAAACTCATTCTTGTGCATCTTGAATTAATGGATTCCATGTATAACTGACTTGTTTACGTGGCGCGATTCGAGTCCATGGAGACAAGTATTATGTGGATAAAGAAGGTGATAAGGGATTCGAGTCCAAATGCCTCCTCATCGTCCAGCTTTTGCTCCTATATAAACTCCACGAGTGTTGGTATAATTTGGCCAAGTCAAATCGAAAGAAACTTCGAAGGGAAAGGATGATTTTCAATCTCCCTCAAAGGCTTCCAATTTTCTGATTCGTTTTGAATGCAACAGTCACAAAAACAGAGGCCCGAGAGGGAGATCGACAGCTCACTCCTTTTAACATAGAATTTGAGGAAGTGTTCACACCAAAAGCTACGCGTTTCCCAGATGACTTGCTCAAGAGAGCAAAGGCATTTCGTAATTGTTCTTATGAGTCTGTTTTGTTTGGTAGAACTGCACTTCGTCGCCTTTCAAGACTCCACCGTCTCCACTTTTTTGTCCTTGATACGATGGCGTCTCTCTCGTGAACATTGTAGTGTAAAAGAAGAATGGTCTTGGAATGATGGACTAGACTTTTGAGTCACCTAATAAGTGTTCCACCGAGATTTCAACTCTGTAAATGGAAGGCATCCTCCTCATCCCGACTGCCTTGGTATGTTGTAATCGCCTCCTCCTGAGATAGTTGCTTTTGTCCGAGTTGCTCGGTTAGAAACAAGTCCTTGGGGGATCGACCTCTGAATTCAAGTATTTTGTGAATTCATCGTGAGTTCATTGCCCGGAGAATAAATGATTATTTGGTTCACGAGAGTACTAAGAGTTGCTTCTGTGATGGCTATCTCCGAAGTAACATGCTGAGTAACAATGAGCCGGGCCACTTTTCGTCTCCATATTTGGTAGGAATTTATCTTTCTGTCAAATAATATCCTTAACCGAAACAAACCAATGTCGACAACCAAACCAGCACTTTGAATAGAGAAGAGTAGATTTCCTTATGACAGACAAGAAAGAAAACCGAATTTGGGAAGAGAAGCGTAGTAATCGTAGTCCATTGCTTGTCTCAAGCTGCAGAGATGCACAAAGCCCCTTCCGACGTCGAAACTAATGAGACCATATCGCACATACCCAGTTTTCCAATCATGATTTTCATGTTCCACGAGAAGCAAAACTACTTTTTAAAGGGCCATACGCATCTCAGTCGGTGCAATCTGCAGTTGATCAAAGGGTGCATTTCACCGGTAAGTAACACCGCAGAATCGCATGCTTTACAGGTACCGAGTATGAATGAAGCTTCACCTCTATCAAAAAATGAAAAAAACCATGAATGAAGCCATGCTCTTCGCCATGAATTATCCATCTTTGTTGCATGCGATACGAGAAATCTACATTGATTGATCTACACACGATCGCTACGATAAGTTGCTGGCTTCAGGTACCCCAAGAGAAAACGATGCAAAGAGTGTTACACCAAGCCACCACTGCAACAATCCTGCAGCGGCACCTTCCGTTTCCAGCATCATTTTTATCCCCCTTCAACCATCAAATCATATGGTTACTAAGAAAGGACTTAGATTAAAAACTTGAAGTTGCCAAAATTGTCCAACAGATTGCACTTTCAACCAAAAAAAAAAAAAATCCTAAGAAGCTAAAGGACTCTGGTACAATGAGTTCATGGAGTTTGATGAGCATTTAAACCCGTAGCTTAAGAGATCACTCTCAGAGAAATTTCAAGTGGTAAGGATCCATTACCAAATCTCACTTTAAGTTTGCCAATTTGTTGAATATAATTCCTAATTAAGCAGAAAGAAAGATCAGTGTTGGTACAAGATAATAACATACCCTATTCCTAAAATCAGGAGTTCAACTAGAAAAGCTATTGGTCTCCATGAATTTTCTCTCTTTCAGTTGGATTCGGACCATATTGCATGCCAAACTCAGCAGCTAACATCCGCATGTCAGGTGTGATCTCCCAATTGTTCTTTTGATCCCACTTTGTATGAGGGGGTTGAGTTCCACATCTCTCAAGTCCACCAACACTATCAATCTGGCTCTGTATATCTTCCAAATCCTCAGCAGCAACCGCTTGCCTTTTCCCCATCTCCACGTCAAAGCTTGTTTTGGGGATCTCTGGACTCGTGGTTGGCCCCACCGAAACCGGATTGTAAACAGAAGATGTCTCCCCCTTAACCTTTGCCCTGAAATTATTTTTGGAAGGAGGTATTTTGGAGAAAAATATCTCCCAAAGATTACCCGTGCAACCCCGGTTATAAGGATTCATCTTGCAATCATATCGATATCGGAAATTCTCGTAAGTTGTCTGCACCAAAAAAAGTGATTTTTCTGTAATCAGATGTAAAGAGGACAGCTAAAGCAAGTCCAAACATCTGTAGGCATAGAGAGAAAGGAACCTGATTGGTTATGATTAAATAAAGATGAAATCCAGTGAGGCCTCCAACAAACCATGCGGCTATGAATGTGTAGACTATAAGAATTCCTGACACGGGAGACTTAACAAGAGCTCTCCAAAGATCACACTGATATTCATCCATTATCTTGCTGATGTTTACCCAGCAGAAAGCAAAGACATACAGGCAGAGCAATGTCGTCGAAGAAATGAACATAAAAAAGAATCTGTAATTCCTCTGCAGAAAAAAGCAGTTGATATGTCAGGTATAGCAACAGAACTAAGGCATCTCAAATGCGGAGAGCCAGCGGAATACCATAAGAAAACAACTTTATAAACCACCTAAACTGATCGTTCAACCTGATTTCTATCATGAAATTTAACCATTAGAGGGCACAAGTGCACTCTTTCGCCGTATATTCATTCTCTTTGCTTAGTTTCATATGTCTAATTCAAAAGAGTGGAAGACACGAACAGCTACTTCCAAGTAATACGTACCTTCCCGATGCATTGTCCCACCCACGGACAGTGGTGATCAAACCGCTCAACACAGTTATTACATATAGAGCAGTGAGAACATCTTGGTGGACGGTACAGCATGCATGTTTGACAGTATTTGACTTTGACGACCATTCCCCTGACAGTAACATCTTTGGTAGGTGGCAGACTAGGAGCACTGATCCTACTTCCTGACCAATCTGCAGATAGATTGGAACCATCAGCTTCATCCTCTAGTTCTGGAGGGTGTAGACTACGAGGAATAATGCCTGGATCTCTTCCTGATGTGAGGAACAGGAGGATGACAATCTGCAGTTTAACAAGTCGATCAGATGCTGAAAGTATTAAATAACGCAAGTATAGGCCATTTCAGTTATCATATAATATTGAGTAAAGATTCTGTAAGTTGACCCATTCCATCAACCATCTACTTAAACTGAATATGATCCTCATTTAGTAATGTTAAACTATTGAAAGCTAATCCTAAATTTCAGCGAGCCTTACTGGGGTCATCTTGAGATTTCAAATTCGAAAATTACTCTTATTGTCATTCAAATGCTGACAAAAATGAAATTTCACGGAAGAATTTCAATGCTGATCATTTCCTGCAAAATAGACCTGAACATATTTTGCTTCAGATTTCAAAGGAGACTGAGCAACGAATTCAGTGCATAAGTACTCACGTATAGTGTGAAGACGGCACTTATAGCCACAATGAGAATGCCTATGTGGTCATTGAACTCGTGAAAGAGCCTTTGGGAAACAAATGTGCAAAACAGAATGACTGGAGTCACAATTAAGAACACCGTCAGGAGTAGCGACCTTGCATCTGGGCCAAATATAAGTCTGCCTCCACAGCAAAATCTCTGCAAAACATGTAAGAGAAGCAGTTAAAACTTTTGGCTTGAGAATCATGTGGATGCGTTCGACGCACAGCCGCCTAGTATCTCCAAACTAACATAAATAAAAGGACCAGACCGCAAGTACGCAAATTTGCAACAGATAATATTCGCATCCTTGTGTCGAAAAACATGCCGGGATGGAAAAAGAAGACCCATGTGCACCGTGAATCGATAAGTTTTCTTCTCGAAAACACTCTCCGGGCTCCCGAAGACTGATACTCCGAGTTACCATAACAACAGAGTACCATTGAATTGCGGGTTCTAAAACTGAAAGTTCCTCACTTTCTCCATAATTGCCAGCACAGTTTTAAAGGAGGTCATAATTCGAGAAATACCATAACAATGGCAGGTAATCGAGCACAAATCATTGTCAACCAAAGCGCAGGTAATGACAAAACAGCAAATTTAACAAGAAGAGCATGGAGGGGCGAGCTCACATTGCTTCCTTTCCACGTTTGATATACACGTAACGACGGCCCGCCGTCGATGATCCGCCGGTTAGATTCTGAAAGATGCGGAGGCAACGCGTTGGGATACATTCTATCCTGCATGTGTCGTTCACCGCATCCGATCTCCTCCTCCTCCTCCTCCTGTCGTTCTTCCCCCTCTCTTCTACGCGTCGCGCGCACGGTCGGAAACGAATTGCGTCTCAGCAACGCATCCCACAGAGCTCCACGAGAGTTTCTTTACGCGCTAGCCTCCTCTCTGATCTACAAAATGCGCGCCGGAATCCCCCAAAAAAACAGAAAAAGGAAAAAGAAAAAGCTCGCGTCGTCAGCCACAATTCGCGCCGCGGTCGCGTTCCGGAAGCAGAGATCTAGAGCGGCGGAAACCGAACGAATCGACGAAAGCCGCCGGAGCTCCCGTCGGCGGCGTTACCTGGAGGTCGAAAGGAGAGAGGAGGCACGGCGGCCGAGATTAGCGAGGGAGGGACGGGGGAATCGAGAACGCGCCTGTCGCCGCGCGACGACGAAGAAGCTCCTCCTCCGATGCGCCGGATCAAAAAAAAAGTTAGAAGGCTCGGCAGAAACGGAGGCGAAAAAAGGAGCTCCCCCTATCGATCTCTCTCTCTCTCTCTCTCTCCGATCTCAGCCCGCGCGAAACGAAAACCAGGGAGGTCAATGTGGCACGAGACGGGGGCTCCGCGAGACGGCCAAAAGGGAATGCGTTGCGTTCCCCACGAGCCGAGGCGATCCACAGCGAAGCGCGAACTCGGATCGCCGATCTTTTGCTCGTTTCTCGCGGCGGGGGAGGAAGACAGGTGGACGAAGCTCCTTCTCCTTCGCTTCTCTCTCTCTCTTCTTTCTCTCTCTAGGTCTGCGTATGGATTTTACAGTGAAGCTGTTGAGGTGACGAGGGTGGAGGAGGAGGGAAGGAGGAGGACAGCAAAGGAGACTGACACTGGTACGGACGTACAGACTCTCAATTGCCTTTCTCGCTGTGCTTTGTGGCGACGTTCATGGTCTTAATTATTTCCTCTTTTTCTTTCTCCCCCCCCCTTTTCTTTTTTTCGTTTTCGCCATTTTGGCATTTCTTTTTTCAGCCTCCGGAATTAAAGCTTCCTCTTTCTTTATAAACAATGAAAAAAAAGCAAAAATTTTGATGCAGTGTTTTTTTCTCCCTTTTCTGTAGTGATGTATGTAATGAATGTTGTAAAGAAAAAGTGATAATAATTTTAATTAAATAATCTAAGTGTGTCTAATGAGCGTCCTGATCGCTAAGGACGCATACATGACAAAATTTCAATTTTCTTATTTCTTAATTTTTCTGTTTTTTAGAATAAATTTGGAGCAGAAATCTATTTGGTAATACATTTCTTTTTTTTATAACAAATTTTTATTCTATAAATAGATTTGAAGCAAAAATTAAAATTTTTAAATTTTTCTATATCAAATTTGAGAAATAAAAACTATTATCATCGTTTTACTCTCGTTATCATCTATTGTCCACCTATCACTCGTGGGATGACAAATGCTCGTCGCCAGTTGCCTGTCGCCTGTTGGCCACCACTGGACACCGCCCGCCCACTCGCCTTAGGCACCAGTTGTCGCCCCTATAAATAGAGATTTTATTTTATTATCAAACGAATTTTCATTATTAAAACAAAAATTTTAAGTCGTTATCAAACGCATCTTTGCTCAAAAACTCATCTCGGGAGTAGAAATTGATTTCTTCCTAAAATTTCTTCATATACGCCCTAATAGCAATCCTCGTAGTTTTAATTTCTTTTCTTTTTAATTTAAAGTACCACCTTTTTCCTTCTTTTTTTTTTTGGTAAAGAAAGAAATTAAGTTATAATAAACCTTTTTTCCTTTTTTTTATTTTGCCATATTGCAATTTTTTTTTCAGCCTGCGGAATTAAAGTTTCCTCCTTCTTTTTTTTTTTTTTTTTGGTGACCAAGTTTCCTCCTTCTTTATAAACTAGAAAGGCAAGAAAATTTTAATACAATTTTTTTTTGTAAAAAAACTGATAATAATCTCGATTAAATACGCTAAGTGTTTTTAATGAGCGTTCCTCGTTGGCTCGTTGGTCGCTAAAACTTAATAGCAATCCTCAAACTTTTAATTTATTTTCTTTTTGATTTAAAGTCCCGCCGTAGTTTATTTATTTTTTCCAGCTGTTTTTTAGGCTTTTTTTCTCGTGGAATGACCCGGATGGTACAGCTGGCAAAGTTCAAGGGTCTTGAAAAAGAGGAGGAAAAAAAAATGTGCGCTTATTTATCCTTTTCGGCTTTTCTTTCCTCCTTTTTTTTTTTAACTTAATTCCCTCTTTTAATGCACGGATTGGTTTTGCAAATTAGATTTTTTTTCCTGCAAAGCATGAATAAAAATTAAAAAAAAAAATCCGTTTGTTTTGATTTCCTAAAATTAAGATGAAAACACCATTTTGAATTCTTGAAAATTATCGGAAATTTTTTGCCTGACTTTAATAATTTGATCTCAAATGGCTTCTATTCATATACTTATAATGGAGATTTGACTTTTTTAGCATCAGACAAAAGTTACATTTAATTATCAAAATTCTAAAATTAAAAGGCAAAAGTCATTGCAAGCCCATTGAATATAAGCAACCCTTTTTTTGCCATTGCTTTTATGGAAATGTGTCATTTTCTATCGTGCCTTTTGCACGATAATCCTCATATTTGGTCAAAAGGAAGAGTACCTCTTCTTCAAACTTTCATTAGCTCTGATGGTAACAAGTGGCTTTTTTCCTATTGACAAGCGTTTTAAGGGCATTAATTAAACTCGATAAATTTAGTAACGACACATATCACACCACATTGAAAATGAAAATATTAACACATTTTAAAAAACCCACTTATTTCGAATATAAAATACTAAATTTTTAAAAAAAATTAAAAACCAATGAACCTTAACAAGTGTTCTACTCTCCTTTAAATTTTCCACGTCCGTTCTTTAGAGCTCAATTTCATTTTATTTTTCGTCGAATTCTTAAGGGCTCAATTTGCTGAGTAGACATTGCACCGATAATTGCACCGTTAAACAATGATGGTGTCTTGTTCTCGGTCTTCTTTTCCTTTATTGATGCGGAAAAACAGGCGCCCTTTTCTTTTCTTCCCTCTCCAAACAATTAAAATGGCGTCGTGTGGGGACAAAATAGCAAGATTTTTCGCCTCGGGTGGCCGAAAAGAAAAAGGGAAAAAAAAAAGACAGAGGGAAAAAGAAACCGCTGAAAAAGAAAAAGAGAGGAACAAAAGAAGCGGGACGGGTCCAAAAGATGGTCAAAAGGAGTTTCCGCGAAAGTGACTGGAGCGACGCGATCTCCGGCGTGCCTCTTTCAAAGAATCTCGCCGTTTATACGACGACGTCGCCGCGCCAACTCCACGTCCCGCTCGCGCCAAGAGAAACGCGGGAGTTTGTCGAGCCCAGAAATTCAGGATAGGCCCATTAAGAGTGGTATTCACCGGGAATTAAGGCCCAAAATCGTAAATGCTCTAATCTAATCTAAAACGTTTCGATTTGTTTTTGCAGAAAATAGGCGATTTAAAAAATATCTATCACTAAAAATAATTAGTCGATGAAAAAGGCTTTCATCATCGACAACAATATGTATCTAAATATTTTCGTAGATGATGAAAATATTTTCCATTTGTTCTTTCTCATAAGTGGTACAAATGATTATATGTAGGAAAATGTCTTCATAATCATTTACTTTCAACAAAATGAATGTGCCCTAATATCTAAGTAAAACCGACTTTCATAAACTGAGTGCATTTGATGCACTGACTGTTAATTTGGACAATTGTTTTTCTTCATATAAAAAATTCCACTAAGAAATAACCGTAATTCCATTATATGTATGAAATTAATCGTACCTTTGCTCCTTACGTACAATGCATCATGTGATCTGATCAATTGAGACTATACGAAGCATGCTATTGAATACATAGCATCTGTTTCTCTTTTATGCTTCGCAATTTCATACCTCTTAAAGGAAATGGATTTTTTTTTTAAATCAGAATGCTAATTAAATATAGAGCATTGTATAATAAATAGTCATATTATCATTTACTTATTTTTTCAACAAAAAATCCAATCACATTAACGACGAAGAATATTTAAAGTTCGAGTCTGAACATTAGTTGGGCTAGCCAATCTTATTTGTCATGTTTGACAATTCAGTGAAGCTTAATTTATTACAAAACTTCATTCGGAACGTTGCTTAGATCATGGGGGCGCACCGCTTAAATTATTATAATCTCTGACGAGTTATATTTTAAATCTTTCGAGGGACGTTACTTTTAAAAAATTTACAATATAATAAAGAAATGACGAAAGTACATAAGATGACAGATGTGATCATTAACATTCTAATATAAAATGTCAAACTGTTAAAACCATATTAACATTCTGTTGGCACATTTCTATAAAATTTTAATAAGTTTCTATTGTTATTGGTAATGAAATGAGCGGTAAATCACCTGTGCCGATAAATTGTTAGTAATTTACTAACTCATATATAAAAAGTATCGACGTTTATATGATTAATTACAAGTTTTTGACAGTTCTAATAAATTCTAAAATTTCAATCGTCAGTAGAGTTTACGATGATTTATATGGAATTATCTCCTTCAACCTAGTTGCCTAAATATTTAAGATTGTAATTTTAAAATGATATAAAAACCTCATTTCAGCATATATATATAGCCTTTCTTTTCAGGATTTCAAAATTTAAACTCAATTGGCACTGGCTTAGTGAAAAGTTACACTTACCAATTATCGTGGATCTGTGATAGACTCGTATCCAGTCACATTTCAGATTTTCTTGAGCTTCAGTGGTCCAACTATATCTTATTTGGAAAGAATGAGTACGTAATTGTCGAGATGCGCCCAATCAAATTTACTATACTTTTCGCTTTCCATAAAATTTAAAAAAAAAAAAAAAAACTTTTGCACCCAATTCACCGAATTTTTTTTTGCGACGAAATTACCTTTCACTCAAAGTCATTCTTCAAATTTTATTAAAGAAAACAGGTTCTGCACCAATTCCAGACAAGAAATATCCAGACAAATAAGAAACAATCAAATTTACTATACTTTTCGCTTTCCATAAAGTTAAAAAAAAAAAAAAAAACTTTTGCACCTGATTCACCGAATTTTTTTTTGCGACGAAATTACCTTTTACTCAAAGTCGTTCTTCAAATTTTATTAAAGAAAACAGGTTTTGCACCAATTCCAAACAAGAAATATCCAGACAAATAAGAAAATCAACAGCTTTACTTCCACCAGGCTATATACACTAAAACTATGCTGGAATTTAACGAACAACGAGGCTTGAGAAGTACAACTATTACAAAAAAATCGAATGTAAGCAAATCATGTTGGAATTTAATCGATTACAAAGCCTAAAAATGTCAAGATAAATATACATATCATAATTTAATCGACAATTTGAATCTGGAAAATAAAAGTACCATATGGGAAAGTAAGGATAACTGGAATATGGTACATTTATTTGATTTGTGCGATGAACTATTAATAGATGAGTCGTGGTATTTATAGTGACAGTGTGATAACTGTTTCAATGTGGTTGCATTTATCTCAAACAATTTCTTGTGGTTGCATCCCTATTCCTTCACTTTTGAAAGTCTTGATGCCATGCCTTTTCAATCTTCATATCTCATTCTTGAGTGGTTTTTCCCTTAAAAACGCCTGCCAATTGCTCCATGATCTCAATTTCTTTATCCGCCGGTAACCTTGGATTTGGGACTCCATCTCGATGCTCCATACGCATTCAAAGACCTCGATGGTTTGCTACTCCTTATTCATCGGTACCTCTATTAATAATCATTAACCATTCGTTGTTGTATATCGACAACTAATTGGCAGTGATCACCAAAGTGCGCTATCGATGTATGCTAATGCCAATTGCTAATATCGATATTGGTTCTTGTGGCCGTCAATGATGTATCGCATGCATGACAATATTCGTACATTAGTCACATGCTTATCTATGACAATATTCATCAATGATGCGTTCGTATGAACCGGTTGCAAAGGCTATGAAGTTTTTCGGCTGTGTGATATTGGAACATATATTTTAACATAAATATCCTATTTCATACGAGATTATTCTTTATCTTGACAAAATAAAGATGGAGTCTTGGTCCATATTATATAATTGACGTAAAAAACAGTGACTCGATAATGATAAGATATTATTTCAATTGTAGTTGTTATATAAGGGGAAATTTAATTCATTGTATAACGAGATAAAATAATAAAAATCTTCCAAAAAAACTTAAATTAGAATTTCGAATAATCGCTAATCTTCGAAAAACTCACTGAAATTAGTATTTCTTTTTGTTGAGTAAAACCCATGATATATAACAAGGTAAACACAAATCATAGTTGAAAGTAGAATTAGGGGGGTGGGCAAGACAAGTACTCCCAGATTCGGTGAGCTTGAGGATCGGCCGATCTTGCTTGAGCTTGCCAAAGGTTCGCCGGGCTCTGGCAAGCCGCGAGCTCGCCGGATCTCGCAGTGGAGCTCGGGCTCGCCTAGATCAGAAGCCTGAGCTTCGCCGCCAGATCCGCCGAGCTCGCGGCTCGCCAGAGCCCGACGAACCTCTGGCGAGGCTCGAGCCCCGCCCGGCTCGTTGGATTTGGTGGCGACTGGCCAAAGCCAAAGAATAAGATGAAAATGAAATAAAGAAAAGAAAAAAAGAAAAGGAAAAAAAAACTCGATTTAAAAAAAAAAAGCATAAAAATAAAACGAAAATGTATTAGTGAAAAGAAGCAAGATGGAATAAGTTATGGAAGATGTTTTCCACTTTTGCCTTTAAAGGTTGTTTTTTTCAATGATGGAAAATATTTTCCTTGACTAGTTCATTTTTCTGTGGAACGAACGCTGGAAAATCCGGAAAACGTTTTCTTATAAGTCATTTTCGGCAAAACGAACGGACCCTAAAAGGAGGAAGGATTAATCCGTTGCATATTAAAATCTCATTTGTCAATCTCAGAAGCAAATTCTCAAGAAAAATTCTATTCTCGTGTCTTCACGTAGACCGAGAGTTTCGCATTATGATTCCATGAAAAACACAACATGACACGCGTAACAATAATGGATGAGCTTGTCAATATTAAATTGTGCAAAGTCTAAAGTAAATCCCTCGAATGGGTTGTAGACCCATTTTTTAGCTAATTTTTTACGTGCTAGATTATTATATAAGTAGATTACAAATGGGTTTAGAATTATAAAGTTCAAAGTAATATAAATATTAAATGAGTCTATAGCTTACTTAAACTCAATTCATCCCCATAACTTTATTCTCTCTCTCACCTCCACTCGATACTGCGCTCGCTCACTTCGCGCACTCATCTCGGTTTAAGTACAAATTTTTCTAAATTTGATTAAATACAAAAATATCTTAGCAAATACAGGTGGGGCCAAGTACGCGTCTCTACAGATCAATCGGATTTAGATTATTTTCTATCCGATCCACTCGTTTGACGGGGGTTCCAAGCAGCAGAATCTCCATACGGCATACGGGAGCTAATCACGGCTCAACTTGCGATATAATAGTGCTACTACCGCTTGCATTATTGGGATCAAAACCATCTTTCTGCGAGAACATGCAGCGTCTCAAAAAGCAGACACGGTTCCGCCTTTTCTTTTGCGTCCGAAAGGGGAAGGGACAAAAGCAGACATGATTTTCCCCCCTTAATTCACTGTCCACCGTCGAATCGGCTCCATCTTCGCAGCGACGTGAGGCTGTAAAATTGGAGGCCACGTTCCCATCGGGTTCCCCCTGCTTTTCGCTTTGTCGGTGGCAGAGCATCTTTTTCTTTTGCCAAGGATCTCAATTTTTGCCAATGGCAAGAGTCATTGGGTTAATTCCAATTACTTTACCTAAAGGCACGATATTCGATTTTTTTAGATCGCCGGTGCCGTCCATAGAACAGTTGTTTATGTATAAAGGTGTTAAATGATTACTCCATGAATTGCTGATATAATCATATCAAAATAAGTCGGGAGAGATTATTAAGAAAGTCTTAAACCTATTACATTTGTCTTGATTCAATTATAAACATTTTAATTTGATTAATTAAATTATAAATCTTTTGGTGATTTGTCAATATAGTTTATTCAGTCAATTTTAACTGAAACCGCTCACATAGATGGGGCTATCTTTATATGGCACGACCCATGTTGGTGTTGGCAATTTTTAAATAATTTGTTTGATTTTTTTTTTCTTTCTTTGTTTCTCTATTTTCTTTTCGCAGGTAGCCAGTTGCCTTGCTTAGGTGATGGCCCTTAACTCTTTTTGGCCACTAGCAACAAAAAAGCGAAAGATAGAAAAAAAAATTAAAAAAATATAAACTTCAAGCATTCACGTCAACGATTTTCGGTTGAATTATATTGGTAAATTATAAAAAATCTTAGAATTGAATTGACAAAATTAAAAAGTTTAGAATTGAATTGGTATAAATATAATAAATCTAGGATTTTCTTGATAATTTTCTCAAATAAATTGCTAATTTTGACTGTAAATCACTAACATAAATGAGGTTGTCTTTATATGGTATGACCCGCGTTGGTGTTGACAATTTTTAAATAATTTTTTTAAATTTTTTTCTTTCTTTCTTTCTTTCTCCATTTTCTTTTACAAGTAGCTAGTTGCCTTGCTAGGGTGATCCCCCCAACTCTTGCCCTTAGCTGGCAATCGGCCACTAGCAAAAAAAAAGTGAAAGATAGAAAAGAAAAGAAAAATAAATTATAAACATCAACGTTGGTCTTATCACATAAGATGGTTGGCATTTACGTCAACGATTTTCAGTTGGACCATATTGGTAAATTATAAAAAAAATTAAAATTTAATTGACAAAATTAAAATGTCTATAGTTGAATCGGTATAAAATATGTTTATGATTTTCTTGATAATTTTCTCAAATAAATTGCTACGTGGTTTGGATTCTCATCATCAAATATCTACATTGTTACCATTTCAGATCTCGAATATAGAGAAAAATAAATAGCTTTTAAAGCATAGCGTGATATATTTTGAACTACTTGTTTTGCCTAAAAGAAAAACCCTAAAACCAAAATAAAGAAGGTCGCTCGAATAATCCCGACGCACGTCACGTTCTCCTTCTTTCGTTTTCCCTCAACTTTTTTGCCTTTTTTCCATCAAACCACTGTCACCCCACTTCCAAAATCGGGCAGCTCCCTTTTTCCCCCATGGCTTATATATAACCAAACCCCATGTGAAGTACTTTCTCAAGGCTCCCTCCATGCAAAGCAATGCAAAGTGGCTACACCCCAACACTCGCACTTAAACTAGTCTCTCGACACAGCTCGATCTAAGAGGAATCCTCAGCGCCGTTCTCTTTCCAGTTTCATCGCCCGTTCTGACGAAGCTTTTCTGTCTTCGTCCATCTCCGAGGGTTTTTTCTGTCTTCTGTCGTCAACCACATGCGCAGAAATTAAACCAGAAGAAGAGAGAAAAGCGATATGAAGAACAAAGCGTCCGCTTTTGTGAAACGCATGGTCTCCGTCCTGACCTCCGTCGCCAAATCCAAGTCTGCGGCCATCAAGAGCAAGACCAGCGCGGTGAAGGGCCGCCTCATGCTCTTCTCGCTGATGAACAGCCGGAAGGTCCTGTTCTGTTCCATCTCCAACAAGATCCACAGCCTCCTTGGCCACGGCGACGAAGACAGTGACGACGAGGATGATGTCGACCAAAGCAGGGCCCTAGTGCTGTACGAGGCCAAGGCCAACGAGGCGCGGCCTAGCACAAGCAGCACCGCATTATACGGCGGATACAACGACGAGAGTGATGACGACGATAAGTATCCGGACCTGAGGCACTCGCTCTTCGATGAGGAAGACGACGATCTCGATGACGCCGACCCTGGTGGGTCGGTGATTGACCTGGTGAAGAACGCGAAGGAGGAAGGAGGCGAGTTCTGCCTCGAGGACGAGATCGACCACATTGCGGATCTGTTCATCAGGAGGTTCCACAAGCAGATGCGGCTGCAGAAGCTGGAGTCGTTCAAGCGGCTCCAGGAGATGCTAGGGCGAAGCGTTTGAAGGAGGAGGAAGAATCGTCATCGCACGTTGGCTCATGGATCGAGGAAATATTTGTTATGCTTCTAAGTGGTTTATATTCCATCTTCTCCTCGGATGCACCGAACTTATATGAGCTTAAGGCACCAAAATCATCACATTTATAGTTGCGATGCACTAAGTTCACATGAATCCGATGCAATTTCTCTTGTTTAATTTGACTAGAAAGGCAATCGGTGTATGTAAATTTTCGTTTACGAATAAAATCTCGGCCTTGACTATTCTTGTAAAGCTAGAAAATCGTACTTAGATGCCAAGGACCTTTGCTATCGCTAGTGATAATTTGCCGCGACTAATAATGGTATGGGCGTTCATTTCGGCTACTCAAAAGAGACACCCCGCTGCGAGTGAAAAAAGAAAAGAAAAAATGCTCGAGTAGGAAAACTTTTTATAATTGATGGCTTTCTAGATGACGTGAATGTCTTGATGACTGAAGATTCTCTAATTATTTATACTTAACGAGTGGTCATAATTATAAAAGTTAATGCAGATTAGTGTCTGGCTACACCAAGATTATAACTAAATAGGTTCTGGTGATCATTGGACATTTAA
Organism: Eucalyptus guilfoylei; assembly: GCA_016097605.1. Taxonomy (NCBI): domain Eukaryota; kingdom Viridiplantae; phylum Streptophyta; class Magnoliopsida; order Myrtales; family Myrtaceae; genus Eucalyptus; species Eucalyptus guilfoylei. Next base: position 28,580,077 of record CM027861.1, read on the forward strand.
AGCATCCGAATTTGTTCTCTCTACTTTACGTGGACTCGATGGTTTCTCATGTTCCGCGTTGTAGACTTTTGTTTCATCCATGTTCTCACATCATACCAAGTCCACTTGCAATGCGCATGCTATCAACATTTTAGAATAGCAGATCGCTCCCTTGCTGTTGAGCGCTGAATTGGCATTATCATATCATATTTAGATCTCTCAAGCAGATGAATTGGCTTTGACTTAGTTGGCTCATAAATGGTTTGACCCAAATTGACATAAAATTATTCATGACTTGCTCATTTGCAATGTAAATTTCTCAACTATAACCGACCCGATTTATATCACTAAAATTCTTCCATATTTAACCTAATCTAAGATAATTTGTTTCTTATGATTTTTTAAAAAAATTAGCTAAATTACTTCTATGCAATGCAAATTTAGTGGACAATATTTATAAATTTTTTAAAATTAATTTTCTTTTCCTTATTTTTTTCTTTTACCTTCGGCGAGGGCTTCGCGGTCATCAAATGGTGTTGGCGAGGTCCGACCGCACCTTGCTGGACTTCATAGGGGAAAAAAAGGGGAAAAAATAAAGAAAATAAATAAATAAATTACAAAAATTGGCCTAGCATATCTTTTATATGCGATGTGACACCTGGAAAGGTAAATACCTCGTAAATGGTTTAAACCTAAAGTAAGTTGTAAATGGGTTCACAATGGGCCTATTTAGAACCCACTTATTATGGCCTATTTATTTTGTAGACCTATTTTGCTGGCCTTCAAATTTTGTTATATCTCACTTAAATGCTCTTGGATTTATTTTGACAGGTCTAGTCATAATAAAATATATCTGTAAATCCATGGGCTGATGTAAGTAGTTTAGAAATGATCCTTAACAACCTAATTTGTCTTTTTTACCGCCGAATGTAAATAATTCCATATATTCATCGTGCACTCGGTCTAGGCTCAAATCTTACCTAACTCTCGAGGTTAGCAAAGAATTTTACAAGCCTAGAGTTCATCCCCCTAAAATGGGTTTTTCTTGTTATCAAAAAGTGATAATTTTTACCCACCCCGCTGTGGACGGCATTCCCCCCTCTTTCGACTGGGGGAATTCGAGTCACCGCAGTCGCATTTGCGGGACTTAAGTGCAGCGCCGTGGGAGGTGAGTCCCCACGCGAGCGTCGCCCCGGATTTACGTCGCCGGCTGCCGGCTGTACGGCAGTTCTCGAGTTATCAAAAAAAAAAGTGATTATTTTTCCTTTCATATTGTTGCTATTCGCCACCGCGATCAACTAGCTATGGACGCCATCTATCAGCACTCTCGCGATGTTTGAAGGAAATCTACGTATCGTGAACTAAACTGAATGCCGAGAAATTCCATCGTCAGTAATCTGAAACGTTAACCACTGGAAATCCTTTTCGTAGAAACAAAAGATTTGGTTTTTTTTTGCCAATATCAACGTTTTATGCAATCGGAACTTCGAATGGGCCGAGTTGAGCAAATGTCCATCAAAGTCTCGGATTCCAGATCAGCACCTTTCGGGCCCAACAGGTAAAAAGAGCCCAATAGGCCCAAAACCCACTCTACGGACCCACGACCAGTCGTCGTCCTCGGCGTCGCCACGTCCGCCTAATTGGCGCCAAAAGTTCCCGCCAAAACAGGCCCCCCCCGCTTCTCCAAGGAGATAGAGAAATGCCCTAATCCAAGCCAAGCGCCACACAGAACAACCGCCACAAGCACGCCAGCGCTCCTCGCCTCTCTCTCTCTCTCTCGATCGATCGGGAAGATGGCGAGCGACGGCGACAACTCCGGCCACCCGACTCCCCCCGGCAACCCGCCCTCGACGCCGGACTCGCCCGCGTTCAACACCGACCAGCTGCCGTTCAACACCAGCCGCACCTCCGAGAACTTCTCCACCGATGACGAGGCCTCCGTCGACCCCGACATCGTCCGCGACGAGCCGGAGGAGGTCGAGGAGGAAGAGGAAGGAGAGGATCTGTTCAACGACAACTTCATGGAGTCAGTTCTTCGGATCCCCTAATTTCGCCCTCTCGTCGTGTCTGCATCTGTTTCCCGGGCCTCGCTGACGGAGTGGCTCTCGGCTGTGTTTTCCTTGGTTTGTTTCTGATGTGCAGTGATTATCAGAGGATGGACGAGAACGATAATTACGAGTCGGTTGGGCTCGACGAGTCGTTTGAGGACGAGAGGGACTTGGATCAGATCATGGCCGATCGCAGGGCTGCCGAGGTTGAGCTCGAAGGCCGCGATGGCCCTGTCAATAATCGCAAGCTCCCTCAGCTTCTCCACGACCAAGGTATGTATAAATATGTTGTGGTTAGATTTCCAAATTTGGCGAGGGTTTGGCAATGTAGCACCAGCTTTATGCTTGTTAACTCCGTGCGTTGAAGCTTCTGTTTGCGTTGAGATGTAGAGATCTCCCCGAATTCGCGAAAGAATGGATTTTGGCTTGTTCTACTTGTTTGTGAAAGAATCGAATTTGTCAATAAGTCCCCACGAAATGATTACTACTACGTGAATTCTTGTCTCCTGACTGAAATTTGCCGCCACAGATACGGATGATGACAGCTATAGACCTTCAAAGAGACATAGAGCTGATTTTAGGCGCCCAAATAGGCCGAGAAGCACTGATGATACTGATGGCCCGCCGAGTCCACCGGGAAGATCGCCAGGGGGACACTCAAGGGAGGATGTGCCCATGACTGATCAGACCGATGATCCATATGAGGTGCTGGACTGCATCACATCCATTCTTGGATACTGATTTTTGCAAAGTGTCTCTATCTCATATTGTTCTAGGGGTCGAAATGATCTCCTTTCCTCTGACATGCTGTGAGGTACTTTTTGCAGGATGAGGACGATGAGGAAGGGGAGTTTGAGATGTACCGTGTCCAGGGAACACTGAGAGAATGGGTAACAAGGGATGAAGTCCGGCGCTTCATTGCCAAGAAATTCAAGGAATTCCTACTTACATATGTTAATTCCAAAAACGACCGTGGAGAGCCTGAATATGTTCAGCTGATCAATGAGATGGTGTCAGGTTAATATTTCATTCTACTTGAATTTATATCTAGCAAAGACCTGGAACGGAACGGGCAACTGATTGATTGTCGTGCAAGTGGTGCATAATCTTTTCCAGTTAATATGTGCTCCAGCTAGTCAGTGTTCCTTTTTCCTCATATATCTCCCTTTTTGCAGCCAATAAGTGTAGTCTGGAGATTGACTACAAAGAATTCATATATGTCCATCCAAATATTGCAATCTGGCTGGCAGATGCCCCTCAACCTGTTCTTGAAGTCATGGAAGAAGTAGCTCAGAAAGTTGTATTTGAATTACATGAAAAGTATAGGAACATCCATCAAAAGATCTATGTTCGTATCACAAATCTACCTGTTTATGATCAGATACGTAATATAAGGTAAGAAGGGACTGCAATGACGCAGTAGATGTTTCTTATCCTTCATATTCTTCTTCATGACTTTTGCTTTTCAGGCAGATCCACCTAAATACCATGATTCGAATTGGGGGAGTTGTTACTAGACGTTCTGGAGTCTTTCCCCAGTTGCAGCAGGTAAAGTATGACTGCAACAAGTGTGGGACCATCCTAGGACCATTCTTTCAGAATTCGTATTCAGAAGTGAAGGTGGGTTCTTGCCCTGAATGCCAATCAAAGGGACCTTTCACCGTCAACATCGAGCAGGTAAATAATGATCCACAGTCTTGTTTATTTAACCCCATTATTGCAGCTAATGCCAATAGGAACTAGAGTAATTAAATTTCAAGTTGTGACTGAGGATGCGTTATTGCAAAGTCGAGAAAGTAATATATGGCCTAGTTCACTGATTATTTCTGCTAGACTTTTGTTAAAGTGATACTGATGATGAATTGACTAACTGAGCTTATGTATCCATCATCCTTGCTTGTTCCAGACAATCTACCGGAATTACCAAAAGCTCACACTGCAAGAGTCTCCTGGAATTGTTCCTGCTGGCCGGCTTCCCAGATACAAGGAAGTGATACTGCTAAATGATCTGATTGATTGTGCCCGCCCTGGGGAAGAAATTGTACAGTCATCTTCTTCAGCTTTCTCTCTTGAGCTGGTGATTATAGCCTGATTTCTAATGAATTCTATTCTTCCAGGAGGTTACTGGTATTTATACCAATAATTTTGACCTATCTTTGAATACAAAAAATGGATTCCCTGTCTTTGCTACTGTTGTTGAGGCAAACTATGTGGCAAAGAAGCAAGATCTCTTTTCTGCTTACAAGCTTACTCAAGAAGACAAAGAAGAAATTGAAAAGCTGGCTAAAGACCCAAGAGTAGGTGAAAGGGTAAGTCATTGTGATCATCCCTATTCCATTTATCTGATATAAGTGACTTGGCAGATTATTGTTTATGCTCATTACTTTGCTAAACTAAACTTCCAGATTGTTAAATCTATTGCACCGTCAATATATGGTCACGAGGACATAAAAACCGCGATTGCCCTTGCTATGTTTGGTGGACAAGAAAAAAATGTTCAGGGGAAGCACCGACTGCGTGGAGATATTAATGTACTTCTCCTTGGTGATCCAGGCACTGCAAAATCACAATTTCTCAAGTAGGTGTTTTTTGAGGTCAACTATGATTTTTCTAAAATGTTGCAAAAATATGCATCAATTATTTGAGGATTTTGTTGAAGGTATGTGGAGAAGACTGGGCACAGGGCTGTGTACACCACTGGTAAGGGGGCCTCTGCTGTGGGTCTTACTGCAGCAGTACACAAGGATCCAGTCACAAGGGAGTGGACTCTTGAAGGGGGAGCCCTTGTCCTGGCTGACAAAGGAATCTGTCTCATCGATGAATTTGATAAGATGAATGACCAGGACAGGTTTGAGAAGATATATCTGACTTGAAGTTACTGGACCATGTTGTTTTTGCAATCCCCTCCTTAAAGCAGGGATATTTCGCTTTTCAGGGTGAGTATACATGAAGCTATGGAACAGCAGAGCATAAGCATATCAAAGGCTGGCATTGTCACCTCTCTCCAGGCACGGTGCTCTGTCATTGCCGCTGCAAATCCAATCGGGGGAAGGTATGCTGCAATTAGTTTACGTTAGTTGGAATAAAAACATCGCAGGAAGCAAGCACTAGTCACTAATTCACAATGCCTTGTCTTTAATGATTTCATATTCTCATATAATTTCATATAATTTTCCAAAAGGCCTATAAAGAGAGAACTGTTTTCCTTCAGAGCAGAGAAATTGTGCAGCTGTCTTCCTCCTTTTCCTTGCGAACCTGATCCATAAATAGGCATTTAAGTTTATCATCTAGAATGCTTAAGATGTAACTTGACTGCAGAAATGGAATCAAGCTTCATGTTTGATAGATTTCTTGTTTTGCAGATATGATTCCTCGAAGAATTTTTCCCAAAACGTGGAGTTGACAGATCCTATTGTTTCTCGTTTTGACATTCTCTGTGTTGTAAAGGTTTGTGTTTGCAAATGCTGCTGTTCCCCTATTATAGAATCCCATATCCAGAGTTATATGCTGACTGGAATTAAATTAACTGGCCAGGATGTGGTTGATCCAGTTACTGATGAGATGCTCGCAAGATTTGTAGTGGATAGTCATTTTAAGTCCCAACCAAAAGGTGCAACTATAGATGATCAGTCTGTAGGGGGATATGAGCAAGATAGTCAAGCCTCTGCCGTACCTGTTGATCCTGAGGTCCTAAACTATTCTCTTGGAATTTCTAGAGTAGTTTATTTTGTTGTTTGAGCTTGTTTCACCTTCCTAACCATTTTAATTTCTATATTTTTGTGCAGATACTTCCACAAGATTTGCTGAAGAAGTACATAACTTATGCCAAATTGAATGTTTTTCCGAGATTGCACGACTCTGATATGGACAAGCTTACACATGTTTATGCAGAACTTAGGAGAGAATCCTCGGTAAGTTCTCACATGTATGGGATTTACTTCCTTTTTAGGCCTTATTCTCTTTAGCAGTAACATGGATCCCCTTATTGTTCTGATATGTAGCACGGGCAAGGAGTCCCAATTGCCGTGCGTCACATAGAGTCAATGATACGTATGTCTGAAGCACATGCAAGGATGCACCTTAGGCAGCATGTCATACAAGAAGATGTGGATATGGCAATTCGTGTCCTACTTGATTCATTTATTTCAACCCAAAAATTTGGGGTACAGAAAGCTCTGCAGAAGGTATCAAACAAATTAATAATCAATCTCTTGTCTAATGCACTTTTTTTATTTTATTTCTCTTGGCATAAGTTGTGGTAATTAACCTGTTATATTTTTCTTCATGTTTCTTCTCCTTATTTATGAACTCCGCTGTTATTGTGCATAATGCATAGACTGTTGATTGTGCATATAGCATGACCATGAGGGATGCTTTTGAGTTGACAGATACCTATAGGTTGAAGAAACTTCTCTCAAAATCTCTAGCCGGTGAAGAATGTAAAATGGATTTGAATGTTTCATCAGCACTTTGTCCTATTATTTTAGCGGTCTCCTACCTTATTTGTGACTCCCACTGGGCAACTGTGTAGTCTCTGCAAACCCAATGCTAGAAACTTTGCTTGTGGTCTATTTCAGCTTTATATGATTGACACTAGCACTGACATAGATTGAGTTATATTTTGGCTGATAGGCCATAAAAGCTCATGGTTTGTCTCCTTGAAGCTCATGAAGTGGTTGGCTGACATGATTTGAGATATATCATTGCAGAGCTTTAGAAAGTATATGACATTCAAGAAGGATTACAACGAACTGCTCCTCCATCTTCTCCGTGAACTTGTGAAGAATGCACTTCATTTTGAAGAAATTGTAAACGGTACTTCTTCAAGGTTCATCACCCAAATTGACATAAAGATAGAAGAACTACGGAGCAAGGTAATTGGACCTCTGATTCACCCACCCTTATCATGTGGAGTTTTGGTCTGTAGGTGTATAAGCAGGAACCAGACTTAAATTTTTTTTGCCTCTTGACTATTATCACAGGCACAGGAGTATGAAATTTACGATTTGCAACCTTTCTTTTCGAGCACCCACTTTTCCAGAGCTAATTTTGAGCTTGATGTCGAGAGAGGACTGATCAGGCATCGTCTGCCTGGACCAGATGTTTCCTAATGACCAACAAATCCTCTGAAACTTGAAGATTGCTTAGACTTGTAGGAGCATGGTCGGAAAATTCTGGCATTGCAGTTGGCATCTGATTCGCTAAAATGCTGTATGGAGATCAAATTCCTGAGTTCAGAATGTAAGCAGGAATCCCCAAAATGCCGTTCTCAAGTGTAAACTACGGTGAATATCTTAACCTGTGTGATGTAACATCTGAAAGCTCAGCATTCAGTGTGATCATCTCCTATAAGTTAAATCTTGTGGTTCATTTCTGGAGCTTGAATGGCAACACTAATGTGCTTTGAGACATTGACCATTAATATCTCTCATTCGCTACCAAGGACCTCGGATGTTCTTTCGATCAACTTAAGAGCGGCTTGCCTGAATGAGATGTAGAGACACGAGTATCGCTTACTTCGATTTTGATGTAATGTAAGTAAGCCTTGGCCCGATCCGTAGGAAGTCGGAAATGCCCTTCAAAGGCCAAGTAGGTCTTAGTAAGATGTACAATCTGTTTCAAATCCTTGCGATAGCCATTGAGTATCATTATCGTCTCTACGTATTTGCTAAATTAAGGTAAATCCAGTTTATGTAATCTGTAAGTAAAAGGGCGAGGCAACTATCGACCAATAATTTGGGTCAGTCAATCGTAAGTACTCACATCGAGTGTAATTAATTTTTGCAGACCAAGTCTGTAGGAATTTGTAGGAATTTGGATTTCTCTGAAAATTAAATCATTTATTAAACTATTTAGGTCACGGACGGGAAACATCCACCAACTTTCTCGCGTACTAGGATGGGAAGCTGCCCGTGAAAATATCGAAAAGCCCACGTAACGGAAAGTCTACGTCAACGATGACCCGCGCACAACCCGACTACCATAATGTCCGTCACTCGATTCAATCCTCTTCCAGAAGGTTCACAAGTCACGTCAAGACTTGAGGTCTACAACCAAGCACCGAATTTTGAAATTTCTGGTTTGGCTTGGTTTGGTCATCGACCGGCGTCCAATGGCTTCTAATCCCAACTCCAAACCCCCCCCCCCCCCCCCCTGTCCACATGATAACGACATATTAAGAAATCAATAAATAAAATAATGGCATCTAGTGGATAATCTATTATTAAATGCATTAATTTATTCGATTCATCTAAATGATGTACGAAAAGTACTTCTGTAATTGCATGCATCTAATTCCGAAACATAATAGTATGCAGTGCATCGGATTTATGTCGACATGTGAATGAAACTTTTCAGGACTTGAACGCGAAATGTCACTCGTATAGAGTGGGAACGACCAGTTCTCCGAGAGCAGTATACCCGACCTCGCACGTGCAGAGCGTGCGCCTTGATTAATTGGCGAGACGATGCTCGTCCGTACAGAAAATCACTTACTTTTTTTATCTCTCTCCCAAAAATGACCTCGGGCGGCCGCTTTCGAATCTGCAGCAGCAGTGCACCGGCACAGCAAGTGCACCGGTCTTCATTTCTTCCGAGTATATATACTCGGAAGGTTCATCGTCCGTCTCGAACGCCGCCGCGGTCTCTTCCCGTCGCTTCCCCCCCGTCGATTCCAAATCGAGCGTTCCTCGACTGGTAACGGCCTCCGACCTCTTTGCTCTTTTATAGCAACTGCATCGGAGCCTTTTGAGAACCTCTCTCTGCGGTGCCGTGCCGTGCCGAGGAGCGGAGGTCCCTAGGGTTTCGCTTCGGTTTCGCTTCGGTTTCGCTTCGGTCGTCGCTGAATCGGTTGTTGCGTGTTCGGCGCTCCTTTTTCTATTTTTTTTTTCAGCGCAGTTGGCGATGGAGGGAAGCCGGATCCCTCGGCTCGTGCCGGCGGTGGCGCTGGTGCTGATTAGCTTCGCCTTTCTCCAGATCCGCGCGTCTGATGTGGTACGCGCGTGCTTCGATTGAGCTGCTGCGCTCGAGCTGTGTTTTGGTGTTTGTTCGGTGTGCGGAATCAGGACGTGTTTGTGTGCTGCCGTGGATTCCCAATTTGAGCTGATCTTTTATTTATTTATTTATTTATTTTGTTGTTGCGGTTATGTTTGGTTGTAGATCTTCTACGAGTCGTTTGACGAGCCGTTCGCGGGAAGGTGGGTGGTGTCTGAGAAGGATGACTACAAAGGTACGATTTTTGTTGCATGTACGGAAGGGAATTCGTGTGCTTACTGCAATTCGACTAGTAATGTTGACAAAGTTTGCGGTTTTGGAAATGAGTATATTCTTCAAGCGATAATTGCATTTGCCTCTTCTTCAAGCGCATTTGAAGCGTAAGGCGAGTGACCGATTTTGTTAAGTAATTGAGAAACATTTTTGGTAATGTTGAAAATGCTTGCTTGAGATATTTGTTTCTTTGCATATATGCAATTTGGAGTTCTCAAGGGCTGCATCTTATTGCTCTATAGATTGCCATTTGTTATGCCTAGATTTTATTGGCTTTTTGTGTTGTTTATCTCATCTTATTTTGTTGTCCTTTTGATACCAATTTCTTGGTTGGACGTCGTAGATTGAGGGAATCTTCTTTATGCCATTTATCTGCCCCACACCAATCTCCTATCGAACAGATGTATTTCTAACAAGTGTGTTGCTGGCATGTTGGTGCCATATATTTAACGTGCCTTGACTTTTAAGGTAAAAATCTAACAAGTGGATTTTGCAAGGAAATTCTTTTAACTTTCCATGTCTTATGAAGGCTTGATCAAGTTGAGGCTTTCGCAATTTTATTACTAATTAAGTACCATTTGAGATGTTTCCTGCTCTCAACTTGAGTTAAGTGTGACATGTGGTAATCAATTAAAACAAGATTTGAGTCCATAATGGCTCGAGTGATGGTAACATGGTGAAATTCTTAAAATATCTTCTATATGGAGATATAGGGTCTCTTTTCGACGCAAGAGAGAGCGATAGTTTTACAAAGTATATGTTGTTCTTGAACAGAGCAATGAAGCCTTTCCTCTAATGATTTCTATGTGGCTTTGATGATGGATTTCAAAAGATTTCTCAACATGTTAGTACTGGAGTATGCATATGCCTTTGGGCTTCAGAATATAATTTTCGACTAGCATTGTTGGGTGGGCTGCTGATTATTATCTTCACCTTTTGCTCTCTCTCTCTCTCTCCCCCTCCCCCCCCCCAAAAAAAAAAAAAAAAAAAAAAAAAAAAAAAAAAAAAAAAAAATGTCCTGATTGCCGAATATTCAACACACCATTTGTGGCTTCTATGTCTATCTTTTCCTGTGTTTCCTTCTCTAAAAAGAGGAGTGTCCTGTTAGTTTTGCCGGCCATATCATTTTAGGCTGCCCAATACTATTATGATTTTCATGGTGCATAGGCATGGTAAACTGTTATTCTGTTTGAAGATATCTTTTGCTTGCATAGATGAAGTATACATGAATGGGAAGATCATTGCATTATCATCCAGGATTTCCATTTGTAGTTACCATGGTGTATCCTGTGGTTCCATTACACAAAATTATCTGCATAATGTTTCATGCTTTATCGTTTGAATGTGTTATGCAGCATTGCAAACAGTTTTCTTTGTCAATTCTGCTATTAATATATGTATGATATTGGGATTCAGGTGAATGGAAGTACTCCAAAAGTGAGGGACATGATGATTATGGTCTTCTTGTCAGTGAGCAAGCAAGGAAGTATGCAATTGTGAAAGAACCTGATGAGATTGTGAGTCTTAAGGATGGGACAATTGTCCTGCAATATGAGGTTCGACTCCAGAATGGGCTTGAGTGTGGTGGTGCATACTTGAAGTATCTCCGACCTCAGGATGCTGGATGGAAAGTCAAGGAATTTGATAATGATTCTCCATATACTATCATGTTCGGACCAGACAAATGTGGTTCAACCAACAAGGTGCATTTCATTTTCAAGCACAAAAGCCCCAAAACTGGAGAGTACGTGGAACACCATCTCAAGTTCCCGCCATCTGTGCCCTATGACAAACTCTCTCATGTCTACACTGCTGTATTGAAGCCCGATAATGAACTGAGGATATTGATAGATGGTGAGGAGAAGAAGAAGGCAAATTTCCTCTCTGCTGAAGACTTTGAGCCGCCACTCATCCCGCCTAAGACGATTCCTGACCCAGATGATAAGAAGCCAGAGGATTGGGATGAGCAAGAGAAGATCCCAGATCCTGATGCAGTGAAGCCTGATGATTGGGATGAGGATGCCCCGATAGAAATTGTAGATGAAGATGCAGTGAAGCCTGAAGGGTGGTTGGATGACGAGCCCGAAGAGATTGATGATCCTGAAGCTACAAAGCCTGAGGATTGGGATGATGAGGAAGATGGTGAATATGAGGCTCCCAAAATTGACAACCCCAAGTGTGAGTCGGCACCTGGGTGTGGTGAGTGGAAGAGGCCTACGAAAAGGAACCCTGCATATAAAGGGAAGTGGCATGCTCCTCTCATTGATAACCCGAACTACAAGGGCATTTGGAAACCTCAAGAGATCCCAAATCCCGATTACTTTGAGCTTGAGAGACCTCAGTTTGATCCTATTGCTGCCATTGGCATTGAGATTTGGACAATGCAAGATGGAATTTTGTTTGACAATATACTAATTGCAAGTGACGAGAAGGTAGCAGAGACATATAGGGAAACAACATGGAAACCCAAGTTTGAAGTTGAAAAGGAGAAGCAGAAGGAGGAGGATAAAGACAGCGATTCCCCGGGTCTCTCGGCTGTCCATGTAAGTGTCGATCCCTTTTAGCTTTTGAAGTTTTTTGTTTCGCTATCTTCTACAATGGTATTCTGAAAAGGAGTTCCTTGTGTGATGCTCCCAGAAGAAAGTTTTTGACGTCCTCTACATGATAGCTGATGTACCTTTCCTGGATCCATACAAACCTAAGATCTTGGTATGACTATCGTGCCAATACTTTCAGTAACCTTAATATGCAATTTTCAACTGCTAAATTAGGTCTTTTTTCACTTAACCAATTTTTTGTCCTTGCAGGATCTTATGGAGAAGGCAGAGAAACAGCCGAATATTACGGTTGGCGTACTGGTTTCCATTGTGGTCATAATTTTGACATTTTTCTTCAAGATCCTTTTTGGTGGGAAAAAACCAGCGGTATATGCATGACCTATCTCCATTTTGCTAATTTTAGCCTGAGATCTGTTAGAACAGTCAAAGCAATTCTTTTGCTAACATTTTCCCCCCTCCCCTGCAATCTGAAGGTTAATGTGCCAGAGCCACGAGGTGAAGTGGCTCCCGAGACTTCCGACGGTCAAGGTAGCGGTGGAGACAAGGAAGACGAGGACGAGAAGGAAGAGACAGCTGCTGCTCCTCGTAGGAGATCTACCCGAAGGGAAACTTAAGCGAGTCACCTGTGAAGGGCTTTCTGTGTCATTACTCCAAATTTTGAGAAGAAGTAGTATATGTTGCTGGGCATCGATCAAAGTTGTGGTTAGATGATTTTTCGATTCTGTCATGGGTGAAAACTGAATAGGGCTATGTAGAAGCCTAGGTTATCCTGAATTACGTCTCGAAATGCTGTGTTGATGGGATTTTGTAGCAGATATTTAGTTTTATTTGGACTGGCAAGTCTTTAAAGGAAAGAAAACGTTGAAGTGCGGTTGTCGTGCTTTGTATATAATCAATGTCTCTATGCACCCACTTCTCTTTTTAATTCTGCGCGGGGGAGAAAATATTAGATGGTAAGCCCCACCACTTCAGCCACTCGTTGATTGCCACGTGTTTAGGTGGGGGCATCCGTTTCAAATAATTACGTCTTTATCCCCGTTTAAAATGTAAACCTAAGGTGTTGGTACATCACAGGGAGGACGACCGAGTGAAATGTTGGTGCGGTGTACTTGATTGTGTACGCTTGCTTTGCCTTTGTCCGGAGAGAATAATTAAGCCGGGCGCCAGTCTCTTTTGTGCTATAATTTTTTTGTGATTTTTCAAGCGAGGGGGCATTATTTCGTTGATAGAATGAAGAATAGTGGATTATCCAGCATCGACCAGAATGGGGTCGCTTTGTCACTTTGCATTTCTAGAAATCTCGAATCATTGCAAAAATCATGTACAAGCTTCTTCAGAATAAGGGTTTCCATATCACAAACGGTATTCTTTTTTCTTACTGAGCTCGTAACAACGATACTTTGAAACGATCACAAGCTTGATCGTTGGAATGGCTAAGGCGGTCCTAGAGGTGTTTGTGGAAGAAGAGTTACTGACTGAGAAAGCGATTTTTGAAACCTGCGAAGAGAACCCCCACGTGGACCCTCGGTGGCGCCTGACATGGCGGGGCGGCGGCACCGCCCGATATTTTCTCCTCCTCCGCGGGGGAGGTCTTGAAGAGGAGGTGTTCAGCGGGCCAGTTGACCATCAGCGTCACGGGATAATCAAGTCGCTGTGGGCGTACGCATGGGGAGATGCTGAATAAGCCGAGCGTCGTGTCAAACGGGGGGAGGAGAGGGGATTGGACTCGTTCAAACCTCGTTTTTGTCATCAAAAGAAAACCGGCCGTGCTTGGGCCGGCGCATTACTGCGCGGGGACGTGCATGGGATTTTCCTTTGTTGGGCCCGACATTTTCTTTAAAATAATTTTTTTTATTGAAGAAAAAAACTCAAAAAACATACGCGTCGAATATTGTACTTTTTAACTGATATCCCTAACAGGTTTATTCAAAATTAATTTTTTATTTCGCAAAACAATCCCAATATTTCTAGCCCAAATTTACTTATTGTTTCATCCAATATAACGTTAAAAAGTATATATGTCAATATATGTGCATATTTTATGTCAAATCAATCATCCTTAATGTGTATATTTTTCTGCATATTCTTATCTATTGAGTTATAATTATTTGTTCGAAATATATTTATATTTAGTTCTATGTTGTGAAATTAAGTGAATATCATTATAGACATGTTATTGCAATATATTTATAATTTCGCTGTGATTAAATTTGACAATGTAATCTACAAGCTACAATATTTTCTTTGACATTTAAAGGTTTCAAAACATGATCAAGACAAATTTAAAGCAATTGCTTATTGGCATAGGCAACCAAGCAGGATGATATCGATTTCATTTATATTCATAATTTGCTGTACTCATCCAATTGTGGTTCATTCTTATCAAGGTGCATTTGATTCGCATGAGTTGGGCTCAATGACATGATCTAATAATCAAATTACTCAAATAATCACACAAAATATGTATATATATGCAATTTTCACGAAAAACTTTCATCTTCTATACATTTGTCAAACTAATGGAAAAATACTCATCTTTTTATTTTTGCATGAATCGAATTATGCATGTGTAAACACATTCAGCACTATATTTGACTAAAAGCACTTCAATTTTTTTTATAAGTTTGCACGTTAGATAACACAATTTAGCTACTAATTTCTATAATTTCTTGCACTTTAAATAGTCTTGTTATAACAAGTAACACTCTTTTGTTTATAATGCAATATATGTGAACTCGTGATAAGATTATTTTACGATTCTATAATAGCAATGCCGAATTTTCGGATGTACTTTTAAGGAAAATGATAATACGTTTTACTCGTTCTTCCCCCCCAGACGGAAGTTCAACCAAAAAAATAAAAAATAAATAAAATAGAGACGGACGAGCAGCCAACAAACTTTCTTTTTTCCCATTCCTGCCCTTACCCTTTCGTGGGTCCCCACACCGAGGACTTACTCCCTGCACCGTCGACGCCGGTGACTCTCAATCTCAGCCGTCGATGGAGCTGACTCGGAATTCCCAGCACCAGGCGGGGCCCGTGGGAGCCTAGCTGTCGTCTCCCGATTCGCCTCAGTGATGTGGCACCATCGCGCATCCGTCACTTCGCTCGTACTTAAGAGCGCAGACGTCGTCGCCTCTGGAGAGAAGCTCGCATCAAATCCTCTCCAAACTTCGATCCGATCGCGTCCTCCCGATTCCGATCGTTCGTCGCTCATCACGGTGAGCAATCCGTCCCTCCGTCGCCCTGGATCGAGCTCGATCCCTCTCGATTCCGGTCGCTAGGTCGTTACTGAGGCCGACCGGCGCTTAGGGTTTTTGATTCCGGCGGCGATTTTTCTTTCCGTTGGTTCATTGAGGTTGATTTTTCGTTTTGTTCAGGTGCTGGGATGATGGAGGGGAGGCGGAGTCGCCTGCTGGCCCGGGCGCTGACGGTGTTGCTGCTCAGCTTCCAGATCTGCGCTTCCGACGTGGTGCGTACTCTTCGAGCGGGCGTGCACGGCGGGTTCCGTCGTGTTTCGTTTTGTTGGCCGTTGTGGATTTCGGGCGGCGCGCGTCTGTCTTTTTTTGACGGGAGTTGATTTTTTTTGGTCTTTTGGTGATTTTGTAGATCTTTCACGAATCGTTCGACGAGTCTTTCGAGGGACGGTGGATCGTGTCCGAGAAGGAAGAATACCAAGGTACGGATTCCGTTTTGGTGGTCGACCCTTTGCGCCGTTGCGCTTGTCAGTTTATTTGGATGTGCTTTCTTCCTTTTCGAGGATGAACGTAGTTATGCTCCCGTGATAGTGACGTCCTTTAATAGAAATGCTCCAGCGAAATGTCATGTATGTTGCCCTGTGCGTGCTTTCTGAAGTTCTGAGAGGATGCATTACTCATTTGAGCTTTCGCTCTTTATAGCTAGAACTGTAGCTATTTGTTGCTTAGGTCTGTTGGTACGAATACGAATGGTGTACATCAAGTAAATTGTAAGATTTTGGAAAGGTAATGGAAGATTTTGTTAAGGAAAGCAAGCTTTTTTTAGCATAGCACATCTTGTGATTTTAATTAATTTGATGTTTTCAAGCCATTGTTACAAATAACAATCGACAATGGTATCAAGAAGAGTCTAGGATGGCATGAGCCATGGGGAAGTGTAGTGGTGGTACATAATCTTGGTCAATGATTTATTTTCTGCTACATTAAACTTATCAAGTTTTTAGTGTACCGATGTTTTCCTCTTGTGGTCTGGAATTTGACTTTGAGATTATTATGGTCAAATAAGCTGATGTGTTTGAAGCACGTATTATAGCCACGGACACTGACATGGTCATTTAGACATTACAGAATACACTGTGCTCTTGAGAATTTTATGTATCTGTAGAAGCCTTGTAGGTATAGCTGTTACATAACTTCAAACTTAGTGTCTTTACCTACCTTGTATTTAGGTGTGTGGAAGCACTCCAAAAGTGAGGGACATGATGATTATGGCCTTCTTGTCAGTGAGAAGGCAAGGAAGTACGCGATTGCGAAGGAGCTTGATGATGTTGTGAGTCTTAAGGACGGAACTGTAGTTCTACAGTATGAAGTCCGGCTCCAGGACGGGCTTGAATGTGGGGGTGCATACCTGAAGTACCTCCGTCCACAGGATGCTGGATGGAAAGTCAAGGAATTTGATAATGACTCTCCATACACTATAATGTTTGGGCCGGATAAATGTGGTGCTACCAACAAGGTGCATTTCATTTTCAAGCACAAAAATCCCAAAACTGGGGAGTATGTTGAACACCATCTCAAGCACCCTGCATCTGTGCCCTTTGACAAACTCTCTCATGTCTACACTGCCGTATTGAAGCCTGATAATGAACTGAGGATATTGATAGATGGTGAGGAAAAGAAGAAGGCAAATTTCCTCTCAGCTGAAGACTTTGAGCCGGCACTCATCCCACCTAAGACAATTCCCGACCCAGATGATAAGAAGCCAGAGGATTGGGATGAGCGAGCGAAGATCCCAGATTCTGATGCAGTGAAGCCAGATGATTGGGATGAGGATGCCCCGATAAAAATTGTAGATGAAGATGCAGTGAAGCCTGAAGGTTGGTTGGATGATGAACCCGAAGAGATTGATGACCCTGAAGCTACAAAGCCTGAGGATTGGGATGACGAGGAAGATGGTGAATGGGAAGCTCCCAAAATTGACAACCCCAAGTGTGAGATAGCACCCGGTTGCGGTGAGTGGAAGAGGCCAATGAAAAGCAACCCTGCATACAAAGGGAAGTGGCATGCTCCTCTAATTGATAACCCGAACTATAAGGGCATCTGGAAGCCTCAAGAGATCCCGAATCCTGACTACTTTGAGCTTGAAAGACCCAACTTTGAGCCGATAGCTGCAATTGGTATTGAGATTTGGACCATGCAAGATGGAATCTTGTTTGACAATATCTTGATCGCAAGTGATGAGAAGGTGGCAGAGTCATACAGGGAAACAGCATGGAAGCCCAAGTTCGAAGTTGAAAAGGAGAAGCAAAAGGAAGAGGATAAAGCCACTGATTCTGATGGAGGACTCTCAGCCATACATGTAGGTTCCTTATTCCCTTCAGCATTTGAATTTTGGTTTTGCTGATTAGTAGTGTAGTATCTGATTTACATCTTGAATGATGCTTCCAGAAAAAGGTATTCGATGTCCTTTACAAGGTGGCGGATGTTCCTTTCTTGGAGCCATACAAACCTAAGATCTTGGTATGTAGGCGAGCTTGGACATGGCCATTTTATATAGCTTAGTTGGTAGTTTGCTTACTCAATTCCGTTAGGTTCATTTACTGAATCTTGTATCTGCAGGAACTCATCGAGAAAGCTGAGGAACAACCAAATATAGCAATTGGTGTACTTGGGTCTATTGTGGTTGTCATCCTGACGGTTTTCTTCAAAATCCTCTTTGGCGGCAAGAAACCAGTGGTATGTTCTCAGTACTTGTGAATTGTTTCTAACAAACTATTACGAACTTTTCCTGGACCAATTTATACTGCACGATTGAATGGTCTTCGATCTCATTCCTTGCCTATGAATTTTGAAGGCCAATGTACCGGAGCCACGGAGGGAAGCGGCTGCCGAGACTTCCAACAACCAAGGTAGCCAAGGGGACAAGGAAGACGAGGATGAGAAGGAAGATGCAGGTGATGCCGCTGCTGCTGCGGCACCTCGTAAGAGGCCTAACAGAAGGGAAACGTAGAGTCAGCACGGGAATATAGTTGAATGTCTATCCTCTCTGAATGGTTCCCACCGTTGTCACTGATTATTCAAGTCTCTCTCTAGGTTTTCGGAGATTTGCTTATCGAGCTTTTTTCAGGCCTATTTGGTTGTTATAGTTATTTTAGAAGTTTGATAAAATTTTGACGATGAGAAACATTGGAAGTGTATTATTTCTGATCTAATTGTCCTTCATGCGGTTGTACTTTTCCTCGAGGCCTCTCAATTGCTCGTGTTCGCGTATTGCATGGGATGGTCATGATTGGCGATCTTGAATGAAGGTTAGAAATGGCTCTGATGGCCCACTCTCTTTCGTATGTTATGTTTGAAACCATTGACTGCGTGTTATGGGATTATATTTCGTGCATCTGAAAGTTTACCTTTCGGAGGGAATTTGCATCTGAAAGTTGATGAGTGGAATTTTGGTAAGTGCTTGTTTCGTGATGGAGATTTGGGTTTGGGGCTCCTTGTCCGAAACGTACGATTTTATGGTTATAATAGGATTTTAAGATATGGGTTGCCAGGTGAGGTTGATACCTTGTAAGATTTTAAGACCTCAATCAGGTAAGCACTACTAACCCATTTTATTAATCTTTAAATACAATTGTTCTAAGATTTTGACATGTAGATAATCTCATATATGCGGGAAAAGTACAATCGTTTGGAAACAGCATACGAGAAAAAAGCCGGCTCAACTTGTTTAGGTTCTCATGTGCGCTGTCGTGACAAGCGAGACAGGCTCGAATTCACATTTAAGTGTCACTCGTCGGGATTGGTTTTGAGACAGCATTGGTCGTCCTTCCTGTCCTAATCCCGTGGTGCTGCCATTTCATCGTTCCTCTGGCTGGTCGATGTCGCTTCATGTTGCTGCTGGTTTAGGCAGCGCATGGTAACGCTTTTGTTTCTCTCAATTTTTGTTTTTTTTGTTCCCCAGAACAAAAAAAGAACATAAACCTATTTGGTAAGACATTTGTTCCCGGGAACAATTTTTTTAATTTTTTGTTTTTTTGTTCCCGGGAACAGTTTTGAGAAACAAAAAAAAGTAACTTCTTGATCCCGAGAACAATTTCTAGAAATAAGTCAATTTTCTTTTTTTTTTTCTTGTTTCTCTCTCTTGCCATAGCTACCTCCAATCACTCGGAGCCACTGCCGGCACGGAGGTGGTGGACGGCGGCCAATGGGCTCTGCGGCGGCGATCGTCGGTGACGGTCAGTGGCGGGCGGCGACGGGCGGCGATCCGTGAGAAAGAATGAAAAATGAATAAATACAAAAAAGAAATTATTGCGTTACCAAACGCATTTCTATTCTTTTTATATTCCAAGAGTAGGAATTTTGGGTAGTTATCAAATGATTTTTTTACTCAGAAATTGTTCCTCGGAATAGAAATAGAAAAGAACTGTTTCTGAAAAAAAACTCTTCCCCATCCAAGAAGCGTTGTCATGCGCAGCCATGTTCCGGGAGACTGCATCCAGAATCGTGGTCCATGGGCTGCGTCTTAGTTTAGATAATCTGGAATGAGTACGCTGTTCGGTAGAAGACCATCAAAGCTTGAATACACCCGCTTTGACGTTCCTTCCGTGAACAATCGGCTTTCCCCTACTTACGCACTGCACACGTCATCCTCTCTCTGCCTTCTTCAAATGAAGATAATTAACCAAGTTCTAGTTCATGGCATACATAATAAAGCTCGTCGATGATACTGCAACCAGCTCCTTGATGAAGTCAATAAGGTATCACTCGAACATCTTCATGGATGCATTAGACACCGGCTGCTGGCCGAGAGCGTCATTTATTCAACTGTCCTGATCTTGTAACAAGCATGCCCCAGAAAACATACTAGAAATAGAAGCCGAAAGTGCAATTAAGACTGTTGTGCTTGGAATTCATCTCAGCTTGCTGTCCTGAAAACATAACAGAAGAAAGAAGAAAGGTTCCAATTTCAAGGTTTTTTCTCACTTCTACAAAGTCGGCCAGAAGCTTAACTTTCTGGACTACAAAGCATTTTCCCCAAAAAAGATGTATTTCTTTGCCCCTTTGAATCGGTGGAATGGACTCTCGTTGTTTGCAAACTGTTCCTCTTCTTGTCAGCACCTTGTGAATGCAAAAATGTTCTCTACTGGAGATCACAACAAGAGCACAGCCCATCCCTAAAATGGTAAAACCGATGCAGATCTTTCACTATAACTTCTCGCTGTTCAAATTTGGAGATTGCTTTCAAAGCATCATGGCAGCCGACACAAACTTGGTGGTTCTTTGTCACACGAATAGCCGTCCCAGCTTGTTTGCTAATCAGACCAAATGAGACAGCCAGCATTTCGCTATGTGCCATGGGACTGCACTCTCGCTCTTCATCCACATCATGGAGGCTGAAATCTAAATAAGGCAGCAGCCCTTCCTTTCGCATCTTCTCCTTTAGTTGCTCCAGTTGCCAGTATATTTTCTCAGACCTTGGGTGAGAGACATCCCCAGTACCGAATGCATGGACTTTGTTTCGATGTTCTATCCAGCTATAAGCCTTCTGAGGTTTCAAACCCATGTCATTCATCATTCCTTTACACTTATCAACCATGTCCCATTTTTCTTGGTGCGCAAACCAGTTTGACCGCAGCACGTAGTTATCAGCATTTAGAGGTTCCAATTCACAGAGCTGCTCAATAATGCGCTTGCCTAATTTTACCTCATGGTGAATCCTGCACCCGTCAAGCAGTGCTCTCAGAACTTCTACATGCCGTTCAATCTGCAATTCCTCAATGAAGGCACTTGCCTCATCAAAGAGCCCAGCACGAGCAAGAAGAGAAACCATTAAAGTGTGGTGTGTGATATCACGATTCCTAATGCAGTTGAAGTAAAACTTCCCTTCCTTGACAGCGCCAGCAGTGACACAAGCATGGAGGACTGCACCATACGCTAATTCGTCAATTTGTATGCCTGCATCTTCCTCCATTTTATGGAACAAACTAAGAGCTAGCTCTCCTTTTCCATGTAGGCTATAGCCTAAAATCATCACAGTCCATGATATGACGTCTTTACTATCAATTTCTTTAAAAATTTCATGGGCATCCTCGATATGTCCGGCTTTCATGTACATGTCCATGATAGCATTCTGAACAGTAAGATTGAGTTTCACACCACTTCTGAGCAAGTGCCCATGAATCTCCTTCCCGTGCTTACATGCCGTCATCCTTGCACAAGCTGGTAGTAAAGTAGAAATCAAAATTGCATCCGGTTTTATTCCATCTTTATTCATTTGCTGGAATAATTTCAGACTCTCATTGAATCCTCCCTGCTTCACGTAATTATGGATAATGGTTGTCCATGAAATAACATCTCTATTAGGCATTTGATCAAATAGTCCCCTAGCATCATCGATGCTCCCACAATCAATGTACATTTGTAAGAGTGAGTTTCCAACCAAAACATCAGATTCCAGTCCACATCTTCCAGCAATCTCCTGAAGCTTTCTTCCTTCATGAAGTGACTTCACTCGACCACAAGCGCCAATAGCAGTTGCTAATGCAACCGAGTCGATTGTGACCCCTGAGTTCACCATCTCACCAAACAGATCGAGAGCCAACTGCGGCTTGTTTTCTGTCAAGTACAACCGAGCCAGCACAGTCCACGAAACCGAGTCCTTACAAGTGAACTTATCGAACAATGATCTCGCAGCACCAATGCTATCGAGCCAGCCGTACATTTCAATCAAAGCAGTACCGACATAGCGGTCGCCATATAACCCGAACTTCAAGGCATGCCCATGAACCTGTTTGCCAAACAGTAAGTCACCCGAGAGACGAGAAGCGGTCAGAATGCGGGGCAGAGTGTGCTTGTCGGGACAAACGCCCCGACTCAGCATCTCCTGATAAACGAGAATCGCGTGACCTATGTCTCCGCCGGCGACGAAAGCCTGGATGAGGTTGTTCCAAGCGAAAGTACTCGAAAGGGGCATTTCGTCGAACGCCTTATGGGTAAGCACAGCGCCTCCGTGTTTAACTGCCCCGGCCGCAAAGCTTTGGACTTTACGTGCATTTCCGTGGAGGGCATCGCTCTGCGACTGCGGAATCCCGGGGAAGAACAGAGCCTGCATGTGGGTCGATGAAAGGACTTCCATTGAAGCTTCGTCGGCGTTCGTTCCCTGGCCGTGTAATTATTCTACAAACCTCAACATAAAATCTACGTCAGACGAAGAGAATTCCGAGAAAAGATTGCGGAAATCTAGGATTAGAGATGCCGTAACTACTACGAACGGATTTGTCTTGGAAACATCGACATCGAAGGTAGTTGGAAAACTGATGGTAGAGTCTAAACGGCCGTCCGGCGTCGGCACCGTTGGGGAGTGCTTGAGAATGAGATGACCATGATTTTTTTACTTTCATGTTCGCAAAAAATAAATAATTAAAAAAATACTTTTTAAAAGTGGTCATTTACATCACTTAAAATGTTTAATGAAAAATCATTGTTAAGAAAATATATTTTTAATTATTTTATTTTCTATGAAACAAATGCATCATTAGATCTTGGAAATAATTACTTTACTTAAAATGCTTTTGACATACCTTGGTAATTTAGACATCATACGTAAGAAAAATGTTTTTATTATAAAATTGTTAAAATATGCATTTCCAAACTCACTGGATTCTCTCTACATTATTTGTAGTTTTTGAGTTTTGACATTATATATCTCTCGAATGTGATAACATACTTATTAATATATTATCACATATCACCTCACTTGAATAACGCAATATTTGATACTGACCTAATTTTTGCCTTAAATATAGCAAATAAATAAATTGATTCCACGCTTTTGTTTATATAGATCGACTTACTTCTTGCTATTCTGATTTGCTTAAACTTTGAATGTTGAAGTAAATGGGACCAATCCATTTAGCGATTAAAGTCATCTTACGAGATCTTGTTATCATCAAATAGGGCATTCGGCGCCGTTCGCCTTCCTCGTGGGCTCTATTGGGCCCAACTCCAGCCATAACGGCCCAATGGGCCTACCTCTCAGGCCCACCGCCGGCAGAGCCCGAACGAAATCCCGTATAAAATGAGGCTCGTCGCCCTTCCCTTAGGGTTTCTCTCAATCTCTGCGAAGCGAAGCGACCGAGGAGAAGGGAGGCGACGGCTTAGCTCTGAGCAGGAAAGATGCCGGCGGGTCACGGAGTGAGGGCGAGGACGAGGGACCTCTTCTCTCGGCCCTTCCGGAAGAAGGGTTTCATCCCGCTGACGACCTACCTCCGGACGTACAAGATCGGCGACTACGTCGACGTCAAGGTGAACGGCGCCGTCCACAAGGGCATGCCCCACAAGTTCTACCACGGCCGCACCGGCCGCATCTGGAACGTCACCAAGCACGCCATCGGCGTCGAGGTCAACAAGCAGGTGCGGGCTCCCTTCCCTCTCCTCCGTTCTCTCGTTTCGATCTTGTCTCGTCGGTGTTGATGTGCTCGTGCGTCGTTTGTTAAAGCGGTGGATTATTGTATGCTTGGTCGATCGTGTTTCTCGTTCCGTCGCGTGTTTTCTTGGTCTGCGTTGGCTGTGGTGATGTGGGTCTAGGTGGGTTTTGGTCTTTGGAGTGCAGGAGCTTTTCGAGAGTAGAGCTAGGTCGCCATTACCGTATAAAGTGAACTTTGGTTGATGAGTAAGGTGATTCTGCGAGGTTCTTGTCTTGTGTTGTTTGATACGCATCTTGGGCGAAGCAGCATTTTTTTTTTGGTGGGGGGGGGGGGTGAAGTATGTGTTTAGGACCCAAGTTGCCCGGACAAAATCTATCCTTGAAATTATATTCTAGAAATGATAGTATATTGTTCAGCCAGAAAAGAGAATGTGAGTGAAGGGAATACATGAAAGGACCGCCATCATGCTTGAGTGCGTGTTTTGGCCTACTTTGGAGCTTGGGTTTTGCTTTTTAACTATTTAGATACTGAGTTTGCGTGAAGTATGTGTTTAGGACCCAAGTTGCCCGGACAAAATCTATCCTTGAAATTAAATTCTAGAAATGATAGTATATTGTTCAGCCAGAAAAGAGAATGTGAGTGAAGGGAATACATGAAAGGACCGCCATCATGCTTAAGTGCGTGTTTTGGCCTACTTTGGAGCTTGGGTTTTGCTTTTTAACTACTTAGATACTGAGTTTGTGTGTTCTCCAGAGATTTGTTTTTTGTTCGATGCCATTCGCATTCGTTCTGCTTTTAGCATGGACTATGCTATCCTCTCGAGTAGGCAAGGCTGAGTGATTCAAGGACCTCAAGGAAAAGAAATTGTATAGCTCTACTGGATTACATTGCCTCTCTGGGATGTTAGAGCAAAGATTTAGTGACCTAAGCATAGTGGTTGTAGTCGAGATTCTCTTTCCTATTATGTCGGATTGAAGGGAAGCTTTTGCTATAGGTGATAAGAGGATGGCTTTACTTATTCTCTTGTCCTTGCTCTAAGGGCTGTATGTTGTTTCCATGCGTAATGTTCCGAGACTCTTCGTGCAGGTAGGGAACCGAATCATTAGGAAGAGGATCCACGTGAGGATCGAGCACGTTCAGCCCTCGAGGTGTCAGGAGGAACTTAAGCATAGGAAGGTCCACAACGATGAGTTGAAGGCGGCGGCGAAGGCACGTGGGGAGAAGATCAGCACGAAGAGACAGCCGGAAGGTCCCAAGCCTGGCTTCATGGTCGAGGGCACGACCATAGAGACGGTCACTCCTATCCCGTATGATGTCGTCAATGACCTGAAGGGCGGTTACTAATTTGAGCATCTCTTTGGAAGTCTCTTCAGCTCGGTGTTTTGTTTCATCATCATCTTTTTGTCCTATCTTAAACTGCGGATGCGCATTTGTGTTGGGTTATAGACTTAGTCGAATCAGTTTTGTTTTTATTTTCTTCGACTCATCTGGAATGAACTTCGAGTTACTGTTTAAGCGTGTTGCTTCACTCGGCCCCCCTTATATGCACTGACGAGAGTCCAAATTTCCTCTGTGCATGTAGCATATAATGAATGAACTGTGAGAGATTTCTTGATGAAAGATTTGAAAGGGGTGTGATAATGCATGTGAAAATGGAATAGCTTCAAGCTAACCCATGAATCTACTCAGCAATCGAGATATTACTTGCATCTTCGAGATCAGTTGTTCTCACTTCCCTGGGTGTTTCAATCATGGAATTGATGTTTTTCGGTCAGCTCAATATTTGGTCATTTAAGGTCTATTTGCTTCTAAGAAAATTCAAGATTTCGAAAATGTTTTTTAAAAATGATTTGATCATATTGCTTTGAAAAATTTATGAACCAAAAATGCTTATATCATCAACAATAATTTATGTTTAGTTATTTTCATAGATGATGCAAAAAATTTGCGCTCATTTATTATTATAAGTGATATAAACTATCATTTTTTATAAAATATTTTTGGAATATTAAGAATCTTGAGTTTTATGTGAAACACATATTTACTTGCATTTAGAAATTTCTTCCTACTTGGGTTGCATATGAGAACACCGAGGTCCGCCCATGGGCTATTGATGCAATCTGATCACGCAGATGCTTGAAGGCACTAATTATCCTTCCTCGTTCCATCACGAGCTACCCCAACAAAGCCCAACATCTAATGACGTGTTTTTGTATTTTCTTTTTCTTTCTTGATAGAAATTTTAAAATACCATCCAAATTCCCAAAAATGAAAGAAAGAGTTGTGTCAATTACATATCAATATTCAGATGTTTCCATATTTCGGGTGAAAAATGAAAAAACAAAATGCGAAACTTGAAAAGTGAAAAATAAAGAAAATTACTTAATGACATAGTGCTATTCATAAGCAAATGTGTATGCCAACAAAGGAATTAAATTCTTGAACTCGTTGAATTTTGTTTAGTATACATACAAATAAACACTTTTTGATTGTTAAAATTGCGTTTTTATTTATTTCCATGTGTTAGCATTCGCAAAATTGCTATCATCTGGAAAATTAATAGGGGTATATTAAATTTATTTTCTCACCTAATTGAAAAAATTATAATTCTAGAATATAATGACTTTCAAAAGTATGAGATTTTCCTTTTACTAGGTAAGATCGGGCCCTAAAATAACAACGAGAAATACACAAGGAAAATCGGCCTGTCCATAACTTGGTTAGCTTTTTACCAGACGTGTGGTCAACTGACCCAAGCCTGGTTAACTTAGGGTTTCAGGGCCGCAGTCGCGTCCTCGACATTTATAAATTGGCGGTGCCTCTCTCTCTCTCCCTCGTCCTGAATCGCCGCCGCCGTCGCCCGTCTCAGCCGCGCAGGAAGCAGGTAACCGGGGCGGGCTCTCTCGTTTCCGATGCGATTCGTTTCCGTTGCTTCAATAGAATGTCGTCGAGTGCGGTTTTTGCACGGTGTCGCGCACCTGATGGATGCGAAATCCCGATGGTCGCGCGGATGGTTGCATTTTTTCCCGTCCACCGTTCGCCGGCGACGTGTCTCTATATTGAATATCCGGCTAGTAGAAACGCCGGGCCGAGCGTGTAGGATGAGATAAGCGTTGCTTCGTGCTCGGCAACGTAGGGATTTGCATCTGTTTTCGCAGTGATAGGATCACTGTAGATTCATGCCTGTGCTTCGGGAGTTGATTTTCGATTGCTGTTGTCATTGCTTCAAAATTGTTTGGCCTCTGCTTTAGTTTGTGTTTTTTCTTTTTATTTTTTTGTTTTTCACGAAGAGAACTTTGTCTTTCGAAGAAAATGCGTCGAGCTGGGTCGGCAGATTCGCTTGATTTTCTCGGAGCTCCCGATGATTGGATTGTTACATATATAAAGTTTCAGCCTTGTCTGAGTAAAAAAATGCTGAGAAAACAGCGTTCTGAGGGAGCTTCGATCTTTACTCGTTTATCATTTGTCGATTTCCCAAAGGATTTGGTAATACATGTGCTGTTCTCGCGTCGTTTTGGATCTGCAATGGCTATCTCTTCGAAAGTTTTTTGTTTTTAGGATTTGTAATGTTGTGTTTTTGGGTGCTTAGGAGACGCCATGGGTCGAAGGCCCGCCAGATGCTACAGGCAGATCAAGAACAAGCCGTACCCGAAGTCGAGGTACTGCAGAGGTGTCCCTGATCCCAAGATCAGGATCTACGATGTGGGCATGAAGAAGAAGGGGGTCGACGAGTTCCCGTTCTGCGTCCACCTCGTCTCCTGGGAGAAGGAGAACGTGTCCAGCGAGGCCCTCGAGGCCGCGCGCATTGCCTGCAACAAGTACATGGCCAAGTTTGCGGGGAAAGACGCCTTCCACCTCCGGGTTCGGGTCCATCCCTTCCATGTCCTCCGCATCAACAAGATGCTTTCGTGTGCCGGGGCCGATAGGCTTCAGACAGGGATGAGAGGCGCCTTTGGCAAGCCTCAGGGGACCTGCGCTAGGGTTAGCATCGGTCAAGTCCTTCTCTCCGTCCGATGCAAGGACGCGAACGGGAACAACGCACAGGAGGCTCTCAGGAGGGCCAAATTCAAGTTCCCGGGGAGGCAGAAGATCATCGTGAGCCGCAAATGGGGCTTCACCAAGTTCAGCCGAGCGGACTATCTTAGGTGGAAGCAGGAGAACCGGATCGTTCCCGACGGAGTTAATGCGAAACTGCTGGGGTGCCACGGCCCTCTAGCTAATAGGCAGCCCGGGAGGGCCTTTCTCGGCAGCGATTTGAAATCTGCCGCCTAAGCTTTTGTTAGGGAAGCAATTTTTTCAAAGTGGATTTTGTTTGAAGACCTTGATATTTGCTATTCGGTAATTGTTTCCATGTGCTGGTCTGGGAATTTTGCTTTGAGTTTTGAAGTGAGGTTTATACCGAGGCGATTTGATTATATGCTTTAGACTTAGACAACAGCGGTTCAGATCATTGGTTCCCTTGATTTATGCTTTAATGCTCTGCCATTTGACATGATTCATCATCGAAAGCTTGTGAATAAAACAGTGAAGTCGCATCGAAAACGCTACCCGAAACGCAGCCTTGAACTGGTGCCACTCCTGCTGCCCGCTCGATGTTTGTGATTTTTCTCCTTCGGAGGTACTTGAAAGTTCATACCTATATCAGAGGCGGCGCAAAGTTCATGCCTTCTTCCTTTAATGAGGGAATTAGGCTTAAGGGTTTTCAAGAATGCAAACACCATTTGAAACGGTGACCCTCGACTGCTCAGGCAAAGCTGGAAGCTACCGCTGAGCCAAGGCCGTGCGTGACCCTCTTGAACCTCGGCGACCACCAACATTCGGGGGTAGAAGAGGAATATGCAGAATTAGTGAGAGCAAAGACTGAAAGTAAAAAAATTATTTAACTCCAGCCTTTAGCATTCCGAACATGCCACGCTAGAATGGTAACGCTGGTTATGGCCTCAAGAGGAATACCTTTAGAAATGTATCGCATTTACTAAATGGGCTTACAAATGTATTTGCATGTGGCGGAAGAAGGGTCTTTGCGGGCCCCATTCAAGGCCTTTGCTAAACGCTCTTCGGCGAAGTTTTTAGGTTACTTTTTTTTGTTATCTGGAAGTTCATATACAGAAAAACATTTATTTGATACCGTACGTGAGATTTGCAGAATAAAATTAACGACTTCACGAAAAATAATAAATGGGGGGTTAAGTTTGTAAACCCATCGGGAAAATTAGTCCAGGATGGGATGATAACTTCACATGCGAGATGGGTATAAAATCTAGGCCGTCAAAATGGAACGCAAGGGGCAGAAAAAAAATAAATTAAAATAAAAAAAAACAAATAAGTAAAGAAGACTTTGACCTACAGTAGGGGACTTGTTCCCAATGGCACGTGTCGGCAATCGAGCGACGAGTGGTGATGCGACGAGCGACGGAAGCCAAGTCATCGAGACTCCAAGAGCCGCTTGATCCGCAATGGACGGTTCTTGATTCGACGGCGTGACGTGTCCATTCGCAATCGCATGGTTCTCGTCCGTTCCCTTCCCCTTCTCCTCCCCCTCCGCCGTCGGACTTCGAACATCAAATCCGCCTCCCCCTCCGCCGCCCCCGCCATTATTATTATCATAAGTTCCAGACGAGGCTCTCGATTCCGGCAGAGAGTCCCTCCGCTCGAATCGTATCGCCGACCGCCGCCGGCAGTCCTGAAATCTTCCGCCGCCGCCGCGAGTTCCTCTCCCCTATTCGCGAGCTCGAGAAGCAGCGGGTTTGAGCTCTCCTCCGAATCGCCGCCTCCCGGAATCGATGAAAGCTCGCATGGCGCGGTCTGCCCCGTTGCTGCCGCTGCCGCTGCTGCTGCTGCTGGTGATAGCGGCGGCGGCGGTGGCGGTGCGTGCGGAGCGCGTGAACAGGTCGGTCTCCACGGGGCTGTCCTGGTCCACCGCGAAGGACGAGGCCGATCTGGTCAGGATGGCCGATCCTCAGGAGGATCCGGCGGCT
Organism: Eucalyptus guilfoylei; assembly: GCA_016097605.1. Classification (NCBI taxonomy): domain Eukaryota; kingdom Viridiplantae; phylum Streptophyta; class Magnoliopsida; order Myrtales; family Myrtaceae; genus Eucalyptus; species Eucalyptus guilfoylei. The sequence continues at coordinate 28,609,529 of CM027861.1, forward strand.
CAGGCTGTTAACGAGCAGGACGGCCTCGACGGAGGGTTTTCTACCCTCGAAGGAATGTTGCAGTGGGCGATAGGTAGGCATATGTGCTCTTATCTCTCTCTCTCTCTTTTTTTTTTTGGGGGGGGGAGGAAAATTTTAGTAGGGAATTCGTTTGATTGGTGACGAGGTCGATCGATATTCATGAAGTATGCTTGTTGCAGAAGGGGTTTGTTTTCCAATTGTTGAGCTGGTATTGAGGTCAATGCTGATTCGAATGCTGGAAGCTTGACTAAGTTGTTTGGAATCGTCTGTGGTTTATCCAGGTTACTCCGATCCTGAGAAACTGAAGGAAACCGCGCAAGACGTTCAGCAAATGTCCGCCAGCGACCTCAAGAAGCGTCAGATGGAACTGAAGGTTGTGTTATATCATTATCACTTTTCATATCGTTGAATCTCTTAAAGAAAGGAACTGTTTGGTCTTAATCTTATATGGGCTGGTAAAAGAGATTTGAAAGAGTTCTAGTTCAGTTGCTATTTGTTACCTTAAGTCGATACAGTTTATCATGTCAGTAAGAGTTAAGAATGGAGTTGTATAATTGTGTACTTATACACATATCATCGTAAGTTGTCTCGTTGATTTGTCGGTGGCTCTATCTGCACATTGGCTGTTCCTTCTTATGCCCTCGATAAAATGACGTTCCACATCACTTAGTACTTTGGAGGAACTGCTCTCTTTTAAGGAAAATCATTCTTATTTCCTTTTAAAGGATTTCCTTATTCTTAAAAATGATTCCATACTGCGGTACATTTTGCCTTTTGCAAAATTCTCTCCTGCTATTTAATAATACCTTTCTAAAGTTCTTCCTTTGTGGGGTTGGGAGAGTCTTTGCACCTTTGTCTTTTGTTGTCTTGCCATGCTAAAGGAGCTTAAGAATTTTTGAGACAAAGTGGTATTTCTTAGTGAATGCATATGATGATCTGTACCTTGTAAATTAAAATGCAATTTGCCAGTTTATTGAAATTATCAAGTGAGGATTTCTTGTTCCTTTGTTTCCTATTGCAATATGACATACATGATATGGTCATTTGACTTTTTAATTGATCTCTTAGGAGCTCATGGAGAAACTAAAAATGCCATCGGATGCTCAATTGATGCAAATTGCTGTAGATGATTTGAAGAATTCCTCCCTATCTTTGGAAGACCGCCATCGTGCTTTGCATGAGCTCTTGATACTTGTTGAGCCAATTGATAATGCAAATGGTATGTCGTGTTGGTGCTTGCCTCCCTCGTTCTGGTCAATTTGGTCTTTGCTTTGTGTTCTCATGCATAGTCTCTTCTACCTGCTTTAGAGCAAATGAAGCTGACAAAATCTCATGTTTAAGAAAGCACAAAATAGTGACTCTCCTGAATATGAGCAGGCAGGGGAGAAAGAAGAATCCTGGTTTTTAAATACCTTGGGATGCCGACTTTATTAAACTATCGGTTTTTGAGGAATCTTCTATTGAAAATTAAATTTTATTCTAACATATGCGTGACCTTTATGTTTGTGTAATTTCTTGATTTTTATGGAGCACTTTAAGCAAAACTTTGGAGATGCATTTACGCTACTCTATGCTGTTTATGTAATTAGGTCAGATTGCTGATTTTACCTTACGCCCCTCACAAAATCAAATTTCCTGCTCATCCGGTGCTCCCCTTTTTTTGGCCTTGTTTCTCCAGAAAATTGAGAGATCTCTTATACCTTCCCTTTAATCAGTTTCATATTATGTGGCATGTGAAGCTGATGCTCTCTGATCTTGAGCTTACTACATTAAGTTTTATCCATCAGACTTGGCAGTGGAAGTTGCTAAGTTCTTACAAATGTTTGGAACTCTTAATAGTGGTTCAAAAGATTCTGGAACTTCAAGGAAATTAACCTTTTGTATTTAAGCCAATCTTATAATAGAGAAATGACAGGTATTTCAAATTGAATATCCGATGGCTACAAACTAAAAGTTAACCGGAGAACTGCACTGAGCTAGAGGCATTGGGCTTGTTGTTGCTGTGGACGGTATTTGTGGAGTGACTATCTAAATGGTTTTTGGCAAGTTTTTGGTTTTTGACTAGAGGGATTCCTTAGGTTCTCATTCTTGTAAAACTGCCACGTAAGATCATATTCTATTGGGCAAGTGGCTGGCTCATAAAGTGAGAACTTACTTCTGAGTTGTGACTGCATCGGTGGGGTTCTGTTTTCGAGAACATCAGCAGAAATACCTCCGCAAACACATGATGAAGTTCGTGGACTGATGAAAATTGAGGATATGCATTATATTTCTTGTTGTTGTGGTTGTTTCCTCAATTTCTTTGATTTCCCAGTCTGAAATCTGTCATATTTTGTTTTTCTTGCTCTTTACATGACGACATGGTTACTGTCATCGATGTTATAGATTTGCCTAAAATTGGGGGGCTTGCTGTGGTTATAAGTGAGCTTGACCATCCTGATCCTGATGTAAGGAAACTTTCTGCATGGGTTCTGGGGAAAGCCAGTCAGAATAATCCTCTCATCCAAAGGCAGGTATGTTTTCCTTCCATAACTCTGTAATGTGGGTTTTACATGCCACGTTGCATTTGATCATCAATCTAATTGAGACATTTTCTTGTCTCAGGTCTTGGAGTTGGGGGCACTAGCGAAGCTGATGATGATGGTAAAATCTGAGCATGTGGAAGAAGCCACTAAAGCATTGTATGCTGTTTCTGCTTTGATTCGAAATAATATAGCTGGTCAGCAGTTATTTTATGCACAAGCAGGCGATTTAATGCTTCAGGTAATGTTGTCACATAAGGTTAGATATTTTTGCTTAAGAGAGTGGCTTGACACTCATGGATTTCTGTATCTTTAGGACATTTTGAGCAACTCAAGTATTGATATTAGACTCCGGAGAAAGGCTGTGTTTCTTGTTGGTGATCTGGCAGAGCGCCAATTAGAAGCTTTGAATGAAGATGAGCTACCTCTCTTCAGCAACAAATTATTATTAAAGGCCGTGGTTGATCTGATGGCATCGACTGACCTTGATCTCCAGGAAAAGGTACTTGTCTGATTACATCCATGTTCTCACTGCTCTGCTAATTTTTGCATCACATCTGATTGAGTAACTTCTATGAACATCTCCCCATGGGACAGCAGACTGGTGTGAAAAGCAAATTGTTCTGCATTCCGAGTATGGAAGCCTGATAACTTAATTTAGTACTCATGTTGAGTAAATCCGTGTGGTCTCTTGATTGGGTGACTTCAGGCACTCACTGCAGTCAAGAGTCTTCTGCATCTAAGATCTACCCAAGCTCTAATTTTCAAGGAGTTCTGTGGTCTGGACGCGGCATTGGAGAGTATGCGCCAGCAATTAGAGGATTTGATGGCTGAAGAATTTCGGAGAGATTATGTGACGGATGTAGAAAGTCTTCGCAGAGAAGTGGAGTTAATTTATCAGCGGAAGTTGGGAAAGGTTGGGAAAACCCCCCTTGTGCTTGGAAAAGAATACTTTGTGTGTTTCCTTTTAGTTTAGTCTAAGGCTTGCACACCGATTGTCTTCTGCAGGTGATGCAGGTTCCGACTTGATGCCACAGAAGCACAAAGCCCTGATTGGCACTTATAAGTCGCTAGCGTGCAATGCTCAGGCTGTCGAGATGTTTTCACAAGTCACTGTCAACCAAGAGGAGGAAGTCTGTGTGGATCATCTGATATCCGAGAGAAAGGATCCCTTTCTCTGTGGAAAATTCTTTTAAAAAATATATCTATCCGATTGATGATTCACGTTGATGACTCGATAGGGTAATTACGATGTCGGTTTGATTTCTTCGGTCCAGCATTCGTATAGGCTTAAATTTATACTTTGCTAACAATTAGCGCGACATAGATTGACCTCATAATTGGCAGAGTCATTGTTTCTGCTTTTCATCACTTAGGTAGGTAGTAAGGAAAGGCAAGCTAAAGCTACGGGGTGCTGCAGAATCATCTGCGATTTTTTAAGCGCAAACCCGAGAGATTTTCCTCGTATAAATCTTCATTTCACTCTCTTGTATATCGGTATTCTAATACTGAATCACCAAATTTCATGCCGAGGGTGTTATTTTGGCAAAAGCTTTTGACGCAAATCCATGGAAGCACGGCTGCCGTTCTTGTTAGAAAGAACGGAACGCAAGGAAGGCAGTCCATACGTGATCGGGAGCTGTACCTTTGAATTACCGTTCTGCAACTAGTAGTTAATGGGAGCTATGTCTTTTAATTACCGTTTTGCAACTAGTAGTTAATCCGAGCGAACTGCGTAAGCACGTGTAACCAAAGATATAACTCGACTACTTTACTCGCCGATCGTTTTTGATCGTAGGTCGGATATTAGAAGCCTGTGTCGATCCCAATCTGGCCATTTAAAACTCAGTTCATCCATGCTAATTGGGGACGAATGGGGAGAGCGTGGAGAACATGGAGAGCAGTTCATCCATGCTATGTGTCCCCGTCGACTGGTCAACCGAAAAAAAGGAATATTAGCTCTTAAAAGAATTTGTTCAATAATAGCGCCTTTGACTCGGAAAGACTTACAAAAAAAAGGACAGAAACAGAGACGAACCCCAAGAGACAAGACAAGTGGCATGCAGAAAATTCCGAGGCGAAATTCAGACACGAGGCGGCCGGGCGAGCGGGATGACGTTAAGACATAACGCAGCGATTCCTTCCCCCCACCCTCACGATTAAAACGGCTAATAATATTAGCAGTTGATCTACTTCTCCCACCGCCACAAGTCTCGCTGGCTCGGTCGCTGGATCGGCGTTTTCTCCGACTCGGTTGCCCGAACTCAGTTTCGACCAGGTCAGTCCTGAAGGATCCGAGAGAAGCAGAAGAGGAAGGAAAGTGTATTGTTTGGGAGCAACAACGGCAGCAGCCCTTCCTTATCTCAAACCCTCTCCCTCTCCCTCTCCCTCCCCACGCGCCGCCCGATTCTTCCCCGAAATGGCGTTGCAGAGCAATAATTGCGTCTCCTTCCTCCTTTCAAAACCTTCCTCCTCGCCCCGCACCGACCGCCCCGCCCTCGGACCCCGCCCCTTCGCCCCCGCCCCCGCCCCCGCCCCCGCCGCCGCCGCCGCCGCCGTCGTCGTCCTGAGGAGATCCTCGCCGCCGCCGCCGCGTCTCGTCCGCCTGGCGCGCGCGAGCGCCGGGGGCGACGCCGCCAGCAGCAGCAGCAGCAGCAGCAGCAGCAACATGAAGAAAGGATCGGTGCCGAATTCCAACTACGTGGTACCGCTGGACCGGTCCTTCTCCTCCTCCTACTCCTCGTTCGTTACGCGGCCTCTCGTGGAGATACTCCGCGACCTCAACAAGAGGATCCCCGACGACGTCGTCCGGCCCCGCCCCCCGCACGATCACGCCTCCTCCCCAAACTCCATTCCCTGGTCGGTTCGTCGGTTCGATTTTTTTTTTTTTCCCGGTTTTGGAAATGATGTCTGTGGTTGATCTGATCTGATGGTGCTCGTTTGATGTCTGTTGTTCTTAGGTACCATGCCAATCGGATGATGAGCTTCTATGCCCCTGGTTTGTGGCTTTCCTCCTCTCATTTTTGACCATCTCATTCTCGGTGAAGATTTTTTTTTTTCATGAAGCTATGTTTGATGCATCGCGTCTTTGTCGACGTTGTCTATCTAGTGAGATGCAATTTTTTTTTTTTTTTTGGCGTAATTCAGTTTTGTGGCGGTGCGGGTTATCATTGTATTGTCTCCTGAAATGTCCATGACCTGTATTCTGCTGGTATTTTGTGCTCGTTTCCCTCCTTGCGAATGTGGTTGTTTGGACTGCAGTGATTCCCGACCTCTGCAATTCCTCCTTGCTAAGTGTCTCATCATAGCTATGCTTCGATATTTGGTGTCTTGTGCCTAGATATTCCCATATGACGTTTTTCTGAATTTGTTGTTGTTTCTTGATGACAACCATTTATCTGCTCTGATGTTATGTTACTCAATGCTTGTATAAGTATCAATTTCCTGTTTTTTGGTGGTGTCAAAACTAGCTGCTTATGTTTGATTCGGCTGCGTTGTGAAATTTCCTGGCTGGACTTGCATCTTGATATTATACTGATGTGTCTGCCAGTGCTCTCTCCTGTTGACTGCTCTCTCCCAGTTAAGATTGTGACTGATCTAATCTTTATTTTGAGGAGTTCTCGAATAACACTCATTTTGGCGTGAGCTGTCCCATCATCCATTTCTTTGACCTGACCCATCTTGCGTTTTCCTCCTCATTCACATTGGCACGTATTTATTTGTGAATTGTGTGCAAAAGTACAACCTCCCTTGCTCTTTCTGTGATTAACTTTTAGAATGACTCCCAAAGTTTTACTGGAAACTTTGGGGGCTTATTTAAGCACATGTCATGTCATATCAGTAGCTCATATGTAAGTCTTTTGCTGTTGCACTCTTTGATGTTCTGTTGGTATGGAGATGCTAACAGCGATTATGCAGGGTGGTGCGGAGAAATACGTGATGTTATATATTCTGACAGCGGGAGTGTGACTGTGGTGTATCGTGTTACCATAAGGGGATCTGATGGAGAGGTGAGGCTCTTATTTCATCCTTCATGATCCTTCTTTCATAAAAAATAAACTATTGGGTATCTATGACATTATAGAGGAATATTATTGTTAGAGGTAGTCTAGGATTAGAATCTTCCATGACAAACTGTCCTGTGAAACCATTGTAGCCTTCTTGCATGGTTGCCCTTGGCATGTGTAATGGAAATAAAAGCTCTTGCAAGAGCTGGCCGTTTGAATGTTCCTCGCTTCAATCTCTCCGAGTCTCTCTTTTTTGATACAAAATTTTTTCTTTCTTGATCAGATTTCATTGCCCTTGTGTTACTGGATATGTAGATATCAGTTATCCGAGGAAATTAAATGCATTTTATCTTTGCATCAGCATTATGGATGAGGTGACAGATGTTATTAATCATGCAAGTGGATACTAATGGTAAACTACAGTATGATGTATGCTAGTTTATCTGGGTCTTCACGAATGTAATATTGTTTGGTGAAGCTGTGGGAAAAGTTGCTTTTCGGCCATTCCTTTAATTCCCACATCGAGTTTCAATGGTTCCTTCATCAGCAATTGGGGCATCAGTTTTTTTTTTTGGTCGGTTTTTGGGGCATCAGTTTACCGGTGTAAAAGGCTTGGAAATGTCAAGGGCCGAAAACATTACTTGAATATGGAAAACTGCACAAGGGAGAAAACTATACACAAGATATTAAACTGGTGCTGATAATAATGGTTGTTTTTCTTTTTTTGGGGTGGAGTTGGGGGTTATTGTTTTGGGGGGGGGGTGGTTGGGTGGGGAGGAGAGAGTAGTAATTTGTGTGGTTACTTTTTGTATTTTCTTGTAATACTTGTGAACTCTTATGATCTTATGACCACTATGGTTTCCAATCATCTCCAATCAATACGCAGTAAGTAATGGTTTGTCTAGTTTATTATTGGAAGCTTTGGACAGAAAATGTTGTCTTTTCACTTGAAGATCCCATGTGTAATATTCATGATAATCTTTATTTTTTTTTTGTTCAGATAACTGCATGCTTATTGTATGATAATCCTGCAGTGTTATCCCTAACCTGCAAACCATGCATGTTTATGCAGGCATATCGAGAGTCAACTGGGACGGTTTCATGCAGCCATGGTGAACTTGCAGACCCAGTGGCTGCAGCAGAGGAAATAGCTTTCTGTAGAGCATGTGCTCGGTTTGGCTTAGGCCTGTATCTTTATCATGAAGAGTAGACGACGTGCTCTTTGAGGGCATCAACTTTGTTTGTTTCAGTAAAAAATTGGCATTAGTTTGTCAGACTTTACCAATATGTGTACATACAAAGTAGATGAGATGTGGTCATCCCTCATATTCAGAGACAGAATAGGATTGTGAAAATCAAGGCTTAGATTTACAACTTGAATAAAAATTTCTCATGGATTTAGCACATAGAGTTTGCGACTTAGAATTAGTTTATGATCTTCATTACTTGTGATGCTGGACCTCCTTTTTCTCTGTCGTCAACGTGTGATGGCTCGATAGGATACGAAAATGCCAACATTCCTGAAGCTTGGTTGTACTGCCTCGCAGATATCTTTGAGTCCTCAGAAATTATTTACTCAGCCTTGTTTTGAGCTTTCAACTGGATGAATTAGTTCTCTTTACAATCGGGCCGGGCCCTTATTGTTAAATAAACGACAGTGGTCGGAATTCTGAGGCCAGTGGACACGCTTGTGCTGTCACAGCCATTCATCTAGGCTTGAGCATTTGGGGTTACGGAATTGCTGTCCTATTTTCCCTGTCCATGCCAGGAGTCTCTGTGATTGCCATTGCTCGGTACAAACTTCAGAATCATGGTCGCCATTTTTCTTTAGGCTTTAGGGAATACTCTATGCTGCTCACCCTAATCGATGGAAGACAGCTTCTGGACAAGTTTATTGTACAGTTCAGCCAACTATATATTGATAATTTCCACAGGCTACACTCGACTAAGCAATTCTCTGAAACGCCGGGAAAACTATACCTGCAAGGCAATCCTAGATTTTCCACTGGCACGTGCGGGCGGCAATCCTTAGAATGTGAGATTTATGCTTGATAAATCAAGGGGGAGCACAGTTAAATATCATCAGAATCTGCACCAGATAGTTCACGTAAATCTACACACATCTTTCATCAAATAGCATCAACAATACATCTTTCCCCCCGCAGTGAAAGATGGAGCTTCAAATGTCATTTGTCTACACGTTTCCACATATTTCTTCAGACACCCAGAAAATTATTCCTATACAGAACATAGGACCCCAGGATGGTAAAAGGAGGGACACCCTATCCAATACATTTACAACAGTTTCTGTAAAATTCAACAAGCACCAAAAACTGCTATCCCCTTATAGATTCTTGACAAGACCTTCCCATCAGAAAGAGTCCTGAACCCTTCCATAATTAAGGCCTCAAAAGTTTGGGACCTGTGTTTGAAGCTATCCATGATGTAACGACATCTACAAGCACATCTACGTCTTTGGATATTTGTGCACGAAGAATCTTCGACCTCGGGTCAACACCTAAAGTATTTCCCATCTCTTTGGCAACTGTCTCCCACGGTGTTCCGACTGTCAAATTTGTGAGGAACTCACTTCCCCTGTTTACTGCATCAGCCATTGCAGGTGGAACATCTGGAAGAGCCTGCAGAAAAAACATGCTCCGATGAGCCTTTAATAACAGGTCGAAGGCGACCCAAAATTTCAACTATGAATTATATCTGGAACAGTAAAGGTTTATCTTCGCAAATACCCATGCAGATATACCTGCTGCAGAGGAAGACCGTGATCTCCCGGCAACAAACGAATTGACATGTCCAGCATTGAACTAATAGCCGATTCTGAACTGAGGACCTGTGCTAGTGTTGACGTTTCATCGATGGAATCGTCCTTAAATTTGATCAACAGATTCCTTGAGATTCCGTAATAGGACTTTATCTGGAATGTCCGGCAATATTAATAATAAGAACAAACGTGATCCTTGAGCCCGAAACAAAGAAAAAATGAAAAAAGCTAAGATGATCCGTATTGTTTCAGAAAAAGAGAATGCTGTTACATTACATGATGGAGCAGTGTTCAATAACAATGTGAAGTAGACTTGCTAAGTTGCTAACAATAATATCAAAGAGGCCCGATATAAAATCTACATGCATAAACTCCTAAAAGAGAACACAACATTACAATCTGATTCTATTAATGAAATTGAACCCCACCCCCCCCAAAAAAAAAAAAAAAAAAAGGAAAAAAAAAAAAGATTCTATTAATGAAATTGAGAATGCACCACTATGATAACCCAATAAAATCCGAAACGCTTCACAAGACTTGCTGAGACAACTTATCACTATACAGCAGAAAAGAATATTCAACATAGCTCAGATATGATATTATTCAAACATAAGATAGTGAATCAAGAAGGAAATTAACATGAAAACAATTCCACTAAATAAAACATGTTTCAAGCATTCACGTACAAGTCGTCGAGTTTCTTCTGGCTTTGGAGCAAAGTCCTCCCTCCCCTTGACCAAGTCCATGTACAATGGAGGGAGTTGTTCAACTAAAGGAAGTACTTGCTTCATGATGGGAGGGCTGAGGTTCTCTAATTGCTTTATAGTCATTTCTGCCTGCATGAATGTCATGAAAGACGTCAGTTATCACAGTAGAAATCCTAACACCTAGGAAAATGACTTGAGGAGAATATTATTCTTAAGCTAAATCCCTACTTGATCTAAGATCAGATAGTACAGAAGCTAACAACTCATGAAATTTACCCCTAGTCTGACTGTCGGTGATGATGCGATTTGGGATAAAAATGGACCCAAGCTTTGGGCCACTGGAACCAGAACAGGTGAGAACAAAGGAATAGCCAAGCTCGCCTCCTGCCAAACAAATAAATTCTCATAGCAAATCAAGGAATTGTCTTCCTGTAAGTGCAAGTAGATATGCACAAAATGAGACACATGAAAGCTTAAAATAAAGAAGAAACCAACCAGTTATATGGGAGGAAACTCAATTTCAGTTTTAATGAAGTGTTTCACTAATAAATCTTTTTGAATATACTGACTAGTGGAGAGGATCGAGATAATTATTTATTTATTTATTTATTAAATTTGCAGTGCTAGCAGGACAAGTACCTTGTTGTTGAACGCCATTAATATGTTTCCATTTCTTTGCACAGCATATCTTGATCCTGATCAAATGGATAGTTTAGAATTTAGGTAGAAGCAGTTACTGTGTTGCAAGTAGTAATCACAGCACTTTTCCCTACCAATCAAAAGGTGGATGACGGATCCCAACGAGTGTCCGATGCCAAAAGTGGGAAGATCATGTACCTATATAGTAGCTAATTAGTCCCTCCACATGTGTCTTTGAAAAAGAGAAAATAGACCTGAATAATTGGTCTATCCTTCAAATTAACTCACTATGTCTTGTAGATACCGATGACAACGATCAAATTTGAATTGCACTTCATCTGCAATGAAGAAGTGATCAAACCCACTGGGATATGGTGTCGCAATCACTAAAATACCCCTATATCACCACAAAAAGTTCAATGATGCTTGTCCTCGGTTGAGAATCAATATCTATCATAATCATCAGCAAAGTATTGGGTATATAGAGAAGAATTATTTGGGTATAACAATATTCAAAACTAACACAATCTAGTCAAATATCAGTACACTATCAAATGCTGGCCAACCCAACATATTGTGAAAGGATGATTAAAAAAATTACAGCAAAAGAAAAGGATGTTTATACACAATTGCAGATAAGTCTTCACAAAGAATAATAATAATAATAATAAAAATGAGTATTATAATACCAAAAAAATGCTTTCATTTTGGAGGAAAGACTCACTTTTCTGCAAGCCGCTCAAGGAATAGACGGTAGGTTAGCTGAGGGGCTGCTCCCACAAATATTCCACCGATAAAATGTACAACTGCATTTGGCTGTGAGTGTCTTGGTTTAAGGACCCAAGAACCCTGTGAAGAATTTGCTCAAATTATTTATGAAGATGATGGCAAAGTCTAAACAACAAATATGAAATGACATGCTTTCCAATGGCTTTCATCTCAATTTTCAACACTCCCACACTCTCATTTTCCGTCTAAATGAAACAAGTAATAGAGAGGTGCCTTCTCCATCAACCTAACAGAAATGTCCTTCCTCTATTTAACGAGTGTATTTCCCAGAATTATATCATCAAACCTAACAGGACAACAAGTGAGCAACTGAAACATCCAACTCAAAATGCATTTATCTGATGTCTGGTGAAAAGAGAGCAAGAAAGCACCTCAATTTGGCTCCAGTCCCCTGTAATACCCCAAGCATTTTGAGACTGGCGTACTGTCTCAGTAAGCACTCTGCAAAACACAAAAAGAGCGACTTGGCTTTCTGATTGTGGAACCATAACGAGGAAAGAGGTTATGCATGGAAAGCTAAATCCCACACTTTTATAAGATGACAGAATCAGCATTCGCATTAGACTAATACATCAGCTCCAATCAGTACATCTTGATCAAAGGGTCATCAATAACTGTATAGGTGTTGGAACAAGTACTCTTTTTGTGCCTTTCGTGATAACAAGTTTAAGTCAACGAGCTCTAAATAAGTGAGAGGCACGCATGTAAATCTTTTTGATTCGTGTGAAGTTGTGATGTGGGTATAGAAGAAACTTCATAAGAGACTAAACAGTAGGTTGACATCGTATGCTGACATGGAGTGCAAATGCTAAAGCAACCTTGTTTCGAAAGCAACCATGTTTCGAGGAATCGGTCGCACCTCTGATTTTGATTTATGATAAGCTGACCCGAGAGTCGTTCCATTAAATTTAATATGATCAAAGCAACCAGAATCTATTCACAGTAATCGCAAAAAATTCTAATCGAAATTTTGCTCAAATTGAATTCCCGACGATCCTATAAGCAGGCAAATCCGGAAGACTAAACACGTCAATACCTATAGAAAATAGGGTACACAATCGAACAGATTCGACAGAGAGCAGAAACTATCACCTCTCAATCTCGCTGTAAAGTCGAATCCCCGTGGACTGAGACGGCGGCGGCTGCGGCGGCTGCGGCGGCTGCTGCGGCGGTCCCCGATTACCGTCGTCGTAGCTGCAACGGACTCTGCTGCGCTGCGGCTGCGGCTGCTTCACGGCGATCGAGCGGCGGCCGCGGAGGGAGCGAGCCGCGACGTCGCAACGGCCTCGGGGAGGAACCGGCGGCCTCCGCTCGCTCGTTCCGGCGCCGAGGGCGGCGAGGCTCCGGTGCGGATGAAGCTGAAGCCAGCTGGAACTCGCCATCGTTCGGGTCGATCGCCGGTTGCTTCCGCGAGACGGTGCTTTTTTGTCTGGTGTGTCTGGTTTGGGTTTGGATTTTCCGAGAGAGAGAGAGAGAGAGTTGTTTAAGTTATTTGACGTTAATGGCAAAGTCGTCGGTTTGAAAAGCTCGGAGAAACCGAAGAGCAGGACAGAAAAGGCCACGTACCGTTCGGACCAACCAAATCCAATCTTTGCATATTCAATTTTAATCACTTTTACGTGTATTTCCACCCCCACCCCCAAAAAAAAAAAAAAAAAAAAACTCTTTTTCCCGGAGGAATCATTCGACGTCTCTACGGTCAATATCATGAAAACTCCGAAAATAATATATTTATAATAAATTTATTTATGACAATAAAAAATTTCAAATTAATATATTTATAATAAATATACTATTTATTTAAATTGTTGAGTTAGATGCGCGTATGGTTTTTTTTTTGTCGAAGATGATATGTAGTTACGAATGTATTAGTTTGGAATTTTGCCATTCGTCGTTTCATAAGTAAACGAATTTTGCGATTTTTTGTGATATTAATTTAATTTGATGAAAATTAACAATGGATAAATTTATTATAAATATTTCGATATTTATTTGGGATTTTTTGTAATATTAATTTTTTTTTTAATGTCAAAATCAATCTTTACAACAAAATCATCCATCATTAGTCAAATTTTTTTGTCTCACTTCTTATTTTCCTCATTCTAATTTGTCAATAGGAGGGAAAAGAACAATGAAATAGAAAAAAAAGGTAACTATATATTTATCGAACCTGAAAAAACCAGAATATTCAGTTGGGCTGGCAGTTCTTGAGTAAAAAAGACAAGCGGAAAACGAAGAAGAGGAAGCGGCAAATCCCACAATTTATACAGCTTTGTCCGATTCATAAAAATCCCTCCTTCCTTCTTCTCCGACGCGCATTGCTACCCCGTCGGTTCTTCACTAGCAGAGTTCGCCGGCCGCTACCACGCCATGTTCGCGCCGGCGACGAGACCCAAACACCACCACCACTCCCCTCTCGACCGCAAGCTCCTCATCTTGCCGATCGCCTCCACCCTCGCATTCCTCCTCTACCTCTCCTTCTCCGCCTCCCAGCACGCCCGCCCGTCTCTCCACCCCGGCGGTTCGCCGTCCGTCGCGGTCGCCGCCCGGTCTCCGAGAGCTCGGAGCTCGTCGCCGGGCTCGCAGCCTCGCTCTCCCTTCGCGAACCTGACCTCTCCAGCTCCCAATGCGGACGCTTCGTCTCCTCCGCCGGAAAAGGAGAGAAATTTCGGTCCCTATCACGACCGGGTCTCTTTCGCTGCTGATTTTCAAGAAATGATGCGCTCCTTCAAGATTTACGTTTACCCAGACGCTTACAACTCCTCCTCTTCGGCGGCTTCTTCTTCTTCTTCTCCGTTTGCCAACATTTTCTTGCCCCACGTCGACCCTTTTAACCCCAAGCTCGGCAACTACTTCAGCGAGCACATGTTCAAGATCTCTCTGCTTCGGAGCTCCCTCGTCACCGCCGATCCCCGGCAAGCTCACTTCTTTTTCATGCCCTTTTCCATCAACAGCATGCGGAACGACCCCCGGGTGCGTCACGAGGGGACGATAGCGGACTTCGTCGCAGGGTACGCCGCGCGGATCGGCCGGGAGTTCGGGTTCTGGAACGCGTCGGGGGGCGCCGATCACTTCTACGCGCACTGCCACTCCGTCGGCCGGGACGCCGCATCCAAGCACCGGGATTTGCTCAGCAATGCGGTTCAGGTCGCTTGCTCGTCGAGCTATTTCCAGAGGTCTTATGTGGCGCATAAGGACGTGGCGCTTCCGCAGGTCTGGCCGAGGAGAGATGAGCAGGTTCTGAGACCTCCGAGTGAAAGGTATGATTGAGGGCGCGTGCATTTTTGTTGCTGCAAAGGCCTGTGTAGTCTAGTTCGTGGAAGTTTTGATGAACCATCGATGTTTGTGTGCCGATTCGCGGATTTAAGATGCTAGGCTTCTTTAGTTGGGTTGATGGAATACCATGTGAGAATTTCTCTTGAGGATTGTAGGAGACAATCATTTCACATTGTTTTTGAGCCCTGGGAAGTCGTCTTGTTTAGTCGCCCAGTTGCTTCATGAGAAAGATGTGCGTGAAATTTCTGGTCAATTACATGAGTTAGTTTGTTGAAGTGGATAAGTCAACTCAGTACCCCAGCCATCAACTTCATCGATTACATGAGTTAGTTTGTTGAAGTGAGTAAGTCAACTCAGTACCCCAACCATCAACTTCATCGATTTCTTAGAGAGGATAAGATTTTTGGCTATTCCCTTCCTATACCCACCCATAATCTAAGAACAGGATTAGAGACTGCTCATTTTTTCTTCCTTTCATCGATTTATCATGATGCTATGGGGCTTCAATACCGATGTATATTCTGGGTCCTTTTGTAGGCACCGACTTGTTTTCTTTTCTGGGCGCATCCAAAACTCTCACATTCGCCAAGAGTTGATAGACAAGTACCAAAACGATACTTCCATGGATATTTTTTCTAAAAGTCCTTTTCCTTACGAAGAAGGTTTCAAGGGAAGCAGATATTGCCTCCATGTGAAGGGTTATGAGGTGAACACGGCGAGGGTCTGTGATGCTATACATTATGGTTGCGTGCCCGTTATTCTTTCAAATTATTATGACCTTCCATTTTCTAACATCTTGGACTGGAGCAAGTTCTCCGTCATTATCAATCATGGGGAGATATCGTCCTTGAAGGAAAGACTATTGGCTATACCGACAGAAATTTACCTCAGCATGTACCATAATCTGTGCCAAGTAAGAAAACACTTCATGTGGCACGCAACACCAAGAGGTTACGATTCCTTTTACATGACTGCTTACCAGTTATGGTTGAGGCGAGGCGTGCATCGTCTGTTGCATTGATCACCTTCAAGTTCGTGATTATTTAGTGCATACATGTTGGCAGAACCAGAAACTTTTTGCTCTTTTATTTTTCCTCTTTAGAAATAGATTGGTATTTGATATTGCGGGAGAATTGCTTGCTTCAGGCAGAGCTGACTGGACAATGGTGAAAGTTAAACAGAACCACATAGTAATGCAGCTGCAAGTGAGTGTACATACTTGCTTGTTCAAGAAAAGATATCTGTCAATAGGATATGCAGATCTGTTGATAGGATATGCGGATTTGGTGTCTGGTAGCATGAGTCAGCCACTATATCTAGCACCTGCTCTGAGCAGTTTGGGAGTGGTAATATGCCAAGCTCTAGGCATTAGAACTTTATAATGCATTGTAATAAGGAGCAGATTTATTTTCTAATATAGTTCAAGAAGCTCGCTACTGGGAGTTATTATGGAAGAGTAAGTTATCCATTGTATTTACATTGCTCATTTAAACTGTGTTGCTATGTGAATCTTGCTCTGTTCCTGAAAATGCAAAAAGGCTTGTTCCTTGCACAAATTTTTGCAGCAGTTTCTGGTAGTCCATCAATCATGTGAGAATATGCCAACTCATCCAACAGCCAAGATATCCGAGTTAACCACTTATACAAGTAGATCAATATGCATGGTGGCTCAATTAGGAAGCTAAAACCTAAAAGCCAATATACTGATGGAATGTCCAAAAGATGCAAAACAATGCCGATAGGAGACGATGGCTTAGTGGAGAATGATGTTCATCTCGAGGCCTTTCTTTTTGGCTCCTATTTTCTGTGGTGCAGAAGGTTCGACAGGAGCAAGTATATCCATGTTACAGATTGTAAAGTGAAATCAAGGGTCGATGAGGAAAGGTTGTCATGAGCTTCCATGAATGGAAGAAACTTATCTGCCCGAGAATAAAATCTTTTTTTGACCTAGGATGACTATGGATGGTCTGCAATCTGCATCGGTTCAATCTATGAAGCACTTAATGAAGTGCAAATAACAAGGCCCTCAATTCTTCCCCAAAAATGCCCCTACTTATTGCCAAGAACAGGTGCGCGCCATCTATAATTTGATTACAGTCCTCTTCATAAGGTGATCTATGAAATTTTGTTTATGGAAGAATTCTGATATTTCTGGTTCCTTTACTTAATTTTCTTTCATATTCACTCGCACCATTTAATTTTAAACTATAAGTACACTGCAGTCGGGGCACTCTGAGATATTTATAAGCAAAGTTCTCAAAAATATGCGTTTTCATGGTAGCACTTCACTGAATTTTGCAACAATCCAAGTTGATGAATTATTGGTTAAGCAGTCAAGGGTTAATCATTTTTTCCAGTGTGTTGTCTACAATAAGGAATTGTTGTGAGTAGTCTGCAGATAGATGACTGTGTAAAACAGAATCTGTTGAAAGAAGATGCTAATGTTTATACTTGAAGAAAGACTCAGTACCTAAATCACCAAGCCAAGTGTCTCGTTATCGCGCTGGGGAAAAAGGTGAATGCATTATCCACTTGTCACAGCGGTTTAGACAAGGAGAAGGATAGCAAGGAACTGTGTGATCAAAATAATACGACAACCAGTATTTTCTGGTTGTTGGCTGAAAACCGCATGGAAGGGTAATTGACTACTTCCTGGAACCTTTAGTAGCGAGATTGATTTCGTAATAAGGTGCTGTTGAATTTTCTATCTAAATAATATATTTCAAGTCAGAAATCAGTTTCTCCATAACAAACATGTGCATGTCCCTTTATCTCTTTGTATTTGCAATGACACAGGAGGTTCTTCTTTTAGGTTTACGCTTGAGTTCTCGACATAAATGATTACATGTCGATATGGCAAAGAAGTTTCTTCACAGCTGGCTTCTTGTAAGTGCTTCTTCCATCACTCCTCTTGATCACCCGCATCTCTGGCCGTGTGAGCTGTGCTGCTGGAAGTTTAGATGGTGTAAGGTGGAGGTTTTGGCAGGTCCTTGACAATACCACAGAGCATAGCATCGTCGGGGATATTGTACTCATCTCGGAGAGATCGCTCGGGGGAAAGAACACTAATGTAAAGTTCTTGGCCCAGGTAGCGTCGCTCTGCCAACTCCGACCTCAAGTTCCACATCCCGGCATTATCAAATGTCAACATGATGGCTGCCCATGATTTAGGGAAGACCTGGACTGTGTGCCTGCTCACGGCGTCAAGGAGATTGTAGTTCTTTCTCTTTTCTGGAGTCCACCTTCCTGGCTCAACACTGTTACATGGTTCCAAAAAGATTGCTGACATTATTACTCGCTTAATAGCACAGTTACGATTATGCCCATAAACAAAAAGACATGGCGGCAGGTACTTACGCAACTGCAAAGAAGGAATATCCATCAAGATGCCATGATTGGATGCTCTTCTCGTGGTTTTCGAAAATGATCTCCACGAAAGTGCGGTAAGTGATGTTGGCCACGTTTGGTTCCACAGTTATCTTGTCTGAAGCTGTTGCTGGTGCATCATCAGACATGGTGTCATACTTGAAGATTTTGTCTGCAACTCCATAATATTCTGCAAGCTTTAGTGGGGTTGCAGGGTTTGTGTGTGAGATTCCGTTTATGGCGTAACGAAGCTTGCCTCCCTCCCTGCTGGCCGAGTTTACAAGCTTGATGGTGCGAGTAATGTTTATCTGTCCATAGTGGTAGGAACCCTGAGGGTTAGGCCTGGCTGCGCTGGCCGTGAGATTCCAGCGGAAGGAGCGGAACTGATTGAGGGTCCAAGCCCAGCCCACGGGAGCCTCAGGAAGGACAGGCGAAGCAGGACCTTTGCCATTAGTGTAGCTGGTAACAGCTGTGGTGGTGAGCACGGTCTTGGTGTATCGAGTTGAGGCTACCATGTAGTAGTCCTTTGGCTCTTTATCAGCTGTGACAAGAACGGCAAAGCATTGCCCAACATGCACATCGAGGGAGTCGTAGGAGTTCTGGATCGTGTGGGACCCCTCCATCTCAACAAGCTTCATTGGGTGGCCTTGAATCCTGAAGTTGAGGGAGTTCTTGAGACCGACGTTGCAAATCCTGTATTTGTATGTCTTCCCTGGCTTCATGGTGAAGAGAGGCTCTTCCTTGCCCTTGCTCTTGCTGGATTTGCCATTGATGAGCACTCCATCAGGTCTGCCGAGGGCTCTGCCACTGTCGAGGAACTTCTGGAGAGTGGTGTGGCTCTTGGAGTACCAGTCTCCAATAAGGACGGTGTAATCATCCTCAGGGTCAGCATAGGGGACGGGAATGAGCAAACGGCTGTTCACGCGGAGGCCACCGAATGCACCAGCCGCCCTGTGCATGGCGGTGATCGGGTAATAGGTATAGCTCCCAATCTGATCCTTAACTTGGAAGTGGTATGTATAATTCTGTCCTGGAGGAATTGGGCAGCTGGTCCCTAGCGTGCCATCTTGCCACGAATTCTTCCTTTGTTGGATGCCGTTCCTGAAAACAAACAAAGGATGACGATTTTGCTTAGCATATGAAGGAATATGCATTTTTCGTGTTTTATAAGATTTACCAGGTGAGGAGGAATGGCTGGTCGAGATTGTTGAAAACATTGATGACGATATTGTTGTTGGTGGTGGAGTTGATATTCGGCCCGGGGAATTGGCCGTTGATGAGAATGCCTTGCTGGGGGATGCCCAGTGGAGAGATGGTGCCATAAGTGACGTTCCATGTGAAGAACAAGTACGGGTCTTCAGCCCGGACCATCATTGCCCCGGCCGAGAGGCATAACAACAGCAGTAACATCACTCCACCCATCTCTCTAGGTTGTTTTAAGATCACTACTCTTAATTTTATTTATCCAGACTATTCTATTTTGTATGGAAGAAGACGAATTTTCTTCTATCACCATGGGGATTCATCGATGAGCTTTTTATACAAGGAAAGCTGTGTAAGTTTTCTGGGATTGTCAAACCATTGAACAACCACTGAACCACCGTCAATTTCTCTCTTTGCCTCCTTTCTCTCACTGGTTTGGCCTGTAACGGTCCTCTTATCTTTGTCCATAGATAGAATTTCGTTAGGGGACACCTTCAATAGAACTGAAGGTTAACAGATTTTCGATCTTTTTGTGGATAAAAAGTCATGCTGGAGCAATAGCTCAAACAGAAAGTTTGACCATTCTTCTGCATTCTGTTCTGCAATATTGGCCTAACATAGCAAATGTCCCTCGGCTCTCAATTATGAAAATTCGCCACGGAGGGTTTTACTACGGTTGGAGAATTTTGATGGTATGCTAGCAAGGTTGACATGCTTTGCAAGGGAAATACTATGCAAAAATTATGACAAAATAAATATTCGCATCAATCAAGCTCTCCTGCAAAGTTTTTACGTGTAATTTATTAAAAGTAGAATCTCATCACATAGGTATATCTTCCGTTAGACATAAAATTGCAGTAGTTCTTGAATCATAATATGGAACCATACTATAGCTCGAGCACATAAAATATTATGAGTTAGCAAGAAATATGAATATATAAAGTAAGAGTGTGTATTCTTTTTTCTTAATAGCTTTTGTTCATTATTCAGATTATTTTTGTAGCATCCCCTTAAAAGTAAAATTCTTTTTTTTACTCTTTTCCATTCGATCCTCTCTATTTATACATAACTAGAGGTGATTTCTTCACGATTATCTCCCATTTCCATATATTCCAGTTTCATTTTTTGCGGAGCTTTTCACCAATCTTTTTGGCAACCACTTGATGTCTTTTGCATTTTGGCAAGAATTTATGGATATCTTATTATTCATGACAATGTATCACAAAAACAGATATTGGATATCTTGCAAAAATAGACAAGATTCAATTTGTATTTTTTTTTTTAAAACTCAATATACTTCATTCCTCAATTTATTTTAAAAAATTCAATAGACATATCTAGAATCCCTTGATTTATTTTCAAAATAACAATATTCACATTTTCTTTCTTTTCCTTGTGAAATCATTGCCAACAGTAGGCTGTTTGCGTATTTTGCATTTGTTGTTGCTTAAAGTTAATTATTTTCCCAACTTTGTACAATTTAATTCGGTTGTATCGTGATTGTTAATTGGGTTATTCTATTAGTTACGTTACTATATCTAGTATGTTATATAAACATCCATGTCAATGATGAAATTTTGGTGGCCCCGTTCTTCAAAATTACCATGAGAAAAATTGATATTAAATTAAAAGAGCATGAGGTATTGTTTAGAAGTTACACTAGATTTAATAAGATATATCTTAAAGCATGAAACATACTATATTTTGAACTTATCGCTACTGTAAAAATATGCTTTGAAGTATAATATTAGTTAAGCAAAAAACTACTGAAAATATATTTAAAAAAATCATCGCAATGCCAATAGATGATTGAGAATATTTTTAGTGTATTGATTTTCTCTATTGGATACAAAAAATGTCAATCGGTATATTCTCCATTGCAATGTAAAGTTGATTGGCTTTGCTTTATTTGTCCTTTAATGAGTCCAAACGCGTATCCATTTATCTACGATGAAAATTAACAACATAAAGTCTTAGTTATCAATACCATAACAAGGTAAAATGATAAGGCTAACTCTAATTATGCACTAACAAAAAAAAACTCTAATTATGCATTTAATCATTAGGGTTGCCACCAATTATGTTTTTAGTCATAACTATCCACGAAATATGAACATTCATTTTATATGTCCATTTAAACGTATACCACTAAACTTTTGCAATGATGGGTCCTTTTCGTTTGTTTTATAACTATTGTTGATTTGTTAATTTTGAATTATCTCTAAAAGATGAGCTATAATTTTACAGTGATGAATTTGTTTATTGATCCTGTAATGTCGCTTATTAATCAAAAAGAGGGTGAAGTGTCATTTAACTTTTCCAACGATAATCTAACATCACTCACTCATGCAATATGCACTATCATGTCATAAAGACCTTTTCAAGTAATAGTTTCTTTCTATAAAAAAATTCGGGCAAATGGGAAATTTATTATTGATGATGAATTTATCTATTGATCCTATAATATATATTTTATCAAATAGAGGGAGACGTGTTATACATCTCTTGTAATAATTCTCTAATACTATATATTGATGAAATATGGCAGTATCATCTAGTCGATGTAGATGATGCGATGATATTCTTTTCCTGGAGGACAAGCAAAAGTTTAGGGTGAATCTGGCCAACAGAGGGCCGTTTGGTTCAACTTTGGAAAAATGGCTTTGTATTTCTCCAAGTATCTTTAGAAGAATGGGCATTTGATGAAGGCGAAAGTGTTTGGGTACTCTCATTTTGGTCTATTTTGCAAAGTAGCTTTGAGGTGAAAAGAAAAAGGAAAAAAAGAAAAGGAAAAAGGAGGAGGAGATGCTGAAGTAGCAGGGAACGATCGGGAGGCAGCCGGAGTTGGTGGTTGTGGTGGGGGAGGCGGCTGGCGATAGTGGTGGTGGGGAGGCGGCGGGTCGCGCGACCCACGCACCGCCGTCCCGTGGGTCGCGGCCCTCCAAGTGGCATTGCCTGAGGCCGCGCGACCCACGGGACGGCGGTGCGTGGGTCGCGTGACCTAGGCGACGCCGCCTGAGGCCGCGACCCACGCGACGGTGGTGCGTGGGCGACCAGATTTGGCTGGCTGAGCTCTGCTCAGCTCGTCGCGTGGATCGCGCAACCCAAGCGACGTCGCCTGAGGCTGTGACCCACGCGACAGCGGTGCGTGGGCGACCAGATCTGGCTAACTAAGCTCTGCCGGCTAAGCTTCACTCTTGAAGAAACCAGTCCAACGAGGAAGACGATGAATAGTAACTTTTGAGGGTAAAATAGGAAAACACAATTATTGGTGAGGGCAATATTGGAAGAAAAAAAATCATTAAACCCCTCTTTAGCCTTCCGAAATACTGAAAGCCCAAAGCAGGTTGGGCTTTCAGCATTTCAAAGGTAAGCATTTGGCCAATGAGACCTCTAAATGCTGAATCAAACAGCTAAAATTTTTCCTAAGGGCTCAAAGCCCCTTGGGAATGCTGAACCAAATGGGTCAGAGCATAGTTTAGGATCTTCTATGAGTTTTAGCCTATTCTTAACTTATACGTTATAGAGCAATGGTAAATATTAAAAAGTATTCTTATTTATGCTGCATAATATTTGACATGAACGATGATTATTTAAAGTACCCACGTAGTGCAATCCTTTGTTTTGTAATTACATCTGTTTTATTTATTATGCACTAGAACTAATAAGATTATTCCTTTAACGGTAATATTGCCTTGCACACATTATTATTTATCTCACGCACAGATGCCAATAGTAATTTCATTCAAATTAGTAATATGGTCCAGCATAAATAGAATGAATCGAGTGGAGGAGTACATCTCGTTGTTTTTCGTGACAATCAAATAGTCACTCGATCGTAAGATAAAAACTTCATGGGAGACAACAATTTGTCGATGCTTTGTGGTACCAAGTGCTACTGGGTCTTCAAACACCAAAGTGT
Organism: Eucalyptus guilfoylei; assembly: GCA_016097605.1. NCBI lineage: Eukaryota > Viridiplantae > Streptophyta > Magnoliopsida > Myrtales > Myrtaceae > Eucalyptus > Eucalyptus guilfoylei. The sequence continues at coordinate 28,632,760 of CM027861.1, forward strand.
ACTCAATCTGAAAATGATTCATCTGCATGTCTCGAATCGTATAAGATGGTTTGATCATGTTAAACAAAGGCTCTGAGATGCTAGGATGTTGTCAAGTATTAGTTTGTTATTGTTGTTGTGGTGGTCGTGCTATGAAATATGTCCAATCAAATGGAAAACATGCGAAATTAGAATGTTTTTTGGAACTTCAATCGACCCAATGCTTGAAGTACAAATTTATCAATCCAGATTTATTCCAACAAAATGCAGTAGGTTACAGGAAACAATGAAAAATTTAGTGACTTTAGCTCGTTGTTGAGTCACGGGGCACAATCACGGCCGTGGTATTTTGAGTTTAAAAGTAAAATGGGTAACTATAGGTTCGTAAATTTTGGTTTAGTATGTAATGTTGTTCTTGAAATTTTAATTTGTTCAATGTGAATTTGAATTTTATATTAATGCACAATCATTTCTGATTTTTTTTTTAATATGGCCCACAAACTTTTCATCTATATTTAATCTAGTCTTTGGATATATGAAAATGTTTAATATGGTCCTATGAACTTGGATTAGTAGAATGACAATATTATACATTTTCATATAGACCGAAAACTAAATTGAACATGAAAAGTTTAGTTGGCATGAAGATCGTTTGGCATTTTATTGACGTTTCAGTGGTGTCTATATCCTGGAAGTCTTCCAATGGCTAGATGTGCGAAACTTGTTGCGTAGTGAGTCAAAAGAATGTCCAAATCAGCAATTTGTGTTCTCCGTAGTGATCGGACCTTGTAGTCAGTCACAACGCGAAGATCTTCTCCTTCCTCGGAGAATTTCCACATCATTGACCATGTTCTTCGCATCTTGCTGTAAAAACATAGGACGGCCATGAACATGTGGATGTGCTTGAGAGAGAGAGAGAGAGAGAGAGAGAGAGAGAGAAATGGGAGGAAAAGCGTAAACCAAGGGGCCCGAAGGGAACAAATGTCAGGCACGGAGAACTTGACGGGCTTGTATGGCCGAGAACAGGAATCATCTTTAGACGGTCGATTTCAAATAAAATGGCGAAGGGCAGCAACCAAATGAGATGGTAGAAGAAGAGTCGTCATCTTCTTCCACACAAACGTAGGAAAAAAAGGGGGGCTGAGAGAGATGAGAAGGGTGACAATTCTGCTGCTATGCCTATTGGCTGGGGCCGTGGCGGTCCGCGGTGAGGACCCCTACTTGTTCTTCACCTGGAACGTCACCTACGGCACCATCTCTCCGCTAGGAGTCCCTCAACAAGGCATCCTCATCAATGGCCAATTCCCCGGCCCCAACATCAACTCCACCTCCAACAACAACCTCGTCATCAACGTCTTCAACAACATTGATGAGCCCCTTCTCTTCACCTGGTAACTAGGAATTCATTGCCACGAACAGTATAGCCAGCTCATGTTTTTTTTCCCTGTTTTCCCTAGTTCCGAGATTGGGCTAAACCATGCTGTTGTCGTTGTCAGGAATGGAATCCAGCAGAGGAAGAACTCATGGCAAGATGGAGTTCTAGGAACCAGCTGCCCAATTCCGTCCGGGAAGAACTTTACCTACCACTTCCAGGTCAAGGATCAGATCGGCAGCTATTTCTACTACCCCACCACGGCAATGCACCGTGCAGCTGGTGGCTTCGGTGGCCTCCGTGTGAACAGCCGTTTGCTCATCCCTGTCCCTTATGCGGATCCTGAGGATGATTACACCGTCCTCATTGGCGACTGGTACTCCAAGAGCCACACTGCACTCAGGCAGAGACTGGATGCTGGCCGCCCTCTCGCCAGGCCTGATGGTGTCCTCATCAATGGCCAAACGGGCAAGGGCAAGGATGTCAAGCCCCTGTTCACCATGAAGCCCGGCAAAACCTACAAGTACCGGATCTGCAATGTCGGCCTCAAGAATTCGCTCAACTTCAGGATCCAGGGCCACCAGTTGAAGCTCGTCGAGTTGGAAGGATCACACACCGTCCAGAACACCTATGACTCCCTTGATGTCCATGTCGGCCAATGCTTCTCTGTGCTCATCACTGCTGACAAGGATCCCCGGGACTACTACATGGTGGCCTCAACCCGGTTTACAAAGAGCGTGCTCACGGCCACCGGGATCATCCGCTATACGAATGGCAATGGGGCCCCTGCGTCCTCCATTCTCCCCAAGGCCCCCGAGGGCTGGGCCTGGTCTCTCAACCAGTTCCGCTCCTTCCGGTGGAACCTGACTGCCAGTGCTGCCCGGCCCAACCCCCAGGGCTCCTACCACTACGGCCAGATCAACATCACGCGCACTATCAAGCTCGTCAGCTCGGCCAGCAGTGTCGGTGGCAAGCTCCGCTACGGCATCAATGGCGTCTCCCACGTCAACCCCCCAACCCCGCTCAAGCTCGCTGAGTATTACGGTGTCGCTGACAAGGTCTTCAAGTACGACACCATCCCCGATGAGCCCTTGCTCGAGAAGGCCGCCCCGGTCACTCTCGCCCCCAACGTGATGAACATCACCTTCAGGACATTCGTTGAGATCATCCTGGAGAACCACGAGAAGAGCGTGCAGTCCTGGCACCTTGATGGCTACTCCTTCTTCAGCGTTGCGTAAGTCCTATAACACCAAAAAAACTTCTCCAGGACATATTGAGTCTCTCCAGGTTACATCCTAGATTTGTCGTAGACATGTCCTAGAACTAATTAACTGAGGATGTTTGATGTGTGCCAGGATTGAGCCAGGGAGGTGGACCCCGGAGAAGAGGAAGAGCTACAACCTCCTCGACGCTGTGAGCAGGCACACTATCCAGGTTTTTCCCAAGTCCTGGGCTGCGATCATGTTGACTTTCGACAACGCTGGGATGTGGAACCTGAGGTCTGAGTTGGCTGAGAGGCGTTACTTGGGGCAAGAGCTTTACATTAGCATCCTCTCGCCTGAGCGGTCGCTCAGGGACGAGTACAACATGCCTGACGATGCCGAGCTCTGCGGCGCCATTGCAAGTCTGCCCAAGCCCGCCCCTTACTCCATCTAAAGAGTTGTGGTCCAATGTCATTGCTGTAGATCCCATGAACTGTTCTTGTTGTTGTTGCTGTTGTTGATATTTTCTTAATTCTTTGGGGGAGTGAGAAATTCTTGAGGGTGTATGTACCCTTTTTGCGAAAAATGACAATTTTTGCCTATTATCTAATGTAAACTATGCTATCGTTCTTTCTTTTTTGTGTTAAATTTCTTATTATGTTCACGTCGCTATTGCACGTGGAAAATGCAAAATGCTGCTTTCTGCCACAAATGGACTGCGTCACCTTCCTGGCCAACGGCTACTAATCAACTTCAACCCATCTGCACAGTGCGGGTATGTACTAAGAACATTAAGAATTCAGACTCCAAGGATAGTGATGTCCCATGTTTAACAGAGTTGCTGAATTTGGATGGTACATTTATATAGCAGTTAATCCATTGGGGGGGGGGGGGGGGGCGGTGGGTGGTGGGGCGGGGAGGAATTTTCAGGGGTAGGAAGCGAGCACTTGAACTTTGCCTCATCTCGAAATTGAAAATCACAGCAGGTTGTGTAAAAAGCAGGTGACGTCTCACGGTGGAACCTAAGTGTTTTAGGAAATACCCCAAGAAATTTTGCTTCTTGGAGAGCTGCATCAGGGCTATACTATCACTTGAAGCAGAATCTGATTCATCCATGGAAAATCAAAAAAAGCTTCAAGGTTTCTAATGAGTAGTGGAATACGTACTGCCACTTCGTTTGGCAAGCCATGTTGTCTAGAAGAAGGGTATGCTATATTCCCCTATCCTACTCAGATTTGTTCCTTGGTGCTCCACTCAGCAAATCACCATAACGGACATAGATTTTGAGAGGGATATATTTTCTGCAGACGAGATCATGCAGGTATACAAATGATAAGATGTTAACAATATAGGAGATCATGTATTCCACCATGGCTGTGTCTTACATGTCTAATTGCTTATAGTACTCATAGGACTTTCTTCATCTGCACCAGGATAACACACTTGGGAAATCAAGGAGTATTGCTCCGTTCCTTAATGTTGGTTAACTCGTTCTTCAGCTGAAGGATTTGGAAAATGGAAACCAGTCCCAGTTTTCCCTGAGCTTCAGCCCAAAAGGTCTCAAAGTGGGAATCATGAGCAGTAATGAACGCCTTATGAAGTGAGTAATGGTCCTTGGGATAGAAAAGATGGCTGTGATTGAGGAATAAAACCCAAGAAGGGACGGTAAGTTATCCAGGTGCTGGTCTCTTTGTTTAGATTTGAGGGTCATTCTTAAAGTCATCTAGTGGATTGAATTTGTGGAGAGACCTTTTTCTTTTGACATATTGATAAAAGTATACAGTTTGTTCGGAAGATCATAACATATTGTGCGCTAGGGAGAAAAACTAGAGGTGAATCTGTTGCTCAGCACTAGCTTATGGTTTTCCAATCACCTTCAACCTTTTGGATTAATAGTCTTCTTTAAGATTGAACTCTGGTTGTAATTCAATCAGCAGCAATAGAGCTGTACAAGTTAGAGGAATCTAATACTTGCTTTTTGGAAATAGTGATGCGTTTTTATATTTACATGATCAAAATCAAAATCCTCTCAAATTTGTTTGGAATGCATTCACACCCTTCGGTTATCTTTTGTCTTCTGATGGACAGACCCAACCATCAGCAAGACTCATGAGAGCTGTTCAAACTTACTTAGAATGATGGGGAGAAAAAACGGAAATCCCCTGTGCTGCATATGACTTCACACGTGGTAATGAATAGCGGGATAGAAGTTCATTGGATCAGCCTTCTCACGCCCATTACTGGGCATGGCATATCAGTAGGATCATTTATATGAACTCTCAGGTTCCTCCCTTGTGTGGACATAAACAATGGTTATGGCTACTTCTCCTGTTTTGAAGTTCCAGGCTGCAGAAAAAATGCTCAACTAACCCCAGGTTCTCCTGCCTTCTACAATCGATCAATTCATAATTGTTACTTGCACATTTCAAGTGATGCTTCTTTAGAGAGTCAAACCAGAGAAAAATTCATCCTCGAATCCAAGGCCTTGGAGTCCCAGTCCCAGAAGAGTGGTAAAATATAGATTCCAAAACTTCCCTTGGAGGAGATGCAACATGCCTGTCAAAAGTTAGAGAGAAGGGATTACGAGCGTGTGATGTGAAACAAATCTCTGGGCAAACTACCGTACCTGTATTTTGTGTATTTCCTTCTGCTGAAACCGTTTTTAAGCCCATGTCTGCATTATTATGATTGGCATTGTCTTTGAATAGAGCGTGTTGGTGTTTCATTCTGAGCATGTCACGTTGTCTTCCTGCTGTAGACTTTCCAAACAAGCTAGCACTTTTTGGATCTCCTCTAGTCAATCCAAATGACACGTTAAAATTGTCAGGTTCTACGTTACAGTTTGATGTGCTGACCCCAAGTTCTTTTTCTTGACCAATGGAATCATGAGGAGATCCAAACGGAGAAAAACAATATTCTCTATATTCATAAGGGGAAGCCTCAAAACTGTGGGTTTCACTCTTTACACCATCCATGGGGGTCAATTGATCAACTCTTCCATTATTACTGTTCTGGTCCAGTCTACCACACGCCACATCGTGTGGACAGTGGTAATTGGTACTGTCATGATCCAGTATCATCAAAGCATCAATGCTATGTTGTGTACATATCATGGATTCATTTGTTAAGGATGGAGTTCTGCAACAAGATTCAGAGTGTGTATCCATAAAACCAGTTGACTGGGTAATGAGTTTGTCAATTTCCGCTTCAGATGTCAAGCCTGAAGAGTAGCTTTTCTGACTTTCTTCTCTGTTTTTACAAATATCTATGAGGCCTTTCAATGGAGAATTCTCTGCATCTGAACTTTCAGTGCACGATACACCTGCATTACTCTGTCTATTGCACCTGAAGTTTGGGGGAAGAGGAACGGCTGGAACCCGTTTACTCTTACAACTACCAGCAGCACTTACCGCATTCTGTGAATTTACCCCATCAGCAACCTCTAGGATTTCTGTGGAATAGAATTTGCTGCCAATACTAGGAAGAACCATATTGTGATCTAACTGTGCCTTTCCATCAGTTGTAATTGGGAATCTTCTCTCTTCTGAGAGTACTACCATTTTGACATCACATTCGGTTGTGTCCTGACTGTATTCTGTCTCAGTATCTGCATTGCACATGGTATCCAAGTCGATCAGGCAACTGGCTCTGGAAATGCTGCAATCAGACTTGTAATCCGAGTGACTCTTCATGGGAAAATTCACAGACCCGGCACGATGAGATGGAGCCCTCCTCCTTTTTGTTTGGCCAAGGTGCTTCCCCTCAGAAATTTGGTGCTCAGTCCCGGATTTTCTTTGGCTGCATATTGTTGGCCTCATAAATCGTGGTAGTTTAGATAGAGGAGCTGCTCTTGCATCTTTGGCTTTGTGCTTGCTGGTGCCAAAATCAAACTCAGGCTCTTCAGTAATTGAGTCATCATTTTCATAGGAAGGTGGTGTCCCCATCAGATTTTCTAGCTTTCTGTTTAACTCTTTAATCTCTCTGCTTACTCTTTGACGCTCATCTTCAATCTTTACCATAGTTTCCTGGAGGGTTTGCATTGCAGCTTCCTTACGCGCACTTTCCTGTTTTGCAGTAATAACAGATAAAGAGAGGTTATAGAAGTCACGAGATATTAGTAGCCAAGAGGCGATATGGATATTGGAACAGGAGAAATAGTTGCATCCATCTTAGAATCAAATGATAAGGCCATATTTGATTGGTTGTCACTACGTGTCAAACTGACAATTGATTGCTCATGGTGCCAAGCAGGTAACTCGTACTGGATGCTTATATGCCGTCAATTCGCCAGAATACCTAGTTACTATATCACACAATAGCTCTTCCTCCTTTAGTTTAATTTCAGACTGCTAGAGTTCCAATGTTGGGAACATGCCTGCATAACTTTTCCCATTTTCTACATGCAAAATCTACATTAGCAGCACATCCTGATCATCTGCTAAGTACTCTGGTATTTTTTCATCTACATTTTGCTGCGACCTCTTTAGTGAGATTTATGATACTCTAATTCTTGTTGTTGTGCTATCCTACATCTTACATGAGAGACATCAAAGGAAGCAAGCACTTCCCAACAATTGACTGTCTCTTTTTTCCTCCTTCAAGTTAAAACCTTCCAGAATGAAAAGAGTCAGGATGGTCTTTACTTACTATTGGGTCTTCAGTTCCCAGGTGGATGCTTCTTACTCTTGCTGCGAAACCTAGTGTGCATATTGTCTCACAGAGATCTTCCTCTTTTGGACTCACATGCACCAGCATCAGCGTTTTGGAATCCTCCCCTAAATGGCGAGAGACATAGGTATATGATGCCGCAATATCCAAATCAAGACAGCAAGAGAAAAGCCATGTTATCATGCTGCAGTTTAAAAAGGATAAGTGCACAGCTCAAAATCTTCACCTTCATCTCAAAAGAATGTATTCCTTGCACTATGCTCAGAGTTGCCCACTCATACACGAATCTGAGTAATTTAACTTTGAAGCAGGTATTTCTTCCCTTTTTCTTTTAAGCACTACCGATGTACATTATTAGTGATAGCATCAATGTCCCACTGAGTTCACAGAGAGAGAGAGAGAGAGAGAGAGAGAGAGAGAGAGAGAGAGAGAGAGAGGGATTACCTAATGAATCTTTTAGAACTTGCGTCAGCTTGCTATTCCTGTCAAAAGTACAAAGCTCTAAATCAGGAGTGACCGACTTTGATTTTAAGAAAGCCCACTGGATAGTCTGCTTCCATGGAGAGATGGATGGCAGGATTACTGTCTTGGATAATGCACGTAAACATAATTTCTGTTGTTGGTGTTCACCAACAACTGATTGGAGGGAAAAATACTTTCCCATTTGTTATAGATATGTGATATGATTACTTGGAAAGCTGCACTTGCTTCTCTATATAATACCTCAGAAGTCTGGGATTCTGTAATGAATTTCTTAGCCCTAGTTTTCCTAGAAACTAGTTGCAACGATGACTGATATCCTAGTTTTACAGTTTCAATTATGGAGACAAAGCGCTCAATATCATACAAGCATAGCATGTGAAGGAGATAGCTTGCACTCAGGCATGTGAAATACAAATGTGTGAGCTCCCTGTGAATTCTCATACCTGAAAGGTATGTGAGGCTTTTTCCTCTGGAGGGCATTGATGACATCTCCAAGAGCAGAAAGTGACAAGTTTATTGCTTTTCCCTCTTCAAGTCTCTTGCCCCATGCCTTTGTTTTCAGAACACGCTCACTACCTCCAAGATCGACCAACCAAACTTTATTTGATTCACGTCGCCTCTCAGGTGCATTGGAGCATGTGATTTTTATGCGAATCATACTGCAGACATAAACAATCTTAAAGTATTTCAATTACTTGTTCTAGACAGGGATATTGTACTTTGTAAAGCATTCCTAGGCCTTGAAGCTGTGAATGTGGGAACTTGATTGAACACATGTTGCAAGCTCTGATTATGGATACTTGTGCTAGCTGGCTAACGTTTCTTTTCCATGAAATTGCTGAAATAAGTACGCATAATTCCAGACAAAGGAGTTATTTACCAGTGTGATCTGCTTGAAGTTAAGTTAGAATTTGTAGAAGCAGTTGACCTGAATCGGCAACCCAGTTTATACAACCTTAGGGCTTGGTTATAGTCGCTCACTGGTATGGCCACAAGGTTTTCAACCTCAATTCCACCCCGGGCATCCATTTGGACTGAAAGACTGTTCATTAATATCATTGTCTATGTTAGAATGAATTAGCGGATCAACGAGGGAAATTGGAAAGCAAAGTATTTTCGGTGGACAAATACTATTTTGAACTCACAGGTCTCCGAAGATGAATGGGTAAGTACTCACCATGGTGGCCTCGGATCTGTTGGTTTTTTAGGCTGAGGGACAAGCAAATCCTTGAGATTACCCAAATAAATCTCAAGCATACTGAATGTGAAGAGGTATGTACAATTACTCTCCAAAGCATGCTCAAACAGTGCTTCAATACTACGAGGAACTATTCCTGGAAAATCTCGAGTACCTTCCTAAATCACAATGGCAGCACAGCTTCAGTCAGAAGAGTGCAGTAAATGTATTTGACTTCAGTTATTATACAGGAGTACAAGTAGGAATACTTTTGGCAGTCATAAACGTCCTAAATGCAATTATCAGAAGTTTGTGTAGTTTGAGGTATATCCTATCTTTAAAAGTCACTTAAAAAATGACTTTAAGCTTCAAAACTCGGCCTGGTGTACATGCAAACTAATGTATGCATTGTCTCATGGCTTTAATGCTTGTCAGGAACATGGTTTTTCTAATCACGTAATAAATTCGCAATACGGTACTCACCATTGTGAAAGTTTTCCCTGTGCCTGTCTGACCATATGCAAAGATGCAGGCATTATACCCATCCAATGCAGATTTGATCACAGGCTCAACTTCGCTAAAAACTTCACCTATAAGATTTCATCGCATACTTTTGATTAGACCATACCCCAATTTCTGCACTGAAAAATTTATGATGAATTGGACGCTCTCCTCAAGAAAATACATGAGGAGATAATGGAATCACAGAGAAAGTAGAGTTGACTTGTAGCACCTTGTGATGAACTTGGGTGGAAAACCTTATCAAAACTATAGCTTTTGTTGTTGCCACATGCAACTTTCAGGAAAACATTGCTTGAATCCGTGGCCACGACTGGCCTAGCACACCCAATATTCTCAGTCACATTCATCGGTCTGACACGGCAAAATACACGAATATTTCCTGCAGTAGTAATATAGAGAGAGATTCTGTGTTTACAGTAAATAGGTAATTTCTATGCACAGGTAACAAAAACATACTTTCTCTCTGTTCATCGCTTTCACTGACCTTTCATGTCCAGGTATTCATTGAGAACCTGCCTTCTCTGAACATTCAACTGTCTGATGCAATCACTCAGTTCAGCAAGTTCATCTGCAGGCACGAGGAATGTGCTACAATTCGATCAACTCTGTACAGGAAATAGCAGACAGTGGGCTTTTGATCCCATTTAAATGTAAGAAGTACCTTTGATTTTCGGAATGACCATGCTCAAGTCCATGTCACTGGTGTTATTCTCCTTTTCCGTGTCAGATATTTTCAGTCCGATCCTGTTAGACGAACGAGGGGATGGAAGGCTTCTCATTATGCCACATACTGATCTGATCCAGTTAGAAGTCAAATGGGACTTCAACCCGAGTAGGGAATGAATCGTCTCAGCAAGATTCTGGGCAGATTTCTTCCTCTCCATCAATGTCATCTTCAGTGGCCTGTAGAAGGTTAGCCTTTCCTTCCTTCCTCCTGTTCGAATACTAGAGGCTTGAAAAAGTTCACTTAAAAAACAATGCAAAATGTTCCGAACATGCTTTAATCAAACTACGAATGGAGGTTCTCAGAAAGTCTGGAGGAACATCAAATTCCTTGATACATCATTCACAGCAATTATACTGAAGTGCGCTCTTAATTTTTCGCTGCTATTTCAGAAGTGAATAATTATTGTGGAATGAGCACTCACGGTGAAAGGGGTGTCTTCACCTTGGGTGGAGATTAAGCAAAAACCTCCTTCATGCTCATTGCAAGGTCTCTCAGACACGGTCATCCGAAACCACGAAAAGGTCAATATCTACAGACTACACTCGAAGCAAGCCCCATCCAGAAAAATCTATTCATTCCGGAATCTAAGAACTATGAATGAATGAATATACAAATCCCGCATGAGGATTACAATATAACCATGAAATGAGTGCTGGGAAAAAAGAAGAAGGAAAGCAGGTAGTTGAAAAGGTGATGCAGGAGATTCTGCACCCTCCGAAGGACGAATTTATGTCTCCCGTCAACATTGCTAAAAAGCCATTTTTACAAAAACAATCATACTTAGGAGGAGAATAATCGAAAGGCCCTGCCACCAACCTTTCTCCCTTCAATTATTTAAGATTTCTCTGAGAACCCATGTGAAAGCATGTAGTGCAAGTACAAGAACAACATTGTTCCATGTATATCTCTATTACAGATAGCCATTGTTTGGTTTCTGGCTTCTTGACAAGATACTTTCAGCTGCATGAGTGAGAGAGAGAGAGACGGGGGGGGGGGGGGGGGGGGGGGGGTGGTCCCACAAATAATAAATGGGTTTCAGTTTTCAGAAGGAAGCGTTTTTAACTCTGGCATTTTTTCCCTACGGTGTTTGTGAAGAGGAAGAGTGATATTTAAGCGCAGAGTAGAAGAATTATTGCTACATATAAGGAAAAATCACTCATGGTTGCCGTAGCGGTTGGTTCCGGTGCAAGAGGATTTTCAGCTAAGCAACCCATATGCATGGGAGCCACGAGGTGTTCCATGATTTTCAAGATAATTAGGTCATCGCGCTCGTACTCAAGGATTATAAAGTTAAAAAAAGAGAGAAAGGACGATAAAATGAAAGTTATAACATCTATAGAAGATTATTTAGTCGATCCTAACAACAGAAAACAAAAACTCCAAATTTAAAAGCGAAATTAGGATGGAAGTTTCCCAGCCACCGTTGAAAAGACTTGCTCTCGGAGCTCACCTACCGTGGAGCTTTTCAATCCTTTTCGTCGTACCTGCAATTCTTTTTTCTCTCTTTCTATTTTTTTTTTGGTTTTTGGGACACTCCTGCCGATAATGTTTAATATTTTCTTGGTCCAAGGTAACCATCTTCGGTGGAGTCTTGTTATGTGTGCAAACTACGTCAAACATAGACCAATCGACGGGCCAAGAAAATCCCTCCTTATCTCACGATGCTAACCCCGAAGAACGAGGACCAAACAACTGCCGATCGCATGCATACTATAGAAAGCAAGTCCGATTTTCTCTTATTTGTTTTTTACTTTGATTTCGGACTATGAATTGGCAATTGGGATTCGATCTTCTCGAAGGAGGAGCACCATTTCTGGGCATCTTTCTTTCGGTCTATTGGCGGGTTCTTGATAAGAATGGACTCATTGAACTGAGAACCCGGATCGCGCCCAGAGACTCGCTCAAAAACCTAAAAGAAAAAAAAGAAAAAGATGATGTAAGAAGGACGTGCTGTTTTGAGATATTCTGTGAGCAAAGAGCCCTGGGGACCAGGGCGAGAGAACCGAGGTCTAGGGTCTATTGAGGCCCGACCTCTATGGACTCGGGCCTGGGTGCTAGGGACCCGAGCCTGACTTGATGGACTGGGGCATAAACATCGGTGCCCCAAGCCTTGACCTCAATGGACTCGGGTTGGGGCGCTTGATATCTGGGCAAAGGCATAGGAATCCTAGGCTTGCCCTTTGTGTAGTCGGGCCAAGGCTCGGGACTTGTGCTTGGCCTTGGTGCCAATGCTTTGGGCACAAGCACTGAGGACTTGGGCACAATCTCCATAGACCATAGGCACTAGGGTCTCGAGCACGAGTGGGCACAATCACTGAGGACTCGATCCTGGGCGTGGGGACTCAAGCACAAGCACCAGGGTCTCGGACTTTGCCTTAATGGATCCGGGTTCGAGCACCTAGTCCTCAATGCCAAGGCTTTGGGGATGAGTTTTAGGGTTCCCGTGCCCAAGTATAATATTTCCTGTTCAAATATTGACATCTAGTCATATTTGGAAAATAATTTTCAATTTTTTAAAGAGAAAATCACTTTCTTGAATTTAATAATAGATTTTTCATCGACTCATTGTCCTAAGCGATCCAAACACCAAAACATTAGGAAAATGTTTTCTGAAAACAAACGGAGCTCTAGTGCTAAGCCCAAAAGTCCTTGCCATGCTATCCCATTATCTAAAAAAGGAACTTGCTAACAAGTGTTCGAGGTATTTGTTGATTGGAACGATTCGATTTCAAAATTTTGACTGTGCATACACAAGAGCAATTGGTGCGTGAGAAACTGTGAAATGTTCTTTAATTAATTGCTTAACAAGTGCCATTCTTTAAAGGTAAAGGAATTGGTTAAGTACATATTTCACTTTTAACTGAATGACCGCTTACGGTACTTCTATTTTATAAATACATATACATACTCAGAATAAATTCCCACATTGAAGAGAACAAGATTTGTCCTTCCTTACAAACTCATTCTGCATCTTGCTTGGATTCGGGTAGTTTTGTTTTCAGATGATTTTGAGTATTTTGGATTGACATGTGAAGTTAGGATTTCTGGATTGGCCTTTCTAAAAAGAAAACGACATTTTTGTAAATATGGACAGGGGGATAATTGATATAGAGGGGCAAGTTGATCTCTTGAAATAAAACTCAGGAATGTTTTCGGAACTCTTAAGGGTTGAGGTCGTTAGGCAAAACATGTTTTGGTATTTACTAAAATAAAACAGTTAAATTCTTATCATAGAATGACCATGTCCGAACCAGCCTGAGTGGACCCTAGTGCGAGAAGGAAACCTTTTCTCCAGACTCGCCTAACTATGTTCGCAGGTTTTGAATCAAATTTCGTCGTAAATTACTAATGTGGTAGTCTAGTCATTATCAACCATCCTATTAGATACACCGTCATGTCAGCGATTTTCAGCAAAAGTCAACCGTAAACATTGGAATTTCGTACAAAAGTTCATTAATAAATTGACAAAACTAAAAAATTTATAATTAAATTGACATCCTTATAATATGTTTAAAACTAATTTGATAATGTCCCAAGTAAACGTTGCTTCCGTGCACTAACTAGGTGAGCATTTTGTTATCACAAATGTCATGATGAGAGGATTGGTGGCGGAGAAAGCTATTGTTAGCTACAAATATTAAAGAATCTATAAAATCTCGATCCTAATGGTCTTATATATTTTTAGGGGACTTTTTTAAATACCAATGCTTTAGTATTTAGTTATCGTGGGCTCACAAGTTGCTACAATGTAGGATTGATAATTTCATCTCATTATAAGACTGTTTCCGTGTAATTACCAAATTTCCTTCATCTCAAGAATAGATAAAAAAGTGTCGGTTCTTGTCAGTCTCGAGTCTAGTCGAAACTTGCGATTGAACCAAAAAGACGACCTCATGAACAATCAAATACCATAAAACCGACCCTAGAAGCCAAGACAGCGGGGGAGGCCTTCATTGTATATATGATAGACAAATTATTTGCCTTCTTGATGTTTCTTTGTCTCTTTTTCTAGTGCGATCTCTTTGCAATATCGAATTATTTGCACTACCTTTCAAAGTTAAAGTGTAAAGTTTAGTGAATTATGACAAATGATAGATGGGAATTTCATCGATTAGTAGGCTACCTTGTCCCGTCTATACGCTTGATCAGCTCAATAGAGTTCCCTTTAATGATTTGGCTTCGCGTAACCAAATGATGATCACATTCATAAAATAAGGAAGAAAACCAAAAGCAAGGTCTCCATTTACGCCATCGTAATCCGAGTCTTGATTTTATTTTCCCTTTTGCCCTCTTGTGATAAATTGATGTTACAATCTTGAATTGGCATGTGCGTTAGGAACCATTACAACCATTCACATTTTCCGTAGATGATCACATTTAGTACAATTACGCAGCATTCGCTCAAATGTTAGATTAATCAATCTAGCTAGACGGTATAATTTGGCGAGATTATGGGTAGCTGTGGAGTTATACGCAAGTTCATATATCTTTTCTTCTATGATGCTACCTACTAATATGCCTATTAACTTTAATCATCAGATTTAGATAACCTATTTGATGACATTCTCTCCTCATATCACCTTTATTATACGTTGCTTCCTTTGCTTCACCGCTAATGCCATCATCTTGACAACCATACTTTTGAAACTAATGATGACTCATGTAGACCTACTTTATATACTCCAAATAACAACAATCATACTTTATTTGAGACTTTCATCGTATTGACAAGACTCAATGATCGCAGAAAATTAGTGATTTAAAAAATATTTTTTTGAAAATGATTATTTGTATCGCTCAAAAAAGCTAGTCGACAAAAAATATTTTCATAATTACCAATCATCTTTAGCTAATATCTAAAGAGTTTCACTGATAATGAAAATATTTTTCATTCATATATTTTTTGTGAATGATAAAAGCAAATACTCTTAGAAAATGATTTTTCAAATCGTTATTTCGTTACTCATAACTATCGGTACATATTTTTTAGTGATATCAAATACTGCACAAGCTAATCCCGACGGCATTCAATATTAGCACTCCATACCTTGTAGTATCGAAAAGATAGTGAAAATATGAAGACAATGATCCATGATTCTAGTCTATTGTATTAATTTGGCCCCATTTCACAAATAATCAATCCCAAGCCCACCCCAAATTCCAACAAAGAGTGCAGTTACATGTCCATCTTAATCTCTTGGGTAGGGATTGTTTCTTTGGGCCGTGGAATTGCTAAGGACATTAATTTGGATTTCTAGAAAGATGAAAGGTGGGGAAAAAGAAGGAGATTAAATGGGGAAATATAGGTTGGGCTTGGCAGTGAGGTCAGCAAGGCCCATGAACAAAATTAATTTGGGCCTAAATTGGAGCTTATTAGAAAATGACACAGATAGTTCATGAACTTTGATTTAATATACAATGAGGTCAATGAACTTATTTAAGATGGTTCTCAAACTTTAACTTAATGTGCAATGTGGTCCTTGAACTTTTATCTTGTTCAATATGGTCCCTAAATTATAAGAAAATCTTCAATACTGTTCTTTCATTAATTCAAGTTCAAGAACAACATTGAATATTTTCATAAAGTTCAGGAGCTAAGTTGAAAATGTACTAAGAGTTTAAAGATCACATTAAAAAAATTAAAAGTTTAGGGATCGCATTGCATATTAAGCTAAAGTTTGGGATCACACTGCATATTTGGTTAAAATTCAAAGATCACATTGAACAAATTAAAAGTTTAAAGATCACATTACACATTTAGCCAAAATTTATGGACCAATTGAGTCATTATGCTGAGCTTATTCATATATTTTGTTTTGGGTTCCACTCGATAAAGCAAAATCTACAAAAAAACAAATTCATGAATCATTGCCTGACACATGGCACAAATACAAGTTCCCCTCAATGCAAATGACTAGTCAGGATTATGCAAGATGAACAGTTTCCCTAACTAGCAGGAAAAGTAGAAATTGTTGGATTTAGTAGCATATTAGATATTCACTATTCATATCATCTATTCACAGGATTTCTATGGCTCAAGGAAGAAGAGAGGGTTTTGCAGGCAATACTATCGCCATCTAATATCTTTTGTTTAATCCAAGCTCTAGCAAATGCAATCTTTGGTGGTTCCCTCCATAGAAAGATCATGCTCGTTTTAGTACCATCTCTCTAATGCTTGAAGCGCTAATTGAAGACATCTTTAATAATTGACTGCACCGATTTTGAATGGCAAATCTTAGCAGACTTTTGTGACCAGTCAAGATTATGCAAGACGAACAGTTTCCCAACTAGCAGGAAACTAAAAGTAGAAATTTTTGGATTTAGTAGCATATTAGATATTCACCATTCATATCATCTATTCACAGGATTTCTATGGCTCAAGGAAGAAGAGAGGGTTTTGCAGGCAATACTATCGCCATCTAATATCTTTTGTTTAATCCAAGCTCTAGCAAATGCAATCTCTGGTGGTTCCCTCCATAGAAAGATCGTGCTCGTTTTAATACCATCTCTCTAATGCTTGAAGCGCTAATTGAAGACATCTTTAATGATTGACTGCTTCGATCTTGAATGGCAAATCTTAGCAGACACTTGCATGTTTGTAAACAAATCTTTCGAGAGAAGCAGCATGAAACATACATAAATAGATCGACGGTCTAAAACCTACTGCCGCCAACTTTTAGACCTACTCGATCATCACTCCTGTGATAAGCTCAGACCAAGCACAAGAAAATGCGAGAAAACAATGTGATTGTGCACTGCATTCAAACAAGATATAAATTGGAGAGATCAAAGGCAGAAAGATTTGATACACGATAGCATAAATTGTGTGCTTGTAGGGGAAACATCATTCTCAACAGCAGATCTTGAAGTATGAAATCTAAAGTAGCAGTGCCTTCCAAGTTTAATGCAGTCTAGTCTCGACTTCTGCCTTCACTCTCACCACATTTCTGAAGACAACCAACTCTTTTCATTTCAGTCAATATGATCTCCTGATAATTACTTCATTGCGTTGAGATCCTTGCTGAAAGGGCAGTTCCCGAGTCATATCAGCTAGTGTATGGAGTTGGAAACGTGTTCCAGGCTATTTTTTCTTCCGTCAAGATCAGCAAATACTACTTATAGACAAGCAAGTACCCAACAAAGTCATATAAAGTCTGAACCAATTCAATCCAGATAGATGAGAATAAAGATGATTGGATGCTGCATTTTCTCTTCATCGATGATCAACAATGTTCATTAAGCCAATTCATACTAAGTCCAGGTTCCCTAATCTGCAATAATACCTGTTCTTGACCAAGAACTAGAGACACAAAGGACCTGACCTAGTGATTGACAAAAGAATGCACTTCAGAATTTAAATACAATGTCTCCAATTATGAATCATCGACAAATAAATACAGTTTGGACAAAAATTTATAGTTAACCACGGACGAGATTGCAGCAAGTGATTTACAAGTGTACTAAATCAGAAGTGAGTACTACAATCAATGTATAAGTGGACACACGAATTGACGGAGAGGGAACTGGGAGAAGACAATCTCATTCTTTCTTCTTCACTGACTATGTTGCAATGCCATAGAGAATGGTGACAGTTCATAAATAATCGATCTCAGCATGCCTATTGATAAGTCAATAATTACATTCATTCTCAAACAAGATTGATGACTTTTGTGACTTATTGTATCAAGGTAGTTCAGACAAAAGGTATTCCTTTATCAAACAAGTAGCGTTAGATGGGGGTTTTGCTTGGTATCTTACCCTCCAGAGGAATATGAAGCCCTTAGACGATTGCTTGAGAGAGATGCGATCAGGACATCTTCTCAGCCTCAAGATGCAGCAACACCTATGTTGCAAGGAATAATCGACTTATATCATGATGTTCTATTCTTCCTGATTCTGATTTTGGTCTTCATTTCACTGATCTTGACACTAGTGTACGTGAAGTTACAAATAGAGGTGTATATATATACTGACAAGGGTAAATCTTATTTGAACCAAAATTGCTAGGGATCAAACAAGTGCATCGAGGGGGCAAGGGTAAGCTAAGAAGAGCAGCAGTAGCTTGATGAAACATCTTATCTTCAGAATCAACCTGAATGAACCATGAAATAAATCGAACAATAACATACCTCTCGAGCATTCTTGGGCCAAAATGGATCGGAACTCGAGACCGGTGATTCATCTGTGACCGAGAGTATCACCAATGGCCTGGCATGTGGAGCGGAAAGAAGCATGTAGCCAAGAACAACTTGCCAACTTCATTATTTCCATTAATTCAACATACACGGAGAGAGATCCAATCCAAATAAATAAGAAGAAAGAGAGTCGGCAAGTCATCCTTGGCTGCACAACATGCTTTCGACCCCTACACGCAATGCCATACATGAGAGAAAGAGAGAGAGAGAGAGAGAGAGAGGGAACTCATCATTTTCCTTTCCATGAGAGAAGAAGCTCTCATTCGTCGCCGCAACCACAAGCTCATCAAGGTTCCGAGGACAAGCCCTAAGATCCAAGGGAAAACAACCCCTTTCCCCCCCTTTTTTATCTTTCTTTTCTTTATGGTTGATTTGGAACGAGGCTAATTAGGGTTTTCTCTCTTGCTATGGATACAGTGTCAACATTGGAAGAGAAAGGGGAGGCCACTTGAGTCTTTATATGAAGACCAGACCGATAAGGGCTGAATCAAAGATTCACAACTGTAAAAATAAAAGAGAGTAACGATAGCTAAGATTGTAATTGATGTAGGTGTGTGAAAAGGGAAAATTTTCAAAAGACGATAACTTTTACTCCTGAAAGTAATCGTTTTTATAAAAGAGAGACTGACCAAGATTTATCATAAGAGGGAACCATAAGCCACCCAAAAATAACCTGAAGCTCCAAAACATAAAAGCCCTAATCAACCACATATCATAGCATAAAAAATGAAGAGGAGTACCGGAGCTTGTGCTAGAAGAATCAAAGGGGCAGCATTGAAATGACATTGGTTTGCCACACTAAATAAATTAGCTTCCAAAAATGAAAAATGGAGGCATTTATCTCGAATTGAGGTCCGAAGAAGACAGCTGCTGGAAAGATCGATATCCAAGTATGGCCCAATAAAATATACAGCTGGCACATTAAGGGATAAGGTTCTCTTTTCTATCCTCAACTCTCTCTCTCTCTCTCTCTCTCTCTCTCTCTTTCTCTCTCTCTCTATCTGTATGTCCAGTATACTCTCTTAAAGTTCTCTACACATCTCACACTGTAAGAGATATGACTGGTAGTCATTCATTGAAAAGGAAACCCACATGCATGCAGAGAGAGATCCTACTATATATCTCAGAAAGGAAAGTCCATTTGCCTGACTGTATGCTCAACCATTCATTTTAGCTCACACAAATCCAAGAAAAGCTACAATGACTTCTCATTTCTGTGTTCACTTTTTATAAGAACAATTAATAAGGTTTTGGGTCAATTCGGGCTCGCTGTCTAGCAATTACTGGGGACAGTCTAAAAAGGCGAGGACATTACGTGGAAAGAGTTGAGGGATTCGATGGCGATATGCCGTGCTGGTTGTGGGTCTCCTTTTGGAAATGCAGAAATAATGCATTTCACGTGCAGCCTCTCCAGTATCTCCACAGGTCCCCAAAGGGCAAGTTCTAAGTGACATGAACGGTTTACCAAAACAGTGGGTGATTATTAAAAGCTAATCTGGCAAAACAGAGAGAGAGAGAGAGAGAGAGAGAGGCGCAAATACAGACAATGGAGCAGGAGAGAATCTAGTTGTCACTGAACAGTAGGGATAGAAAAAGGTTCTCGCTCCGACGGTCTCGCACGCACTGTTTCCAGATAAGCATATGGATGTGTATCATATCAGTGAGTGAGAAAGGGAGCACCTATAATATAAGGTAATAAAAAAGACATGTTGAGAGTGAAAATGACGTTATGTGGAAAGCAAAGACTCCAGAGACCGATTATTAAGGCTACCCAGGGGAATGAGCGAACATACAAGAAGCGCCTAGTAAGGGTTTCGATTGGGAGGATTTTCGTACGCAGCTAATATTGTTTTCTACGTTGTTTTCATACATGTAGATGGCGACGTCTTTGCTCGTGACTAGTGACTACGGGGGGCAAAATCTTAACTAGATCAGCAGGCTAAATAAACAGGTATAATTTACTCGAAATCCGTATACTAATCAAAGTCTACAGAATTGCTGATGAACATTACGGGGCACCCCTTGCAATCGGGAGGGGGCAGCGACTTGCCGACAAGACAACCAGCCTATCCTATCCTCAGTCCATCATTGCAAACCTGGATTAGTCAGCAAAGCGAATCCAAAGGCCAAGTATGATTCTGACTTGTTTTTGCAGCTTTGAAAGTTTTTTTTTTTTTTTGAACAATTGCAGCTTTGAAAGTTTATCAGACTTTTTTTAGGGCGTCTGCTAAGAGAAGATAACAATGTTTCTATAGATGTGTTCGCAAGAGTGCAGTTGTGCAGGGATGCACGCTCGAACATGTAGAAAGATGGTAATTTTCTTGCGGCAGACAATTAAATTTGCCTCTGAGGGCCATGTGCATGTAAGGAAGTGGTATTGATATTATTTGCAGAGAAGATTTGCCTTTTGCCTCATTTATCCATCTTTTCCTTTGAAAATATATTTACTCTCTGTCACAAGGCGTCAGTGATGGCAGATGAATATAAATGCAGCAGAAATTGAACAGGGAACATCAAATATCGGGTTTATCACAGGCGGCATAAGCTGCAATATGTCACATAAGACTGTCTGCTTTTTTAAATACAATAACAACATGTTACATTTTTATATTGTGTTCGCTCCTAGAATCCCAAGAATGTAGCATCTTCGTGCTTCTGTTCGAGTAGAAAATGACTTCGGATTTTTGCCAAGCATGTCTATTTTGTCAGAATTTCTCTCGAGATAAAATATCTTTAATCAAAAATCTTTCTTCGATATTTATTAGATAAAACGGGTCCCATGATGATCCCGAATAGACAAGAAACAACAATAACTTCACTTCAGATAGAACTGTACAAACGTAAACTATATCGTAATTTAATCGACAACAAAACTTGAAATGTTTAGTCATTTCAACGCAACTGAATGTAAACAAACTATGCCGAAATTTGATCCTCGACAAAGCTTGAGAACACAAAGATGCTTTATCAGAATTTAATCAATGAGGTGAATGTGAAAACTACAGTTAAAAAACATGCAAGAATTTTATAGACAATGTAAATTTGGAAATTGAAAGTACAACACAAGAAAGTAAAGATAACTTAAAAATAATAAATTTGTTTATTTGTGCACGGGGGACCTCAAGTTAGAAGACTTGAAAGAGAACATACACCTTCATAGAGAGAACTAAAAACTTATGAAGATGCTGTGTCATGTGATAAAAAAAAAATGAGCGGCATGAAGCCATGCAAGAGGAACTCAATTCCTTGCATGAGAACCATACATTCAAATTGGTGAAATTGCCTGAGAGTAAGAGAATACTCACAAGTAAATGGGTATACAAGTTGAAGACAGAAGAAAGTAGTTTGCAATCATGATACAAGGCTAGGATTGTTTTTCGGGACTTTCGGAAAAAAAAAAAAAGAATTGATTTTGAAGAGATTTTTCATCAATTGTAAAAATGCCTTCTATTCGAGTTGTTATAGAGTTGGCCACTAGCTTAAATTTAGAAATTGAGCAAATTGATGTAAAGACAGCTTTTCTTGATGGAGACTTAGAATAAGAAATATATATGGAGTAATCGTAGGGTTTTAAAACTAAAGTTAACAAGCATTTTGTATGCTCTCAAGCAAGCGTCAAGACAGTAGTATATGAAGTTTGAATTATTCATGGAAGATCATGGGTATGGTAAGACCAACTTTGATTCTTGTGTCTTTATGAAAAAATTCTTAGATAATGATTTTTTTATCCTTCTACTCTGTGTGGATGACATGTTAATTATTGAACATAATGCTTAGAAAATCAAGAGCTTAAAAGAAGATACGAGTAAAGATTTTGCAATGAAGAATCTTGGACCGGCCAAGCAAATTATAGGCATGAGAATTACTTGTGACAGGAAGAACAAAAAACTTTGGTTATCTCAAGAAAAGTAAATTGAAAAGGTGCTTGAAAAATTCAATATGAGTAATGTAAGCTACAACACACTCCACTTGTTGGCCATCAAGTTGATTAGTAATAAATGTCCTACAAGTGAGAAAGATAATGAAGAGATGATGAAAATTTCTTATACATCGGTTGTGAGTAGTTCAATATATTTCATGGCTTGTATAAAACCATATATTATTCATGCAATTGGTAGTATGAGCAAATTTCTCTCAAATCTAGGTAAAGAACATTGGATCATCAATAAATGGATTTTGAGATATATCAAAGGCACTTCCAATTATGTTTGTGTTATAGAATCGAAAACCTTGAGTTGTGTGGCTATTTGGATGTAGACTTATGTCGGTGACATTGATTCTTGAAAGTCCATATCATGTTCTATGATGACTTTTGTAGGGGAAGTTGTTTTATAGCAATCAAGATTGCAAATATATTTCGCTTTGTCTATGACTGAAGCTGAGTATATTATTATTATCAAATGAGGTAAGGAACTCTTGTGGATGCAAAAGCTACAAGAGTTTGGCTTGAAGCAAAGGAATTTTGTTATGTATTGTGATAGCATAAGTGCTATCTATCTTAGCAAAAATCTAGTGTTGTATTCAAGATCAAAGCATATTGATGGAAAGTATCATTAGATTCGACAGAAATTAGGAGAAATGTTTTTCTTACTTTTGAGAAAGTCCACATTAACGACAATGGATCAGTATGATAACCAAATTGACTATTGTAAAAGCAAAACAAGCATGATGGATCTTCTCACATGAGGCGTAAAGAAGAGATTGTTGGGGTTTATTCCACATTGGTCGTGAAAGGAGCATGTAGTCAGTTTATAAATGTAAGGGAAAATTTCACCTCTTAAGCTAACTTTTGGAGTGAAAAAAATCTAAGACCACTCAATACTGGTAATAGAACCTAGGTTACCAACAAATGTGGACTAACAGTCACTTGAAGATGGTTGTTGTGACTCCAATCTAAGCCTCCAAGCCTGATGTGTGAGGGGAAGATTATTAAGATATATCCTATAATGGTTGTGGAAATGGCATGTGGTCACTTTATAAGTGTGAGGGAAAGTCTCATCATTTGAACTATCTTTTGGGATAAGAGAAGCCCAAGACCACTCAACAATCTTCAGTAAACGAAAAATGATACGTTTAGCGGTGGTGAGAACTGTCTCCGGGCGGTTTTCCTATGGTTGTAGCCCTATTCTTTCAACTCTGAAAGTTTTGTGCCTATATTCATACGATACCATGATCTTATCTCCAAACGGTTGTCCCCTTAAAAACGCATGCTAGTCACCCAACGACCTCAATCATTTTGTTCTCCAGCAACTTCAAACTTGTGACCACATCTTGATGCTGTTTATCTGCTCAACTTTCTCCTGATGCCCTAAAAGTTTATCCATCTTATTAATTGATACCCTTTTGGCTATCATTAACCATAAATCGCCGTATATCAACAACTAATTGGTAGTTATCACTAATGTGCGCTAATATTGATACCGATCCTTGTAGTCATCAACAATGGGTTTCATGCTTGATAACATTCGATGCTTTACTCACGTGTTTATCCATATCGACCACCTGATCACTTTTTGGTGCAAACATCATCAATTATCAATGAAACTAGAATTGGTCGTCCTGGTAATCAAAATCACTTATTTTATTACAACACGATATTGAGCGCCAGCTAATAGGGCTAGCGATCAAACAATAATATAGACAGAAGAAGAAAATAAATCAGACACTAGATTTACGTGGTTCAGTCATAAAGACCTACATCCACGGGGAGAGCAGCGACGAATTTCACTATAGATCAAGCGATATAAGATGATTACACACTCGAGTCATTCAAACACTCTCTCGGTGTTTCCCAAGCCCAAATTACACCCAATAACGCACGCGGTGTTTAGCCCTCGAAATTCCTCACGAAATAATCTCTCAATCTCACGAAAGAATTACACGCAAATCTTACCACATGATTTAATTGGCTTGAACACTAAATCTTCTTGGATGTAATTCACGGATAAGAACGACAAAGAAAAATCTCTCCCAAGCACTCGACGAAGAAACGGCGCTTCAAGACCAATTATTCATGATCAACCCTATTACCATCCACAGCCACAAGTCTATATATATATATATATAAGTGAGACCCTTATTCTTTTGCCGACTTTTCATAAGATTATGTTTCCTATCTTAAACGATTTTATCCAAAACATATCTCTGTATGTTTTAAACAAAATCCAGTCCAAGTGAAAGTTGGACTTTCCTATTTCAGCGGCCAGACTCTCTAGCGCAAATTCAAATTTGGGGAGTTGATCTTTGGATCTTCTTTGCTCGATTTCGAACGTCCACAATATATCCAATTCGGAATATTCAGAATTTCTCATTAGGCTTAAACTCGAGACATATTTTAACAATCTCCACATTGGCTTGACGTTTGAGCCAAGTTGCAATCACTTCGCAAATAATTCAAACTCTGCCACTACTTTCCCATAGCCTTCGATGGGCTCAACCGCCACAGATATTATCCAAGTCCAAGCCTTGCTTGAACTTCGCCATAACTGAGGACCTCATCAGAATACCAACTTCACATGCACTTTTAATTGCTCCGCAAGGATTTTCCGACGCAACCTCCTCAACCACAGATAAAGTAAAACCATTATTGCATCCATATCTATCAGGAGATCGAATACGTACCTTGTTAATTTCAGCAGTTACAGCAATCATTGGCTTTATAAGCTCCATCTCGTTACAAGCACCATCTGTGTCAATTACTTTACTAGTACCCGTATGCGCTACCTCAGGAGTTTCTGGTCGCAACTCTACCTCAAGCTGAACACGGTCTAGATCCGTATTAACACTGCCACAAACACTCCTAGCCAAAAGTACCGGAGACTTATCAAGGGAAACTTCTCTACTGTTAACAGGTGAGTTTATATCTGGGCACCAACCGATCGCCCCGCTCACCTTGTGCATAGCCATGGAATATGCACCTTGCCCTCCAATTAAGCTTACCATCACTCACTCGAAAATAACACGGGCAACCAAATATTTTAATAATAGAATAACCAGCAACGTTACCTAACCACACTTCTTTAAGAGTCCACCATTCAATAGCAGTTGATGGGAATCTATTCACCAAGTAGCTTACCGTACTAAGCACATCAGTTAGGATTCTCCTAGCAATACTAGCACTAGAGATCATTTTTCGGGCCGTCTCTAGTAATATTCTGCTCATCAATTCTGCAAATTATTGTGATTTATCGGCAATAGTGCGGTGTTTTACTATGCCTTCATTCATGCAAAATTTATTTGTCAGTTGCGAGTAGAACTACATGCTATTGTTAGTCCGCACGTGCTTGATCCATTTAACAGTCTCTGTCCCGATCAAAGCTCTCAACCGCATGATCTTGACACTAGTATCAAACTTGTGCACAAACACCCAAGTCTCCCTCGAGCAGTCAAAAGACTCTCGAATAGATGCATCGGACGTCTTTGCAGCGAAATTTGTCACTGTCTCACCTTGAAGTTTATACTGGCCTCCATGCTTGATTCATTTCATTACCACCAAGGCACCTCAAACAATCTTCAAAACTCCACCTTTTGAAGAATACCTGCAACCAGCTGAATCTAGGGCATCCAAGGAAATTAAGTTCTTTTTCAATTATGAAACGTGTCTTACTCCAGTCAATGTCCTCACAATGCCATCATGCATTTTGATTTTAACATCACCAATACCCACAACATCGCACTTAGCGTTGTTCCCTAACTAGACTTTACCACTACCCGTGCACTGATAAGTGATAAACCAATTTCTATTTGGTGTGACATGAAAAGAACAACTAGAATCCATAATACATCCATCAAACGATGAATAATCAGTGACAAACAAGACATAATCAGCATTATCTGCTATAGCTGCAACATTATCTGCATAATCAACTATAATTCCCTTACCCTTCTCATTCTTCAGCTTAAGGCAATTCCTTCTAAGATGCCCCCTTTTTCCACAGCTCCAACAAACAACATCAGCAGTGCTAGATTGACTACGTTTGTTCATATTAGTACTACTCTTACCCACACATGTTATATATCTTCCTCTATTTTCACCTACTAAAGCAATAGATATAGGTTCGCCAGATTCTCTTCTATGAATATCCTCGCTCAAAATCAAATCTCGAATCCCATCAAACGTCAAACTTGTTGACCCAGAGGAATTATTAACAGCAGTAACAGTAGTATTCTAACTATCAGGCAATGAGGATAACGGAATCAAAGCACATACCTCATCTTCAAAATCAATCTCAATTGAACTCAATTGACTAACAATCACATTGAATTCATTGATATGATCTGCAACTGACGCACCTTCACTCATCTTCAAATTAACCAGATGTCGCATCAAATAGACTTTGTTGATCGCAGAGGGCTTCTCGTACATATTCGACAGGGCTTGCATCAAATCAGCAGTGCTATTCTCCTTCAAGATGTTAAACTCGACGTTACGAGCTAACGTTAGCCAAATAACACACATAGCTCGTCTATCCAGCAAATCCCAATTAGCTTACTTCATCAACTCTGGTTTCTCCCCAAACCAGAGCAAGTGCAGTTTCAACTGGTAAAGATAATCTTCAATCTGCATCTTCCAGAAACTAAAATCATTCCTATCAAATCTGTCGATTCTCACTTTTACTTCTTCTGTCACCATCGATTCGCTTCAACTTAGCCGAACCTAGCTTTGATACCACTTGTTGCAATAAGGCTAACGATCGAACAATAATATAGACAGAAGAATAAAATAAATCGGACACCAGATTTACGTGGTTTAGTCATAAAGACCTATGTTCACGGGGAGAGCAATGACGAATTTCACTATAGATCAAGCAATATAAGGAGATTACACACTCGAGTCATTCAAACACTCTCTAGGTGTTTCCCAAGCCCAAATTACACCCAATAACGCACGCGGTGTTTAGCCCCCGAAATTCCTCACGAAATAATCTCTCAATCTCACGAAGGAATTACACGCAAATCTTACCATAGGATTTAATTGGCTTGAACACTAAATCTTCTTGGATGTAATCACGGATAAGAATGACAAAAAAAAAAATCCCTCCCAAGCACTCGACGAAGAAACGGCGCTTCAAGACCAATTCTTCATGATCAACCCTATATATATATATAAGTGAGACCCTTATTCTTTTGCCGACTTCTCATAAGATTATGTTTCATATCTTAAATGATTTTATCCAAAACATATCTCTGTATATTTTTAAACAAAATCCAAGTCCAAGTGAAAGTTGGACTTTCCTATTTCAACGGCCAAACTCTCCAACGCAGTCGATAAGGAGTTGAGAAGATAGAAGTCCATAATGCTGAGTTATTGACTAGTAAGGGACACTTGGACCTTCCAATTCAAGGTCCCAAGTTGGATCTCTCTTCGTCACTCCAAGAGCCCCAGCCCACGTTAACAAGCAGTGATGCATAAAGACAAATAGAGAGAAGAATGAAATAGACCCCTCAATCGCAAGGATCCCAATCATCACCTACCGGTTTATAGATCGATCCAGAAAAGGCCAATTTATGATATGTTTGGTGGAAGATGGGGGTAGATAAACCAACAATTCAATCAAGATACCTAATGAAGTTCATAGACGTAGCACGATAATTATATAAAGGAAAAATTCCAAATAAAGACCTAAAATATCCTCATTTTCTAAAATACGAGTTCGAAATGAATCTTATTTTAAATAATGACCTAAACTGGTCATGTTAGTCTTAAAAAAAGGCATGACCTCACTAGTTGGTCAAGGGCATTTCCATCATTTAATTTTTTATTTTCTTTCCTTTTTCTTTCCTTTTTCATTTTTTTTTCTGTTTTTCCTATAAAAAACACAAACTCAAAAAAAAAAAAAAAGGCTAAAACTAAAAAATAAATAAATAAATAAATAAAGAACCCCATGTGAGAGGGCTCCCCATCTATATCTGTTTCTTGTTTTTATTTATTTAAGTTTTTGTCTTTTTATTTTATTTTTTGAGGTTTAGTCGAAAGAAAAAACAGAAAAAGGAAAAAGGAAAGAAAATAAATAAAAAATTAAAAGAAGAAAATGCCATTAACCAACAATTGAGATCAGGCTCTTTTTTAAGGCTAACATGACTACTTTACACCCTTATTTGAAAAAAAGATCTACTTCGGGTCTTTATTTAAGAAAATAAGAGCACTTCGGGTCTTTATATAAGAAAAGGAATATATACACTACAAGTCCTAAAACTTGTCGCTAAAGTGCAATTGAGTTTTAAAACTTGTAAAAAGTACAATCGGGTCTAAAATTTGTCAAATTAATCAAATCGAGTTCTCTCGTTATCGCCGGATGTGGGTTGGCGATGACTATTGGCGAGGGTTGGCAACAACCACTGGATTGGACTCAAGCACGGCAACAATTGTTGATGAGGGCCAACAAGGCCAAATTGTGGGTGCCTATCCAAATCTACGTAATGCCGGCTATCGCTCGCTAGGTCTAAGCAAGCACCAACGTCACCCAAATTTGGGTGCCCTCGCCTAGGCCCAACGAGGGTCGGCGACCCTTACTTAAGGCCAGCTTAGGGTCAACAAAGGTTGCCAGCCTCCCCAGTGATGGGTGGCGGTCGCTATTGTGGTGGTAGCACCCACCGACAAGCTTTACTTTGTCCTACCCCTTTTTCTCTTTTTTCAGTTTTGTTTTTTTAAATAAAATTTTAGCTTTTTTTATATAAAAACAAAAAAGCCACGTAGGAGAGAGAAATTAATTTAAAAATACCATGTCAGTATTTTCCATAAGACAAGTTAATGATGTTAACGGAAAGACTCCATTTAATTAATTTGATAAGTTTTAAGACTCCATTATATTTTTTTTAAAGTCTTATAATTTAATTACACTTTCGTGACAAGTTTTATAACTTGTCATCGACATATCTCAGAGAAAATGAGAGCATTTTAAGTCCTCATTTGAAATTTTCCCTTATAACAATTCTACCTCTTCAGTACATAATTCTTCATCAAAGACCTTGCACTTTATCCTCCTAGCCTGCCTAGACCAATAGAAACGACTATGTGAACATTAGTTCGCATTGCTTGATGGTGACATGTGAAGAGATAAGCAACTGAAAGTACCGAAATTATTCAAAGTCGAGGATTTCCAATTTAGAAATTGGAGATTGTTCGTTTAAATTTCACTAACTACAAGCAAATTGCTCTCGCTTTCGCAAATCAAAGTTTTAAACTTAACTGGTTCATGGACTCGCAGTTTATATCACAGTCCTCTAGGTAGCCCCATCTTCATGTCTTTGCCCTTGGCTCGAACAAATCGAAATACGAAGGTAGTTAAAGGATTCGCATGACGCGGGCACGGAGATTTCAAACCAAGCCAACTGTGCAACTGATATTGAAAGTAACATGTTCTCCCTACGTGGGCACGAGTCGAAATTCAACCGATGTATGCATATGTCGAGATCAATCTGGATCCAATATAAATTGGCCTTTACGTCGGTCCAAGAATCCATCAACTATATAGTCTTTATAGTTGGGCTTTCTGAACTGGGCTTACAAAATTGAAACCGAATGGCCTCGTATTCAGAACTGCTCAGGACACTTTCAAGCTGACAGATCGGCCTTTTTCAAATTCCAGAAAAATACAAGAATATTATACTCGATTAGACAGTTCGACGTTTTACGTTAGTTTTAGATCTTTACGAAACGTTTCGTATACGGACAAAAAAGGGCGAGTCGTGTCCACGTGGCCATTTCTCGTTGGCGGGCGCGAAAGGTATCGGTCGCCACGCGGGCCCACCTAAGTTAGCGCGATGATGGGACCTGATGGTCAAACCGGCGGTCAAAAGCCAACCGGCCCGGCCTCCTCTTCATGAACGTCACGTGGAGACTTCCCCCTCCCCACTTTCCTTTTGTGATTCCGCATGTCCAGCTCATCCCCATTAATTTCCCTTTTAAAAAAAGGAAAAATAAATAAATTATATTAATCCTTTTACCGAAAAAAAAAAAAAGAGAAGTTTTGTTTTACTCTGGTTATTCATTAAAGTTCGCAAATGTTTTTTAAGGTTGTGAAGGCCCTGTTGGCTGTTCGGAAGCGCGAGCCACCGCGAGATGGGAGGAAGCTTAACTCAATTAGCGATTTACCCCGTAATTACTGCAATGATAATGTTATTTTTTATGTTCGCTTGCCTTGTACTCTCGTCAGTTGACAAGGATCTTAATTTATGATGATAAAAAAATAATTATCAAGCAAGTAGTTAGATATTTTTTACATTTTAAAATTTTGAATTCGTAACAATTATCGAGTACTCCGTATATCTCTCATTTTTCCTTTTGTGAAAAATTAATTCTTATTAAACAACATATCGAAATCTTGACCTCGTTTCATGGGCAGCATGTGCATTCGTCTTCTAGTCAAGAAGGTCAGTTGCATCGAGACAATTTGGTAATTCATTCACTTGCTATGCTCCTGTAACCTTTACTTGTTATTAAAGTAAGACCGGCATTTTCAATTGATCCTTTACCACATGGTTAAGTCTTCTCGAGCTTAACTATTCTCTATCTTCTTCACGAAGAGTTTACTCTCTCCTTCACGAACAATTTCCTCATTTCCAATGATGATAACTTACCATAGAATCCGTAATAACCTAAACTCTAAAAAGATCAACACTTTCAATTCACATTACAAAGAATTTTAGTGATTTACGACATATCTTTTCTTTCAAAATTATTATAATAATATTGCAGCAAAAATGAACGAGTGTTATTTACCATGCACAAAATTATCACGGAAGTGACTAAAGAATCATCGGCGTCTAAAAAACACGGCATAGAAACTTTAACTCAATGCAATTAAGGTGATTGTGCAATTTCAAATTCAAATTCCCAAACAAATTTGGTTAGATTTTTCAATATTATCACCGGAAGGATCCATTCCCTTTTTTTTATCTTATTTTTTCCCCAAAAACAGACAATAAATACGGTTAGCCCCCTCCCATGCGGTAGCTAATATTTTCAAGATCAACCGTATTTATATTTAAAAAAAAGATTCGAAAAACAAATCAAAATAAAATAAAAAATAAAAAACGGTTGTCGTTTAAGAAACCGCAAAAAGCTAAAAAAAGGAGAGAAAAGCAGACCAATCGTCTTCCCCGTTCGGAGTTCCCCCCGCGAGATTCGCGTTCAGTTCGCAACACTGACATGCCGCCGATTCTCTCAATTTCGCTCTGTCCGCATTGCTCGAAACCGCCGTCCCTCCCACTCCCTCCCCCGCGCTAGTCCCCCTCCATGCGCCGCAGCTCCGCCGTCGCGCCGCCGTTCGCCGTCTGCCCCGTCTGCCCCCCCTCTCCCCCTCCGTCCGGAGTTTCCCGTTCCTCGCCGGGGAGGAGGAACGCCGCCCGTGGCTCGCGCGCTCGCGGCGGAGGACCGATCGCGGCACGGCGCGTGAAGTCCGAGAGCGGATTCCGCCGGGGCATATGACGCGTTGTTGCTTCCTGGGAGCTCGAGTGCAGGAGTGGCTTCGCGATTACGACAGGCTCCAGAGCTTCGCCGTCATCCTCATCTACGTCCAGGTAAAACCCCTAGGTCCTAGGGTTTGTGCATCTTCGATCGCTTTCTCTTTTCCCCTATGGTACTCCTCGCCGGCGTTTGTCGCGTTCCGTTTGTTGGGATTTTTTAAAATTCTTGGTCTGCGTGTTTCGTCGTAGATTGCTTGCGCGCTTATCGGATCTCTGGGGGCATTGTATAATGGAGTTTTGCTCATCAATTTGGCGATTGCGCTCTTCGCGCTTGTGGCGATTGAGAGTAGCAGCCAGAGCCTGGGTCGGACCTACGCCGTGCTCCTCTTCTGCGCCATCCTCCTCGACATCTTCTGGTTCATCCTTTTCACTCACGATATATGGTGAGCGCGTACGATGATTTAGATTGGGTGTTCACATGATATCGTCCGTTTAGGATAATAACTGGTCGCGGCAGTCAGGATGATCGAATTCCTAGCCTTAATGGATGTTATGGCCTTTTTAAAGTGTAGGAATTTTGGTGCACTCGTTCTGCTTCTCAGTCGAATCTTCCCTTTGAGGGTTTAATGAATTGCGTCAGCAAATGAGCAGATTGATTGCCATGTCTATTTAAGATACTGCTGATTTGTTTACAAACCTTTGACATGGGTTGACCTGGTTATTACTGCAACATAGTATGTTACAGAGGTAGGAGTTCTCTATAAACTGTCAGGGACTAATTTGTGCTTGTACCTGTTGCTTAATATGTATCTCTTGGTAACAGTCTGTAAACCGTTAGGACTTAATGCATAGCCATTGCAACATACAATTTTGCAAGGCTCTTATATTTCCCAGCACCGGGATTGATTTGTCTGTGAACTTATGGTTTATGAATTATCCCATATGACAATAGTAGATTTTACCAGTAGTAGACTCCTGCCCAAGAAACTTACTTATGCTTCGTGAATAGGGTCTCAAAGTTTTCTTGACTTGACCGGAACCTTCTTACTAGTGCCATCTGAGATGGACTATTCTTACTAGTGCCATCTGAGATGGACTAACTTGTGAACAAGCCGACATATATCTTTACTAAAACAGGAGGAAGTTTAACAATAAATTTTCTAGCTTGTCCGTTATTTACAAGTGGAAGTTACTTGTCATGCTTCTCATCCACATTGCTTTAGAGCAATGCTGTACACATCCTTTGCGCTTGCATCTGGTTTGACTGACATGTTAATAATGTCCTTTTCGATGCTCAGTATGCCGAAGGTTATCATTCATCTTAATCTCTTCTGTCTCCCTATTCTGCTTTCCCTTTCTCTTTGCAAAAATGGAAGTCGAAGACTCTGATTGGTGATGAGCAGGGAAAGTCAGTAGATAAAGTCAGTTTTATAGCTTATGTTGATAGGTTGCTGAAGATATGGACTGGATTATTTTATCTCGTTTATGTTGATGTTAGACACCTTTATATTTGACATTGTTTGAGTAGCAAGTGTCAGGACAGTATGTTTATGCACTACTTTGTATCTAGCGGATCTTTGTAAAATTTTCTTTTTATTCAATTTGCTCCCAGACTAAAATTCCACCCCCCCCCCCCTTTTTTTTGCAGGAACATCTCATCTGAAAGTTATGGCGTGTTTGTAATCTTTTCAGTGAGGCTTACCCTGGCGATGCAAATTGTTGGGTTTTCTGTGAGGCTATCATCCTCATTCATATGGATCCAGATTTACAGGCTAGGGGTTTCATCTTCAGTAGGCATGGCTTCTCAAGAACCAGATTTTGATTTAAGAAATAGCTTTCTAAGTCCTGTGGTTCCTGCAGCAGTTGGGCGATCCTCAGATTCTGACGATTTCGTAGGAGGCGCCATTTATGATCCTGCTTATTTTTCATCTCTTTTTGAAGATAGGCAAGACAATGGATTCTCACATGGGGTGAAGTGTTTTTCAACAAACTTTGTTGTTTGTTTATCTCTCTATCACATGCGCACTCTCTCTGCTTGGATGCTTTTATGTGAGATGTCTGTTGTATTTCATCTGCATCGACAAAGCCTGTTTGTGCATGAAGTTGAAGTTATTGATGACTTCTTGCTTTCCTAAAGAAATATTTTGCCGGCTTGGAAAATTTTTTATGCTTAGAAATCTCTATGTTGTATCTTCCATCTACTGGATTGCTCTTAATCTGTGATTCTTGATGAGATGTTGTGCTGGATTGTCAATGTTTGTTTGTGCACTTTTTTTATTATAAAGGGCCATTTTGTACCTATGATATTGTGGATGTTCATTAGATTTTGTGACTGGCACTGTTGCTAATGGAGCAGAAACCGTAAGATGCCCCTGTAAATCATGTCTCTACACATCTCTGGTCACTGAACTCTCTCTATGGTTTTTTCATAGTTCTGGTTCTGGAGTGATCAGTATGCTCGATGTAGTTTGAGATGTGAATTTTTTGTGGAATTGTCTTAATGACTGCTTTTTTGCCATATTGTCAACCACCTGCATTGTCAGCCTGAGGTCGTGTTTTAACTGTGTATGTGCGGGTGCGCATGTGCATGCCTGTGTGTTTGTAATTTTTGTGAACCTAGTATTCCTCTTGTTGTAATCTCTTACTGCAGTTTACACATTTGAAGGATGGAAATTATTGTAACTCAGCCATGATTATTTTATTTTTAGTTTCGGTACTTTGAAAGGTACATATATGTTCGAATATTTTGTAAATGAAGATTTTTTTACAGGTTGAAAGTTTAACCAACATGCCCCAGAATGATAGCTCATTAAACAAGTCGTAATATGCTCAGAGTTCGTTTATCAGCTGTCAATCCCCCCATATCTTGACATTCTCTGGGCTCGTTCGGTGCAGTCACACTGTGCAAAAGAGTGGCCTAATTACCGATTTGCAGCCAAATTCCTTCCCAAATGGAGGATAGAACTCCAACTTAAGATGATTCAATGTGCATTTCTATCCTGAAATTCTGGGGGTCACAACGAATTTGCTTTTGGAGCAAGAGCAGTTCCGGAGTTTATGTTGAGTTGGAAAGACCAAGTACAGCAACAGGATGCCTCACAAGCTTACTTGTTACACTCGGATTGATTGCGCACTGTGCTTTTTGTTCTCATAGGCTGCACTTCTTGGAAGTGGAGGTGCCTTTCGCTGTTACATATCCAGTAACTTCTCATCTTCAATACGACCATTGATTTTCCTCAAAGAGATCAGTTATTGCTTCTTGTTCATAAAATTCTTTCTATATCTAGAACTGCGAGGAAGAACTTACAGGCTTGAGATGTACCTTAAAAAAATCACAGTGCATTAGTTTCTTCAGTTTAATATTTTCTTTCATGCAGGTCAGCAAGATGTTACTTAGTTCTTGAGTCGGGGTCCAGTAATGTGTCACGGCTATGAAATGTGACTACAGCCGAGGTTGCGTGTTAAAAGTTGGACGTGAGAAGATTTCTTCCCCCCTTCACAAGTCTGACATATTTCCTTGTATGTGGATGTACTAAGCTCAATTATGAATGGTTGTGTCATCCATGGTCGGTCGACTGGAAACAAATTCGCCCTTGAACAAGCTTGATGGATTGCCTTGATGTTATCTAAGAAGCTAATGCTGGTGGAAGTTGCACGATTCTCAAAGCCTAGTGCCAACACATAGTTCTAAGTATGGTTGTTTGAATAACCTGTGTCCAGAATCGCATGTTCCTCCGAACCTCGTCGAATCGCCGAGGATATTTTCCATTTGTCTTGTGTCTCTCAAAACTGAATGACCAGGTTTATGGACCACTGTCCAGGCAAAACGACATCGGAATAGATGACTTTATTCCAGTACATCTTTGTCCAGAGTTGCACATCCTTTATTCGAGAGCAGCTTAGGATGCAAAATCAATCTTCCCCGCGTAATTGCTGTCGAAAAGTTGCCTGGTCTTGCTGTAACCTTGCGGCGGGGTGAAATTGTGTCCTGACATGATGATTGTGCCTGAAATCACGAATCCCCTCCACGATCATCTGCAATCAGGAGGCTTCAAAAAGGTCGCCAAACATTCCTTATTGGTCGGAAAAATGATTCTCTCTTTTATTGAAGCCAGCAACAAAAGAGAGAATCATTTGTACCGCATATGGCACCTGCCGACCTTGCTCTTATCTTGTCTGTCGTTTATGTCGAAATTCCGAAAGTAGTTGTCAACAGTGCTAATGATTTACTTCTATCCATCGTAATGAACCATTGCTAAATCATACGGATGTGAAGAAATCCAAAAAAGATCTTGATAATTAGGAGAGCATGGCAGTAATCGAATACCTTCAACCAGGAAATTGCCAAGAAGGAACTCAAAATCAGATCTTAAATTAATGAGTTATAAGCAAATTATGATGCATTAATTTCACCATGCAATATTATTTCTCCGATGTGAGATTTTTTATTTTTTTTAATTAACACAATTCACACGTGTATTTCAACATCCTCTACAGATTTCTTTTTTATATAATTATATGCTTTGAATTTATTTGTTGCTCATAGTTAACGTTTCTCAGTTTAAATTTACTTCTATTTTAGGCCCCACCTGATCTTTTTCAATTTAATTAGTTCATATTCCTTATAGGATAAGAAGATGGATTTCAAATCCTTTAGTTTTCATTTCAATCCAATCACTCTTTGGATTTTGAAAACAAAAAATATCTTTACCAATATGCCGCTCTTCAACACATTTATGTAAAACCTAAAATAGGAAATAACTAATAGTTATGACTCTTTAAAAAAGAAATGAACAATCATCCACTCATGGA
This sequence comes from Eucalyptus guilfoylei, assembly GCA_016097605.1. Lineage (NCBI taxonomy): Eukaryota > Viridiplantae > Streptophyta > Magnoliopsida > Myrtales > Myrtaceae > Eucalyptus > Eucalyptus guilfoylei. The sequence goes on from CM027861.1 coordinate 28,669,304, forward strand.
AAAGCCCTTTATATTTTTTAATTTGTAATTAGATCGGGTAATTAGTCAAACTTAAAAATTACGAACAAAAGCTCATCTTTTATGGAAAATGACCAATAAATTGCTTCAAAGAAATATCTTCTTTTTCTTTTCCTAATGTACAAGGCGTCGAAAGAATACTTTCAAGTGTCATGGATAAATATCTCGAAATCATATTACAAAAGAAAACATCATTGACATCGTAAAGAAAAAGGATACTTTTCAAATTAATCTTCCTATATCATGTGAAATCACTATGCTTAAATTTACTCCAGTGTCAAGTAAAATGAACCCTATCCACTCTCAATTTTTTGCTTAATTAAAATTCCGCACCTTATGCATTTTAGCTTCTTTTTTAAGAATTCGAAATGCTTGAAACTCTTTGCAACACAAACGCTATTAAAAAGACTCCCATATTTTTTTATAATTATTTCAAATTTAATTTAAATATTATTATAAATTTTAACAAAAAAATACATCTTTCACTTTTATGGTAAGTTTAATGTCAAAAAAATCTAAATTGATATACCTGTGATAAATTTATATAAAATTAATTTTTTGACTAACAAAAACCTAAACTAATATAACCTTACCAAAAAAAAAAAAAAAACCTAAACTGATATATCTATAACAAATTTACCCTCTATTAGTTTTTATCAATTGATAAATGGCCCGTTTGGATCGGCTTTTGGGGAATGTATTTGTAGTAATGCAAATACTTTTGGGTGAAGGAGTTTTCCGAAATGCAAATATCGTTTGGTAAAATTTGCATTAAAAAACAATTTTGGCCAAAATACCGTTTGGTAAAATTTGCATTTGTAATTAACTTTTATTAAATTAAAAAAACAAAAACACACTTATATATATTTTTTGAAGTCCAGCCACCGTACCGCTAGATCCGGCGGTCCAGATAGTCGGATCTGGCCCCCGGACTGTCGTCGGGGTCAGGCAACCCCAGGCGACGACCGCCTGAGGCCGAGCGACCCAGGCAACGCGAACCTAAGCGACGACCGCCTGGTCTCCTGAGGTCACGCGACCTCAGGCGGCCGCTTGGGTCGCACGATTCAGGCCATCAGTGGCCTAAATCACGCAACTCAGGCGTTGCCTGAGGTCCGGCGACGGTCGTCGGGGTTGGGCGACCCTCAGGCGATGGTCACCGGAGCGCGCGACCCCTTGGCCGTCAGTCGTCGGCCTTCAATCAGCGGTGGCTTAAAGAAGATGAACAGTACCGACTTACATTCCCAGGATGCAACTTGCCAATGCACCTCAAGAGCTCGAGCTCTATTAGGCTAAAGGCCTTTAGACTCTTTTGGAGATGCAATTGCATCTTACCAAAGTCACGCAAAAATACGAATCAAACGCGTTTGCATTTGGCCAAGGGACTTTAGAGTCCAAATGAGCATTCCAAATGCTGAACTAAATAGGGCCAAAATTTAACAGAAACTGATAGGGGTAAATTTGTCATATGTATTCTAATTTAGAGTTTTAAGTAATTAAAAATTAATTTTAGGTAAAATTGTCACATGCATATCAATTGGAGGATCTTCATGATATTAATCATTTGCTTTAATACACCTTAAACAAAAAGGGACCAAATTATTCAATTTTATAGTACTCAATGAGTTAGAGACAAAAAAAAAGGAAAAAGAAGATGGTACTCACCGAGTTCGGCCACGGCATATTCTTCATTCGGGTTGGTGTTTTTTCCTTTAAGGTGGACGGACTATTTCGTTTTTTCTCCACTTTTTTTTTTTTTTCCTAAAAGGACAGCCACAATTTTTGTCCACTCTGGTGGCAAAAACGACACTCGACGTGGGAGCGTTTCAATCGGCCCGAAAATGGGAAGGGCCCCACGCTTGCTTATCCACCCACCGGACACCCAAAAAAAAAAAGAGTCCCTCAGAAAGTTCGTCATTCTGGGCCGTCATCGGCGCTGACGTGTCGCGCCCTGGGCCTTCCAAATCGCCACGTCGACGGAAGGGCCGTCGCTTTTGTCGCACGACCCCGCAAATTCCCGGGTCCCTGTCCCAAAACGACAAAATTTAATCGCCATTAGCAGAGGCGACCGGATCGGATCCTGCCACGTCATACTCCTCGCAGCGAAAACTAATGTAATGACCTTAAAACTGTGCTGATGATTCACCATCGATGATGGGTTTCGAGATACATGATCAGACGGTTTTCGGAGTAATCGGATCACATTCGAATATCATATTAAAAATTTTCTTCTTTCGCGTGCTTAGTTGAATTCGAATTCTGCTGTTACTCGAGAGCCGACATTTTGTCGGGACTTAAAGCGAATCTTTAAGATTGAGCACTAATCGCCATGTTAATTTATAGGCTAAAGGTCAGTTCTTTCGATGCACCAAGCAGTGGGGTTGGTTCTTTTGGGGCAAAGAATCGCAATTGGTTATGACCCGGCAGGAGAGACTTATAATCCCGTAAGAAAGACTCGGCCTTTGACACGATAATGAATTTGTACGATTGCGATTTTCATTGGGAGGAGGTAAAAGAGGGGAGGAAATGGAGTGAAGGATGCATAAAAGCAGGAGAGAGATAGGGACGGAGAGAGAGAGGGAGGAGAGAGAAATGGGTCCTCCTTGTATGGTATTGGTGAGAGGGGAGAGGGAATTTCGGGCCATCGGCGTTTTCTGAAGCGTTTCGCTATCGTTGGCTTCTTCACCGTTGGAGCTTTGGTCGCAACTGAAAAATCCGCAGGTTCTCCGGCAGAAATTTTGGGTGCTGTTCATTTTCCTTCTCTTTCGTTCTTGACTCGAAATAGACTTTTTCTCGCGGCATAAACAGTAACGTTCTGTTTTCCGCATGATGTTATATGCCCCCTAAAATAAAGATAATAATGATAATAGCAGGTAATTTTTGAATATTTAAGGTTGCGGGTCAAATTGCCTCTTTCCTTCTCCTCCTGATTTTTCATGCCATTAATACCATTCTGTGGTTGGTATTTGTGACTCTGTGTTTTTGAGGCTTCCAGATTCTTCTGATTATATTGCAGGGGCTCTCACCTACCCATTTTGCCCTCAAGGCTAGCGGTATGACCCAGGATTACTTATAGAACAGCCAAGTCTCGCGATTTATGCGTTGGTCTTGAGTTTGTGCTGGTGGGAATTTCTGGAGCTGGGGTTTGAAGTTTCTTTGTGCTCTCTGTTTCATCTCTCTGTTGGTAAGCCAAGAGCTTTATGATTTTGTAATCTTTTTGGGAAGATCCTCCATCTATGTTTGTTGCTCCTTTTTTTTTTCCTTTTTTCCTGAAGGTAGATGTAAAATGTTCCTTGTTTTTATTTCTTAGATGATCATCATATGCTCCTGCTGATTTTGATCTGTGATTGTTTTAACTGAATATTGACTTTTTTTTCTTCTGGGTGGTTGAATTTGGTGAGAAACCATCTTTTGGGAAAGTATGGGATTTTGATTTGGCACCTTAACGTGCTAGATCTATTTTGTTACTGTGACTGTGAACCATAGCCCTTCGTTTGGATGAGGTGGTTTCTTTGTATTTTTTCGTTTTCCCCCCATTTTCTTCAATTTCCAGACGGTCTGTGTTCATTTCCCCGGTTGTAAAATGTCGCAGAAAGAAAGTCTCTGAAGGAGGAAAGTTGTGAAAAAGAAAATGGAAGATCCAACGGCAACAAGATATTGGTGCCATATGTGCTCTCGGACGGTAAACCCCATCATGGAGTTTGAGATTAAATGCCCGATTTGCGAGAGTGGTTTCGTTGAGGAAATGGAGGCTGGTATAGGGGACAGTCAGGGACATGATTCTGATTTGGGATCAGATCGAACATTCTCTCTTTGGGCCCCGATCTTGCTTGGCATGATGGGCCATTCCCATCGCCGCCGAATATCAAGACGTTTGGAGTTTGATGACGAGGATGATGATAACGAAGAGGGCGAATCGCGTCTTGAAGGGGAAACTGAATTGGACCGAGAAATTGAATCCATAATTCGGAGGAGAAGGCGAAGCTCCGCTACTATTCTGCAATTGTTGCAAGGCATTAGAGCTGGAATCGCTGCGGAATCTGACGATGCAAACCGAAATAGAGATGTAGACAGAGAAGATGGAGAGAGGGACAGAGATAGAGATAGGGATAGGGAACAAGAGCGGGTAATCTTTATTAATCCTTTTAATCAAACTATCATCGTTCAGGGTTCATCCTATGATTCAACGCGGAATGAGAACACCATTGGTTCACTCGGTGATTATTTCATAGGCCCTGGTTTAGATATGTTATTGCAGCATCTGGCAGAAAATGATCCCAACAGGTACGGGACTCCACCGGCACAGAAAGAGGCAGTGGAATCGATGCCCACTGTAACAATTAAGGAGAACTTACAATGCTCTGTTTGTTTGGATGACTTTGAGGTTGGAGCAGAAGCAAAGGAAATGCCTTGTAAGCATAAGTTCCATAGTGGGTGCATATTGCCTTGGTTAGAACTTCATAGCTCTTGTCCCGTTTGCCGATTTCAGTTGCCTGCTGATGAGTCCAAGCTCGATTCTGATGGGTCTAGAAATGGCAACAACATAAGGCAGAGGGAGAGGGAGAGCGAAAATAGTCATGAAAGTGGTGAAGATGGAAATGGCGATGAAAGAAACGGAAATAACAGGAGGTTCGCCTTTCCATGGCCATTCAGTGGCTTGTTTTCGTCGTCAGGATCTCAATCCGGTGGAGGGAATTCTCCAACGTCCTCATCAGCATCGCAGGCAAATGGCCATGAAAGCTCTTCACAAACGGATGAAAATTGAGTGCGAAGTTCTTAACAAACAGATGAGATCCGAGCATACTTTTTTGAGTTTTTGGCTTTTGTGGTTAGTCTATGCTGTATATTGCCCGAAGTTCTTGCAGTCGCTACTTGCTATTGTATATAGTTTCTCGCATTACGAAAACGAGCAGATTGTGGTTACTTCTTTTCCCTCTTCTACCTTTGCAAGTATGTACATCTATGAGCCTTGTTAAATTGCCTTGGCATCATGCCTTTTTCTTTTCCCTTTCAACTTTGTACTGCTACAACTGCTGTTACTGCTGAATTTTCTGTCCTTTTAGGACATCTTTATTGATAGTGTAAATAGGTAGGTGAACGTTTGTGGGTTGGAAGCCACGTGAACCGTGGAGCTCGTGGGAGTGGAGTGGACGTGACTCCATCATTCATTGCTCAAGGTTCCTGGGACTCTTTCCACGAAATTGCAAAGGGAACAAAGATGTCAGTGTCTTGTAGATGACGATTTTAAAGCAGGCCTACTTTTATAAATCTGGGGCACTACAATATTATTTCGGAGGTGATACCACCAACGCATCGGATCAAGCCTGACTCATTGTGATGACATTTTTGCCGTAAAGAAGGGTTTGATTGAGACGGGTTGCTCCTTTTTCTGGTCTGCTGCTTCAGTCTCACGCCGGGTGGCACGTGGAGACTATCTTATTGACGAATCTTATCTGAGTTGAAGTTGCAAGTTGCTTTGAGCTATGGACTTTTTTAATTTTTCTATGCATAGGAGTTACTTAAGTCATTTAATAATGATTTATGCAATTCATTCAAAAGTGCTTTATTTAGGATCTGAGCAACTACTTTACGGAGACTAAGGAAGTTTGAGGTACAAATGAATATAATCCTCCAAAGAGACGACGGAACGGCAAGCTCATGTATTAGAGAATTCAACCCTGGGGAATTTTGCGCCAAATTATAGACTTTTCACAGGGAATTACAATATTTTGGCGTCCAATGTTAAAGATGGATCTACAAAACATGTCATTATACTTTTGAAATCTTCAAAGGGGTCACTACACGTTTGAGATTATCATACCCTTGCAATCACTATCGATCTTCCGCAAAATATGGCACTATATACGTGCGCCGCGTATCATGCCATGTCAATTTTACCTGCTTTTCCATGGAAATTTAACTGGGTGGACATCTGAATAAGAATCTGATATTTTTCTAACACTAATCTAATTAAAATTGATCGAAAAGTCCAAATGATCATGCGAGTACTTTTACCCCAGAGATGAGTCCCATTTGCACCTTTCAATAGCTTTCTATTTTCCGAGTCACTCCTGATGATTCTCGACCAGCAGCAGGCATGATGATTCTGCTGCAATCGCCGTCAAACCCCAACTGATTTTCTCTAAGTCCTCCCTGTACAAAACTTCAATTGCTCCAAAGTGGTCACATAATTAAGATATCTCTCTTTGAATGTAGACAGATCAGCGCCCAAGTCGATGATGTAGTAGTCGATCAGCGCTCAAGTCGATGGTGTAGTAGTCTCATTGCTTCTGCTATTTCAGATCATGAATGACTAGAATTATCTCAAAGCAAATCCTCCCTCCCCACCAATTTCCCTTCCGCACAACTTTGTAAGAAAGACTCCCGCTATACTCCTTACAGCCTTTTAAGGAATAATTCCTATCCAATCTTAAGCAGTAAAACTACAACCAGTGATTCACTAGTTTCCAGTTATGCCTTGGTAAGAAAATTGCTTCCCAAAAAGTTCGATATGCAAAAATACCATCAAAAAAGCCGCCACACTGAAAAATTAGAGAGTACCCAAATGTTCTCCCCAGCTGGAGATATAACATTAGCAGTATCTTCTGCTGTCATTAAAACATGCTTTCATTCAAAAATTGATCTGAGATTGCAAAACCAATCTCCTACAAAAAGAGGGTAACTAGGAAGTTAGATGGTGGGGCAATTATTTCACAGTCAAGATTTTAATTACTGAAGCAGCTCCGATACGATGCAGAGCCACAACAGAGTCTCCATTTTTGCAGAGTCCATTGGATTTGCCATACTCGAGTGCAAACTCTAGAGCTTCTTCTGTTGTCTCTTCATTGGAAGCCCGAGCAGATGCTGCACATAAAAGTGGAACTAATCCACGGAAAATAAGACTATGCCTAGCTGGACCTTCATCACTGCATGACCACTCAAAGTTGTCTGTCTTAATCTCCGGGACAACCACGGACAGAATTGGTATGCCTGGCCTGTACTTGGCCACCATCTTGGCAGTGCTTCCACCTCTTGTCAGGACTAGTATCAGAGCTGCCTTTGCAGAGTTTGCAGTTCTAACAGCAGAAGAAGCAAGACTCTCTAATGGGCTCATGGGCACAGGTGAGTGTTTCATTATCCTCTTAAAGACATCTCCATAATCAAGTGTGCTTTCTGCTTCCATGCATATTTTGGCCATGGTTTTAACTGTGAGCTCTGGATAAGCTCCAGCAGCAGTTTCACCACTTAGCATCACGCAGTCAGTACCGTCGAGAACAGCATTAGCAACATCGGTAGCTTCGGCCCTTGTTGGACGAGGGGACTTGATCATTGATTCCAACATTTGTGTTGCAGTAACCACTGGTTTGCCTTGGATGTTACACTTGTAGATCATTGCCTTCTGCGCTAGAAATATCTTTTCAATAGGAATTTCCATTCCAAGGTCACCTCGTGCCACCATAAATGCATCCGTGTTGGCAAGTATGTCGTCAAAATTTGCCACCCCTTCTTGATTTTCAACCTGACAATAATAAAAACAGGAAAATTATTTCATCAAAATATTCCAGGAAGAACGGGAACGAATTACCTTAAAAAGCGAACATCTTGCAACTTGTTCAATAATACACTACTGATGAGAAATGACCAGACTGCAATCAAATGCGATCTGAAAAATCCACCCTAACATTCATTGACACCTGATTTAAGATTAAATAGATTTTTAGGCATTTTGACCTATTCCTCCAACTCATGGTAAGCAGCTTGGAACCCAAGCAAAATACACTTAAGCATAAATGTCTCCTGACATACCTTTGACATAAGAAGGATGTTCTTGGCATGCTTCCCAAGCAGATTGCGAACCTCCACAAGATCTGAACCTTTTCGGACAAATGAAAGAGCAATCATGTCGATTTTATTGGGCACTCCCCACTCTAATATATCTTCCTTGTCTTTATCTGTCAAGGTTGGAAGGTCCACTATGACACCAGGAAGATTGACATTCTTCCTCTCGCCAAGAACTGCACTATTCTCGCAGCGACAGTGAACCAATCCAGCTTCTGTGTCACAAGATAATACTGTGAAGGTAATTGTTCCATCGGCACAGAGGATCACACTTCCTGGCTTCACATCCTCAGCCAATTTCTTGTAGCTCATGCATATCATGGTCTCATCGCCCTTTATGCTGTAGTCTGTAGATATGGTAATCTCCTGGCCCTGTTTTATCTGGATGGGTTTACCATCCTTCAAAAAGCCAGTTCGAATTTCGGGACCCTGTTGCATGTAAATCTAATGATGAGGAATCCTATTAAATTTCTGAATTTAAGAATAAGAGGTTGATCTCAAGATTGTCTGTGTGATGAATAAATGAACTAGATTTAAAACAAGGCCTGTCATTATGCTAATTGGACTTGACTAATGCTAAAAACTCAGGTTCCGAACATGCTGTTATCCAACTAGAAAAAGATGCTTTTAACTGGAGAATGGCATTTTAGGTAAACTTTTAAATTTTTCTGCTAATTTAGACAACAGCCTAGTGGTTCCATAAGAATTGCTTTGAAAAAATTTGATTAGGCAGAATTTCAATTTCGATTATTGACTTGAATGTCGTTGAAATCAATGTATTCTAGAAGACAATCGAAGCTGTGCTGTAAGACACTATTAATGCTCGCGTGACTATTCCTGTTGATCTCCCCACAAAAACAGTAAAAATCCCTTAATAAAATCGACAACCAACTGAATCACATGGAGGACGATTTCCTCACTAAATTAGTCGAGTAAAGTAATTCAACTAAGCTCATTCGGAAAATCCACTAACCAAAAGGCTTGACTCGATGAACTACGCAAACCAGCGCAACAACAGCAAAAGAAAGCAGAAAGCATAAGCAGGCTGCCTGCAATTTGTCCGACACCTGCCTTCTCATATAACTGTATAAATCTACAACTTCGTGACAAGCTGATGCAGGAATTCGCTCTCGACACTGTTTTTCAGAAGATCACTTCCTTTAGAACACCATTGCGGGCCCCAACTCTTACTATGACATGAAACAGCCGACCCACCGTGCTACTTTCCACAGTTCTTCCACCCCAGCAGAGGCATCAAGACTTAGTTTCTAGACACCATCCAGTAGGTAGCATATACACTGTCGCCGCTATAATTTTCCATGCATAGCCCAAGAAGTTCATGTAAGCACGTCGTTTTCTCCGATTTTTTTTTCCTTTCTTTTCTTTCTAGTAGTATGTCAATTTTTTCACACCAGGACGCAATAGAAACAGAACAAACATACGGATGCTTGAGCCAAAAACAAACAAACAAACAAATATTGGGGTGAGGGGGCCACTCCGGACAAGACAAAACCCGTCGAAATCTGAGGTTTGCAGGAAAAACCAACACTCCCTTCCAAACACAGACAAGAACGTGACTTCGTATAAAAACCCAAGTCAGCAGAGACACTCGACAGGGAGCAGGCCAGGCCAAAAGACAAAAAACACGGCGTCCTCCCAGGAATCGGCATCAGGTAGGACACAACTAAACAAACCCACGTCCAAACAGAGACGATATCCGAAAGCCGGAATTCCCCAAGACAAGACGACGCTTGTCGATCAACACGCATGGCAGATTATTCGACCGATGATCAGAATCGGAGATGACGATGTCGCGCCGTGTAGTCAGCCATCGACGTCATTCCTTGCCAAAACAAGCTAGTCGCCGGAGATTTTTCTCCGGTAATATCTACGGCGAGAGGGGGAGCGCACCTTGGTGTCGAGCATGACGGCGCAGAGGATGCCGGTGCTCTCCATGCCCTGGCGGAGGTTGTCGAGCGTCTCCTGGTGGTAGGCGTGGGAGCCGTGGGAGAAGTTGAAGCGCGCGACGTTCATGCCGGCCCTCAGCAGCTTCTCGATCATGGGCACGGACCTCGACGCCGGCCCGAGGGTGCAGACGATCTTCGTCTTCGGCCTCCTCTCGATCCCCATCGCCGCCGCCGACGCCGACGCCGCGTCTTCCATTCTCATGTCGGGGACAGCTCCGGTCGGTACTCCCGGCCGATCAGGAGGAAGTAGCAAGTAGAGAGAGAGAGAGAGAGAGAGAGAGAGAGAGAGAACGAGGAGGAGGAGGAGGAGGAGGAGAGAGAGAGCGTAAAGGTGCAGCTTTTGTTTTGGTCGATCTGTCGGTTTAAGGAAACAGAAGGAGGAGGGCTTCGCGTATAAATAGGTTGTAACGATTAACGAACGTCGTAGAAAGGCAAAGAAGACAGCGTGGGGAAGCATGCAACTTCGAATTAGATGCTTTCCTCTGGCGCGCGCGCACACCCTGGCTTGGTCGGTTTGGTGGGTTTCTTTTTTTGCCTATCTTCAGTGGTTTCAGAAAAACCTTAATAGTCCCTTGTTAGGCAATACCGTCGTCGGTCTTCGATAGTTCCCTCTTTTCTTTTCATTTTAAATTACGATAACGAGTGTTTGATAAGCCGCGGCTTTAAAAGTATATATGTCGCTTATTAAATTTGTAATGAGTGACTTGAGATGCTCTTTAATAAAGACGAGAGTAAAGAGGATGGCGACTAAAACTACGGCCACCCACTTATTGGTGTTGCGAGAACTTCGAAAAGCACTCTTATCGCATGGTTTCTGACCGTGCGAATATGCTCGAATAATCCCGTCGACGCCCTGTTCACCAAAGAAGCTTCCGAGTGGTGTTTTTAGGGTCTCTTCTTGGTTCTCTTGAGGGGGAGCAACACTTGTTTGGCATGGTTGGAACGAGTGCATCGTACGCATGGAATCATTTCCAAGTTGTCCTTGGGGGGCACCTAGGGCCACGTTTTATCAAATCAGCGAGCTGACCCTGCCGTTTCAATTAGCGTGAAAGGAATATCCTCAGCACATGCTTAACGATGACAAATTATCCCACTCGAACAAAGAGGACCGATTTGCTTATCTGTGGGCTTGGAAGGATTCTTTTTTTGTCTCATTGGGCTATATAGCCAGAGGGGATCCAGCGGTACTGCCGAGCGAGAAAAACTATGGGAGGCAGGAAGGGAGGAATTCAAGCGAAGCACAGCATTTCAAGGCTCAAAGCACAAGAACAGCTTGCGAGTTCCACATCCCTCATTAAACGAATACATCTTGTCATCCTTTTCCAAGACCCAAGAAATGGCCTTTGCTGTAGCTGCAATACTCAAGTAAAGGATCCAGTAGGGAGCCATTTCGCTCGAAAACAGGTCCGTATGGTCGTCTGTTCAACCGTCTGGTTCCAACAAAAAGAGTAAACTTTTCCAAAGCACAACGGTTTAAAATCAAAATCAGAACTACATCACAGCACAGCGCAAAAACCCACGTTCCCATCAGCAATAGGATGACCCTCGGTAAGCTACGACCAACAAGAGATTACCCGCGTGGTAATAATTGAACAGCCTGGCAACATGGTCATGGCCTCCTAAAGTGTCTTAGCTCTTCTTAAATGGGAAATAAGAACGTGAGCACAAATTCCATTTAGTAGCGAAGACCTATTCCTTGCAATAGTTAATAGCAGAGACTAATGTTGATACTGTCATTCTACAATGAATGGCATCACGGAGGTTCTACCTGTGGTTAGAGACCTAAGCGCAAAAACGTTGGGCCCCAGGGAGAAAAATGCAGTAATTTCGAATTTCATCGAACCTCCTGTCTAACCATAAGGGCTGCGGTTTAGCCTCTTCATGCTTAGCAGTTGAACAACTGAGCCTCTTCAAAATAACATGATTGACCAGTCAAGTTGGTGAGCTGATGATCATAAAGATCAATCCAGTTTAAAGTTCATCATGAGGTCGTGGTTGTTCATTCTCCATAAGTTCCAACTTGTGTTCTAGCTCCTGTCATATTTCACAATAAGAGATCATTGCCATGAAACCAGCAGAAGCCATAACACGAGAATTTATGAGGAGCAACCTAACACATACCTTTAGTTTATCTTCCAAACAAAGAGCAGGAGTAGATAGTAATGCTACATATCTGCAAGCACAAAAGTGTCAGAGAAAGAAGGAAGAAAGAGAAAGGAAAAAAGGGGGGGAAGGATGAGTGAGAGAAAGAGAGAGATTCTTACTCGCAGCGACTTGGTTCATCTACCTCAGCAACCTCATTTTTCAACCCACATCGTAGTCGTACCTGCAAGCAAAAGCTCCAAATATTAGAATCCAAATGCACAGAAACTTTCTGTAAGAAAGGCACTTCACACTAGTCCAACCTATAAAACAGGCATAACTTAAACTAATTTCGATTTGTCTGAGAAACATTTTATTTGGTAACAAGCACCAGCTGCTCAGATTGCAATTTCAACTTTACCATATAATCTACAGGCATCTAATGGAGCTGTTCAAGCCATGATGTCAATGATTTAAAAACTCATTGTCCTGATGTCCCGAAAGCATTTGCAAAAGTATAATGAGGCAAATGCTCCAGATGCTAATTCAATAAAAGATCAGAAAGACCACAGAGAACAAACTCTAGCTATAGAATCATGGACGCTTCAGAAGAGTGCAAATCAGAACCTTTAAACTTCTATCAGGACCATTCCAGCATCTGTCGCCATTTGAGAAAATCATGACCCGATATGCGTCATCAAATTTGTCCCACTGCCTACATGCAAACAAGGATCAATAATTGTAATGACTGACATAAGCAAGTTTGGTGGAATGGACGTCAATCTTCTAAAATGGAAATCACATAAACAGAGGGGAATAATCAACATGGCCAGCAATTTTTAGATTTCAGAAGCTTTAAAAAATGCATCCCACGATTATTAACAAAAGAAAGCTGTCACCAGGGATCAAAACTACAAAGTATAATCCATGCTTCACAATTCCGTGGTCATTAAATTCATACCCCAGTCGAGTTGTGGAGTGGCCCTCCTCCTGTGTAGCTTGTTTATAGGGGCAGACTTTGTAAACATACCTGAAAGGTAAAGCCAATGACATGAGCATATATTTGAACTAAATCACAACAACTTCGAGGGGTAACACCAAGTCGAGGCAAATGGCAAAAAGAAAAGGAAAATATTCCTTACTTATTTTGTTTGCTCTCAAAACAACGTCCATAGAATGAATAGAACTCCTTATCTTTCCCTGCAACAATATTACCAAGTTCATCAATGAAAGCCCGGTCAATGGGGAAGTTTCTCGTGCTGAGGGAAAAACAACTGTGTCATACTCACCAAAATCATACTTCAACTTATCTGATAACTTCGATATTCTCGATTCTATTTTAGACAACTTGGCACTGGACTCATTATACTCCTTGCGTACACGAGCAGCCTCTGAAATAGAGAGGATGGCAATTTAATACAGCTTATCAACTGTTAAGCCTGTTATGGGACATTAAACTTGAAAGTTACCAGATTTGTCCACTGGAGTCTGGAAAAGATTGACAGCCTGAAGTATGCTTCGAACCGTTTGTTGTATCTTCTCCAACCAAGATGGACTAGTATGAGTGGTTGTATCTGAAATTTTCAAGGATTTATTAACCAGTATAACTTGGAGAGCAAAATAAGAGTCACCATTGGCTTGCACGAGGCAGACCTGACAAGTCTAATTCATCATCTGATTGAGACTTGTGAGATGAACTAGTATCATAATGATCTTCCACAGGCACATCCTCATCTACATCATCTTCTATATCATCCTCCTCATATCTCTGGTCATCATCATCAGCATCAGAAGCATATTCGTCATCATCTTCAACATGTGCATCTTTTGACATCTCTTCATGGTCTTCTCCTTCATTATCTTCTATAATGCTGTCTTTATCTTCCTTCTCAGTCTTCTCTCCAGTCCAACGAGAAGCAACAAGCCGGCCCAACTCTTCCTTTGAAAGTGCTTCTGTATCCTCAGATAAATCCTTACCCTGCAGAAGCCATGCAGTGAAAATGATGTTCTCCATTAGATATAAGGCGAATAAAAGATGCCAAAGGAAAGAAGAAAGCAGAAGATCGCTGCCACAGATATACTGGCAATGCCAAGTCAGAGGAAAATGAGAACTTTATTCATTAAAATACAGTGCTTGAGAATATTAAGAACACTACTGGTTTAGCAGCCCATGAAGACTTTGCACATGGGAAAGTATTTGTTTAAAAAGATAGCAGAAAAAGTTTCGATGAACAAAATCTTACTTTCCAGCAGACACGTTGAATTATACATCCACAGAATCCAGATTAGAACTTGAGTTGGGTCATGAAGCTGTATTATTTCTTTATACCACAGTATGTCTAATTGTCTGTGCAGCACAATGCTGCAAAATGATGGTTGCCAGAGCCTTCAATCAATCAACAATGATTGAATAATGGATAGGGTAAATGACACAAAGGGTCCCTGAACTTTGGTGCAATGCACAATGTGATCCCTGAATTTTAAATTTGTTCAATGGGATCCTGAACTTTGGCCCAATGTGTAATGTCATCCCTAAACTTTCAATTTGTTCAATGTGGTCCCTGGACTTTTGGTACACAAATATAAAGTTCAGGGATGACAGTGGACGTTGGGCTATAGTTCAGGGGCCCCATTGAACAAATTTAAAGTTCAAAGACCATATTGCACATTGGGTCAAAGTTCATGGACCATTTGTGTCATTATCCCTAATGGATAACACAAAACTAGGGATGTATTACAGAATATTCTGATGCATGCTTTTTCTTATTAACAGCAACAAAGAAAGGCTTGGCTTCAGCAAGGCAAACAAAAGTATTTTGCTCACTTTATAGATAAGAGAGAGTAGATTGCAAATGAAAAGAGAGATGTATACATATGACAAACATGGCATAAAAACTTTTTACTTAAAACACACTTCACTCATTCATACACACCATGTTCAAACAGTCAGGAAAATAGCAAATGTGAACACAATAGGGAAGGGGTTCTTACTCTGGAACTTCGTTTCTGTCATGATTATGAGCATTTATGTGTCATGAGAAATCATCAAGGCACAGCAAATACTATAAAGTACATATATTCTGTTCAACAGAACAATCTAAATACATATATATTCAAGATACATGCATAAAAAGCCTCATCCAGTATTAATGACAAAAGATGTTCCTCTAACTTCCAGTCAGCACAACCAAAGACTAAAGAAACATACACTTGCTGTCATTTGATCAGCGTGCGACACATCTTCAGCTGCAATTTCAGATTCTTTTTGGCTTACTTGGGAAACAGATTCATCTTTGTCTTCCACAACATGCTGTATAAAACAGACAAAGGACCAAAGTGATAAAACAGACAAAGTACCAAAGTGATAAAACAGACAAAGTACCAAAGTGACAAAACTCTAAATTCATTGGATATTTTCTTGCCGGACGTATTCATTTACCTGGTCCACCCCATTAGCCTGTTGTCCCTGGCTTACTGCATTATCGCCATTTTCAATCTCTTTCAAAGGTTCAAAGTCATCCTCCACATTCTATAGAATGAACAGATGTCAAAAATAACAAATCTTAATGTAAGGTAAGTCAATCACAGTCAGCAAAACAAGCACCCGACAAATTTGAAAAAATGCAATGCACAGAACTTGTGGCTTCATAAGTGGTACATGCACGATAATAGCAACGATCTAAGATCAAATCTACATGCATCGCTAGAATATTAGGTGACTGCCTAGACTGTACAATGCACTCAGAGTGTCGGTAAATATTGTTTCTTGGAATATTAAACTACTCCATTGATATCTTGCAAATACAAGACTAAGACTAAGTCTGAAGTATGTTGGCTAAGAAATGCACTTCACAATGAAAGTAGCAAGAAAGTCGTAATTGCAATTTCTTAGTGGGGCAATTCGCAGGGAAACTGCATGATCACAGGGGATATTATTTAAAGCAAGTCCATATCTTTGCCCTTCTCCATTGATAAAGACAGTCTTCATACAACTGTGTAAACCTTGCACGCTCGCCCGGCTTTATCATTAGTATCCTCACTTATCTTTCAAGCTTTGACATGCTTAAATGATGCTCAATCACATATTCAGCCAATGCAAAAATAAATAAATAAATAAATAAAACAAATTTAACTGTGAAAGAAGCTATTTCAGTGAAAAAGCCAAACCAGCTCTACAACATTTACATGTCAGATAAAAGAAATTTTAGTAACTGAAACATAGATATCAGAACAACAAAAATCTAAATCTTTTCCCATGGGGATGTCACAATCAAGTACAATCTACCAAACAATCTAAATTGCGAAAATGATTAGGATGAACATCATTTGACCTGATCAGAAGGTGTATCCTCTACTAGCCCAATTTTCTCGTGGTCCGTGTTAGCTACGCCTATGTCCTCAATTTCAGCTTTTATCTCCCCTTCCTTTTTCTCCTGTTTAGCTTCCTCCTCGGTTTTTATTTTCTCCTTCTCAGCTTTCTCCTCAGCTTCTTTCTTCTCCTTCTCTTCTTTTTCTTTCTGCAAGCGTTCTTGTTCCTCTGCCTTCTCTATTTGTTCTTTACGCTCTGCATTTGTAGTGAGCAAAACCAAAACAAATTTTATATATTTCAGTGAGTTCACAAAATTACTCCTATATGACATAGTTGAATTTCATTGGACAGCAGAGATAAGTGAACTCACATAGATGAAATAGTGGAAGCCTAATACGCACTAGTATTATTTAGGATGCAATCAAAGTTCTTATGGATGGTAATTTAGGCATCAGAATAGAATCATCTAATAGAAATTTACAAATGCAGGCTAGATCTATGAATAAGTGGTCCAAGGAAAATTTTATTAACTCTTGGTCTCGAATGAATATACCGACAGAAGGTATCAAAGAACCGAATGCATACGCCAGAGGAGGAGAATAAAGGATGATCACAAGTTTAATCCACACCTTTAAGCTGTTGTACAAGCCCTTTCAGTACTTTCTCCTCATTTTTAAGCTTTGTTAGCTCTTCTTCATCCTTTACAAGAGCCAACTTTGCTTGTTCAACTTCCTGTTTACGTAGGGCGACGCCCTCTTTGTATGTTGCAATCTTGTTCCTCAACTTATCTCTAGCAACTTTCCCTGCTTCCCAACATGTATTTGAGCAATTTACTTTGCCCTCATACTCATCGCTCCCATCGCAACAGTCTGCATATCACGGCAGGTTCAACTTTCAAAGGAGAGTGTTTTCTTTTAACCAATTCAAGAAAATAAATAAAATAACAGAATCAACCAGCTATGACTTTTATATGCCAGTGGATGGAAAAATCAGATGAGGATCATTTTTCTTGTACTTTGAGGCAAACTGGAACGATTATTTTACAAGATAAAAGTCTGACTTGAAGAAGGCACGCATATTTAGTCGAGAAGATGAAATGGCAGAGACAAACTATGGAACAGAGTAGAATTTCACCTGACTACTTACCGCAAATACCATCATTCACTCTAGAAGAATAAAGGAACACAGGACTATGTCCTGCATTTTTGCAGTAAAATTTTGCACCTGGGCATGCTGATGTTCCTGAAATCCACAAGGCAATATGTCTTCGGTTATTTTTAATTTTTTTTAAATAAGCAGAAGAAGAAGTAACTATTATTAAAAGCTTCCACAAAAAACTAAAGTTAGCACATTAGAAAGCATGCCGGTTCAATAACTTGAGCAAAAAGGAGTAAATGGACTATTGCATAGCTTCAATGATGATCAATAGATCATGGAAACCATGTACAGTTCTAGGACATCACATGTTCTCCAACACATTACTGATTAGTTCTAGGTAAGGTTTTACCATTAACACACATATACAGAAGAGCAAATACTGGTTCAAGTTCACAAATTTAAAAACAGGCAATCACAAGCCAATTGCCAAGAAGCAAACACAATCACAAGACATCGGCGGAAACAGACCAGGTTCGTCGGTCCCGTCGGGGCAATCGCAGAAGTCGTCGTTGAGCTGAGCTCTGGCGAACTTCTTCGATCCGTCCTTGCACTTGATCACATCCGACGACTTGTAATACTTCAAATCTGGAAAAAACCCAGAAAGAGCTCAACCCGAATCATCCAAAAAAGCAGGCGCTATAAATAAATAAATAAATAAATAAATAAAGGGCCGGCCCGTCGCGCCCCCGAAAAAAGCCGAAAGCGGTTGACGATCGAAAGGATCCACGGACCTTCAGGAGCAATCCCGACGAAGGGATCTCTAGGGATAGACGAGGAAGCCGATCCGGCGACGGAGAGGACGCAGAGCGACAACAATGCCAGGAAGGCGCGAGCTTTCGCGGCTTTCATATTCTCCCGAACGCAATTCTAGGCAAACGACGGTGGCGGCGGCGTCGGCGGCGGCGGCGGTTGTGTCGTCCGGCCGAATCGATGAAGAGCCGGAGATGGTAAGCGGCGGAACGGCTCCGGAGGGACGGTGGAGAGAGACAGGGCGAGAGAGAGAAGGGGAGGGGGAGACGGAGATTTTGGAAGCAGCGCTTGCTCCACCAGACGACGTCGTTTTCTGAAGAGCGGATGGCATGAGCGACGTCGTTTTGCTGTTATCATTACCTCGTTTTTGGTTCGAAAAAGATAGAAGAAGAAGAAGATATTATAAGAGGAGCTCCGGATAGAGCCTTCTTTCGGTGCTGCGACCGAGGCCTGTGAACTTAGCCGTCGCCGGAAGATGGAGGGAACCTCCTCCGTCCTCAGCTGCTCCGCTTCATCGACGGCGCTCTACTCGAGGACCCATTTGCTCGAGTCGGGTCCCGGCCTCGCCTCGCCTCCTTCTCCGTCTGCGTTTCGCGTAAAGTCTCGGCCTTTGAACTCATCCGTCAAATGGGGCGCTCGAAAGGAACGGCCTTCGGCGGTGCTCTGTCCGCGGGCCTCCCTCCGGACGTCCGTTTTGGCGGTGGAGGAGGCGGTGGAGAGGTCGAGGGGCTCAGTCGCGCCGGCGAAAGAAATGTTGCCGAAGATCGATAGGAGCGGTCGGTTCTGCAGCCCCAGAGCTGCCCGTGAGCTCGCTTTGTATGCTCTCTCTGTTTTTTCTTTTCTTTTTGGGTGAAATTTCTCTGGTTCTTGTTTTATGGTATCCTGTGTTGTGGATGGAATTGAAGAACCGCTTGGGAATGATTGTTCAAGGTGTTTAACTTTGTTGGAGCTTCAGAGATTTTCACAGAACTGCTTGGAACTTGATGGGTTTTGTAAGGGAATGGCGGTGGTGGTGGTGGTGGTGGTGGTGGAGATAGCAGCAATGAGGGAGTTGGTCTTGGTTGTGGTGATTTTGGTTTTCATTGTGATAGGAACACGGGTGTTGGCATTTGGCAAGTGCAATTCCTTGGACTCGTGATTTGACAAAATTTTGAGTCTCAGTTATTCAATTCTAGTATGGAATTGGATGGGCGACCATAGTAGAGCTCATTCTTGCACTACAAGTCTAAATGAACGATGGAGTTGGAATCAGAGATATCAAGATGCCAGAATTGGATTCATGAGACTGGATACTTTTAACTTTGGCTCTTTTCTTGCAAAACTTGAACCAAATGTGTGAGACTTGCTGAAGCCAGTTTTACATCCATCACTAGAATTTAAGTAAACTCAAGGTCTATTGATCCCTCTTCTACTCTCTTGCTTTTCTGGAAAGTAAAGTTGATGACACGTACTGAATGATAGTATGTTCTTGAACTCTTAGCACTAGTTCTCATCCACTATCCCTTTCTTTAAGACGCTTTTTGTTCGAGACTAGCAGTTTGTGTTGGATGAGGATATTGTTGTATATTCGTTGAGCCTAACTTTGCTGGTATGCTGAACAGATCAATTGCCTATGCCGCTTGTTTAGAAGGGTTTGACCCTGTTCGGCTTTTTGAGAAGCGAATGAATATGAGGAGAGGTAATGCCCTCTCTTCTCAAGACAGCCAATCTTTTCAGCATGACTGATCTTGCAGTTTGTTAAAACTCTGAGCACAATACACATGGCTTTCCAATGTTGTTTTCTTTTTCCATGTAAGAAGATGATTATCTGACTACTTTTGTGTGCAAACACACATGCAGAGCCTGGATATGAATTTGACAAGGCATCATTGCTGGAGTACAACCACATGAGTTTTGGAGGGCCACCTGTCATAACAGATACAACAGAAGAAGCTGATGAGCTTATGCAGATTGATGAAAAGGAGAGCGCAATTGGTATGAAGATATTTATAACTGCTGTTTGCTTCTCCTATTCGCCTTGCCCTTCATTCAAGAGGTGTAGATTCATGCTTTTTTCTCATTTCCTGCAGAAGCTGAAGTCTTGTCTGCCCCACCAAAGATGGTATACAGCAAATTGATACTGCGGTAAAGTCATCAGCAACTCACATATTTTATGCATGTTGTCATTGTGAATGTGTCACATCTGTAATTACACATGTTATTAAGTTTGCTTTTGCTGCAGTTTTACAAGGAAGCTTTTGGTTGCAGTAATGGATCAGTGGGATAGTCATGTGCTTGTCATTGACAAAGTTGCGCCTGAAAATTGGAAGGTTGTCCTTTTTTATAGCTCCTTGTGTGAAATTTGTCATTCTCAATGTTTGCTATAGGGATTGTTGCTGACTAGTTTTTCTTGGGCACAGTGTGTTTTGTTGCAGTCCTGCACTTATGATAAAATAATCACTTCAGATTTAGTGTGCAGCAAATCACCCTGGCAAGCTATACATTGCCATTAGTATTGGGTCTGTGAGTTAGCTTTGCATTCACAGCACATGTTTTTGACTAGGGGTTTGAAAAGGCTTTTCTATGAAGAAGCAGATTTCCATGACCTTTGAGCTTGAGTCCTAATAACTCTCTTCTTCCGAATCTAAGTTCATGACCCTCTATTTGGACATGACATAGAAACATTTCTTATTTAACAATGGGCTGAACATTTTCGAAGGAACATAGGTGAGGCAGATGATTGATGCCATGAAGTTTTCAAAATTATTATGTCAAATGGCAGTCCAATTCTCATGTTCTTGATGTGCACCTGTGAGATGATTAAAGTATTTCCAATTTGTTAGCTTCCATATGAACTGTGTTTTACTGAAGTCATTGATTCCTTTTCCTTTCTTTTGGTAGGCAGAGTTATTTCCATTTGCATGCATAGAATCCTCCTTGAGGTCATGTACTTCCGGTGGATTCCTTTAAGATCCCCCCCCCCCCCAAAAAAAAAAAAAAAAAAAAAACACCCACGGCTAGGACTGATCGGTTCCCGGTCCGGTCTGGTTCCGAGGTGGAATGGGGAACTGGACCGGGAGGACCAGTTCCCAGATTCCGGGACCGGGAACTGGACCGACCGACCGACCGACTGGTCCGGTCCGGTGGAACCGGTAAATTTGCTTTTTTGGACCGAAAATAAAATGAAAAATGGGAGAAATTGGGAGGAATTAGGGTTTGTTTTTTAAGAAATTTAAAGATATATATTTATATATACATAAAATTAACCGGTCGGTCCAGTTCCCACCTTGGAACCGGGAGCCACCGGTTCCAAAAGCGGGAGCCACCGGTTCCAAGAGCGGGAACCGGGAACCGGACTGCCCTCTTTGGGAACCGCCCAAAACCAGCCGGTTCGGTCTGGTCCGGTCCAGGCGGTTCCTGGTTTGGGCGGTTCCCGGTGCACACGCCTACCCACGGCACACTCCCGGCATCTTTCTAAAATAACTTATTAGCAAACTTAGCAATCAGTAGTTTGTTGAAATATAATGGAATCTCCTATGTCTTTACCTCTTATTTTCATCTTCTGCAACTAAGCAATGTAATAAGTCTGTGAACTCTTCTAGAGAGCACGCTTAGAATGTTCTAGACTAAATCTCATCTGCATGTTTTGTGTCATCTTTACAATGCAGCTCATTCTCAGTTCATCTTATGTCAGTAGCACATCCATAATAGCGTAATTGCGAACTCTTCTAATGGATCTGTATAATAATAAATTCGCTTATGGTTCAACATCTTTCACCACGGTCTGAGATTGGGGCACTATACTGATAACTCTGGCTCTACAATTTGATGATATTTCCTTCTCTGGATGCCATGTTTAGTTTGTCATGTTATTTCTTACGATGTGAAACATTTGGATAGTGTCTCTGTAAGGCTCTAGTAATGTCGGGGCCACTTCTTTTGTTTATATCTAAAATTGAATCCCCTCCAAGCTACAAATGAGTTTCTGCCTTCTGCCAATTGCCAATGACTGTAGTTTTGCTTGTTTATATGATACAGATGGCCCCTGCAGGCAGAATCTTAGAGCTTTGTATTCTCCGCCTCGCGATGTCTGAGATAACAGTTCTTGGAACTCGTCATCAGATTGTCATCAATGAGGTAAGGTTGCTCTGTGTACGTCAGGTTCTACTCTCTGGCTACGTCGCAGACGACTAATCAGCGGTCCTGTTGTAATTTCTGAAGGCTGTGGATCTAGCAAAACGGTTCTGTGATGGGGCCGCACCTCGCATTATAAATGGATGCCTTAGGAGCTTCATCAAGGATCTCGAAGCAACTCATTCACCTCCAGCATCAGAAGTCAAGGAACAAATCGCTGTCAGTGCATGAGGTCAATGTCTTCTTTTTCGTCCCGCCATCAGAAGTCAGCCATCACCAAGAGGCAATGTAAAGTAACTTGTATTACTAAAGCAGACCATTCTTGTGCTGGAATCCAGGCTCCAGGCATTAGCGAGGAAGGTTACTTCGAAGTGGCAGTGAAATGAAACCAGCAGATATCGATGATAACTGGACAGTGGGTTAAATTTCATGTACGAACTCGGAACTTGTGGAGACTAAATCATCTTAAACTGATCATGTTGGTTTTCTCGCTGGAGTCATTTCCTTTGAGAAAGAATGATAGATACTGCCAAGAGAAAACTAATAGTGAGTCTCCGAGATTTCACGGGGTGTCATGATTCTGCCATGTAAGTGGTTCCTTAGAAATTCGGCTGTTGTGGCTTGTGAAACTTGTTCCGGATGTTTCGGAAATCGCCACATCATTTTTCTTTTTCGACTACCATTCATATGTCTATTTCTCCTTTGAACGCAAGCTGAGAGACTGTAAGAATAATGCTTGTCTACTTGCTGTGGGGTTTTACATTGAAAACGCGATTGGCTAACTATAAAATAAATGTTCATCGAAAATGAAAATTGTGACAATGCGGTTGGTCGTGTTTCCATTTCTGAAAACATGGTTGTAGTGTCACGTGAATTGCGAGTTGCTCCTTAAGTGGGTACGATTCAAACTTGGTACATCTCTCGTCAAAACTATCAAGTTATAACATGATGTTCTTGCTTTAGTTTTGGGGGTAGCAAGAAGCTTTTGACCTAAAGACCCCAAATGAAATCTCAATGGTCGGACTCTCTTTGGGTAAATCGCCATCGAAACCCCCAAAAATACCTATTCCCGTCCTTCGCAGTTAAGTCCGCAATCCTCACTTAAGTCGCACACTGTTCCTGTCGACGCAAATACGACCAAATGACACTGCTCCGTTAATTACAAGATAGTCGGGAAGCTCGCCCCCATCCACGAAGCTTGATCCGAAGCTCAGTAGTTCAAACGAGAAGTCCTCGATCAACGAGATCGGCATCTCAAATGATTCAACCCACACATGAAAGGGAAAACATAGAGAAGAAAGGATGAACACCAGTGTTCTCACTCAGCTAATGTGGAAACAATGAGGGTTTTCGTCGCCTGTTTTCCTTTGGACACGCTTTCCAGATGATCACCAGACAAATTTTCATGTCTATTATGAAAATGAATACAGAAAAGTTCAGATTTTCGCGGTAAACAAGCAACCCTTTCACTTTGCCTATGGAAGTTCTGACCAAAGACCCAGAACCATGGGAACACGAGGTATGAATGTCATCCTCGGCATCGGAAAGCTTTAGACAAGGGAAAGTTAAATGACATATTTGCGCATCACACGTCATCAGAAGCAGTGGAACAGCAAGGATGCCCATCGTGCAGGGTAAGCTTTTGGGCTTCCAATCATCAATAATGAGACAGATCACATCCATGCCAAACAACAGTAATGCGCAACATCAACAAAAAGACCCGTCTCATCAAGGGTCGACTTATGCATTTTATTCAGGAGATGCAAAACAAATCATGTATTAAAGCGATCATCCACGGCAATAAAGCTTGAAGCAGTTCTCATTCAAACAGGTGGTCCCAAGTACTCCACAATGACCTAAGTACGAAGGCAACAGATAGCAAAGACGAACCAAACAACTAAGAGGGCAAAAAGAAGCAAAAGGGAAAAATATAAGAGAAAATGCTATAAAAGAAAAGGCATGTAAACTAAAAGCCAGTCGAAAAACCCCACCCAACCCAAACTCCTAAAAAACAAAAACCAAAAAGTTAGGTGCTAAAGTGCTAAAAGAAAAGCCCTCTAATGTCGACTAATAGGTACTCTGGTTCCAGAAAACTAGCCAGCATCAACAGCTTCTTCATCAATGTCAGGATGATTTTCCATCCCAACAAGCATTATTAAGATTTTCTAAACCAAAGACCAACCCAGCAGCTGTTTGAGCTTAAAAGAGAACTGGCCAGCCTGTTTCAGTTCACTAGATAATTCTGCCAGTAAGAGAAGGTAAAACGCTACCACCCACGCTCTTATGCACACGCAGCTTCAATTAGCACTAATTTGCCACCCCGTTTGATAGGGCCTTCTTCTCAGGAGCAACTGCTTTCACAATTTTTGCTTCATCAGCCTTTTTCTCAGTCACTACATCATCAGAAAGCTTCATATCCCCATTAGCCTGAGCTGCTGAAGTTTCCTTAACAAATTCTGCCGCAACTTCCACTGATTTCTGTGGCTTTAGTTCCCCATTAGCCATCTCTTTCTTCTCACTTGTCCCCTTTCCTTCCCATACCTGCAATAACAGAATGAAGAAAAAAATTCAACAAATCACAGATGAAAATCACCTCAAATAGCTATCTCCTAAAGCGGAAGTGGACAGGCAAAGAAAGCATGTAAAAGGGAAGAGACAGAGACAGAAGGCAACTGAAAGTAAGTCTTGCCTGCTTTTGAAATTGCTGCCTTGCCTTTTTCTCCTGAATTGCTTTCTGACGATTTTCATAAAACTCAAAATCATCAAAGAGGCAAGTTTTGACAGGATGCTCTTTGAATATCTTTATCATCTTAAGACCCTGCACCAACTTCACCTGCAGAAGTACAGCCCTTATGGTTACCAAAGGGAAAGAGTTTAAAAAGAAAGAAATCAAGGCAAGGAGCAAGAAAATACCTCCTGTGTATCCCTACTGTTCGTCACAGGTTTGTTCTCGTTGTTTTCAAGTGTAATATGCTTCAACATGCTGTTAGGCACATCCTTAACAATGTGCCACTTGACAGGGAAACAGCCGTTCCACTTGTCTTGTTGCCAGTACTCAACACTCTTGTGGAAATCAACTGGGCCAACCATTTCCGCAAGGCCAACAAATTGTCCACTGGTATTGACCTACAAGACAGATGGCACAACTTAAATAATTCCTATATTCTGACCAAAAGTAAAAACAGTGCAATCATCCTAAAGTCTTACCGAGAAGAAAAGGAAAACAGGAGAGCTGCCAGGTTTCTCCTGAGCCTCCCGATACGCAGCATCAAGTTTCTTGTTACCATTTGGCGTGCTGGCCCATACACTATATTTTATGCTTTTATGGACATCATCTTCACTGTAGGACTTGATGATGAAGAACTTAGCATCTTCATAATCTTCAGGAAAATCGGCTTTGTTATACTGCTCGCGGTCTGGAATCACGCTAACCTTATTCTTCTCCTCCTCATTTGTTCCACTGGAGGGAAAAGTCTGCCCCTTAACCGCCAAAATAGGTGTAAAGCCCTTTTGGTTCTTAGATCCCTTTGCCCTGGGGCCCCTGTTCAGCTCGTTCAAACCATCCACATTGTCATTAGCATACCCATAGTAGCCATTGCCATGACCCCTATTTTTGTACTTGCTGTCAACAGCCAGCCACCCACGCCCATTTGTTCTTGAATCATAGTTACTGGACCCAAATCCCATGCCGGATCTAATTGTGCTTCCATACTGACCGTATAATTTGTTAGGGTACATCCTGTTCATGTATCCACTAGATACCCCCATGCCAGATAAAGGTCTCGTCTGGTGCAGACCCTGTGGATCAAAAGAACTCTTAAACAATAAATATCACACCATTTCAGATTATCAAATACTAGAGAAAGTATAATGAATCCAAACTTGCACATTAAGGCAATTATACACATCAAAGTTTTATTGTGTCTATCCACTTAAGATACTCATTTCCTAGCGAGCTGTTCAGGTGGTGGAACAGGAACAAAGAGATAGTCACGTACCATGAAATTAGAATTAGGACGGAAGTGCTGATTCCTCGAATGACTGTTGTTGGCACTTGGGAATGAATTTGTCGCTCCACTGGTAGACAAAGGTGCAATCTGTCCATCAGGGAACAAAGCACCTTCGGCCCATGGGATAGGGGAATGAAACCCATCAAATCCAAGTCTAGGATCCTGGTTCCCGGAAGCCATACCACCAGGTAAAGAACCCCTTCCAAGTGAACCATTCGAATTATAAGATGAGTTTTGATTTGACGTTTTCGAAGAAGCTGACCTGTTGTTTCCCTTCCCAACTGCATTGGTGGCAGTATTGGAGTTTCCATTCACTGTTTCAACAGGTAAAGGCTTTTGGTCAGAAGCAGCAGAGGTCGAAAGCTCTGCCTGTGGAGCGGCTGGACTTGGAGTGAAAGGTGCACTAGTTGGAGTCATAGTAGACTGGAAATAGGGGGATGGATAGTGGTACTGCTGAGTTCCATAAAGCTGATCATTTCCAGGAACGGATGAAGCAGCAGGTGAATACGGACCATATGGCGCAAACCCATAACCATGATACACGAGAGACCCATTATCCCCATAAAATCCCTGAAAATATTGAGCAACAACGAAAAGAGAACTGATAAGAAACATAGGACAGCCAGAGGCACTCCTCTAGAGCAAAAAAACAATACTTCTTGGAAAAAACAATCCCAATTGAACATTAGATACTTACAGAGGACATGTCCACTCCTCCCTCCGCGTTTGCATACCTTTGAAAATTGTCCCAGTCACCACCAGTCCCGTCATAACCTAACAGAAGAAAAATCCATCATCAACACTCTTCTCAAGGCACTCAAAGACCCCTATACAACTGCAACGAGATCTAACTTTACTACAATCAGAAACTGATAACACAAATCTTACCTCCATAATAATAGGGATAGCTGTTTGGGACAAAGCACATGGTTGGCTCTGTCACAGCCCCATCGTATGACTGGATCTGGCCATTTGCAGCATTGACACCATCAACAGATCCATTTTGATTCGAAGACTGCATAAAGAATCGATAGAGCCCACCTAGTCAATATGGCCGATAAACAACCTACTCGCGTCTAAAACACTCCCAAACTCGACGCTGACTCCATTTCTTGGTAATAATCAAGAACAAGACGCACACGTAAACCCAGAAACTGGCGAAGGCGCAAATTTACCTTTTTGGCCACTTCAGGCATCTCGAGAGTCTTGGACTGAGCATCCAAGGCCAGTTTCTGTATCAAGTCTGTAGCTTCTGTTCGCAAGCAAAGTTAAGAAAAAGAGATTTTCCGCCAGGACGAATTATAAACAATCAATTCGCGTAGGAACTGCAAGCAAACACGGCTCAAACTCCAAGTTCTACAAGTTACGAGAGCAAAGATAATTTCAAAAAAATAAAAAAATAAAAAAAAACAAGTGGAGCGAACGTACAAGAAACAATAAAAACCGCGAAACCCCATCCGAAAACTCTTCCATCATTCCCAAACAAAACCATCTCAATCGCATAAGAACCAGCACAAAAACCCGAAGGCGTAAGCCACAGAGCACAGGAAAAAGCCCAAAACTCCTAACCCAAAAAAAGAAAAAGAAAAAAGAAAAGAAAAGAAGAAGCGCGCATCGCCCTTCCTACCCCGCAGGAGCAGCGCCTAAAATCACGCGCCGAAAAAAGCACAACGATTCGACAACAACCCGAAACGGCACGCCACTGCTCGGATCTATCGAAACCGAGCGACCAGAACCAGAAATCGAACAAGAACACAACGGATCCCGCGCAACCGAACCGAAAGATAAAAGGATACGATCAGCGGAGGGAGCGACGGCGGCCATGGCTCGAGCGGCGGCGGCGGCGGCGGCGGCGGTGCGGACGATAGCGGGGAGGCGGAGGCGGCAAAAACCCTACGCGCGCACAGTCCGAATTCGGAGAGTACGGACAGGGGTTTTAGAGGGAGGGGAGCGAACAGCGAAGAACAAGAAAACCCTAAGGACGAGGAGAGAGAATGAGAGGTAGAGAGAGAAAGGAGAGGTGGACAAACGGGTCTTGCAGCCGCCTAGGGTTACGGGTGGAGGAAGAGAAAAGCCTTCGCTCCGCTCTCGACTCGCGATTCAAATAGCACCACGGCCCTCGCCCTTTTTGGTGCACCCCCCCACACCCCCATCGGTCACCCGCGGGTCCCGACGGGGGCGCCACGTGGCGGATTCCCTATGGTGGGGGTTGCGTCACCGGGGCGGGGCGCGCCTCGGTGACCCGCGGGTGACGCTCGTTTGACCCGTCTCTCGCCATTTGCTGCCTTCGTTTCGTTTTCGGAAGAGCGGCTGAAGAGGGGGGGAAAAAAGGGGAAAATATCTTGGGAAAAAAAAAAAAAATCTGATTTTTTTCGGTTATCAGTGGACACGCATTGGGGTTGGGGGGATTGTCTAGAAGGAAAAAAGGGTGGGGCCCTTGAACTTAATGGAGAAGATATCGCCACGTGTAAACTCGCCATCCAATCCATCCTCCACCCTCTCCAAATATAAGAAAAGCCTTTTTCTTCTTTTGCTCTCTTTTTTTTTCCACTTCTGATTTCCACACGTTTGTTCTCGATTCCTTTTTCCAGTAACCAATCATGTTTTCAATCGTCTCGATCCTTCTGTGTACCCCCTTGAATTTGAAAGGATACGAGGAGAGTCGGTAGAAATGTTTTGTGTTTATTTGGCATGATCATTGAATTTTTAGACGTGACTGAAAGATTCGAATCGTGAAAAAAAAAAGTTAGTTAATTCGCTTTCGCACTTTTTGAATTTTAAAATTGGAGCTTGAACTTCTTGACCGCTTGATGAAGTTGACTCCAGTTTGAAAAATTAAGGCACACTCCCGTGGGTCAATTCTTACTATAGGAATTGAACGTCGATTTGATCAAATCGAGATCGAATAGTATCTGACTCGATTCGATTCGACCATACCTCTGTCCATATCCATCTCCTTTTCTGTTCTCCTATGCTCTCTTATTGTTTCTCTCTATTCTTCGTGTTTTTCCTCCCTCCATTTTTTATTTTATTTTCAATAACATGTTTGGGCATGCCCACGTGGATTTGGTTGTTTACACGGCCAATAAAATTCATGTCTATTTGTCAAATTCGAACTGTGAATTCATATCAAGTCATGTCATTTTTATCGATTCTAATTCGTGCCAATTTTGACCATTTCGTAATTTTTTAAATTTCATAGGCACGTTAAAAATGGCAAATTGTATGGGATTTGGGTACACTGGACTATTCAATCACGGGTCTAATCGGCACGGTACTCTTTCTGGAAACTTTAAAGGCACGATGCACCCGCAAAAGACGGTTTCCTGCAATTTTGACCCAAGAGAAGAAAGAACAAATCTTTCATGCCTACTACTGTTGTCACCCATGCGCAGATTGCCTTTATTGGAGGGCAATGCCTCTTAAAGATTCAATGCCCCTGGTCGTGCTCCATATAGGATGCCACGGTCTCGACCCCTTTTGAGCATCTTTTCCCAAAAGATCTCAAATGCATGATGCTCCCTTTACTTCCTTTTCTTGGGTTTTGCCATAATTAAGCTTCTTGATTCGCCGCTTCCGACATTCCTTCGAAGTAAATTTAGTGAGGATGTGTTTGTCCAGAAAAAAAACTTTACGAAAAAGGAAAATGTTTCCACAGAATTCATTTTTCCATAAAAAAAAATGTTCCCCTTTTTCAAGTTAGGGAATGCATATTTCCTTGGATCATAAATGATTTTCCCTTTGCTGATCATTTTCAACGAACCAAACACGTGAGAGTCCAGAAAATTGATTTGCGAAAAATTCTTTTAATCGAACGAATGGACCCTCGGTATGAAATTGCCATCACCAATGGTCTCGTGTCCGAATATTCCCAGAAAGAAATCCCCTTGAACGTGTTTTAAAAGGAGTCGGAATGGAACATCCAAGCAGGATTACACGCCTCAGGCGAGATAACCGAGGATTGCCTGCGACTTCCGATGCAACCATACCGGTTGTACATTTACTTTGCCTTTGCTGGAAGCCATGTCACAGAATAAGCCTTCTGTGATCAGCATAACATTATCGGCTTATTATCTGCATAATGCCCTTCAGACAAACTCATAACTAGAAAATGCCAATGAAGGGGCCTAGGCTTAAACACGTGTCTTGGAAAATCTATTTCTGTCGAGAGTTCCTTCCACGCACATACAGGCTTGCGGCGAGGGGCTTAAACTCATGATCCTGGACAAGTAGAGCACCGCAACCATTGTCGTTTTGCATAAGTTCCAGCCAAATCTACAGTTTCC
The DNA here is from genome assembly GCA_016097605.1 of Eucalyptus guilfoylei. Taxonomy (NCBI): domain Eukaryota; kingdom Viridiplantae; phylum Streptophyta; class Magnoliopsida; order Myrtales; family Myrtaceae; genus Eucalyptus; species Eucalyptus guilfoylei. The sequence goes on from CM027861.1 coordinate 28,699,833, forward strand.
GTGGCCAACGACAGAGCATCCCCAGCCAACTTCTTGCAGCTTTTAGGGATTTTCGTCGAAACACAAGACCCCAGACAAGTACAGCACACGGCAACCATCCAAGTTTTCCATAAGTACAGCCGAGCCTACGGCTTCTGTGAACAAAAAGACAGAGCATGCCCGGCCAACTTCATCACGAAATAAACAAAACACGCACAATTACGGGGAAAAAAGAAAATGCTGGAGAATTAGAGAAGACAAATTGCAACAGGTGGAGTATGAAAAGCTTTCTTCGGGATGAAATCGGATTATGGACATTACATTCCCCTCCCTTGCCTCTCGATCTCCACAAACCCAAAAATACAAGCAGCTTCGGATGGCACAAGCTAAGTCATCACTCCTAGATTCACAAGATAGGAACCAAACAAGTAAAAGAAGGACAACAAGGGGAAAAAGAAAAGGCAAAAGAAAAGGAAACCCTATAGAAGCATATAAAAGACATATTAAACCTCGGACCCCAACTCCTAGTCTCCTAGAGAACAAAAAAGTGATTAGGAGCGCTTAACACCTACAAGAGAAGGGTATTTTGAGCCCGAACTATGGCCAGATTCCACTGCTTGATCAATAAAATACCCCTCATGCCTCAGTGCTGCATAGACACTCCAAAATTAAGTGCAATCCAGCTTGCAAGAGTTTGATGAAGAATTTGACTATCCTGCTTCTGTTGGATGTTTCCAGGGAGATCCTCTGCCAATATAATTCCAGCGAGAAACACCCTCACATGGAGCTCTGATCAGCAAGCATTTGCAACTCCATTTGGTACAGCCTTCTTTTCCAAAGCTACAACTTTTGTGCTATTGGGGTCATCAACTGTTTTTTCAGTCACTCCATCATTGGTAGTATGCTTCAGATCCCCATTCACACAATTTTGGGTACTTTCATTAGTGAAATCTGAGGCAACCTCATCTTGTGGTTTTAGCTCTCCATTAGCCATTTCTATCTTCTCACCATTAGGCTTTCCTCCCCACACCTGTAATGACAGGGTAAAGTGAATTAAATTCAGAATAAAAGGTTCCTACATGATTAAAGAAGTGGAAATGCAAATAAATCCGTTAGGAGACATTTATAGCATCCACGGGAAGAGAAAAAATATGAAGGCAAATAGAATAAATGACTTGCCGGCTTCTGAAATTGCAACTGCCTTGCCTTTTTCTCTTGAATCGCCCTCTGACGATTTTCGTAGAACTCGAAATCATCCAGAAGGCAAGTTTTGACCAGGTGAGTCTGGAATATCTTTATCATTTTAAGACCCTGTGGTAACTTGACCTAAAAGAAACAGCACTTGAATTATTGAAGTCACTAAAACAAACAGGTAAAAAGTTAGAAAAGGCAAGAGCAAATACCTCCTGGGTATCCCTACTGTTTGTCACAGGTTTGTTCTCATTGTTCTCAAGAGTAATGTGCTTCAGCAAGTTGTTAGGCACATCTTTTACAATGTGCCACTTCACAGGGAAGCAGCCCATCCACTTGTCTTGTTGCCAGTACTCAACATTCTTGTGGAAATCAACAGGGCCAACCATTTCTGCAAGGCCAACGAATTGTCCACTGGTGTTGACCTGCATGTAAGTAGTCGCATGAAAATCCTAGACCACACACTGATCAAAGTGAGGAATGTTAAATCAAAGACACATTCCCAGTTATAGTTATCTTACAGAGAAGAAGAGGAAAATAGGGCATCCGGCAGCTTTCTCCTGAGCCTCCCGATATGCTGCATCCAGCTTCTTGTTGCCATTTGGTGTGCTGGCCCAGACATTGTATTTTATACTTTTGTGCACATCATCCTCACTGTAAGACTTAATGATGAAGAACTTAGCATCATTGTAGTCTTCCGGAAAATCAACTTTGTTGTATTGCGTGCAGTCAGGAACCACGCTTGACCTATTCTCCTTCTCAATGTTTTCTCCATTTGAGGGCAAATTCTTCCCATCAACAGCCAGAACAGATGTAAAATCCTTTTGATTCTTGATATCCTTAGCTCTTGGCCCTCTGTTCAGCTCATTTAGACCATCAGTATTATCATGACTTTGACCCCAGTAGACATTGCCATGACCCCTGTTTTTGTACTTGTTATCAACCGACCAACCACGCCCAAACCCAATGTTCGATCTCATCGTGCTATCATACTGACCATACAACTTACGAGGGTACATCCCATTCATGAATCCATTGGCTACCCCCATGCCAGATATTGGTCTTGCATGGTGCAAACCCTGTAAACAAAACAATATGCAAGATCTATTAACATTCCTACATGACAAACCCTTTCAGATGACTAAAATCTCTAAATACTCACAACAAGTGGCAAAGACTTAATTTGAAAATAATATATAGAAATTGAAAAAAAAAATTGTAGGATATTAAGTTCATAATGAACAAGGGGAACCAGACGGTTAGAGGTTCAACAGAACACATATAAGATATGCTACCAACCGTGATATTAGAATTAGGATGAGCATGCTGATTTCTGGCAGAACCATTGTTGGGATTAATGAATGAATTTATCATTGCAGGGTTAGCCACTGGCCCCAGTTGCCCATCTGAGAATACTGAGCCATCAAAAAATGGAAAAGGGGTGCACAAGCCTTCAAATCCAAAGCGAGGATCCTGGCACCCAGGAGCCACGCCACCAGGCAGAGAATTCCTTCCAAATGAACCATTTATATTGTACAGTGGTTTCTGCTTTGACATTTTTGATGGAATTGACTTGTTGCTTCCTTTTACTGCCCCTTTCGTGGCACCATTAGAGTTTCCATTGACTGTTTCAGCAGGCAAAGGCTTTTGGTCACCAGCTGCAGAAGTCGCAAGCTCCACTGATGGAGGCGCAGCAAGGCCTGTAGTAAATGGAGTAGCGGTTGGAGTCACAGACTGATAATAAGGAGATGGATAGTGGTAGTGTTGACTCCCGTAAGTCTGATCGTTTCCAGGAACAGGGGAAGTAGCAGGCGAATAGGGGGCAAAAGGTGCAAACCCATAGCCATGGTGGTACATAAGAGACCCATTCTCCCCATAAAATCCCTGAAAAAATTCCCAGCAGAAAATGAAAATAACTGTTACACCAAAACTTATGGAGCAAAGGAAGATACAATCAGGCTAGAACAGTAGAACTTCCAGCACTACAAAAGATTTCATCTGACTCAAAAAAAATAGACACTTACAGAAGCCACGTCAACTCCCTCAGTATTTGTATATCTCGAGAAATCTTCCCACTCAGCACCGGTCCCTTCATAGCCTAAAGGCACAAAAATGCACGTGTCAAATTCTTCTCATCCCACTTCAAAACTCATAACATCCACAGCTGCAAGGGTACTTAACATACTTTCAATGTTTTTAGCTTACCTCCATGATAATAGGCATGGTGTGGATAACCAGTAGGGACAAAGCACATTGTGGGCTCACCAGTAGGGACATAGCACATTGCGTGCTCGAAATCAGGCAACGATGGTGTTACAGATGGCTCGTATGGCTGGATCTGACCATTTGCAGCCTTGCCATTAGTGACGGATCCCAAACGATTAGCAGAAGTCTGCAACGGTATAAAAATAAGAAGTTTATGTTACCCCCATTTCACAGAGATGAATGCTCAATCAAGAAAAATTAATCTATGACAAGTGCAAGACACGCAGAGCATCACTTCCACACAACAGCCAGAAGGTATCCTCATACATGAAAGTCTCAGAAAACCAACTATAAACACAATATTAAAATTACCTTTTTCGTCGGTTCTGGAATCTCCAGAGTCTTGGGCTGAGCATCCAACGAGAGCTTCTGAAGCAAATCTGCAGCTTCTGATTCGAAGTTAAGAAATCCCAATTTCCATTTGACCGAAATCAACGAGCAGAAAGAGTCAGAAACACATATCACCAAAAGCAAATCAGACACACGAGAGAAACTCACTTCAATTCGTATAAAAAAAAAGAACCCACATCAATTCTTTGCAAAGGAATTGCGACGCCAGCTCAGTCAGAATAGCGAAACACTCAAATTACATATCGGAGCATCGTGAAGACAGACGGAGCAGACGGAGGCGTGAACTCTCCCCCCCCCCCCTTCGCTCTCTCTCTCTCTCTCTCTCGCCCTTCCCATCCAATACCCCCAAAAGCCCCATCCTTTTCGGGTCCTTCCACACGCCTACACCTCAAATCACCCCGCAAGCGCCACACGGAACAATTCTCCGCAAACCAGAAACGGCCCACCCCAACCCACCCCGCTCAAATCCAACACCATTTGCAGCCGAAACACAAGCACCTCACCACGACAAGACAACCGAGCAAGCAGAAATCGGAACCCAGAAACGAAACAGATCGCGATTCGAAGAAACACGAAAAGAGAAGAAGAAGAAGAACAGGGAAAAAGGATACGATTCGCGGCAGCGGGAGCTACGGTTGCCATGATCCGCCGATGGGTAGGAGCGGGAACCCCTGGGAATTCCGGACGGAGGGGAAAGGAGGGGTTTTGCGGCGGCGGGGAGAAGCGGGTCTCGCGCTCGCGGCGGGCTCTCTCTAGGGTTTTCGGTCTTTCGGGAGGGGGCCGAAGGGAAAGAGAAGGGAGTCAACCTTGGGTCTCTCGATTCATATAGCCCTCGCCCTCCACCGCGACGGCGTTTTCCCGATCGTATCTGGGGGCGGGCCGGCGGGCGGGCCCCACGTTAACACGTGGGATGCCGTCCTACGTGGCGACAGCTGAATGGCTGTGTTTTAAAGCCCCCAGTGTGAATTGAGCTTTGATCCGTTGACATCGGTGATTCGATTATAATGAGGAAAGTAAAAAAAAAAAAAAAAAAATTCCCAAAATGAGAGTGTGAAGAAATGATTATATTAATAATATTATTATTATTATTTCAAAATTTTTTTTTTTTTGGTCAGAATTATTATTTCAAATTTGGGTTCTAGAATGTTGGTGGGTGAGAGAGATCGGCTTTATTTTTTAGAATTCGAGAGATTTAGGGATTGACTTAATTTATATCCCCATCTATTTTCGCAATTGTCCATAGATTTTGGGATGTAGAAATTTCATCTTCGAGTAAATAAATTGCCATGGGTTTTTTCAAGAGGTTTTTAGACACAAAAAGGAAAAAATATTGAAGATTGAAACTAGCAAAGAATTTTTATCGTGCTAAAATTAAAAGCTAGCGAGGAGCACGCACGGTGGATGTGAAAAAGGGGAAAACATAATTGCGTTGAGTAGAGAGGAAAAGTAAATAAGCAAAGATTTGATTTACGGACTAATCACTTTTAAAACAGTACAATCCCAATTCTATTTGTCTTAAAAGAATTTCACTTTATGTCATGTTCAAATCTGGCCTGCAAAAAGTTTTTTGTTAATAAAAGATACCAAATTTTAGATTCGGTCCTAAATCTACTTTGAAATTTTTTTTGTAAAAATAAATACCAAATTTCCGTGTAGTGGCCCTCCGTCCAAAACATCTCATCGTCCCTAAATTCCCTTATTTTTATATCTATATATGGTTTGTTTTAAGATAATTTTCCACGTCCCCTCGTTGATGTGGATTTGTTATTGATATGGAAATATCACGTCAAATGACTAATTGTGATTTTTTTGATTGAGGGTTAATATGGGCAAATTTGAGACTAAATTGAAAGTCGGTAATATTTTTAGATAAAAAAATTATGGCTAGATTTGGGACTAAATTCAAAGATGGGAATTTTTTTAAACAAATAAAAAGTTCAGTGTAAATTTTGGACTGACCTAAGGTTAGGGGTTTCTTTTGCGATAAAAAAAATTAAAATAAAAAAGAGCCGGGGATAGAATCGGGATTGAACCTAAAATTGAACTTTTTTGCGAAATTAGGCCTATGATTTACTTGGAAACTTATTTTATTATTTTGTTGGTATTTATTTGGGAACTTATAATTTGAAAAATATTTGCTTAACAAAAACAAGGGTTTTTTTTTCCAAGAAAAAAGGGTTAATGCCACAAAAATTTTTACCAATACACTTATGCCAAATTTATCCACAATTAGTCATGTCATAAAAAATCCTAAACTAATACATTTGTGGCATATTTATCTCAAACTTTATAGTCACAAAAAATTCCAAATTAACAACATTTTACAATGTTAAAAGAAGGGTTAATACCCTAAAAAATCCAAAACCGGTACACTCGCGACAAATTTACTCAAAACTAATTTTTTGACCATGAAAAACCTTAAGTTGGTACATCCATGGCAATTTTACTTCAACTAATCATAAAAAACCCTAATCTGATATATTTGTGACAAATTTACTATAAACTAATTTATTTGATTGCAAATAACCCCAAACATGTACATTTATGACAAATATACCCTCCGTTAAATTAGATTAATATAAAAAAAATCAGAAAAATTGTATAACGGTAACAAATGGAGAATAAAATCCCAAACTGGTACGACAGTCAACCATTACGTGTCATTCAAATTAGTAATTTGACAGTAAAATTTAACGGAAACTGATGGAGGGTAAATTTGTCACAACTATACTAGTTTGGGGTAAATTTATCAAATATATCAGTTTGGAGTTTTTAATTGTCAAAAAATTAGTTTAGGGTAAATTAATTATAGGTGTATGAATTTGGGGTTTTTCAAGGTATTTACCCTTAAAAAAATGATTTGAGCTCCATATATGAGAAATGAGGCAAACAAACAAGAAGATGCGGTATTTGCGAACTATACAGGAGATTTTTGAAATCAAATCAGTCAAAAGATTCCATTTCCTACAGAAAAAAAATGGCTTATGTTAATAAGCTCGGATTTTGGAATACAAGAATTATTTTTTGGTCAAAGAAATAGAATACGAATATTAGAATGAAGATTTCTTGCGACACAAAATTAGTTTAGATAAATGTGTCAATGTGTACTAATTTGAGATTTTTTTTTTGTGACATGAAAATTAGTTTGAGTAAATGTGACACGAGCATAGCAATTTGAAATTTTCCGTGACTTGAAAACTAGTTTGGATAAATGTGGCAGTGTGTAACAATTTGAAAATTTTTATAGTATAAACCCCAAAAAAATATTTGAAATTTGTGTGGACATTTGAGAGATTTTGGCAGGAATCCATGACATGGATGCCGGTTGCTCTATATAGCATGGTTGGCGCTAATGTAGACACAATTTATTATTTTTCAAATATTTGTTTGGATATTTTAAAAAAATTTCTTGTCTTTTTTTCCCCCTCTTTCTCTTCTTCCTCTCTATAGGTTGCCTAGTCTCTGACGACTGTCCAGAAGCTGCGATTGGCAAGGGGTAGCCTTGCCAGCCTCTGGGCCTTGGGCAAGATCGCCCTCGCCAAAGGCTAGCGAGCCTCGCCGAGATTTTTGGTGAGGGATGACCTCGCGAGCCTTAGGTGAGCCTCGTTCGAGGCGAGTGAGGCTGACCCCGCCCCTTGCTAGTTCTCGGCGAGGGCGACCTCGCTTGAGGTCGGTGAGGTTGACCCTCGCTAGTTGTAGCCTTTGGCTAGTCGCTAGAGGCTAGGCAACTGACAAAGAGTAAGAAGAGAGAGATAGGAAAAAAAAAGAAAAGAAAATTTAAAAAATTTAAAAAATTCAAAAAAAAATGAAAATAATAAATTTTGTTAACATTAGTGTAAATTTGTACCACTCGGGACAATTGGTGTTCATATCAATGAATTCTAATCAAAATTGGCTAGATGGACTCAATTTGGTAAAAATGAAAATGTTTAGGACTCAATTGACAAAATTGAAAAGTTTAGGATTAAATTGGCAAAAGTACAATAGGTTTATGACTTTTTGAATAATTTTCCTCCCACTTAGAGGTTATTTGCTATAGTCTTCTCATAGCAGCTTTAGTAGTGAAAATGGCTTCCCTGGTTTTTAAAGATGTTTCACAATCACTTTGACAACCGCGACACTTTCAAAGTTACTGCAACTTGCAGCAGTTCTTAGGACCTTTTCTCACCTGGCTTGAAGTGCTATTTAGCTCACATGTGCTTTTGTACAGATGTAGGATGATAGCTTATGTCAGATGTACAAATTATCCAATCAACTCTTGGTCAAATGGGTTAGAGAAAGTTAAAAGCGCGTTGGCTGAGCAGTGAAATGCTCATGTTCATGCGTTCTCGAGCAGGACGAGACCTCAGGTTCGATCCCCGATTTCCCCACCAGTTCAATCACCTTGGTTAGAAGAGCATAAATGTAATTCCTCGCAAGGTAATATGTAATTCCTCGTGAGGTAATACAGTTAATTTCACTTGAATGTCCTGTCTTTAATTGAACGAGAGAGATGGAGCTTATCCAAACACAAAAGGTGTGGATATGGCTTTAGCTGAAATATATCAGTGCCCTTGATTCTTGCAGATCTCAACAAGGATGCACCTTGGAATGATTTCTCAGCAAAGCAAGTCCCCTTCTTTTCAAAAGTTGTTTCTATTTCTAGACTCACTTTCCTTTTATCATACTTATTTCTTTCTAGAATCTTTAACGGGAGCCAGGAACAGATCGCTGCAATGAACAAGGGGGCAAAAATCAAGGGCCTCGGCAATGATCGAACCAATAACGCTGTCAGCAAAAGACTTCTGCTCTCAGGTCGAGTTGCAGGTCACTGGTCTTGATCTCTTCCAGGAACAAGAACAAGAACCAATGTCTTCTTCGCCCTAAATGCTACAGACATTCTGAACTAGGAAAAGAGAAGGCGGGGCGGCGGGGTGGTGGGGTGAAAAGGCGAAAGGAAACATCGAAAGTATCTCTGTCATTATTCGACTTTGGCCAGGAATCACTCCTGATCAACAAGTTACATTCTTGATCGAGGCATGGCGACGTCTTTATTACAAGTAGAGTGACGGTTCGCTTCGAGATTAGGCTATAACAGCAGCCTAATGTTTATTAAATCTTGAAAAGTGGACTAAGAGATGAACAAGAAATGACCCGCTTGAGCCTAGATGTTAGTGTAGGACATGGACTCAGCACCATCACCAGTGTTGTTCACACAGACGGTCAGTGGACTCCTAACCGTGTGGAACCCATCGGACCACACGATCTCACCGAAGTCGTACCTCCCCTCAGATCTCTTCCGCGGGTTCAGCGTCACGTAATACGTGTTCTCGTCCCTGTAATGCGAGAAAACCAGCGATCGGGGCCAAATCACCACCTCCACTCCGCTAGGACCGACGACGCGAGGAAAATAGACCGTGTTCCTGTTCCAGCCAACGTTTCGCACAGTCCTCACGATTGTCACTGTGGTCCGGAGATCCGAGACTGTGATCGAGGGGTAGTTGAGGTTCGAGTTGCTGGTCTGCACACTTGGGCAGGTGATGTCGGTCCCCGGCAGGACCACCCTTTTTATCTGTTCCTGGGTGTAACCGAGGTTGCAGAGGAAGACGACATAGTCGCTGGCTTTCATGTCATAAACTAGCCCTGGGTCGATGGCTTTCGTCGGGTTTAAATGGCCAGCGCCAATGTCGAATGGGTCGGAGGGTTTCGTGGATCCGCCCGAAAGGAAATGTTCATAATTGGTGTCCCTGGTGGAAGCTGTAAGAGGGGACAATAAACAACAAATGAGCAGAGAAATACGTGAACTCTGTCCTGGCATTATGAAGTCTTAAGGTAAGAAAAGTTGCCCGAGAGAGATGCTAGGCTAATCCTGCACTTGAGCCGACGACATCTTCGTCGGAAATTGACTGCTGCATTAATTACCGGTTGTCATCAACGCTGATCTGATGGCTGCCGGAGACCAATCTGGGTGAACTGATTTGACAAGTGCTGCCGTGCCGGTCACGTGAGGGCACGACATGGACGTTCCAGACTGGAAATTCCAATTCACTGATCGTGTGTCCGAAGAAGACTGAGAAGGCGGCATGTTCGGAGGCCACGCTGCTAGAATGTTGACTCCTGGAGCGCTTAAATCTGGCTGTTTTACCATAATCATACATAAGATGATCAACACAATTCCAATGTATCTATGTGCTAGATATACGAATCCTGAGCTCTCTCTATTGATTTGATCCACCATATCGACATACCTTGAGAATATCGGGCGATAGAGCACTAGGTCCTTTGCAGGAAAAGTAGGCCACTACCGGTGCCGGTGCCTTCCCAACTATTGATCTGGTCGGCGTTATTTGCACCGTTGGGCGCCTTGAACATCCACAGTGTTCGGCAAATTAACAACAACGATACAAGCATTCATTAGAATTAGTCTTTAACTTAAGAATATGCAAAAACCAGGCTAATCTCTCAATGACCGACAATGCTGCAATATATGATTATCGTTCATCTCGGCTTTTCCTCCGAAAAAGTTGGTACTTCAGGACAGAAACTAATGCACATATAACTAATAATTTGAAGTGATCACTCAAGAGCTCGTCAGTTTAATCTCAATACTGACTAATGGAATGGAAGAGGAGGTGTAATAATAAGGTGCGTGATCATACCATTCGGACGAACCGAGGTAGTGTAGGATCTTTGTGCCTTGGTAAATGTCGACGTAAACTGTCGGGACCACATCGACATAAGGGACTTGCCTAGCTAGAGGCTCAACGAAGATCAAACCCGATCCCCCGGCCTTCTTGACCGCATCTGCCGCATCGGCGCTGGTTATCAATCCCATTGTCGAAAAGCATAGGATGACTCTCCCGGCAGCCTTTTTGTTGTTCCATCTTCCCCGGGAACAAGTCCTGGAAATTTCAAAAAGAGAAAGAGAGAAGAAAAGAACAGCATTGGTTGTGAATTTGAGCTAGTTTGATTCGAAGGCTTTCGGTGAACAAATTCATTTATGAAACATGGACGCAATGCTTCACCCGTTGTAAAAATGCGAGCTGGCATCTGCCAAGTTTGCGTCTATTTGGGTGGTGATCAAGCTTTGTCCCTGTAATTACCAAGATCTCATGTAACCATTTCGATAAAGGTTGCTTAAAATAAAGAATTAGCAAATGCCGTACTACCATGACAGTCAAGATGGTGACCGTGTTGTCGAAGACCATCTGCGTCGGGAACGAGCGGTCGATCGTCGATGCTGCGACAGAGATTGACCACGGGGCCACGTTCTTGACCGTCGATGGGTCCGGTGAGTAGTCGTAGTTCCCTGCCGAGAACACCACCGTCACGCCCTTCTGCATGGCATGGAAGCTCCCAATGTCCGCGCTCGAAATGAAGAACGGGCGCAACTGCCCGATCGACGTGCCGAACGATGCAGATATTATGTGGACGCCATCCCTTAGGGCACCATCGAAGGCCGCCAGTATGTCGGCCTCGCTGCACTTGCCGGTGCCATCACCGGTCTTATTCCAGCAGACCTTGTACACTGCGAGCCGGGCCCTCGGGGCCCCGCCCCGGGCTGTGCCCAAACCGAGCCCGAAGAAGCTGGCGTTGTGGACTATGGAGCCAACGGCAGTGGAGGCCGTGTGAGTGCCGTGGCCAAGCCGGTCCCGGGGCGAGCGGTACTCGGTGTCGGGGGTAGGGTCGAGCGGGCCGAACTGCTGCTCCAGACCGGTTAAGTAGTACCGAGCTCCGATGAGCTTGCGGTTGCATGCGTTGGACGGGGTGAAGTTCTGGCCCGAGATGCACTCTCCCTTCCAGGTCCCCGGGATCGGGCCCATTCCGGGCTCTTCCTGGAAGCTCGCGGATTCGGGCCATATCCCTTCGCGTGAATCACATCATCCATGAGTTTATTAGCTAACATTGGCCCAAAAATGGAGTGACTGCAACAATCCATCTTCTAGTTTTGGCGCTTTATATGGCGCTCATGATATATTTTAGCATGACTAAAATAGGTCATTCGGGTTCAAACTTCCCTCGAAGATGGATCAGATCAATGTTCTTTAAGATTTTAGAGAAAAATAACTTTTTTCTTAAAAGTAAAAATAAATAAGTTTTTTTATATATGTTTTCGTATTCAAACTTTAAGAGATCAAAGAAAACTCTTTCATGGCAAAAAGGATCCCGTGGATTTCGCACACTGAGATTGATTCATATCAGATTGATTTATTAAATGATGCGTCGGATTCATATTGACTATTAACTATGGTCATATGTTTAAATGCTAGTTTAATAGTTTAACCAATCAACTTTGCTCAAAGCATTCGAGCAATCATAACTCAACTAAAATTTAGTAGAACCCCTCCAACAGCACGCGAAACATATTAGTTTTTTAACCCTAACTTTTGCTTTTGAAAGTTGGTCAGACACTTCAGTTGGTGATCTTTTCAAAGGAAAACAGGCCATAGCTCGGAAAAAAACAATGCTAGGGCTGGTATGAAATTTTACTCTAGAGAGAGAGAGACCTGAGTCAAAGATCCCCACAATGACGTCATCGCCAAAGGTTGATGAGGATGGGCTCTGAGGGGCTTCGTCATCATCAGGGGTCTCGTGCAATGGAAGGCCCATGAAGTCCCAGCTCCTTGTCGTGTGCAGCTCCAGGATCTTGCTCCTGAACACCGACACTACTCCTTCCTTTCCTGCATTATACACCCACGCACGTTTATTTCATTTCTCTGGGTTATGCTGTCTCTTGAAGAGAACCTAGTTCACCGATATGCTTACTGGATATGGTGGCGGCTTGGTCCGATGTGAGCTTTGCCGCGAAACCAGAGAACCCATAAGTGTAGGAATAGATCATGGACTGTGCGGCCTCTTCCTCGCTAGAACAACACGACCCAGGACCAAAAAAAATATATGTAAAATTAAAGGTTAAAAATCAGTAGGGTTTTTGATGATTAGTCTCGTTTCATGATAGCACGCTATGGCAAGAAGAGGACTACTAACTAGGGTTGGCTTTATTTGAGTGGGGCAAGGTGAAAAAGGAAGAAGAAAGGTTTATGCACCTTTTGAAAACGTTAAGGAGGAGTTGCTGATGCAAGTCTGAGGTGAGTTGATGGTCGTGCTGCGCGCTGTGCCCTAAGTAGACTATATGAACCTGTCATTTGAACAGAGAAGAGCTGGATACATTACTAACGGAAAATATAGCTAGCTAGACATATGAAGATAAAATTATTTCTAGGAAATCTTTTTCTCGGCAATGGTGTTTACATCTGGTTCGGATGAGCAAGTTGAGTAAATGAAAAAGAAGAAAAGTGAGAGCAGTATGCTCCAAAAAGAATGGAGATTATGGGCAAAATGTTCTTCCATGTTTATGTTCTCCATGTAAAAGAACGGTGTACTTCTAGGGTTTAAATAGCGATGGAGAGATTGCTGGGGAAAGTGCGTGCAGTCTAAGGTTGCAAAAAGCTGCTAGAGAGAGATGAGCACTGACAATACCAACTCCTGATTTAGTCTCATTATGTTTTTTTCCCTTCAAAGATATACGGATGGTAGAGAATGAAGCAATCTATCTCTCCTCTCTCTCTCTCTCTCACTCTCTCTGTGTACTGTACCTAGTGCGTGATCTTATGAAGTCTATACCGTCTCTCTCTCTCCCTCTCTCTCTCTCTCTCTATATATATATCTTGCAGTTGCAATTGCAGCTGAACACTAAGTTTATGTGTAAAATAGCATAAGTGGATGAACATGATCATGAGAAGGAAAACGAGTATATTTTGATAAGTATATTGACATTTGCTCCCATATTCACAGTCCAGCATAAAATTTCTTGCTGCAATTCTTCTTCTTCTTAATGCATTAGAATAGTGTCTCTAGGTTTAGCTAGTGTTTACTTATCAAATGTTTTACTTCAGAAAAACTGAACTATATATGACTTCTTAGTGCTCTCCCAAAAGCGATAACATCTTCTATAGTCTGATTTAGGGGTTAATTAGGTGGAGGGTCACTTTGTATCATTAGCTAATTCAATTAGTTCTTGTTTAACGTGATATTGTCCTTAAAGACCTAAAATCTCTCAAGAAAGACACAACATCGATATGGAAGAGAACAGTCGACCGCTATGTCCCGACATGTGGTTAGTAGGAATGATCATTTCAAATTGTAGCTGCTAGGTGTATACATAAAACATATACAGACATATAGGCACTCACAAGACTTGACAGACAGCCAACTTATTACAGCACATTATATGAAATCATTACTCAAACATGCTAGATTCTCACCACCGAACCGTATCAATTCAATCAAACATTGCGTAAACGCGTTTGCAATCAAGGCCTAATGCTTATCAAACACTCTACACCTGGCAAGGTAAATTTCACATCATGCAGAACCATAAGGCAGGTTAAACTTGAGAACTTTGCTTTGGCAAATGGCATCTGATTCCATCCACAGAACTTCCCTATAATTGCACCCATGATTTTACTAAATTTGATTGATGTAGAGCACCTAGCTTGCTTTGATAAGCAGTAATTTCAAGTGCAACAGACCTATGGAAAGATTATTTATATGCTTAGACTCTTACCTTCTAGAGCAATTTTGAGTTCTCTGGATTGTGAAAAGACTGATGAAATCATTCCAAGGATGGGAAGAGAAAATTTTGCCTTCCTAAGTCAGTAAAATCATACATATACAACATCTATTTCGAGTAGTCATGATGTTGGAGACACAAGGCCAGCTAGTGGCCAAGTTTCAAGTAGACCTCAAAGCAAAAGCAGGTCTGCTCAAAGTCATGTGGATATGCATATAGATAAGCTTGCAACTTCTTGCTGATAAAGATGATGAGTTCCCTTGTATGAAAACAAACTAAAGTTTCCTAATGAATCGGTGAATCTCTAAATATGCCTGATCAACTTATCTGTATATACTCTTTTACCAGAAACTTGTAAAAATCTGCCATGTGAAATGCAAATGTCATGCAACGGTATCTAGCAATGGAGGCACCAACGATAACATATGCATATTCATTGGAAGTACAATGCATGTAAATGGATGAAAGACTTCGAATAAGTTGTCCTCTTCTACAATATATAGCACTGATCAGGTGATCCGATATGTAGTTACAGTTCATTGGTTTTTAAGGTACCCTACATACAGGTTATGTTCATTGAAGAACATAGCCAGAAAGCCAAGCTCCAGGAAAAAAAAATGGTCCTCAGCTAAAGAGAGATTAATTTTCAATGCTGTCTGGGCATACAAATACCGACTTACAAAGTTGCCACCGTGGAAGACTCTTGCTGGGTTTGAATATGACTCACTAGGTTAAATACTCGGTTAAAGTGTCAGCATGAGGAATTAACAGACCAATCTCAATGTGGGTGATTGATCAAATTAATTAGCAGCATCAGAACCAATCTGAGAACCGAAAGAAACCCTTTTGACCCCTAACCAGGTACTTGATTGGCTGAAATTAGTTGACAAGTGGCCTTCTCTTGATGAAGGTGGGATCCACTGCTTCTGCCAGAGAAAAAACGAGTGTTTGTTTGGCCAATATCAACAGTACCAAACCCACCAAACTGCCTCCTCTTTAGAGGCTGAGCTGAAAAAAGTAGTTCATGATTCTTGTCCTTTCCCATAATTCAATTGTAAGGACTCAGGTGGAATAAGATCGTCAGAAGTCAATTTGCAATATCTCGCTTAAGATCGAGATTTAATTATGGATATAAATGGTCGATGGTCATTATAACCACTGCTTTTGCTATCTGGTTTATAGAGATCTAGTAATCTACCCAGAAGTCATAATGAGGAATCTATTGCAGTGAAGTGGAGGAAAAATTTCATCTCGAGATCAGAGTGAGCAGGAGGATACTCAAGAGCGAGCATGTAAATGAGAGTTATTTAGCGAAGATAATGTTCCTCTTGCTTTCTCCAATCTTAATGTCCTTAAGTACCCGATTCTTGCAGCTTTGATTCGTCACTTGTCCATGTTTAGGGAACAGAAAAGAAAGGGGCGCAGAGACATCAAATCCCTTGGAGAACATTGAAAGTGTATGTAGTCCAGTGCTCTAGGTCAGCTATCTGCACCATTTCCATCCATGGAGTAAATATTGCTGCTCCAAGAACAAAAGAAGTTACGGTACCTTTTCTTGCTGGGTGTAAAATTTTGTTGGCAGGGAGTTGAAATCCGTTGATTAAAAAGAGGGTAATCTCTCCTCACTAAATTCAAGCATTTTTATTATAGCGATCATATTATATCGGGGGGCAGTTTTCGCCGGCTATATTAAGCCCATTTCTTCAATCCAATCAAAGGTAGGTCATCCATACCAAAAATAGGAAATTTGTAGTTTCTCAGAGGATTGCGCCTAAAAGGAAACAAAGTCAAAACTCGTGCATCTTCTAGTCGTTTTGAGATGCTTTATTTTGAGAAATTAAACTAGCAAATAAATGCAATCCTGTATTGTCCTTTTCTCATTATACATATGAATGGTGAATTATAGGCGAGTGTTTTATTGAACGAAAGATAATGAAATAACCAATAGACATTCTAAGTTGATTTTGTGTATCCATTTTTTTTCTTTTTTAGTAAAGGTAATAAAGTGTGTATCCATTTTCATACGTCTATCGAACATTCTTCTAGGAAAAAACATGTTTCTGAAAAGACAATAGAGTAATGGTAAATCTTTTAACATTGAAGTAGGAAATCAGTATACCAAGCGAATGCGGCGTGCCGTAAGCGAATGTTTTAGATAATTATAACATTGTTACTATGTGGTTAGCATCTACCATATCACTCACCATAAGTGCCAATTATCCTAATTCTATGCTAATAATGCACACGATATATGTATTAGGAAGTTCAATATGTAGGCTTTAATATCACCCCTTTTTGACCGAGCTATCAATGCGAAAGAAAGACTATAGGCAAAACAGTATCATCTTTGCTCTCGACACGGCATGCATTGCTCCATGTGCCGACATCGATTGATGTCTAGGGCACGTGGTGCCATGTAGGGCACCACAACCCTATTATTCTTCTCCCTTACGTATGTCTTTTTGGCTTAGAGGAGGGAGAGGGGGCTCTTTCCATGGAAAGGCTCTCTCTTTTCTATTAAATAAGTCGCGCGAAAAAGAAAGAAGTTTTGCATGTTATGGGGAGGGTTCTTGAAGGCTTTAGGGCTCTCTAATAAAGTGTTTTTGAGGAACCGATTAGAAGACTAACTTAGCCAAACCCATCAAGTGCAACTCCTTTCTGTTGACCTTGGTCGAATCGATGCTCGTCTGGAATAATTTACGCCATTGATTAGGGTTATTGCTAACTGATTAATTAATCTCCGGTTACCCAATAAAAAAGCTACTATAGTTTCCCACAAGCAGATATTTGAAGTAGAAATACATTGTCGAACGATATCTATATAAAAAAATATTAGGTATCCAAATGATAGACACGTCAACTTCATATAAGTCTATTCAACAGCCGACACGTGTCAATTTTTTGATCCACATATCAGAAACTCTCTCTCTCCTTTCCTCCCTCCCTCCCCAATTTATCGACACTTCTTCTCCTCTCTCTTCTTCCATCCCTACCGCCTCTGGCATGTCACCTCATCGCCTCCATCTTCACCCTCTTCTTCTCCGACCTCCAACGTCGCCGCCTTATATCCAACTTCTCCTGCGCCCTTTGTGTAAGTGCCTGCGTCAGCCAAGAGCTCAAGGCCCTCCACTAAATCAGCAAATCATGTCATTGCCTCCACCTCCACTTCCACCTCATCCATTGCCTACTATAACAGTTGACCTCGAATCAACATATTCAAAGTCAAGTTGAGCTTTAGATCACAAATCTAAGGCTTACTTGGGCTTAGATCCAAAATCTGAGGCTCAAGTTCGCCGGCCGAGCTTGAGCACAATGATAGAGGACTAAGACAACGATGATGTGGTGGTGGAAGGCGATTCGCAGGAGTCTGAGTTGAGGTCATCATCTCAGTAGAGTGAAAGGAGGAAGAAGAAGGAAAAAAAAGGAAAAAAGAAAAATAAAAAAAAGAGTAAAAACATTAATTGAAGAGAGAGGATGCAAGGTTTCTAACAGGTGGGCCCCAAAAATATGGACTTGTACTAAGTTGACGTGTCCATTATTTAAGCGCCTAATATTTTATCATATAATTTAGATGATTAAAAGAACACGGGTGCATTATTGCGTGACATCTTATGGGAACGAAGTGGAGATTTGGTTATTTGAAGATCCGTGAAGCATCTTGCAAAGCCCAATGAATCGATTGCTAAAGTGCATAGTTGATGGAGACCTGTGATCCACAGCTGTTCTTGCATTAGCATTACCTCGAGACGGAAGGGACGAGGATAGCCTAACAGGCAATGAGGACGAGGGGAGGCTAAGCCCGATGAACCTCATAATTTCTTGGGCCTTGGCCAGTAAACGAGAGTGTCCAACACAAATCAAGTGTTCAAATTTGGTTTTCAATTTTCACCCTATAGCAAAATGCAACCAAATAGCACGTTTGGTTCATGGATTAGAGCTCTTTTTATTTCGCAAAAATATAGATAATTGAAAAATGTTTTTCAAAATGTCATTTCCCTAAAAAATGACTATTTTATGATGTTCAGTTGAAATATGAAAATAAATTTGTAATTATTTTCAATCGTTGGGAAATGAAAACTTAATTTTATTTCCTTCGAGAGATATGTACTATTCATATGATATTAGGGGTACACAGCCGCTAGGGTCCTAGTCACACGAGCTGGACCTTTGGGACCTAGCCAATAGAAACCCAAGCACGGGCGTCGAGGATTGGGACTCAGCCATGATGGACTTGAGTCTAGATGCCTATGACTTGGGCACGAGAGTCGGGGACTGTGGAGGCTCTAAGCTATTGGCCTTGGCTAGCCTTTGTGGACCCAAACTCAATTTTCAAAGAATTGGACTTGAGAGTTAGTGACTTGGGTAGGGGAGCCGAGTATAGGGGCATGGCTGCCTAAGACTTGAGCATGGGCAATCATGATCTCAAGCATGGTTGTCAAGAGTATGGCATGGGCACCAGGGTCTCAGATTTAACCTCTAATTTCTATGGATTGAGCCTTGCTAAGGATGACTCAGGCATGGGAATTGAGTACATAGGGTATAGCCATCAAGAATCCTAACATAGGTAATAGGAGTTTAGGCCAGGCCTTAAGAGACTTGGGCTCGGTTGTTAAGGAATCGAGCTCAGGCTCAATGGGGTTGGGCCTAAGCATTAAATAGGGTCCTAAGTCTTGCCACCGTGAACCCAACCACATGTGGCAATGACTTGGGCATAAGAGGAGGGTACTTGGACATGGTCGCTAGAGACCTAGTCGTAAGCAAAAAGTCTTAAACTAACCTCTGTGGTCTTGGGCTTGGGCTTGATGGATGTGTGCTTGGGCGGTGGTGACATGAGCACAAGAGCCAAATATTCAAGCATGGCCATCAAAGACCTGAACACAGGCACTAGGTCTTGAGCCTAGCTTCTATGGACCTAGGCTTAAGTACCAAATTGAGGTGTTAGGCTTGGCTTTTGTTGGACTTGGGTCCACAATGGGCTCAAGCAAACAACATGAGGGACTCGATTGAGCAACCTCTATGGAATCGGGATTGGCCTTGATGGACCCAGATTCATGTCCTGGTGACGTGAATGTAGGAGTTGAGTATCTAGGCACAAGAATTAGAGTCTCGGCCCAAACTCGAAGGACTTGGGCCTAGCTTTTGTGGACTCAGCCTCGACTATTGAGGAATCTAGTACTTGGGCATGACTATTGGGGACTTGGCTATGGGTACTAGGGATGTGCAAAAGAACCGAGAATCTCCCAGACCGCCCGAAATTGGACCGGACTGGTTCGGAACCGGTAGTTCCCATAATGATCAATCTAGTTCCCAGTACGTGGTTTTGAATGTGGAACCGCCCGCTCTGACCAATATATTTATATATTTTTTTAAAAATAAATTTCAACTTAATTACTTAATTATTTTGCAGTTTTTTGACCAATATATACACACACATACATATATTCATAGTATTGGACATTATTAACTCATTTTGTCTCTTGTGTGTAATAGGATTAAAAACCCCTTACTTTTTGTTCATTTTAGTAATCCATTTATTTGCTTTCTTAGTCAAAGCAAAATAAACAAATGAAAAGGATGGAGGAGACCGATTGGAGATGTTCAACCGAAATTTAAGATCGAACAAATTTTAATGCTTTACGTAAAAATTAGATTCACCATGATATTAATTGATGGATGCAATTTTTTGGAGGAATTGGGGATTGGTTCTATTGACCCACTCAAGATTCAGGTCGGACTGGTGGTCTAGTTCTTGGGTGGATCCATGGAACCAATGGGTGGTTCCCAATTCTAATTTTTTTGGAATCGGTCTTTAGTGAGCGGTTTTCGATTCCACGATGGGAATTGCTCACCTGGACCTTATTCACCCCTAACTAGCACCAAGGTCTCGAAAATAGTCCCCAGGGACTCGGACACAGGCACATGAGTCTCAAGGCCTAACTTATGTGGACTGGGCTTAGCTTGTGTGGAGAGCTCGACCATTGAGGATCTAGGTATATGTGTCGAGGTCTTGGGTTCAAGCGCAATTTTCTAGTTATATTATGACAAATAATTTCTGATTTTTAAAATATGAAGTTGTTTTCTTGAATTTAAACCAATGTTTTTCGTTGGTCATGAAAAGACTTTTTGTTGACTGATTTTCATAAGCGATCCAAACATAAAAAATTTATGTGAAACAAATTAAAAGGAATATTGTTAATTTTCATTTACGTAGTGGTTTATGGAAAGTGATCTTGCCAGTGTGGGAAGTCGTTCTTTTTTTTTCCCTCAATCCAAGCTTATTGATTTCAGTCCATGGCAAATGTTTTTTGTAAATTGATTAATTTTCCATATCAAATATCAAAAAGTTGGAAAAAAGTTTCCGAAAAATAGTTTTCCTTCAAACAAACGAACTCTAAATACAATTTTTGTCCTCTAAGTCTCTAGTGAATATGCGATTTGGTCTTCTAACTTTAATTTTATGCAATCAAGTCCTCTATTATTCTCAATTTGTGTGATTTGGCCCTGGAAATCTAATTTTGTTTATTCAAGTCTTTTGACTTTCTCGATTTGTGTGGAATGCAATCAAGTGCTTCATCAGTCGTAACATTATCACTAAAAAAAGGATATATATTTTTTTAAAAGAATTTCTTTGTCTTTTCACTAAGTTTTTAGTGCATATCTTATGTAAGCAAATCCTTTATTTAAGCACTAATTTTGAACTCGATGGATTTCAACCAAATAAGTTAATCTCATCATTCTCTAATTTGACTACTCTTGTTCATTGACCGTCAATTTTCCATTAACTCGACAATACTGGATTATGGCATGTTAAATAATCGGATTTTAATAGCAGTTCTCATGATTTTTTGCAGGAAAATAAACTTAAGAGATCCAAATTTGGCTAAAAAAATATCAAACGAAGAAGGAATACACACTTCCAAGAAGAAATTCAAAACCAAATTTGGCAAGGGAAAAAAAGAAAAGAAAAAAAAAAGAAAAAAAGGAGAGCGACCGTCCACACGTGCGGCGAGGCACGAGCGCACAAGCATATCCAAAGTTCTAGACAGTTCTAAGGTTAGGACAGAAGCCGACGACGCTCCCCAATCCAACGGCCCGGATCGGGCCGAACCTTCAAGAGCGATCGAAAATGGACGTTTGTTTTCTCCATCCCCTTCCTTCCCCCAATATAAACCTCATCAACTGCTCCCCCTCCCTCGACGTTTGCCGAAGAGTCCCTGGAAGCGCCTCTTATCCAAAACCTCGCTAAACCCTAGAGCGCTCCCTCCCTCCCTCTCTTCGCCGTCGGAGGTAACTTCGGATAAGCCCTGATCCTCTCTCCATCGTTCGCTCCATTCGAAATTCCGCCATTTCCAGAGCTTGAATGGAGCGCAGCGTTTGGTTGTAGGTCTCAGGCATTTCGTCGCTTCTTCTTTGTAGCTATTGGGTCCCCATCTGTCGTTCGCTTGTGGTGCGGTGTGCATTTGAACTCGGGGAAAATTAGGTCGTGTCTCCTTTGTCGAGGCGCAGGAAATGGAGAGGCTTAGTTCAAGCATCGAGGCATTAGGAACGTGTGGGTTCTGAGTTGAACTTGGATTCGTTTTAAGTTATTTTGGGGATATTGACTCTGCGGAGCTGTTCTTAGCTGCATTATTTTGGTTGGGATGGTGCGAGCTGCTGGGATTGTAGCTTTGCTGCTTTGGCTTGGCCTCGTTAGTGTCGTCTTGATGTGAGGGAGTAAATAAGACGCTAAAGGTGTCGTGAACTTAGACTGAGCAGTGGTCTTGAACTCCAGGCTTGCAATTTGTGTTGCTTTGAGCCCATATAAAGTGAATTGAGATCGAAGTTGCTTTGCCCTTAGAGTCTGGAATCATCTGCCCATGATTAGTTTTCATGAATTGTGACACTCGAGTGTTTTGATTGCTTTTATGGGCTTCTTGGGCTATTCATTTTTGCTTGTTGCGGTTGAGATTAAACTTGGTGTCCTATAATTTTTTCAGCTTTAAGGAGTAAATGGCGTCAACTTTCACTGCCATGTCTTCAGCTGGCTCCTTGGCTGCTCCCGGCAGCTGTGTAATGGATAAGAAACTAGCGACTTCACTGGACAAGTTGTCTTCTGTTTCTTCCATTTCTTCCTCTTCATTTAGTAGAAGGCGGACCGTGAGTCTAAGAAAATCACGGGAGCCCAAAATCTGTGCCATGGCAAAGGATTTGTACTTTAATAAGGATGGATCAGCTATCAAGAAGTTGCAAGTGAGTCTTTGAGTATATATAAGTTCTTGGAATTGTGATGGGCTTGCGTCAGATATGCTAACCCTCTTATTTGTCTTTCTTCTCAGACCGGAGTAAACAAGCTTGCGGATTTAGTTGGGGTTACTCTTGGTCCAAAGGGAAGAAATGTTGTCCTGGAGAGCAAGTATGGCTCCCCAAAAATCGTTAACGACGGCGTCACAGTGGCGAAAGAGGTAGCTGGAGTGATGTTATCTGAAAAGCTTTTACAAATGTCTGGGTTATTGTTTGTCTATCATAAGCATCCGCACTGGATTGCAACTAATTACGTTGATTTTCTGCATGTTAACCTCTCAGAATATATTTAAGCACTTTCATGTCGCAACACTGAAACTTCCTAACTTTCCTCATTCTACCTTCAGGTTGAGCTAGAAGATCCTGTTGAGAACATTGGTGCCAAACTAGTGAGGCAGGCAGCTGCAAAGACCAATGACTTGGCCGGTGATGGTACAACAACATCTGTTGTTCTCGCACAGGGTCTTATTGCCGAAGGTGTCAAGGTGGTTGCTGCCGGTGCAAACCCTGTCCTCATTACTCGAGGCATTGAGAAAACAACCAAGGCCCTTGTGGGTGAATTGAAATTGATCTCAAAGGAGGTTGAGGATAGTGAATTGGCAGATGTTGCAGCTGTTAGTGCAGGAAACAATTATGAAGTTGGAAATATGATAGCTGAAGCCTTGAGTAAAGTGGGGCGGAAGGGTGTTGTGACTCTTGAAGAGGGAAAAAGCGCTGACAACAGCCTTTACGTTGTGGAAGGAATGCAATTTGACCGCGGTTACATCTCGCCTTATTTTGTGACTGATAGCGAGAAAATGGCTGTTGAGTATGAGAACTGCAAGGTGTGTTGATTTGGTGTGAATCCTTGTCCAATTTCACCATTCAGACAAATGGAACACCGAATTTTATCTTATAAGTCATACCACCTCTGTTTTTGACTCAAATTGTTTTTGTTTGTGCAGTTGCTTCTTGTTGATAAGAAGATAACAAATGCAAGGGATCTGATTAATGTCTTGGAAGATGCCATTAGAGGTGGTTACCCCGTCTTGATTGTCGCAGAAGACATTGAACAGGAAGCCTTGGCAACTCTTGTTGTGAACAAACTGAGAGGAGCTTTGAAGATTGCTGCCATTAAAGCTCCTGGATTTGGAGAGCGCAAAAGTCAGTACCTTGATGACATTGCTATATTGACTGGAGGTACGCATCTCTCTTGGCCCTTACTTCAATTTAGTTGGCCTTCTGTGTGTGGCATGGGAGCTTCTCTGCTGATCCTTTTCCTTTATTATGGTTGATGCACTTGGATCTACCTGCAGGGACTGTTATTAGAGAGGAGGTGGGCCTTACCCTGGATAAAGCTGGCAAGGAGGTGCTAGGCAATGCTTCAAAGGTGGTGCTTACAAAGGACACAAGTACAATTGTTGGCGATGGAAGCACCCAGGAAGTAGTGAATAAAAGGGTAGCTCAGATTAGGAATCTTATTGAGGTCTCTCTCTCTCTCTCTCTCTCTCTCTCTCTCTTTCTCTCTCTCTCTCTGTGGCACATGCATACTGTCACATGAGGCAGGCAGGCACTGATGCATACATGCATCTTACTTTTTGTAGGCTGCGGAGCAAGAGTATGAGAAAGAAAAGCTTAATGAAAGGATTGCAAAACTCTCTGGTGGTGTTGCTGTCATACAGGTAAACATTAGTTTGCTTTAGCATTGAGCTTTATACGTGGTCTTTTACTCTACGTATTGATTTGGTGTCAACTTTTGAAGGTCGGAGCACAAACTGAGACGGAGCTAAAAGAAAAGAAGTTGAGAGTTGAAGATGCTCTCAATGCCACTAAGGTAATTTGCATGCTCTGCAGAAGTTCTCTCATGAAATTTATGTTACTAGCCAAGTCTCCTTGTATGTTTTGAGTTATCAAGGGACTTGAAAAAAAGAAAATAAAAATAAAAATGCTGAATGCACCACTTTTTGTTATCAGGCTGCTGTTGAGGAGGGAATTGTTGTTGGTGGTGGCTGCACTTTGCTGAGACTTGCATCAAAGGTTGATGCCATCAAGGACACGCTTGCAAATGATGAAGAAAAGGTAAACTTTTATGTATACATCTGGAGCGTGTAATTATGGTTAAAGTCTACTCTGTCCATATGCAGTTTCTGTTCCTGGGAGGAAAAAGATGGAAGTCATCTAGAGCCTGTTTGGTTTCTGAAAAGTTTTCAAATTCCATTTTCATTTCCTTTTCAGAATGAAAACTTTCTCAATAATACCTTTGGCACAGAATAAAAACAAAATGTAAATTTAAAACCCCTAGCCTCCTTTGAGTATATTTTCAACTTAGTCATCTTGTAGATAAGCTTACAACAGTATAGGTTTTGATCCAAATAATTGTGGTTGATCATAGGTTGGGGCAGACATTGTTAAGCGGGCTTTGAGTTACCCTCTGAAGTTGATTGCCAAGAACGCCGGAGTTAATGGAAGTGTGGTCAGTGAGAAGGTAAGTTCTGCCGTTAGTTCATAGCTACAATCGTTTTAACCTCAATTTTGGTTGATTTTGATGACTCATTTGTAATCTTACCCCAGATTCTCTCAAATGACAATCCTAAGTATGGATATAATGCTGCAACTGGCAAATATGAAGATTTAATGGCTGCTGGAATCATCGATCCCACTAAGGTGAGCCCTAGTGTACAGTTACTTGAATTGAAAAGGTGGCAACAATGAGGTGCTGTTGTGATGTCCTTTTTTCATCAGTGCTACTTCCTTGATTATTCCTTCTTGAGGAAAAGTTGCAGGTAATCATAAATCTGGTAGTGCACATAAAGCTAGTTCCAGAATGAAACTGTCGGTTATAAGAATTGGTTGTGCGTGTGTAATTTTGCAATAACTAATGTAATATGTGTAGCTTTGACTCCAATAACGTTGAAACTCTGGACTTGGGAGGTAATTGGACTGGGAATGACTTTTTGAAGAACGTGGAACCTGATGTGATCTGCTTTTGATGGCTGTATACGAGAACAAATAAGCTGTTGTTTTTGTCTTCCCATCTTTCAACGTGCTTATTCTACTACTGGAAGAGAATCTAGCTCTCTGTGCTCGAAAAGGGTTGGCCTAGCCTGAGTTTTTCTCTGTTTTTTTTTATAATTTTGATCAGGTGGTTCGGTGTTGCTTGGAGCATGCGGCTTCTGTAGCAAAAACGTTCTTGATGTCAGATTGTGTAGTTGTTGAGATCAAGGAGCCTGAATCAGTTCCGGCTGGCAATCCCATGGACAACTCAGGTGACTTTCCCTTCTGAACCTTCAAATGGGATGGCAGTGTGGTCATGAGACAATAGCTCATGCTTTCATTACTTGATATTCATGCTAAGCTGATGGCGATTGTTTTCCTTTCACTGTTGTCCCAGGTTACGGATATTGAGGGATTTGAGGACAGAGAGCAAATAAATCTAGACCTTCTCTCGGAAGAAGTACATTGATTGCAATGGCGTCTCGGCTTTCTCTTGTTCTCCTTATTTTTGTAAATTAAGCTGATTGATGATATGACTAGGCTTAAAAGCAAGTGTTGCAGCTAGCGCGCGACGACGTCGCAAAATGATGTATGCTTGCGACAATTTTTGGACTAGGGAAAATCTTTTTCTTTTGAGTTGCTCTCTCGTTCAACGACAATCTCATCACACTTAATGGAATGTTTCCTCGTCCTTGGTCGCATCTATGGAGTTCCATACGGGACTTCTCATGCCTGAGGGAATTCAGGAATTTCTGTCAGGCTGGTGAAGGGTGGCAAGAGATTACGGATTCGTCCGTTTGTGTTTTGTACCGGGTTCATCCATTTCCATTGCGTGGACGTAACAGTGCGTGGTAACTGTAGACGTGCACTGGACGATGTTAATTCGATGGCAAGTTCGTGGCGGTGTCCTGCAACGTCAGGAGGTGAAAAAAAATAGAATGAAAGGGGCCCCCTCCCCTGAGAAGGAAAATCATAACGTCACTGTCTTGCAGTAGATGTCCCAATAAACACAACTTCCGCGTAATTCCCAGGACGAAAGGGACCGGAAACAGATTTGTCTCTCCGAAACCTTACGCGAGAGGGTTGTCGAAAGTAAAAAGGATCGAATCCCATTGGCCCACAGAAAAGAAAAGACGAATGGGGTTTGAGTCGTTGCACGACTTGGACCTTGACTTGGCATCGGGACTGTGTAGTCAATCAGCGGAGAGCCGTCCACGTGGCCATGGGGGCACGGCCAATTGGAGCCAACTTTTTAGCCGCATCGATACGAAAAGATGATTGAAAGACACTAGGGGTGGGGTCAGTTGAGGAGAAGCAGTTTTCCACGACTTGATTTTTTAAACTTTGAAGCATTTAATTTGCTGAAAAATGATCGGTCCACAAAGAACCCGTTTATAGTGAAAGAAAATATACGTGTTTAAAATTAAGAAAATGGATTTCCAAATCTGAAAATGGGATAATATTTGTTCAAAAGTGTTTTCCCTCGTCATAAAATTCTCTCTTATAAATGCAATTCACTGAACACTTGCTAATAAAGGATAATTTTTTACATCGAAATTATTTTTAAGAAAAATATTTCATTTTCATTTGTCTGGTAATTTATGGAAAGTGACTTTCCTTGTTACTAAAAGGGAAAATGGTTTTTCTTTCAATCTAAATTTGTTTGTTTTAGTCCATGAAAAATGTTTTATATAAATCGATTAATATTCCATTATTCAAACGCCGAAGGTCGAAAAATAGTTTTTCCGAGATAGTATTCTTTCAAACGAATGGATCCTAGATTGCACGATTATTTTTTGTCATCAAGCAAAACATTACATCTTAAATCAGTGGGACATGCCCACGGCCTTTCGAAAACTGCTCCCTTGGAGCGACAATCCCTAGACAGTGGAGAGACCTATGCGAGTTGTAGTGCACTTGGAATTGGGTTGACTCCGAGAAAATTATCAAAAGAATCCTAAATTTTTGCATATATGTCAATTCAGTCAAACTTTTTTATTATGTCAATTGAATTATAAACATTTTCATATTTTATCAATTGAGTTTATTCGGCCAATCATATTCCTTTTGTGGATAGGATAGATAGAGTCATTAACAAGAAATCATTGACATTGATATTAGCTATTTTACGTAAATTGGCGCTAATGCAAATAATATTTTTAAATTTTTTTTAAAATTGAAATTTTATTAGTTTTTTTTCATCCAAGTCGGTGAGGGTTGGCCAACCTTCACCTATGGTCGATGAGGGTTAGCCCGAAACCCTTGATGAGGTTGGAAATTAAAAAAAAAAAGGAAAATAAAGAAAGAAAAATAACAAAATTGTTCACATCAACGTTAATTTACTGATTTCAACATTAGTAATTTCCAGTTAAAATTGGCCGAATAATCTCAATTGAAATAATTAAAAAGTTTCGAATGAAATCGATACAATGTAATAAATTTATGACTTTTTTGGTAATTTTCCTAGAACTTTTCGAAAATTGCCACCTCGAAGGGCCAATCCCTAGACAATGGAGAGACCAATGCAAGTTGTGGGGCACTCGATATCAGGTCGACTCCACCCTGCATTGGCATGGACTGCTCCTTCGCCCTTTCGTGTCTTTTTTTCTCAGCCACAGAAGCTCATCCTAGAAAGCTCCTCCGGAATATCGCATTAGCACCATGGGTTAGGTAAGACACAGACTTAAGTCCTACTGGGCGGTCCACACGTTTAGCTATTTGCAGCAAGTGGTTCGGTCGGCAGGCACATATCGGTTCCTTAACAAGTTGGTCAATCCAAAGCAGTCTCCTTTCGATATATATATATAGGCAAACACGGTCCATTCGGAGACGCGTGTTTGATTTCAGAGGGGCGATCCATTTATACAAGTACTTTGCAACGGCGAAGAAGGAACCGCAAAAGCAAGTCAATAGTGGAGTCAGTCAAGAGAGTAAAAAGTTAGATCGTTGCTTCTTGTCCAAGATTTTTATGGTGAGGTCAGGGTCAAAGGTAGGTCGATTCTTCCTCAGCTTGGAATTGCATGCTGTTTAGTCTATGAAGAATACAGGGTCGGAACTCTCCAGTCAAAAAACAAAAAGATAGCTGCGAATTTCAACATTCTTGTGAAACTAAAAGGGTGGACGAATATATGGGATTTTCTTTCTTTTCTAATTTCGCCAAATATAAGTAAATGGGATTTAAACCACGGGTGATTAGAATTTTCTTCATTAAACTCGGCCCTTAATTTTTTTTATAAAAAAATTCATTAATTTGATTCGCATGGCAAGTGCTAAAAAACGAGGGTTGCAACGAGGAAATCCTTCTGTCCCCGTCGTTTTCGATTTGGATTTGGCGGATTGGTCGTGGAGTCCGCTGGTGCGGTTCGACTCGATTTGTTGTTTGTTGAGATATGGGGATTCTTGACCTTTTCGAAATTTTCTAATCGTAATTTCCCTTTTTAAAATTGCGATTAGTTAGCAGGTTTTTTTTCTTCTTTTTCTGAAACTCGATAATTATTGCCTTTTGACTCGCTTGAAAGTCGAGAAACAATTAAGGGCAACCTAAAACTCCACTTCTATTTATTTGTATTTATTGATGGGAATCATTTATTACTCTCCTAGAAAATTTGAAGGAAGTTACATATCAAGTTCCATGAAGTTGCACGGTGCATCGGCGTTACCCGAAATCCAAGAGACTTTGTCGTCCAGAAGGACAAATTTTGATTTGATAATCACATTAGATTTGGGAGGAATACGGTGAGATTATGTACTTAAATTCAAATTTATTTAGAACAAAAAAGAATATATCCAAAGACCTTGCTACCTTGAATTTGACCGAGGAGGTGTTTATTTGTATAGTAGAACGAGAAATTGATAATTTTGGTGTCAAAATGAGTATCTCCTCATAAATCGATCGACAATAAATTGAAATAGATAATTTTTACGCTCTTAAACTTGTCTTGTCAAATCGTTCTTTCTTTCGCCCTTTTGGCCAAAGAGCAATTGCAATATGCATCAACTGGTCATTGTATGGAAAGGAGCTTTTGTAAAGTACTCAAAACTTAGTTTCGTGGAGCCTAAAAGGAGGTCGAGCTTAGCGCCTAACTAGGCCCTGCCAAAAACCACAAATAAAAAAGAAGAGGTACAAAAAGTTAGGTCCATTAAATTATTCGTCTCGGCCAAAACCTACGAAGACTTGTCGTGGGTTTAGACCAACACTTTACACTCTCCAGAGTCTAGGAAATCGAGAAAAAGAAGAAGGGTCTCCGTGATAATCTTAATCAAGAAGCATTTGAATGTGAAAGTTCTATACTTTTTACACTTCATGAATATTTTCAGCCATTTTGGCAAAGAATTCGTATTCTCCATTGAAGCCAAAGACTCGAGAAGGAATAAACAACTCGAATAAATCATAACTCGAGAGGAAAAGAAAACTAGAAGGGCTGATCTTATATGGGACAAAGACAATATTCATTCACCTACTCGCTACCGACTTGAGATGATACCATGCTTTTTTTTCTTATTCCAAATTTGTTTTTTCTTTTTCCTTTTTTATGAACGACACGACTATATGCACTTTTGACCCGAGCAATGATCCTAGGGCGAATGCAAAATCGGGAACGTTCCTTTACACGGGGGCAGCGCAGAAGAATAAACGCGCCTTCGCCAAAATTGTATGTGCGGCATTAAGGAATTGCTTTACGTCGGTCCAACGCATTAAAGAATACCCTTTTTACAATAAAGTATGAACATGAAGAACGAATATAAACAAGACACACACACGTATATATATTATATGTGCATGTATAGATGACAAGACCATCCAGCGAAAGAAAACATTAAAATAATGGAAAAGAGCCCACCAAACAAGAGAGAGAGAGAGAGAGAGAGAGAGAGAGAGAGAGAGAGAGGGGACCCAGCAGGCAAAGAATGCACAGAAACAAACATGCCCTCCCAACACCATCCCCCTTGTCCTCCCCATGCATGCGATCGATGACGGTCGTTTTTGCTCGAAAAGGTTGTTGCTTTTTCGTTGCTGGGCACTGTCGTTTGATTTTCGATCTCGCGTTTCTTGGCGACACGCCAGTGACACAACACTCGCCCGCACACACCCTCTCTCTCAAAATCTCGCAAAAAAATCTTCTTTTTTTTTTTTTTTTGTTCAATTTTTTCCTTCTCTCCTTTAAAGTTCGCTCTTTTAAGGAAACTCTTCACGCCGCCTTACCAGCATCGCTTTGGCCACTCTCCTTGCGTTTTCTCCTCCTCCTCTCCCCCTTCCCTTCCCTCTCTCTCTCTCTCTCTATACATCGCGAGAAAACCCTTCGCCTCCTTCAGGGATTCTCTCTGTGTCTCTCCGGGGAGGAGGAAAAAAGAAACGACAAAGCACGGAGGAGAAAAAAAAAAGAATGCGTCTTTTCGTAATGTTGGAACCACCTTCTCTTTAAAAACCGGTACGCCTTCACTGATTCCCACGCGCATCGGCCGAGCCGCTCTGATTGTATCTGCATTGCTGTTCTCGGCGCCTTCGGTTCTGTTCTCGCGTTTCGGCCACACCCTTTTGGTTTCGGGTCGTGTCTCCGCCCCTGCAATGCGAGGATCACGGTTTCTCGGGCGATCGTGGCCTGATCATCGATGTTTTGTTGGAGGGGGGTTTTAGCACATTTTCGTCAGTTGGTATCATGTGGGGTCTGAGTCGTCCGTTTAATTTATATTCTTTTCCGGCGCATTGGACGTAAAATTCGAGGAGAAAATGTTCTGCGATTTGGGTTGATCAGCCTGGTGATCGTAATGTAATTCTGGGTTGGCGTGTTTTATTGGCTCGATTGTGGACTTGGGGGGGTTTTGGCTTTTATGATACTTCGATTTTTTTTTGTCTTTCTTGGTTTTGACGGATGGTTTACCTGAGTAGTCCTGCTTTGGTCTATGTTGATCTTTCCGTTGATTCTTTGTTCCAGTGTCAGCTAATACGACGACTAGTAATTTATTTTATTTTATTTTATATGTTCTTCTTGTCAAGACTCCTCACTGCATTGGAGAAACGACAGAACAGTGTGATTATTTGAAAATGGTGATTCTTCTTTTCTGTTTGGCAGAATTCAGGAGTAGTCAGTTTTTGCACAAGAGCTTTGCCATCATCTTTCTTGTTTTCTCATTTGAAGAGAGTGGTGCTCTGAGTTTCGTGAACGCGAATCGTAAAATGTCTCCTAGTTTTTTTCCCTGCATCGAACTCTTGTGTCTTTTGTTTATCGAAATTAATTTGTTCATTGCTGGGCTACTGAATTGCTGTAGCCCTCCATTTTCAAATCTTCGATCCCAGTAGAACTTTGGCAGCAACTGCAAAGGACTTCTGGCAGCTGCACTAGCTGGCAACTTTGTGGCCGCTTTAGTGTCATTCGGTTCGTTATTGATTTTGTATTTTAGCATGATTTCCTTTTTAATAACGATTGAAATTTGATTCATTGTAGCTCTCTTCATGGACGCAATCACTTGTTTGTAAATCTCTCTGTTTGCTGCGAAGGAACTTCCAGACTTTGTGAAGTTGCAAATGGAGGAAGGCAAACGTGAAATAGAGTTTGATGAGTTTGAGAAGCTTCTCGGTGAGATTCCTAACCCTACCTCTGGGGATTCGCACACTGGGGAATCTGGACTGAAAAGGACGTGTTTGGATGATAGCTCGTTGCCCATACTTGTCAATTCCTGCAGAGGGCCTTCAAGCGAGAAATATTCAACCAATGGGGGTCTGCATGTATCGATGAATGAAGTTCAGCGATCACTTGTTGAAACTGCTCAAATGGAGGGAAGGAAGCTGCCAGATGACCATTCCTTCATATCTGCTTTTGCAGAATTGAGCTTTTCCAATGGACTGACATCGGAAGCTGTTAATTATCCTTTGACTAATTGTATGTCCATGCCAAATGATGCCATTTGCTCAGGAAGCCAGTACCCTGTCAGCTTAAGGTTTCATGATCTGGCCGGAGAGTCCCTATGTAACAATGTATGGCAATCAGAAGATGCTGGCTTTTATGGTTCTAACAAGTATTGTAGCACAGAGTTTGGCAAACAGAATGCAAATTTAGTAGAAGTTAATGGTGAAGTTCACTGTGGGCGACAAATCGGTACTTGCCAGTCAATTGAAAATTATGCTACTGCAGTGCCAATCGGCGGAGGGGTTCCTCTCATACCGAATGTACCTATCCCGACCCAAGAGTTTCCCATGATCCCTAATAAGCCGCACTATTTCACGAATCAGCAATCTCAATTCTCTTCCTTCTATTCACCACGACAAATGCATGAGTCACAATTTCCTTGCAGAAATGTAGAGGAGGAACACTTCCACAGTATGCATCAGCAACACCTGTATCTGCAGCACTTGTACAGACATCAGTTTGATTCTCAGCATGCTGTGCAAGATGGTGCCTATCTCGCCACTAGGGTAGTGAATCAAAATGCCAGTCAATCACATTATGAGATGTCAGTGCCTCACTTACTTGAACAATCTAAGCAGGGACCATTTTTACGCTCGTGTGGAAATTCGCAATGTAAGCAACCACATGTCGAGTTTTCTCCTGGAGATGTCCATTCTGTGCAAAACTTTGGAAGAATCTCTGAGCAGGTTGTGCCAGAAAAGATTCTGACAAGATCATGTGGCCTAAATGCATTAAGAGCTTTGAAATTTGGTTCTGTCCGAGGAAATGAATTACTAAGCCACATCAGCCGGAGTGGAAGAGTTAATTTGAATGGTCAACACTTGCACAACCTGTGCAATCCTAGTACTGGATGTTTCAGATCAGAGAGTTTGAACCAATGGGGTTTGTTCCCTGATACAGCCAGTCTTAGAAGTGCTGATCTGAGGTTGCAGAGGTGTAACAGTCTGGATGAAGTCAGCGGAAGAATATATCTCATGGCCAAGGACCAAAATGGTTGCCGCTTTCTTCAAAAGAAGTTCTCTGAGGGAACAAGAAAGGATGTTGAGCAGATATTTTCTGAGGTCATTGACCATATAGTTGAGCTGATGACAGATCCTTTTGGCAATTACCTAGTCCAGAAGCTGCTTGAAGTGTGTGATGATGATCAGAGAATGCAAATACTTCATGTTATCACTAGGAGACCGGGTGATCTGATTCACATTTCATGTGATATGCATGGGTCTCTCTCTCTCTCTCTCTCTCTCTATATATATATATATATATGTATGTTTGTATGTATGTATGTACACACGCACGTGCGTATATATGCCCACATTTGCTAGTTTGTGCTTTTGATTACTGATTTTACTTCCGCCCAGTGTTCTGATTGTCATTTGTCAACTACAGGACCCGAGTTGTTCAAAAGGTTCTTGAGACCCTTAAAAGTGCAGAGGAGTTCTCTGTTGTGGTTTCTGCCCTAAATCCCGGTATAGTTATTTTAATGAAAAACACGAATGGTAATCATGTTGCTCAGCACTGCCTACGCTACTTACCGCTGGAATACAAAGAGGTCAGTGAGTACTTTTGTTTTTTCAAGAACTTCTTGATCATATAGTTAGCATGTTTTTAAAACTCATAGCTTGCCAAATCCACGAGAATGTGGAGCCAGATGATTGAAGCACTTGTTACTTGTCCAGATTGGATTGAGTTGTGTCTAGTCAGTTAACTTGATGATTCTTGTGGCATATTTCTTTTTCTTAGTGTTAAACTTCAGTATGTTCAGCTCTGTTTTTAATAGCTTTCGTCAAAGCAGAATCCTCAACAGTCAACACTTAGATTGCAGTCTAGGTTACAATTGACTCTAGAAAACCGGTGCTTATCAATAGCTGGTGGTGCAAATCTTCTGAGTGCAATATTGCCCTAAACCTCATCTCGGATCATGCTTGGTCACATTTCAAATGCCATTTTCTAATCATGAAGTCCATTAATTGAAAGCATCATTTCAAAAGTGAACTTTATATCTCTGTCATGGATTTAGGTGGATCACCATGAGTGATTGCCCCATGTACTTCATTATGTCTTGAAGATCGCTTCCTGTAATGTATGGTTGATAGCTTTTCTATTTGCTTTCTCTCCTGCATTTGCAGAGTTGCTTTCTAAAATTTGTGCGTTGGGGTAAGAGTGTATGTTGATGTCATGGATAATGCATGATGGAAAGATTTTGCCTATTTTTTATGCTTTCTGCTGTCAATTCTTCTCAGCTTCTTCTCATGTTTTGCCCTTTTTTTCTTGCATATTACTTACTCTGATAGAATTTGCCTTTTCCATGTTTGGATTTTCAATAAAGGATTGGCTTTACATGAAAATGTAGTCCTTCGTTACTCACTCTTATTCAACCGCATCTTTTTGATGTTGTTATTCTTCTGAATGCAACATCATACACATCAAAGGGATTTTGCAATATTTAATGGAGCACTTGTGGTTTCTTCTGCAGTTCCTCTTTGAAGCTGCTGCTGCTAATTGTCTCGAGCTGGCTACAGACCGCCATGGCTGTTGTGTTCTTCAGAAGTGCCTCAGTCACTCTGGTGGTGAGCAGAAATGCCATCTGATCAGTGGGATCACATCCAATGCTCTAATTCTTTCACAGGATCAATTTGGGTACTCTTTTACATCTCTCTTTCCTTTCCCTTTTAAATTTAGCATGGAACGTCTTACTGCAAAATATTATAATTGTTTTACCTCAGGGGAGGTGCTGTTTTTCATCTCTTTCCTTTTCCCTTTTACTTTGCAGGAACTATGTAGTGCAATTTATTTTTGAGCTTCACGTGCCACATGCAACAAGAGATATACTTGATCAATTGGATGGCAATTATGGAGACTTGTCCATGCAGAAATATAGCAGCAATGTTGTGGAGAAATGTTTGAAATTCGCTGGTGAAGAACATCGCACTTGCATTATCCAAGAGTTGATAGATGATCCTCGGTTAGCTCAGATCATGCAAGACCCTTTTGGCAACTTTGTCATCCAAGCTGCACTGGAAAAATCGAAGGTCAGTAAAATACCTTCTTAAGATTTATATTTAGTTTCACGATCCTTGCAATAAGTGAGTTCTTTCCATCTATATGAATCAAGAGACTTTCTTCGTTCGTTGCATCAGGTTTTGGTCTGAGATATATAAAATGTTTTGTTATATTTTGAAAAGTTTTGTCTTGGGCCTTAATTGATAGCTCTTCTGTTTGCTTGTCTGGGCTGTGTGGCTTGGTTTAAATGGTTTTAGGCATTTTTTTGAGCTGCGGCATCAGCTCTGTTAACTTTTTGGTTACAAAATATGTATAAGTCTCTGTTTTGTCTGTTTCAAAACTATTGCCCTCATGCTTTAAGTGGAGGGGAACACGAACTTGCAAAAACTGCTGGAGAATGGTGAAACTGTGGCAAATGGAAGGAGGACAGAAACAGATGCTTCATAAAGTATATGAATATGCATGATACATGAAATTTTTAAAAGGCCTCTTGGTACAGAAATAGAGGCTTCAAAAGTAGAAGCTATATTGATATGTATGAAAGACGAAATATTTAAAAAGCCTCTTGGTTTTGGTAGGAGTTTACTTGTGTGCTTGGTAAATGGAATAAAAGGTTTACCATTGTGCTAACCACAATCCTTGAGATATATGGAAATTGCTCTCAGCCAATATTTTGGAGGTATTCAAAATTGCTCTTTGGGTTCACAGGATCACAAATTGCTCTTTGGGTTCAGGGGATCACCCATTTTTCAATGTCGGTGCTGTTGCTTTTTTCAGTGTATTCGAGATTTTTTTTTGGATAGAGCACCGTTTAAAGAAAAACCTCATGAGCTAAGCAACCTATGGCATTGGTCGTTCCTTCCTCTGATTGACCTCCAGTTTGGGAAAAGAATGCTGCTTACAATCCGGAAGAAGCCTTCGTGGATTTTTTAACCGCCAAGCGTACTAGCAAGTGCATCAAAGATGCAGTTATCAATTCTCCCGAGGGAGACTGAAGTTGCTGTTTTTACCTTTAGTACGGGGATA
This sequence comes from Eucalyptus guilfoylei, assembly GCA_016097605.1. Taxonomy (NCBI): domain Eukaryota; kingdom Viridiplantae; phylum Streptophyta; class Magnoliopsida; order Myrtales; family Myrtaceae; genus Eucalyptus; species Eucalyptus guilfoylei. The sequence continues at coordinate 28,736,355 of CM027861.1, forward strand.
CAGTAGTATCGCGATATACTCGAAACAGAATTACCCATTGCGCGTTGTTTTTGTTTGATCGAGTGTTATTTTTCTTTTAGCTCAATATATGTTGGGTTTACTTAATAGGAAGAAGCGCTGTTATAATCTGTGGATTGTGTCTTCATTTTCTTGAGCAGGGAGCTCTTAAAGCTGCATTTGTGGATGCTGTAAGGCCCCACGTTCCCGTGCTTCGGACAAACCCGTATGGCAAGAAAGTTCTCTCATGTCCCTCCTTGAAGAATTATCGATGGTAAGGTTCCAATTGCCTAACTTTTTTGGGCATGTATTTGCAATATTCTCTCGGTTTTATTTTTTCAAGTGAAACGGCTAAGCTTTCAAGACATTCAGGTATGATTGACAGAAATTCTCAAGCTCTGGAAAGAGCACAGAAGGAGAGCTTGCAATGAAGTTGGCACGTCTCATTTCAAGATTTTGTATCCTTCGAGTAGGACTTTGAGAAAGATATGTTCCAAGAATTGTAAAGCAGCAGCTGGAAGTTTTTGTTGTTCCTTAGTCCATACACATCCTTTTTTAACTTTTAAGTTTCGTCGGACTATTGTGAAGCTGAGCTTCTAGCACGGTTCCAGCATAGATCAGCAGTTTTGCACAGAAAAATAAGGAATTGTAAAGGTGTAGAGTACCTTCAAGCTTATGCAGGGCGGAGCTCTGTTCTTTTGATCTAGCGGCTTTCGTGCCCTAGACCTATGTTGATCTCTGTACATGCTTTGTTCGTATATTTCTGTTATAGATCGTTGTTCATTCAATGGCAATTGCATTTGTGGATGTGACATAAACCCTCGAGTATTGTGGATCTGACATTATCGAACTGTTCAGCAACGATGTTTGGTCTGCATCTGAGTAATACCCGGAAGTCGATCCTTCACTTATAGCTGTCGGCATTGATGTCGGGGGGGGTGGGTGTAACATGCAGCGTAAGTTATATCAGTAATCCTATGATCTTTACTAATCAGGAACGTCGAGGTTCTTCAGCTCTTAGATTCTTTCTGAAGCAGATGGCTCAAGGCAAGTTACAAGAAGCATGGGCTAGACTTTGTTTGGAGCTGCTTTCGTGCCGAGGAAAACTCTGGAAAAGAGCGACCGGATGATAGCGACACTGCGTGATTACAACTCTCTCGTAAATACTGACGACAGTATACAAAGACGAGTCATTCTCCATCCGTTATCTGTCTACATCTCAAAATGGCCATTTCAATCTGCTCAAACCAGTTAACCATTACTCCATAACCTTGCAGTTTCAATGAAACCACGTAGACAAAGACGCAATCACAAGATGAACTCATCAAGGCAGTGACTGAAACGTCCACCTGCTACTTACGGCTGGTTAAGCTTACTTATGTTAACATGCCAGCTACAAGAGTACCCTAGCTTTATATAACACACCGGTGCGAATCGACATCACAGTCGATCTAATGAGGTCGGATGTGAATCGGAAGTCCCCGCGATGGGATTGGCAACGGCTCGAACTTGACCTTCTCCTCAGGAATCGCGTTGGTCCAGCTGAAGTTGTTCACTAGGTGGTGAAGGAAGATGAGGATCTGGATCTGAACGTAGTCCTTGCCGAGACACATCCGAGGGCCGCCGCCAAACGGGACAAATGCGCACGGGGCAGGCGATGTTCTTCCCGTGAATCTGGTCATGTCGAATAGCTTCGGGCTCGGGAATATGGCGGGATCGCTGTTCGTCGTGAGGGCACTCCACATCAACTGTGTAATGTAATTTGATAATTAGACTACTGTTCTGTCAATGAATCATGGTAACTTATAGCTTAATTAGCTGAAGCACCGCCCTGTCATGGCGCAAGTTGAGATATAATTAATGCCAATTTCTTGGGTCCTCAGGCAAACAAAAGTCAAAACTATTTCTAAACTCTTTTAGAACCTCTAAGGTTGCTCGAGAAAATTACCATAAATCGATTATACAAATGCCAATTCAATCTTAAAATTTTTAAATTTGCCAATTTAATCCTAAATCCTTGTACAAATATAGTCCTTCTCCATCAATTCTCGTTAGAAATCACTGACATGGGGCATTGAAAAGTATATGACGGAATTAATATCCTTACAATTGTTTAAAAACTAATTAGACAATTTTATCGACATCACTCGTTTATAATAACCAATTTACAATCATGCTTCAAACAAGGGGGGAAAGAAACTAATCTTGTCATCTCATATTCATGAACCTTTCCTTGAGAAGGACCACATCCGACATCAATCATATTCTATGGGCCGTTAGAAATAATCACAACATTCTCTGAATCATAGTTTAATAGTCGGATGAAGAAATAAAATCATGAACCGGAAAATCTTCCACACATCGATGAATTACATTGTTATTTTCAACTATTTTAGCTACAATTTTTTAAGTTCGTTTTATTAGTCACGGTTATTTCCAGCATTAGTTATAAATTTCCTTGGAAAACTAATTTTTTTGTTAGAAAAAGCTGACCAGCACGGGTTTTGAAAATTTCGCTGCACAAAAATCACTTGGATCTCTTCTTTTTAGTAACATGTAGTGATAACATAATTAGACTAGTCTTCATATCAATATGAAGGCATATTATTTCAAAATAAAATAAAATTCCTTAAAACAAATAATTTATTTCTTAAGAAAGCAACCAGATTTTTCAATTTTTTCTGCCTGCACTTTTTACATCGGGGATTATGCTAATTTTTGTTCATTCGTGTTTGATTACCAACTAACTAATGTTTCGTCATTGGACATCTAATCTAATTTTTATCATTAAAATACCGTTATTTTTCCATGGACTTTTGTGAGGATCTTAGAAAATTCTAAATTTCAGAAGTATTTTGTGATTTAGAATCGATCTAATGTACAAGAAGATGCCGAAATGTTCTAATTTTTTTTTCCAAATCAAAATTTAAAGATACTGATTTTTTGTGATAGAATAATTCAATTAAAGGATTATGATCATATCATCACCATTACAGCACAAAACACATATGAAGAAATTATAATAAAGTATTTCAATTTCGACATTCTATACTTGATGTAAGGTATGCGTGTTCATCAATTCATATACCATCTTGTCTATAGAAGATAAACCCATTTTAAATTAAGGGTCCGTTCATTTCGCGGAAAATGGGCTATTTCCGGAAAATATTTTCCCAGAAGTCATTTTCGAGGAAAATGACAATATTTTTTGGTGTTCAGCTAAAACCTAAAAATGTTTCAGAAAAAATTTTCCGATGTTCAGTAAGGAAAATATCTTTGTTCCTTCATTGTCGCCAAACACTCATTTACTTTAAAAAATGTTCGTATGGATTTTAAAAAAAAGCAAAAGAGAAAAGAAGGAAAACATGTACAACCCTTATAAGAATCTTCCAGTTAAGTGGCCTATTCTCCCCCTACGTCTTTTGTGTTATAATAAACAAAAGAAAAAAGAAGCAAAGCATGTAGAGTCTTTTGCTTAAGCAACGTACAATTGTAGGGTAGAATAAATAAAGAAAAGGATAAGCAAGAGTATAGAGTGCGAGCTTGAGATTGACGAGCTCGAGGTTCGCCTGGCAATGGCCAATGACTAGCCAAGAAAGAAGAAAATGGGAAACAAAGAAAAGAAAAAGAAAAAGAAAAGAAAAAAGGAAATTAAAAATAATTCGAATTAAAAAAGAAAAAGAAAATTAAGAAATAATTCGAACAAAAAAAGAAAAGAAGAAAAAGAAAGGGGAGGAGGAAATGAGGATTTGTAGAGGTGTGAGATATGAGATATCAAGTGAGGAAAATGTTTTTCACTTTTCAAAAGTGGAAAATATTTTTCCTTAATTTAGAAGGCTTTTTTTTTTCTTTTTATGAAAAATATTTTCTTCAAGGAATTCATTTTCCGTGAAACGAACATCGGATTATCCGGAAAACATTTTCTTGGAAATTATTTTCCAGGAAACGAAGGGACTAAGAAGTAACTTTCCTTTTATTCCCTCCGATATAATTCTTTTTTGAAGAAAAATGGAAAACATTATAAAAGAAATGATTTTATTTATTTATTTATGTATATGTTACCTTCCATCCCTCGGGAATGGTATAACCACAGAAGGTGAAATCCTCCGTGGCAACTCTGAAACCTCCAAGAACGGGTGGCGCCAGCCTCATGACTTCTAAAACCACACTCCATGTATCTCTCATCTTCTGTACATCTTCTCTTGTCAATCCTTCTCCCGCTGATTTCTTCTGCATGGCGATCTCTCTCTGCTCTGCTCGTAGCAATATTGCCAGAAAAAACATTGCAAGCGTGCACGAACAGACAGATAACCACAGGAGTAATGGACATCATATGAAGTTTCCGTCCCAATTTAAGCCGTTAAGAAACGGGTTTTCAAGGAAACTCACCAGCCAAGACTTTCTCGTAGATGTGAGGCAACTCTCCGAGAAACTTGATCGCCATCGTCACAGTGCAGGTCGAAGTGTCATGGCCTGCGACCAGAAGCAGCAGCAGGTTGTTGATGATCTCCGTCTCGGTCAAGAACCGGCCACTCTCGTCCGTGGCGACCATCAGGTGCGACAGCAGGTCCTGCGCCGGGGATGCCACCCCCTTCTCCAAGGCTGCCCGCCTCTCCTGGATGATCTCCCGGAGCATCTTCCTGATGGATCTCGCCGCCCTCTTTGCGCCGTGGAATCTTGTCCCTGGCAGGTCGAGGGGGACGCTTATGCTGCCTTCGAGGAAGGCAGTGAATGGGCGGGCAAGGTCTGCGATCTCTTGTGGGTCGCCGATGCTCAGGAAGAGCTGGCACGTGAGCTCGAAGGTGTAGCGCTTGATGGTCGGGTACACAAGCACCTCTTCTTTGCCTTAACGATACCGGAAAGCATCAAGACAGCAGAAAGATAGTCGCACAAAATTTGCATGTTTCTGTTGTTCTGAACCATCAAACTTTTCCATGGATTCCTCAAAGTTTTCATTGACGACGTAAAGAATACGAGAAAAATGAATGGCCCAGAGATCGAAAGCTACTAGGCAATACTGTGGTCCCGTAATTGTCCCAGCAGGAGGTGAGTTTTTATTAGCTTGGCTAGTTAGGTGAATTCACAGACAAAAAAGACTAGACGTTTCAATGGAATTGATCGACATGTAGATCATACAGTATATAGCTATACCTTCCCAGTTAGCTTTATGTGATTGCGAGTGACTTCATCCATGATCTTGGCGAACCCCGCGAGCGCTTCTTGGTTGAAAGCGCTCGTCAGCATCCTCCTCATCACCTTTCCTTCCTCGCCGGCCAGAGTGACTAGACATGAGCCGAGCAGCTTGGCCGCCGAGCTCGGCCATGACACTTTTACCTTCCTGCCTTCATTGCTGAAGAGGAACTTGTTCCCCGCGGTGCCGCAGAGAACGGCGGTCGGCTCGCCGAAGAGGGATGTGGTGAAGACGTGCGGTTCGTGCTTGTCGACTCGCTCGTCCAGGAAGCTTGCGGGCCTCCCTTCTCGGCCCGCGCGAAGCAACTCCAGGGTTTCCCCGAGGATTGGCCATCCAAATCGGCCCGGAGGAGGAGGAGGAGCGCTGCGGCGAGATGGTTTCCTAGGAGCTCTCTTGTTAGCAATGGAGAGGAGAAGGGCTAACGCGGGGAGGGCGATGAGGACGGCGAGCAAGTATGGAGCAGACAGTAGCGACTCCATGACGGGTAAGCATGCACATAGGGATTGCACACGAGCATCTCTTCTTATAACGGGGAAACCCTATTGATGAGATATACCTAACTATCTTTGAAAAAAAGGGGCTATCGTCAAAAGGTCACATCCAGTCCATTTATCAATTAAGAAGAGTAAATGTCACGTAATAAGTGTATAAATAGATAAGTCTTGTAATTATTTTTTGTTAAGGTGAAATAAATTTACAAGTCTATTTATCTTGTTCTTTTCTTTATGTGAGTTATGAGCGTTTCACTTCCAAATTACTTTAATTTGTTAGCTTAATAAACAAAGTAAAAAGATTGCAAGTGACTTCATCCATGATCTTGGCGAACCTCGCGAGCGCTTGGCGGTTGAAAACGCTCCCTATCATCCTCCTCATCACCTTTCCTTCGTCGCTGACCACAGTGGGTGGACATGGGCCGAGTTGCTTGACCGCCGAGCTCGGCCACCACAATGCCACCTTCCTACCCTCGTGTTGAAGGGGAACTTGTTCCCGGCGTCGCAGAACACGTCGGTCTTCTCGCCAAAGAGGGACGTGGCGAAGATGCATGATCCATGCTTGTCGACTCGCTCGTCCAAGAAGCTCCCTGGCCTCCCTTCTCGACCCCTATGGAGTAGCTCCAGGGTTTCTCCGAGGACGGGCCATCCAAATCGGCCTGGAGGAGGAGGAGCGCCGCAGGGAGACGGTTTCCTGGGAATTCTCCTGTTAGTGACGGAGAGGAAAGGGCTAATGCGGGGAGGGCGATGAGGACGGCGAGCAAGTACGAAGTAGGCAGTAGCGAGTTCATGACAAGTAAGCATGCGTAGAGGGATTGCGCACGAGCGTCTCTTCTTACAACGTCGAAATCCTATTAATGAGATCTACGTAAATATCGTTGAAAGAAAAAAGGAGCTATCACTGAAAGGTCATATCCAGTCCCTTTACATGGAGTCACTCAATATGCAGCGAGTGATCTGGATTAGCAAACGAGCCATGCTTCGTGGCGGAGAGTATTCGGTGTTGGGTTCGTGCCAAGAATTTGGATATGGGATCAGGATGCTTATCATCTCGCGCAAACTGTTTGGGAGCTAATGTCACTCTTCGATGATGTCAAGGCAAATTAAAAGTCTATTATGCTAGAGTAATTTGCATGTCTCAATCAAGCCACATGATGCCCGAGGTAAATTAGGCACGGTCGGCATGGTACGGTCCATGATGATGATGGTGCAATCCGCGATACTTCCATTGGGAATGATCTGTAGAGAGAAGGCTGGCCCGGTGCTGCGGATCATCGAAAGAAAATTGCAGATCTCAAAGCGTGCTCTTATGCAACTAAGCTAATGCCCAACCTCCCTCCCCCATTCTGTTTGTGCAATAAGAATACAAGCTTTTCAGTGGAATGATCGTTCTTATTTTCAATGCATATTCCCTCTACTGAGTGCGGCTTAGCTGACCGTTTGACTGCACATCTTGGATGGAAACTTTTCAACCGGTTCCCATCTTCTACCCAATTTTTCTTTTTGTTTTATTTTTTTCTTATTACAAACTTAAATTGATAGATAAAATCATAAGGAGGCCCAAGCAATCAATTTTCATAAATATGATGAAAGAAAATATAAATTAGATATCGAAATATAAATAATTACAAGCAAAAAAATGTTATCATTTACTAAAAAAAATTGTTAATGTCATTATGGCCCCGTTTGGTTCAAAGCATTTGTAATAGGCTTTGAGACTCTAAAGTCTCTTGGACAAGTGCAAATGCATTTGTGTTTATACCTAAATTTTGACAATCCAATTAGTTATTAATTGCATTGAAAATTTAGGGATTAGTTTTTAATCCCTAAATAAAAATATTGGAATTAAATTACATAACATATAGTTTTAAGAGTATTTATTGCATTGGACTGACAATGGATAGACTCAAGCGAAGGGTCTCGAACTTAATGGAGCCCACAAAAGCATGAAATTCACTCAAGCCCATCTAGTCCGCATAGCTGAAAATTGGTATATCTGAATTGGAAAGAATTCTGAAATCAAAAGAGCATGTTCTTTATAATTCTAAGCCATGAAAGGAAAGGTGCAGCAAGTATGAGCTGAATATATGATGGGCTTAAGCAATATCCAAGCGTTGGACCAATATCTTTGCTGATGGAAAAGAAGAATTAAAATCTTGAAAAATTGAGCATATATTCTCTTCATAGGTAACCATGGCATTATATTCTATTTATGAGCAAGTATGGGCAAATAAAAAAAGAAAAGAAAAAGGATTCAGCTGAGCCGGTAAGTACAATCGTGCGGACAAGGCAAGTGGAAAAGGGTGAAAGAAGATTTTGACATTACTCAAGATGAGATTTCTTTCCTCTAACAATTCATCCGCCGCTTGAGAAAGATTTCTCTTGCCGATGTAAAAGAAAAGTGGGCAAAGACAGAGATCATCGCACACAATCAAATAAAATACTTGCATGGAATTGGAAAGGAGATTGTGTGCAATATGCGAGAAAGAGGAAACAAAATTTGTTTCTTTTCTTGGTTGGCTCTATTCCTTTGCATAAAAAAGGAGAACCCTCGATGGACACAGGGAGGGGGCCGCACATATTGATTCACACGGCCACATGTAAAGTTATACAAGAGACCCATGCTGTCGCTGTTACCGCAAGCCCTGTTGCGCCGAGCTCGCCGTCCTCAACCTTGATGACGCTGCTACTCTAGTCGAGCCGCGTTGACAATGAAGCTTCGGCCACGCTTGTAGACGGATCCGCAGTTCAATCACCACGGAGCAGTCCTTCTAGCGACAATCATCCGCCAAAGAGCTTCTTGCACCCCTAACGACATCGGTGACCTCTGTGGTTTCTGCTTCGGTCCAATCCGATCCCCACTGATCAGCCCGGTCCGATAGCATCCAGCAATCAGCTCGACGTTCCTGTCCGACCAGTTTTCTCCTCGATAGACCCGGGGGCATCGAGGATAGACAAGTGGAAAATTTGGCTGTGGACTTTGAAAAGTCGAAGTCTGATAATTGAAGAAGATCGTCATGGGATCACCCATATTCAGTCGAAAGCTGAGGCGTTAGTAAAGTTTGTTATTGGTCAAAGTTCCATTGGTCGAGTACCATATTACCGAGACATGACCAAGCACTCTTTCTCCGTGTTGCCGGCCTTGGTCGACACGATCACCATCGCGACCAGTCCTTGCTAGCCAAACGCCGGTCATTTGCCGAGCCCCATTTGCAAGCTGTGATCCAATCTGATTCCGATCCAAATTACGTGTTCGAATTAGTTAACAATCAAGCTGATAACAAATATATGAAAAAATTACGTCGAATTAACTAAAATTATGAATAAAAAAGTTCATAAGATTTAAAGTATATAGTTTAATACAACCAATAATAACAATGTTTCTTCCTCGCGACAGTGGCCTTGTCGCACCTTTGACCACTAATGGCCTCATCACAGCCTCGGGAGCCAGATTCGAAGAATGCCTTAATGCACCGGATGACCATCTCGAGGGTTTCTTTAAGCATGTTCGCGAAGCACACTAGGAACCATCCCGGCTCACTGCATTGGCACAATGACTTTGGCGAGATGTTTAGCTTCACGTCGTACTCGATCTTCTCCCACAACTCCATTTCCGCTTTGACTGTGTTCGAACTTAATAGGTGTCTCATGTCGACCCAGGAGAATAGCCTCGCGTTGCTCTTGAGGCAATTTATGCCCGCGTTCTGGAGGCATAAGAAAAGATAAAAAAAAATAATTAAAAAAATTTGGGTAAAACATGGAAACCGGTTGAAAAATTCAATTGGTTTCCATTTTAAATCTGCGGTCCTTAACTGACTGTCACTTCGTCGTTGACGGAGTGACAGTCAGCTAAGCTTTTTCCCCCCTCTATTTCCCCATTCTATAGCCTAAGCATTTCTCAAATGAGAGAGCATGACATCGATAATAATGTTTCCAAATTGTTAACCAATATTGTAGTTTAATTGCTTCTCTTTTATTAATTTCTAGTGTCTGACTAAATAAAAATTCAATCTGAAAATTTTATTAGGTCGTTAAGTTTTTTTTTTCTTTTTATTTTAGAGAAATAATTAAATGACAATCTTTAATCTACTATGAGAATAATAGTCTGTTATGGACTATAAAAAATCAAATAACAAATAATTATAAATTATTGTGAAGTTCATTTCTTTATGAATTTGTGGCTCTAAGCAGTTATTCTCACAGTAGCTTAAAGACTGTTATACTAGCAAAACCTTTTATTCTAAGCATGGAGAGCTTAATCGACGGGAATCAATCGGAATGAAAGCTCTCGGAAATGTAAGATACACAAACATTAAGGGACTTCCCGATTATTCGGACGCCAGGCGTTCGGGCTTCATAGTATGGCAGAAACAAGCAAGTAGCTTATTGATTATTAAGTACTACATCGGCATCAGGTGGCTAATCTCCCATAGAAGAAAGAACGAAGAAGCTAGTCACGAGGCCGAAGACGGATGGGAAGTCCTTTCGCCGGTATAGGCATGAGGTGGTAGATTATTTTTTCGTCGGGATGGACCAGACTCCACTGAAATCCATCGACGAGATTGTGCAGGAACACGAGTAGCTCTGCCCGCGCGAACTCGAGCCCAAGACACATCCTCGGCCCGCCTCCGAATGGGACGTATGTATATGGAGCAGGCCCGGATCCCTCGAATCTCGACTCGTCGAAGGTGAGCGATCTCGGGTGGTAGTCCGGGTCTCTGTGCGTTGAGCATGCGCTCCAGTGCAACTGTGCACGACACATTCAATAAATAAACGAGTAAGCACGCCATTAATGCCTTACTCTTCGAGGACAATGAAAGAACGGTGATGCATTTTCCGAGAACGAACACATGTATTTACCTTCCAGCCTTTGGGAATAGTGTATCCTTCATACGTGAAATCAACCAGGGCCTCGCGGAAAGCACCGTACAACGGCGCGGTGATCCTCATGACTTCCGAGATGACATTCCACGAGTATCTCATCTTCTGCAAATCGCCCCAGTGAAGAAGCTCTCCTCTCGCCTTCGATGCCGCGATTTCCCTTTGCTCTGGTGAATGCGAATGTTCAGGTGCGTTCATGTAGGCCAATTGTGACTTGGGAAAATCAGGGGTGGAGAGGGACTAACCGGCAACGACCTTCTCAAGTACATGAGGCAGCTCACTCAGGTACTTGATGATGAACACTAGGGTCGAGGTGGACGTATCGTGGCCCGCGAATAGGAGGCTCAGCACATTGTTTATGATCTCCGCCTCAGGCATGAGCTTCCCGTTCTCATCCCCGTTCGCGAGTAGGTGCGTGATGATGTCTTGCGAAGGGGACGCCGTCTTCTTCTCTATCTCCGCCCGGCGCTGCTTCACCAGCACCCGGAGCTCCTTCCTGATGGAATCGGCCGCTTTCTTCGACCGGTAAAAGTTCGTGCCTGGGACGTTGAGGGGGAGGTCGACAACTCCCTTGAGGAACACGTGGAAGTGGTCGGCAAGCCTCGAGACGAGCTGCGGGTCTGTGATGCCCATGAACATCCGGCATGCGAGGTCGAAGGTGTGCTGCTTCAGGATGGAGTAGGCCTCCAGCTGATCTTTGCCTTCACATATATAAGCAATCCATTTAGATTGTTGATAAATTAATACTTAGAAATTTCTCGAGCATATGCTCAGAGATGCCAATCTTATCATCGGATCCCCATCAATTATCGACTAAAGCAGCTTCTCTAGTGACAAGCAAGTAATGTTTTAAAACCAGCGACGACCCATTTTGCGAGAATGTTATATATATAGATACATACATACATACATACATATATAATATTTAGAAACGAATAATAATGCAGTTAAAGTCAAGAATACACAATGCAGAAATGCCACGTTCCGACACAAAAATCTGTTTTATATAATAGATTTATATATATATAGAGAGAGAGAGAGAGAGAGAGAGAGTTTAGGGTAAACAAGTAGATGTTTACTTCAGCTATTACTATCTTAAAGTAAGTGCACTGGACGTACTAAAATTTACAAAAAAATGTCATTAATGCTAAAACTTGTCAAATCAATATAGTTAGGCCTTTCGATGAATCCATATGTGGCTTTTTTTCTTTAATATTCCTTTCTCTTTTCTATGTGGCGCTAACGTGACTAAGATAGGATTTTGTTAAAACGACGTTGTTGTCGTTCAAATTTGATTTTTTTAAAACAATTTTTTAAAACACAAAAACAATAAAAAAATTTGAAGGCCAAGTAGTGAGGCCTCGTCGCCATCACCCCACCATCACCGAAAAGGGCCATTGATGGTGGGAGAAGGCGAGCTAGCTACCGACAAGGATCATCGGGCCCTAGCCAGTGGTTGGCTAAATTTGGGTGAGGGTTGCGGGCCAAAATGACCAAAATGATGTCATTTATAAATTTGTGTTAAGAATTAAATTTGGACTAAAATGACAATGTTTTAGTTTATGTTTTATGTTTTAGCCAAGTCATTGTCACGTAGGACAGAGAAATTATAAAAAAAAAAAAAAAAGGCCATGTCAATAGTTTCTATTGGTGAAGTTAGACAAATTTAAAAGAAAGATTTATTGTATTAGTTGACAAGTTTTAGAACTTAATTGTATTTTTAATAAGTTTTTGATTCAATTATATATTTGTCATGAAGCTACACTTATTCTCAAGATCTTCACGTGAAAAGCTCATTTCGATAGATCCAGTCAAACCAAGTTTGAAGAGGACAGGGAGATCCATCATGGAATCAGAAAAGGTGCAGATCTCAAATTTAATTAATGATTAATTATGTTTGATACCTTCCCAGTGAGTCCTGAGATGGTCCTTGGTCATCTCATCGATGACCCCAACGCTCCTCGTGAGCGCCTCGGGATTGAAGAAGCTGGTGAGGATCTTTTTGTCCGACCTCGCCTCGTGGCCGGCCTTGGAGATGAGGCACGTCCCGAACACCTTCCCAACCGAGCTCGGCCACCACAGCGCCACCTGCTTGCCCTCGTTCGAGAACAGGAACTTATTCCCTGCCGGTCCGCACAGGATGGCCATCGGCTCCCCGAGCACAGACGTCTTGAACACGGGGGAGTCGTACTTGCTCATCCGGTCCTGGATGAACTTCTCTGGGTGCCCGCCACGTTGGCAACGGAGGAACTCGAGGCTCTCGCCAATGATCGGCCATCCAAAGCTCCCCGGCGGGAGGTTCCGGCGGGTGGTTTTGAGTTTGAGTAGTTTGATGAAGGCGAGGACGAGGAGGAGAGCTAAGGCTGGGACGACTAGGGTCGGGACTTGCATGGCTTTTCAATAATTTGCGTGAGGTTGTGGACCGCTTGTTCAAGGAGGAACGAGTGAGAGCAATGTTTTTAGAGAAGAAATGTCAATCGAGGGACGGAGCTGATGAAGTTGGGCCCTTGCATATGCATATTTATAATGTATGAAAGGGGACTTCACATGTTTCATGCCTTTGGACGCTGTAGTTATTGCAACTCTTTTTACCGGAAAAAGTGTCGGAAAAAGTATTAAACTTATTATATTAGTGTTAGTTTAATCTTAAGTCATTTGACCTAGAGCCAATTTAGTCATTCCTCCTCAATATTTTGCTTGAGGTTGTGAACCGATCGTTCAATGAGGAACAAGTGAGAGCAATGTTTTTAGAGAAGAAATGCCAATCGAGGGATGGCACTGATGAAGCCCTTGCAAATGCATATTTATAATGTATGAAAGGGACTTCACGTGTCTCGTGGCTTTGGATGCAGCAATTATCGAACTCCTTTTACCGGAAAAGTTGTCGGAAAAAGTATTTAACATATTATAATGTATGAAAGGGGACTTCACATGTTTCATGCCTTTGGATGCTGCAATTATTCAACTCTTTTACAGGAAAAAGTATCAGACCTATTATATTAGTTTCAATTTATTGTTAAGTCTTTTAATCTAAAGCCAATTTAGTCATTTCAACTAATTTTGGTTGGATATTACTGGTGTGGATATCAACTAACTTACATAGCACATATGACACTGACGTCGAAATTTTAAATAATAATTTAATAATTTTCGAATTTTTCTTTTTTCTTTTCTTTTTATTTTCTCTCTTTTTCTTCTTTTTTTTCCTCTTTTCGGTGGCCGATGCAACGTTGCCTATCAACCTCGCCAAATCTAGTGAGACCAACCCTCGCCTAGACTAGGGCGACCTCGCCAGATCTATCATGGGCGGTCTCGTTAGTGCTTACCCTCGCTTTGATGAGGGCCAACCCTACTCAAGTGAGGCCAACCCTTGTTGGCCATGGCCCTCGCCTTTCTTAATGTTGCTTCACTCAGCATCTTGGTTAGATAAGTTTCAACTGTTGGAGGTAATAGGTTTGAGAGAGAAAAGCAGTTGTTTGAAGTATTACACCAAAAGACGTCAAGTTTGGAACGCTCAACAGTGTTACCTCCAGCGTAAGGAAACCTAGAGTTTTTATATGCACGTTATTGGGCTCCAGCCCATATGGACCCAAATAACCATGCTTTTTACCTATTTGACTTATATGTGAACATATTATTTTGGACTATATTAATAATATATCCAACAATCTCCTCCTATGTTCACCATACAGCACAATCCAATTAGGTGATCGTGTAATGTTCAAACAAACATGAATCATCCACATTCAGTCCAAGACAATCAACTCGGATCGGTCAAAGTGTATTCCAACAAGTAAAGTATAAAACTAAATCATCATATGCAATCTAAATAAGTGAATCATTCTTATCATGAATCTGTTCGAGATTAACAAAATCCAAATCCCAAAATAAATCTCAGACTCAGTTCACAACCAATATATGCATATTAATCAAGTATAAGTAGACCAGTCAAAATAGTCCAAGGCCTTACAAATATAAGAAACAAGCATAATAATGTCCACAAAATAGAAATAGCAAAATGCAAGTCTCAAGTAAATGGATTTCATCAAAATAGGCAATAGCAGATAAATTGTCAAGTCCCTACAAGCTTTAAATGATATATATTCATTCATCAAGTAAATCATCCTGGTCAGGATCCCACTCATTAAGCTCTCCTCCATCTCTGCCATCTCCTGTAGAATGTCAAATATGAATTTCATATTATCATGAATTCAATCATTTGAATAAAAACTTAGCACCATTCCATCAGGCAGAGAAGAACATATATTGATGTCATAAAGCATCATAATATCATGTCATAAGCATCAAGCCGTTTCATAAATTATGAACAAGACCTAAACAATGTGATTTACAAAGAGCCATCAACTTAAGTTTATTTGTAGGAGAATAACTATTGTCTAGTTTCAAAGAACACGACCAATAGTCAAGTCACTTACAATAACCTAGTCATGTAATATCAAGTTTCAATTAAAAACAAGACCAATAGGCTTCTTATGTAAACAATTGTTTCTATGTTTCAATTTGGAATGTCACAGTTACTGATTCCTTAAAGTCAAATAATCTAACATCAAGTTTGGAATGAGATCATTTAACCAAAAAAGGATAGTCCAATCTAGTTGAATTGTATCATCAAGTTTGGAATGACACAATTTTCCCAGATAGAACATTTGAATTAGGTTAAAGTCATCTTCATCAAATTTGGAATGAGACAACTAACCATCTTCAAATTAGTCAGCAATTATGAACATCGATGAAACATATAAACTGTGCTTATCATTGTAGCCAATAAAGGAAGATTTGATAATTCAAAACACACAATTAGAAGGTAAGCAAATGGTAATTAAGACTTGCCTATATAGTCTTTAACCCCAGTTCCCCCACTGTTTTGAATAATCGATCTTTAGGTATACCTTTGGTGAGAGTATCGGCTATGTTATCCTTCGATCTCACATCGATCAAGGTGATAATCCCTTGTTCTCTCAGATAATTCAACAACGCATGTCTCAGTCTCACATGTCTTCTATTTGAATTAAAGAGAGAATTCTTGACGACTTGGACAGCTGCTCGATTATCACAGAATAGACTTAAAGAATTAATCTTTAGCCGAGTCAAAGAAATATCCATAATCAGATTCTTTATCCACTCTGCCTCTTCACCGGCTGAGGCTAAAGCAAAAATTTCGGATTCCATAGACGACAATGCAATACAAGTCTGTCGTTTGGATTTCCAAGTAATAGCAGCTCCACCCAAAGTGAATACATATCCACTAGTAGACTTACTATTTCCAATATCTGAGCACCATGAGGCATCAGAATATCCATTCACAGTTAGAGGATAATCAGAATAATAGAGAGCATAATCTTTAGTACCTTTAAGGTATCTCATTAGCCTATTGAGGGCATCCCAATGTTTTTTACTAGGATTACTAGTAAAACGACTCAGCATGCCAACTGTAAAGGCTATGTCGGGTTTAATGCAACTCATAGCATACATGAAACTACCAATCAGTTTCGAGTACTTTAACTGATCCACGTTGGTCCCTTCATTAGGACTCAGTCTGTTATTATAATCACATGGTGTCTCACTCGGTTTACACTTATCGTATCCCCAAGTAGAAAGTAGCTGCTCAATATAATGAGTTTGGCTAAGGGAGATGACTTGCCATTTAAAGCTTACTTTCATACCAAGAATGGTATTAGCAATACCAAGATCTTTCATGTCAAATTCTTTAGCTAAAGTAGCTTTCACGTCACTTACTACAGAATGATCGGAACCAAGAATTAACATGTCATCAACATACAAGCAAATGATGACTATCTTATTTGACATAGAACGATGGTAAATGCATTTATCTGAATAACTAGACTGAAAGCCATAACTCTTTACCACTTTATCAAATTTAAGATGCCACATCTTAGGTGTTTGTTTAAGACCATACAATGATTTATTCAATTTATAAACTTTGTCCTCAAGACCTTTCATAACATATCCTTCCGGTTGTTCCATGTAAATTTCCTCATTTAAATCCCCATTTAAAAAAACTGTTTTTACATCCATTTGATGCACTACAAAGTGTTCAATAGATACCAAAGCAAGAAGAATTCTTATAGTTGATAGATAACACACATGTGAATAGACATCAAAATAATCTATTCCACTCTGTTGTTTATAGCCTTTAGCTACTAAACATGCTTTGTATCTGGCTATTGATCTATCACTATTCAGTTTCTTCTTCAACACCCATTTACAGCCTATAGCTTTAGCCCCTTTTGGCAAATTTACTAGCTGCCAAGTGTGATTTTGCAGCAGAGAGCTTATTTCATCATCTATGGCTTCTGCCCACAGTAGAGATTCCTAGATCTCATTGCTTCCTGATAGAAGAATGGATCATCCTTAAGATGGTAAGCAACAAAGTTCTCACCAAAACTTTTGGGAATTCTCTCTCTTGTAGATACTCTAATTGGAGTTGGTTCAATAGCTAACTGTGTGAAATTAGTGTCAGAAGGGCCTGCTTCAGATTCTACAGGAGATTCTGAAATCATATCTGTAGATCCAGAAACATTCAAGCCTTGATCTTTGAGAAACTTGTTTTCGAAAAACACCGCATCTCTAGATTCTATCACTATTTTAGTAGATAGATCTAAAAATCTATTTGCAGCGCTATCTTCTGCACTACCTAAATATACACAAGTAATAGTTCTAGATCCCACCTTAGGTTTCTTAGGATCTGGTATACTTACATAAGCAATACAGCCCCAAGTCTTAAGAGTATCATATCTACAAGTGCGCTTATGCCATATCTCATAAGGTGTCATGGACAACTTAAAGTGCGGCAACCTGTTCAAAATGTGATTAGCAATTAGAACTGCTTCTCCCCAGTAGGAGGAAGGCATGCCAGCTGTAAGTAACATAGAGTTTAACATTTCAGTTAACGTTCTATTCTTACGCTCTGCAACACCATTTGATTGGGGTGAATAAGAAGCAGTGGTTTCAAGTATTATACTCTCTGAAGCACAAAATTCCTTGAACCTTGACATAGTATATTCTCCTCCTCTATCACTCCTAAACCTCTTAATTTTCAAGTTGAGTTGATTTTCTACTTTAGACTTGAAAATCTTAAATTTTTCAAAAGCCTCATCTTTCGATTTCAACAAATAGACATGACAATATCTAGAAAAATCGTCTATGAATGTTATTAGATACTTCCGACCATCTTTAGTAATGTGATTTCTAAAATCACAAATGTCAAAATGTATTAGCTTAAGAAGTTGTGTACTTTTAGAAACCAACTTAAATGGTTTTCTAATGATTTTAGCCTGTGGACACACTTCACACTTATCAAATCTAATAGAAGTATCTAATGGAATGTTGTGAGTTTTAGCTAGAAGTTGCATTTTCTTGTAATTCACATGTCCAAGTCTATTGTGTAGAAACTTTGGATCAATCAAAATAGAATTCACATGGTTTATGCTATCAGCATTTAAACTCAACCTGAAAAAAGCATCAAATTTGCAGTTCCAGCATGAGTCACCTTTGCCTCACCACCATTGCAATTTTCCACAGTGTCTTTCACTTCTGTGACCTCAGTGAGTAAGTTTTTGTCATTTGTAGCGTGACAAGTAGCGCCACTATCCAACCACCACTCAGAAGAGACGCTGGCCTTTCCATTCTTCATCATTCCAATGAAGACTCGAGGTTCAGATCCTCTATTTAGCATATTGGCCTCATTTTGTAGTGTGTCATTCTTTGGCTTCTTCGACAACTTACACTCTGCTACCCAGTGACCCCACTTTCCACAGTTATGGCACTTGCCCTTCTTCTTCTTTTTGAAGATGATCTTTTTGGCCTCTAACTGTAAAGAGGATTCACCTTTTTGTGACTTGGACTTTTTCTGAGGTTTATTGGAATGTGAAACTAAGTTGGCAACTGACTTTTGTTGTCCATCTTGTTCCAAACTCTTCCTAATAATATTTTGATCCTCAATGTGAATATACATCTTTAATTCATCCAGTCCCATCTGTTCATTCAGTCTGTGCATTTCAGTCTTGAAAGAACTCCAATCAGTTGGTAGTTTGCTCAATACAAGACCGACAAAGAGATTATCGGACATATCAGAGTTATCATTTTTCAGCTTGTTCCTCATGTTCTCAAATTCAACTAACTGAGAGGTGATGCTTGAATTCATAGTGAATTTAAAGTCAAAAAAATTTCTCCGCTAGGAGAGTTTTAGAGAACCCCTCTTGTTTTTGGAACTGAGCGTTCAAGTGATCCCATATCTCTTTCGCCGTCTTATACTCACTATAAATCATAGCTAGATTAGGATTTAGAGAGTTCAACAAGTAATCTCTACAAAAATCCTCATCTTTGTTCCATTGATATTCATCCACATCTTCAGTGGTAGATGCAAAATCACTTAATACAGTATAGAATATGTCACGTTCTTTCATGCCAAATTAAACATGTAATTTTCAGCCATGAAATTCAGTAACATCAAAATATTGCAACTTTATAATATATAGGAACTACGCTTTGCCATTTTAATCAGAGCAAAGTGTTAGAAAGAGTGCACCTTGGAGTCCTCAGAGCCTCAAAGTCGAGTAACTCTTCTAACCTTGATCAAACCACTCTGTAGAGATGGAATTTGCCAAAACAAACCCCAAAAACAGATTTGGAGCGCCCAAAAACCTTAAGATGGACTGCCCTTGTCGCTGAAACTCGCTAGAAATTTCCGTCCCCAAAATTCGCTAGAAATTTCGTCCCCGAAATTCGCTAGAAATTCAGATGGAAATTTCCGAGTGCCGTAACTTCATCGTCTGACCTCCGATTGACGCGAGGGACCACTCAAAACGTTCATATCGACGAGTAGAACAAAGCCCAAGTGGTTTCACCCTCTAAAATTGGCTATAATTTTTGGATTTTTGAATCAAAGATTTCAGTCACCCGAATCTTCAAACTCAGATCCCGACCAATATCACCGTCGAAATCTAAAGTAAATTACAGCCGCGAGTTCGTCTTGACAAAATCTTCAAGAAGACACTTTACTCGCTCAAATCCGACACACGAACATAATACTTTAAGATTGTTGGAGGTAATAGGTTTGAGAGAGAAAAACAGTTGCTTGAAGTATTACACCAAGAGACGTCAAGTTTGGAACGCTCAACAGTATTACCTTCAGCGTAGGGAAACCCTAGAGTTTTTATATGCATATTATTGGGCTCCGGCCCATATGGACCCAAATAACGATGCTTTTTACCTATTGGGCTTGTATGTGAACATATTATTTTGGACTATATTAATAATATATCCAACATCAACTTGTGACATATATAAGTTGAAGAAAATTACGGGTCTCATAATTAGCTCATATTGAAAATTACTGGTCTCATAAGTTTCAACTTGTGACACCACAAATGTTGAAACTTTTCATATGGTACTCACTAGAGTGCCATAATTTTTTTTGACCATATGAGTGTCATAACTTTTTAAAAATGTTTATCCAAGTGCCAAAAATCCGATGTGGCATCACACTTGTGGTGAATGTTGTAGAAAAAATTATGATCTTCAAGTGATCGGTTGAAAATTTATATGGTACTCAAGTAATCTACAAAAAAAAATCACAACAATTAAGTGAGCATTTGTATAAATATTATGACACTTGTGACGTCTTTATTGTTAAAGAGCATCGCCAATCTCTCTCTCTCTCCCCCCCCCCCCACCACCCACCAAAAATGTGTCTAGATTTATCTAGAATAGGTAGTTAGGAATTGTGGTGTTGAAGTCCTCTTAATGTTAGGAAAGTAGCTAGAAATTGTGACTGAAGAAGAATAGGCCCTGTTGAGCTCTTGTGGAGCACTCTTCTTTGTCCTATGTCAGTTAAAAGAGAGTCTATATAAAGGCAAGAGTGCCCCGCCTTGTGTATAAAGTGTTGGGTAGTGTGTTGGTCTTGGTGAAGAGATGGGGGTTAGAGAGTGTGCAACGAGTATAGTGTTCATTGTATAATTAGCGTCCGATTGTACAAAATTTCGATATAAATTGTTATGCCACCGAGGTTCTTCTTTCTTTCTTTCTTTTTTCTAGAATTATTTAAAGTTTATCCTAAGCTTTGCGAGCTTATTTGACGACATTAATCGGACGAAAGCTATACGAACTGTAAGATACAGAACATATGGAGTCTTCCAATTATTCGGATGCAAAGCGTTTAGGCTCCACAGTAAGGGAGGCAGAAACAAGCTCGTCGCTTATCGATAAATAACTACGGCATCTAGTAGCTAATCTCCATAGAAGAAAGAAGGGGAGCTAGAAACGAGGTCGAAGACGGATGGAAAGTCCTTTCACTGGTATAGGAATGGGGTTGTAGATTATTTTCTAGTCGGGAACGACCAGCCTCCAGCGAAATCCATTCACCAGATTGTGCAGGAACACGAGCAGCTCCACCCTTGCGAACTCGAGCCCAAACACATCCTCAGCCCACCTCCAAATGGGACGTACGAATATGGAGCAGGTCCGGATCCCTCGAACCTCGACTCGTTGAAGGTCAGCATTCTCGGGTATTAGTTTGGGTCCTTGTAGTAAGAGTTTTCTTAATATGAACTACATTAATTGATATTGTAATTTACCGTTTTACGGGGTTGGTTGGTCTAAAGTGAGATAGAAGGTTTCCTAATTAATCTAATATGAAACTGGCTAATATGGGCCAAGTTAAGCCTGGCCAGTAATGAGAGGGCCTGGTTGGAAACCCTATAAATAGTGTTCAAGTCCCTCCTCTAACCCTAATTTTCACAAGTATCCTCACAAAATGAGTGTTTACCTAACGTGCAAAAGAGTGATGGGGCCGTCTCATTAAGCCAGTGATACAAAAGCCAATGATACAAAAGCCGATAGAGGAGAAGGACTTGTGCGTGGATTATCGTTTTTCTGCTTCCGCGTCAAGAACGATGGATTCCAAAATAGATGCATTAATCTTTCTACTCGATTATCTATGCTCTTATTCTAGTTATGGAGGTCATGGGATTGCACGCTTTGCGTCTTACACTTGTGTGTTGCGCATGTAATCCAATCTAACTAGGCACGACAAATGAATAAGCAAACGAGTAAGCCCCATTACAAATGCCCAACTCTTCCAGAATAATGAACGGTGATGTTTCACTAGATTCTGCTGTGGTGACCACAGCACCACCTTCTTGCCCTCATTCGAGAACGGGAAATTGTTCCCCGCTGGCCCGCACAGGACTGCCATCGGCTCGCCCAAATGACACATAATGCCACAATTATCGAAGTTAAATTTATTTGGAACCTTTTTATGTGTATAAAATTTGTTTCAAACCTTTCGATATCATGATCATTGAAATATATCTATTTCTAGTATTTTAAAAATATGAAATTTATATTTGAAGTTTATCTAGTGCACCATGCGAATCATGTGGAGATAAATAATTGGCGAATTAATCATTTCGTTATTTGATTTTGTAAATCTTATTATAGGATTTGAATTGACATATCCAGCTCATGCCTCTGACAGAGGCCAGATTAACCCCTAAATTATTTTCGATGGGCGGCGATTGTTTTAACTTTTCTGGTTCCCTTTTCCTCTCGTCTTTCTTTCTTTCCCTTCATGTGACTTTATTACCAGGGCATTGCTAGAAGAAGGAAATGTAAGTCCATGTCGAGTCATGTTGTATCGGATTGATAATTACTCAAGCAATGAGTCAAGGGGAGTTTAGTGTTTGCGTGTTCGATTTTTGCCCCCCAGCACGATGTTCTTGAAGGCACTCTCCCGGAACCTTGGATGCCGCAATCACCCTTTGCTCCAGTGGAGTTTCACATTTTGAATTGGACTCGTCTCCATAAGATTTCAGACTATTTTGGAAATTTGAACTTTTCTCTCATTAGGTTATCAATTAATCTTAATTTATCAAATCTCATTTACGTTATTCGCCAATATTTATTTGATTTTTTTAATTTATTGATTTTCTGTTTAGTAACTAACTTTATCTACCTTATTTACCAATCTATCAATTATTTTTGTAAATTACCAACTTTAATAAGAGCGGTTACCATCTTTTTTTCAATTATGTTAACAATTAGTTTTGCATCACCAACTCTTATTTGAGTCAATTATATACAATGCTTAGTTTTCTTGAATTAAGAACTTCTCTTTATCTTTGATAAAATAAAACATAACTCATCTTATCTTTCCCAAAAATTTGTATTTAAACCTGTCAACTTTCATCCAATATTTATTTAAGTGACTTACTAACTTTTCACCGATCAATTATAAACTATTTTCAGTTTATAAAATTTTAATTTGTGATTGAATAATTATGGATCAAATTGACATTTCATATCCTCATGTCATTTTGATAAAACAATGTAGTAGAACGACAAGAAATATGCCCCACTGGGGATACCTTATGTTCCGATACAGAAGCGGACAAATAAGCATTGGCTGGGCTGGGAATAAGTGTTCCTAGGTATTTTTATGACACGATTGTCTGGCCAACCGTCCCATTTGTCCCTTTTCCTCCCAGAATAATATGTCGAACCTATCAAACGTTTTTCACGACATCAAAATTATAAATATGTCAAAATGCTGGTCGTGACAAAAATTAGGAGAACAGATCTGCATGGAAAATGATTAACCACGTTATAAGATCTGTTCAAGTTCAATTTGTTTTGTCCTTATATCGATAGAGTACAAATCACCTTGGGGACACGTAATACTCCTAAGGGCACTACAACCAGGACGCACTCTTTAAAAAGAATGAACCGGCCTCAAGGCAGGAACTATCAGTTCAAATCAAGTTCTAGCTCGATCATTTCTGAAATCGAACCGGTTTAATGCGTAGAGAGAGAACGACGGTTTGTCGGCGTGATGATGAGGCTGCAACGTCGGACTCCTCATCGATCTTAGTTGTCTATTCAGATAATTGTGGCGGGATTGACATCTCGTATCATGATGTTTTTAGGTATAAAGCAATAATTTAACATGCCTGAAAATATGCCCGGATGCCAACCGTCCCATTCGTCCCTCTTACTCCTAGAATAAGGTTGGGCCTATTAAATATCGTCACGATATTGATCAGACATGTTGGATTGGTCATCATATGGAAATGGAGGAGAAAAGATGTGCAGAGAAAATACATAACCATGTTACTTTATCCATTCAAGTTTAATTAGTTCTATCTATCATATCAAGGGAATTCAAATAATTTAAAGGATGCAGAATGCTTCGCCAAACAGCACTACAATTTAGGATGAGCAATCGGGTCAATTCAACTCAAGGTCCAAATCAAACTAGTCTTACTTGACCGATCCCAAGCCAATTCACTCGGGACTGATTCAGTGCCCAAGTAAAAACTTTGGAAACCAATCTTGGCCAGTTCGGTTCTCGGTTCTCAACCTAGAATCAGGTTTTAAATCGGTTCAAAATCAAAACCTACAAGTCTCTTAATTAAAACTTTCACAAAAAATAATGAGGTCAAGCATCCCAACATAAGCTGGTCATTGAAATGTCATAATTGAGAACTTCTGTAAAAATGATGCATAAGGTAGAGCAATTAAATAGAAAAAAATAGAAAAGAAAATAAGTAGGCCAATTTTGAAGTTGATCGATTCACTTCTTCGTTCCAAAAATTAAGAATCAGCTTTGACAGCTAGAATTGATCTCCCCTACTACGTCCAGGACGCACTTTTAGAAAGAACGAACCGGCTTCAAGGCGGGAACTACTACCGGTCCAATACGACTTTTGACCGGTTCAGTTCCGAAATTGAACCAGCTTAATTATGCCAACGATGAGAGAGAATTCCCAAGATCTAAGATGCAATCTAATTGTGAAGATTAGGCAAAGTGTAGCAGCAATCTCCTCTTGCCATTTTATCCTATTTTCATGGCGATTAGGGAGTGAAGATTGCATGGAGCGTCCATGGTAATCTATTACAATGAGAGCACTATTGGAATATACTAAATCTCGATCACGAGCACGAGAGTCCCTGGCGAGGTCGAAGACGGACGGGCAGTCCTTTGACAGGCGTGGGCATGGGATCGTAGATGATTTTCTCGTTAGGAATCGCCAATTCCCAATCGAACATGTTCACCAGATTGTGCAAGAACACGAGCATCTCCACCCTTGCAAACTCCTTCCCCAAGCACATTCTCGGCCCGCCTCCAAACGGGACGAACGAATACGGCGGCGGCCCCGATCCCTCAAATCTCGACTCGTCGAAGCTCGCCGCCCTTGGGTGGAAGTTTAGGTCCTCGTGCGTCACAGCAGCGCTCCAGTACAACTACATAAGTAAAAAGATCACACAGGCCGTCAGAAACTACCGCGCATGGTCCCATCGGGCACGAACTTGAATCAATTCGATCGCCCGTTTTTTCCAATCTCTGACATTAACCAAGAGAAAACGCGACAACTTCGATCGTCACTGGAAGTTAGAAACGGCAATCTACCTTCCAGCCCTTAGGGATGGTGTATCCTTCAAACGTGAAATCGACCACGGCCTCACGAAAAGAGCCGCCTACCGGCGGGGTCATTCTCATGACTTCGCATATGACATTCCACGAATATTTCATTCTCTGCAAATCGTCCCATTGCAGCAACTCTCCCGGAGCTTTCGACACTGCGATTTCCCTTTGCTCTAGTGACGGCAACATTGCAAATCACGACGTTAATGAAGCATATGAGCATCTCAGTCATCAGTCCACAACGAAAGAATGAGTAAAAATGGAGGAAAATGCGTGATTACCTGCAAGAATTTTGTCAAGGACGTGAGGGAGTTCGCTTAGGTACTTGAGGAGCAGCATGAGGGTGGAACTAGAAGTGTCGTGCCCCGCGAACAGGAGGTTCAACATGTTATTTATGATCTCCGCCTCCGGCATGAGCTTCCCGTTCTCGTCCCCGTTCGCCAGCAAGTGGGACATCACGTCTTGGGACGGCCGAGCCAACTTTTGCTCTAGCTCCAGCCTTCTCTGCCTCACCAGCGCCCGGAGCTCCTTCCGGATGGAGTCTGTGGCCCTCCTCGCGCGATGAAACCTCGTGCCCGGGAAGTCGAGCGGGAGCGAGATCAGTCCCTTGAGGAACACCTCGAAGTGATGGGCGAGCCTCAAGACGAGCTGCGGGTCCATGATGCTCATGAACAACCGGCACGCGAGCTCGAAAGTGTACAGCTTCAGGGTGGGGTACGCCTCCACCTGATCTTTGCCTTCACCAACGAGCCAAGTTCAAGCTATGTGAGCAGTTTGCTCGTAACGCGAAAGAGAGAATTGTAGCGGAAAGAGAACTTCTATGATGAGAGCTTCAAATGGTCAGAACATTCTATTCTTTTTCCATCTAATGATCCTCATTATACGTAATGAAAATGTGGCTATACGCCGTTACTGTGGGGTCTTGAGGTTTGGAAATTGAACAACATTGAGAAATCCACACACGATTTACAAATCATGGGAACGATATCATATGAACAATTAATCATACAGTTTCTATCATAAAAGATTCACATAATTAATGATTGAGATGGATTTGATCTATATGAGTGGATTTTGTAAGTAATTTTGGAGTTTGATGTACCCTAACCATTCAAATAAGTCGTCAAATGAAAACCAATACTTCAATTTCTGTATATTCCACAATATGTCCTTACAAATTGAACGACATTGAGAAATCAATGCATGATTTTTACATCATTGAAAGAGTATCATATGAACGATTAATCATGTATTTTCTATCATAAAAGATTCATGTAATTAATACTTGAGATGAACTTGATCTACATGAGCAGATTTTGCAAGCAATGTGGAGTTTGATGTACCATAACCATTCAAATAAGTCGTCAAATTAAAAGCAATATGCCAATTTCTATATATTCCACATAATGTCCTTACGATATTGTTCTTCACTGGGGATTGTCTTGACCTATTAAAATGACTCCACTTTATAAAAATCCTCCAAACTGATAATTCAATGGGAGAAAAAGGGTATGAACTAATACGTTTCATAAATCGCCTAAGAAAATAATTATAGTTTTGGAGGTAGTGACGATGTCAATCAAGTGATTTGAGAAGTATACGGACGAGGGCGCTCTCAAATATCAACCAGAAGATCTTCTTTTTCTTTACAGTGAATGGCGGCCACATTCTTGTTGTCCGACACAATCCACGATGCTGTGGGAAGATACATCCAATCACGACAGATTGAAAGATGGCAAGAGTCTGAATTCCATAAATGTCCGCCAGATACTCGACAACTTCACAGAAATTTCCAAGTCCAAGATTAGACGCAAAGGTATTTCTCGTTTTCAGGAAATTCAATTTCAGATAAAGTAGAACGTCTTTCTGAAGTTTGTTTGTATTGAAAACGAATTGAAAAAATTGGTCTCGTGGTGTGAAGCTACTAAAGGTTGCTTGCGTCATTAGAAATGACATGTAATGACGAACGAAAAGGAATCGGCCTCTTTTTTTGTTTGTTTTGTAATATATAATATGGGAATTTAAATAAATAAAAAAGAGCATTAACGAAGCGTGTGTTTTTTTGGACGCAAATTATTTTCAAAAAATTATTTTCCATTTTTGCAGTGTTTACATTATGGAAATCTAATCGATTTATGAAAAAAAAATTCATAAAAGTAGCACAATATGTTTAGATTTGAGGAAAATGAGTTCTCCTTTTGATAAAAAGGAAATGACATTTCTTGAACCACAAAACGTATAAAAACTAGTTACTTTCTTTGAAGATGATTTTCTAAAATGTTTTCTTTTATTATGAAATTTTCAATGAAAGATGCATCCCTAAATATACTTTGGAGATGGCAAACAAGATTTATGGGGAAAAAATATATATGAGGGCAAGCAAAATAATAATTGATGAGAGATAGAAAGCTAAGAAGCTAGCAAATGGAAAAAATAGGGGAAATGGTTTCGTTCATGCTTTAAATGAAAGTCGTTTTCTCCAATTTAAATTTGTTCTTTTCAACCCATAGAAAATGCTTTCCATGAATCGAGCATTTTCCACTGTCCCAACATTAGAAAATTCAAAAAAAAAATCCGAAAATGGTTTTTATTTCAAAACAAACTTATCCTTAATTATTCTTCCAATTCTATGATAGTTGCTAGGGTTCATTTGAAAGTAAATTAACTGTCGCCACAAAGAAAATAGCTCATTCGATCAGAAAAAGAAAAGGAAATAGCTCCAATCGACGGCCTAGAAACCATATGGCACAAAAGCTACGTAAAAGAATTGGAGCTCACGCACTCACAGATTATCTTCGTAATTATAATTAGCACGTTAATTAGGATAAACTACCAAATCAACTACCAATAATTGACTCAACATGCGCAGCACACCCGACAGGAATGTACAATGCTACTGTCGTATCCTACCGACATCATCAAACGTACCTTGCCACTGAGTCCTGAGATGGTGCCGAGTCACCTCATCCATGGTGCCCACAAACCTCATCAGGGACTCCGGATTGAAGAAGCTCATCAGCATCTTCCTGTCGGACCTCCCCTCGTCACCGGCCTTGGTTATGAGGCTCGTCCCGATGAGCCTCCGCACCGAGCTCGGCCACCACAGCGCCACCTTCTTGCCCTCGTTCGAGAACAGGAACTTATTACCCGCCGGCCCGCACAAGACCACCATCGGCTCCCCTAGCAGTGAGGTCTTGAAGATGGGGGCGCCATGCTCGCCCATCCGGTCCCGGATGAACTTGCCCAGGTTTCCGTCCCGGCTGGCCTGCAAGAACTCAAGGCTCTCGCCGAGGACCGGCCATCCGAGGCTGCCCGGGGGGAGGTCAGGGCGGGAGGTTTTGGTCTTGAGTTTGGTTCCGATGAGGATGAGGGCAAGGAAGAGGAGGAGGAGGAGAGCCAAGGCTGGGGCTAGGCTTGGGACCTGCATGGTGTGGTCAGAAAGCTCTCAGGGAATGGTCAAGAGAACCACGATTAAGGATGCGAACAGTGAGAATTTCCCCGGACATAAATGTACCTCGAATGATGTCCCCGCATCGAGAAGATTATTGCGATCCATCGACATAAATTGCATCGACATCTCCCAAGCTAGACATGAGCAATGGGCAGGGCCGTATTGAAGACGGGCCCAAAAGGAATCTTTACCTACCTTAGCACCCACCCTCGATCTCGAATATATTAAAAATAAGATTAAATTAAAATAACTAAATCATTATTTTGTATTATTTTGAATTCCTTATGTTAGAATTCAAATGTTATTTATATTTAAATATAATTGTAATTTTTTTAATTAAAAAAGTTTAGTACTCAAGAAAAATAACTTTTCTATTTTGAATGTTAGATTTCCTATCCGTCTTTATCAAACATCCTTCATGGGATAATTTTAACCGGCCATATCCTCTTTATATCCGACTTTATCATATCTTGAACAGATACAAAACGCAAAATAGAATAAATTTTATCTTATTTTGAATTTTATCATAGCTACCAAACACTGCCTAAATTTTGTAAAAATAAATTGATTCAGCTTGTCCGGCTCTAAAAGGAAATTACTTGATTAAACTTACCCAATTTGCAATTCAGGTTTTATCGGGTCGTGCAACCGTGCACTTGAGATGAAGTAATGGAGTCCGCTGCCTCAAGGTGAGACACTGATGTACTAAGTTTAGAAGTAGCAAATTATGTAATGGAAGTAACTTTTGCGGTCTCATTTGCTCGTTGCAAAGACAGATAGAACGAGGGGAACATTGTCAGATTCTCAGATCAAGTAAAACTGAACTTCTACGGTATGAATTCCTTTTTCTTGTATATGTTGTCTAGTCAGCTTCGAACATACTTCAGATGAACTTTCGTGGACCAAGTGCCTAGATCTGCGAGACTGATTTCTCATAATGAAGTGTTGAATCCGGAGCTAGAGATGCTGCAAGGTACTTGGTCAGGAATTCGGTACCGACGCAGAGAACTGACTATTTCGCTGATGGAGGGGGCGCGATGTGGAGACAAGAAGCTCGAACTGTTCTTTCATCCCTCCAGTCTGATCAAAGAATGATACAGACGCAGCCTCTACTCGTCTCGCCGTCTTTATAATTCTCGCATATTTCACTGCACGAGGAAACGGAAAATGCAGGAACAATAAGGCTTGATGCAATTCCAGGATATGACAGAGAGAGAGAGAGAGAGAGATATGCGAATTGCAGAGTGTGTGACAATGAAAAGAAAAACTGGCAAAGCCATCACGACCTCGACCTATAGAATTTAGAACCAATACATACAGACATGGAAATGCCGTGCATGTCGATGATTTTAGCAATTGCATGATCAGAGAGCTTTTAAGCATATATCTTCATTCCGACGTGTATTATACATTCTACCCTCTGCCTATCTATTTGCATTAAGACTGATTCTTGTTCGACCCAAAAAAGAAAAAAAGACCGATTCTTGTGTTGCGGCTCTCACTTCCCTCTTTGCCTAGATAAGAGAACCTTCTCTTGGCATTCAAGCAAGCTACATTCAATTTCTTCCGCAGGAGCACAACAGAAAATGGTCCTCAAGTCCGCATGATCCGGGTAACACTTTCTGAGCTAGAGGTACTAGAACTAGGATTCAGCTAATGTGTTTCATCACAATGAAGATGCCCATTTATCTCTGCTCCACATTTCTCAGGCACATCACACCAATGTTGGAAAAGGACCATTTTGAGAGACAAATTTAAACAGTTCAAGGCCTATCTCTATGATTAATTTCATCTTTGCTCGTCTATCCTCTCAAGAAGTCCCAGATTAGGAAATCAAATCGGAACTGCTGTTCATCTCTCGCAACTCTTCCTCCCTTAGACAAGAACTGTACCTCGTCACAGATCCTCTAATCGCTCGTTGTTAATGGCCACTATAATGTTTCCTGTAATGTCCTCACATTCATGTAAACAAACGTGAGAACTGATGCTCCTTCTATCAGTACTAGAAAACGCGTGCGCTAGAGAAAGTGAGATCCTTCTCAGTTTAGGCACAATATATCTTACAGTTCATCAAATAATCCTTGAGAACAGAGTGAAAATTAACCATTCAAATCCATAACGTGTTCAATAAAAGATCAGAAAGGAAAGAGTGCAAACCTTGACTCGAATTCTCTGACCTCTGCAAGTTCTTTCCCCACGAAATCCATCCACTGGACTTGCTTTTTCCTCGACTCTCTGGTCTCTGAAGTCGCCTTCTTGAGACTACTCTTGACACAATTACCGACATCGTGTTGTTGGTGCTGCTGCTGCTCAACTATGCCATCGTCTTTGACCTCGTTGGTCTGAGCACACGACTTATGAGAAGCATCAGGAGAAGAGACAACTGTGGAAGGAGGGACATGAGGGGCATTTTCTAATTTCAGAGGTCCGGGTGTGTAAATATGAGGAGCAGGTTTGCAGAAGCAGATGAAAGGACAATGTAATTTGCAAAACAAAAACCTCATCAAAAAGCTAAAAATCACTGCTCTGCTGATCAAAAACTTGTGTCAACCCATACTACTTCCGAATAAGTAAAGAAGAGGAAAAAGACATTGGAGGAGGAACCTAATATCTGTAGAATTTCAAGAATTGAGCAAGTAGGGGAGGGGAAGAGAAGCTAAGAAGCAGAACATGGAATGCAAATTGCCCAAAAGACCCAAATCGGGAAATCATCACCAGAAGCAAAACGAAATTCAAAGCAAGAGAAAAGAGCTTTCATTTTCCAAGAAAGTAACATCATTTGGTTGTTCTACTGCTGAAAAACCTTAATTTCGTTGGACTCTTAGTGCCCTTCTCCGATCTACAATGGTGGAAACTTTTTGGAGACAATTGGTTTGACCTCGTGGAAGATTACAATGCCACCCTCTTTGTTTGGGTAGTCCACTCCATTATCAAAGCTGGGAGTGGAAGAAACACATCCCCAACCCGGAAATGGCGAGATCAAGAAAGAACAAAAAGAAGGAAACTGTAGTTGCGAAGTCTAGAGAGAGTGAAAGAGAGAGAGAGGACGATGGAAGATCGGGGAGGCAAAGCACAAGACAACTGTCCGCAGTTGGATTCCGCAGGGCTGTCCATCCCTCCCCGGAAGAAATACCAACAGTAAATTGCCTCTCGTCACTTTGCCGACGAGAACTTTTGGATTAAAAAAGTCGCTTTTCTGAAAAGAAAAAATTTTACCAACCAACATGCAGTGGGCATCATTTCTTCGGGTGTGGGTTTCTAGAACCTTTTCCCTCAGACATCCACGTACCAAGAAGAGAGAGGAGGGACAAGGGCAACCTTCGGACGTTGTACTAGGCAAGTCTTTCGTTCCTGTCCCTGAACACAGTAGCAGCATTTTGCCAATGCCAAAGGATACTGCATCTGCTTCACGAACCATAGCAATTCTCTAAAGACGTTTCATTTTTTGTCTGCCCTCAAGAACTAAAATTGCATCAGCGGCCATGTGAACATTTTGTGACATATTGCTGTGGCCATTTTCATTATCAGTTAAAGACAAAAAAGCTGTGCTCTTTCCCTTTAGTGCCTGCTCGGGGGATCTGCTCATCTCGATGAAAATCGGTTTTCGGTGCCCGATTTGTGGGCCACGTGAAGCCTCTGCATGATGCAAGAGAGAGAGAGAGAGAGAAAGGCATATGGCCGAAGTCATCTTCATGCGAATGATTAGCCATCAAAGCTTCCAACTTGTCTCTCGCAGGTGTGCCTTATACATAATACGTAAATGGTCTCGGAATATCAAGTCTCAAAGGGAGAATTTAAGTTTTACTTGCGAAGATTTGGGCCAAAGCGATCTAAGACTTCACTTGAAGACAAAGGAGATGTGATTTTCTAAGACCTTCTTGCCAAT
Source organism: Eucalyptus guilfoylei (assembly GCA_016097605.1). Lineage (NCBI taxonomy): Eukaryota > Viridiplantae > Streptophyta > Magnoliopsida > Myrtales > Myrtaceae > Eucalyptus > Eucalyptus guilfoylei. The sequence continues at coordinate 28,768,716 of CM027861.1, forward strand.
GCAAGTTTTCGTTTTCTTCTAGTTTAATTCTAGTTTAATTTATTCTTCCTCGGGGGAGCTTCCTTCACCACCCCCCCCCCAACCAAAAAAAAGGGTGGAAGGGTATAATTTGATAACTTTATTTTTCTTCTACATATTCTCCAAGAGGGGAATCTTAGAGAAAGGTAATTGCACCCACTACTTAATTTGTTCATGATCTTTGCGTTTGGGGTGGAATTCAGCAGTAGTTAAAAAGGCAAAGTTGATATTGCATAACTTAATTTGTTGCTTTTTCACTCTATCGAATACCAAAAAGGGTATGTGATCTTTAATTAATTCCAGCATCCTAATCAAAATGAAATAAAAAAAAAAAAATTGTGTGATTCTTCTGTCGCCATAGATTAAGAGGGTTGGGGATTCCCAGTTCCCAAAGATATCATATAGATGTAAACCCTTTCCTTGAAATTTAACATCTGGGTTAGGTAGGACATCAAACGAAGCAAGGTACGAGACGCTGGAGACCACATCATTGTCGAAACCAGTAAAGGGACCAACCTTGTGCAATGAAAATTGGCGAAAAAGTAAAGTGGAGGCTTTGTTAAATTGCCCTTTTTCGATGGATCTGGGAGGGGACATCCGCATGCTACGTTGTACTCAACTGTAGGAACAGCAAGGCTCTCTTTTTCTGTCAGATTTATATATGTGTCCCGAGTATTCGATTTTCAAAAGACACAATAATAAGAGTGGACTTCACTCATTAATCACCGATTTTTATATATATTTCAACAATTTGTAGAAGAATTACAGTGAAATACACGTGATTATTTTCACTTACAGTGGAAATATCTATTCTCGGCAGGATATACACAAGCATGCGATTACAATGGAATCACAAATTGAGTAGAATCATGTGATTACAATAGTACTTGAGTTTCATAAGGTTGTAAACAACCCATCTAAATTAGATGATTAAATGGTTATGACTCAAATCGAACACTTGGTAACGCATATAAAAGTTTATCATAAGATCTATAAATAGGAATGCATTGGTTGCTCCTCCCTATTCTTACACTTTATCAAACAAAGAAACTAACTATACGACATAGTTGGTGATTGTCTTGGTTGTGGCAAACCGTTCTGGAGATGTCAACGAACAAGACATAGTTTCATTTCTATAGAATTTCATGTGATTAATTACTAGTTTGGAGTTAGTTGTTGCCCTACATTTCTTTGGACAAGTGTTGGCCCTCGAGTCAAAATAAGCTCAACAAGGCACGAGCAACATGGGATATTTACTAGAAAAGTTATAAACTTATTGTACGATAACTAATTCAATCAATAATTTTTCAGTTTGACCAATTCAATTATAAACATTTTGATAATTTGCCAATATATTCCTTCCAGCTAATTTTAACTGGAAATCATTGACGTGGACATTGATCGTCCTACATGACACAACAACCATTGACTAGATAATTTATGTTACCTCTTTAAAAAAAAATTATAAAGTTTTTGTCTTTATCTTTTCTTCTCTTTTTTTTCATTTTCTTTTCATTCTTTTTTTTTCCAACTTTGAGCTACTGAGCAAGTGATTTCCAACTAAAATTGGCCTGAACAATTACATTGGCAAATCGTCAAAGGGTTTATAATTAAATTGGTCAATTTGAGAGGTTTGTGATTAAATTGACCATCATACAATGAGTTTATAACTTTGTTAATAATTTTCTCAAAGTGACATTCTTGGAAAACATTTGACGAGGAGATACATCGCTTGCCACGAGACATTCTGATAAACATATTACTTACACGTGCTATCGGTCAATGTTTACGAGAACTAGGAAGAGAAGTTTTCGCTCATGGTAACAATCGAGGAGCATAAAGTCAATTGTATTTGTTGAATCTCATCGATTTCTAGGAGGATCGGACTTAGGAAGTCCTCTTTGGTCCCCCATTTCGAAGAAAACAAAGACTTCATTCTTCAATTCCAAGTATTTCTATGATTTTTTTGTTTCGGATTCCGCACTTTATTTTAAGTTCTTGTTACCAGCGGAAAATACAGTCAAACCCAAAAGTATGGTTTTCCTTGATTTTTGAGTCGTAAAAGTCATATTTGTCGCAGAAAAATCACATGCCATCTTCATCGAAAATCCCAATAGCACCCCCTAATATGTCCTAAGCACTATACCAAAACAAACATGCAAATTGAATCTGCCGAAAGTACCGGCATATCTCAAAAATAAAATAGTAGGAAATTAAGGAGAAAATGCTGTATATTTACAAGAAACTGGAGAGGGAGAGACGAAAGAGACGATTGTGAAATGCTTCGACGTGAAACGAAAGAAATAAGTTTTGTGCAGATCCTCACCCACCATCGATCGTTTTTTTCTTTTCTTTTCTTCTTTCGATGATCACTAGGAAAGAAAAACCGCTACTTTGAAGGATAAAGAGATGCCCTTCAATTTTTTGAGACTAAAATTGTTGGTGGTGCTCCGACAAATAAGAACATGATCAAAGAGACATAAATTTAGGAGGTAATGAGTGGGGGTTACCAAGGCATAGTATTAATAGATTTAATACAATTACAAAAGATTCATAGTTTTTAATAAATCCTTTTACTGAAAATTGTTCTTACGATTATTCTAAAACATTTTTTCATAAGATTGATGATGATGACTTGTTCTCTCCTCTCTTTATTCCTCCAAATGCGTCATAAAGAGAATGTCTTTATATGATTCCTCTCTCGTTTATTAGTAGGGATACACAAGGAATAAAAGTTATTCGCCATTTTTGTAATCAACCAGAAGATTGTTGTGTCGAAATGGGAATATATGGGGTGGCCTAGGGTTTAAACGTGTGCTCTAACTTTTGCATTTGGGTGGAAGATATTCATTGTACACGTGAAATGGCGTCAAAGTGGAAATGACGCGGTTTTATAAGATTTAAGATGACGTTTGCTTTTAAAATAGTACGTTTGATGACTTTAAGGAGACTGGATGATGGTGCCGACGAAGGTGGTGGTGGCCATGATGGATGGACGCCGGTCAATGATGGCCAGTGGTGGCGACAGGTGAGGTTAGCAATTCTGTTCAAACTTCAAGCTGACCGCCGCCGTAGGTGGAAGAAGAAGGGAAAAGGGGAGGAGATTAAGAAAAAAAAGCAATATAAGCCCGATAGGGTTGACGGTCATAGTAATTTAGGCTTTATTTATTTTGCATGAAATGAATGATTTAGAAAATATTTTTCTGAAAATAAACGTTTACATCACTTTGAAATAATTAGCTAATTAAAATCTTTTTCATTTTCAACAATAATTTATGCCTAAAAAATTTTGTGAGAGATGGAAATATTTTTGTTCATTCATTGTTTTGAGTGATATAAATAATTATTTTTAAATTATTCATTTTTTAAGAAAGAAATACAACTTTAAAAAATTTAAAAGTGAGATAAAGAGGTGCTAGTGGAAAGAGTAGAAGTGAGACAAAAAGGGCTTTGCTCTTATGGTATAGATATCATACAGATAGGTTTTTATAAGGTAATACATATTATTTAAAAAGAAAGAAAGAAAGAAAGAAAGGAAGGAAGATGGATAAGAATTCCCCGGTGAGATTAATGTACGTAACATCCGTCAAAAAGCAGGCGAAGCTAAAGTAATGGACATCTTAATGTTCATAATTGCAATAAAGTTATCATAGAAATATATAGTTTTCAAATTTGCATGATGATTAATTTTCTAATAGCGCAAAAGTTAAAAAGCTACATGTCTAAAATAACAACCAACCATATGTTCCATACGGATGATTTGTACGAGCACCAAACTAACATAGGAAAGTGTCTTGGGTACATAGTCTAGGAAAACATGAAATCTGATTATTGATATGGAAAAAAGGTAAAATATAATGAAGTAACAAGTATATGGAAAAATTTATTGTTAACGATGTTCTTAAGCAAGCTTGTTCAATGGAAAAGGCGAAAATAATTAACTAATAATAAGTATTTCATTATTGATAATAATTTATGTTTAAATATTTTTTGTTTCATTTTACTAAGTTATACAAATGATTATTTTTAGAAAAATATTTTTCAAATCATTCATTTTTTACGAAACGAACACAATAAATTTCTTGCAACTCAAGTACTGCAGTGTCCATGAAGTTATTAACAGGCACTTGCATGCAATCAAGAAACTACTTGAAGGATTATTCACATCAGGGACAAGTAGCGTCTCTTCTAGAAAAATAAAAGTTAGAAGGAAAAATCCGAAATATACCTCCATTCGTTTCGCGAAAAATGTAACATTTTGAAAAATATTTTCCATGAAAATATAATTATTTTGTGGTGTTCGGATAAAATCTGAAAATAAAGTAAAAAATATTTCTATCGTTCGGCAAATAAAATGTTTTTCTTCATACACTCTTTTTTATCAATAATTTTAGTATTTTTTAATCGATTTTTCATTTTTTTTATTTTTAAAAATTACTTATTAAATTATTTGTTTGCTTATCTTTTTCTTTTTCCTTTTTCTTTTTATTTTCTTTGTTTTCCTCTTCTTCTTCAGCTAATCGCCAGCCAAGGCAATGACCGGCTATGAAGCACTAACATTCTCCAAGAGCCTTCGTGTCGTGTGGACACTTCGATACGTGTCCGACACTCTTCAACACTCTTTGACACTCGGTCAACATGTGTTGGAAAATTCGACATCTGGTCAACTTTCTCAACACTTGAGTCGGAATTCTAACATACGAGTTTCCGACATGTGATTCTGATATCAATGTCAATTTTAAAAATTCAATAAATGAGAAGTTAAAATATGTGTGTGTGTGTGTGTGTGTGTGTGTGTGTGAAAATAAAACACAATAATAAAAATAATAAATGGAGAAAGAAGAAAAACCTAGTCTTCTCTTCTTTTCTGATTCCCACTCCCCATGATACGCAATTCATCCCTTAAATTTTTTTTCTCCTCTTCCAACATATATAATATGCAAGTCCATAATATGGATCGCTTGTTTTTTCTCCAAGTTTTATGAATTATTAAAAATAAAGTTATATTGTCAAATTGAAATAATGATTGATATTGATTAATGTTTTCGTGTATATTCATTCTATGTTTTTTTAATTATTTATTTATGAATTTAATTCAAATTAATTTGATTGAAATAATCATAAAAATGATAACTTATTATGTATTATAAAAATATATATTTAATATATAACGTGTCCCAACGTGTCGGAATTCTCTTTTTTTTTTAGAAACGACGTGTCGTCGTGTCATGTCGTATCATATCGCGTATCAGTGTCGGTGCTACTTAGATGATTGGTAATCAGTCACGGGTTAGCCTTGAGCTCACCAACGAGCACAAGGCTTGCCCACCTCTGGCTGGTCAATTTGGTGAGGCTCGAGGCTGGCAAGCATGCGCCTCACCACAAGCTCGAGCTGGTCGGCCTCTAGCCTGGCCAAATCGGCAAGCATGAGCTCGCCAGAGTTGGGCAAGCCTCAAGCTCACTTATGGTTGGTCACCGGCCATCATTGTAACCGGCAATTGGCCAAGAAAGAAAAAGAGGAAAATAAAGAAAAGAGAAAAAATTTAAAAAAAAATCAAATTTTTGAAAAAAAGAAAAAAAGAAAGAAGTAGGAGCTTGTAAAGGCATGAAATAGGATAAAGCAAGTGAGGAAAATGTTTTCTATTTTTCAAAAGTAGAAAACATTTCCCTATTTTTGAATACATTTTTCCTTTCATTTTTGGTTGGAAAATTCGAAAAACGTTTTCCTAGAAATTGTTTTTCGCGAAACGAACGGAGACTCTAAAAAATTCATTTTTCCACTCTCAGGATTTCCGTGCTCAAGTGCAATTAAAAATCTAAAGCAAAATCAAATTTCATTTCCTTTAAATTTTGGTTACTACAAACAACATATAGATGAGTTAACAAGGAAGATGTAATTAATTTTTTGAGTTAATTAATCAAACATTTAGGAATTGCTATTTCCATAGAAGCTTCATGTTGAGCATGACATCTTCCGAGGCTCTTTGATGGAGACGTTTCAACAAGGTCGGAAAATGACGAAATGAAAACAAAAAGTCATCTGAAAACATGTAGGGAAAATTTAAAAAGATATATTGGAACATATACAATTATAAAATAATACGAAAGTAAAAAGAGTTGTTCATAACATCCACATTTTCAAGTACGCAACATTCGTGCCAACCACGAAGGATTGCCCAGTCGAAGAAGCAGCCAAGTTATTCCTCAGCATGTCATCAAGTATTAGGGCATATCACGCACAATCATGAGCGATCACGATCCTCGATTCATCGGGCGGTTCTGGATGGAGCTCTTCAAGTTGCTGAAGACGAACCTCAATTTCTCCACAAGCTTGCATCCCCAAACCAACGGGCAAACGGAGAGGGTGAATGCTAGAAATCTAACTCTGGCACTATGTGGCAACACTCAAGTGAACTGGGCACGGCTGATCGACATGACTCAATTCTCCTACTACTTGAAGCGGAGTGAGTCCACGAACTAAAGCCCGTTCGAGATCGTGACCGGGCAATAACCGCTTACACCAAGCGTGATTGCTTTGGGATATCGAGGAAGCAGTCCCTCCACATACAAGTCCGCTAAAGAATGGATGAATATGTGGACTTGGCGCAGGCGTGCCTACATAGGACCGTGAAGCGCATGAAGAAGTGGATCAACAAGAAGCGACAGCATGTAGAGTTTCAAGTCAGGGACTTGGTATTGGCCAAGCTACACTTGGTCCTTTGGTACCACGACGTGCACAAAGGACTAATTAGTCGCTATGAAGGTCCCTTTCGAGTGTTGCGGAGGATCGGGAATGTGGCATACAAGCTGGATTTGCTGGCAAAACTCAAGGTACACCCCGTGTTCCATGTGAGCATACTGAAACATTCCCATGTGGACAAGGAAGATCTGGATCAAGGCGAATCACAACGGGTGCCCCTTGGAGCGAAAACCTCCTATGATCAGGACGTTGAATGCATCATGGCGGGCCGCGTCATACAAAAAAAATATCGTGCACCAAAGAAGGAGTACCTCGTCCGATAGAAGGGCCTTCCCAAGAGTGAAGCGAGTTGGGAACCGTCCGAGACTCTATGGCTGTTCAAGAAGCACATTGATGCCTTCCATGCCATAGACGTGAGGAGGGCGTTGCTCGTTTAGGTGAGGGAGATTGACACAGCCCACGGACGAAGCATGATCCAAGACCAGCTGGATGGGGCCGTGTCACGCACAAAGGTAGCCCACGACCGATCCATGAACAACCCCTGATAAACGCCCGATTGGCCCATGCGCAATACGAACAAAAGCCCGTGACCATTCGTTTACTCCATGTCAGGTGGCCCTGCTGGCCCTGCCCTTGCTTTTGACACGCGCCCTCGGCTATCCCAAAGCCTAGAGCCATTGAGTGGCCTAATGTACAGACTTGTAATGATGATACACGTTCAAACACAATCGTTAGATCGGAGAGAAGATCAACGGATAAGATGAGCCCCGAACTTGTATAAATAGGGGTCTCTCCCCCTCATTGTGTTCAGCTCGTTCACAAACAAACACACTTCTCCCTTTGTTCATATGACTCTCGTGTTCGTGCGTATACGTGTGAGGCTGACTTGGGAGTAAAATCCTAAGGCCGCACGAATGTTTGATCGTTCGTAATCAACCGACCCGTGACACATGACTAATTATGGTGATGAATTCTAAAAATGGTTTTTTAATAAATATATTTTAAAACAATTGTTGTTGTTTTACCCAAAAAAAAAAACAATTGTCGTTATTTTACCAAAAAAAAAAACAATTGTTGTTGTTCATTTTGTAACGGTATGTATAATCCATAGAATAGCTATACAATTTTTTGTAATTTGTCGTGACTCATAATTAGTTAATTATAATTCCGGAACCATGTTTTGTAAATTGTCTTATGATACTCTGTTGTAAGTAGGCTATAAAACTTATTAGAATGGATATTCTAAATTATTTTTCTTACTCGATTGTATAATCCTACCATACGAAATAACAAAAAGAAAATGTGGGGGAAAAAAACACCTTCCCAACGACAACAAAAAAATCGAGACTTTCCAAGAACCCAATACAGACAAAACCAGCCCAACATTGACTTTCTGGAGAACAACCCATCAGGGGGAGGCACGATCCAATCCAATTCGATCCAAATCCGACCCCAGAAGATTCATCGGGAATTTCCGACACGGTCCGACCATTTTCCCGGACAGATTCGACGACACTGACAACACCAGAATCCCGGGCTGCAGCAGGGAGGAAGGGAAAAAAGACGAGAGAAAAGGATGGTGTTCAACGGCGTGATGATACTGAGGGTCGCGCACGAATCCGCCCGCGCGTGGCAGAGGGCGGTCTGCATTCCGATCGCGGAGCGGGTGAGCAGCGACCAGCTGCTGGATCTCGTCTGCTGCTTCCCTCTCCACCAGCTGGGTCGCGTCGCCCTCTTCATCTGGACCTTCCTCTGCGTGCCCCCGCCCGACTCCAACTATTACTCCTACGTCTCCGACGACTCCTCCGACTCCGACGACGACGGCAGCAGCAGCGAAACCGCCGTCTTTTACGACAACTACAGCTACGACTCGCATTCCGATTGATTGATCCGGGTGGGTTTTCTGTACAGTAACTTCCTCACCACCCAACCCGTGTTTTTGGGTTGGTCTTTGTTTTGTGTCTCTTTTCTGTTATACAGATAGTTTCTGCGTTTTCTCTATTTCGTTCTTTTTGTAAAGTTTTTTTTTTTTTTTCCTTGGGGAGGCTCTGGTGGAGATTTATAGTATTTATTATGTTCTATTAATATATATGGCATCTGGGTTTTCATTCTTGTTTCTCTGTGATTTCGTTTATCTTGCTGATAATTGCCTGTCTAGATTGGTGAATTGAAGTGGTTAGGCTGGTCACATTGTTCTGTGGCTCTATGAACTGTGATATATATGGGATGGGATTGCCATTGCCATATGCAAACATGATAACTAGAGTCTTTTGTTGGTGTGCGTCCTGAATTACATTGGAACCTCAAGATTGGTACTTGAAATTGGGCAATGTTCATGTGCATGTCACTATGTCCATCTAGATCAAAGACCATGATAAGAGAGAATTCAAGGTAGACCCAAATTGGACGTGTGTGATAAGATTCCTCATCGGTTATATTAGGGTATTTGGAGGTATTGAAAAGCTCAAATGTCGCATTCCTCGGTAAGGCATGAAGTTTTGCGACTGCAGTGTTCTTTTTCGTGCACTCTGCGATGCAGAAACCATCCTTCTCCTGTTATGTTATCAATTAATGCATCCTGCTTTCAGTTGCTTATTGCAGCATTACCCATTTGCTCGTTCAGGAGCAGAGAACTGAGGAGATTGCTTCTCTTAGTTGCATAGGCTTTTGAGTGAGATTTTCTTATTGGATAGAAGTATGCTTATGCCTGGCTTGAGGCTTCTATTGCACAATCCTGTCATGTAGTTATGTGACCACCTTCTCAATCTTCGGTCTTTTTATTTTTTTCTGTTGTTGAAAGTAAAGTTGAAGAAACTTTCCAGGAAATTGGGGAAATTATATAGCCTGTGAAATTTTTTAGATCCCATTTATGTAGTGAGGCTCTTGTTTGATTATGGCCTAGGATGCCAAAGGACCGGGAATGTATGCGCAAACCAATTCAACTTGCTTCTTTTCCCTATTCATTTAGATGCATTTGGAGTTCCCTATGGTATGTGGACAAGATCCATGTCAAGGGGATGAACTGGTTCTGTTTAAAACATCACAAAAGCAGAGATCTCAGTACAAATTAAGGTTTTCTAGGTCTGTTGTCTATGGAAGAGGACTGGCTGCCGCAAGCCTAAATTTCCAGCTTGTGAGCTTAAATGTTCCACCAGGAAGACAAAATTTAAGGAAAGAAGATGCAAGGATGACATTATTTTTCAGAAACTTCTGGTTGTTTTTGCAGCACGCCAGTCTGTGTTGCAAACAAGGACTCCATATTTTGAGTTTGAGGTAAAGGCTATAGTGAGCTGCCTAATCTTTATCTGGTGTTTCTGAGGACCAAGGGTGAATTAGATTTTTGTTGATGCCGAAGTAAATTCTTTCATCTTTAGGGTTTGTCGAATAATTGAGGAATGATGGTGCAAGTTGGGGGAATTGAGGAATGTTGGTGCAAGTTGGATGATGTGGTCATTTTCTGTGGCTAGAGGGAAAATGTAACTGGAAACCTTGCACAGGAACACAAGGGAGTTTCTAAATTAACTTTGATTGGCACGACATGAGAGCACGACAGGATGAGGGAGAGCACATAACACAATGAACAAATGAATGGTGATTTCTTTTTCTGTTTTCTCAACCTTGTTGGGTTGTTTAGCTTTTAAGAAGCGGACATGTTGTGTGCATCAAGCACATGGCACAGATTCAACCTCTTGCACCACCAAGTGCAAACAATCCCTTTTCAGGTCATCCACCCAGGTTTGGCTCATGTCTTACCTTCTGAAGCGGGGTTTCCTCGTCATAAGAAAATATGATTTTCTCCTTCTCTTCTAAACATAAGTGTTGAGTTTCTTTCTTCCTTTATTATTGCCATAAAAGTTGGAGCTTCCAGGTGGTGCCTGTATTTGTTAGTAATGATGCTGCAAAATGCTGTATCCCTCAAGTATGTCAAACTGTCTCAGAAGGACAAACTTGACTTTTATACTATAGAACACTCCACTTATGTATTGTTGAGTATTTGATTATGTTTCTCTGTGAAGTATTAGCTTAGGTTGGGAATTTTTGAAGAGTGACTAGGTTACGTTTACTGGGAAGAGTCATATCATCCTCCTGCCTATTTTCTCTTTCTGAGGTCTTTCATAGTACAGTTAAGCCTCAGGAAACTTAATTGTTCCGATTGTGAGTAGAAATGAATATGTCTGATGAAGACGAAATAGAATTCCGTTTTCTGCTGGCTGATGAGTCCACTCCAGATTGATTCAGGTAGAAATACAAATTGAAAATCTGGGCCGGCCTTAGCATTGGTTTTCCAATGTCCCTGTTGTATATGTGTTCTGATTGAAGGACAGCTGGCACTGTCACTCAACCGGGGCTTTCTCAGCTTGCCGACATGCCTATTAGCGCGCACAGGTGACCCTTTCTGACCATTTATCTTTCGAAAATGTGTCTGATTAATTATCGGTGCGTTTCTTTGGTATGAGTGGAGTCTATTCATGAAGTGGTAAGGATGGACTAGGAGACTAGTGTAGGTCCCTTACCTTTTCCTTTTCTCTTTTTCCCTCTGGGGTCCTGTGGTTCTATGGCATGATTCATGAATCGATTAGACCGTGAGTGAGCATGCCTGGATCTGTTAAAAAATTTAGGTGGAGATTGCAGAGGGGACCAAGGTGGACTAGGACTAGTGGGAGTAGTTTTATGGTTTGATAGTGGACATTGGGCTGCCTATTCCACCTTTTTTCACTTCACTTTCTAGGGTGGGGCTTGGGTTGGATCAGAGAGGGATCGGTCAATTCACAAGTTGCTGGAGAGCGTCCCGTCATTGGTTCACTCATTTCTCTGTCGACACACCAAATGTTCCCGTGAGCGAGATCGTTAAGTTCACAGGTTTGAGATACCACGCCCCGGCGAGGGACCTTCTGGGTCTGTTCGGATGCAATGAGGCCACCCCCAAAACAGAGGAGACCCGCACTGTGCGTCTCTCATTCACTCTGCAGAATCACAAGCAGAGCAGAACTCCATGAGAGCATTTTCCTCTGAGAATGAAGGAAGCTTCCTTCTTTTTCTCGTCCTGATTAGGCTGTGCCTGCAACGCCGTCAAAAACATCCGGTTCTTCGCATCATCCCTGTCCTCCCCTACGTAAGCCGGGGACCTCACTGATGAAATTAACAGAAATGGGGTCCCGTGACAGACAGGCACATCTACATAGCTATTGTCGAAGCTCAGTGCATGTTCACATGTTCCACTATTATGCGCACGAACCACGTTCCTCAGAAATGGAAAATCCCTTTCCAAAGGACACGATTTGTCGTACCAATTATATAAAAAGCAAGAGTCCCACTTCCTACACCCACAATTAATTCTGATTTGTCCCGCCTGAACGTCCACCACATGGCCTGGGGTAACCCAATAATTTCGGCCCTTTTTTCTCACCTGTCGTTTTCCCCCTGATCGCCTCCTCTTCCTTTGACATGACAATGTGCGGAATGGTGACGACGGACTTAAAATGCAGTAGCTTTACCTTGTCGTCTTGATCAAAAGATGCATAATCAAGAACGTTGATGCCTAAGTAGTTGAATTGAGAAAAATTGAACTGTTTCTACCTGAATGATTGCCAGAAAACTGAAGCCAAAGCTGGAAGTAGCATGGGTTATCTCCACACCAAGATGAAATGTGGATAAGAGAAGATTGGGAGGGATTATTATGTTCGGGTTTACATAAGACTTTATAGCGAAAATAAATAACTGGAACCGTAATATTTAGTTGAAAGTATGCTCAGTTTCCGGATTATAAGTTTCTGCTTGTCTGCAGATTCTTCATAAAAGTTAAAAAATAAAGTACGATATTTCAAATTACCAAACTTACCATGCATTTGTCTTCTATTCCCCCTCGTTAAAGGTTTTAAACATTTCACGTCGAGTAAAAGCGCAATTGCAGTAGTTAAAAGATGAAAATCTTAAGTCAAAGATCACCTCGAAACAGCATTGAGGTTCAAACAAACTAACCTTCCTAAAAAGACTTAGGACCGGTAGATTAAAGCGGTTCCAAAAAATTAGGTCTTCGGCGCGAAAATAGGATTTCTTTTGTTGGAATCGAGGGAATTCAGATCACAGCTATTGATTTTGTGGAATGTACGGTTCTCATGACAATTTACAGTCAGTCATGTACTAAGTTAACTGATCAGAATCCATGCCAAGTGTTTTCCTATGCAAGCGTGCGGAAGCTTTTATATCATGGGTAGACGAGAACCCCTGCTTGAGCGAACCAGAAACGATGAAACATTGACCATCAGGGGTCTTGGCCAATCTTCAAAGCCCCTTTTGACTCTGCAACCTGCAGAAGAACTACATGCAACAATAATTGAAAATTTCAAATTCCCCTGACATCACAAAAGAATATATTGCAACAGGGGGCTAACAACAGAAGAATCTTCGTTTGGGTAGAAGATCGTGATCGTGGATTAAAGCCCGTGATGTGGTGATGCTGATGGGTTGCAATCGACGTCCTACCAGAGCACACCAGTGCCCAAGTGCTTAAAGAAGTTACAAGTTGCTTTTTCCGGGATGGGTTTTGTAGAAAACCTTGGATTCCATGGGCGAAAGACAAGATGGACTTGCTGAAAGTGGGCAATGATGTGCAGGGGAAAGAGATCCCACTAAGCCGCACATAATCAAGGTTACGAAATCAACGCTTCAATGATTAAATCGCCCCAGATCCGGAACATGTTCATGGCAGTGAATCGCCAATGAGGCTCGCTGTTGAAGTGCACCTGGCTCACGGGTGAAAAGTGTTTAGAATAGTGCGCATAAACATTCAATTGGCTGTGATTAGATGACAAACTTTTGAGAATTGACATGTAAACGACTCATGAATATTTGATGGCCGAAAAATCAAACACTTATCTGAGAAACCCTTATCTAGATCTGGTGAAACCATCAGTCATATCGATCCAATGTAGTAGATTCGATGTATGTGCACTATGTCTCCGGACAAGAAATTGCCCTTCTAGTTAGGATTGTGCATGAGGTTTGTTTACGCGAGTAGGCACGATATGGAAGATTTTCCGAAAGAGACGGACGAAGTTGTTGAGACGACAAAACAGGGTGGTGCGGGCTCGAGGCTTTTGAAGGCTTAGTACCGCTACCAAGAAGGACGGTCCCCGCTCCATCATCATACGACGACCCGATGGCTCCTCCATGGTCCGTGCTTTGTCGTTCGGTGATTTACCCCTTTCTAAGTTTAATGCCAAAACATCAAAAGGATGTTCCTATGTCCAAATATTATCCAAAAACCCATCCAACATCCATGTTTCACACGGACAAGAAAAGAACTTGGACCGTCCCACAAAACAACCCAATGTTCTTTCCTAAATATCGAAAATATCATAAAGGCACTTGCTAACAAAACCTTTTGTTAATAATATTTTGTTAAAAAGAGTATTCTGGTCTCTTCTAATGGCATTGATTATATATAACAAGAACGAGTCGACACGTACTGTCGAAAATGATGATCTTCTCTTTCACCTTGACGTTGGAGGAGCGTCTGTTGTAAACTCTAATTCAAATAATAGCAGGGGAGTTGAAAGCGCATTGAAGCGGGGTGAAAGCGGTTTCCCCGCGAGCGTAAAACAAGACGCACGATCAGCAGAGACTTGCACGAGAGAGAGGGAGAGGAAGAGGGAGAGAGAGCGGTCGGTTACGTTGGATTTTTGTGGTGGCACAGAGAGAGAGAGAGAGAGAGAGAGAGAGACCTTCCCGATCCCACCGAAAAGTTGGCTTTTTTTAAGGAGGGGGTGACGACGAGGATCTGGTCTCACAGCGCAACCGCAATACTGGCTTCTCAGCTCCACCTCCGCCTTCTGCGCTACCTATAGCTCCTCCTCCTTAAAGGGTCTTGCTCAAATCCTTCTGGGTTCGGCTCGACTCTCTCGCTCGAGCCATGGAAAGTTTTGGTGGCTTCTACTCTCTCCGGCGAAGAAAGACGAGGCCTTTGGCCGTCACCTTCTGCGCCCTCTGGAGCTTCGCTCTCGTCTCCGTAGCTTGCGCTGCTGCTGCTGCTGCTTCGAGCTCGAAGCAGAAGCTCCAAGTTCAGAAGCACTTGAGGCGTCTCAACAAACCCGCCATCAAGAGCATCAAGGTCGCCTTTTGCGCTGGCTTTTCTCGCTGTTGCTTCTCTTGCTTCTCGAACTCTTTCCATGGAGGAAGTTCGAGAGGGACGTGCGAGGGAAAATGGGAAGGGGGGAAATGCGCTTTGCTTTTATGGGATGAGAAAAGGAAAGAAGAAAAGTCTCAGCTCCCGTGCTGCTGATCGAAAGGAAATGGGCTTTTGAGTGCTCGCTTTTTACGAGTTTTGAATTTTGAAACTCCTCGCTTTTAAGTGGCATTTTGGTTTTTGACTTTCCAGCTGCGACGATCTTCTCAGTGTTTCGTTCCTCTACTTATTTCTTTTCTCAGATAATTTTCTTGATTTCTTTAAATGATGTATTTGTTCTTCAGATGGAAGCTGTATTGACTGTTTAATTTTCTTTTCTTTTTTCAAGTTGTTGATAGTGTGAATTTCTCTTCGTTTTTCTCTAATTTCTGGGGTATTTAACAGAGTCCAGATGGGGACGTAATAGACTGCGTCCATATCTCCGAGCAGCCAGCGTTTGATCACCCTTTCATGAAAGACCACAAAATTCAGGTGCACATGTTTCCTGTTCATCTTACTTTTTGTTTTTCCCCCCTTTTTGGTGAGAATTTCTTGTCATCGTTTTTTTTATGCAATTTGAAACAAAAAATGGGGTTTATTTGGTGATCAGACGAGACCTAACTATCACCCAGAAGGGCTGTATGATGAGAACGAGGTGTCCACAGCAGGGGAGGGAAGGAGAAACCAAGTGACTCAGCTCTGGCACTTGAGTGGTAAATGCCCAGAGAACACCATACCCATTAGGAGAACGAAGAAGGATGATGTTCTCAGAGCAAGCTCAGTCAGAAAATATGGAAGAAAGAAGCACAGAACTATACCTCAGCCTAAGTCTGCTGATCCTAATCTTGTCAACCAAGGAGGCCATCAGGTGAAGATAATGATTAGCCCTTTTCCTCCAACTTCTTTGCTTTGTTTTAGTGGCTGTTTTTGTTTGTCTTTAGTTAGTGTTCTTTAATAAAATGTTGGTTCTTGATTTTGGGAGTGACCAGCATGCAATAGCTTATGTCAATGGGGGCAAGTACTATGGAGCCAAAGGGACCATAAATGTGTGGGAACCGAAGATACAGCGACCCAACGAGTTTAGCTTGTCTCAGCTGTGGATTTTGGGAGGCTCTTTCGGCGAAGACCTCAACAGCATTGAAGCTGGTTGGCAGGTGATGTAGATTGGACATGGGGTTCCCTGGGAAATGGAGGCTGATGATTTATTTTCACATGCACATGCCTTTTGTATTTAACGATTGCGTTGTTTGGACCATGTAGGTCAGTCCAGAACTTTATGGTGATAACAACACACGGCTCTTTTCTTACTGGACTGTAAGTTTGTATCATTGAATCTCGCATTCCGAAGTCCAAAGTCGCAGTGATTCATTTATGGAACTCATTCTCTTCTCAAAATTGGCAGAGTGATGCATATCAAGCGACGGGTTGTTACAACCTCCTGTGTTCGGGATTCATTCAAATTAACAACGAGATAGCGATGGGGGCCAGCATATCGCCGGTCTCCACTTACCGTAATGCACAGTATGACATCAGTATACTCGTCTGGAAGGTAAAGTACCAATTCATCCCATGCTTAGATCTAGGCTGAACATACTGAGCAAGGTGCTAATGCGCACTTTTAAGATTTTTACATTGAAACAAAGCAAAATGGCAGTTTTTGTCCCAATCCATCCATGCAAGCGCCCCTTGAACTTCTCCTGTTTATTTAGTAATATGGCAAATGGTGCGTTGGTATGCAGACTTGGTAGTACTTGAAGCCATATTGGGCCAAGGCAATTCAGTACACACATCATAAACATCTGTGTTGTTTGGATTAGCAATTTTCTTGTGCTGTTTGTTTTGGTTTTTTTTACCAGATTTAATATTGTATTGATCTGTCCTAGATATCTAGAGGTTGAAAGATGTAGCTACCTTCATTGTCTGGAAGGTAAATGCCAAAGCACCCCCACACTCGGACACTCTTTTTGAGAAGATTGTCAAATTAAAACACGGGAAAATCGAGAGTATAGTAAACATGCGTATGGGAGCCAATGCTGTCTGGTACATAGATTAAAGTAATAAAAATAAGTATATTGGTATGCATCCTCACTAGAAATTCCCATTAGGGCCTTGTTACCTTGGAAAGGGCACAGGAGGCATCGATTTTGTTTTGATTAGCATTTGTTATTACTCATTTGATTTGGCTTTTGCTTGGAGTTGATGCTGTCTCACAGGGCATAAGGCATCTAGGGAGTAGCTCTTCATGGTAGCAGAAAGACAAAAAAACATCAGTGGTTTCTATTTTGTCATGTCGTTGATTATGGGTAGTTCTGAGCTCCAGAGAAGTTTGTTGAATGCATTAATAATGAAATCCTTGTGCTTGGTGATTTTCTTCAAGGATCCGAATGAAGGGCACTGGTGGATGCAATTCGGGGACGACTATGTTCTGGGCTACTGGCCCTCATTCCTGTTCTCGTACTTGGGAGACAGCGCGTCCATGGTCGAGTGGGGAGGCGAGGTCGTGAACACAGAACCTGGCGGCGAACACACATCGACCCAAATGGGAAGCGGCCATTTCCCTGAAGAGGGGTTCGGGAAGGCGAGTTACTTCAGGAACCTTCAGATCGTCGATGGCTCCAACAATCTCAGGGCCCCAAAAGCAATTGGCACCTTCACGGAGCGATCCAGTTGCTACGATGTCCAGACAGGCAGTAACGCAGATTGGGGCCATTACTTTTACTATGGAGGCCCTGGTAAAAACCCAAAATGCGCATGATCCATACCTGTCCTCTCTCTCTTTCTCTCCATAGTCCGTGGTATGAAATATAAAATGCATCTCCTCCATGCCACCTGTCCTTAAAATCAGTGGTCAGGCTAGTAACTAAGTAACCTTTTTGTTCAGTGTGAAGTTTTTGACTGTCTTTTGAGTTTAGAGTTAAGTGCTTGTAGAGCTGACCAAGTCTGTCAAAAGCCTGAAGAAGAAAAAATAGGCCTTTGATAATCTCTCTCTCTTTAATCTGTGGATCCTATGTCTCTTTGTTTGGGTAGTTATTGAGTGGCTTGTTGCTGTATGGACTGGCCTTCTGTTTTCAGTCATTTTCGCCCTACAACTGTAATATAAAGTGCTGGTGCAGAATTAGATATCATCTTCGTGAAAGGCTATTGCTATTCTCGCAAATCGCTTTAGTCGAGAAAAAGATTGGTCTGGTATGGGGGTCCCAAGAATGAAAAACAGTGCACTGAAAAGTATGTGGGCTAAGGAAGAAAACTTTGCATGTGAGCGAAGGTCAGAATGACAGAATCTCTCTCTCTCTCTCTCTCTCATGCTTTTGCGCATATGTCCTTCAATAGTCCCCGCACTTCCCCTTCGCTCGCTCTGCCCCATTGCATTCAAATGCACATGAACTCAACATTATCCTCAGGAAGACCTTATGGAAGTCGTTCCATCATTTATATCGAAATTTAACTCTACCGCAAGAAGCTGAATAAATTACACGGGCGACTCGATGACATTTGTCTCGCTGTAAATAGCCTCGATAGAAATGCAATAACTGAAACGTAATGAACGAAGAGGAAACGACGCGGTGATGGCTTTCAAGGGAAGAAAGTAGTTGAAAGAAACTAGCACAGAAGATAAGAAGCTCGATTCCATTAAGGTGAAACAATATGTATGGTTACAATAAGTAGATCGAGATTTGCTCAATCAGAAAGTCTGCAATTTCCTCCTATCACTGAGTCGCGGATGCTCATTAATCATAGCCCTTTGCTAGGAAGAAGAAACTGAAAGCGGAATTGGCCGGAAAGTTTCTATCGAACTCTTGATGAACGAAGGTCCGGTGCCTTTTGCTTACTGTTACACCTATAGCTCTAAACATGTGAGTCGAGTTGAGTTTGGGCTGGGTCATAAATGATTCGATTTAAATAAATCCAATTAACCTGTTTTAAACCATTTTCATGCAATGCAAATCTGTGACCTATACTCGATTGGACTTATATTCAACTCAAACTCGACTCGACCCATATTACTAAAACAATTTAATATTTAACTGAATTTACGAAAACTCATAGCCAAACTAAGGTGAGAGTGCGAAGTAAGTAAGCCCGAGATTAAGTAAAAATGAGAGAGATTGAAGATAGATTCATAAAAACGGGTTGGATCTAAATAAATTATAAACTCATTTATGACTCATTTATAACATACGCAATAATTATATTGTATTCAAACCCATTTACGACCCATTTACTCAATATAACTTAATCATTTATAATCTATTTAATATTTATTTTTTTATATAAATAATTCATTTAATAGTTAAGAAGTGGATTTATGACCCAATAGGTTTAAATGCTAGATATACTTAGAAATATCTTCCACAGAAGTGACGTGGGATATCGCAAGAGATGCTTGACATCAGGTGGTGAACCTGAACTCGTGGACCTCTGACCCCATTGCTTAAAATGCTGAGGTTCTTGTTCTTGTTCTTGTGGCCATGCATATAATAATAAGACTGACTGCAAACTCAGGTTCTTGGATGAGCCCACAGAGGCCATTGATGTTTTTGATATTTTCTCAGCCCGAAATTTGTGGCTCAGACATCATGATTGGAATATTTTGCTCATTTATATCTTTTTTAAGTCGTCGAGTTGAGGCTTCCCATATTCATCATTTATGAAAAACAAAAGTGCTAATTCAAAAGGATAAGCCTTCACTCATGCCCCGATTCATGGCACGATTCAAGGTAAATCAAGCTTTCTACTGTACAATCTGGAGCTTATCAGGGAAAAAAGAGAAAAGCCTCCCTCAGTGTTTAGCTTTGATTCTCTCTCCCTCTCTCTATTATTGCCAAAGTGCCTGCACATACAGGTGGGAGCAAAATATGAACAAAATTGCCTACGTTGATCCTCAAGCTTTCCATTTTTCACTTAAGAAGTGAGGAGGTTTTTTTCAAAAAAACAACTGGAGGAAAAGGAGATAATTGCTAATTTGTGCTTTTAGTGCTAGCTTATTGGATACACTACCATCATTGTCCGAATAAGGACATCTAATTATGTAACGCAAACATTACATGACTCACTCAAGTGAATTATGTCAAATGCATCTATGTTGCACAGAAGATAATCTCCAAAAGGCAAGGGAATCGTGGAGGAAATGTAGACTAGACATGCCTAATCATCAATCGCACAGCAAATTTTTCATTCTAATGGGTCGTGTTAACAAGTTTAAGAGTATTTGTTACCTCTAGGTAATAGATAACGATTCGAAGTTTCAAAAGCATATGCCACAAGAAAAAAAATCCATTTACTATAGAATTGAACATCTTTCGAAAGTAGTTACCCGTTAATCATTCATTTCAAAAGGGCAATTTTTATAAAGAAAGGCACAGCTCAGCCTAAACTAATCATGTGGATGTTAGTGAAATTTGGCGATGCTTGGGCGGTGTTGTGTTGTGGACGAAATCATTGACATCTGCAGAAAAATATCAGTGATGGTGGGCTGCACATGATCAGAGAGAGTTCCAAATGCGTCACCCATGTCTTCCTATAATTGACTCCATGCCAGCGCAGAGTTTGCCTCTTGTCCTCTCTCCAATCACCCCCTTAAAGAATCCCTTTCTTCTTTCCTGTCTGATTAATTAAAGGGAGGGTGACAGAATAGATAGAAATACTATACATGAGCCGCAGCAGGTTATCCGAGTTCTTCTTGAGTCTCTGTGACGAATTTTTTCCCAGCTAATTTCTTGATGCACAGCTCAGGGAAGATGGTACTGTATGGTGTGTAGAACAGGAGAGTACTGCTGACTGGCGAGGAGCTTTTGCGAGGCTGGTTTTAAAATTTGAAACCTCGGTTGTTCTTGATGTCTGCACCTCAACCCTCGACATGACCCACCTTTCCTTTTTCTCCCTGTCTTTTTCTGTAAAGGAAAGGGGAGCAACGGCAAATTTGAAAGTTGAGAGCCCCCCCCCGGGATTCGAATATGATTTGGTGGTTATTTCCAAACCACAGCATCTTTAGTTTCGAAAAAGTGCTTAAAAGAATTCGAAGTTAGGAGAGACGGGACAGAAATATATAATTTTAAGTGTCACGTATAACTTTATTAAAAGTAGCATTTTTACTCTACAAGAAGCAACATAAAAGGTAAGGTCAAATGCTAGATTCTTAGAACGGTGACCGTGTACTATATACTTTCAAGATATGATTTCAGAATTCATATTACCAAACACATGAAACATAACAGCTTGCGGCATATGTCCAAAGTAATTACACCTATATCATGGTTGTCTATATCAAAAGGATTATCTAGTCTCGTGTATTCTCATTTTATTGCTCTAGTTTTGTCTCGATCTCACAAATGGCAAAAACGAAAGATAAGAACTTAGCGTAAACATAAAGAGAAGTAGAGTCATTTTGGATTTGAATGGCACATGGTGTGTGGAAGAGAAGTGTAGTAAGGTTAAGCTTATAGATTTTAAATGATGATTCATGGTTTGGGCGTGGAAACTTTGGTGATGGGTTAAAAAAGCAAGGGCAATGTAAAAAAAAAGAAAAGAAAAGAAACAAGCGATTATGAAAACACAGGAGCCGGAAGGACAGGCTATGAAGGGACCCCAGGAAACAGCTGTATGGCAACTCTGCTCCCCCTTCCACTCTGTCAAAACCCTAACGTCTCTCTCTCTCTCTCTCTCTCTCTCTCTCGGTTGTTCTTTCCTTCTCTCTCTCTCTCTCTCTCTCTCTCTCTCTTGGTTGTTCTTTCCTTTTTTTTTTAAAATGGGGGGGAGAGAGAGAGAGATGTCTTGTTGTCAGTGTATAAATATGTAGTATATGACCCATCGTCCTTCATCACCCACGACCGTTGTCATTGACGCTTAATTGCTCTGCATTATCTCTCTCTCTCTCTCTCGCGCTCTGTTTCTCTCTGTCCAACTTTTCCAGCCAGCAAGAAAGTCTTTCAACCCTTCCGAGAAGCGCAGAGATGGAGGCAATGAAGATGAAGCTCTTCGTGACCATGATGGTGGTGCTCATGGCTCTCGCCGCCGCCCAGACCGCCTCCGCCGCCGAAGCCCCGGCGCCGAGCCCCGCCTCGGACGCCTCCGTCTTCGTCCCCACCTTCCTCGCCTCCGTGGCCGCTCTCGCCTTGGGCTTCTTGTTCTGAGCTGCTCGCATGACGAGGGAGCAACGTTAGGGGGCAAGGCTGCTCCTTTCCTCTTGCTTTTCGCTCGCTCTCTCTCTTTAGCTCTTGGCTAATGAGTTTGCGGTGGGAGAAGAGGATTTGGAGGGCAGAGAGAGAGGAGGAGAGATTGGAGGGCGTTTGGTTTGGTTTCTCTTCCTTATTTTTATTATAAAGTTAGGAACTTTAGTGAGATTGTTGTTGGGTCTGTTGATGAAGGGATGATGATTTGTTTCTGGGTTTCTTTTCTTTTAATCTGATTCATATTCATATATGTTCGAAGGCATTGTTACGATATGCCTTCTGTGCTGTTGTGACTTTATCTATGAAAACCTTCTTTGGAAGTAATAAGATTCCTCGGGCTCCATGGATTCGAACTCCCCTTTCTTCTGTTGGGACATTGGTGCTCTGGTTCATCGTTAAACTCCCATTTGAGAACCCCAAAATTCGAATGGCCGTAGAAATCAAATTTGATGAGCTTTACCGTCTGGTATTGCTGGCCCCAAGAAACCATCCTTACTTCCAAAGTAATTGTTTTTTTCAGTAGAAATGTGGTAAACGAGCGCACCCATTTTCATGGCTCGAATTTCAGCTCGCGGATCCTACCTAATTTCTTGACATTCTTCGGCTCATTTGATGAACGAAAGGAATGTAGGTGAATTTACTCGTTAAAAGAAGAAAATATTGGAAAAGGAAGAAAGGAAAGAAAATATGGGATGGGAACGGAGCAGCAGCAGCAGCATGTGGCTCAGACCAGATGATGGGGAAGACGCACATGGGGGTGGGGTGGGGTGGGGGGATGAGCTTCGTGCGTTTATGAGCCGGGAACATTGTGGTCCCCATCCAGTTGCACCTGTGGAGTATGTAGCATAGGTAGGAGATGAACACGTACGTTGTTTTGCGCCGAATCTGTCTACGGTTAAACTTCCCAAATCCGCACGCTTTTACATACGATCTGACAGGAAGAAATTTAAAACGAGGGGCTCTATCCGGGCGGAAAAGAACATTCAGCTCTAGGCATACTGAGTCACCAAATGATATCGGGTGGTCATACGCATTACGGTTTGTGCCTCTCAGGATTAAACCTAACTTACTCAGACACCAACTCTTTGCTTAAAATGTTACCCGCACCATCATGCGCATTTGGGGGTGCGATATCACCGCCATTGCCATGGTAGTACTTGCCTCTCACCACCGGCAAAAGGGCCAGGGCTCTCAGAGGTGGCTTCGAGAAAGTCTATCTTGGCCGAGACTCGAACCGATGACCTCTTGTCATATCCGACGCCGAATCCTGACTGATTCAACTGACCATTTGGATTTCAGATTCTATTCGTGTGGATTTGCACAACTGTAAAATTGGAAAACATCGGCTGTTCTACAAGCAGACAAACTCCTCAAAATTTTGGACAATGTTAAGGAATCTCCATTCAAAAAAGAGGTCACCAAATTGGTGGGTACTCATGCTTTATTTGGAATTCAAATATTACATAACTTTAAGCAAATAAAATCTTAAAATTTACTATAAAAGTGTACTGAAAGTATAATTGAATCTTAAAACTTTCAAAAAATATAATTAAATCCTAAAACTTGTTATGAAAATACAATTAAGTCCTAAAAATTTTAAAAAAATACATTTAAGTTCTAAAAATTGTCATGAAAATGCAATTGAATTCTAAAATTTTCAAAAAATGAAATCAAATCTTAAAATTTATCAAATTTTTTCAAATAAATTATTCTGTTAATTGCACTTTTTAAAAGTTTTGGTACTTCATAACAAAATTTGGGACTTGATTAACATATTTTGAAGTTTTAGAATTCTATTAGATGTTCGTGATAAGTTTTATGACTTTATTGTAATTTTTAAAAATTTTATGATTAAATTGCACTTTTGTAACAAGTTTTAAAATTAGAACTGTAGTCAATTTACCCCAATGTGTAAAGTACTTTCTCTTTATTTCTGATTACGATGAAGGAAACATGACCTAAGACGAAGATGTGTTCTTGTGACTTGAGAAACAAAATATATTTTCTTTTTTTTCTTTTTTTTGTTCATTAACAAGGGGAAGGTATGCTAATTAATGACACTGTTTTTCGAGATCTTCCCTTCTAAAGAATACACATAGATCTCACCCTGGTAACTGATGGAGAAATGACAGAAATAATTGACATCTCCTTTCCTTCCGCTTCTAATACACTATACATCTTCAGATAGGCAATCCGAATTGAACATGCCTCGTTTTAGCTTCAACGTATCAAAACTTTTGCCCACCGAAGTTTCAAGATAAAAAAAATTACACACTCGCGCCGCCAATTTGCTATCAGTTCTGAAACTCATCAAAGTATCGATCTCTAGAAACCCTAAGATGCAAAACGTAAGCCAACATGGAGGTGTCAATGATATATGCTATCTTCTGTACTTGATAAATTTGACAAATCTTGCTAACTCTCCCGCCACCCTGACGTTTGCATCACCAAACTCACCTTGGAAGACGGGTATGAATGAGGCCTTTCAGATTAAGCCTAAGTCATTCTGGATCTAAACTATATGAATCATGAAAAACATAGTATCTAACAGGAAATGGGAATAAACATAGTACCAAATGAAACGTAACTATCACATACCAAAACAGAATAAGAAGCCAACTTCACCCCCTTCAATGGAAACAAAGAACAGTTCTCTCTGTTACCAATAACAGAGAAACAGAGTACCCAACAAGAGTGAAGAAACCTCAATTGATCACTTCAATGGAAGATAAACTCATCCAGAGAAGCTAATAATGTGAGTTGGTTCTGAAAATGAAAATCAGTTTTCCTTTGAGTACAAAGCTTATTTCACTTGGAGCAATCTTTCCCTAAAAGCTCTTCAGCCCAGTAATTCTCTTAAAACACCCAAGAATAAGAAGACTGTAGTGTCCTATTTGATCACACCCCAAAAAGAATTACCGCTACAAATCAAGGCATATTGAGAGAGCCTACTTCAGTTGCATCATACAAAGAAAATTTCTGCATTTGGGGGTGTGATATCACCAAACCCGTCCAAGACTTTGACACAGCAAAAATGTATTTTAAATCCTTATTAATGATAGCGAACTTGGAAAACAATCCCATCAGCCTAAATTCTATAACCCAATGGACTTCTCGTACTTCTGGATTTGGTTGAGGAATATCCAAGTCATCTGCAAAAGCAAACATCAACAAAAAAAATTTAGTTATCGACATCGATGAACAATTACAAGTGGCAAGCATCCATGTGTGGCCGAGCGTGCACAGAGAGAGAGAGTATACCATCACATGAGGCGCAATTCTAACACAGTACACAGGGAAGCCAGTGTAAAATTTGAAAGGACCTCCTGCTTTCAAGGTCTTCATTGCACAATCCAAGGAGCCAGTGTATGGATACTTTCCCTCAGCATCAGGTTGCATTTTCTGAATTTGGGTTTTGACGTAATCAAAAGGTAAACTGCAAGCTGCAGCGAAGAAACCTGAAACAGAACTAGCCCCTGCAAAAGTATGCAATGAGATGAAACATTAGCATCAGAATCAACTCAACCAGCTGATATTAAAGTAACTGGTGTACATGATCCATAAAAAGCCTGGACGCAGTTGCTTTCTTGGTTGCACCAGGAAAATTTCCATGGAACACTAAATGTTAGCATTTTGCAGGACAAAGAAATTAATATTCACTACCAATTACAAAAAGGGACAGAAAAAAATATATATATATATCTAAAGAGCACGATTGGAAGCCAATAAAGCCCTTGCCTCACTCCTGGAACAAATCTTCAGATCTCTCACTTACGCAGAACTATGATCATACTTGTGGAAGTATAGAAGAAAGCCATAGAGGAAAGAGCTAAATTGACTTTTTACCAAGTGCCCGAAACTAGGAGGCTTCAGCATGTACCATTTATCCTAAGAACCTTTTCTGTGGGTTCTCCAAAGAAAAAAGGAAAGAAGCACACCAAGGGGAGAACATTAGATTATATGGAGGAAATCCATCTAAAACTTCCAAACTGGAAAGCTTGTGGTTGGATTAGGGGCCTCCTAAGTGAACCCTAGCAGATTCTAGTATTCGCTACAGTCTCTTCATGCGAAGAGTATAACAAAATAACAAGAAAAAGCTATCATTTTTTAAGCAGGATGCATACAGAAAACTCTGTTTTGCTTCTTGATACATATTACTGATTAGACCAGGTCACTAATCACAAAATATAACACCACTATAAATGATGCAGAAAAACTTTGAGATCACCTACCATAGGGCTCCTATGGTGTTTCAAAGTCAAGCGTCACCAAATCGCAAACTTCACAATACCTGACCTCAACTAATAGGGAATCCCTTTTTGGAAATGACAAGGACATGCATATTCCTAGTGCTGTGAGGTTTATCTCATCGAGCCTCTGTATGTTCAAGTGACTTAATGCAGCTTTTCAGTGTAATTGTTCCTTGATTCTTCTAGTGGAACAACATATTATCCTTGCATAAGCTTTACAAATTCATCAACCAACCAATCTCATGTGATCATACTACGGTGCTTGCAGTGCATCTCCAAGCACAGAACATCATCTATGGCCTAAATGAGTCGTTAAAAATGCAAATGACCACATCATTTGTCTATAATTTGTCTATCTGATGTAAATGACCATTGTAGTAAACTTGGTATTAATTTTTATTGCCCAGCAAGTTACAGTATGGTTCTTGCTCCCTTGACTCCACTCAACACCAACTTAACAGAAACTTAAAAAATCTGAAGGTAATTCAAACTGGACAGTTCCATCAGAGTTTAGAAACTTATGGGCTAGGACATAACTTCACATTTCAAGGAAGATATTTACTTCAACAAAATGCTCTGGTTGTCATAAATTGCTAATATGGCTAACAAACATGATCATTACTTTGAGTTGGGACCCAGGGTTGAACGTTGACCTATCACCCTCACATCATTGAGTCAGAAATTCAGAATATACGAGCTGCCAAAGGGCCAAAATTGTAGACCAAATAGCCCGAGTCATAAATTCTCATATCATCACGTCAGAGGGCAGAAATTCAGTTTGTCACTCTTTTAAATAGAATACAGATAAAAATAATAATAATAATAATACAGTATAGCAAGATGGTGCAGAGGAAGGACAGATGGTTTGAGGAGACTTCAAAATGTGTTCACAACCATGCAACTAACAAAATGAATAAATTCTTCCAAGGGAGTCACATTTACAGGCATTCAATTTCAATAAGTTTCTGCTCAAAATAAATATTAAAGAGATACCATTTTATCATATAAAACAACGGGCACAAAATAATCTCCTTACCCAGAACGGTAGCACCTTCACCAAAACCAAGTGTGTCCTTGAAAAACTCAACACCCTGATCATAGGATGCCAGCATTCCCATGTTCAAAGCCATCGCTCTCACAACAGTAGGGCCAGCTCCCTTCCAGAGTGCCAAAACTCCCTCATCACCAACAATGCGGTAAAGAGCATGGAAGGCATTGGTATAATGCCGCCTCTGAGCCGCAGGCAACGTGGCATCGGCTTGCATACGGATAAGAGCTAAATCTGCTGGACTACCAACACAAGCTCCAATAGCACCAGCAGTCAACCCACACAAGGCCTTCTGGTATAGAGGTAAAGGCTTCCCATCATTGGCTTCAATAGCTTTAGCAGTCAAAATCCTAGCAGAAGGGAGATAAATTATTAAGCAATGGTTACAGGCTAAAGAGAAGAGAGAGTGCTGAGCTAATTGAGCAACAAAATTAAACAAACAAGACTCATACAGGCACGGTGCGCGAAACGTTCCATCAGAGATACTGTATGACAAAATACTTGCAAAATCACCTGAATGATCCAAGCCGGGCGGTAGTATAGGTGGCTTGTCTAAGCAGACCAGCAGAGAGTCCCTGCTCAAACGGATCATTATTAGAACCAGTGAGCAGATCAAGTCACTGCTCGAGCGAAAAAAATGCAACAGAGCCCCTCTCTAGATTACTAATGACAGTTGCAACGACAGTTGCAACGACAAGACTCCAGCTTTTACACTTAAACAAGACCAGAAGAGCCAAATACCTTGTAGAAGGCGCCCATGCCCTCTTCCTTGAGCATGTTCCTCGTCACCTGAGCAGCCGATCCCTGACCCAATTGAATCCTCACCTGCACACCAAACCACAATCAAAAACCCAAAAAGACGGCCCAATCCGAGCGCTCAGCCATAGATCTGGAGCAACGGACCGATCCCATTCCAACACAAACCGAAATGCGTTAACCGGAGAGAACAAATCTGAGCAGGACCGTCACAGGTCACGCCGAGCAGGCCAACCCCAAACAAAACCCCCATCGCGCGCGCGGGCGAGGCGACGAAACCGGCAGATTCAACACCAGAGATCAACGAATGAAGCGCGAAAGGGAAGGAAAAACGCGAGGGATCTCCCGTCGGCGGGGCGCCATTTTCCGGTGCCTTTTTACCTTGATCATGTCGATGGGCTGGATGACGCAGGTGGCGAGCATGCCGGAGGCGCCTCCATTGACGAAGGGCTTCACGGTCGGCCACACGCCGGCGGGCTTCGACTTCTTCTCCTCTCCCATTCCTTCTTCGGTTCGGATCCTCACCGGAGATTCGACGCGGCGGCGGCGGCGGCGGCGGCGGCGGCGAGAGAGAGGGAGCAGAAACCGAGGGACCTTCCTGCGTCGTTACAGAGGGAGCGGAGGGATGGGGGGAAGGTGACCACTATAAATGTTATATATACGAATTTAAATCAAAAAGAAAAATGAAAAAGGAGTGGTAATTAACCTGTAAAGAAAAGCCCCTTTTTCTCCAGCTTCTTGTGAAAATGGGAAAAACTATGCTGTTGCTAAACTGTTTTTATTTTTTTTTTTTTTTAACTTTTGGGAAATGCGTCGGTGTTCGCCCTCCGATTTTGCGTAAATTACGATGTTGCAACCTTCCTTTCCTTTCCTTATACGCTAATTAAAGTAGTGAGAACTCGAGCGTACCCTTTATTGAATATTTTTGCTAGTATTGATCAAATCTAAAGATTTCGTCTCGAGGCTGATGCACGTGAGAGATGTAATTTACGGGCGCCCCAAACAAGAATTCCTTTTTTAATATGTTTTCGATGCAATTCATTTTCCTATTTTCTAATAGAAAAAAGAAAGAGGACATTAAATCGTTATCGTTACCATTTGTTTGAGCTCTTTTATAATTGATATGTTCCTCAAAAACCAGCAGCAGCGAGATTAGTCCAATCCATCCCAAGTCTGGGTTTTGTAAAACAAAGGCAACTCTTTTATTGAGAAAGTAAGGTCAAAGAGGATCCGAAAATTATGCATAGCCGAACAATGAATCTGAACAGACATGAAAGGACTGCTTCATTGGGCCAAACCTCCCGCCCAACTTACTTTACACTCCCACCAATTTGGACCCGACATGGAACTCCTGCTCACTTTACCTACTCTTTCCAAATCCCACCAAACTTTCAAGATCCGTTCTCCCACATGGTTCTTGCCAGATGCTACTGTACCTTTTTCCAAAGTGCATAACAGTCGATCTAAATCGAGCAAAAGCATAGACAGTCAACCCTCATCAAACCCGAATGGTCGGTTCGCTTCCTCTGTCGCGAGCTCTGTCTTCAATGTCAACTTCTACTCCACTCCGGGAGTGCATCAACATTGACTTTCTGATGCCTGGAAGACCCGACCGGGCATTCGCTTTCGCTTTTGATCTCGCGTGCTGCGCTTCAAAGCCAATTCTCGGATCCGCAGTTCCGCAGGGAGGGATTTTCGAGGGGCAGGATGGTCATTTGAGCGCGACGGCCACGTGGCTACTAGACTACTCCGGTGGCTGAACCTGAGCTGTTTTCTGTATGGCGCAGAAATTTCTTTCTAAATTCCGCCGGGGATAAACTTGCGGAGGGACGATATCGGGATGGCGACAGGCTTCGAAGTCACCTCCAATGACTTCGGGGGCCATTTTAGTAAAATCAAGATTCCTTTTTTAATGGCTTTTCCGCTCATGGCGCGAATTAGAATTATGTACGAGAGTTTTGCAGCGGGGCATGGAAATAGTTCTGCGATGATATTGGATAGAAAATTACTTGGCTTTTTTAAAACGAGGATGAAATGCAGATTCAGAAAAAATAAGAGTGCCCGAAATGGTAAATGCGCGACGAGAATGATGAGGCAAAAGCTCATATAATGATTGAGAACGTGGAGAATTCGCGTTCGAGGTAAATTGCTCTTTACATCAATTGTAGCGCATGTTTTTAGCCCACCGAGGGCGAGTACAATTAGAAACAAGTAGCTATTTTGCGCACTTACGGCTTCCAAATCCGCTAGGAGGCTTGACCGTTGCTTAACACTAAGGTCTCTATTCAACATCCCCAACTCCTTTATGGTGTCCAATATCGAGCCAAATTACACAATAATGATATATCTATAGGCTCTATCAATGAGTCGTAGTATTTACCGATTCTCTTTTGCATTTTGCAATTACTTCATCACGTAATGATAGAG
The DNA here is from genome assembly GCA_016097605.1 of Eucalyptus guilfoylei. NCBI lineage: Eukaryota > Viridiplantae > Streptophyta > Magnoliopsida > Myrtales > Myrtaceae > Eucalyptus > Eucalyptus guilfoylei. The sequence continues at coordinate 28,799,248 of CM027861.1, forward strand.
TCGTTGATTTTCACGCCATGTTATTATCGATCCCCCATGTCCCTCGAGCCTGTCTTTCACGACCAAACTCAACCAATCGAACTTCACTATTTGCCGATTACAAAGAGTTCCACCAATTTTTCTTTTTGAAGCTTGTGCAAAAATCCATTATAATATATTTTCTCGGGTGGCTCTCGTTTTATAGTCGATTCGGTCTCTGTCCCCATTCTTCGCAATGTCCTTTCCCTCTCGGCAGGAGGCCAGCAAATCTCTTGGATTTTCAGGAGGGTCTGAAATGACGAAAGTATCCCTACAAAGTCATTGCTGCGCCGATCCTCCTCGGAATCATCGCCGCCACAAGTTGCTCTCGCACCGCCTGGCCCAGACACAAGATTATGATTCCCAATTGGCCCGTTCGCATTCTCTCTCTCTTTATTTCTTCTTTTTCTCTCTCACTTTTTTCCATTTATTTAAAAAAAAAAAATTATTCACGAGATGCCATTGCTTTATATTCCTGCGATGTCGCGTCGAATATATATATACATACTTTGTTGCTTCGCTCGTGCCCACTTGATCTGTCCCCCTTTCTTTATCGCAATAGATTTATTTTTCTTTTTCTTTTTCGACGTGATTTTTCTCTGTATTATTAGTTTCTTCTTTTGTTTTATTTTTGGAAAAATGAATACTCTGTTTCGATGTCGAACGTCTTGATAGTTTAAAGACGCGCAAGCACTGTTTATTAATCCGTCAATGACTTTTAGAACTTTTCGATAGGAGATTATCGTAGTAAAAAATATTTACGAGGAATCTTTTAGTATTGATTGTAAATTCTCCGTTGAGATTCTTTCTCTTTAACGAAGTGGATTCATTATTGAATCTTGAATTAGTGGGAGCATCCGGATAGATTCTTTCTTTTTTCGCGATTCAAGGTTTAAAGGAATTGACTCTACATAAATCCTTAGAACCCCCTCTTAGTTTCATGAACTGATTAAATATCTTTGACGTATACATGTGGTCCAGATCCAAAACAAATTATGTGCAAACGGTGTGCTTTCTTGATATAATTATAGTTATCCCTAAAGTTTTTCCCCTTTCCCTTTTCACTGAATTTAAATATTGCAATGTATGCAACTTAACTTTTTCTTTGTCTAGGGCGCTTGAAACTTTGATAATGTACAAATTTTGACATATAAATTCTCATGTGATTTTTGGAGAAATTGCACAAATTTTATTTTCTATGGAATTCTTTATATGTAACCCTCCGTTATGATTTATTTTAGTACGAGCAATGCACATGACTTTTGAGAGGTAGGTGTGTATTTTCGTCTCGTTTTTTATGAAAATCTTTCTTTCATCCTAGAATTTTGCAAAAGTGAAAACAAAGGAAAATAAGTTAACTAAAAAATTAAAAAATTAATGATAATAATTATAGAAATGAAAATTGATGAAAATAATAGTAGAACTAATAAAAAATAATAATAAAAAGAGGCACAAATCAATACAAAGGACAAGTGCGCTGATAACGAAAAAGTGAAATAACAGTCTCTAGAATAAGGAGGTACTGATTAGACGAGTCAGTTCGTACTCTTAATATATTCATCGACGAAAAAATGATTGATCAACAAACCGTACAATTCAGTTAATAATTTCATTTTATAAGTCGAGGACATCAATTTTCTTTTATAATTCTTTACATATATTTATTAATGACTATTTACGTTCACCAATCATTTAAATATGCACGGTGGATAAAGCGCGTTTAAGTAACGTTTCTGTTCCAGGAAATAATTTTTGAATAGAAATAGTTTTTTTTGTTTCTATTCCCGATAACAATTTATGAGTATAAAAAAGCGCTTGATAACTGCAAAAAAAATTTATTATAGGAACAGAAAAAGCGTTTGGTAAACTTATACAATTCTACCGACAAAAAAAAAAAAACTTGTACAATTTTATTATTTCTTTTAATTTTTAATCTTTTTATAATATTTTTTTTTTTTTTTTCCTTCTCTCATTTGCGGCCAATTGTCGGCGGCTGGCAATCGGCTGAGCGAGGTCCGACGAGCTTGCTGAAGCCTCGCCAAGCCACCAACGAGGCTTGACCTCGCCCAGGCGGCGCGAGGTCGGCCTCGCCTTGGCCTAGCAAGGCGAGCTCGAGCTCGCCTAGATCTGGCGAGCCTCGATAGGGGCCGGCGACCCTTCGGCGAGGTCGCCAACTTTCGTCGACCGGTCGCCAGAGAGGATGACGATGGAGAAACTGAGACACCAGAGAAAGGAGGAACTTGAGACAAAGGGCACCGGCTGAAGAGAAATAAACAAAATAAGAGTTTTGAGTTTTTGTTCTTTTGTTTCTTAGAAATTGTTTCGGAACAAAAAATAACTTTTTTCTATTTATTATTTATGTTCCAAATATGTTCCCGGGAACAAAAGTTTTACAAAATGCATTTATGTTCTTTTTTTTGTTAAGGAATAAAAGAACATAAATTTTTGTTCCGGATAACAAAAACAAAAATAAACAAATAGGGCCTAAGCAACTTCGTCAATCGACCTTCATTTTTATCGAGGCCTTTTGCCTTTTTATTCTATACTTGTTTATTTTTTCCCTTAAAATGCCTTATTTATTTCTATTAGAGTATTTATAAATGTCACAACTTAACAAAATTAATTTTTTGATGTTTATCTTAAAATCATTAGCATTTTAGGCGTGGTTGGTAACGTTTCTGTTCCGGGGAACAATTTTTGAATAGAAATAGTTTTTATTTATTTATTTCTATTCCCGAAAACAATTTTTAAGTATAAGAATGCGCTTAGTAATTGCAAAAAAAATTATATTCCAGGATTAGAAATGCGTTTGGTAAACTTATATAATTTTGTTATTTCTTTTAATTTTTCAATATTTTTATTATATATTTTTCTTCTTTCTTTTTTCTTTTTTCTTTTTTTTCCTTCTTTCTCTTTATGGCGGTCCGTCGGCCACGGCAGCCAGCGACCGGCTGGGCGAGCTTTGACTCGGCTCAGCTTCGCCAGGCTAGGGCGAGGCCAACCTCGCGCCACCCGGGCGAGGTCAAGCCTCGCCGTTGGCCTTGCGAGGCTCGCTTGGCCACTGAGGCCACCGGTGAGGCTCAACCTCGCCTAGCCACGACGAGGCTTAGGCCGACGAGCCTCGCCATGGCTCGGCGTCTCTAGGGGCCGGCAACGCTTCGGTGAGGTCGCCGGCCCTCATCTGGCCAATGGCCGGCACCGGCCATGGCCAAGGCCGGCAACCGACACCGGCCATGGCCAAGGCCGGCGACCGGCCAAAAGGAAGAAGATGAAGAAGAAGAAAAGAAAGAGAAGAAAAAAAGATGAGAGAGAAAAATTATTTATCGGAATTGTTCCCGATAATAAGAAATAACTTCTTTTTTTTGGTGACTCAGGGAACCTCGTAAGCCGACAGCCGGCGAGCAAACCCTGGGAGAGCGATTGCAGGACCCACCACCACAGTACTCCAGGTAACAATCCCTAACGACATCTCTAGGATTCGATTTTTTCCCTTTTGTGAAGGGGAGAGAGCCCAAAGTCAGCTGCACTGCTGTGGGCGATGGTAAGAATAACTTTTTTCTACTTCTTGTTTCTGTTCAAAATCTGTTCCCGGGGACAAAAGTTTTACCAAATGCGTTTTTGTTCTTTTTTTGTTCCCTGGAATAAAAAAACATAAATTTTTGTTACAGGGAACAGAAATAAAATTTGCTAAACAGGCCCTTAGTCAATTTAATTTTCTCTGAATTTTAGTATTTTTAGTTTTTGATGGCAATTAAAGGAGAAAAGAGAGATGTCATTGAAAAAAAAAACAAAATGAAACTATATCTTTTTCCCTCAAAAGTCACGACGATTCCACATGCTAACGATCATGTAAAATGCAAGTTCATGATATATTTTTTGTAACGCTCAGGAGTGCAGGGACAAATGCATATTACCCTAACGACCGAAGTTTTCGCTAAAGCATAAATAAACACGCCGGTTTAAACTTTTTTTTTGTAGACAAACTAATTGCGTCGTTTTTAGGTGATTAATCAATTTTTAAATTTTTTTCCCCTCTTTCCTGAAATTCATCGACCAGCGGTCTCTATCGTGCCCTACTGCGCGCTGCACGCACACAAGCCGGAAGTCATACTCTGTGCTTTTCGTGACCGAACAATTCATGCTCTTATTATTTTTTTTTTTTCTCGAGTTCGTGCACGCGAAGATAAACTATTTTGAGCTCGTGTCTGAATTATTTGAACGTGGTGACAGGTGCGTGAATATTTAAATACATCTGCCGCGGCAGGCTACTCCAAAAGTACAAACTTCTTCTATGGCGATGCTGTAGAGCTGAAGCTGTCGACCATCGACTTTTCGCACATGGAACCAAAAAGAATGCTTGTTAAAAAGCATGCACGAGAGAGCTGACCCTCTTGAACGCGAAAAGGGTAGACAAGAGGAAAGGGGAAAAAATGGAAAGAAATCGATGAGAAATGGTGAGATTCCTCCTAAAAAATACCAGAAATTATTCCATTGGAGAAGTTTGGAAAGGAACTAATGAAAAAATGTTGGAATTCTTGCCGAAATCATAAGAAGTGGTCGTAAGAAACCAATGCACATGGATTCGACTGTGTACTGGTTTCTGAATCTTTTGATTTTGATATTTATCAAAATTTAAATATCCATGTTAGTTGGTGTGTACACACATAGACTTCTCATGAAAAGAATGAGGATGGTAAATCCTATCCTTTATCCACTTGACAATAGAATCAATATCTCTAGACTCGAAGGCATCCTTGATACTTGGTTGGTGGCCTTGTTGTAGGGGTGAGTATGGTCTAGGGTCAACCCTAGATCAACCCTGGACCGGCCCAATCCTGCCGATCCTGGTCCAGTTCCCAAGGAGACTAGATTGGTCCTTGGTCCTGGGATTCCTAGACTAGCACTGTGCGGATTGATCCTCGATCCTAAAAGTTTAAGATCGGTCCAACCCGGACCAACCCTAATTTTATATATATTATTTATAATTTTGTTATATTGAGAAAACTCTAAAATAAACGGCGTCAACAATATTAAATAATTTATCAGTGAAGAGTTCAAGTAATTTTACACTATTTTTTAATAACTTAGATCTTTTAATGTTTTTTACGGCGGCATCAACGGCCATAATTTACAAAAAAGGACAATGTTTTTGTGAGAATTCATCACAACATTCAAAATGGTATAAATAGCTCCTCACGGCATCTTCCTCTAGTAGTCGTTCTCTTTTGTCTTATTTGTCATCTTAGTTTTAATTTGCCAAAATCGAAAGAAACAACTTCTCCACTCGTCGCTTGACACCCACCTCACTCGCTTTGGATCACTTGTGTCGCTTGATGCTCGCCTGGCTTGACGCTCACCCTACTCGATACTCGTTGCTCACCTCTCTTAGCTGACCTCACTCATCACTAAACCTATGTCGGTCCGATCCTTGCTCGCCTTTTTAGGGAGTACAAAAAATGAAACAAAAAATTATTGGTTGGTCTCGAGTTGACCCTAGAACTGGACCAAACTGATTGGGTCGGTCTGGTCCTCAATTGCCTTTTCAAAGAGTACAAAAAATGAAATAAATAAATTATTGGTTGGTCCTGGGTTGACCCTAGAACCGGACAAAACTCATTGGGTCGGTCCGGTTCTCGGTCCTAAGCTCAATAGGATTGGTTATCAGTCCAAAAAATTGAGGATTAGCATTGTGCGGGTTGGTCATAGGGTTAGGGGGTGGGCCAGTCCAACCCGGACCATGCTCACCCCTACCTTATTGCACGCGATTTCTTCTTCTTTTTACTTTGGCTAAAGATTATCTATTGATCCAGACGTCACATTACGTCATGAAAGAACGTATCTGTGAGTTTGACAATTTCCAAACCACACAAGCATGCGCGAGCACTTCAAACCGAGCCCGAGAAAAATGCGGTGTTGCCTAAAGCTGGTGACGGACTGTATAGTGATGAAGAACGTAGGCCCATCATCTTCGGCCGCTATTACCACACCTCGATGTCGAACGAGGGCTATTCCCCAGCCCTTGTCGTTTTGGGCCAGAGCCCATTGGCAACATCAAGAGAACCGGGTCGACTTGCTGGAAACCCAATGAGTTCTGGCACCGGTCCACGGTCGCTCCTGAGCCTTGAAAAGTTACAGATTACCCCCGGCCGCTTGACGCCGTTGCATAGTAGTCCCGGACTTTGAAAATTTAATTTTTGGTGTCGTCTTACCTGTCACAAGGTTAATGAAGCTAGGAAAACATTAAGAAGATGCATGGTTTGTGTAATTAAGAAAATTTAGTAGAGGGATGGTATTCAAGTAAAAAAGGAAAAAAAAATGAGTTGCTCTATTTTTAGACAATGATTAACAGCTCCCGAATGGAAAAGCTAGCGATTGCAACAAAATTCAAAATTCGTGAGAATAAGCTGCAACTTCTCAAAGTCTGGAGCTATTTTGCAATTGTACCAAAGTTTAGAGGGGTTTTGAGTAATTAGCCCGAATATGTCTTACACTGTACCTCTACTGGGCCTGCTTAGCTCAAGCAGGACTAAGGACAAACTTAGGTTTGAATTTGGGACCGGTCCAGAAGAGCTTCATTCAACCCTAAGCTAACCGACCAAAAAAAAAAAAAAAACCTAAGCTAATAAAAAAAACGCATTTGTGACTAGTCATTATCCACCGGTGGGCCTAACAGAGTTGTGTTCATAATTGCTCAAATTCGAGCAACCGTGTCATATCCTACCCCCTCCGGCGTGGGCATCTCCCTCTCTCTTTCGTAGAAAAGGCAATAATCAAGTCGAAGGCCGCGAAATTTTCGCTAACATTTCCTCTGCAGTGTCGATACATATAATCTTTTCATTTCTTCAAGCCAGAAGGTGAATGATCGGTCGATAAATGAATGCACAGAGGATGGAAAGCCGTAGTGTGGCTGTATATATACTCTAGAGGTATCAAAAGGGTCCTAAATTCATATATGACCTATTTAAATCATAAATAAATCATATATAAGTCACTTACTTTTTAAATAGACTAATTAAACGGATTTAAAATTGAAAATTTAAGATAAATGGATTTTAAATGGCTTGGACTTCAAACCCATTTTCAACCCAAGCCGCACACTTTCTCTTTTCCTCTTTAACTTTATAATTTTTTTATATAAAAATCAAAATTGTAATTATTTTTTATATTTCATTTTTTTCCTTCCTTCTCAGCCAATGGCTGGCACGGCAACGCTATTTGCGCGGAACCGCCAGGCAAAGCTCAAGCTCGCTAGCCTCAAGTGAGGCTTAAGCTCACTAGTGTTGGGCAAGCTCGATCTCACCGATCTAGCGAGTCTCGAGGTACAAGCTCTGGTCGCTAGTTGAAGAAGAAGAAATAGATAAATGATAAAAGATAAAAGAAAATTAAAAAATAAAAATTTGTATTTTTTAAATAAAAAAATAAAAATTCGATTTTTAAAATATAATTTAAAAAATTATAAAAATTATCTATTAAATTTGTATTCCATAAAAGTATTTTGGCAATACCATTTTTTTCAAAATATCATAAGAAATATGTTTTCTTAAATTTAATTAAGTGGGTCGGGTATAAATTAGATATGAGTCAAAAATTTTGCATTCCAATAAATGGGTCACAATCATATTAAATGGGTCACAACCATATTAAATGGGTCAATTTTGGTTGAATTATTTATGACCCGACCCAAATATGATATGTTCCACCCATTTGATAGATCTAATATACTCGAATGGTATATTATCGCTCGATAAAAAGTGTACTTATTCTACTAAAAGGAAAAAAAAAATTGTATGATTTTATATCCTTTGCTAGTGCCAACTACATATAACCTAAGCCACTTGCTCCGACCCTAAAGACAAAAGCACGCATCTCGATCTTTGTTGACATCTTTCTGGAGGAATATAGCCACATGGATGCCAACTCTCCTCGCCTATTCATTTCCTTCGGTTTTGGGTGAAGAAGCGCCAGCTCTTACCCTTGGATGATATTTTCTTCGGTATTTCTTCCTATAGAATATGACTTGACCCGTCCTGAGCTCGTCTTCTTCCCACGTTGCATTGCTGGAACGTGTCCTTTTTGTTCGCATTGGCAGTGGATGATCGTTGGTGGACTGAAAAAATCGAGCCGAAAATCGAGAAGATCAGATGTGTCCGTTGGCCGAAATGAAATTGCACGGATCAATCTGACCAAATGATTAGAGTTTGGCACTCCTAAAACGAGTGAGATTTCGAGAGGGATAATATTGGATATCCATTCTAGCTTCATGACGACCCAGTTGAAAGTTCAAAGGTGGAAAAAGCCACGAGCGCAATCGATTAAACCTGATTATGAATTTGGCGGTTCACGGGTCCACTTAGAGAATTGGCATTTTCTAATTTTGTAAAGAGTTGGCCCAGCCCAGCAGAAAAATCTCAATGTAGTCCCAACTTTCGGGCCCCCTATGGACACCCTCTCATCGATATCTCTCTATCCAACATGATTATCCTTTTTTTTTAAATATATACATATTATAATTATTTCCACTATGAAATTAACAAGCGGTTTTTGTCTTCTTTTTTTTTTTTTTGGTTTGTAATGCACGGTCCGATCTCATATAATTTGACTCTTAGACCATAATAATGATTAATTGAATCTTAATTGAGTGCTCAACGTGACGGGGCCTATCCCTGTCAATAATGCATAACAAGACAAAACTTAATTTAACTCGATATTTAAAAGAAAATTTAGAACCGATTTCCTTCCTAATTAGACTTTACAAGTTCCCATTGTACAGTTGTCCGATGACCCGGTGGCTCCAATTTGCCGCTACCATAATTACAAACCTGTGGAACCTAGTCAAAGGCAAAAGTTCAAAAAAAAAAAAAAAGGAAAGGAAAAAAGAAAACAGTGAAACAATCATGCAAGAATATATAGAATTAGGTGAAAAATAACTGGAAAGACAACGAAGCATCGCACGACGATGCACCATCCCACCAGCTAATCCCACCCCAGCAGCAGATCGAACCTTTCCCGCGGGCCCCACCCCTCCACGTGGCCCAACCCTGACGGGTCCCCCCCCGAACCCCGGAATTCCCGTTTTCACCCTCAGCTCGACGCGAGTCCCGAGGCGAGGAGAGAGGGGTGTTTGCGTCAATTCAGGCCCGGGCCCACGGGTTTTTTTTGGGGGGCAGGGGGGCAGGCAAGCTGTCGCCGGACTCCAAAAATCTCGCCAATCCAGTTAAAAAGTCAGTCTGGCAGAAAGGGGAGAAGAGAGAGAGGGAGAAGAAATTCGAAAATATAGATCGAAGCGGGCGGCGGATCTGAGAAGAAGAAGAAGAAGGCGAGGAGAGCTCTCATTTCAGTCGGGCGAATTTCCATTTCCATTTCCGAAGGGGGGAGATCGAAGGAGGAGAAGGAGACTTCGTCTTTAGATCGATCCGGGAGGTCTCTAGGGTTTTGAGATAGCGAGGATGAGGGAGATCATAAGCATACACATCGGGCAGGCGGGGATTCAGGTCGGGAATTCGTGCTGGGAGCTCTACTGCCTCGAGCATGGCATCCAGCCCGACGGCATGCTCCCTAGGTAAATCCCCTTCTCCTCCTCCTTCGTTCGCTTCCGATCCGCATCTCTGTCGCGCATCTGTTCGATTGCGAGAGTTCAGTGGTGGAGAATCTGGTTGGACGTGATAGATCTTGGCCTCTCGTTTTTGAACTGATTTTTAGGTTTTTGTGAGGCGCATTGGACGGGGAAATCGACTCGCATTGGTCCCGTAGTTGAGAATGAAAACCTCTGGATGTTAATTTTTTTTTTTTTTTTTTTTTGGGGTGGTTAACGCGTATTTCTCGTGTCATTGGTAATGTTGTTCGCTCGAGAGATCATTTTGCTGCGAGTCTGAATCCTAAAGCCGGTGTCTTTCGTGACATTGTAGCGACACGACGGTGGGTGTTGCGGCCGATGCTTTCAACACCTTCTTCAGCGAGACCGGCTCGGGCAAGCATGTTCCCCGGGCCATCTTCTTGGATCTGGAGCCGACCGTCATCGATGAAGTCAGGAGCGGGACCTACCGGCAGCTTTTCCACCCGGAGCAGCTGATTTCTGGCAAGGAAGATGCTGCCAACAACTTCGCCAGAGGGCACTATACCGGTAGGTAGAAAGTTCAATGCGGTTGCGGTTTCTTGGATGGATGCCGTGTGTTCTGATGGTTGTTAACGCTGTTTGGCCTTGTTTGACAGTTGGGAAGGAAATTGTGGATTTGTGCCTTGATAGAGTGAGGAAGTTGGCAGATAATTGTACCGGTTTGCAAGGGTTTTTGGTGTTCAGTGCTGTTGGTGGTGGGACTGGTTCTGGTCTGGGATCCCTGTTGCTGGAACGGTTGTCCGTAGATTATGGAAAGAAGTCGAAGCTTGGTTTTACCATCTATCCTTCTCCCCAGGTACCCAATGACCATTTAGTTGCTCATATGTGAACTATAGTTCTCAAATTGCGGTCAAGATCTCCTCATTTATACAAAATCAGATTTTTTTTTTCTTTGGGTTTCTGGAATTGCGTATTGCTTTCATACTTTGAGTTCAATGTTCTTGTGGAAGGTTGATGGATCTTATTATGTACAACAGTACTGAAAATATGGAATAGATAATGCGATTTTATTATTGGGGACTAGGCAGTGTCTAACTATTGTCATTTGCAGGTCTCAACAGCCGTTGTGGAGCCATATAACAGTGTTCTATCTACTCATTCCCTCCTTGAACACACGGATGTTGCCGTGCTCTTGGATAATGAGGCTATATACGATATCTGCAGGAGATCCCTGGACATTGAGAGGCCAACTTACACCAACTTGAACCGATTGATATCTCAAATCATATCATCTTTGACAACTTCCTTAAGGTTTGATGGAGCCATCAATGTGGATATCACAGAGTTCCAGACTAACCTCGTTCCTTATCCACGCATTCACTTCATGCTCTCTTCTTATGCCCCTGTAATCTCTGCTGAAAAGGCATATCACGAGCAGCTATCAGTACCTGAGATCACTAATGCGGTATTTGAGCCATCAAGCATGATGGCTAAGTGTGATCCTAGGCATGGGAAGTACATGGCCTGCTGCTTGATGTACAGGGGTGATGTTGTTCCCAAAGATGTTAATGCAGCTGTAGCCACCATAAAAACCAAAAGGACCGTTCAATTTGTTGACTGGTGAGTACACTTTTTTCCCCCCTCTTCACAATGAGTAAGATTTTGTTTATGAAGGACAAGGCAAAGACCAGGAAGAGCAGTAAGTACAAATTAACATAACAGGGGGGGAAATACCTTGGTTATTGGAAGATGGATATGTTCATCTTATTATATCTATTGAATGTGATGCTGATTTAAACCTTTTTTGGTCGCTGTTTCATCACTCTGTCTCCAAAAATGACTTATACTCAGACAATGTAGACTCACTGGCTACGCTCACAAAAGCTTGTGTGGTCATATTGATGAAAAAGAGAAAGAAACTTGTTTGCCATCTCTGCTTGATTATTCGCCAATTTTTTTGTGGTGACACTTTCTGTCCTCCCTCTCCTGTTCTTCTTTTACTCTGCTCGCTGCCCAATTTTTCTGTATATGTTCAGGCAACAACAAAGAATTGTTTCACCGGACAACTTTTCTTCTAGATGTTTTGTAAACAAGTACCAACGAGTTGTTCATGCTTTTGGACAGTGTTTGCTAGGCTGCAAGAAGTAAAATGTGTCCATTTTGGTTACCATTATATTGTCAAGATCGCTGCAAGACCACTAGATGGCTCTTAGTGACTCGTGCTGGAAAATTGACTTTTGTTTGTATTATTTGGTAAATTTCCCCCAGAATAATGGGACTAGGACTGTGCTGATGTGTTATTTTTGGTTTTTGACAAAAAGGATTTTCTGTGCATTTGTCTGCTTGTTTCAAAATTGTGGCGACATCTTGACTTTTTTTCTTCTAAAGGTTTGTAGCATGCATCTTGCTTTAGAGCTGAAAATATGTTCTTTGGATCAAACAGGTGTCCCACTGGCTTCAAGTGTGGTATCAATTATGAGCCTCCAACTGTTGTTCCTGGGGGTGACCTTGCCAAGGTACAGCGTGCTGTGTGCATGATCAGCAACAACACAGCAGTGGCCGAGGTGTTCTCACGCATTGACCACAAATTCGATCTCATGTATGCTAAGAGGGCATTTGTTCACTGGTATGTTGGTGAGGGCATGGAGGAAGGAGAATTTTCAGAGGCTCGTGAAGACTTGGCTGCCCTCGAGAAAGACTATGAGGAAGTGGGTGCGGAAGGTGTCGATGATGAGGAAGAAGGCGAAGACTATTAGTAAGTGTAATCCTGGAAGGAAGTCTCGAGGATTGATTCGGTGGTCTGGGTTTGTCTGCCACCTTTGATGGAATTCTGTTTGTATTTCTTGTGTAGACGTGTGCTATTTCTCATGCCTATAAAATTGTGAAACTCGTTGCCTTGTTATGAAAGGAGTCTTATTTTGTGGTGCTAGAAACTTGAGATGGAAATATATATCGAACCTGGTTTGCTCGTACCTGCCGCGTCTGGAGCAGCCACTCCATAGGCACCAAAAGATGATAATCTGGATGACATCTGCAGCTGTCAAAATCTCTAGCAACTCAGTTCATAAATACTATCACAAAGCCTGATTCTTGATTGGGTGTGTATCCTAAATTCGCCTAATGCCATGTGAGAACCTTTATGCAATGTAACGGGTGTACATCGTCAGGCACCTGTATATGTTGGATCGGCGGAGGAGTGCGCCTCTATTTCTTAAAACTTTTTTCGGGTGTTACTTCATACTTGAATAGAATTGTTGTTTTGTCAGAAGCAGCTTTTGTGACTTGATTACAACAGGAATTGCAGCTTCTCCTTCTATTATAATCATTCTCGATTGTCATGACTTGTTACTCATTGCCAGACTCTCTCTCTCTCTCTCTCTCTCTCATGGGTTCCAGCGATGGCTAGTGGTTGTGGCGCGATCATTGCCAAAAAAGCTCTATGCCAGATTTTCAGTGTGTGTAAATCAATAGAAGTTGGATCCAGATGGAGTCCGCCGACTTCACATCTGTACTCAGCAGGACTGATTTGTGATGGATCGGTTTGTTTTCTCTAAAACTGGAGAAGGAGACGGTTTTCCTTTTCCTGCATATTATCTGTGTATAGATTTAAGTTTAGCTTGTTGGCGGTAATCCATTCGTTGCCGAAAACAAAGGGTTATTTCTATTTGAAGTGTTGTTATTCAGGTACTGATAACAACTGTCAGCCGAAAAAGTTTACCTTATTTGACATTGAATTTAAAGATTCATCGAACGAGGCATAGTCAAAACTCAAGACAAATCACATAAATTTATCCTAGTGACGTTGATCCTAGTGACGTTGATCGGCCAGAGGAAAAAGAAGAGATCATTAAGTACCATTACACCGGAAAGGAAGCGCCTTAGGAGAAAAAAGAGAACACTGGGATGACTTGACAGCTGCTCATAAGAAAGTTGAAACTCCTAAGGCTATGGGCTACTTCTCGTCCACAATTTAGTTTATTTGCCGTGATAGGCAGCTCTTTTCCGATGCTGTTTGGAATTGGAATGTCCTCAGCATGCGGTGATAGGTATCCTGCGCTATAGTTGACAGAATCTACCTGACACATAACAAGGTCCGTGGATTGGAAGAGAACACGATTGAAAGAGAGATCTCTCTGCTTCAACTATGACAGAACAATTGGCTCAATGCGGGAATATCCCACATAGTTTCATTCGAATTGTTGGTGTTCTCCAAGTACTCGTTGAGTCCATTGACCGCGTAAAGCGAAGCAGAAATCTGCCTCTCCACCTTCATACGTTCGAACTCTGAGAGCTCCAAATCAGTCGTGGAAGCACATGGCCCGTGCTTCGGCAGTCCGTCCTCTTGGACTAAAGGGAGATGATCCAGGTTGGAGGTGAATGCCCACGAATGGTTGTGTTGAGACATGGGTGTCAATCCGAGGCTCGCCAGGCACCTGCTCAAATCCGGCCTGTAAGCATCGTCGAAAATCCGGCCATCTTGTATCATCCCGCTGGAGAAGGAGCAATCACTGTCACTACTTGTGTAAACATTGGTGACAGAGCTGAGGCTGATCATGCTGCTATTGCTAGTAGCTGAATTGGTCTGTGAAGCGGGTTTCTTGGTGGATTTCGAATTGGAATGCGAAACCACGGGGCGGTCTCGTCGTGAGCTGATTTTCTGATTCAAGAGGGTCCTGATCTTGAGGGAAAGAGCAGAACTGGTGGGGAGGTGAGGGGAGAAGTTTGTCCTCGTGTTGAAACCACGGAGGAGACAGGCAGCCTCATCATAGGCCCTCGCAGCTTCCTCGGCGGTGTCGAAGGTGCCAAGCCACATTCTGATCTTCTGGGTCGTGTCCTTAATCTCGGCCACCCATTTCCCTGAGGGCCTCTGCCTGACTCCTACAAACTTGCTCTTGGCTGTGTTGTTGGAGGGTGTGGACTTGAACATGGTTTTTCTGATGGGCGAGAGTGGTTTCTGCTGTGGCTGCGGATGATGATAAGTGTCATGCCTCTGGAATTGAATTTCCATGGCCAAATTAAAGGGATGTTCTCAAATTTTTTCGCAAGCACATATGACACAGAGGAGAGGAGGAGGGTGATTTATATACAGAGGGAGGACAGGACAACTTCAGACTTTTTGAGGGCGGAGTGGCTTGCTCGTTCTTATGCTCTTGTCCTTTCGTGCGGACGAAAATTGTCCCTTCTAGCGAAATATGCTCTCCAATTTCAAACAGTAGACCAGATCAGAATCTTTCCTTTGACCTGTTGACATGCTGATCATTGCCCCGTCTCTCTGACATGGAAGCCACCTAGCAACGTTGAGAAGAAGGAAAGTCTCCAAAATGATGCCAGAATACAAAAAAAAATGCAAATAAAAGTCAGAGGTTTGGCTCTTCTGTTGTTTTGTTTTGATTAATAAAACGATCAGAAAGTAGAAAACTACATGATTAACCCAATCATGTAATACGGCGAAAAAGTAAACATTTGGCTCTATTACGGTTGCACTGACGCAATGACCAGGATTCGGTTTTGGCAGGCCTCAAACGGTGCGTTGCAGGTCATTTTCTCCCAAAATGGCTTGGTCAACGAAGATCATGAAGATTCGACACTTGGATGCACGACAAAGTTCTCCAAGAAGGAGTGGACCCGATGCTTTAAAAGTTAGAAGATGATGAACGAATGAGGTCGGGTTAGGTTCAAATGGGAATCTTTCCTTGGCACGCTCTTCCCAGTAAAGAATCTTTCAATCTCATCTTATCTCGCAGTACCAACGACCACCCTCTTGTCTTAACACCGAGGAACAAGAACAGCAATCGGAGATTAAATATTGATTATGGGGATTGTGTTGTTCAGGCACGTTAAGATCATTCCGGGGTGATGCATCGGTGGATCACTTTTGGGGGTTGTCCGATACCATGTTTCATGTGTTCGAAGGTTATCGAAGCCATTGAGTTGACTCAAACGCTGGAAAATACATTCTTTAGAACTTAAAGGAGACGACCAAACGTCCTCCAGGTCATTCCATGGCTAATCGGAATGGTGCCCACGATCTAGTTTAACTCAATGGGCCAGTTTTCGTTGTAGTTATCATGGTCATGGCAAAGATATCAAGAAATAATGGACTTAGCATTATTGTTCTGGAGTCAAGAAGAATGCTATTAAATGAGGTTTAAGCTATAGATGGTTTAACTACTTCAGCTTAGCTGCCTTTTCCCCTACAAAATGAGAGCGTCACTGATTCGCCCTAGCTTGGACAGAGTCACCTATTTGGTCATGGTCACTGCAGAGAGGATTATAAGGGAAGTTTTCCAGGCTCAAGCGATGTGAAGCTCTCTGATGGATCGAAGAAACTTAGACAAATTATCTAACAATTCAGATGATGCATCCAGCGATTTGGATGAAGTTCTCATGAATTGCATTTACAAGTCTCAGCAATACATTATATCAGTCAGATCCGCAAGCGACAAGGAACACTCGATAAGACTCAAGAACTTTCATGGGAGTTGCCTGCAAGACAATCCTTTGATTCTTGAAATCGAGTGTACAGCAATAATCAGCTACCCTTCTCAGGATTCAGAAACTACTTTTGGGGACAAAAATAGCGCATGTTGCCAAAACAATTTTGTTAACATCCTGATATAGCAAGAAGGAAGGACGATTATATGTTTAAAGGAGACAGATTGCAATCCAAGGATGACCACTTGGAAGCCAAAGCTGATGAGGTCAAGCTTGCACCTTTACTAAAGATGTTCAGTTTGCAGTTTGCCGTGCTACTAGAGTTTGACCGGCACTGTGCACCCAAAAGCTAAGGAAAACTTCAGCGGTCTCAGTAAATCATACATTAAAGCCACGAAGATTGGACCAATTGACTTCCCAAAAGACGAGTAGTTTCTTAGATAGGCCAATAAAGATGGCCAAGACAAGAGGACAAATCTTTGCTAATATGCAGTTGCCCATCTTTACACACATCTGATGATTACTTTCCCTCAAAGCACCAGTGACAGAAAGATCTGAAGGGGGACTTCAATGCACCTGTCGAGAGGTTGCTAAACTGTAATATCTTCAGCATTAAGAGAATTTTCAAATCTGTTTGTTGGACAAAATTTTGTGATATGACGTGAGACATGAATTGAGGTAAAATACTCAGATCACCAATAAGACAATGAGTTCTTGAATACTTGGATAGAAGATCTATATGCTGCCTCGATTTCCACTAACCCACTCTCAAACAAGCATTAGGCAACCCGTTCGACAGATCAATCGGAGTCAAAACTGCTTTATTTGAAGAGACCAGACAACATGAGAGACGTCAATTCTCAGAGCATCCAGTGGGGTAAGGACACGTGCATAACCCAAATTCTAGCAAGTGCAATAGATTGAAATCCAAGAATAATCCTGAAAGGGTGTGAAAAATGATCTCTGCGTCAGAATAAGACGCATGAAATTTGCTCGCTCTTTCGAGTTTCAAGCATTTGTTTTATGACCTGGAGATATTCAAAGCAAGTGATCACAGATTGTTAGTACTGTTAACGCTGCAAAAAACACTGGTTTCACGACAAAAAGAATTGCGAGCTGTTCCATGGGAAATGTCACTGCTTAAAGTAAATGGCTTTATCTCCAAATTTTTGACATCTCGACAGCCTGGCATGGCAAAATTAAGTCCTCACTTCTGTGTAGCATGATAATTGCTTCCCCAACAATCATCCAAGACAAACCATTAGTCGGGACCTCAAGCAACCGAGACAATCGTTAACTCGATATCTAACAATACAGGCAAAGAGAGCAATACACCACATAGCTTAGAAGATAACAGGACTTGTAATCGATGATTGTGAAGCTCATCCAGAACTGCATCCGCCGAAAAGCACCTATAGTTGTGGTCCAGCACGCAGAGCAAGATCCAGATCCACGGACGATTGCCCAGTGGCCTTGAAAGCCACCCTGTCTCGTATAAATAAGATTAAGCTAATCACGGCACATGGTGAATTCTTTCGTCATGCAAATTACGGGAGAAAATAAAAAAAATGATACCAGGAAATGCGACTGCAAAAACTTCCAATGGAAAGAGAGGCAGACAAAAGGAATCAGTAAACTTCATGTGAATTTGCAAGCAACACACCATAAAGACGATTGCCAAGAAAGAGGGAGCGAGCCCTGTTTGGCGACAGAATGTTTTCCTGTCCTAAAACCAATCACGACTGGCACGCTCTGTCTTTCTTTTCCAATACCGGAGAATTCCAAAAGGAAAGGAAAGGACGAAGCACCAAAACGAGAAAAGCATGCCGAGTGAGTACTGAAGTACTGCGCTCTCATTGGGAATATCACTTTGCAATGAGTAACTTTTCGACTGAAAATCGCCGAGAAACCCACGGTCGATTTTCAGGACACGCATCATCGAACTCGTCCATCCACCCATCGAGAGTCGATCGGATTCCGGTCCGAAAAAAAGAAATCTTTGGATCACGTAGCGATCGAACTCGAAGTTCAAGAACGACCCGCGAAGTTCATGCAACAGGAAAGTCAAACGGAGAAGTTTCAGGAGACTGCCCAAAATCCCGGAGCTCCAGCTCCAGAGAGAGAGAGTTGTAGACAAACTTGCAGCGGCGGGCACACGTGCGCGGCCGCATTCGGATAATCAAGTTCGGGCCGTGCGGATCCGGGTCCAGGCTCCAGCTCACCGCGACTTCTTCAAGGTTCCCGGGTCATTTTCGGAAGGGCATATTTTTTGCCCCCCCCGATAACATGTTCCTTAAGGAGTAAGAGAAGTGTTTGCTCAAAAAAAAAAAAAAGGAGTAAGAGAAGTGGTCGGACGAGCCTGCGGGTCCCACTCCTCCCCGCTATCCCCCCCGCCCCTCCCCACGCGCCGTTCGTCGGACTGGATCGCACGCGCTTTGCGCAGTAACTGTGGTCACCAACTTGCCACCGCAAGCGTTGGGATTCCAGCAGTTTCTAACCCCCATTAAAGGTCGCCAGTGATTCATTTAGACGTGGGTCCGGAGGCGGCTTGAGGTGGGGGTCGGATTCAAATTCAATCTTAAAGTTCCTTCACATGGGGTTTCGATACCCGGTATTTTTCCGAGACACGCGACGGCCACGGAACATGAAATTTAGATGGGGAATGAACATGCGATGTATCCTCTTCCCAAAAATTTAGAAATTCAGCCTGCAACAATCCAGCTACTGATCTCTGTTCCCTACTAAAAACAAACCCTAACCCAAAAGAAAGGCAACACTGGCGCATACAAAATGGGATGGGATTTAATTTGGGCCTGGGGATGGGCCAAAGAACCGGCGCGTAGAGAGCACGCCCGTACGGACCGCGCCTGAGGAAAACGGGATCACCCTCCCTTCGGCTCGGCTCGGCTTCCCCACTCCCTGCGGCTGTCAGCAAACAAATGAGCACCAACTCATCGGTCATCACATCCTAAAGGAAACCCACAGGGGGAAGAGGAGAGAGAGAGAGAGAGAGATAATCTGCATCATCATCTTCTTCCTTTTTATGCTCCATCTGCTTCGCTCCGAGAAGCGCGCACACTCTGCACAGGCGCTCACCTGGAAATACAAGACAGGCAGGCAGGCGACCCAAATGAGGAATCCGTCGTCGTCGTCGTCGGGAGGGACGAAGACCCCGTGCTGCAGCAAGGTGGGGCTGAAGAGGGGGCCCTGGACGCCGGAGGAGGACGAGCTCCTCGCCGGCTACATCAACCGCGAGGGCGAGGGCCGGTGGCGGACCCTCCCCAAACGGGCCGGCCTCCTCCGCTGCGGCAAGAGCTGCCGCCTCCGCTGGATGAACTACCTCCGCCCCTCCGTCAAGCGCGGCCAGATCGCCCCCGACGAGGAGGACCTCATCCTCCGCCTCCACCGCCTCCTCGGCAACCGGTAACCCTTCTCCCCCTCCTCCCCCGAAAATCTCGAAGATCATCGAGCCGGATCGATCGGGGTTGGGCTCTCCCGATGTTGGCTAGGGTTTCCGAGCATTCCCGAATCTTGAATGTCTCGGGAGCGGCCGATTAGGGTTTCGATATTCTCCTCTCGGTCGGTCACTTAGTTCTCTCTTCCCACTCTCTGATTCGCCACCACTGCCTGCAAGATTTCAGGAACACACACCCTCACTCAATCGCTTCCTCATTCTCTCTCACATTTCTCAGCTCATAAGGACTCACAACCATATCATCCAGAAAAACCACTCACTGATAAATCAAAAATCCCTGCGAAATTCAGCTAACGAACTTACTCTCTCTCTCTCTCTCTCTCTCTCTCTCTCTCTCTCTCTCTCTCTCATTGTGTTGCAATTTTGATCTTATCCTGACCTATGTTTCGTGTGTGATTGCACTGTGATACAGGTGGTCTTTAATAGCTGGAAGAATCCCAGGACGGACTGACAATGAGATCAAGAACTACTGGAACACTCACCTTAGCAAGAAGCTCATCAGTCAAGGAATTGATCCGAGGACGCACAAGCCGCTCAATCCAGAAACCCAGAACTCCAGCAGCAATCCTCCGGCGAAAGCTCCTCCTTCCAAAGCGGCACCTCGCCCTCGAAGCCCTAACCCTAGCTCCATCTCTTCTGGCCTCGAGGAAACCAGCAGTGGCAGCCCAGCCATCCTCAAAGAAAATGATCAGATCCAAAGTGCCGATAATATGGAGGCTGTGTACCAAAATGGGACTGCGACGGCTCACGGTGGTGAAGCCAGTTATTTGCCGGGTACCCAGCATTACCATGTGATGGGCTTGAGAAGCAGCCACGGACTGTCTAATGAGGAGGAGGAGGACCTCAACTGCTGCGGGGACGACGTCTTCTCATCATTCCTGAACTCCCTGATCAACGAGGAAGCATTCCCAATCCAGCACCAACTACAACAACAGGCAGTCGGCTCCTCGCCGGATTCGGATTCTCTGATTCCCATGGCTGCAGCACCTGCATTCGGGATAGCCACTGGCTGGGACTCTGCAATCATGTCTTCAGTGATTAATCAAGACAATAATAGCAGGAGGGCGAATGAACAGGTTGAATAGCAGTATATGTATATCCTAAGTTGGAGAGTACTAGCTATCAGCTGCCATGAATTACGAGGTCTCTAGGGTTTGGAGTGTTGTTATATGTGTGTTTGTGTTGATTCTTGTTTAATCTCTTCAATCAGCTGCTTATTTATCACGGCTGATTTGTTGTGATGATGTGTGTTATTTGATGTAAACAAACCTTCCACTCGGTATTGTACTTATTTGATATATAAAGATGTGTGTTGATATGCCGAATGCATTCCCTCATCAACTGTCCTGCATTTTCCGGAAGAAATCGAAGAATTCCATGGGAATCTTACACGAAATCCATAATCACTTGAGCATTCCCACTTTGTGGTTGTTTAACTTTCCTTAATTTTTGCCTGATAACTTTCTTGAACAGATAGTTATAAATTGTGGTTAGTATCTTTATTACTATCTCATCCTAAAGCATCAAAGTACATGAGGATGCATGCCTAGTCATCACTAGAACTTTGCTATGATTATTACTACAAAATTATGAATCTGGCGCATCGATTTTTCAATCTAGCCAGTTAAATTTCGTCTATGTTTCCTCCTCTTACATGGCAATTGACTTCCTGTGGTTATACGATAACTACATCTACATAGCCACAGTAATAGACATGTACGCCTAAGCTTGGACAATAATTCTTGGAAAGCTTTGCACGAACTACTTCCTATTCAACTAGGCAACGGTTTCGTTTATACAAGGAAAACCCATTTTTTGGTGAAGAAATCGACACTGATAGAGAAAACAAAGTTGAATGACATGTTCATGAGCACATATGAACGAGCATTGTGTAGTTATGGCCGTTCTACGAGTCAGCAAGCATTCAGCAGCCAATGACTATAATATATACTTGAACGGCTCACAAAAGGAAATACGATGCATGCTTGCTCAATTTCGTTCTAGTGGACACGCTAACAGATTTATTTAGTGATAGAGGCTATAGAATGCTAAGAGC
This sequence comes from Eucalyptus guilfoylei, assembly GCA_016097605.1. NCBI lineage: Eukaryota > Viridiplantae > Streptophyta > Magnoliopsida > Myrtales > Myrtaceae > Eucalyptus > Eucalyptus guilfoylei. Next base: position 28,820,785 of record CM027861.1, read on the forward strand.
CGCAAAAAGGAAACCCTAGTTATGAGGGTGTGCTATGTTAAGCAGAAATGAGAGTATTATGGTGACAATAGGCTATAGGTAGACGGCAATGCAATACACTAGAAGGAAATAGATTTTTCGTGGACAATTACTATTAGAGTATTCCATAACCGATTTACTAGAGTTTCCTTAGTTACGTCAACAGTGAAAATTGAGACTCCTACACTGCGCTACATTAATCATCTTGTTAGAGCATGCAAAGCCTTATAGCTTATCTTTTTAGCATCATCAGGTTGCGATTCATTTCTACAAGAGAACAGTGATTTCACAATGCTCGTTCTGGCAATATAGTTTTCCAGCTATTGGTTCATGCATCCTACCTAACTATTGTCATAGACATGCTCTAGCCTGAATAATAGTTCATATTCTAGGAAGAACTTAAACTGGTTGATCAACTTTTGTACTTCATTTTGAGCCCCGTGAATTTATACTTTTAAGGTTCTACTTCCCTGGTCAAGGTGCAAAAAAAAAAAAAAATGAACTTGTACAAATATCACTTAGTATAAAAGTGAGCATGTGTAGCCTTGAATAGATAGGGTCGGCAAACATCAACGTATGGTCACCGTTTTTGCACCAAGAACTCCAGATAATGTTTGTTGTACAATAAACGTTCATGAAGCTTGAATGCTCGCCTAGTTTCGTTCTATGCATTGCACTGATTGAAAGTAATGTTAGCTGGACGTGAGGTATCTGCCAATGTCATTTCGGAGTATTGAAAAGAAACCCTAGAAGGTGAAAAGAAAATTGTGATGAACTGCTCTTATCATCTTATTACGTTCTTCCCCTAAGGTGTGATATTTTATGTAAAATTAAAAAGCCACAGTTGTACTTTCATCCATGTAGGTGACAAGGACTACCGTATTATATTAGTTATTCCGTTAGATTACTTTAGTCTTATGTATGATCTTATTAGCATCATAAGGTTGTAATAGTTTCATGACTGCATGAGAACATTCATTTCACTATGTTCTGGCAATTTAGTTTTCCAGTTGATGATTGATGCATCCTAGCTAGCTACCGTTTTAGATATGCTTAAGCTTAAATCATAGTTCGTATTAGGAAGTATTTAGACAGGTCGATCATCTTTAATACTTCATCTTGAGTCCATGATTTAATGTTTTTAGGCTTCAATTTCTCTGGTTACATTGAGGCGAGAGAAATGGACCTATGAGAACCATTTTTGCACCAAGAACTCGAGATAAATGTTGACTGTACGGTAATCATTCATGAAGCTTAAATGCTGGCTTAGTTTCATTCTACACACTATACTCATTAAACACGATGGTACACATGAGATAACTACTTAGGTCATTTAACATATTGAAAATAAACCCTAGAAGGTGAAAACATATATGGTTATTTGGCAATATCGGCAGACTCTCTTAATAGGTAAATTATTTTCTTGAAGATTGTCGAACATTTTTTGAGGATTACGGTGTTTTAGTGCTAATATTTTCGGCTATAGCGTCTTAGGGGCTCTAATTCATCCAGTTCTTTTATAGCGCGTTCTGGAGTTAACCTCCAGGATCCCCTTATCAGCAAAGTCATAAGATTGATCACCTTGAGGGATGCTTATTGCTTCATTACAGCAATTTGATTGCATGCCCACATGGCTAGAGCTTCTCATCTAAATTAACTATGGTGAAGACACTTAATGAATGAACAGTGTAAATAATTTTTCTTCCAAGTAGCCAAACAACATTTGTCTCCACTAAATTGTTACTTGAGGGTTTAATCGATCAGGAGATTCAAATCTCACTCTAGTAATTTTAGGTTACCAAAATTTCTAACTAAACAGCCTCACTATTCACATAGCGTAGTACACATTCATGCAGACGTATAATCTTCATCTATCCCAGAAGAAATTGTCTGCGGACAAGAAGTAAGAGTAGAGCGACAGCAAATGAAGCATATAGGTACCTTAGCAAGCATCCACACTTGTGCAAGGTTTGCCCAATTGAACTCCATCTTCAAGAGTGTAGAGTTGAACCATTTAGCTTCCCCTCGGTGTCTCGCCCATTCGTATGGACCCTGTAATAGAGAGTAAATCTTTGTATTCAGACCTCTTGCATTTGCACGGCGGATGTTCATAGTCCAGTAAAATGCTCAGTAAGTCCGAGCTACTAAAGGCCTTCGTCAACAAAACCCTTCCACGATGTCGCCGTTCCAATCTCATGCGCATTGTCATCACACACGTAAAAAACTTTTACACCTAGGAGTTCATTAGACATGATTAGCGGGGCCACCTCTCGGCCGGGCGGGTGGGGCAACGAGCCTGAAACTATTCATCCAGGCCCTGTCCATCTTGGTCCCCAGGGCACGGCCCTGCCAAGTCCAAACCCACCATTCAAGACCCCGAAAGAGACAAAAAGAGTCAGTGGTCCAGAGGAGGACCAGATTGCTCCAGGCCCGGCCCGGAAAGGTTGCTGACATTTCTCTTGCTTTTTCTGGGGGTTTTTGAACGGCCGATGACGATGATGTGTGCCGGCAGTTCTGACCTAATCAATCATTAGAATGGAAGGCTTCGCACCGTATCCGACCACCCTCGGTTCAAACCTTTGCAGGAGCCGGAAGCTCGCGAAACTACCAGTCTTGTTATACCAACAGGATTGGTGGATGGGGTTGACTTAATGGGCGTCCAGACAGATTAAAGTGGGAAACCCAAAAGGCCCCCCCACTTGTTTGACCACCCACACTTTTATTTCCCTCTTGCTCTTACTTTCTCTCTTTCTAATCCTCGGTAAAGAAACTGTATGGACATGTCCTCTAACGCATTCCCTAAATGAAGAGTGCCCGAAAGGAATAAAGAAAACCCACTAATAAAAATCTTTCTTGTAGGTTCGGGATGTTTCCTTGCACATAGGTGGTTAGGTTAAATTACAGGGCTCCATACAGGTTCGTGTTGTGAAATTTTACTTGAATGCACGAGCACTGGGAACATTGAGCTTGTTAAGAATTGAAAACCTCGATTAATCTGAATTAGGTAAAAACCAGGATATGTGAATATTGCAGTTGATCTTTTTCAGCCTATTATCTAGTGGCGGAAGCTTCATGACAGACACTTGAATCTAATCCCTAAATGGCAATGTCTACAGGAACCCGAATTGCCATATCATACGTTTTTGTGAAATTTGACCCCATGCTAATAACCTACGAGGAATTTGCCAATAGAGCTCGCTTTCTTCTCCCTGGTTATAATTACTAAAACCATCTAAATTTCATCCCGAAAATACTTTGCATTAATCCATGCTGAGTTGACTCATTCCTACTATGCCTGATCAAAAGATTTTTTTCAGCCAATCAGCTTTACCATATATAGAAAGAACTAGCCGGCCATTTCGTGGAAATCAAGACCATGGAGTGGGGAATCAGTCTTTAGAAGTTGGACTCCTCAGGCTTTTGATTCATTCCTGAGATTAAGGATTGGTTCTTGTTCTGCTGAACACAAAACATGGTTCTGCCCTCTTTCTCTCCTGCTCTGTTTTCTCTCCCTATTTTTTTTTTTGGGAGGTTTTTTGGGGCTAACTATAAGCTCTAGCGTTATCTTTTTGGACCTTTGGGTTGCAGCCATGACCTGAAAAGAGGTGGATATGGCTCGAAACTTTCTCTCTATGTTGATTGCCGAGAAAACCGTTACCAATAAATTTTTTTGTCTTTGTCTTTTATTTTTTTGGACAGTTTCTATCTATTTGGCAAGAAACCCAGCTACGAACTTAAAAGGAGCCTCAAGTCAAGACAGTTCGCGTCTACTGCCTTCATATAGACATGAACATGAGTTTACTTTGGTCAAAATGCAGGTGGCCGATGCTCAACAAATGTAATGTAATTTATACATGCATATCGTTCGGAGATTACCCGTTTACGTGATTAACCGTCGTTGCATTCTCGTGACAGTCCAAAAAAAGAAAAAAAGAAAAGAAAGAAAGAACGAACTTCAGAATCCAATAAATATGCAGGGCCATGAATATGAAATAGCAGTTAAGACTACGACGGTATCTATGAACTCTACATACAAAGTTAAAGCCGAAAGAGTTGCAGACTCCAAACATCTAAAATTAGCAGGAACTAACAGCAAAAACACGAAGCAAGATATCTTCATAAGCAGATATCTTCACGTGCAATGTGATGAACATATATCCCGCGAATTCGAAGCCGAGCGAACATAGCATAAAGTAAGAAATTTCTGGCGCACGCGAGATAGACGACGACTCACCTCCGTGAGAAAGCCGCAGCATTCGAGCAAAACCATGCAGAAATCCGCCATCATTGGAGCTCCCTTCTTTCCGCAGGCGACGAGGCATTCGGGGGGGGTGGTTCGGGAAACATGATGACACAATGATCACTGCCGAGATGGGGTCCGGAGCAAAAGCGAAAAGAGGAAAAAAGAACAGAAAGATTTGCAGGGCCAAAGAAATGATCGAGCGAAGAGAACAGAGAGAGATGGATATCTTCAAGAGCCCGAAGAAGGATCCTCCGCCCCAGTGCGGGATCCTAATATATCGCCCCCGAGCAATACGAGGGGGGACGACCGACACGTGTCAGCGGCCGCAGGGAGGAAACGATCCCCACAAGCGCTTCGGGCCGCGAGGATTGACCGGTAGATCGAAGGGGGGCTACCGGCTGCTTCCGGTTGGCCCCCCTGGAGTGGCCAACCAAACGTTCTAACCGGATGAGTCAGACCAATGTTAGACAGAACAACCTTTCTTTGACGTCTCTTCTCTCTCTCTGCTCCAGGGGGCTCTGCTGCTTTTTGAGATGTAGGAATTCCTGGAAAGGGTAGAGAAGCTGCACTGACATTTTTTTTTTTTTAAGTATTGGGAAGAATCTAGTCCTCCCTCTTCTTCTGTACTGCTATCTCCAAAGAGGTATGTTGACAGCATCTCTAGTACCTGTTCGGGTCGCATTCGGAAACCCGTTTTTACGAGCTCTAGGACGGTCGAGGTGGAGTAGGTCCGATCAGTTAAGGCGAGGAAAGTAAATTTCTTATCGAATGTGTTCTTTCTTTTTATTTCTTTTCTATTCTCGATAAGAGCGGCTCTCTTGAACAAAACCAGGAGCTTTCGATACTTGAAGGGAAAAGAACCGAAGGGGACTCGCGAAATTATATGTTCGGTCAAGAATGTTGTATCATATCATGAGCATGATCAGCATTTGGCAACCGCGTTGAGTATATAGTCCGCATTTCTGGTTGTTGCGTTCCAAGCAATATTTATATATGCGTAATATCGTTTTGCTACATCATCATTTATGGAATAACTCTCAACATATCTTCCGTTAAAATTGCGTATTTGAAAATTTTATGAGATCATTACACATTAATATACAGCAATATTGCTATCCTCCCTGTAATAAACATTATTCAAATTGTCTCTATGTATAATATTTTCGTGGAATTTAAGGTACCATGGAAATAAAAGCGGGGGCGGAACAAAAATTTAAATGCAAGTAGGATGGTCCGGGCGAGGGATTCGGTCGTCCCAAATTATGAGTTTGAGACTGCAATAATAATAAAAAAATAATGATATGAAAGATAGAGAATAGACTACCAGTCAACTCTCGGCAACCTACGGTCAAATACCTCGAAAGTCAAAAGTAACACGAGAAGCGATAATGCTCATTGGGGGCTCAGCATCGACGACCTACCATTCCATCCGTACCTCATTTTTTTTATATATTTTTTCATACTTATATAGATTGCTTCTTCCTCTTCCTCTTCCTCACCAAAATAAACAAACGGGTATGGAGTCCGCTTTGATATATGACGTCATTTTTCAAAAGTTTAATTGATAGTCAGAAATAGGTTTCCATTAAGAGTGAGCAAAAGAATTAAACTGAACTAGCTAATTCTGAATGATTCGTAATCTCTAAAAATTGAAATTGATAAATATTAATTCGGTTCTAGTTCTATGTGTGGACTCGCTTACTTGGACCAAACCAATTTAAACCCCAATTTCAGTTCTTTTTTCGCTTAGACATGGCCATGCACGTTCATCGCTCAAGTCTCTCACTCTCACTTCTCTCGGTCTCAGCCACCCAATGCTCACGCCTCTCTTGTGGTTCAACACCTCACACACTTGGTTTTTAATGATAATTATAACTTTGTTCGTGGAGATGATCCTCGTGTTTAGTTGTTTATCACGAGCTTGTCCTAAAGTCGGTCCAATTCTCGTGTGGGTCAAGGACCAAGCGGTCTAGCTCCTGGTTCTAGCATGGGAATCGGCTAACTCTAGAATTGATCATCTCTAATATCCTCTATGAGAAAAACATGACAATTCCCGTTGCAAACTCGATCGGTTCAATTGCTTGAGGATAGGCTTACGGACGTGGATCGAGTGAACGCTGTTCGTACCTCCGCACGGCGCAAAAAGAATTTCGCACGTGGGCTACTCCCATTCAGAATTAAAAAGAAAGTAGGGAAAGTTCAGGACAGCAGAGGACCGTGACGTTAGAGCAGAGCACGAGCCCGATAGGGATGGAAGGTTAGATGGCAAGAGTCACGTGGGATTTCGAAAAGGATTGCTTAGGAAATAAAATTACAGTGCCGAGCACGGGACTGAGAACTTTCGTTAGTTAGATGCAAGTCTCCATTGATTTTTCAGTTTAATAATTTGATAAGCGTGCGGCGGAAAGGTACGTACCAACTGCTCGGACCCGACGCAAACGGCAGCAAATTGGAAACAATTATTGAGACGGAACAGCGTATCTAAGTCTGTCAAGCGGAAATTTTATAACAACATGGGGAGCTGTAATTTAACGAACGAGGGGCCTTGTAGTAATTTCAGTTATTATTATTAAGAGAAATTTGAGAACGAAGTTGTACGGAACTTTTTTGAACGAGATTCGAAAGGAATGCGACAAAGGCATCGCCCTCTCCTGACAATATTCGAAATGATAATAAAAATAAAGAGGGGGGGGGGTTGATATTGGAAATACGAGGAAACACTTTGGGTTTGTAATCTTTATATGATATTAAGCAATATTAAACTCTAACGACATAACGTTATTCTTGGGAGTTGGGGATCTTAGCGGTAAACAATTTAAGCGCTTTTAAAACGAGTCTGTTTAATATCAACCGTGTATAATATTCTATTGAAGCGCTGGCAAAAATGAAATTTAAAGTTTTGCTCAAAATCTTTCAAATTCAAGTCCTAATCTAGTTAAGGGTGCCTGACGGGCCGGCTTGATATGTCGCATCTCAGCTGATGTGACCTGAGGCACATGAAAGCAAGGCACGTGAAGGCCACGAGTTTGCAGTCATTTTTTTTTTGGGCTCAAAGGCAACCATATATGATGAGTAACCATTGGCTGCCCTTAAATTTTTATTTTTATTTTTTAAAAATGACGTGTTTGGTCAGGCACAAGCTCAACCTTGCTCGTTCTACGCACGCATGAAGCACTGTAGCTGGTCGTGCGTAGGAGGCAGTGCTTAGGCACGAATTGCTACAGTGCCAAACATGATGGGCGACAATTTTGTCCAACCCATCTGACTCTTACCGGATCTTGCCAAATATCCAGCTCGCAAGTTGGGTTGGTTCTCTGACAAAAAAAAAAAAAAAAAAAAAAAAAGTTGGGTTGGTTCGCTCCAACCTATCCTTAATTCACATCTGGGGCTAATTATGGTATAGATAAATCATCCTATGCCATAAGAACCTCTTTGCCTAGTGTGTTGATGCTGGCATACACAACTCTTTAATTATCGAATCTGTGACAAAGACTCAAGGTATTATCTGCTTTGGTCCGTCTTATACCGAATCTTGTGGTTTTGTCATTTGACATACAAATAGACACTTTTCAAATATGCCACTCATCTTAGTAATACTGTAACTTTGATTTGTTTAATTTTGGAGTTTCAAAGTCAAGTTTATTGTTGTGTCAAAATGCATCTTAATGAGTTAATTTTAGTTTATATGTATATATTTTAGAATCGTTCTCTCTATGTTCAATGTACAGTTCAGTTCATTTCTACCCTCTTCACTATTCTAGAAGTCTGCTAGGAGTCATTCCTTATCCAAGCCCTCTAGCCCCAATGACTACTCCCTACCATCGTTGGATCGAGTAGTTATGGAATTAATTTGTATTGTAGAAGCACACGACAAATAGTCATTATAGCTCATCCATTACATTTTACCAACTCATAGAAGAATGTTAAAACGGCTTCTCTAGAAAAAAAAATAACTTATCATGATTGCAATTCCTCTTATATAATATTAAGAAAATAATGGTTTTAATTTTAATAATACTCATTACATGGTTTATTACACAAATTAGTATGACAAAAAGGGTCTTGTCGAGGCACTCATTAATTGTACTTAGAAAACAAGAGTTCTCACGGTACAATAGTTATGCCAAACATCAGTTAATAAACTTTGTCCACACACGAGTGTGTAGCAAGTAATTTCAAGTATTTGTTAATGAGTATTTATATTATAAAAAGCTACCATTTATGATGCATTGACGGTTATTTTGTCATACAAAATTTGAATTTTGAAAATTAAATTATTAAAAAATAAAATATGCTTAACGGCACTCTTGACAAAATTTCAATAAAAACTATATTTGTCTTTTATATTGAAAAAATAAATAAGAGAAGACAAATTGGAAAGGGCAAAACCGTGCCACGTGGATCCATTAGGACGTCGAGCTTGCAGAATTTCCGACCACCGATTGTTTGACTTTGACCCTCTTTCCCGACAACCTCTCGAAACACCTCTCTCTCTCCTTTCTCTTCTCTCTCTCTCTCTCTCCCCATCTTTGCGGGGAAGCGTCGAAGGGCATGGCGAGCACGAGCTCCCCGACGCTGCACCTGTCGACGGAGCTCAAGTTCCCGTTCGACCCATCCCACCGGAGAAGAAGGAAGAGCACGTTCGCTCCTTCCCTATCCTCCGGCAAGACCGTCCGCTCCCGGGAGCCGATCGCCGTCCGATACCGACGCCATGCCTCCCTTCCTTCGAGCTCGTCCGTGCCGAATCCCGTCCTCAAAGAGCACACGACCCAGGACCGAGTCCAAGGCGACGAGGCCTCATGCCCACCGCAGCTCGAAGTCCAGAGCCGGTGAGTAATAAACCGACGAACGGGGATCATCATGGGGCGCGAGTTTTCGGGTTCGTTTCTTCGTGTTGTGGGTATCTGAAAAGTCGGCTCCTTTTTCTTGCCTTCTGTTTGTGTGTTGTAGGGTATGGAATTGGAGGGGCTATTCGATTCGGTATCAGTGTTGTGGAGACAGCGGACCGGCTTTGGTTCTGATCCATGGTTTTGGAGCGAACAGGTCTACACCGTTCACATTTCATTATCAGACAAACTATTTGCTAGGTATTGATTGTTTTGATCGCTTGACGTTGCTCTGTTTTGTGTCTGCATTTGTTCTTGTTTTTGTTCCCTTTTTCTGCGTGAGCTTTGAAATTCCTTCTATGATGTTTGCTGGTTTTGCTATGGCAGAGTCTCATCCGACAATTTCTGTAAAACCTGAGCGAAAACTGATTTGTTGTATTAGCAGTGGCAAAATTGGGCATGACCATTTGTTTCTTGATTAGATTATGGAAGGGAGGGCTTTGCTCCATGTAGACTCTTCTTGAACTCTTGAAATTTAGTGACACTGGTTTAATATCAGGTGGGGTGTATCTCCTATGCTTCAAATTAGAAAAGAAGTATAAACACGAGAATGCCATTTAGTGCAAATTTCCAGTACACCCTCTTCATTTTCTCGCGAATTAGATTGATGCGCCCATTGCTGATGTGCCTGTCCTTTTCCTCAGTGACCATTGGAGGAAAAATATTCCAGTTCTTGCGAAATCGCACAGGGTATATGCCATTGATCTGATTGGTTATGGATACTCCGACAAGCCAAATCCTCGTGATTTTGGAGATGATTTGTTTTACACATTTGAGACATGGGCGACGCAGATAAACGACTTCAGTGTCCAAGTGGTCAAAGATAAAGCATTTTTTATATGCAACTCTATTGGAGGTAATGAGGTTTTAGCCCACAGCTAACTTGGTGATGCTCAAAATTTTTAGTTTATGACTTGTGACTCCATTCTTGTATCTGCAAACAAAAGGATCAAAGGATAAGTTTTTGTTTTTTTAACGGTGATGCGAGATTAAGGTGAAGATAATTTCTTGCCCCATCCTTCAGATATCTCATCATTCAGCATATGCATACTTGATAAAAGAGACCTAAATTACAACTCATTTGTATGCTTAGTATATGATCTCACTCATTGATTCTTTCTCCATCTGATTGTAGGAGTTGTTGGCCTTCAAGCAGCTGTGATGCAGCCGCAGATCTGTAGGGGTATCGTCATCCTGAACATCTCTCTTCGAATGCTTCATATTAAGAAGCAGCCATGGTATGGAAGACCCCTGATCAGATCATTCCAGAATTTGCTGAGGTGAAACTTATTGTCCCTTCTTGGAAGCTTTAAGCTCTTGCTGAGTGGCCTTAATTTCTGAAGTGAGTTACCATTGTGGCAGAAATACAATGTTAGGGAAATTCTTCTTCAATTCTGTTGCTACACCGGAGTCTGTGGAAGGTATCCTTTGTCAGGTAAAAAAGTTCAAATTCCACCGAGTCTACGACAGAGCAGAATGAAAGCATTTTGCATATTCTTTTTCACTGAGTTGAGTGCTTTTGATGAACTTCGTGACAGTGCTACCACGACACCTCCCAAGTGACTGATGAATTAGTTCAGAAGATCCTTCAACCGGGACTTGAGCCCGGTGCTGTTGATGTCTTTCTCGAATTCATTTGTTATTCAGGTGGTCCGCTTCCAGAAGAACTACTGCCGCAAGTGAAGGTATGTTATTTTTCATCCACAATCTCAAAAGCTATGCAGTGTCGTTTATCGACAGATAGAGATTGTGATGATACTTAAAAGCTCCTTTTATTGTCGCTTCTCTTTGTCAGTGTCCTGTTCTGATAGCATGGGGAGACAAGGATCCATGGGAGCCCATTGAGCTTGGAAAAGCCTTCAGGAATTTCGACTCAGTGGAAGACTTTGTGGTGCTCCCTGATGTTGGTCACTGTCCTCAGGTCTCTCTCTCTATCTCTCTCTCTCTGTGAGATAAAAGATTAATGTGGAGGTTCTATTGAGCATCTGTGGGCATTTTCCCTTTGCGATTTGGTGCCAAAACTTGACGGGTTCTGTGCTTTTGTTTGACACTTGATGATACTTTCTGCAAACAATCTGACTAGATTCGTTCTTGTCTCTTGCCATATATATGAAGGACGAAGCGCCTCATCTTGTAAACCCACTTGTTGAATCATTCGTGGCTCGTCATGCAGCGCCGTCAACTGCATCAACATGATGAATTGGAAGACCATTCTTTCTTTGTGAAATTCATTGTAGATGATACCTTCCTTTTTTTTCAGTGTCCCCAATAACGATTGGTGTAAGAATGCTTAAAGAACAGTGGCAATTTCTACTGCACTGAAATGGTGCTGAGAAGCAAAGTCACTGCCTCTTGATGAACGTATATTTCTTCTGATATTACCTTTATCTTATGGGGTCTTATCACTCTCGCCCTTGTATGCTCTTATAATACAACTTCGATTACTCGACTAAGGCGACGGTTTTATAATCAATGCTGTTGGTAATTTTCAGGACGATAAAAAACTCGAGACTCCAATTTGACATCTGATAGTTTCATCTCACCTTCAGAGATGATGTTATTTGGAAGATAAAGGTGGCCAGTTGGTGGCATGCAGAAGCATCGCACTTGATGCACCCATTTGCCGTCGTTCGCCCTGGAGAATTTTCAAGGACATCACGCTTCGCATTTGAAAACATAGCGAACCTAGTTTTTTTCACTACCCTTCAATCAATGAACCAAGTTTTTCCTGACCTGACCATGCACTTCTTGTGCTTTGCATCGAGTACACAATTCTTTAATTTGAGAACCGTATGAAACCGCCCCAAATTTGAGAGCAAGACTTTGAAAACCGAGTTAATGCATCTTGGGGGTTTCTCATTTCGGCATCAACATGTCAAGACATAATGAGTCCATGGAGACAGTGAATTTTGAAAGTGAGTTGTTCTGTGGGATACAAAGGACAAACCCTGTGGTGTCTGCATCTTTATACTAACATCAATAGCATCAGCTGAATATATAGTAGCTTCAAGTATGATGCTCTTATCAAGTTATGAAAGAGGGTAACAGGAGATCTGTCAGAGACAAAAGGATAAATTGATCCTGACAGGGTAGGAACTCCATGTTTCAGCAGAAATAGATTCTTCTGCATTTATGCATGATTGGTTTATGCAGCATGCCAATACCGAAACACAAATTATGATAAACAGAAACAATATATTTGTTCCTGCAGAATGATACGTGAAATGTGCAACAATCTTGATCAGCAGGCTATAATAAAAGGAAATTCTACAAATCTGTGACTAAATTATCCGTGCTTAGTAATTTTAAAAAGTGATGGTGATTTTTCAGTCTTGTTAGTAATTTTCATTTTCCTGTAAGTAACTTCCTAAATGTCTTGGTAAATCCACCATAAAAAGAGCACAAGAAAAGCTGAAACTCCATCGATTGAAAGCAATTAGTTCGTTTCTCTTTCTACTTTTCAAACTCCCCAATACGAGCAGAAAAGGAAGGAAATAAAACCAAGGCTGATAGTAGATCAATCTTAGAGCTATTGCTTCTTCTTCTTGACAATATCGCAAATTGATCTTATCGAGAATGATAACTGTACACCGGTTGATTTGATGAGCGAATCTAAGCAGCTTGAATGTCAATATTCAACATTACATAACTATTTTTATCTGATACCCATTGATGCCTTATTGATAGATTTTGAGGCACTTCCTATGCATATGTAGATGTGAGGAAAACAAGATTCGGGGACAATTCCACTCCTTTGCGTCTCTTCCCCAATCAAGAGTCAAATTTTAGAGGAAGAGAACTTCATTTTTTGCCTCCAGCAAGGCTATTAACTAGTGCAATAAAGGGGTTAAATTTGAGGTCTCGAGTTTTTTTTTTTTTGGACTTACAGAAAAGGGCCACCTCAGGGATATGATAGTCACAACAATAAAGCAAATGTCTGTTTGTTTCACTTACAATGATGTACTGACATATATTCACCAACTACAATGACAATATCAATACAGCGTTCATGTTAAGAGTTAACAGCATCATCCTTAATAGTATACAGCAGAGGGAAAATGCACTGCGGGCATGGCAACTTATTAGTGGGTGACATTTACGCAATGTGAAATGAAAAATTACAATGGCAAAATTACCATAAATCAGGAAACGAACAGAACCTACAAAAGGATCAAATTTTATCTTCTCTGGATCTTCCAGATTTGCGATTGGGGGGGCCTTTGAGAGACCCAGTTTACAGCATTTAACATAAAATGTCGGGCAAATATGATGTGATAATTTCCCATTTGGGCAGTCTTCTAGTTGAAAAAGCCCCCTCCTCCCACATCGGTTTAGTTGTAACCTACCAGGATTTTAGAACATTCTGTTTCTATTTCTCTCACCTATATCAGCATAATTGGATTATGTGATGTACATTCAGGAAAAGTCACAAAGTGCACAGGCATCAGATGAAGAACAAATAACAGACACAGAGGAGCGAGTGCTTTCAAGCACACATCAACTTGGAATTTAGAAGAACGAGAAATTGCATGAAGCTGAAGAATAGTACAAACAGATTCAGTAAGTTTATCGTATTGACATTCAGCAAATGTATGAAGTAACAGGTACATGTAAGATGTGCTAAGATGAACTCAACCTTCTCACTCCAGAGAAAGAATTGAGAGAAAAAAAGGCATAGTAAAAGATATGAAACAACAAAAAGAAGCAATAAGAGTGTTCGTCAACCTGGTCAGCATGTATTAATTCCATCCTTGCAATCCTTTGTTAGGTTATAAAATGTCTCCACATGTGTCTTTGCTCTATAGAGGACCTCTGTATCAACTGCGACCCTCATGTAACCATCAAATTCTACAGGTCTTCCCTTGTTTAGAAGCATTGTCTCATTATGCCACTCGCTTGTATTTGACCACAATTCCCTGTAATCATCAAGCAAGTGTACTTTGTATTGAGACCTCAACTTATCAAAGTAATTGTAAAAAGGCTCATTGGTTGCAATGTAGAGATTCCTCCAAGGCGCAATCATTCCCTTAAGCTTCAGAAGAAGAGCATCAGGAGAAGTGTCAGCATCAAGACGAGGCCAGAGCTCTTTATTCTGAGCTTTCTCTCCCCGGACCACATGTACGGCATCGAAATCCCAGTCCATTCGCCCACTAATCTCCGAGACTATATTCATCAATCTCTTTGATTTCCAGATCGCATGCCAAGGCCTCTGGATGTATTTTGCAGCCTGCCCTTCACAAACCCTGTACCAGTAATTCTCTGGTTCTGGAGCATCGAACTGTCTCCATATAATTGAACTCTTATCTTTCCTCAGTTGCATTGGGGTAACCTTATATGTCACCACCTTTCTCACCGGCATCTTTTTCTTATGGCTCTTATCCCATCTCTTCCAATCCTTAAGGAACTCGCCCTCCTCCACAATTGACGCCACCTCCTTGAGATGTTCGAAATCAAAATAATATCGAAAATCCTTACCCTCCTCATCCTTATTACTAGGGTTATAAGTTGCAGCCAAGCACATGTTCAAATCCAGCACAAACGTGCGGTTTAAGTACATAGCCTCTCCTAATCCACAAAGAAAACTCCACAAATAATGATTCATTTCCTTGCAATAATCCCCACCAGGCGAATAGTACAAGTATCTGCCCTTTCTAAAGTTCGCATCCGATCCCAAGCTCGGAATTGTATCATTTATCTCATTGTCTCTAACAGGCGTCAATATTTTTGCTTTGGTGCCCCTCGTGGCATTCGATCTACTTGGTCTACGAGCATTGGTGCCCGAATGCCAACCGCCGGAATGCACCACCTTATACTCGCAATTGTCTCCAATCTCCACCCTAAACCTCCTAAAATCCCTATACTTCCTCCAAGACTTCTCCTTCTTGTTCCTGAACCTATAAGCTACATCGCACTCACCCGGCTTCGACCCGCTAACCGGAGCTTGATATTCCAAAAACACAATGGACTTAAAAACCCGCAAATTAAACTTCTCCACCGCGATCAAGACACGCGGGTCGGAGCAATTGACGGCCCCTCCGGCCATTTCACATGAACCCGGATCCGCTTTCGAGGAAGGGCCGAGGATCCCCTCCTCGGCCTTCTGGATCACGGCCTCGGTGATGGGGTTCGCCCCGGAATCAGGGGAAGCCGAAGCCGCTGCCGAGGCGCCCGCGGGGGAGAGCTGCAGATCCTCGCCCGTGTTGAGGATGGAGTTGTCGTTCTTGAAGGTGGCGTTCTCGCTCTGGGTGAAGAGGCGGGTGAGGGCAGGGGCGGACTCGAGCCAAGGATCCGGGGGTTGGTAGGTGATGGCGACCACGGTGAAGACGAGCACGGAGAACACGAACACGGAGAAGCAGAGGTTCCCGATGAGCTTTATCAGGTTCTGCCCGATGGGCTCCGTGCCCGGACTCGGATCCTTCATGGGCGTTTCTCTTTCTCCTTCTCCTCCTCCTTCTTCTTCAACTGTACGTCCTCCAATCTCAGCAAAATTCGTGCTCAGCTGACAGAAAGAGAAACTGGGTAGTGTCCACTCACCTCGGATAACGAGGAAAAGGGTGGGATTCTCGGGAGATCTGGTGACTCGATTGGAGCAAAATCTGGGTTCACTGTCTTCAGTTCAGTTCTTGAGTTCGTGCACGCCGGGATCGAAAATTCCGCGGACTATCCCTGCTTTCGAAGCCAAAGAAAACTTAGAAAGTAAGGAAGGACAAAAGGAAATTCAATGGCAGCACATATTTTCTTCTGCACATCCTTTTTGTCCGATTTGATATGTGATCGGCTTATGTGACGTAAAAAATACTGTATAGATCATTTTTCGAAATTTGACTGAAAATGGAAAAGGTGGTTTTTCGACCTTTTAAATTAAACGAACCCAAAAAAAATAAAAAATAAAAATAAATAAATAAATAACGAACCCCACATTTTTCTTTTTTTAGCAGATCTGAAAGGTTAGCTGATGTCGCAGCTGTAAATGACAGTTGTTGTCTAGTCGTTCTCTTTCCGATGTCATTAATAGTACTTTTATGGCTCCCATCCTTCCACTTAATATAGGTGAATAGATGATTGAGCAACTGAAAAAACAAAATTAAATCCTTCGCATTACGTGGAAGCGATTTATAATAGGGATAATTACATAAATAATCATTAAATTTTGATCTAATATGTAATATTATTCTTAAATTTTCATTTTATTTAATATGATCTATGAACTTTTTGTTAAATGTATAATGTTTATCTCAATTTTTTATTTATTCAACGCGATTCTAAATTTTTATAAATATTCAATTTAATCCATAAATTACATGAAAATATCCAACATTATCCTAAAATTTGTCAATTTGACTTTCAATTTGATATGTTTGAATGGTAGACAAAAAAATAACTTTACACATGATATATAACTCAGATCAAGATATATAATCAACATCAAATGACATGGATAATTATATTTTCTAAATTGAACAAATTAAAATAATTATTTATATTCTAATTTAAGTTGAATATCCTATGTGGATAATCCACACATAACATTTTTTTTTGTTTACTCATAAAAAAAAGTCAAATCATCACACCTTCTCAATACATCACCATTGAGATTTTCTCACATTTATCATCAAATTCAACTAATATAAAATTAACAACTATCAATCAACTATCACGTTAAGAGTAATATAAAATTAACAACTATCAATCAACCATCAAGTTAAGAGTACTAAGTAAATTAATCTAACTTAGTCTCTCGAATTTTCACTTACTTGAAAGATGACTTGAGCAATCAAAGCTTTAGATACCCTAAAAGCAAAATAATCAAGAACACCAATTAACATCCCTTAATCCTTGCAAGTAACAAAACTAGTTTGATAAGTTGAAGCGAAAATACAATAATTCATATTGTGATCACTAAAAAAGATAAAATTAGAAGTTTCAACAACACAAAAGTGGAACCCTTTTCTTTTACTTGGAAGATTTAGAAACTAAGAATCAAGAGAAAGAGAAGTTGAGGACTAGAAGCATTTGGGAATTAAAGTACATGAGCAAGACGAATGTATTTAGAAGCTTTCATGAGATATAAAATGACAAGAATAGCCAACCATTGATTAAAAGTAATGATAACATTAGGTTAAACATATGTAATGAAAAAAAGAGTTGACGAATGGCTAAGTCATTTGGTTCCAGAGTGGATATTTGAATAAATGGCCAATATATTTATAAGAGTAAATGCATTTTTTTCCTTCTATTCAAATTTCCTGGTATCTGCAAATTATTCTTTTATGTCTTTCCTAGGATCCTCGGATGGTGGTGCTAATGGTATTTTGTTGCAAAAAAAGTAATGCAAATTCTGGTATGAATTTTTCTTGATAAATAATGTTTATGCGTTTAACCATAATTTCCATAAATTTAGAACCGAGAAAGGATTATATGAGAGTGCTCTCCGTTTCATGCATCTGCGATCATCATCTCCTACTCTTCCCTCTTCCTCCGCCACTTCACGGCGGCCCTCCCACCCCGTTCCGCCATCGACCTGGCAAACCGTCACCACCACCACCTCCTCCCCCCGAGAAGTCACCATCAGTTCCCGCATCTTTTTCATTTCTTTTTCATCTTCTTTCTGCTTCTCGTTAAGACATTGCCCTTTTTCTGTCGTCCAAAAGTGCCAACTTTCGCCCTTTTTTTATATTTTTTCTAACGAGTTCAGCTTGTATTTAGCTAGAATTTCGCTCCATGAAGCTAAAACCTAGACATTATGATTGTTTGATTTTGCTCAATTGTCGATTGGAGATGGTACTAGTTCTCGGCTTCTTTTCGCTTTTTATATTAAGACTGAGAGTATGTATCAAGAGCAGCATTAGAGATTCTTCTCGGTCCTTACGATGTCAGCGAAGACGATTATCCAAGGGGTTCATCTCCCGGAAGCTTTTGGGGTTGAGATGACACAGGCACCCTTATTTTTAAATGAAACATGGAAATGAGGCAATAAATCAAGTCTTGAGGTGTAAGAAAGATAAGTTTGAGCTTTAATCCGGATGCAGCGAAAAAGGATCAAACAAGGTGATGGAAACAAAAATTTGTTAACATTTCTGACCAGGGTGATGATTGTGATGTAAATGCATAAGGTCTCGAAAGTGTTTCTTAGTGGTCAGCTACATAAGAGAGACGAGAAATGTTTCAAAACATGCTCATAAGTTGCAGGTCCCAAAGACTGAGAATCTAAAACTTGACTGGCAAACTCGATGGCGTTCAACATTTGCGATGCTTCGAACGGCATTGCTTTGTAGAAAAGTGTTGCTTCATCTCCCAGCTTTCGATTTATGATATAATTGTGTACCATACGCCATGGAGTGGTATATGTTTGGGGAAACATGTGGAAAGATTGAAACTGTTTTGCAGTATCACTGAGATGTTATCAGGCACAAAATATCCCACATCAAATCTGTATCTCCCAAAATTCTATGAAGTTAGAATTACCTTAACAAAATGGTCTGATGTGGGAATGACACTATATTTTGGAGAAGCTGATGAGTACCGTCCTGTCATTCATGATATCGTCGGAGTGGCAGCTGTCCTAGATTAAGGGTATTATCTGTTGTTTTCCCTAGAATGTATGGAGAAGAGGATGGCAGCAAAATAAAGAGAACTTGTTGAGTTTATTGTGACCTTTATGGGATAACCAATCAAAACAAAGTTTGAGTATACAAAACAGGCATCAATCCGCGTCTCTTCAGGCCAAGGAGAGGAGCATAGGGAAGGGGGATAGCCTTTGTGATTTTGACATGTTTATTTCTAAGAGGAAGCAGAGAAAAGTAGACGTGAAGTCGGATTTGGACTACTACTTGGAGGAAGACGGGTTGCCTAGGAGTTTGGATTTGACATTCCTTCTTGGTGGAAATCAGATGGGCATAATATCCTACCTCACAGCACATTGCTAGAGATATTTTGGTTATTCTGGTCTCAAATGCTGCATCAGAATCTCCATTTAGTGACGGCGATCATCAAATTAGTCCTCATCAAAGCAGACTTCATCCTGGTACAGTTAAGGCGCTGGCCTGCGCGCAAGATCAGTTGTTGGCTCAGTTTAGAGGTAGTAAACTTCAACTATGTCGCTTCAGTTGAGGCATTCTAAATGATATATTTTACGTCATTTATAAAAATCATTTTTTCACGTGTTGTCATTTCTATTGGATGATTCTGCCATGGACTTGCAAACTCATGGAGCCAATTTGTTTGATACGGATGAGTAATTGGTTATTTTGGGAAGTTTAACTTTCATTACACTGGAGAAGCAACAATCGCTTAATTCTGTGTTACCACATAATTAATGAGCATAGTAATTTTTCCGCCTGCGGCGTTTTGATCTTTTGGTAGCTCTGATTCTTTTGATTGGAGCTCAACATGGAAGCTACTTTTTAAACTTTTAGTTTTCTAAATTAGATCATCAGTGAGTTTAGGAGTGCTTTTGTAGTTGAATGAACGAGGAACTCGAATCTTTGGAGGAACTTCTCTTACATTTCTAAGGATGGTTTTGGTTATCTGACAGCAAGATTATTGTGCTTTAAATCGTACAACTGAAGTTGCAAAATCAGATATCAAGCAAACTTTGGAACATATTGCAGATGAATCATTAATTTGGTTATCATTCACCAAGTTTTCGATGACATTAAAGTAGACTTCCCACTTACAAGGTGACTTCTTGACATGCCGTGGAAGATCAATACAGCAGCAGCAGCAGCAATAATAATTCATATATTTCAATTGTGGACAAACTGGACTGCTAATGTAAAGTATATGAAGTGGCAAACTCAAGGAAACAAGTATTCATCCAACAATTAGAGAAAAGAATTGATTTGCATTTGGTGAGGGCCAAAAAAAGCCTCTGAATTCTACAATGTACATCATATGTGCAAAGATGAACAGGAAAAGCTTTGTTCTAAATCAAAAAATGAGAATGAATTCCTAATGTTCTAGTCTTCCCTCCTAGTTTCTTTGCTGTAATTTCTCTTCTTCAAGTAAGTAGAAAAAATCGATTCTCTATTCACACAAAAATAATCAAGTCAATAAAAGAATCCTCTGCTTAGGCACGAGGCCACGGGGCTGATGCTTTCCTTTTCAGAGGTAACAACTTCACTGCAGAGTCTTGAACACCAATATTAGGAAAAGAAGCACTGTCGCGTTCTAATGAGCCTGAATTTAGTCCTGGCACTGAAGAAGGGGACCTCAATTTCTCCAGTGTAACAGCACTAGCGCTTTGCGGAGAGATATATGACCTCGAAAATCCTGCAATCCTTGGAGACAAGTTCACATGTTCTAAAGCTCGAGCCTGCAGCTCCGGGGGATAGTCCCTTACGTAACCAATGCGAGGCCCTGCTCCTGTCGTCCATTTGCAGGATAATTGCTTTAATTGCTGCAATGACTTCAATTCTTTATGTGAGTTAACCCTTTGTACATCCAATTCTCCTGGTGTAGTTTCTACTTCTGTATATTCTACTTCGTTCTCTCCATCTTTGTCAGACAAGTTCAGTTTCGGAACGATGTAATTCGGTTCAGAAGCAAAGGGCTCTTCTGTTGTTTCATAACCATCTAGATTCTCACTCTCTAGGTCTTCAAATGATTGACGCTGTTTTGGTACTTCAAGACTGTTCAATTTCCTACCGAAGCTTTGTATGTGCCTCAGCTTGGGCAACTCTAGTTCTGAAGAATCACCACTCTCTTTGTTCAATGAATTTGTTTCTACTTCGTTCAAGGTCGAAACGTCAGTCTCTGAGGCATCCGCCTCTTGCATTAAATCCTCTTCCGATGGGTTGCTTCGTAGACAAAGACTGCTTCTCCTGCTAGGAGTCATGTCTGCCTCATCCACTGGACTCGACTGAAATGTGAATACAACAATGAGTCAGCTATTTGCTTGTTGTGAAGTATACTAAAACAAAACAAAAGATATGCGGGGCATAGCCAAGAATCTATCTCTATCAATATTACCGTTACATCAGTGAGGTCCATGTCGTTCTCTTGGAGAAAGGAGATGAAATCCTCGAAATTTTCCTTGGTGGGCCGATAATGGCCACTGTGAGGCCAAACTGCCTGCAAACAAACAGAGAACGACCATTGTTAAAGGACACTGATATGAATAATCACCAATCCAAGAACATATTGCTATCTCTTAGCCCAAAAAACTACCTTTAGTACGCCGTGTTCGACAACTAATCTCCCTGCAGCTGCTGCAGCTCCTCCAGCCAAGAAGCTGGAATGCTGGAACGAACCTTTTTTCTTTTTACCAACATACATTACTCTCGATGTGCTCAGGACGAAAATCCACTTCCCGTCCCTGGGTTCACTTGTGGTGTGGATCGGCTTGCCACTCTGCTTGTAAAAGAGCTTCCCATCTTCTATGACAACTTCATATGCCTTCCTTTCCATCTGTTAGGAATGAGAAAACTCTAAGTAAGACATTAACGTACACAACAATAGCAAAGGACATTCATGAGTGGAGTTGGAAGCCAACCGGGCCAAGGTACTTGATACATTGCTGTTGAAGCTTTGATCTGGGGCATTTCTCGAGATTTACTTCTTTGCCTTCTCCTATATCCAACCTGCAACACAAGTCAACGAAGTTCCCCTTCTGTCAGAGATCACTTGTTATGATATCAACAACGTAAAAGTGTTGCGTGGTCAGATCTAGTCCATTACCAGTAAAAGAAGGGTTGTCTGCTCTGACTATCAAGCCAATTGACGTAATAGAAGTGAAGATTATGCCCATAACGATGGCGTGGATCAATCTGTAAAATAGTTATGAGAATAAGTCAAACTGATGAAAAAAGATAGTTACTAATCACAATTTCTTGTCATGGTGAACTTACTGCTTCGAGCCAGTGTTGCAATGCAAGTTTCTGGGCCTTATTGTTCTTCGACAAACCTTTTCCAACCTGCAATATGAAATAGCTTAGTCACGTATCCAGGAAAGGCCAGAAAACACATATCAACCTGTTGGAGCTCATAGATTTACCTTGGCAGCTCTTGTTCTTGCTCTCGACCAACGTGAAATGGCCGTCTCGTGTTTCCCGTCATCGAAGAATGATACAGAGCTATGCTTGAGCTCGGCAAAATCCAAGAGTTTCCACCTGTAAGTTCCAGGAACAGCAGTATGAGTAACTAATTACATTTGCAACCGTCGACTAATAATGCATCACCATCAGCATTTAGAATTCTTACCAGCTCTGCTTAACAAGTACCGCACAATCTGCCAGCTTTCTTCTAGTGCGGAAGCTTTTGTAAACTTTCTGTAATTTCACAGCTGCCTCGTGTTCAGGATTGTTGGGGTCCAAAACAGACCATTTCTGAGCCACCCCAACAGATCCTGGGATCTGATTGTCCCCAGCATCAGATTTTCGGCTAACTGCCATGGCAGGCGCTTGCTTCTGTTCCTTCGATATTGGAGTTGGAGACTCGACTGAATTTACCATCTCCGAATCCTTCTCTTCCAAGCGAACAGCACACTCTAGCGCCATCACTCCAGGGCCCAAGGGCTTAGTTATTGTTGGCTCTGAACCTTGAATATCGAAACTGATGGAATGAGCCGGAGTCTTGACTTCATCATCTCCGAAACTTACAGATTTGATGATAAGGGATTGAACACCGTTTTCCACGTCGGCAAAGTCTGCCAATGGACAGGAAGAAGTAATTCCCATACGACGAGATACACGACAGGGTCCGAATTCCTTCTGAAAGAGACAAACCGAAATGTCAGGAAACAATGTTAGAGAACGGAAAAAGAAGAAGAAGCAGATTAACATGGTAACCGTGGAATGCATCCCTATCTAAGCCATGCTAGCAGAAATGAACCAATGCAACGTTGATGAAGAGACCGTCGAAATCAGCGTTGACCACTGATCTACATAACCGGTGCAGACAAGCTGGTGAACAAGAATGGTACATCCTAAAGAACCCGTCCATCAAACCCAGTACCGGAAAAACCACCAAAAGCGGGAAGAGACTCAGCAGGAGGACTAATTCAATCCATTCCATTCCAAAATAATCATCAGGAACCATTCGGGGCGACGGTATATCAAGAAACGCGTCGACGAGCTCGTTCCCAAGAACCCACGAAAAAAAAAAAAAAAACGAATGCGTCGGATACAGAGACCCGAACGAGCAAGAAAATCTAACAACACCCATCGCGCAGAGAATTACGGAACAGAGCAGAGATCCTGGAAAATTCACGAAACGCGACGGCAACGCAAATGCCTGGAACCTGGGGAGTACCTGAGATCGAACGGAGTCCCGCAGTTCGCGATGTGAAGTCGAGAAGAACTGGTCGTCGTCGTCGAGGAGGGAGGGAGGAGAGAGTCAAATGGTGGTGGTGGAGGGTGCCTTCAGTTTGGCTCTCGCCGTGCAAAGTTCGTGGCTTTTTCGAAGCGGAAACCGAAAAGGATACTCCTTTCGCTCGCTCGGTGCTTGGTATATATAGGGACGCTGAGTGGGAGTTGTCTTTCTTTCTACTTGGTCCTCGACCACGTGGAGTAGACCATTTGGCATTTGGGCCATCAGGGGGTGAAAATTTTTCTCCACAGAAAATTCTCTTCATCTTCTTCTTCTTCTTCTTCTTTTTCCGGTTTTATCTTGTATCGTAGGCTACCCATTTCGATGCAATTGCGGACTCTCTCTCCTTTCCACACGCCTGGCTCTTGGATTCCAAATTATTGTGAATTGAGTTTTCTAGATGCCTTGACAAATTCGGGCTCATTTCGTTCAATTTCTAAATACATTTCTGTAGATATTTCTATCCGTAAATTCTATGTTTCACTCTTTTAAATTTGGAACTCCTGAAACTTTTAGTGTATATACAATTTGATGCGTTGTGCTTTTTTTTTTCAAAAAATTTATACAATATTCTAAAATTTTCTAGGAGAAATGAAAAGGGTTCTAAAAGCATAACCAAGCAAAGGCCTCAAACATCGCGATGGCAGAAGGCTACCACGCGACTGGAGAAATGCATGTTGATGTTTTATTTCATTGATTGTTATCGATTTCCTTGAATAAGCGCATTTCCATTGCTCGAAGGAAAATTTTCAATTTTCTCCCGAAGAGAAAGATAAAAGAGTACTTTCCATGTAAACTCCCTATGATCCTATCGCGACCCATCCGACCAATTAAAACAAAGTTTCTCGATTATGGTTATTTTAGTCCATAAAATCTACATCCCAAGGACTTAGAATGTCTACTCTCGTACTATCCATTCACATTTTTCTGCTCGTGGGAGGCTTCCTCGCTTGCTTCTTGCTAATTTTCACTTTCTCATTGGAGAGACCTAGGTCTTATCTAATATTTATTGGTACAGAATAATAAAAAAACCAATTTAAATCGAGCCTTTTTCTACCACTTTCCAAAAAGCCTCTCCTGTTTTCAGTCCAAAAGTCCTAAACTTGCACGTTACGCCTGTGGAGGTTTTTTTTCCAGCTCCCGCGGAGTCATTTGCTCTTCCGAGTCAATTCAAAACTAAACGGGGGAGGGGTTGACTTGTTCCTTGAATCGCAAGTTCTTTGTTTTTTTTTAGTCGCAAGTTCGCAATGGCTTGTGTCATCCGATGCTTCGAGCTAAACTTACAAGCTTTGGCATATTATGACAGAAAAGTCAATTTATATTTGTTACGTTTGAATATATATTTCCTCAGAAATTTCTTTGCCTTTTGTTTATGTCATTTTGTTGGGGGTTTGATCGGTCGGATGACGTCATGGCACGCGTGAATCCTTCGGATAGACAATGGAGTCAGATGACTGACTGAAGCGAAATTGCGGTTTGGATATTGAAAGCTCGACGCCATGGACGATGCCATGCAACGCAGACTTAATTAGAGAACAAGCTGATTAGCACGTTTTTGATCGCACTAATCCAATTTTTAACGTTTCATATGGAAAATATTACATAACGGGTTTTGCATTGTAAAGGGTCCTTTTTTTTTTTTTTAATTTATCGAATTGGATATATCACTAGCTATGGAATATTTTTTAATCATATGTAGAGTCGGGATAAGGTACAATCGGTAAGTTTATTCCGCCATATTAGTGGTGTCATATCCAAATTACCTAAAATTAGATAGGTATCATTTGGCATGTAAAATTTAACTTGAGACGGTACATGCCTACAAAAACGCACATAAGAACAACTTGTATATATAGATAGCAATAACTTTCTTGCGTTTGTATTTGGTGAATGACTATTTTTGTCTTCAAACATAACATCAAGGAAAAGTTTTGGAGAAAAGATGGGAGTCTCGTTTGATGGACGGCCCTTGCATAATCGGAAATGTTTAGAAAGTGCCCCTCAAACACTTGCCAAGCTTTATTTAACGTGCTTTGAAGTCTTAGAATTTACTATTCGAAGTAAGTAATGTTGCTAAAATGCATAGTTCTTAATTCTTAATGTGTCTTAAAATGTGTCGTTTCCATACTGGTGCCCAAAGAATATTCACGTCTGTAAACACTACTAGTTAGGCTATACCAAGAAAATCGAGGTACCGACAACTTTACATTTTATGCAATTAGTGCTTTGTTTTTTTTGGGTCGGCATGCGAGTGTGCTGGAGTCGGTGACAAAATAACCATTCGAGGGGTTAATATGATGTTTTGTCGTCGACAAAGTCACTGTCGGTAGTCGTCCTTTCCTTCTTTTCATCTGACGGAACGAAAATAGGAAGCCTAATTTGCTTAACCAGCTTTGCTTTCACGAAACCAAAGTCCAGGTAAATGACGCGGGTTTCTCACCCACTTCCTTCTCGAGAAAGAAACCGATGATTTCCAGGAGGAAAAAAAAAGGGTTAATAATGATGGACGAAGACCGATTTAGACGAGCGGCACGGTTGGAAATTATGGGGAAGAAAGCAATGCGGTCAATCCACTTCACACCGACAGGGAATCACTCAGCGGGAGATAACAGCAACAATGACGACTAGCATGACTCTAATCAGATAAATTAATTTAATTAAATTCGATTGATTAGCTAAGTATATACGTCTTTGATAACGACCGGATGGGGTATGACGACTAGCGTGACTTCAATTCGCTACCTTGAACCGTTCTCTCTTCCTACTCCCTCTTGGTCCCGGTCAATTCAGCTGACCCAAAATATACTTCGCGCCCAAGCATCGTCCTCTAATCCAACCTCAATTTCCCAACAAATTCCCCCCAGGAAAATCGGCCCGACGACTCTTTTTTATCAGAAATTCAAACTTCTCCTAGACCTCATCGGGAATTGAACGAATTTTCTAATCATTTTGTTACTTCGAGAGTTAAAAAAATGAGAAAATGGGGAGCTTGCGTGGCCAGAACGAGCAGCCTCCGACGTGCTTAGGGCAGCAACGCTTGTAAGCAAAGTTTCGGCAGCAAAAAACAGACCCTGCCGAATCTGAAGCGAATCCGATCGCCTTGTCGCCGCCATGTGCGAACATAAACCTCGTCATGTCCATTATTGCAAGCGCAGTTCGGGGTTTAGAGCCCGAGGGATTAAAAGTCAAACCCAGTTTTTAAGGTTTAATTTAAGCATGGCGAGATCGGAGAAGGCGACGACTGACCAGACACGATACCGTCACCTCCAACTGTCCATCTCGGATCTCCATGCAAATACAAAGCCTTCTCTTCTCTCTCTCTTTTCCGCGATTAAATTACACCGTAATAATTAGTACGATGTGCCGTACGTACGAGCTGCTAGGAAGTCCAACTGGCTGGATTCCAGGTGTCAGAAGAATGCTCGGGCCACGTCGTGCTTGCCGGGAAACTCCGGTACAAGCTAAATCCCTCTTCGAAGATTTTTGTTGCCACGTCGAATTAATACGAGAATAATTCCTATTTTTTTACCCCATCTCTTCTTCTACTTCATTTTAGGTTTATAGAGATTCGGTTGTGTCCACATACAATGTTGCGATGCTGCGCATCTGTTGCGTGTGTGTGGATATATGACCAACTTGTGTGGAAATTGCCTTTTTTAGTCACTTACTAAGGTCGTGCTCGAGATTCTTTTTCACCAACGACATAGTATAACAATCATCGAGTATAGATATCTCCATTGATCGTATTTGCTTATGATTCTTTTTAAATAAACAATAAGCAATGCCCCAAATCATAATAAAAAGTCACCTTGAATTGTTAATGTTAGATTGAGAATCGTTTATGTTTACACACAGAAGATAACATACCCAACACGTAACAGTTAATTTTATCAATTACTTTGCATTCTTTAAGACGGATTGTCTTAATTTCTACACATCCTTTGAAAAAGTAATTTGGCGCTTAACTATGTCAACGGAAATGAGACATTAAATAATAATAAAAAATATCAGGGCACCTCTAATTTTGAATTTTTTCCTTTTTTCAATCTCGCGATTTTCACGCTTTGACCTTCGTTTAAGGGGGACACCCGAAACCTTATAGAACATAGAAACATCCGCACCAATCATTATTGATTATTGTTAAGGATAAAATGCATGAATCGTTCAAATTCAAAACATTATCTCATGTAGTTAATTGTAACGGACTAATTCAACATTTGCCATGTTGAGGGGGGACATCATGGATGAAGACGCATGAGGTCGTGGTCTGAAATTTCCACATCGCTATAGTTCGCCTGAAACATTTTTTTTAGTCACTTATTAAGGTCGTGTTTGAGATTCTTTTGTATCACCGACATGATATGATAATTGTCAAGTATGAATGTCTTTATTGATCGTGTGTGTTTATGATTCTTTTTTTAATAAACAATTCTGTGTTTACACACAGAAGATAACTACACGCAATGATTAATTTTATCCATCACTTTGCATTCTTTAAGACGGACCATCTTAATTTCCACGCGTTCTTTGGAAAAGCAATTTTGCACTTAACTATGTCGGCAAAAAAAAAAAGACATGAAAGATTAAAAAAACAAATGTCGAGGCGCTCTAATTCTAAATTTTTGCTCTTTTCCAATCTTGCAATTTTCATGCATTGACCTTCATTCAAGGGGAACACCTGAAATCTTATGGAACATAGAAACATTCACACCAGTCATCATTGATCATTGTTAAGGATAATAATGCATGACTTGTTTAAATTCAAAATATTTTAAATTAGTCCATTATCATCTCATATAGCTATTACTGTAACAAACTAATTCAAAATTCCAT
Organism: Eucalyptus guilfoylei; assembly: GCA_016097605.1. Taxonomy (NCBI): domain Eukaryota; kingdom Viridiplantae; phylum Streptophyta; class Magnoliopsida; order Myrtales; family Myrtaceae; genus Eucalyptus; species Eucalyptus guilfoylei. Next base: position 28,849,072 of record CM027861.1, read on the forward strand.
TTCTATCTGATGTTGTTATTGTAACAATTAACATATGAACTCTATAAATGCAAATGCTATCTTAGAGTTAATGGATAAACGAAATTCACACTCAAACTTGGAGTCTAAATCACGGTACGGAAACATTTGCCATGTCGAGGGGGGACATCATGGATGAAGACGCGTGAGGTCGTGGTCTTAAAATTTCCACATCGCCACAGTTCTTCCTCCAACTCCAACCCCAGACCGAAAGAGACAATCGAATGGAAAAAGTCGAAACACTTAGCCATGCCGGTGCCGTCGTTTGGCGGCCCAAACGAGTGTTGTCTAGGCGCACGAATTCGACCCAAAAACTTAAAAAAACCATCGATTTCAAAATCGAACTCGAGAAGGAACACGCTCGCAACTTCAGTCTCGAGCTGTCCCGATCTCCTCCCGAAGCATGTCGTAGCTGGCGAGCACCCGAGTGAACCAAAATATAATAAAGAAAAGTACTAAACAAACGAGGAAAAAGACGGAATTTGGGTCGGTCTGGATGGTTGGTTGGTTGGGAGAATGCGCTTTTACCGTGAAAGTTCCTAAAGGGGCCAGAAGGGAGAACGCGCTTAGCTAAGTGCCGACGCATTTTTGCCTTTTTTGCTCTCTACTTTCTTTAATGGCGGGCGTTGTCTTGTTGGAAAGGAGGAGGAGAGGAAGGGAAGGGAGTGGATGTATCCAACACGGACTCGACGACGGAGACGAAGAAAGTCAGCAACACAACCCACGTCAACGCTCGGACAGGGGTTGACTTTGGTTGGATTGCGTCCTGTTCACTTCCTCCCCAATCAAAATCCTCCACGTACTCACCTTGACAGTTAGATTCCAGCTTGCCTTCTCGCGGTCCCGGACCTCTCCGGCTTCCCCTCCCCCTCTTTTTTTCTTTTTGTATTTGTATTTGTTCTTTTGACTCGGTCTGTTTCGTACCTATTTGCTGTAACGCCCTTTTTTTTTTAAGTAGAGAACTACGGCCTGTCCGAGTTATAATCGAAATGAAAAGTACTTTATATATGTGAATTGATGTGTTCACACTTTCCATTTATGGAATTTTAAACGCTTCGAGTTTCTGAAAAATCAAAAGTGAGCACGCCTTGACATATTGACTAAAGGCAAACCCTTGTTGAAAATATATTTTTAAATTTAGGAAATAATAAGGTTGCTTTCCTGAGTTTTGAAAGCCAAAAGGAATATTTTGACTTCAACTTAACCGATACAGGGAAAAGTCCCAAATGGCTCTACATGTTACTATTTGCATTCGTGAATCATATCAATAGTTTGGCATCGAATAAGAGTTGAATTTTCTAGTGCTATAACAAAAAGGGGAAAGATGGTACCCGGCTTTATCGCCAAAATCCCAATAAGTTATCTCTAATTTCAAAAGTTAAGGGGGGCAAAAAAGTTAACATGTTGCACGTGATCTTAAAAGTCCATATATGTGTGTGTGTTTCAAAGATTTAGTTTGCCAAATACAAATAAAAAGAAACTTTCAAATGTTAAAAAAATAAATAAAATAATTATATAAAAATAAAAATTAATGCAATGCCCTTGATCTACTGAACAACAAGAACAATTTGGGTGAACGGAAATTGAGGGGGAGGATTTGACCTGGAAAATAAAAAAGGGTTTGGTGTCATGATTCTCAATGGCCGGCTGGAGCTACTAGACGCTTCCGGTTCCATCCTTTCTAAACCCAATTTTGATAGTGCCAATTAGTCCCAAATCTCTTTCTGATTTTTCCCTAAAACAATTCGCATGCAATCCAAATTCTACCTAACCAGATTTTCCCTGGAGGCGAATCTCAGATCTATGCTACTTAACGAATAAATAATTGTGAGAACACATTAGAATTATATAGCACCAGTTTGAACAAGGAAAGTACAAAGAAAAGCCCTATCCAGAGGGACACTTCCACGACTCCGTCCATGCAGACATTAGACACTTCCACAGATGACACGTATGCGACTAAAACAAGATTAGTGGTGGCCAAATTTGCTTCCGATGTCATCAAGGGAGTATGGAATCCCGACCGAAATTAAGGGTCTTCTGTCTATTAATATGATTTGATAAACGTTTGGTTTTGTATGGTGCAGGGAAGTTAAGCAGTCGCACGCTACGTTAGCTGACATGCACTCGCACCCAACGCCAGGAGGACCCTCCCCCCCGCCGCCCCCGGGGGAGGTCGAATGCGGTGGTGGAGTCCTCATGACTTCAAGGCCGGCCGGTTGGCCGGTTGGACAACCAGACCCTAACTCCATGTTGTCTCCCCATAGCATTTACTCCTAAGACTCGTACATGAAATTTGGAGAGCAGCGGGAGCGCGTCGGTGGGTTGTCCCCGACGTGTTACATCGATCCGCGTAGATTTTATCAAAAGCATTTTTCTTGGACGTTGGTTCACGGTACCTCACAACGTGATTTTTCAGGAAGACAAAACGCTCGCATATGATAGGAAAAGATATATTGATCGGCGTGCTCTTGAATACAAGGTTTTAGGGTAGAACCTGAAATCAAAGAATTAGATCAATGGAACCTAACTGGTGCTAAATTTCAAAGTATGCTTGGTGGGTTCCGAATTCCAAAAATTAATGAATATATTTCAATAGATAGGTTCTAGTTTCAGGTAAGTGGAACCTAGAATTTGGAATCTAAAACAAGTTTTTATATTTTTCTTGGTTCATCTTCGTAATATCCTACAGTATTCCTTGATATCCGATGATCAATGTATAATTTGAAACTACTAGTCTAAGTTTCCATTTTATGACTGAGACTTTTATTTTATTAATATTCCATATTCTTCATATGTCTAAATATCAGTGTTAGTGAATTGTAGTAGTAAGTAATGATTATTAAAAGTGATGATTCATTGCAATCATTCGATTAATAATGCATGTTAAACCTGGATAGATTTTGAAGTTGTGATGGGGTAGGTTTCAAATTTCATACAGAACTTATATGGTACTTGAGATTTTTCACCCCTACTTGCCAATCCCCCATGGGACTTTAACTTGGTTTGATAAACTATGGAATTGCAATCATGATGGAGAAACTGCAGTGTATACGAGTTCGACCGGTGCGTTGATGATCCGAATTAGACAGGGCAATCATAGATAGTCGCATAATTCTAAAGTAGGAGTCGGTGCATTTCTGTATAGAAGGACGGTGCATCTTCGTGCCTCCTTTGGATGAAGCGAGGACCGCATTGGTCGGACCAGATGGACCTTGTGTTCCCAGCAAAATGGCACAACTCACTTGACATTGACTCGTACTAGCCCAGTGCGTGCGCGCATCCTACTATTCAACCCTCTATCATGATCTGCATCACCTAATCACCGCCCATTTCTCTCACGAGTGGCCCCACCGGATGATGATGAAACAACGAATGCAGAGACCACACAAACTCAAATGTACGTAAGGGAGGGATGGATACAATGCTGCTTTTCGTCATCTGAGGAGATGGTGGTGCGACATGATGGACGTTTGCCATTTTCCACATCCAAGACGGTCGTCGCACTCAACGCGAACCCGAAGTCGTCGGACCCACGCTCTTCTGATGGGACTGGATGTGAAAATTGCTGAGTGAAAGGGGTCGGTGTATGTTTGCAAAGCTTTTCGAGCAATCAATTCGACTTTCTCGTTTGGTAGATTGCAGATGACTTGATAAAGCCTAAATTGAACTGCATTAAGCTAGTCTTAAAAAAGGTCAATGTAAGGCACCGCAATCTCAAAAGTCCTCGATTTGAAAGGTTAACTAGTGTCCGATAAGATATAGGCACCTTGAAATTCAATGATGATAAAAGTAAGATCTTTCCTATTTCACATCCTACTCTTGTACCTTACACTAGCTTGTAGATAGATCTTATAGGATTTTCAAACCGTTTTGTCATTGGTGGAGTTAGACGCATTTGTTGAATATATTGATCCTATCAAAATGAAAGCCTACTAAAAGTAAGAATTTAGAGAGAAAACATGTCTCTAGACATCAATTTCATCATATAGCATCTGAAACTGAATGAAAGAGTGCGAAAAATTAACCCCAATGCATAAACTATTCTCCTCTCACCTCGTCATCTTATCACTAGGCTTAGGACACTACATTTGTGCTGGAAAGCATTGTTTAACGTTAAAAAGATTGTTAATTAAAACCAAGACAATTCAATTAATTAAAAAACGTCTTGGATAACTACAACTGCACCCAAAAATAATGAATGCGTATCCAACCAAATCAATCTGAAATACTTTTTGTATTAATTGAGTCATGTGACCTGCCAAAAACCCAAGTCTGAACTAATCTTCGAGCATAGCCACTTTTTAAACTTCTTGATTGCTAAAAGTGCTTTATTTTAAGGTTGATTTCTTTACGTCGCCCTTGATTAGGGCTCGCATAACCAACCTACCTTGGATACATTCATTTCCTTTCAGTCTTCTCTAGTCGCAAGCTGCCCTTCATGGGAATAGTTAGCCCACTAGTCAATGAGCATAAAGTAACTGTTTGACTTGTCAGTTCGTTGGGTTCGACACTAATGTCAACGAGGCAAAAATTTGCCATTCCGAGTAATCACAATCATTGACCCCTCAAGGCAACATTACGCGTTCTATTTAAGTATATGCTCGTATGGCATGTTGGACCTCTCCTCTACCTCCTAATTGCATAATATTGGTGGGATTTCATGATACTTTTTCACCTATATGTGAGTATCTTTAAAGTTGAGCTAGTTCTTACAAGTACATCCATTGAAAAGTATTCCATATTCGCTATCTTTTTAACATAATTAGCATGTACATTTACACATGACCTGACGCTGATTAGAGAGAATCGGAAGGTTGTCTCAATCTCTAATGTTGAAAATGTTTGACCCCCCTTAAGTTGGATACACTTAGTTTCTTCGCCTCAAAAAAGGGTCTCTAAAAGAAATAAGGTTCGGGTGGTTGGGAATGGAGGATCACAAGCAGCTTCATTTGCTCCTATGAGGCACTTTTAGTGAGTTCTATAATCATAATACTATGTACACCTGTTAGAAGGTACAACGTCGATGGCGGAATGGAAAATGCAAAGACCAAACCAACTTGCGTCTGAAAGCACTAGAAAAGAATCAATGAGAGAGCAAGAAACATCGGCTTAGAAAATGAAAACCAGCAAAGATGGTTGGGTTTTCTTCCTCCTCTGTGCAAATGAACTGGACTGAGTAGGGCTTCACGTGATCCAGCGCATGTTAAACAAGAGAGGGGCTCGCGTTTGAACTTTTTGACAAAAAGACCAATTAGAATTAGCTTGAGAGGATGAGAAAGGAACACCCATCTGAGTTCAACAGTTGAAACATTAATTAGAATGATGGTTTGACCATTTAATGACCCAAGATTTAGCCAAGAGATTTGTATCCTCCCAAGAACACAGACAAAGTCAAAACTCAACACCCTAATACCTACCGAGCAAGCTGGCATCTCCGCACTAATCTACCAACCAAACCCTACCCAGTTACAAACTCAAGCTATTCAACACCATTAGCACAATGCCAATCAAACTCTTAATCCGAAAACATCGATCGTGTCGCAACTTTTTAGCAAGTTTCTAGGGGAGGTAGCTTCGCGATCTTTCGCAATCTCTCTCTAAACTATAACTCTTATCAGGAATCTGGACAACCTTGAAAAAATATGATTTATCTTCAACCACCAATATTAAGAAGATGCTGCAAAAGATTTATAATCTAACAAGATGTCCTCCCGGACCCCAACACAAATGGGTACTTTCCTGAACAAAGAAGCCGCATTTGCTGTCCTCTTAATGTCCCCAGAAAATAATGGTCTTTAATCATTGCATCCATGGAAATAGAAAATAATGGACCTGTCACGAGCAATGAACCCAGGACTAACATTTGAGATACCACGGAACACTCGGATCTGAAATGATATAGCTCAAAACATTTTCAGTAGTGCAAATCACATTACATGCATGAATCATATGGGGAATAGAATATTCCCTTGAGACGAGTTTCTATGATATAACCAGCAAGGAAGTCAGAAGTTAGCTGGCTCTGCAGATATCTATGCGATTATCGCCTGTCTAAAACATAAATTAAAGAAGCTTACAAAGACAATCATGGGATAAACTATGGACTACGTTTAAAGTCTAAGGACCTAGCAGGGTACAACATATACAAATGGGCCAGGAAAATACACAGCTGAACACCCGACTAATCCAACCCAGTATGTTAGCAATTCCTAGCAAGTTAACGAGCATGCCATTGGGCTCCAGGTTTCCATGATGTTACCTGCAAGTGCTTGGGCCTGCGTTGTACTATAAGTATAACCCAACAGCCTTGCACAGTCACAACTGAAGAGAGCGAGGTAGAAGAACATCGCAAGCCAGCAAAGTCTCGATGCAGCAGAAATCCATAACGATTTCAGATTTATTTATTTATTTGACATTTTTCGCAGCATGACCGTAACACGATCAAAAGCAAACCATCTCTTTATGTAAGGTATCTTTTTTATCTAATGGATGATCAAAACTTTATTTGGATTCCAATCCTACTAAAAGGTACACTAGAGATCATATTGTTAAAGAAAGAACATGTCTTTTTGTCTATTCCAGGCAATTGGTAAATACAGAAACGATTAATATATTCAAGCTAATTACATTTTTCAACATAATACCATAAGAGAACAAACTTTGAGACTAACATGCCGGAACAACCACAAGATGCCCATCCTTCGATACATTGGTATAACTAGTTTGATGTGATGGCCATGAATAAGGGGACAACCACCATTCTACAAGAAAATATTGGGTATCATAGTAATAACGTATCAGTAGAATACTAATTCATTCACCATGTGACATGTGTCTCTTGCAGGCCCACTTGTCAGAAAAATTTTAAAACTCTCGCGGGCCACTCTCTCTCCATTCCATGGTCTTTCTTCCTCCCTTGTCGCTCGCGATGCTCTCTTCCCTCTCTCTCTCCACTCTTCACGCTCCGCTCTCTATCTCTCTCTTATCTCACGCGACGCCACAACTCCACCCTTTGTCTAACACAAGGCTACAACACCCTACTCTAACGAGTCGAGAGAGAGAAGGGTTTGTTGGATGATTTTGCACTTCTCTTGTCTCAAAAACTAATTTAAAAAGTAAGACTTTCCTTTACACTTATAAACTAGCCACCAGTCTGTTTCATAAGAGATGTGTGATCAGCCTAACAATCTCCTCCTCACACATCAGGCCTAAATCAGAGGGCAACAACCCGTATCTTTTTTGTGTGATTGTTGGGTCTAGATTTACTAATAAACTAGGCTCTAATACTAATGTTGGGTAGCCTTGGGTCTCTCTCACCCAAAAAAACTAGCTTAAAATGTGGTACTTTCCATCACACTTATAAATTGACCATCAACCCCTTTCATAATCAATTTGAGATACCTCTAATAGGGTTTTGCAATGTGCTTAGGAGTAGTCTTTTTGCCTGGTTTGCAGGAATTTCCATCTCCGTCTACCTCTTGCTCAGCCGTGTCCATGTCAAGGAAGAAACAAACAATGCCAAGTGCCATTTGCCGAATAAAGTGGGTTCCCATGATGTGCCGTAACAGCCCAAAGATAGAACTGAAGATTCTCTACTTAATATGCATCAAATTCATTTGTTGACCTTACTGCTGTGATCATCAGTTGGACAACGTAGATGCCTCAACCAAGGTGATAGAAGCCTTAGAAGCTAGATGCACATCCGTGCAGATACCACCCAAAAAACAAAAGAAACCAACAATGGCAGTTGCTACCTGTGCAACAAAGATGGTTCACATGCTAAATGTCCCATAAATAAGAACCTAAAGGAGAGCTAGAATGTCTACACTTTATATGCTTTACCAATTCATCACTAGACGTTAGTGATATGATCATCGATTCGACAACTTAGATGCCTCAATCATCATGATGAAACCTTGCTTGAAGCCCATATGGCACTCCAAAAACCCATATTGACTGACCTAAGCAACAGATACGAGTTAATTAACAAGCAGATGTTGATATGCCTACTACCATAATCAAGGAATATATGTTAGTTTTTGATAACATCAACAAATAGATATTAGCATCAAAGGATATCAGCATTTTCTCCTGTCCCAACAGCCATGATTATACCATTCCTAATCAATTCCCCCTCCCTCCACTCCCCCGGGGGGTGGAAAAACAGACACATGCTCAAAGAAGAATGAGGTGATAACTACATTTAGGTCAGCTTCTCTGCAGAATCTTCTCTTGCGTGCATTCCTTCATAGGAGGAGTCATACCATTTCTGTACTCCACCACATCTGGGGCAGGATCTCCCGGCTCTCTAATCATTATCATCTGCACATGAATTACCTTTCAAGAAAAAGGTGCACAAATGAAGTAACAATGCCAAAACTCTTAAAAAGTGCACTTCGCCTGACCATTGTCTGCAGTTTTAATCAGAACAGTATGATCATAGGTCTTGTAAGACGCCACAATGGTTGATAGAATCATCAGAGAGGTAGACACCAGAACGTTCACCACATAAAGAGGGCAGACAGAGTAACTTGCGAGATATAAGACAAATGCAAGACAATAATTCCGATTTCACTGTGCAAAAGGTAACGATGGGTAGGAGTGATTTGTTCAAGGTGGGCCGATTCCCACTCAGGAACCAAGGAACCAGAGCAAAAGAGCCGGTCCCCAGTTTGCGGAACTAGTAACTGGCCCAATTGGTCCTGGACCACCCGTGAACCAGACCAACCAGATTCCCGTGTGGGTCCAGGAACCAGCCGTTCTACCATCATACTCTCATTTTCCTCTCTTACTCATACCGGATGTCCTTGCTTCAATTTCACTCAGTTTTTCCCTTTTATTAGTAGGAAAATTCGACACTCACATGCGAGGGCTCTTGCTTCCGCAGAGCAAAACCGAATTCTTTTTCCCTTCAATTTCGAGTATTACAACTCTAGTAAGCCGAAACAAGTTTTCATTTTTTCACAGGTGCCCTATATGATGCCAAGGATCAATGCTAAATTTATCAACCCATAGGCCCTCTTGCAGTTCTAGACAAGAAAAAATGAAAAAACACGATACAGCGACCGCTACCTCGCAGATGACAAGCCGCCGGAGCTTGTCCAAGCAAAGAGAGAGAGAGAGAGAGAGAGAGAGAGGGCGATGAGGAGTAGCAGGAGGCGTCGCTTAGCTGGGCTAGGCTGCTGTGAGGTGGGCAGGGTGACGGACGACGTTGAGAACAAATGCAGGAGTTAGACAGAGCCGAGTGGAGAGGGACTGAGGGTGGCAGGGTGTGCGACGAGCGTCGTGAGCGAGAGAGAGAGAGAGTGAGTGAAGAAAGGCAGTTTTCACTTTTAGTTTACCCGGGTGGTCCGTGTCTTGTTTCCTTGCCTTCATCTCAATGTAATCATGACCCCTGCTCCTGGAAAGTTCATTGGATTTGCAGTTTGGAACTCCACCTAAAGGCGAAGGAGGAGGGTGAAAGAGGGCTGGGGAGAACACTCTTCTGCTTCTACTTTCATTCTTCCCTGACGAAATTCTTACTTCAGTACCTCATGCTGCTCTGGTTTTAGTTCCGGCAATGAGCAACCTTCATAAAAGCTCCGGTTGCCTGTAATCTCAATCTTATGGTTAATATCTCAACCCCACAATCAACGGCTGTGATACCAAGGCTCTTCCCTCCCTCTGCCGCCGCCTTCAACTCTTCATGGAACTCTACAAAGTACTAGCTGCTTCAATTCCTGAAGAATGCAAATTCCTCGTGCATGTTGAATGCTTATCCACATCATGGATGTACTCAAGGGAACCGGATTTATACTTACTTCGCCTTCTGGGAAGTAGATTGTTGTCCCGAATAACCTTTTTCCACTACCACAGCATGTTTGATGCCATGGTTGATGCTACTTATTATTTTATGGAGGCCATGAATTTTCCTGGGATCTCTGTCAAGGTCAGCAAGATTTTATGCTCTAGATTGTACAACTGAAGTTGCGAAATGAGATATCGAGCAAACTTTGGACCGATTCACAGATGAGTCATTAGTTTGGTCAGCAACGTAGTTCTTGATGACATTATAGTAGACTTCCCCAGTTACAAGGCGACTTCTGGACACACCGTGGGAGATCTGTCGAACCTTTCAAGAATAAATGAGTTGAGTCAGTGGCCTGGAACGACAAAAATTCTCCAATGTGTACATTTGACCCGCCAAAGTTTACTTTCATGCTCCCATGATTAATAGTGATGATGATAATAATAACCATAAGCAGAGTTAGAAGAACTTGACCGGCAAATTTTATGTTTAATTTCGTGCTTCAGGAGACTATGCTGACCACAGAGGCAGCAGCAGCAGCAAAAGTAATAAAAAAAATAAATTTCAATTATGGATAAACTGGACTGCCGATGTAAAGTATTTGAAGTGGCGACCTCACGGAAAAACAAGTATCCATCTGACAGTCGGGGAAAAGAAGTGATTTGCATTTCCTGAGGGCCAAAAAACCTCTGAGTTCTGCAATGTACAATCATATGTGTGAAGATGAACAGGAAAAAAAATTTCTCCTAAGTAAAAGAATGAGAACGAATTCCTATAAGTTCTAGTCTTCCCTCCTAGTTTCTTTGCTGTAATTTCTCTTCTTCAAGTATAAAGAATCGATTCTCTACACACGCATGAAAAAAAAAAGAAACTGATAAAATATTTTTCTACTTAGGCACTAGTCCACGATGCTGATGCTTTCACTTTCAGAGGTGAGGACTTCACTGCAGAGTCTTGAACACCAATGTTAGATAAAGAAGTACTGTTGTGTTCGGATGAGCCTGAGTCTAGTCTTGGCACTGAAGAAGGCGACCTCAATTTCCTCGGTGTAACTGCACTAGCTGTTTGCGGAGAGGAATATGACCTTGAAAAACCTGCACTCCTCGGAGACAAGTTCACATGTTCTAGAGCTCGAGCCTGCACCTCCAGGGGATAGTCCCTCACATAACCAATGCGGGGCCCTGCTCCTGTCGTCCATTTGTAGGAAAATTGCATTACCTGCTGAGATGACTTTGATTCTTTATGCGAGTTAATCCTTTGTACGACCAATTCCTCTGGTGTAGTTTCTACTTCGTTCTCTCCAACTTCGTTCTCTCCATGTTCGTCAAACCAGTTAGGTTTTGGAACAATGTAATTGGGTTCAGACACAGAAGGCTCTTCCGTTGTTTCATGACCATCTAGATTCTCGCTCTCTAGGTCTTCAAATGACTGACGCTGGTTTGGTACTTCAAGACTGGTCAATTTCCTAACGAAGCTTTGTAGGTGCCTTGGCTTGGGCAACTTCAGTTCTGAAGAATCGCCACCCTCTTTGTTCAGTGGATCTGTTTCTATTTCAGTCAAGGTCGAAACATCAATCTCCGAGGCATCCGTCTTTTGCGTTAAATCCTCTTCCGATGGGTTGCTTCGTAAAGAAAGACTGCTGCTTTTCCTGCTAGGGGTCATGCCTTCCTCATCCACTGGACTCAACTGAAATGGGAAGACTCCAATGAGTCAGCTATTTGCTTGTTGTGAAGTATATTAAAACATAACTAATAAAGCCTCTCGCCATCGCCCAAAAGATCTAAGGCGTTATCCTGCCTATACAAGGATTGGCATGCGGGAACAAGGGACATCTCCTTGCACGATCTATCAATATGAGTGCCAACTCGTGTTTCTAAGTGTCAGCCAGCGGATCCCCATTAATCAAACACAAAGATATGAGCCATAGCCAAGAATCTATCTCTATCAATCTTACCATTACATCAGTGAGGTCCACATCGTTCTCTTGGAGAAAGGAGATGAAATCCTCAAAATTTTCTTTGGTGGGCTGATAATGGCCACTGTGAGGCCAGACTGCCTGCAAACAAACAGAGAACGAGTGTTGTTAGAAGAAGCTGATATGAATAATCACCAATCCAAGAATAAGCCTGAAAAATTACCTTTACTATGCCATGTTCGACAACTAATGTCCCTGCGGCTGCTGCAGCTCCTCCAGCCAAGAAGCTGGAATGCTGGAACGAACCTTTCTTTTTCTTACCGACATACATTACTCTCGACGTGCTCAGGACGAAAATCCACTTCTCGTCCCTGGGTTCACCTGTGGTGTGGATCGGCTTGCCACTCTGCCTGTGGAAGAGCATCCCATCTTCAATGACAACTTCATAGGCCTTCCTTTCCATCTGTTTGGAACAAGAAAGCTCTAAGTGAGACATTAAAATATACAACAATAGCAAAGGACGATCACGAGTGGAGTTGGAAGCCAACCGGGCCAAGGTACTTGATACATTGCTGTTGAAGCTTTGCTCTGGGGCATTTCTCGAGATTTACTTCTTTGCCTTCTCCTATATCCAACCTGCAAAGCAAGTCAAAGTTGTCCCCCTTCTGTCAGAGATTAGATGTTATGATATCAACGACATGAAAGTATCGTGTGGTCAGATCTGGTCCCTTACCAGTAAAAGAAGGGTTCTCTGCTCTGACTGTGAAGCCATTTGATATAATAAAACTGGAGATTATGCCCATAACGATGACGCGGATCAATCTGTAGAAGAGTTCAGGAGAATAAGCTAAGCTGATGAAGAAAGATAGTTACTAGTTACAATTTCTTGTCGTGGTGAACTTACTGCTTCAAGCCAGTGTCGTAATGCAAGTTTCAGAGCATTATCATTCTTCGACAAACCTTTTCCAACCTGCAATATGAAATAGCTTAGTTACATATCCAGGAAACGCCAGAAAACACATCAACCTGTTGAAGCTCATAGACTTACCTTGGCAGCTCTTGTTCTTGCTCTCGACCAACGTGAAATGGCCGTCTCCTGTTTCCTGTCATTGAAGAATGATATAGAGCTATGCTTGAGCTCAGCAAAATCCAAGAGCTGCCACCTGTAAGTTCCATGAACAGCAGTATGAGTAGCTAATTACATTCGCACCAAAGACCTATAATATATCACCATCAGCATTTAGAATGCTTACCAGCTCTGCTCAACAAGTACCGCACAATCTGCCAGCTTCCTTCTAGTGCGGAAGCTTTTGTAAACTTTCTGTAATTTCACAGCTGCCTCATGTTTAGGACTTCTGGGATCCAAAACAGACCGCTCCTGAGCCATCCCAACAGATCTTGGGATCTGATTGTTCTCATCATCAGGTTTTGGGCTAACTGATGTAGCAGGCACTTGCTTCTGTTCATTCGATATCAAAGATGGGGACTTGATTGAATTTACCATCTTCGAATCCCTCTCATCCAAGCACACGGCACACTCAAGTGCCATCACTCCAGAGCCCAAAGGTTTGGTTATTGTCGGCTCTGAAGCTTGGATATTGGAACTGATAGAACGAGCTCGAGTCTTGACTTCATCGTCTCCAAAACGTATGGATTTGACGACAAAGGATTGGACACCATTTTCCAAGTTGGCAAAGTCTGCCAATGGGCAGGAAAAAGAAAGTCCCATACGACGAATTATACAACAGGGTCCAAATTTCCTTCTGAAGGTGACAAACCAAAATGTCAAGAAACAATGTCAGAGAATAGAAAAAGCAGATTACACGGTAAACACGGTATGCATCCCTATCTAAACCGTGCTAAATAAACTGCATTCTAGTGGAAATGAACCAATGCAACATCGATGAAGAGGTCGTTAAAATCAGTGTCGACCACTGATCTATGACCGGTGCAGACAAACTGGTGAACAAAATGCTATGTCCTAAAGCACCCGTCCTTCGAACCCAGTACCAGAAAGACCACCAGAAGCAGGAAGAGACTTAGCAGGAGAACCAATTCAATCTATTCCATTCGAAATAATCATCAGGAACCATCCCAGGTGACAGCAGATCAAGAAACGCCTCGACGAACTGGTCCCAATAAACGAAAGACTCGTTCCCAAGACCGCACAGAAAAAAGGGAATGCGTTGGTTACAGAGACCCAAACAGCCAAAAATTCTAACACCACCACCCATCGCACAGAGAATTATGGGTACAGAAACAGAGAGCCTGCAAGTTTATGAAATGCAATGGCAACGCAAATGCCTGTGACATGGGAGTACCCGAGATTGAACGTGCGTGAACAGACGCAAAGATGTGGGGAGGAAGTCCCGCAGTCGCGACGTGAACTCGAGAGGAACTTGGTCGTCGTCGTCGAGAGGGATGAAGAGTCAAACGGGGAGGTCTCAGTTTGGCTATCGTCGCGCAAAGTCCTTGCCTTTTGCGAACCGCAAACAAGGAAGTCACGCATCTAGTTTTGCCGCATACGCTCGCCATATATAGGGACGCAGGGAGGGAACTCGAGTCTGTCTTTTCCTTTAGTCTCGACCACGTGGAGCAGACCATTGGGTTGTCGGCGATTGGGAGTGAACGGAAAATTTCGGTGCAATTGCATGCTCTCTTTCACACGCACGAACACGCACGAACACGCACAGGGTCTTGGATTTCAAGTTCTTCTGATTGAGTTCTCTAGATGCCTGCATAGATCGGGGACCATTTGGATTCAGTTCCTACCGTGCACGGAAGATTTTTCTATATGCATCATGTAACTATTTCTATGTATAGAATCTAAACCATGCAGTAGATGTACTTTGACTTTTTCTTAATTCGAAACCTATGAAACTTACGCAATATATGAAATTTGACATGCGTGAGTAATAATTCCATGATTTTCTGAAGTTCGTATATTATTGTAACTTTTTGCGAGAAATGGGAAGGTTAAATTTGTTGCCTTTCTAAAAGCGCAGCTAAACAAACCCGACATAGTGGCAGCAGAAGGCGGCCGCACAATTGGAGCAATGAATATAAATGCTTTAATTTCATGTAACATTGTCGATGTCCTTAGATAAGTGCCTTTCAATCACTTGAAGGGAATTTTCGATTTTTGCCCAAACAAACAAAAAAAGAAAACTACCCACTCACACATAACTGCGCTGATTGAGACTTACCCAAGACCATCGGAGGTCAAAGGTTCGAACTCCCGGAGCGGTTTCATGACTTAAGCGGGGGGGCCCCGGCTAGTGGGCTGCTGAGTCAGTCTCCCCCGAGGTACTGACGCCTTGAGACCCCGAATAATGCAAGCGAAAGGAGGCTCGGCGGATCCTCGGTCACCAAAAAACAAAAAAAGAAAACTTTTTAAAGCAAACTCACCATGGTCTATTTCGACTCAACCATCCTATAAAATAAAATAAAAAAAGTGTTTTCTTGAATATGGTTATATTAACTTTTTCGTCTATATCCCAAGACACTTGGAATATTTACGCCGGTACTACCCATTTTCATTTTTCTGCTCATGGAAGGCTTGCTCGCTTGCTTCTTGCTACTTTCCAATCTCTCATTGGAGAGACCTAGGTCGTTTGACATTTATTAATACATAGTACAAAATCGATTTAACTGAGCTCTTTCTACCATTTCCCAAAAAAAAAAAAATCCTCCTTTTTTTCCAGTCCAAAAAATCTTTAAAACTTGCGCGTCACGCCTATGGAGGATTTCTTCAACTCCCGAGGAGTCGTTTTCCCTTCCAAGTCAATTCAAAAATAAAGAAGAGAGAGAGAGAAGGAAGGAGGGAGGGGTTGACTTGTCCCGTGAATCACAAGTTCGCAATGGCTCGTGCCATCCGATGCTTCGACCTATATTTACAAGCTTTGGCATATCATAACAAAAAAGTCAATTTATATTCATGACACTTGCATATATATGTTGCATCAGAAATTGAGGGTTGAATATTCAAAGCTCAAGGCCATGGACAATTCCGTGCAATGTAGACGTAGATGGAGGAAGTGAGACCCACAAGCTGATTAGGACATATTTGATCGTACTAGTTCAGTTTTTAATGTTTCCTGTGTTGCATCAGAAATTGAGGGTTGGATATTCAAAGCTCAAGGCCATGGACAACTCCATGCAATGTAGACGTAAATGGAGGAAGTGAGACCCACAAGTTGATTAGGACATATTTGATCGCACTAGTTCAGTTTTTGATATTTCTTGTGAAAAATACGACACAAAAAGTTTTGCGCTATAAAAGGTTTTCTTTATTTATCGAACTAGATGTATATCACGAGTTGAGAATATTTTCGAATCAAGTACAAAGTCAAGACACAACATGGGTGATAAGTTTATTTCACCATAGTAGTAGCGTGATGTTCAATTGACCTAAAATTAGGTTAGTCATCATTTGGCATGTGAAAGGTAACTTGAGATGATATGTGCCCGCAAAAAACTCATATGAAAATGACTCATGTGTATGGACAAAGAGAACTTTTTGTGTTTGTATTCGGCGAATAGAACTATTTTGTTTTCGAATATGACATTGAGGAAAAGTTGAGGAGACAAAGATGGGATTTAGTTTGATAGGCTTTTTGTAATTGAAAATATCAAAAAGTGCATCCTCTAACACTTGTTTGGCTTTATATAACAATGCTTTGAAATTTTTAAATATTTAATTATTGAAGTAAGTGGACATGTAATTCTTTTGTTTCAATTGGAAAGCATCGTTTTCAGTTTTTTTGAACTTAATGAATGTCCAAATGGTAGTCGTTATCAAGATCCTTTTACAATGTTTATATCCGTGAATAATGATGGTAAGGTTATAACGAGAAAATTGAAATATCGAGAACTTTACAAATAATTCAATTAATGCTTTGGTGGGTGATGAAACAAACATTTTCTAGAAAATAAATTCCATACAAATCAACACAAATTAGTCATCCACTTCCTTCTTAATAAAGAAACTAATGATTTTGGGGAGAAAAAATATGGAAATACTTGGATTGTTTTCAAGCGGCACATATGATCATATTCACTTTTTTGTGAAAAGAGAGAAGTCTTAACAATGAATAAGAAAATTTAAACGAATTGCTTGGTCGAAAATTAAGGTCGGTCCACTTCACACCGACGGAAATCAGTCAGCAGGAGATAAGCAGCCATGATGACTCCGAGCATGACTAAAATCAACCGATTAATATAATCGATTAACCAAGTTAACGTCTTTGATTGTGACTGCATCGAAATGCCGACCAGCGCGACTTTAATCCGCCGCCCTGAACTGAACCATTTTCTTCTTTCACTGCGTCGTGCCCGTTATCGCATGTTCGGGTTTTAAAAGCCCGACAGATTAAAGTCAAACCCAGTTTTTAAGGTTTAATTTAATCATGGGGAGATCGAAGAAGAAGACGACTGACCAGACACGATCCCGTCATCTCCAACTGTCCATCTCGGATCTCCATGCAAATGTAAAGCCTCTCTCTCTCTCTCTTCTCATGATCAACTTACACTGTAATGATGAGTACGACGTGCCGTACGTACGAGCTAGGAAGTCCAACTGGCTGACTCCCACGCGTCAGAAGATCGCTCGAGACACGTCGTGCTTGCCGGGAAACTTTGGTACAACCACAAGCCAAATCCCTCTTCAAAGATTTTTGTTGCCACGTCAAACTAATGCGGGAATAATTCCTGTCTTTTTTCTTTCCCCTCTCTCCTTCTATTTCATTTTTATGGAGATTCACTTGTGTCCACATACATTGTTGTGGTGCTGCGCATTTCTTGCGTCTGCGTGTGTGGGGATAATTGATTTGTGGGTAAGCCGATTCTTTTACTCACTTATTGAGATCGTGATTGAAATTCTTTCATATCATCACTATGATATGATTGATATAAGATTTTTTAGTATAAGCCAATTATCAATTGTGAATATTCTATCAGCCGTGTTTGCTTATATTCTTTTCTAATAAGCAATTAGCAATACTCCAAACTAGTGTAGATAATCAGTTCAAATTACTCTTGTTAGATCATGAGTTGCTTATGTCTATATATACAAAGAATTGACCCAATATGAAACGGATAATTTTGTCCTATAACTTCGTACTATTTACAATCTACCATCTTCATTTCTATACGTCCATTAAGAAAGACATTTGGTATTTAACTATGTTGGCGAAAGGGAGGAAACATAAAAGATAAAAAGAAAACAATAGATCGGGGCGTCTTCTTTTGTTAAACTTTTGCTTTTTTTCCAATCGTACGATTTACATGCTATGACTTTCGCATAAGAGAAACACTAGACTCCTTATCAAGCGTGTATAAACATCCACACTGATCATCATTAATTATTTATACACATCTTCCCTTATTCGCGATTTTCTATTATCAGATTTTAGAGAGAATGTCATGAATAGAATAATACAAAGCACGAAATAGAGAATACGTAAGAAAACATTTGGGGAAAATTACTAAAAAAAAAAATCTAAATTTACAATACATGTACCAATTTGGGCATAAATATTTAAATTAATCAATTTATTCATAAATATTTATAACAATTTGTCAATATAATCTATCTGGTCAATTTTGATCGGAAATTATTGACGTGGATATTGGCTAACCTTACATGGCACGGTTAGCACTAACGTTGATAATTATTTTTTATATATTTTCACTTTTTATTTATGTTAGATATATATTTTCCTTTTTCCTTTATTTTTTTTTTTTCACTGTGCCCACACGCAGCCCTCATAGAAATCTAGGCAAGGCAACCATGCCACAGTTCGTTGTGCCATTGCGAGGCTGGCCTCACTTGAATGATCCCGACCACAGGCATGGCTACCTTCACCCTCGGCTAGCTAGGTTGGCCTCGCTTAGGTGGCTAGCGAGTGCTTCACAACCCTCATCTAGTGGCTAGCAAGCACTAGCAACTCTTGCTAGCTATTGGGGGAAAAATAAAAGAAATCGCCCATGTCAACGCTAATTATACATGTCGGATGGATGACATACATAATATTAATTTCCGGTCAAAATTGATTGAATGAACTATCTTATCAAAACATACACAATTAAAATAGTTAGATTGAAATGTTCATAATTGAATTAGTACAAACACAATACGTTGCAAAGTTTTTTGGTGATTATCTTGAAACAATTGCCATGTGTGAGGGAAAATCACGGATGAAGACGCGTGAGGTTGTGGTCCGAATTTCTACGTTGCGGTCCGAATTTCTACGTTGCAACAGTTCGTCCACCGCCCAGCCAAGAAGAGGACCAAAAGAGACATTCGAATGGAAACGCCGGAAAGTTGAAACCGTTATCCATGCTGTCCTTTGGCGGCCAAAACGAGAATTGTGTGGTACATACGATTCAAACCTAAAACAAACGCCATCGATTTCGAAAGCGAACTCGAACTCGAGAAAGGACACGCTCGCAAATTTCACTCTCGAGCCGTCACGCTCCTCCTCCTCCAGAAGCATAGAGCTGACCGGCACCCAGGTAAAGCAGAATAAATAAAATAAAATAAATAGATATAAAAATAAGATGAATATAATAAACGAGAAAAAGAGGGAACGTGGGTCGTCGTCTGGTTGGTTTGGAGAATGCGCTTTTTACTGTGAAAGTTCCGAAAGAGGCCAGAAGGAAGAAGGCGCTTTGGCTAACTGCCGACTGCCGACGCACTTTTGCGGCGAAAGTTTGGCCTTTTCCTCTCTTTCTTTAATAAAAGAAAAAGGAGAAGGAAAAGGAGGGAAAGAGAGCGCATTCAACACGAACTCGACGACAGAGAAGAAGAATTCAGCAACACAGTCCGAGTCAACGTTCGGACAGAGGTTGACATGTGTTGGATCGTGTCTTGTCCTCTCCCCCCATAAAAAACCTGCACGAAACTCGCCTTGACAGGTGGATTCTAGCTCGCCTTTTCTTGGTTCCGCAGCACCTGGGTTTCCCCGCCCCCCCTTTTTTATTTATTTATTTTTTTTGTGATCCGAGAATCACTATACCGTCGGCAATGGCGTAAACCCGAGACGGATCGGGCCCATCACCACGACTGTCAAATTGCGGTGAGTCGCGCGAATGCGACGCCTTTGGGATTCGAACTTCTCCCTTTCGTGAGAGAGAGAGCCCGAAGCCAGCTGCGCCAGCGCGAACGATGGTTCCGCCCCCTTTTTATTTGTTCTTAGGAAAAATCATAATTTATGTCCATTGTGATGCATTTAATTAAATTTTTTTTTCTTTTTATGACTCGGGAACCGCCATACAGCCGGTAGCCGACGGCATAAACCCGGAGCGAACTAAGCCCACCCACCTGACCCGGCTGCGGTTGAGTCGCACAAGCGACCGCGGGGATTTGAACCCGCTCCTTTTGCTGGGGAAGCAAAGCGCAAACCACATGACCACCAATGGGGTGGGTTTTTTGGCAAAAAAAAAAATGGGGTGGGTTTAGTTAAATTTTTTCATAACACAAGAAATCTTAAACTTATACCGGTGTAATACATATATCCCAAGATTTTTTTGTGACGTCAAAAATCCTAAATTTATATTAGTGTGACACATTTAATTCAAATTTTGAGATAAATGTGTCGTGTGAATATATATTTAGAGTTTTTGGTGCTATAAAAAATTGTAGTAAATGTGTCATGTGAGTATAAATTTGTGATTTTTTTATGCCAATATTTTTTTTAAGGTAAATGTATTATATGAGTATAAGTTTGGAATTTTTAATGTCACAATTTTTTTTTAAAATAAATGTATTACAATTGATATAATTTTGAGTTTTTGACGACTTCTTCCCTTGCTCTTCTTACTCATATTTTTCTTACCTATTTGCCGCAGCTTTTTTATGTGAATTTATGTAGAAATGAAAAGTACTTTATTTATGTGAATTTATCTATCCACGTTTACATTTCATGAATTTTAAGCGTTTCAAGTTTCTGAAAAATTAAATTGCGCTTGCCTTGAAATTTTGACTAATGATGTGTTTGTTTCATCAAGAACTTCACGATAAATATATATATTCTATGGGAATTATTCTCAATGAAAATTATTAGTTGTTGGTTGTTTGCTGGTTTGGAAAAAATATTTCTTTCTTACCAAAATGGAAAGGTATTTTTTCCTCAATTTAAGCTTGTTCGTTCTAATCCATGGAAAATGCTTTTTCCATAAGTTGATTAGCTTTCCATTATCCAAATAAAACCCTTGATTTACTGAACAACAATGACAATCTGGGTGAATGGAAATTGAGGGAGGATTTGACTAGGAAAATAAATGGGTTGGTTTCTAAATTCTACCTAACCAGATTCTCCTTCAAGGCCATTCTCAGATCTATGCCACTTATGAATAAATAATGTGAGATATATGTAACATCAATTTGAACAAGGTAAGTACAAAGAAAGCTCCATATTATCATCACTTAAGAAAACGGTAGAGGATAGAAAATGATTATGTATAGTCAGAACAGACAGTTGTCCCGTTCAGGATTAATGTTTGTTTTTGCATGGTTTGGGAAGTTAAAACAGTCACTTCACGATGAGCTGACAATGACATGCATCACACCCAACACAGGAGGGCCCGCCGCCCCTGTGGGAGGTCAAATGCGGCGGAGTCTTCATGATCATGACTTCAAGGCCGGCCGGTTTTCTGGTCAGCCGGTTGGACCACCGGACCCATCCCACGTTTCTCCACATAGCATTCCTCTTAAGACTCGTCGCCCATGGAATTTGAAAACTGCGTACGAGTGTGTGAGGGGGTTGTGCCATGCCTCACGTGTTATGTCCTAACGTGCACGTCAGGTTGAACCAGAAATTGCATTGACCCAGTCGGATCCAGTTGATTCTCAAGGAAATCGATCCAATTCTTAGTATTGAAAACTAAACCAGATTGAACCGAACTGACGGAGCTACCCCAAGTACTTCATCTTTTTAATATATTTATTCAGAAAACCCTCAATAAGATTCGCATGATGTGAGTTTCCTTGTTGAAATTTATGATTATTTTATTCTCTAATGCGATCATCTTTGATTTTCCTTGTAGAAACAATTATCTACTTCTAGGAAAGAGAAGAACAAAAAAAAAAGAAAAGAAAAGGAAAATACCGCCATTTTCAAGACCCAATGAGTTGGTTCCTAATTCCACAAATCAGGGACAGATTCTACTCGATCCAATTTCAAACCCACTCTGAAACCAATAACCTTAATGCACATTCTATCGAAAATGTTTTTATGAATTCCGCTATCTGATGCCACGTGATATAACTTTTGAGATGACAAAATGATTTGTACATAACTATCATGTAAATTGATAGGAAAAGTTATAGCAATCAATATGCTTTTGAAAATAAGAATTCACACCGACTTCGGTGAGACTAAAACATGGTTACCTAAGGAACTACAATTGTGATGGAGAAACCACCATGCATGTGAACTCGACCAGTTCATCGGTGAATCCGAATTAAATGACTTTATCATAGATATTCGCTTAATTCTAAAGTAGGAATTGGTGCATTTCTGTATAGAAGGACGGTGTTTTCTTCTTGCCTCTGGATAATCCGTGGACCACACGGGTCGGACCAGATGGATCATAAAATGGGCAACCCATTTGACCTTGTCTAACACCAAAACCAGTGTGTGCATGCAGCGCACGCTACATTCAAAGGTCGTACTCAGCGCGAACCCGGAAAGTCGTCCGACCTAGGCTCTCCTCATTGAATGGGACGTGAAAAATTGCTGCGTCAAAGGGTTTGTGTATGCATGCAGAGCCGATTTCATGCTTTAAGCCGTCAATTCGACAGTGTCATTTCAGTAGATTGTAAATGATTCATTAAAGCCTAAATCGTAACGCATTAAACTTGCTTTAGACGGTCAAATCCTTCTGAACAAAGAATCCAGACTTAACTTATTCCAAAGGGGAAAAGTAGTAAAAAAAGTCCAAAATTTATGGCATTAGTATCAATTCAGTCTTAAACATTTTAATTGAACAAATTCAGTCCTAAACCTTTTTATATTTGTATAAATTCAGTCATAAATATTTCAATTGGACTAATTCAGTCCTAAAATTTTTCACATTAGTAACAATTAAATCCATTCGGCCAAATTTGACCCGGCCGACAAATCTTGACGTGGCAATTTTTAACTATTGTTTTGTTTTTCTCAAATTTTTTATTAATTTTTTTCCTTTTTTCTTTTTCTTTTTCTTTTTCCCTTCTTCTCCAGTAGTGGCCGGTGAGCCGCCGGCATGCCTCTAGCTGCTCGCCAACCACTGGGCAAGGGCCGTGAAGCCCTCGCCGAGTGGTCAACGAGGGCTTCATGACCCTCGCCCGCTACTAGCAAGCCTCCGGCGAGGCTCACCGGCCATCGCAAGGAACCTAAGGTGAAAGAAGAGAAAAAAGAAAAGGAAAAAGAAAGAGAAAAAGAAAAAATTAATAAAAAACTCGAAAAAAAAAATCATTAAAAATTGCCATATCAATGTTGGCCAGATGCCCACTATCCATGTCAACGCTGACCAATCAAAATTGGCTAGATTGACTGAATTAATACCAATGTGAAAAGGTTTAGGATTAAATTAGTCTAATTAAAAAGTTTATGACTGAATTGATACAGATGTGAAAAAATTTAAGACTGAATTTGTCCAATTGAAAGGTTTAGAACTGAATTGATACCAATGACATAGATTTAGGACTTCTTTGGTACTTTTTCCCTATTCCAAAGCCGTGATGCACAGGTATACTGTCAGAACAAGACGTCGCGATCTCGAGGGTTCTCAATTTCAAAGAACAACTATTGTATGCTATGATATAGATGAATTTCAGATAGTAAAAGTAAGATCTCGATTTCACAGCCTACGCTTGTACTTTAAACTTTCTAGTAGATGGATCTTACACACTTTTCAAACCATTTTGTCATTGGCCAAGTAAGTTCGACGCATTCGTTGAATAGATGAATCTTGATGAAACGAAAACCTACTTAAAAGCACGACTTTGGAGAAAAGACATGTATCTCTAGACATTGAATTCATCATATAGTGTCTCAAACTGAACGAAAGAGTGAAAAATTAACCCCAGTGCGTAAACCAGTCTTCTCTCACTAATGTCATCTTGTACCTAGACTTAGGACACTACGCTTGTGCTGGAAAGCATTGTCTTATGTCGGAGAGATTGTTAATTAAAACCAAGATGAAGTCAATCAGTTAAGACAAGCCTTGGATAACTACAACTGCACCAAAAAGGACCCTGTATCCAGCCGGATCAATCTGACATGTCTTTTTTCGTAATCGAGTCATGTGATCTGCTAAAGCCTAAGTCTAGCTAATCTTCGAGTCTTCTCTCCGCATATTTTGCACATTATTGGAAGTGGAAACTCCTTTTGAAACGATCAACTTGCAATGCTCTCCATGTCTTAACTCAACTGCCCCCAAAAAGAATGTGCATCCAACCAAATCAATCCGAGATACTTTAGTCTTAATTGAGTCATGTGATTTGCTAAAAACCTAAGTCTAACTAACCTTCGAGTCTAAACACTTTTTAATCGACCAACTTGCGATGCTCTCCATGTCTTAATTTCAGTTCTTTGAGTTTGTTGGCATCGTCATCGTTTAACCTTCTTGACTGCTAAAAGGAGTTTATTTTAAGGTCGATTTCTTTGCGTGACCCTTGATTAGGGCTTGCATAACCAACCTACCTTAGATACAATAATTTAATTTCAGTCTTCTCTAGTTGCGAGCTGCCCTTCGTGGGAATATTTAGCCCACTTGTCAATGAGCATAAAGTAATTGTTCGACTTGTCAGCGTGTTGGGTTCAACGCTAATGTCAACGAGGCAAAAATCTGTCATTCCAAGTAATCCCAATCAGTAACTCCTCAAGGCAGCATTACATGTTCTAATTAAGTATATACTAGTATAGCATGTTAATATCGGTGGGATTTCATAATACTCTTTTTCAACTATATGCGTGTTGAGCTAGTTCTTGTAAGTACATCTATTGAAAAGTATTTCAAATTCGCTATTGTTTTAACATAATTGGCAAGTATGTTACACATGACATGGCAATAATTAGGGATAATCTCAAGGTGGTCTCAATCTCTAACATCGAAAATGTTTTTTCTCTGCCTTAAATTGGCTATACATAGTTTCTTTGCCTCTGAGAAGAGTCTCTAAAAGAAATGAGGGTCGGTGTCTGGGAACGGAGGATCATAAGCAGCTTCATGTGCTCCTACGATGCACGTTTAGTGAGTTCTATACTCATAAAATGATAGTATGACAGGTAATTACATAGAACGTACACCTGTCTTAGGTACATTGTCAATGGCGAAATGGAAAATGCAAAGACCAAACCGACTTGCGTCTGAAAGCACTAAAAAAGAAACGAGGAGAAAGCAAGAAACATCGGCTTAGAAAATGAAAACCAGCAAAGATGGTTGGAGTCTCTTCCTCCTCTGTGTAAATGAACTGGACTGAGTAGGGCTTCACGTGATCCAGCGCATGTTACACAGAAGAGGGGTACACGTTTGAACTTCTTGGAAAAAGGACCGATTAGAATAGCTAGAGAGGACGATACAAGAACTCCCATCTGAGTTCAACAGTTGAAACATTAATTAGAATTATCGTTTGACCATTTAATAACCCAAGATTTAGCCCAGAGACTTGTATCCTTCCAAGAACACGGACTAAGTCAATGCTTAACACCCTAATACCTACTGAGCAAGCTGGCATCACCGCACAAATCTGCCAACTAAACCCTACCCAGACTAAAGCCACTCAACACACCATCGGCACGATGCCAGTTAAACTCTTAATCTGGCAAAATCTAGTAAGTTTCTAGGGCAGGTCGCTTCGTGATATTTCACAATCTTTCTCTAAATTATAACTCTTATCAGGAATCTGGACAACCTTGAAAAATATGACTTTCTTCAACTGCCAATATTATGAAGATGCTGCAAGATTTATGATCCAACAAGATACCCTCATGGAACCCCGACACAAAAGGGTACTTTCCTGAACAAAGAAGCAGCATTCGCTGTTCTCATAATGTCCCCAGAAACAATGGTCCTAAATAATTGCATCCGTTGGACCTGTCACGAGCAATGAAGCTGAGACTACAATGGAGGTACCATGGAACCCTCGGATCTGAAATAACTCATAACATATTCAGGAGTGCAAATCATATTACATGCACGAATCCTATGGGGAATGGAATATTCAGTTGAGACATATTTCTATAATATAACCAGCAAGGAAGTCGTAATTAGCTGGCTATGCAGATATCGATACGACTATCCCCTGTCTAAAACAGAATTTAAAAAGCCTTACCAAACACTATGGACTACGTTTCCAGTCTAAGGACCTAGTAGGGTATAGCTGATACAACTGGGCCAGGAAGCTACACAGCTAAGCACCCGACTGATCCAACCCAAAATGTTAGCAATTCCTCGCAAGTTAA
Source organism: Eucalyptus guilfoylei (assembly GCA_016097605.1). Classification (NCBI taxonomy): domain Eukaryota; kingdom Viridiplantae; phylum Streptophyta; class Magnoliopsida; order Myrtales; family Myrtaceae; genus Eucalyptus; species Eucalyptus guilfoylei. The sequence continues at coordinate 28,875,242 of CM027861.1, forward strand.
CAAGCATTCCATTGGGCTCCCGCTTTTCATGATGTTACCTGCTAGTGCTAGGGCTTGCGGTGTACCATAAGTAAAACCCAGGAACAGTCACAACTGAAGAGAGCTAGCTAGAAGAACATCACTTGCCAGCAAAGTCTCAAGGCAGCAGAAATCCATGTGGATTTCAGATTTTTCTGGACATTTCTTGCAAAGTGATTTATAACAGATCAGAAGCAAAGCATCCCAATATGTAAGGTGTAAGGTATCTATTTTATCTACCTGATGGTCAAAAATTCATCTGAGTTCAAATCCTACTAAGAGGTCCACTAGAGATCGGATCGTTAAAGAAAGGACAAGAGGTTTCTTTTGTCCATTCCAGGCAACCAGAAAATAAAGATATAATTAACATATTCACATTCGTATAACTAGTCTGATGTAATGGCAATGAACAAGGGGACAGCCAACATTCTACTGGTAATGTGTTGCAGTGAACAGTCACACCTCTCAAATAACTACTTTAGACCTCACTATCTACCAAGAGAAAACAGAAATATCCAAATTAGCCCGATTCGTCAGATTCATCAGAATCACTTCTTTCAGGTTCCCCTGCATTAGTCTCAGCCTCTGGCACCTTGGGTTTTGCAGCGGGCTTAGGAGCAGTCTTCTTGCCTGGTTTGCGTGAATTTTCATCTCCATCTTCCTCTTGCTCAGCCATGTCCACATGTACGGCACCATGTCAAGGAAAAATAAAAAAAAATGGCCGGTGCCATCTGCCAAATAAAGTGGGTTCACATGCTAAATGAATGTGCCATCATAAGAGCCCAAAGAGAGAACCATAGTTCCTATACTAAATATGCATCAAATTCATTCCTTGACCTTACTACTGTGACCATCAGTTGGACGTAGTAGATGCCTCAACAAAGGTGACAGAAGCCAGATGCACATCTGTGTAGATACCACCCCAAATTTTTTTTTTAAAAAAAAAACAATGGCAGTTGCTATCTGTGCAATAAAGACGTTTCACATCCTAAATGTCCCATAAATAAGAACCTAAAAGAGAGCTCTAGAATCTCTGCATTTAATATGCATCACCAATTCATCCCTGACGTTAGTGATGGGATCGTCGATTCAACAACTTAGATGCCTCAATCAATGTGATGAAACCTTGCTTGAAGCACATGAGGCACTCCAAAAACCCATATTGACCAACCTAAGCAACAGATACGAGTTAATTAACAAGCAGATGCCAATATGCCAACTATTATATCAAGGAATAGCTATTAGTTTTTTGACAGCATCAAGAAATAGATATTAGAATCAAAGGATATCAGCATTTTCTGCTGTCCCACCAGCCATGATGTTCAACACATCCTTTTCAACACGCTGCACAAGCTCAGGCTGCAGCAAGTAAATAAGATGAGGTGATTATATATCCAGAAACTACACCTGATATTGCCTTCAACACACATCAACCACTTACTTTAACTTAGATTTATCAGTATGTCTACGAATCCATGTCAGACAACACTTCTATTTCAGTGATGATGCTGTAAATCTACTAAACTTATATCCTTAACTTTTTAGCAGACGTTTTATGGTTTACAATGCAATTCATCACAAGATAGCAGAGAATATATCTAGCCTACCATTCCTAATAAAATTCTTCCTCCCTAAGGGGTCAGAAAAACGGACACATGCTCAAAGAAGAATGAGGCGATAATTACATTTAGGTCAGGTTCTCTGCGGAATCTTCTCTTGCGTGCATCCCTCATAGGAGGAGTCAGACCATGTCTGTACTCCACCACATCTGGGGCAGGATCTCCCGGTTCTCTGACCATTATCATCTGTACGTGAGTCACCTTTTAAGAAAAAGGAGCACAGATGAAGTAACAGTGCTGAAACTCTTAAAAAGTGCTCTTCACCTGACCAATGTCAGCAGTTTTGATTAGATTAGTATCATCATAGGTCTTGTAAGACTCTACGACAGTTGGTAGATCCATGAGAGAGGCAGTGAAACGGTCATTTCCAATGACAAAAGTTCCAGTCCTCCCATCCTCTGTCAAGAGAAGGAACAAAAAAAGTAAATTTGAAACCAAAATATGCTAAGCCCTCATGGGATGTAAAAACCGACCCTGCCCCGAGCTCACACAATATGATAGGATGAGAATGACTATGTAGAACAAGCAGCGCCTAACTAGAAAAGGTATAACCACTAGTATTCCCATTATATCAATACGATGAAACATCCATCCAGATCCAGCCAAACATCCAAGAAAGGAGAGAATCTCCATTTGGAATGTCAGGATCCACAGATAGAATGTGCCTTCCTTTCAAGAAGAGTAAATCCTCAATAAGCTTAAGAGCCTTGCCAGATAGTCAATGATAACAACTACACATCTTGTCTATTCTGGGGTGCTTAATTTGTCATAAATTCTTGTAGTTCTTTTAATAGACACAGATGGTATGGGTTTCGTACCAGAGAAAGATAAATCTAACTCCTTGTCATCAGAAGAAGATGCATCTTCATTCAATAGTCGTTCTATTCGCTCGGCAACAGAAGGCGGAACCCGGAGAATGAACTGTTCCTCCATGCCTAAACACACCAAAAAAGGGCAGCAAATTAATCCAAATCTGAAAAAGCAGATAAGCAAAAGTTCCAAGAACTACTCCAATCCAGCATAGCTCCACTCCAGTCATCGACACCAAAGGGAATATTCACAAAAGAAGCAAGAAAGCAAGAGAAATAAGGTAAAGGTTGCTTATTAAGAAAGTCAATGCAACAAGTCCGATTACATAGTATTAACCAAGAAGTCATATCAAAGGGAAGGTGAATGTTGATAGCATTAGGAATCAATGATCTAAAGATTATGTATGTTCAAGGTACTAGATACCGATCCGCAATAAGGCCACAGTAGAAGAACTCCGGTCAGTGTTCATTTAACAGCAAGACCTGGTAGTTTCGATGGCACTCAAGCATCACTTCCAAATTCACAATTTTTCCTAATTTCCGGAGCCAGGTCTCAATTGGGTATAACTTTTCGACCAATAATTTCGGGTGATTCGCGTAGCTTACAGAGTAGTCAGTCTTCACTGCGTTTCTAACCGAACAATAAGACAAACGGTTGGTGTGCAAATCCAGAGAGCTGGTCAAGCAGAACACGAAATCGCCCCCCGCAGATCACACAGGCACAAACACCGAATCCACCCGACGCGATGAAACAAGACCGCGCGACTAGAGAAGCACGGCGACACGATCATCGGCGCAGTACGAGCTCACCTGTAACGGTGCCTCCGCGAGTGCACGGATCTCGGACAGAAGGAATGCCCACGCGTCCTTCTTCCTGCTTCTTCTTCTTCCTTCTCGAGGGGACGAAGGGGTCGATCGGAATCCGGCGCGACCTCGCCTCAGGGAGTGGAATCGAGCGCTCGCGGGTGTGCTCGGTTCTTCCTTTTACTGTGGCCAGAGCATGTCTCCGATCAAATTACGATTTCGCCCCCGGACATCCCCGCCTTTTTATACGTCGAGAGAGGATGGCTCGTTATCCGTATCAAGCGGGCCGGGCTGGGCCGGGCCATTCGAGCCTCAGTCGATCGAAGCCCAAAAGACCGGACCAAAGCCCGGTGACCCGGCCCGAGACTATCATCTCTCGGCTCTTCGCATTTCCACCAGAGGCCATCTCCGTTTGCTCTCTCGTGAGGCCCGCTTCGGGCCTCTTATGTGCACTTTGAAACCTAGAAGAGCAGCTCCAAGTAGATTTGTCAAATAGGTGGGTTAAGTTGGATTTAAGTGAGTTGAAAATGAGTCCGATATGTTCGATCCATATTGACTTGTTTTTGCGCAATACAATTTAACTAACACACAATTGATCAAATCTAGGCTCTTCCCCTTTAAATTGGGAAAATAGCATACCTAAAAAAAAATGTCCCTTCTCTTTTTCGTAAATGTCACTTCAATGCTTCACATTGGGTTGAAGCAATAAAGCAACTTTCTTATAGGTGCAGTCATGTCTAATTATTACTCTTGCTGTCACTTCTCCAAACACGGCCGGGCCAAAGTGCCAACATCATCTGTGAACTTTTCCCAGTTCAAATCATACGATCGAAATCTATCTTCAATCAGTTGGAGCAAATAGAGCTGTTATCCTCGTCCTCGTGCAGTTGGTGACCTCCGTTTTCGAAAATTCTTAATCAAATCTTCATTGGTTCGGTACAATCCGTTTGACAACCTTTATTTCCGATTCAATCCAATCCAGACCGAGCTCCAATCGCTATGATTCGACTAGATCTCCAGTCCGGTTTCCACTGAAGTGGGAAGGAGAAAAGGGGTCAAGGTCTTATAAGTGCGAAAGGGGGCGGATGGGATGTGAATGGCTTGTAATCCACTAACTCGATCCCCTCTCAAAGAGGATTCTTTACATTTTGCCGGCCCTCTGAGGAAAAGAGGCCAAAAAGGTCGCTCCTTTTGACGTCTTGACGGGGATTTCGTGCTGACACACACCCCCGCCCTTTCCCTTGACCGTTTGTTAGCTTTACAGCCGAGCATTCCTTAGTTTATGGTATCGATTCGCCCCGGTGCCCACGCAGCACCAGAATTTTAACTTTATTCCAACTTCCAGAAGAGACGGACTAACTTGAAATGTACGGTGATTACGACTCAAATTCAATATCACTACCACATCTGCGACACTATCGTGGTAATGTTCGGGCAATCGTCTTTGCCAGTCGCCCATTTTCATCCCTTTATTTGTAAGAATGGTGGATTCTGATCCTGTACTTTAAATGTCATTATTATATCCGTCATGTGAAATTTGAGCGGGTTTGGAAAATCTAGGTGGGATACGGTTCTCAATGTGCATCTCATTCGTCAATGAATGAAACTCCACCTACCGCTTATTTCCACCCTCGTAATTATAATTTAATGCATATGACATGCTTGTCATTTTGACCGAGGGGTAAAGGAACGAATTTCACGCTGTCCAACCTTTTTGCACTGTGCATGTGCATTTCGGTGCACTGGGCTTTTGTGGCCTACGCGGTAAACATCGTTGCAGAATTGTCTCTATGTTTTTAATTTTTTTTTTATTTTCTAATTATGTTAGTGGGTGTTACTAATACTGATTTGCATAAATTGCGGTCAAGAAAGTAATGAGATAGAGGAACTTCATCTTGTCGCGCACGTTAGCATTCCATTTTTACCATATGTTTGAACCCCTGACCAGACGCTAAGTTGCATCAATGAATTACAAATATTATGCCTCAAAAAAAAAAAAGAATTACAATTATTAGGACCCCTAATGGCGTCTACTTGCACATGCCAAGCGCTCGGAAAACTTTTCTGCCTGGTGCATTACAGCCACTTCTGCAAATTAGGACTCGATCCTAAAACATCAAGACCCTCGAGTCGCAAAAGAACATATTTCAATCAATCATAAAACTTCTGAAACATATGTGAAGTACGACACCTTGTGTAGGGTGTCCCAAAATGTACCGAGGTACCATGTGTATAGGACAGTGGATTGATTTTTGGAGATATACTAGAATCTCCCATTACAAGACATATTTAATCAACTGCCCTTCCCTCTCGACCAAAACAAAACCTCCCTTCCCATTTTGAAGTCTTTCTTTTTCCCTTTCAACTCGAAAATGTCGATAAATTTCAACTTATCACATAGTCTATTACCTTGACAGGCAAAACCAGAACCGAATCGAGGTTAATGGATGAACGATTGTGGTTTGTATAAACCATGCACCAAAGTCCTCTTAAAGAATTCCTGACGACAATGACTTACCTAATAAATGGTGGATGTCAAATTCAGACGACACTACATCTCCCCCCTATATAAATTATGACTTTCAAAGCTTCACCAGATAGAACTGACATCACCCTGTAAAGAAGAAAGACCAGTTTCAAAAACATCCCGAGACCGAAGAGATCTCCTGCAAAAGAACATGTTTTTTTTTTTAATCCTAGGAATAAAATAAAGCGCGGCGAGGGAGTAAAGTTCCCTACTTTCCCTCACTGATGGTGCCTTAATTACAGCTGAGAGCCGTTTCCGTACCCCTTCGACTCCTTTGGACCGAGGAGCTAGTAATTAAAGACTTGTCTTGGAGGGAGAAATTCCAAACGCCCACGCATTGCATCCCTCGAATCTCCCTCCTGTACAAGAATACTGTATTGGACGGCGATACTTCCAACGAAGCTCGAACCCAGCAGAACGTTTGAGAAAAAGATACTGCACAAAAGACAAAGCCATAGTGAACCGGTTCTGGTCGGCCCTGCGTTGCTGGGAGCAGAGAGAAGCTGCCATTACAGGTCTCTATCATCTCTCTGAGCTTCCGGGATCTATTTTATTTTGAATTTAATGCGTACCCATTTCAAATCTTTGTCACTGGGTTTTGTAAAGCTCGTATTTTTAGTTTAAAAAAAGAAAAGGCCACTTTATGCTGTAGAAAAGAGACTGGCTTGTGGGGTATAGTCCGGAGGAGCGTTTTTCTCAGATGGGTTTTCTGTAGTGGGAATAGAGTGATGTTTTTTTTCCACAGGCCATTTAGGTTTAGACTAGCAGAGTGTTGTCTGGAGTCTTCTGGTCTTCAGCTTCGGCAGTCAGTGCTGCGTTCTCAGGAAAGGGTGGGAAGTTGATGAAATCTTTGGTAGGTTCTGCTCGAGATTTAACACTCGGGGTTCGGACATTTTGGGAGAGAGATATCCATGTGCGATTTTCTTCTTTTGAGCTGGTTTTGTGCGCAAGAGACTGAGTAAGTTGTCTTGTTTTCCCTCTTGATTTCTCAATGTCTGTATCTTTGGGGCCTCTCAATCTGTCAGCTTTCGGCATCTATGTCTCTCCCGTGCTTAGTTTCTTCGTCTGCTGTATTCTCGTTGTCCTGCTTTGGGAGGTTTCGCTAGAATGGTCTGTAGATCGCGACTCTCACCTGAGCTGGTCGCTGATTCTTGTAAAACTATGCTTATGCAACAAACGAGAAGTTACTTTGATGCCTTATTATGGCATTTGACGTATTAGAGATCCCAACGAAGAGCTTGTTCGGCTTGCCCTTCCTAGTGCTGGCACTATGCTCGGTCATTTCTAAGCTTAGCTGCATTACAGCTGGACAATATGTTTCTGGGCTGTTTGATTTTGGTGGTGTCAGATACAGTCATGGACCTCAAAATTTCTCGCCCTTTGCGGCATACTTTGTGAATCTTGTGGTTGAACACTATGTTTTTTCCGAAGAAGGGATTCCTAATACACTATAGAGTCAGAATAATCAGTGACTGCAAAGTTGAATTAAAGTAGGTTAGTTACACCTACAAGAAGGGGCAAAAGAAAAGGAAACGGGAGGGATTGGAAATCTTCGTTACTTGCATCTCTAGACTGTAGTGAGGTTATCAACTGAACTAGAAGTTATAATGAACTGCAACTTTGGTCCCTAATTCCATTTCATGAGGTCTTCCAGTTCCAATTTCTAAACCATATATGGCAAAGTATTACTTTTGTCTACTATTTGGCAACATTGGATAATATTCGTACCATATGCGCTTCAGAGTTAGTTCATTTTATTGGTTTAAAGCAGGCTGCTATTCCAGATAATTTAGCTCAATAATCCTAGCAGGTCATCTTGGAATGATTTATCTCAAGGCACTGAAGCTCTGAAAGGAGACATTTAAGATTTGGCACATTCTCTCTCTTTTTCTTTTGGAATTTTAGAGAGATATTTCAGGTTGGTAGCTGCAAATGCAATTAATGATGGGAAAGGAAAAGGAAGATTCTCATAATGCAATCATAATAAGAAATTTTATCAAAGGCTTTTTGGTGCTTGGAGATTGGTTAATTTTGTAGATATAATGTACCTAATGAAGGTCTATTGGTTTCCTTATTGTTTTGAAGTAGGTTGTCAGTTTACTCAATGGTGCAAAATAAACTTTGTGGACCTGGATAGGTGAAATAAACTTCTTAGCCATTGGGGCACAAGCGGATTGTGTTACTATAAACCAAGACTTCATGATCAATGCTATTTAGATGGAGGTGTTAGAATATTTAAATATTAAACCACACTTTCATCTAATAACTTTTCAGGACAATTGGTTGTGGTCTCACAAAATCTTTCATGGTATTAGAGGAAAAGGTCCTGATTGTTAGAACACTTAAATATTAATTCACGCATTCATTTATCAGTTTAAGCTTTTAGAGAAATTGGCAATCCCACAAAACATTTGGTTGAAATAGATGAGCTGGTTGTCTATCATACAGCTCTTTTGGGGGTTTTACACTCGTTTTGCTAGAAGTAGGACATGACATGGCATTTTTTTTTATCATTTATGCCTTCTGTCCTTGGCTTCATTTCCATGTAATCTTGACCCCTGCTTGAAATATGAATGCAGTCTCTAACCATGCCTTGTGGAAAATTCAATGCATTTGCAGTTTAAGCTCCATCTAAAGGCGACAAAAGAGAGTGGGAGGTTTTGTACTCCATTTTCTGGAGATGATGGGTGAAAGAGGGCTGGGGAGAATTCTTCTGCTTCTACTTCCATTCTTGCCTATTGCCTTGGGTAATTCAGAAACCCTCCTGGGTTCCTTTTTAGTCCTACTAGCTCTGATTTCTCTGCTGAATCTTTTTCTGCATTTAGTGCCTGTGAAGCATCCTGCTTCAATGGTTTATCTGGTCCTGGGGAAACAAGCTAATCCAATCAGTGGCAATTTTTGCATGGTTATACATCCTAGTTGTGACTTATGAGCTTGTCATACAGTGTTAAGTTTTTACAATCGCATTGCATACATAAGGTTTCATTGGCTTGATATTGCTTGAGAGTGTTATCAGTGGGTATAGATTTCCTTTGAAGCCAATGATGGTGATGGGGAACTTTTTGGATGGTTATACTTCCTGGTTGTGACTTATGAGCAGACTTATACATTGTTAAGGTTTATATAATAGGATTGCATACCTAAGGTTTCATTGGCTTGATATTGCTTGAGAGTGTAATCAGTGGGTATAGATTCCTGTTGAAGCTGATGATAGTGGCACTGTCCCTGATGAAAAAGATGTTTTGTCATAGATGGTCATGATTTCTATGCCCCTATTCAATTATGCTTTTTTTTCTTTTTCTTTTCCCATATGTATGGTAGGAAATGGGTAAGCTCTCGACTTGAATAATTTAATGTTCACTATGGATTAAACAAGTCTACTGACCTTATCAATTGGAATCTGGGGTAATCTGCGAATTCATGCGATTATATGCTTGACAATTTGCTGAGCCCCTTCACTCTCTATGATTTGCTATCTCTCATTCATTCAACTTTACTTGACATCACAAGCACATGAAGTCAGCAGGCTGCATTTTCTTCTATTCCTGAATAATATCTTGAACTGATACATCAGGTGCCTTCGTGGGAATAAACTTTGGTACCGATGTTACTAACCTGCCAGAAGCTTCAGATATAGTAGCAGTCTTAAAATCCAATGGGATAACTCATGTGCGACTTTACAATGCTGATGCTCACATGTTAAAAGCCCTTGCTAACAGCGGGATCAACGTCATGGTTGGTGTCACAAACGAGGAAGTTTTAGGGATTGGGGAATATCCAGCAACAGCGGCGGCTTGGATTAACAAAAATGTTGCCGCTTACCTGCCTGCAACCAATATAACTGCAATTGCAGTTGGCAGTGAAGTTCTTACTGCAATACCTCATGCAGCTCCGGTTTTAGTTCCAGCAATGAATAACCTTCATAAAGCTTTGGTTGCCTCTAATCTCAATTTTGTTGTTAAGGTCTCGACCCCACAATCAATGGATGTAATACCGAAGCCCTTCCCTCCCTCCGCCGCAGCCTTCAACTCTTCATGGAACTCTACACTTTACCAGCTGCTTCAATTCCTGAAGAACACAAATTCCTCATACATGTTAAATGCTTATCCATATTATGGATATACTCAAGGGAATGGGATTTTCCCACTCGATTATGCTCTTTTTCGGTCACTTCCTTCGGTGAAGCAGATCGTTGACCCGAATACCCTTTTTCACTACAACAGCATGTTTGATGCCATGGTTGATGCTACTTATTATTCTATCGAGGCTATGAATTTTTCGGGGATCCCTGTTATGGTGACAGAAACCGGCTGGCCTTGGTTTGGTGGATCAAATGAACCTGATGCGACGGCAGAAAATGCCCAAACCTTCAATAACAACTTGATCAAGCGGGTGCTTAATGGCTCAGGTCCACCTAGCCAGTCAGATGTGCCAATCAACGCATATATCTATGAGTTATTTAACGAGGATAAGAGACCAGGACCCGTGTCGGAGAAAAATTGGGGCGTGTTTTTCACCAATGGGACTTCTGTGTATCCTCTCAGCTTGGGCACATCTGGCCGAATCACGGGGAACTCTTCCGGGATCTTCTGTGTAGCGAAGCAGGATGCAGATTCCGACAAGTTGCAAGACGGGCTAAACTGGGCTTGTGGTCAAGGTCATGCTAATTGCGCGGCTATTCAGGAAGGACAGCCGTGTTACTCACCCAATACTGTGGCAAACCATGCTTCATATGCCTACAATGACTATTATCAGAAGATGCAGGGAGTTGGTGGGACGTGCGATTTTCAGGGCACAGCTATGACAACTACGGTTGATCCCAGTGAGTTTCCTTCTTTTTTTTAATGTTCTTTTCTGCAAAGGACAAATGGGATTCTGCATACAAACTGTCTATCTTCCCCTTTTTTATGAGGTGCACACGTGTTTTATGGAGGGAGAGGGTTGCAGATGGGCGGTGAATCGTCACGTCAGTTATCTTAAAAGAAAATGACATGTGGATGTGTTTTCTTTTCCTCATCAAGAAGTTGCATCGCAGTTTTAAGCAAATGTCATTAGGATTGATTCGTAGACCACATTCCTAAAGCTTTGGGTAGTTTATGAGCTCTAAATATCCTGCTTTGCTAATATTGGCACATAAAAAGGGCTGAATATGCATCTCCTTCCTCTAATACTTTGAGAGGAAACTTTCCTCTCATATTTTTCTTCGACTGATTCTTTCGGTTGCTGACTTGCTGTGATGTAAATGCAGGTTACGGATCGTGTAAATTCACTGGCAGGTTAGAGATTTTTAGTATATCTTTGAAAGATCTGCTCTGCTGCCGTCATTATATACTTACTCATTTGATGTTGCGTTTGTTCTGAACGTGTTCCTTATGTGTCTGCTTTAAACAGTTCAAACTCGAGCTCCACTGTGACTACCCCGGTCGCATCTGCACCTTTCAGTCCTATAGGAGGAGGTTCGCCAACTTCAGCTGTGCTAGCCTCCAAACTAAAATATGTGATTTGCACAATCTCCGTTGTTCTGACGTTGCTTTGAGGAAGGGGTGGGCGTGTATTCAGCTAGAGCAGTCGATGGCGGGTTGCCGGTAGATCTTGGCTGCGATGAAATTGGTGGGAGATTCTTGAGCTTAGTGAGGATTCTTGTTCATCCATCCCTTCTCATTTTTTTTTTGAATGTGCTTTAGAGATCCTTGCGTTCAGTTCCTCTTGGTCTGTTTTATGTCATTGTAACATTTGATTCTAGAATCTGTGGATAGAGCATTGATTCTTTGGAGGGGGGGAGATGAGAATGGACCGATGCGACCGGGATCCCCTTGCTTCCTTGCAATTTCCCTAAAAATCAGCCACCAAATTATGGTAGAGAAGTAAGATGGTGTCCTTCAAATTCATCATAAGGACATGCTAACCATCTAGTGTTGCAAAATGCATGATTCGATCTTTACCCGAACAAATTTTGTCGCCATTGATGTGGATAATTAGTCTAATTGTAAAAAGCACGGCTATCGATGTTGACGGCGACAGAGGTGGCTTGCGCGGAATATAGCAAGACGTGTGCATTGTGCACCAAGTATGATCCAATTCAAAGGAACACTCAAAACATCATTCAAGTTGTTGAAATATTCGAGTAAACATTTCATCATACACATGAAAATTATCATGTATTAGCCAACCAAGATCAAAACCATTTCAAAAAGAGTAGTTAATGGGGTTTGATCGCAAATTTTTCCGAGCTTCATCGTGACCTTTTTAAGTAGAGACATTTAGCCGATAAATTCATTTTGCGCACATGAACATAATTTGCCAAATGTCTAGATGGAACATCATATTGCATCGTAATAGACTTCTTTTTCTCTCTTAGAAATGATTGATTGAAAATTTAGCATTAGCTTCCAATTAAACTAATTTACAATGAAAACCACACGAATTTAGCACTAGCATTTCCAGATTAAAAAAAAAAAAATCCATTTGGAGTCGGTTTCAAATCAGAACCGGGTCAAGGCTCAAGTTGAGTTCTGAGAATGACAATCGAGCCGATCCGGCCTATAATCCCGGCTCTAACGCGGCTCGGCGCGCAGAGAGCCGGACCGTGAAGAAGGAAAGCAGGGGTGAAGCAAAGAACCCTCGGCTTCGGCTGCTGCGAGCTCGCGCGTACCTGGGAAGATGAAGAGCTCCGGGATGATAGGGCCGTCGTCGGCGACGGCGTGGGCGTCGACGACCTCGGTGTCGTCGTCGGGGAAGAGGATACAGCGGGAGATGACGGAGCTGAACCTAGACCCGCCTCCCTATTGCTCCGCCGGCCCCATGGGCGACAACCTCTACCACTGGGTCTCCACCATCATGGGCCCTCCAGGTTCATCTCTCCCTCTCGCTCTCTCTCTCTCTCTCTCTCTCTCTCTCTATCGGTCCTGAAGCACCTAGGGTTTCCGTCCGGGAGCTACGGTTCTTGTTTGGACGCTAATTGTGTCTCTTCCTTGATCTGTAAAGCTCAGTTTTTTAACTGGTAAACCGGGGCGTTTCGTGGACAAGCAGTGATTCCTCGAATGTGGCGATTCTGGGTTGTCTGTCGCTGAATCTGATGTTTCCTTAATGTTGGTTGATGAATTCAGATCATAACTTTGCCTCGTTTTTTTTTTCCTTTTGTCTGCAAAATTGTCCGGGGTTTCTTCCGCTATTGCAGCATTGCTGCCCGTCTTGCTTGACCGGTCTGCGGTGATATGTCTTCGATGAACAGCATTTGTCATCTTGATTGATTGGTATTCATGGGATCCTGCTGTTGGTTTCCTTAGTGATCTGTTCTGTCCCTTTCTTCTCTAGTTTTGATGAGTCGATTGGTATGCAAGGTTCTTGGTTTTCTGTAGTGACATGACGAGCATGCTCGCGTGGATGTTTCTAGGTACACCGTATGGAGGCGGGATATTTTTCCTCGACATAACTTTTCCGAGTGATTATCCATTCAAGCCTCCAAAGGTTTGTCGCTTTTGTTGATTGTCTCCTTAAGTTTGTCAATGGGATTTCAATGGTTGGAGTAGTTTGCATGTATGTCTATTTAAGTCACGTCAGTTCACAGGTCACATTCAAGACTCGAATTTACCATTGCAATGTTGATTCGTCCGGCAATCTTGGATTGGACATCTTGAAGGATGGTTGGAGCCCGGCACTTACGATTTCTAAAGTTCTTCTTGCCATTCGATCGATCTTCACGAATCCCGATCCCGGTATGCTTCTATGATTGCATTTGTTTGACTCACTATATCTTCAATAATTCTTACCTGCTAGGGAAGAGTGAACTCCTTAATTGGTCACGGAATAGAAACAGATATATGGTTCTCGCATGTCACTTTTATGTTGCAAGCAAGAAACTCAGGGTGGGGCGGAAGGAATTTTTCTAGGAGAACCATCACTCAGATTCTTTTTCAAAGTAGTGCATCCTCTAAATGAAAATGCATCACGCCTCATTCAAATGCTCTCTTGTTTCAGATAATCTACTGGTTCCTGGCATTGCCCACCTGTACATGGTGGACCGCCCTAAACATGATCAACTGGCTGCTGAATGGACACTGCGATTCGCGAAGTGATGAACTTCATTAGATGGAAAGAGCAGAGTACCTTGGTGTGGAACTCTTACCACAGAAGATGACAGGGTTGGCAATATGGCACGACCTAAAAAACCAACTTGATTTTGAGACTTGTAGAGATGAATATGATGCATGCCTCCTGCTCCAGCATCACGCCTTTTTCAGGTGGATTCGCGTACAGTGGCAACATGTAAAATGAGCTTGTTTACTTTAGTTTTGGTGAACTGATGTTACCGGTGAGTTAGCCTTCGGAAAATGCGGCGTTAAAATCTCAGCTGAATGATCTCTGTGAATGGAAAAATAGCCGGTGGATGACGATGAAAAAGAATCGATCGTAAGCAAATAGAACTGTAACTTTATGTGCGTGTCAATCAACTTGGCAATTCGACCAAAAAAAAAAAAAATCAACTTGGCAATTGTACCTCTCCATGTTCATTGGTCTTTTCTTTTCGGGCTTTACCTTATGTACTCTGCTCTGGTATCAAATATAATCGTGGCAGGAATTGAATAGGTATTGTATGGCTGTTGAAAGTAGCCCTTCTTTCATCATCACAAGCGATGTCCAGGCACATCCCGGCACCATGTACCTGGTCACACTAGTAACGAAAGAGAAAATCTATTTTTAGCGATTTAGAGAGTGCATATGACAAAATTTATGAAATATAAATCAATTTCTATTTTTCGAAGAAGTTTTTGAAAAAAAACGCATATGATAATGACTCAAAATTTCTAATTCTGGAATAAAATTCGTTTGATAACAAAATAAAATTTTTATTTTAGGAGAATAGCGACAGGCGATTGGTGTCTAGCGGCCAGCTTCCAACAATCGGCAACTGGTGGCGGGCAAGCGAGCGGTCGGCGTTGAGCATCCGATGTGCGGTCGATCGTCATCCAACAATTGGCGGCAGGTGGCCAATGTCTGGCAACCAACGGCGGGTGGGGAGGCAACGTTTGGCGTCAGGTGGCGATCGTCCGACAGTTAGCGTCCGACTTCCAACAATCGGCATCTGGCAACCGATGGCCGATAGTCAACGTCCATGTGGCAAGTGGCGTATGGTTGACGTCGAAGCAATAAGTAAGTGACAAATGGTAATGAGAATGAACAATGAAAAGAGTTTTAATTTCTCATATTTGTTCAAGAAATAGAAAAAATAAAAATTTCAGCTTTTGATTTCTGCTCCAAATTTATTTCTGGAATAGAAATCTGTTTAAATAAATAAATAAATGAAATTGCATTACTAAATGAATTTTTATTCTAAGAATAAAAAAAATAAAGAAATAAACAAACATAAATTTTGTTATGTGCGGCCTTAGCAGCCCCATCTTCACTTTCTTAACCTATGATTTTATAGCATGTTGGTTCTCTGCACAGATGTAGTACCTATCGTCCCGTGTACCGGCACACAAGTCGTGTTTCTGATCAATTGCAATTGTGGAAGGATTACAATTTCAAACATGGCTCTGAGTCGGGATCAAGGATCTAAGCATCGATGCAACCCTACCCTTTATAGCGAAAAGGCTGTCAACTTAACCACAGGTAGTTATTCCAAAATGAACCCAAAATATAACTCGGCTTATCAGGTCCAAGTTTCCAGAAGGAAATGCAGGTATCCATTTTCGGATCCGAAAATTTAAGGTGCTTGAATTGGGAGGTGCACGTACTTTTCTTCCTCTGACTGACAGACGTAGAGGTGGAGGATTGTAGATGTTAGGACTTTCTGGTTTGATGATCGAAATTAGATGATGGGGATCGTCATTTTGGGATGGTTCTGGAAGTTGCCAGTTCTTCCGCGCCCTTCAAATCTGGCGTTTTTCGGTCAAAACCTTGCCTCCCGAGTAATCTGACTTTTGAATATAATCACCAAAATTGTGGAAATTTCAATGTTCGTCACACAGCACTTTGCTGAAAATGTCCAACGCATGCTGCAGACTTTAAAAGTCGAGAACCAATGTTTGCGGAGAAGAGTCCAGTTTCTTATACGCAATCATCTGTCGGTTTTAATTGTACGACAGGGTCTTTCAACATTGGATGACTGTAAATCATTTTGGCTTCTAAAGCGTTGCCCTGTGACAGGATTAGTGAGCTCTGTTTTATCTATAGACTCCATGATAAGACCGAAATCATTTGGGGGGTAGCCATTTGACCTGTAGATCCCACTTAGAGGTGAGATCGAGTCAAGCTACTCGCAAGCAGTTCGAGCTCGTTTGATGTTACTCGAGATCGATTTGTGTAATTTTGAGTAAAGCTAGAGTATCTTCTTGAGTCGAGCTCGTCAATACTCATCTCGACAGGCCCTCTAGCTTAATCGAGCTTTCATTATTTCATCAAAAAC
This sequence comes from Eucalyptus guilfoylei, assembly GCA_016097605.1. Taxonomy (NCBI): domain Eukaryota; kingdom Viridiplantae; phylum Streptophyta; class Magnoliopsida; order Myrtales; family Myrtaceae; genus Eucalyptus; species Eucalyptus guilfoylei. The sequence goes on from CM027861.1 coordinate 28,891,427, forward strand.
ATCTCAAAGTTGTATAAATAAACATAAAAATCTTCAAAATTACATAGCATTCACAGTCATTGAACTCGAGCTTTGACTCCACTCATAAATTGACCCTTAAACATTTAAGTCGAACCAAGCTTGAGACTTGGCTTTCTAGTCGAGTCGAACTCAGGTAAGAAAGTTAATACTCGATCGAGCTCGAGCTCGACTCTCTATGGACTCGACTCTGTTTGATTAAACCCCTAGGTTCCTCTTCCGGCCCTCTCATGAGACCCTCTGGTCCTACAAACCGATACGCCATCAAGCGGGAGGGCGTGATTAAAAATCATAGAAAGACCAAAATCTCCGTTCATTATTAGTATATCTAGCCGGACAGAGTTTTAGCTCAAGAATCTGTCATAGAAAATTAGAACGGCAACAACTGCTGCCGCATCTCCAATCTTCACACCTCGGCATGCGCATCCGAACATGCGCCATATGTCACCAGTAACTAACTCCATGTACAGGCCTTGCAATTGAACAAGAACCGAAATTTTTTAAGAGGGTTAGAGTTGAATTCTTCAAACATTGTCATCAAGGAGATTGCCAAACATGTGTGTAACAATAATTCCCAATCGGAAACGCATGTCTGCTCTTTGAGGGAGGATCTTCTTTAACTTGATTCGCACGGTAGACAATCTCAGACTTTTCTGAAACAACGTTGGCAAATCGCTTCTTCCGTGCGAACGGGATTAGGTTTCGGTCCGGATGGGCTACTGTACAACCTTCTGCGAGGGCAACATAAGACAAAGATAAATGAATAAAATAACGATGGAGGATCTTGCACGGTCTAGAACCTTTTCTTACGCTTCGATCTGATCGGACCATTTCCAGAAATTTCGTGCTTGAAGGGGCATTATCCCGAAGGAAGAATTGGTCACCGTAAAAAAGGATCGCTCGTCGTGATTAATGGGTTAAAGACTTAACAGCGACGGGCGTTCGTGATGATAGCGCTTTTGTCCCGTGGCTCGGGAAGTGGTTAGAATGATTGAGGATTTTATTTTGGGGTAATGTGTCGCTCCGTCACTAGTCACACGTCAAAATCTTTTGAGGAACAATTATGGAATTTGTTGAGGAGCAGGTCAAAGTTTCTGCACCAAACAAAACTAACCCAAGTCGTCATCGATTCTGAAATTTCATTTGATCAATCATAATCCGAAAGGCATCATTAGGTTCGCATCCGCATATCTTTTACACTCGCATCAATTTCATTAATCCCATTCCCTTTTGTCGGTCGGATCAGCTCAGCGAAGTGATTTTGAATTCGTCATCGAAGACAAGGACACAAATGGCGAGGCCGTAATTGTAAACAAGAAAAAAAAATTGCTTTTTTGGCCAGGAGAGAAGAAATAAGTACACGGGGAAAATATAACAAATCAGGTAATCTTTAAAAAGATTTTGTAAACAGAAGTAGGAGGAAAATTCAGAATATTCTCTCCTTTTTCTTTCCTCTGGGTATCCAAACAAAGTATTAATTCAGACTCATTTGGTTTTAGTTTTTCCAATCCTTTTCACTTTATTTTTTTCCAATCCCTTTCACTTGTCGCTATACACATCTTACTCATAGGATTTCCTTTGTAATCTAAATGTACTTACTAGATCTATTAATAACACGGGCATAATTCTTTAATTATATTATTTTCTTGCCCACTTTAAGAGGCCCCCTATTAACCCTTAGACCGGCTCCTTTTTTAGCATGGACAAAAACGTGATTCCATCACTTCAAATAGAGTATCTATAGGACAGATGCTTTTTGGTCCCTTTCGTCCAGTGGTTAGGACATCGTCTTTTCATGTTGAAGACACGGGTTTGATACCCGTAAGGGATAGGTACTCATTCCCGGCCGCTTTCCGTTAGTGTTCATTGCTAAGTTAGTGTTCATTGCTAAGTGATCGCTCACTGTCTGGCTGGAAAAGGTGGTCCGGAAGCAAAAATACTTCTTTTTTGCAATTTTCCATCTAGGTATCCACAAAATCCTATCGCCAGAATTCCGACTCGTGTCCTGCTAGGCCCACAAAGTTCGCGATCTATCTCCTAGACCCGATTCCGTTTCGCTAATGATGCAATATGGCATTATAGAGAAGGACGCTCGAAAGCATATTACGATCAAAGAAAACTCATCATGATGTTTCTACCGATAGTCACTTCCGATCAAAGCAATGCAACGGGGGATGATGCAGTTTTGCTCAAATGCTCTTTTCACCATAGAGTAGTCCTCAAAAAACACATTTCTCTTTTTTTCCCGACAAAATCGCTCAACCCAGCTTTCATCATTTACATAGTAAAAGTAAAGGCAAAAGCAAAAGCAGCAACTACAAAGGAAAGCATCTCCCCTATATAAAATATATATATATGCCTCTGATAAAAGTTGGAAGTGAAGTAACCCAAATGCTCGGAGCCAAATGACGCTACTGCCCCCCCGTCGCCGTACGAAAAGCGGAGCCGGTCGCGACTCGAGTCAACTGGGTTTTTATCAAATCTCCACGCAGCAACCCGATTGGACGAACCCGCTGAAGTCGTCGGGCACGTCGCCGACCCGCTCGAATTTACCGCCCTGCCCCGCCCTCACGTAGAACCCCTGCGCCGCCCCCTGGTACTCCGACCCGGTCACCAGGGTCATGTCCCCCAGCGCCACCCCGCTCGGCCCGACCCGGACCCTCGAGTCCGACTCGGACCAGCTGACCAGCCTCCCGTCGCCCCCGAACCCGGCAACGGACGACCTCGGGCACCGCCCCGCCTCCCACACCCCCTCGGCCAGCCTCCACTCGCCGCCGGCGTACGCCTCGGCGCTGCCCTCGAACTCGCCCTGGCTATCCGTGCCGTACCCGCTCACCACCCAGAACACGCCGCCCGCGACGATCCCCTCGCACTCGTCCCGCTCCCGCGTCATCGGGGGCAGCTCCGCCCACTCGTCTTTCCACGGGTCGTACGCCCACGCCGTCCGCAGCGCGTTCTTGTTCTCGTCGTGGCCCCCCGCCACGTAGATCCGGCCGCCGTGCGACCCCATCGCGAAGAAGGACCGCTTCGACGGCATCGGCGCGCACCGCCTCCACCGCCGCGACGCGATGTCGTAGAGGAACACGTCCGTCACCGGGTCGTAGCTCGCCGGGTCCCACCCGCCCATGACGACCAGCTTCCCGCCCTCGCAGCCGGCGACCTGGCAGAACAGGGGGAGCCCGCCCGGGTACCCGGGGACCGGGTCGAGCCGCTCCCAGCTCCAGCCGACCGGGTCGAACACGGTGATGGCGTAGCTGGGGGAGTGGCTGGGCTTCGACCCGTCGGCCTCGGGCTGCGGCAGGGGCCGAGGGAAGGCCTGGACGAGGCAGGCGACCTTGCGGGTGTACCCGAGGTGCCGGCGGTGGTGGTAGAACTCGCGGCTCTCCAGCAGCTGGTGCCAGCTCCGGCAGACCCACGAGGCGACCGGATGGGAAGCGTAGGGCAACCGGGTCAGGCACTCGAGCCCGATCTCGCCGGGCAAGCCCGGGATCAGATCGCTCAGCTCGACGCTTTCCATCTTTTCTTCCTCGCTTTTCTTCAGCAGTGCTCGCTTCAAGTGGGAAGTGGAACCTCTTTCCTTCCGGGTTTAACCTTAAAAAAATAGACAGTAGACACCTTTGCGGTTCGGGGACGTCCTGGGAGGGGGCACGCGGGTATTTATGCAGACGGTTGGGATAATGGGATACGGAGAGAGCAATCAGGAACTGCCACGTGTGGGGTCCGACCGGCTTGACGTGGCGGCCGTAGCCATAAAGAATAGGAAAATATAGCCCGATTTCGAAATTCTCGCCACTGAAGAGAGAGAGAGAGAGAGGGGGCTGTGCTTTTCGAATTTCAATGAGTTTTGGGCGGGGGGGACATCGGCCTTTTGGATCGATCCGGGAAAGAGATGGCGAGACTTTTCGAGGGGGGAGCATCGAGAGCGTTCGAGCTCTCTCTCCCTCCGGGGTTGACCGGTGGTTACGAAGGCGGGGTCCCTCGTCCGTCCCTGTTGCGGATAAGGGCTGGGGGCGGGGCGTGCTCGCCGAGCCTGACGGGGACATCGGCACGTGACATGTTGCCGCCTCGCGGGCCCCGCATGACGCGCCGGCGATCGAGCCGAGGAGAGCGGGGGCGCGTGCGCACGACACGTCGCGGATAAGGGGGGGATGCGGATTGCTGACGTGTTTGGCGGGATTTATCTATTTGTGGATGAGTACCAGGGAGAGATTTTATCTATTTGGCTAAGCTTGGGGCGTGCTGCCGTTGCAGATTGATCCCTATCACGCCGATGCCCATTTTCACGGGGTCCTTTTCCAATATTTTTTTTTTAGGGTATTCCGGATTTGAATTTAAGATCGGCCCGTGAATTGGTGCCCCCGACCTTTTTTTTAAGTATTTCCCTCTAGACCGGGAATTAAAATTTAGATATTACAATTTACAAAGAGTATCTGGATTACCTATCGGGGAAATATTCTGCTGTACGCTTCAAATAAGAAACGTCTTTATAAAAACATGCCGTACATAAGCCAATACAAAGAGTTGGATGTGGTTGACTCGACCGTGCTGAGGACACCCACGGAACTTGAATAATATGAAAGCCGACTTTTTACCGCCATTTCGTAATACTTTATTTCAGCGGGAAGGGACGGTGATTGGTTTTTAATTGATGACGAAAATAACAGGAGGTGGGCGGATTATAAAATTGGGCAAATGGGACTTTGGCTTTGTTCGTGACATTCAGGGTAAGAACGAGAGCGATCCTTACAAATTAATCCTCTTGTGCCGACCTCTCCATAATTAGTAGGCCCCATTTGATACGGCTTCGGGAGAATGTATTTGGAAAAATGCAAACATTTTTGGATTAAAGGGGTTTTTTGAAATGCAAATAGCGTTTAGTGAGTAATAACTTTAACGTGTATTGGAAAACAATTTTGACTTGAATGCCATTTAATAAAAATTGCATTTGTAAATGAGTTTTATTAAATTAAAGAAAAAAGACTTGCTTTTTTTTTTCTTTTTTTTTGGAGTTTAGCCACCAACGGTCGGATTTAGCCGCATAGACGGCCTTGCTTGAGGGTGCCCGCCTCAAGCAAGGCTACTTGAGGTTGCACAACCTCATGCGACGGTCGCCTGAGATTGTGCAATCTAGACGGCGATCGCCTAGGTCGTGCAATTCAAGCCAATGGTCGCTTAGATTGCGCAACTAGGACTAATCAATCCCTGATCTAATTCGACTCAGGAACCGGACCGATTCCCAAATTATAGGATCGAGAACCGATAAATTTGTTGTTTTGGGCCAAAAACAAAATGAAAAATAAGAGAAATTGGGTGGAATTAGGATTTGCTTCTTAAAAATTTTAAAAATATATATAATCAGTCGGTTCGGCCTAGTTGATCCGGTTCCCACCTTAGAATAGGGCCAGTCCGGTCCAAGTGGCTTCCGTTGCACATCCCTACGCACGACCCAAGAGTTGCCTGAGATCCACCGATGGTCACCAGCACACGTGACCCTTTAGTCGGTGGTCAATGGCCTCTAATCGACTTTTCGAAGAAGATGAACAATAATTGAGGGGCAATACTTGCATTCCGAAAATGTAACTTTCCAAATGACAGAGATTCTTAGAGCTTTTTGGAGATACAATTGTATTTCTGCAAAGTTGAACAAAAAAATAAATCAAACACCTTTGCATTTTGCTAAGAGACTTTAGAGTCCCAATGACCATTGTAAACACTGAATCAAACGGGGACTTACTCTAGCTAAGGGGGCAAATGAGAATTGCTAAAAAGGGAAAAGATCAACGTTGGCATCAAAAATCTCTATGTAAAAAAAACAACAAACATTCGAATGTCTTCGACCACAAAACCCGTTAAGCCATGATCGAATAGTAGCGACTCGCGAATAACCCTTCAGCACTCGCCTAAGGGAAACGAATTGGCTCCCGAACCTCGAGGAATGCGTGAATTGCTATCATAAGTCACGAAAAGTGACGACCGAACGGATGATCGGTCCATCGATACATTGATATCGCGTTAATGGCAGGCCAAAGATAAACGAGCTCGCTTCCTCCTTTGTTCTCACAAAGAAGAAAAAAGGAAAAATAAAAAGCCCATGTCCATAGTCAACTCCGCCACTGGTGACGTGACCATTTATGATCTTTATTATTATAAACGTCATAATTTTTTGGGCGGTTTGAAAAATGAGGGGACAAAAGAAAAATAAAAATAAGAAGTATCAATTTGCAGTAGTGCTTAGGCGTGGACACGGCCATCACGAAAACAAAGTGGGGCCAATTAGCGTGTTGACATGTTGCGTAATTATTTGGGTATTAATATATGTAAATTTATTATTAATCATATACTTGAGTTATCATGCGCTGTAAATTAGGTCCGGGTAGGGCATGCACATGCAAGTTAAGCTGGACCTGTCCTTTTCGGGCACACCGCCGGTTGGTGTCGCCCCGGTGTCCATTATTCGGGATTTGTCCTGATGCACGAGAAAAGCTTCTAGAAGCAAATAATGGCGATGCCGATTGCGATGCCGGAGCCAAAGTGAAATTACAAAAAGAAAACAACACGACACAGAGAGAGAGAGAGAGAGCTTCTAGAACGCAATTCCGACCCTAAATGGGCTCTTTTGTCATTTTGCTAGTCACTTTTTGGCCTTTTGCAGCTAGAGATTCCCCCCGATGCGCCCCGAAGAGAGAAAGAGACGAGCGGAAGTGAACTCGCTCCACAGGCAACCATGATTGCGCGCATTAACCACTTTCGGACACGATTTTTAAAGTTTTCTTCTCCAATTTTTTTCCCCTTCTTTGCTCGGGAGTGTTGCTCAGCAACGATGATGACCCTAACACTAAGGAGATTCCTTTACTTTAATCTAATCTATAATATTGCTCCTGAATTTTTTTAATTTTGATTCAATATCTAATGTCAATCTTAAATTTTTAAGGTTTTTGGATACGATCTCTAAATCTTAATCCCTCATGAAATGTGGTCCTTGAAATTTTAAATATTTTCATATAATTTATGGACTATATTGAGTAGGTTAAGAGTCTGAGAATGATATTACACGTTAAGTCAAAATTCAGAGACCATATTACATATTAAACCGATATTCATAGACTATTTGCTCATGTAAGTGTAGAAAATTATTCACATAAACAACTAATCAATCAAGAAGAATTGGATCCAACACCAAGATCAATAAGTACAACGAAATTAAAGTGTACCCGTTTGTGTCATTGCTTCACTTAAAAATAATAATTAGAGATCTATTGAAATGCCAGATATTCATTTCTATGACCTATTTCAGTATAGCAGCTTTCAATAGAATTAAGCAACTAATAGGTATAACCTTCCATCTTATAGACTATAGAGATGATCTAGCAAACTCTAATCAATAGTATGTCAACTGGGCCCCTCCCATTACGGGCCTGTTACTAATAAATGCCAAAACCCAATTCAATAAAATCACTTAAGGGTTTAATAAATATTTGAATATCTATTAATTCAATTGTTTAAAATAGAAAATTAATTAATTAATGTAAGCCATATTAGAGGAAATTTCCAATAGTAAGGACACACCTAATCGATTTGGACACATCAACATGAATGATGATGAGAACGGTGGGTAGATCTATATGAATGGGGATTGCGATGTCGAGCGTTCCTCCCTTGGAACCAAAAGCACAGTATGATGTTTATTTGCCAAATCACAGCGGGTTTTGTCCTGGATTATTGAAAAAGCTTCTAGAAGAAAATGATAGGCTATGGGGATACAAAAGCAAAAACCCAAAAATAAAAAACAAAGAGGGAGAGGAAGGGAGAGAAAGTGTTTCTAGAAGGAGATCAAAGCGCAAACCTAAGCAACCCTCTAAAAAGCTTTATCTCGATTCTCATTTGGTGTAAAACAATAAGGGAAATTAAGCGGCATATCCATTTCGCAAAGAAAGAATAAAAAGAATAAAAACCCAAAAAGAAAAAAGAAAAAGGGGAAGGAAGGGAGAGAAAGTGTTTTCATAAAGAGAATCTAATTGAAAACCTAAGCAAGTCCCTAAAAAGTTTTATCTCGGTTTTTATCTGGTGTAAATCAATAAGAGAAATTAAACGGAATATCCATTTCGCAAATAAAGAATAAGAAGAAAGTGTTTATAAATATCTATATTTTACATTGACCATCGTCATCATTTGAAAGAGTCAAGACTTTCTCTACGCATGGAGATACTTTTCGCGGTGATACGTATTGGAACTAAGCGTGGTCCCGCTCGGTCCTCCACTCACGTGAACATCTAAAGAGGACGGATCGTTTCCACACTAAAAAAACCAGAGGTGGGGCGGGATCTCTTTTTTTTAACTCGAAATCGCTCTGCCAATATCTAAGATAGTGCGACATCAAAGCGCAAAAGGAGGAATTTGAAAAGAAAAGAGAGAATATCTCCGGGTGCCTTTTCTATAGCGATGGAGATTGCAAAATAATAATACATTCGCTGCGACCGCTGAAAAAGGGGAAATGTATTGAGTCCGGCCCAAACTACGGGGCAGATTTTTCCCCCCTCCCCTTTGAAAAGCAAGAACTGATGTATCATTTTCTCGTCTTATTTAATACGAGAATCGTGTTCTGGTCAAGCAGAGGATATCCATCCAAGTCGATTGATAACGGGGGTGTAGATGAAATGACTCGATTCATCGAAGTGCGTCCCTACCATTTGGTTCGCCCAACTTGGACGGCGAATCCTTATCCCCTCGACCGATTTTCTCCTGCAGCGAATCTCGAGTGAAAACAATAGATGGATCAGCCTACAATCTGACCATTTTTGCATCCTTTTTGTGGGTATTATTGAGGCGTGGCCGCCTTTATCTCGCAAATAATTCGATCTTTTGAAAAGTTTCATTTCAGTCCGGGGAAAATTTACAAAAAGTCAGTGAAAGCTAGCACATCCTAAAGAAATGGTCCTCCTTGTCTCAATCAAAAGAATGGTCCGGGGGGAAATCATCCCTTTATCGCGAGCTTCCTGACAAGACTGGTCCCGGGGGAAAATCTCCACGCATATCGAGATCCGCCACTGCTCACTGCTGCTGCGATAGGACGACTAATCAAAAGATCAAGCTCCCTTCTTTCCCAATCGCCTCGTCAAAGCGCGAAGATGCTTACCATTCTCGTCTCTAGATTTCGGCCAACCTTGCCTTTCGTTTCTTCTCTCCTTGCCGACTCCTAACCCCGGGCTCTTCACATGGCGGAAGGGACACTTTCTTGATCTGTCGACTTCTCGTGTCGAGCGAATGAGTAGACCCTGGATCCTACTTCCAGAGATCCTAGCTGGCACACTACATTCAACTCTCTTTAGGAGAGAGGGTGTCAAAATCTGTTGAAGAAGGGGACGACAGCAAGATCTGTAGAAGGAGGAGACGTGGGAAAATTTTGTGTATATTCATTCGTCATGTATTGTGATGTACAGATCAATCTCTATATAATACAAGGTGAATAAAAAATAAAGAATGATTATATTTCTTCAATCTAGGTGTATCAGATCTAATCCTAAATTGACTAAAATAAATGATCTCCAGATCAGCACTTGAGATATTCTCCACATCAGCATCATATCTTCCAACAAAGGGGGAGAGCAAGAGCCGATACCGAGGCATCATTATTGACGACCAAAGGCGGGGGCTCTCGGAGTATCACTATGATTTGGTTGGGGTAAAGAGATCGATAGCTATGTGGACGTAACAAGACTCGCAAGGCCAGTCGCAATATGGTCTGAGTCCTCTAACTTGAAGAGACATATTATATTCTTCAGTGGTACTAGAACCATGGGTCGGTAATCGGAAGTTGAAAGGAAATGGCTGTAATAGAACTTAGGCCTACAATAGGATGTACATTAAAATCACATATAGATCTCTAACTAACTTTAAGGTAAGGCTTGATCGCATGATGGATGTTTACTCTTTTCTTGTATATGCAGATCTCAATTGGGAAAAAAAGAGACCTAGTTTTGCCGTGGAAACGCTAGGAACTACAACTCGAGCTACAAGGGAGCTCCAATGCAAATGGACAACTCCACGTGGGCAAGACACGACTTGCTGGTTTATCCATCATCCAAAGCACAACGATTAGAATGAACGCCTGATACTTTTTACCATTCTGAAAAATGGTTGGGAAGAGCGCAGAAGGTTAGTCGACATTAGGAGGCAAACAAACCCTTGAGTTGAAAAGAAAATCAATCAAGACAAATGCCATATGCGCTTCTTCTACGATCAAAAAAGAAAAATTCAAGTTTTGAAGGTCGTTTTCCAATCATGTCACCCAAGATGAAATATAAAATACCTATATCTTTGTGGTTAGACAAAAATAGCCGTCGAGTCAAATTTGTCAAGTCAAATTTGTCAAAAATTTAGGTTTTTTCCCTTCCACCTTTATCGAAGAGAATCCCTTAACAAGGCTCACGAAAGCGAAATACCAACCTGTGTTACATATGGTCGCATGATTCACACATGTTAATTTATATACACATATAATATACATATCACCAAAATTATGAGAAAAAGTACAAGAATTATTTGCCAAAATGGCAAGAGAAAAAGATGGGGGAGCGTGGTATGAAATTTCCTAAGTTAGGACCATGTAAAGTTTCATAGTTTTTACTCTTAATTGTTCTAAAAATTTAAATCGTTAGATGAGAACGTAATTTAATATTTATATATTCTGACATGTGGGATCACAATTAATTGGTCGGTATCTTCTATGTAGAGACACATACATAATGACCAGCAGCACTACAGATAGTTCCATAGTTCCAAGCTGTGCCCCCCATCTCAAGACGTACGAAAAAAATCTCGAATCTGACAGCGGGGCTTCAATAATTCCCCGCATCCAAACATGCCCTTTTGCGAAGTCTCCTTTTGCTGGCCACCCAAGCCCAACAAAAATGTTCACACTTTGTTTTCCCACGAGGCCGACAATAGCATTCGAATTATAAAACCCATGTATCAACCTCCCGTCTCTCTAGCAGAAGTACATAGGATAGGAGGCCATTAGAACTGTCCATTGTGCGCTCTTTCTTTCTGCTCGTTTGCCAGAGGAACAATCTATTCCCTTGTAAGTTGTTACTGGGAACGTTGTAAATGCCGAAGTCTTCGGAATTAATTGGTCGTGGTGTCTAGTTATTCTCCCTTGGCAACCAGTTTAGAGATGCATCTCATTCTCACTGGTCTTCGACTCGGCCCATAGGTGAGCCATATCTTCCGTGTATGCTGCTAATCTTTTCTTCCCCTCGGATTACACAGTCCATCGAAATGCCAGTCGAAAAGGAAAAGTTGCCATGGCCAGGGTATTGGAAGTTTGTTTGTAAAAACAAACTAAGTGTATTTTCCTTATAGGAAAAGTGGGAGGAAGTGGGTCAATTAATAAGTAAGGGTTTCCTTTATGTACCTAAAGAAATGATTGGTTATGGGCTAGACCCCACCATACCAGCATACGGGTGCGCGATTTTGGCACAACTCCTTTGTTATTTTATTTTTCTTTATCTTATTAATTTTAATCAATTCAAAGGTTGCTTTTATTTTTGAGAATTTTCGGAAATTATTTTTAAAAAAAATTCGAAATTTAATTAAATTTGAAAAATTATTATTATTATTATTCCGAATTTTGTTTGTGTCTTTTCAAGACAACTACTCATTTAGTTTGCAACTTTTCCCAAAGGGTTGCATTTGTTCGTTTTTCAACTTCTTCTGAATGGATGCCTTTGTTCAATTGGGCAATTTTCGAAAGGACAAGTTTGTTTATTTTTTGCAATTTTTCACGAAGAGTTGCCTGTGTTTTAAAAGTGTTTTATATATATACATGTCAGTTTTCGGAAGAATAAGAGTGATCAATTTTATCTTTTCGAGCATTTTTTCTGAAAACTACAACCATCCTTTCAATTGTTTCCTAGAGAGACCCTGGAGTGAGACTTTGTTGTATTCGGGAGAAAATTTGTTGGTGACCATTAGCAACTTTGTGGAGCAAATAAATCCTTAAAGAAAGTGATATCACGCTTCAAAGTCCAACTTGATCATTCTAAATATCCGACTTCATTGTTCTACCCAATTTGAAGCTATATTTTCCCTACACAGGTCCACTTGTCGAAAAGGCCGTCATAAGGTCTTGTAGATTTCTGATCATACATTATCGTGATCGGCTTACCCATCGATTTCACTATGGCGATGTGCATGCTCAATTCACAAAACGTCGGTTGGAAGAGGCTGATCCACGTGTAGGGAGAAATAAGTACTTGGATAACTACTGCCATCATCATATGTTTATAGCGAATTTGTTTGAGTTGGGTTCCAGCATCCCTGCCGAAAGAAAAGAAAGGAGAGTGGCTTCAGGTGGGGTAACCAGAAGTCAAGAAAGTTCCAAAGGAAAAGCATTTCGTCGCGAAGGATTTGGACTCGACATGATATGAACAATTTGAAATCAACTTTGCCACGAAAGTTCTGTTACAATGTCTCAGACACTGTGTAAGTAAACCGGTTAGATGTTTGGATTTCAAGATTCTACTCTAGGAAGTGCACAACTCAAGAGGGACGAAGCATGACTGGCCTGCAGTATGGCTAAACCAATTAGGCCATGGTCGCATCCCATTCCAGGAGATGATCTCCATTTTCACGCTCGTAAGATTGTCTCATCAAAACTCGTTCCGTTCTGGAGAAGTTCCAGACCACTGACTCTCCCGAATAGCTATGCAGCATTTCAGATTGAGAAACAATGCCGATATCATATGTGTCCCCAACTATCTGTCATCTTCCTCAGTAAACTTTTTCCCCGGATTTCTACAGCGATCACATGCACCGCACCATGACTCTGTTGAAAGATGTCTGTGTCGCCTTTTCAGATACCTGTTCCTGGAGAAAGCATGTAATGTTCATTTTCACTTTAAAGGTTTTCAGGTTTGGTTACATCGTACATACGGACAGGGCTTCCTAGAACAATCGATTCCATTAACTCTCCATGGATGAATTATCTTCTGCAAAACTATGCGGAGAGGGAAAATTTTCCATTAGTCTCAGTCCTATTGTTAGTACTCTGGAAAAGGCGATTGAGTTATACCGTCCTTCTTCAGGGCTTGAAATTAAAACCTAACAAAACCTTACAACTCTAAGAACACCAGAATGACCCATCTCAACGTATCCGTGAATTACTCACTCTCAACCTTCTTATGTGTTAGAGCTCTGGTCACTCTTCATAATCAAACTTCTCACGAGCATCATTGAATTCAAGCCATGCCCTTGATTTGCAGATCTTCATGAAGTAGTACCAAAAGATCGCGAAGACAGTCAATACGGCACTCAATATATATGCGATCTTAGAAGCCACAGACATCACATAAACCAAAAAGCAAGATGGAATTAAGCACATGATCACCAGTCCCGGCATTGCCATGGGCACTTTGAAAGGCCTCTTGATCGCGGGCAATTTCTTCCGTAACCAAAGAAACGACGCAAACTCCAGCAACATCCCCAAACTGTACAAGAAATTCACAGTATAGATCAGGTCCGCAAAGTCCAGGTAAGAAACGGCCAGCGCTATCAATGTGGAGATCAAAATCCCCACCCAGGGGGTATTGAACCATGCGGACCGCAACCCGAATGACCGGGGCAAAAATGCTAAGTCCGCCATTCCCAAAAGCTGATATGCGCAACTACTCAACTGTGCCTCGAAGAGTCCTACAACCGATAGAACCGCACCAATTTCAATCCAGATCTTGAGCCACTCGCCGCCGATCAACTCTCCGGCATCAGCAAAGTACCCATCAACCCAATCCTCTTGATCTAGAGGGATTGCCCCAATTGCAGCCAAAAGAGGCACCAGATAAGCCAAGCAAGCAAGCAAGCCGGCAGAGAGGAGTGCCTTAGGGTATGTCCTCTGGGGGTCCTCAACTTCCCCGGCTAAAGTACTCGCACTGTCCCAGAAATTCAAGTTCCAAAAGAGGGTGTTGAAGAAAAGTGTCCAATCCTTAGCCACGCCCACCTCACCCAGACTGATCCACCTTTTAGGATCAATCTTGGGAATTGCCAACAATGTCAACACAACAAAAGGCGAGAGAGATACAACACCCAAACCAACTGCAGTATAGCCTACAATGCTTAAACCAGTGTAATTCATAAAAGACAGCACCGAGGTGAACAAAAAGATGGCGACGTACCGGGGCACGCCGGAGGCGAAAACCGAGAACACCAGCTCGAGGTAGTCCATGCAGAGGGCAGGGTAGGAGGCCAGGTTGATGACGCCGCAGAGGAACTTCCAGGAGCCCAGCAGGGAGCCCCAGAAGGGCCCGAATGCCCGGTGGGCCCAGATGACATAGCCGCCATTGCCGGGGAAGGCAGTGGCGAGCTCCGCCGTGACGAGGGCCTCGGGGACGCTCCAGATGAAGGGGAAGGCAATGAAGCCGAGGATGGCGAACAGCGGGCCGGCGGCTCCCACGGCGGATTCCTCGCCGTAGGGGCCGCCGGCGACCTCGAAGTAGATGAGGAAGACTAGGGGGAGGAGGGCTAGTTTCTTGGAGGCAGCGGCGGGCGAGGTCGGGGGAACGGGCGGATCATCAAGAAGCGAGGCAGTCGGAGAGTGATCGGAAGGCTCCATTGTTTCGGCCGATGAATGATTGGTCTGGAAGCAAGAAGATCTGGCGAATCGAGAGAAATGGAGGTAAATGGAATCACAGAGTCAGGGACTGAACGTTCAACGATCACATTGATTTGACCTGCAGGTAGAAAGTCCCTTCTCTCATTCCGTGAGGGGGACATGGTTAGGTTGGTACACTCTGCACTGTTGAAAATTCCATTTCTCTTTCGGATGTTTCTTTTTCTCTTTGACAGGACCCCTGCTCGAAAGAGAGGTACATCATAAAGATAAGTCATCTTAATTCATTCAATCGGTCTGGAAAAGAGTCAAAAGACACGATGAAACTGAAACGAGTCGGCTTTTTTGCAACTCACATTGTGTTGCGTGCCTTTCTTTTGATTGGAGAGGACTGTTCTGCAGACTCTGTAGAAAACGTCATTCAATGCCACATTGGAAATAGTTAAGAATAAGCTGTGAAGTTCGTTGGAAACGGCACTGATTGGTTCATTTAATATGATTTTTTAGAATTATCCTATTTCGCAGGTTCATCCTCCATACTCAAGCACGCTCCAGTCCAGACAGACTCTGGGAAGAGATAATGCAGAAAAATGGACCCAACGTGTTGTCTACTTCTTAAAACAGACAGCGAGAAATTGCAGAGTGCCAGCCATGCGCTCCTTGAGTGTAGACAATATCCAGGCCTCATCCGAAGAATAATTAATTAA
Organism: Eucalyptus guilfoylei; assembly: GCA_016097605.1. NCBI lineage: Eukaryota > Viridiplantae > Streptophyta > Magnoliopsida > Myrtales > Myrtaceae > Eucalyptus > Eucalyptus guilfoylei. Next base: position 28,906,751 of record CM027861.1, read on the forward strand.
GCTCAACAGATTAATATTGATGATAAAAAAAATTGTGGAACATCATCCTTCCAAGGCACCACCAAATTGGGAAACAAATTAAAATTGAAACAACTAGAAGAGCCCAACACGAGATCTTTATCGTGATTGGAAGTTTGCTACGTATTGCTGTGTTTAGATTTATGCAACTTCGACATCATCGCTGATGCTGAACTTGAAAATCTTCCTGGACTTGCAGAACCTCATCAAGAAGAACCACCCGATGCCACCCAGCGTCATTAGTCCACTCATCAAGTACACGACCTTGGTGGCGATCACCATTATGACCACCAAGAACGCGGACGGTATCAAGCACATGACCACCAGCCCCGGCACGCCCAGCGGTACCCGGTACGGCCGCTTCAGCGACGGAAGCTTCCTCCTCAGCCACACGAAAGCCGCGAACTCGAGCAGCATCCCGAGGCTGTACAAGAAGTTGGCCGACGAGACGATGTCGGTGAAGTCCATGTAGGAGATGCCGATGCTGATGAGGCAGGACAGCAAGATCCCCAACCAGGGAGTGCCGAACCGTTTGGACCTCACAGCGAAGAACGTGGGCAAGTTCCCGATGTCCGCCATGCCGAGGATCTGGTAAGCGCTGCTGCTGAGCTGGGCCTCGAAGAGCCCGATCGCCGACAGCACCGCGCCAACCTCGATCCAGACCTTGAGCCATTTACCTGCGATCATCTCGGCCGCAACCGCATGGAACCCGGACTCCCACTCGCTCTGGTCCACCGAGACAGCACCCGTCACGGCGAACAGAGGAATCAAATAAGAGACGCAGGTAAAAATTACCGCCACGAAAAGGGCCAATGGGAAATTCCTCTGTGGCCGGTCCACTTCTCCGGCGACCGTGCTGACATTGTCCCAGAAGTTCAAGTTCCAGAACAGGGTGTTGAAGAACAAGTTCCAATCTTTCTTGACACCCTTTTGGCCTAAGCTCACCCACCTGTGAGGCTTAATCTTGGGGATGGCGATCAAGGACATTAACAAGAAGGGCATCAGAGAAACAACCCCAAGCACGATCCCGGCGACCCCAACGATGTTCAGGCCGGTGTAATTGAGGAAGGAGAGAGACAGGTTCGACAACAGGAGGGCGAGGTATCGGGGCCAGCCCGACTCGAACACGGAGAAGATCTTCTCCAAGTAGTCGATGCAGAGAACCGGGAAGGCGGCGATGTTGATGACGCCGCTGAGGAACTTCCAGGTGCCCATGAGGGAGCCGAAGAAGGGGCCGAAGGCGCGGTCTGCCCAGATGACGAAGCCGCCGTTGCCGGGGAACGCGGTGGAGAGCTCGGCGGTGATGAGGGCCTCGGGGACGCTCCATATGAAGGGGAAGATGGTGAATCCGAGGAGGGCCAGCAGGGGGCCCGCGGCTTGCACGGCGGGCTCCTCGCCGTAGGGCCCGCCGGCGACCTCGAAGTAGATGAGGAAGATGAGCGGGACGAGGGTGAGCTTCTTGGCGGAGGCCGACGCGGCGGGAGCTGCGGCGGGGGCGGTGACGGGGAGCTCGGCCGACGCGCTAGGCGGCGCGGGTTCTTGGCCGTCGTTGGGAGGAGGTCGTAGGCTCTGGGAGGAGTGGATTTCGGGGCTCATCGTCGAGGCGGCGGCAGCGACGGCGGGCGGCGGCGAATGCAGAGGAAAGATTGGATGCCCACTACTTCGTCGATGACCACATTGCTGAGAAACTCTCTCTCTTTTATGCGTGGACTGAGAGGTGGTTGCATGGGACACTGCATCCACATGCCAGGCATTTAACATATAGAAATCGATTCGGCTTGGGGATTAAATAAATAAACAAATCCCACGTGGAACACAGCCCTCGCCATCTTTACTCTTTAGCAGTTGTGGGCAGGGACTTTTAGATTAAAGAAGAGCAGAATTCGTGCACGCAAAGAACGTTCAGAGGAGGGAGAAATCGCGGGAAGACTAAAAAGAGCTGCGGGAGTCAACGATCGTCGGCCGGTGCCGCGAGGTCACACCAGCTTTCCAAAAAGCTCAAAATGATGGTCGGGGCGACTTACTATGCTCGGTCAATTAGAGAGAGAGAAAGAGGTTTAGAGAGTCTGTACAGCGGTAACCCCAAAAAGAAAAGCTTCAAAAGCCCAAAAACTCGAAACGGACTTTGAGGGGAAATGTGGGGCTTTGATCCGGACCGGCGGGAAATAGCCCGGTCCTCTTTGTTTTGGGCCAGTTTCTCGGGCCCAGATGTCATTGGCCCAAGAGTGTTCCGGCCAGGCCATTTTTATGAGACCGGCCCGCACGTCCTATGCTCAGCTCTATCAAAAGTAGACCTATCAGAATGGGTGATATACCTATTTCTTATCTCATACTTGATGGGCAGAATTATTTTATGGGTGGGTTATGTTTAGTAAATCGATCATATATAACATAGACGTTAAATGAATTCACAACTTATATAGACTGAACCCATCTCTATAATTCTCTATTTATGACGCATTTGATAACGTTTCTGTTCCGGGGAACAATTTTTGAACATAAATAGTTTTTTTTTTTATTTCTGCTCCCGAGAACAATTTATGAGTATAAAAACGCGCTTGGTAACTGCAAAAAAATTATATTCTAGGAATAGAAATGCGTTTAGTAAACTTGTATAATTTTGTTGTTTCTTTTAATTTTTCAATATTTTTATTATATTTTTCCTTTTTTTTTTTTTCCTTCTTTCTCTTTGTGGCCGGTTGCCGGCCACGGCGGCAGCCAGCGGCCGACTAAGCGAGCTCCAGCGAGCTCGCCAGGCCACCACAAGGCTCGATCTCGCCAAATCTGGGTGAGGCTTGGCCTCGTTGGTGGCCTCGGTGGCTAGGCGAGGCTCGGGCCGACGAGGTCGACCTTGCGCTGCCTAGGCGAGGTCGAGCCTCACCGGTGGCCTTGCGAGGCTTGCCTAGCCATCGAGGCTCGACCTCGCCCAGGCGAGGCGAGGTCAACCCTCATCTGGCCGGCGACCGGCAAAATGGAAGAAGAAGAAGAAGAAAAAAAGAGAAAAGAGAAAAATTGTTCCTGAGAACAAGAAACAATTTTTTTCTACTTCTTGTTTCTATTCCAAATCTGTTCCTGAGAACAAAAGTTTTACCAAACGCGTTTCTATTCTTTTTTTATTCTCCGGAACAAAATAATAGAAATTTTTGTTCTAGGGAGTAGAAATTTTTGTTCCGGAGAACAGAAACAAAATTTGCCAAACAAGCCCTTACTCTCTCTCGCCCTTATTCGATTTTGTGCTCCCTTGCTCCGAGCTTTTACCTCAATTGGGTATGAGTTTTTCTAAATTTGATTAAATAAAAAAGTATATAATATGGGTTGAATCGAGATATGAATCACTAAATTTACATTGCATGGAAATTGGTCAAAACGTGTCAACTCTGTTTGGATCGGATTTTAGAGGTATAATCGAGAGGTATGTCGGTGAATTGACGAGTCTCATGAACTCTCTTCAAGATTGGCTCATTTTCTAGGTAATGTGATGCGACTAGATAATTTTGTCTTTCAAGTTGATTTTTGATCTAATGATCACAAGCAGTCAACTCAATTCTCATTTGTAAGTCAGCAAAACAAATAAATAAATAAATAAATAAAAGCAGGATTTGAACCTAAAAGATGAATAAAGAAAGAAAGATTGAGCTAGAGAAACTCCGCGATTAGTAGCAGCAACAAGTATTCCCCTAAAGCTCGATCTCGTCAATCAAATGAAGTGCGACAACAGGGTACGGAGCAAACTTGTTCGAAGCGCTTGAAAACAAGAATGGCCGGCGTCGAGCACCCCCTTTTCCTCATCATCGGCAATGTTCTGCTCTCGCGAATCCAAGTGCTTCTCCCGATGCTCGAATCCAGACCCTAACTCTCGTGACCCAGCCTATCTGCCTAGTCAGTCCCGACTAGGACCATGGTGAGTCTGTTCACGTGTGAACAGGATAGTGCCAAAGGAAACATCGCCATTGCTAGTGAAGTCAGGACAGGACACTTTACAACGTACTTCTTGAAGAAGAGAGGACAGGAGGTCACAAGCTTCCAGATTCTGTGTAGGGCAGGTTCGATCCCATCTGTCCATGGATACTATCAGGTATTCAAGTCGTTTTCTCTTCGATTCGGGGCAAGACAAACTTGCCATTTTAGGCATCTAGCCCGCTGGATGCTGTTTGCCAGTTCCTACTATAACCCAAAAGCATATTCCATAAGGAGTAATGGTCTGTAAGTTGGGTTCGTTACAAATTCAGAACTCACCAATCATCATTTTCCCCATAATTAGTAAAGTATTCTTTATTTAGTTCACAAAAGATTGGGACATAGAATAAATCTATTCCCGAAAACCGCCCCCCTTCTGGGACCTAATTCTTTTCCAACGGATATGTACGGGCAAAAGAAAACAAAAGGAAGTCGTGGTAGTTTATGTCCACTTGGAACTACGAGCCAACTCACGAGACTACAAAGCTGATGCATAAAATGATGAAACAGATGAGTTCAGGCATAAGCAAAGATGAATGAGGGTATCTTCCCGGAGAGATATTCTCATTGGTGCAGCAAGAAGAGGACAGAACTAGGAACAATGCTGCCACCTGGAAATGCTCCTCCTATACCAGACAAATCCGCATCTCTGAGAACAAGATTACACCACTAAAACTTCGGTTAAAAAGAATAATTCGGAGGGAAGCCTTTCCAGGTTCTTGGTATGCCTTCGTCGGAAAATATTTACTGTGGACAAGGCCAATTTACAGTGCATGATGAATACTCGAACCCAGGCTTTCTTTATTTCAGGTCCAGTGTGGGTGTTGTTCTTTTTTCCTAAAATATATGGTTCCATTGCATTATCATCCTAGAACCGAGTTTCGACAACATTCACTCTTAATTAGTTAATGTGATTCATTTTTCTGTTTCTGTTATTTCCTTTATGAAAGGACTTTATGGCTTTATTCTAGATAGACAGTAACAGGCCAAAGTTAAAAGGTAATCACTGCTCGTGAGAGCATCAAGGATCATATTGACTGTTTCCCTATATTCTTACGTTTGTGGATGCCCAAGAGTTTCATCTCCAAGTTGGTGTAATTATCAATGGTACAAGTCACTCCATTTTGTCGGGAACTGAATAACCAAGTCCAGAAGTTGCTCTTGTTTATCAAAAGGAACAATGATTAGCCTCTGAAAGATAAAACAACTGCTAGATATATTGATATTGTCCCTCTTCCGGTGTCCCACCGAATTGGTTTTTATTAAGATTGCCATATAAGTGAGTATCAACCATCATCATAACTTCATTTGCGCTTTCTCGAGAGAGACATTGGGAAGGAGGGGTTTATAAAAATAAGGATATGCTCATGCTTGTGCTCTCTGCATGGTTTTAGTCTAGGCTACTTGAATCAGGCTGTTTTCTTGAGGCAGCAACTCTCCTTTACTTATTCGAAAGAGTTTGAGCCAAATGTGTTCGACATGTTCTCCAATACCAAAACCCTTCCATACCGTGATTATCGGCAGGCCATGGACCCGGAAATCCGGGGCTTTAGTAAGAGCCCAAGTGCCAGTCGCTCCTAAGAGTTCTGGCCTTCACACTGTTCCTGAGTTGTCAAAGCAAGTGATTTCTCTCACTGATCTGCAGTTGGTTGAGATTGTCAAAAAGCAGTCTCGAACCAGCAGCCCTTTCCCAGAGAGTGAACACCGGAAGCTGCAGTTTCACCCGCCTTTTCTCGATGAGGCCTACGAAAGGTGTCGGAAGCTTTGCGCTGAATATGCTAAAACATTTTATTTAGGTGACTATCTCTACATCTTTCAGACGGACATTGTTTTTTCAACAGATGACATTTGATCCTAATGTCACAGACCGTTTTCTTTGTATAAATTATGACAGGAGTGGCGGTTGATTTTTCTTGAATGTCCCTTGATGCAGGAACTTCATTAATGACAGAGGAAAGGCAGAAGGCCATATGGGCAATTTACGGTAGGGATGAATAATTAACAAGAAGTCATGTCTCATTATGCATCTAGAATTAATATGTTCATGAAAATTTTATTGATCCATGCGACTGTGAGTGTGCTTTGTAGAATAGCTAGACCTAGACACCAAAGTCATTTACTTGAATTTAAGAGTCATCTGAACACTGAACTTTCTGATGTTCTTAGCCGAGAACGATCCAAAAAAATAGGTTCCCTCTTTCTGAGGTTACAAAAGATCCTTCTGGGACATGTGATCATTCCTTTGTCACTGAGAAAGATTGTTTTTGCTTGCAGTATGGTGCAGAAGAACAGACGAATTGGTCGATGGTCCCAATGCCACCTACATGAGCTCCACCGTTCTTGATCGGTGGGAAGAGCGACTCCAGGACTTATTTGACGGACACCCTTATGATATGCTCGATGCTGCTCTCGCAGACACTGTATCCAAATTCCTTTTAGACATTAAGGTAATGATTTTTCTGGACATTGCCTCAACAACTTATGTGTGGTTAGCAAACGAATCATTCCATTGTCAAAGAGACCATGCGTTCCTAGGGCTTTAATGTCATTGTTAGATAAATAAAAATAGGAGGTCTATCAAAACTACTAGCACGAGACTTTTAGGGAATAACTTGAATTGATGCAAAATGTTGTACGTTGCTTTTGGCAGCCCTTTAGGGACATGATTGAAGGGATGAGAATGGACACAAGAAAATGCCGCTACGAGAACTTTCAGGAGCTTTATCTCTATTGCTATTATGTCGCTGGAACGGTTGGCCTAATGAGTGTTCCGGTGATGGGAATCGCAGCTGATTCTTCCATTTCAAATCAAAGCATATACAACGCAGCTCTATATTTGGGTATCGGAAATCAACTTACCAACATTCTCCGGGATGTTGGGGAGGAGTAAGTGTTGCACCACTTGGGTTATATAATCTACGTCGCTTGCCTAGTTTGTATTTTCCTCATCGATGAAACTTGCTCATATCCGTATGCTTTTATCTGTTTCAGTACTCTGAGGGGCAGGGTTTACCTTCCTCAAGATGAGCTTGCACAGTTCGGGTTAACCGACGAGGATGTTTTCTCAAGAAAGGTGACCGATAGTTGGAGGGAGTTCATGAAACAGCAGATCACCAGGGCAAGATTTTATTTCAACATGGCCGAGGAAGGAGTTTCTCATCTCAACAAGGCCAGCAGGTGGCCGGTAAGTAATTTTCAGGATATACTGGTATAGCAAGAGGGAACAGGGTTCCGATAACAGTAACATGATAATAGAGGCAATTCATGCATTGATCATGAGAAACACAAAATTTGTAATTCCAACTTCACTACCATAGACATCTAAGCAATCAAACTAATTAATAATGAACGCAAACAGACGGTAATTTACAATGTTCCAAAGTTGTGTGAACTGAGGCATAGAATGATGGGCCAATTTGCAGGTGTGGTCATCGTTAATGATATACCGCAAGATCCTGGATGAGATTGAGGAGAATGATTATGACAACTTGACAAAGAGAGCTTATGTTGGGAGGACTAAGAAGCTTCTCACTTTGCCTGTGGCATACAGTAGAGCGATTTCAGTGCCTACCTAGCGTACACGTATTATCTATGCAATTCTGGGTGGCTTTCTTTCCGATTACAGTAATGTCGATAGTTCAAGATGAGCCCTTCAAAAATCTGATGAAGGTTTTTATGTATAATTATTGATTTCAATTCCAGATAGTATACAGCAGAAGCTCTCCACAGACTACATCAAAGCTTACATGAATTCTTGTAATTACAGTGAGACGTTGATCGACAGCCTTATTGTGAGAGCTTACACACATGAAATAAAATGTTTTGGAAAAAAGTACAGTCCTCTTTGCTTAAAAGAAATGGCTTGCAGCTCCTCGTCTTACACTTTCTACAGTAGTGGGATCAAGGGGATATCAGCAGCCATCGGATAGTAGTATGTGTTGCTCGTTCAACTTCATTTTTAGGTAGCACATACATACAAGGAGACCCGTGAAGGACAGAATCAATCGAAACATGAAAGGAGACGATATCACCGATTGTAAAGTTGAATCACACATCGAGGCCCGAAAAAACCAGAGAGAATCGGTTGGGCCTTCGAGCTGTGGGTTCTAGAGTCATCATTCGAGGTGAAATTATCCAGAGTTCTCTTGGCTCGTTTAAGGGGGAAACTTCGAAAGTGAAAATGATAGCTACACTGTAAAGTAAAAGACAAGTCTCTTGTGGCCATGTCTTTGCAAGAAAATTTGGTCCCCCTAAAATTTATCAGCATCTTCGATATGGAAGAGTGGCTTTGAAAATTTGCGCAAAATGGGCTCAGGGAATCGTACTCCAAACCCAGAAAATTCACGTCCAGTCCGCCAAAAAAGAGAGAAAAGCTCAGTAATTCAGAGATGCTCTAAGTGGTTACTTGTGCGATTGTCGATTCATTGGTCCTCCTGATCTTCTATCCCTACTCCCATCGCTCATGGTCCACAGATACGCGCAGGCGTGCTTACCGACAGACAATAGAATTGGAAAATGCAAACAGACCGCCAGCACAATAACAAGCACTCGAAGCATAAACAGCTACACAAGATAAAATACGTGTGGACACACTAAGTCAATAATCTGTCAGCACTTGATTGCAATTAGAAAGGTGCTCGAGCATGCTGCAATTGTATCCAGGAAAGAACGGGATGCAGCTATCTCGACTAATAGAACAAGCCCTACTGAAACCTTGGTCCACTAAGATCGGCTCTTAACATTGCATCTCCCTCCATCCCAGTGAGTAGATGCAGCCCAACATCGAATAAAGGCCGTATGGCAGGCGTACTCTTCAGCATCTGATTACACAGATACAATGCTCGTCACACAAGTCTCTGCAATTGATCTCATTACGCATTCATCTCTCATTATGCACAGTTAATCGCGAGCCCCCAGCACGATTCATGCAAAAGTTCAATGGAAGCATGCCTTCTTCAGTAAGAGGAGAGGAAAAAGAGATGCCATGCAGGACAGGACCAGACGACTTTAACGGCGGGATATCGGAAAAGCGCCCATTATAAGAGAAGTCAAGTCATCCCTCTACAAGCTCCGACGTCCTCTAGTGATTACTTCTACAGAAAGATAAAAAGCGAAAAAGGAGAAAAATTTAATGAGAACTAGAAGAGAGAACTTAAGATGCCACATTGTTCCCTGGAAATGCTATATATGCCACTCATCGACAGCCTATGACGCACAATTCCCTCGCAGTAACTTGAGATCTAAAGGCACTGACACAAAATGTGAGCCCCTGCTGGGCTCTTCACCAACCTCCATGATACATATATGTCATAGCACCGAAAGACAGTCAAGAACACCCAAGTATATGAAAGCCCAAGAGCGAAGACCACGATAAGCTTAGCTTCTCAATGCAAATATGTCACAGGAAGTAATCAGGTGTTCTACGGGTTACATCTGGCTCTCCCCTCCTGGGAGCAGGCTCAAACTGCAAAATCATAGATCAAGTCTTCAGGATATTAACCCAATAGAGAGAGAAGAAGAGGGCAGGTGTGGTAGAGAGAAAGACCTGAATGAATGTGTGCGCTCTACAATCATCTACTTCGAGGATGGATGCCATGTTTCCACAACGATAACAATAGTTAGGTGCACTGAATATGGTGACCACTTTTTGTTCCTGTCAAGAGAACATGCTATCAATCACATGACCTCTCCATTCTACCCAAAAGCTGAGAATCACAAACTAGGTAAGACGTACATGGCTCCAGTTATATCCTTCCATAACCAACTGATGAGCTCTAGCAATGAGCTTCAAATTGTTGGAGTGATTAAATTGCTCAGATATATCCTGCCATGATCATCAGGGAGGCCACTCTTAGAAACCTTTAGCAAAGTATAGATCACAGGAAAGGCAGTTGAACTGGACATTGCGGAAAAATAAATACATGCCGACTAGGGCAAGAAAAAGCAAAAAGCTAATATTGCAAAAAACAACACAAACCTGGCCAAAGGTATATCCAGCTCCTCTGGGTGAGATACCCCAACCACAACGATCATCAGGGTCAGACCACAATAGATCGCACATGGGCCCCTCATGAGGAACTTCTTGCACACGATCAAAATTCCGAATGTTGTCAAGGGTTTCAATAGATGGTGACAATCCACCATGTAGGCAAAATATTTCCGACTCAACCTTCAACAAAGGAGAAGCAATAGCTCATAAGACCGTAGAAATTTCATTTTTATGCCATTGTATTAGTGGAGGGATGAAGGATCTTGTTCTATGAATTAACATATTTTATTATAATTAAAGGATCAGACTGACCAGTGCTGTCAGCGGAAAATAGTCAAAGAGATCGGTAAAAATCTTCCAGACATTAGCATTGCCATATCTGCACAAAGAGAATGGAGTTCCTGTCACAAGCTCTTTGAGAGGAGACAGTCGATAAGAAAGTGCATGACTATAAGGCAGCAGCATGCAGTTTTCAGGTACGTCAGATGATGAATCTATGCATCTGTGCAACTTCTTTTTCAAAAAGGAAAAGAAACTAGCTATGTTTCTCATTAACTTTTAACTTGCCTCCACTAAAACAACCTGATTCAACACATGCTTGCAACTAAGATTAGCTTTTTTAATGATAGTAATCGCCTTAGAAAACATTATACAATGCACCAAAAAGGATCAGTATGAATTAAACTCTAATGCACAAATACATCAATAAACACAACAAAATCTCCAGAAATACAGATCAGATGCTTAAATTCAAACATAGAGGAGATATCAAAACCGAGTAGTAAAATCAATTAAGATATTACCGGTACCTTGTTCAACTTTCAACTAATACCAACATTGATTCAAGCTTCCTAGCACATCTGAGGACAGAATTGCGCTTTTCCATTTTACTCACTGCTATGGACTAAAGTTGAGAAAACAAAGAACATAAACAGATACATCACTAGATCATAAAGTAGTACACCGTTTAAAGGGAAAAATTCATGGAACAATAGTTACCATCAGCCATAGTATCCAACTGAACCACAACAAGGATTGCTAATTCTCACGAGGACAAAGCTTTCAATTGTTGTAAACTTCACCAAAGTGAACGCCAAAATTAAAAAAGGATTAAGAAACCCTATACCAAGCACATCCAGAAGAACCACAAATAAAAGTTTAAACAGCAAGGGCACTCAAAAGAAGAACAAACAGTTACTCACTTTCGAAGGCATTCATCATAAAACCCATAAACTTGAGTGATCTGCAATGCAAAGTACAAGACATATATCAGAACCAGAAGCCTCGTACTTGATATATATGATATATATATATATATATATATATATATATATATATATGTATATGTATATATGTGTGTGTATATACATATACATATAATCATAAAAGGCATGACATAAAAATTTGGAAGCTGCTGAACATGCAGCCATGAGAATGGAAGGAACAGAACAACACAAGCATTAACATGTTGAATACAACCGAAAATTTGTCTGGAGTTACGGAAACAACAAATGAACATAGAAAACCCTAATAAAATTGAAATAACAATGAGCAGCAGTATACAGTTATTACCTGACGGCTTTCGTGATTTCCTCTTAAAATGGTAATCCGCTGTGAATATCGCACTTTGAGAGCGACCAAGAGCTGAATAAATAACTCAACTTAGAATAACAAGAACAATCTTATCACTTGCAACACAACTTCAATGTCAACGTCACAGATTGTCTAGATTTAAAGAGATCCAAACAATACTCCACCACAACTAACTTATCTAACAGGGAGATTTTTTCTTACCCAGCATAATTTTCAATTATAGAAACACTCTTAACTTCCAAAGGTAACATTAAATATCTCCACCTAAAAACGTACAAGCAAATGTCCCAACAATCATGGGGTTGCAGGATGGACAAAGGGCAATGAAATAAGCAATGCACCACTTAGAGGAATATTTGGGTGTTTTTCCCAACGACAAACCCTGTTGTATAATTCCCAGGCCATTCTTAATTTGTTTTCCTTTAAGACGACATGTCCCACCAAAAGCAGAAATTTGTTAACATCAACAGCAAGACACCAGGTTACATTTATTAAGAAACTTAAATGCTGAAAAGGCAACATACAATGCAAGAAATGTCAAGTTCTACCAATGCATTTCAAGTATGCCATATACAATACTCTTCATGTTGTTTTTACTCTCAAAAACAGATAGGATCCACTTAAAGAAGCAGAAACTATTCAAAAAGAGTAAGAAGTCAAACAAAATGATAAATTTCAGCAGCACTCCACTTCAATAAGAAACTCGAACGAAGAAGTAAAAGCGCTTACTGTAACAGTTTCGACTGAATAATATCCACGATCAACATAATCTCCCATAAATAAGTAATTCGTATCTGGGCACTGCAAGAGTAGACAAATAGAGATGAAGGTTGTAGTTGCCTATCTTACATTTATTGAACATGCCGACCATAAGTTTCACTAAAGAAGCAGGAATAAAGCAAATATACATGGGTTTGGCAAGATGAGCCATCGAACATAGTGGACCTTTTCTCTAGTCAACATAAACACAGTGACACAGGTACCTCGGTCATAATTTAGGTGGAAGCATTTCAAAGAATCAAAATCTCAAAACAAGGTCTATTCAAATTCAGATACAAAATCAAAACTTCATATAAGCATGCCACATATCAAAATACCAGTCAACAAGCCCGTGGATGTGGTCAATCAGCAGAATAGCGATAAGTGGCTACTTACATAGGTAAGTACAAGTAACAATTCACATCTCCACTTGTATATGGAAAATAATTAAATTGACAAAATTGGAAATGAGCAAAGCCAAACATATATAGCAGATAAGATCCACTAGGAAAGCATATACCTTTCCTCCAATGCGGAAAAGCTCTGCAAGATCATGAAATTGGCCGTGAATATCACCACATATTGTGACAGGGCTTTTTACAGGCTGCAACACATGAAAAGAGAGGACACTTACACCAATTGCATCTTGAAAGATTAATGAGCCCATCAGATTGTGGCTGAAATTCAGCCTTATAGTTAGGACATAAACAACTAGCATTGGATGAAAAGAAAACTACAGAGTACCCAACTAAAGGCTGAATCAAGCAACCTTTAATATTTTCAGCTATGTTAAGCTTCTTTTTTGAAATCAACATGATTATTAACAGGTTGGATACATGAAGAAGATAAACAAATTGGATGGTTGAAAATGAAGACGACCAAAATCGAATCAGTCAGCAGACAATTATTAGATACTAATATTAATGAGAATTCCCAATTCTCATATGCTATGCAGGAAGTTTATATTCCCAATTTTAAAAGCAATGTAACAGCAAACACTTACCAAAAATTTCGAGTATCCCTACTCACTGCCAAGAATTATAAATTGTCAGCAGCCCAATTAGGATTTTATGAAGAATAAGAGAGAATCCATCTTTTGGTTCCCAGACAACCATCAACACTCAAAAGGTTCGCATGGGTAACCCAAGTTAATGGAATTCACTCAACCTCAAGGGTTTGGTTTAAAAAATCAACACCCAGAAATTAGAATTGCAGTTCACGGAGAAGTAAGTTAAGTATATCAGGGGTAGAGCAAGGTTACAAGGTCTTAGGTTGAATTCGATCATGAAAAGGTACACCCAAATCAAAGTGTTTTAACGACATTAAAAGCAAAACAATATCCATGTAGAAGGCACACCTGAACATTGCTCTCCTCCATCAATATTTCTTTAGCCTTCTCGCATAAAACCCTTACCTGTGTAACAACATGTCATCAATATTGGCCACTGTAGTTAGAGTAAAAGTATACTTGTGGTTACATTCCAACACAAATGAAGCATGATTCTGTATTGCAAACCACCGTCAGGTCAATCCTGCAGTGGAAGTGGTGTAAATAATCTACCTACGATTTCTAGAGAAAAGATCACCACCTAGCTCACCAGAAAAAAGCCAAAGCTAAATGAAGCTTATAATTTTGACGAGCGACACTGTTTCTTCCTGAAAATCACTTACGCTGCATCCTTGCGCAAGAGGGAAAGCAGAACATTACCCAGACCCACGGCAGTTTATCCTATCCACCTCCTCTATGTGAAATGGAGAACCTAGCTGAGCAACAACTTGAACCATCGATAACCCCATTGGAACATTAAGCAAGATAGCAGCAGATTTTCCAAACCATTCGGTGGGTGATATAGACAGCATATCCAAGTACACTACGCAGCGAGTGCAATTATTTAACACGTAGTTGCCAATGAGATAATTAGCATTTTTGTACAACATTAGCGAGAAAAGGGCTTTTGAAACATGCATTAGACGTCGATCATTAAGATCCTATTTTCGTGGCTTCATTCCCAAACTTTTCTCTTAGCTCATTCTTTCAGCTGGCATCATGTTACTGCACAAGATATCATCGCAGGCAAAAACAATAAGACAGCCCATATTCAGCGCTTGAATCTCAGAAAAGGAGCTTTTGGCAAGCAATTCCCAATAAACAAGTGAATAATACAAAGGTGGGGAGGAAGGAGGAAAATTTTATTTCATGTATGAAATCGGCAGATTAGCACAGTATAAGAATAAAGGTCCAATGGCGACAAAGTGGCAGCTGCCCCGAACATGAACTAAAATGAAGATTCTAGTAATTCTTAAGATGAGCAGATATATTTGAAAATGCACCTTGCCAACAGCCCACCAGAGATACTGCGATCGCTAGTTGGGCAATAATAGTCAGACCAAAAGTCTCCTTAGACTAAACCACTCTCCAGGGTATTGATTTAAAATCAACAAGCTGTCTTACACTCCCGGACCATTACCAGGTCAACAAAGTACAACAATCATACCAATAAAAGGAAAATAGCTCATGAAAAGGTCAAGACCATGAATCTCCATTTCTTATCGACAGAAACGAACCTTGAGAAACGAGTTCCGAGCGAATCCTTAGTCCAATACCAGATAAGATTAGATACCAAAAAGCAAATTTGGACCCAGTAGAAACCAGTTACCATTTTTACTGTGCATACTAAATGGATCCACCTAGAGAAGGAAACCCATCAGATCCGACCTCAAAAGGCAAAAATCCCCCCTAAATTCAGCCAACCTAGCGGATCAAATCCAATCGAAGCGAATCGATGAAGAACGAAACAATTCCCAAAGGAGAAGCAAAAGAACGCCACAAATCGACCTTGATCCGCATAATCACCCAGGCACAATCGCCACCCCTCCCTCGAAAACAAATTGCCCGACACACACAAACGTCGACGGCAAAAAAAATGGCGAGAACACGAGAGCGCGCCGCGGGGCTAGCGTACGGACGAAACAAGACGACGGCGCACGAGCTCGCGAAATGAGGGAGGGAGCGGAGGGAAGGGAAGGGAGAAGCCACCTCTTGCTCGGACAACGGTTTACACTGCATGAGCTGCGAAATCTCCTCATCGAGGTTGCCATGCGAATTGGCAGGAACCGAATCCAAGCTCATCTTCTCCTTCTTCCTTCTTCTTCCTTCCTTCCTTCCTTCCAACTTCCCACAGCCGCAGATCTACAGATCGCCACCCGCGAAACCTTCCCCCCCGGGCCAAACCCTAATTCCGCCCCGCGAACCACCCCCGAAAAAAATCTCCGCCTCCTCCTCGGCCTTCTTCTTCTTCTTCTTCTTCTTCTTCCTCCTCCTCCTCCTCCAAATCGCGAAGCGAGCGACAACACAGAAGAGAGAGAAAGAGAGAGAGAGAGAGGGGGAGGGAGGAGAGAGAAAGGGGGAGGAGAAATCAACGTTTCGAGAGCTCCTCTTGCTTCCTTTTTTTTTCTTTCTTTTTTCTTTTTTTTAAATTGCCACTCACATATTTTCAGGAGAGAGAGAGAGAGAGGAGAGAGATTTGAAGACGAAGAAATGACAGAGTTTCCGGTGCTAATGATGAGAAATCGATAACTTTTTTTTCTCCTTGGTTTCGTTCGGAGCTTCGTTCCGTCTACGAGCGAGCGCGTGACGTGACGGTTCCGACTGAAATGGTGGGGGTCGGGGGACGCGTGGCGGCCCTTGGTTGGCCAGTGCCCGGTACGTTTCACGCGTGCGCGTGCGCGTGCCCGGGCTGTGATCTGTCTGAGATTGTGGATGCGAATCGTTTTCCTCTCCGCAACAGAAAATATGGTTACGTTTTGGGTCGGCTTGTTATGCGGAAAAATATTACCCGACAAAACATCTTCTTCATTTTTCAACGCCTAGATGATTTAAGAACGGAAAGTATGTTCATAGTTACGAAAAAAAAAAAAATTCTGTGCTTGAATTTATAAAAAAAAAAGTGACTACCTTTTTTTTACAAATATCGAAAATCATTTACTCTGAAATTTTCTAAAAAATATATTTGAGTTCTGAAAATTATCATAATTGATGCAATTGAAATATTATTTTAACTCTATTCAATTTTATTAACAAAAAATGCCGACGTAACTTTTTTGTACATTTTTTCTTCCCTACATTGTGATGACATGGCCAAAATGTGTAACATAAGATTAAAACGATATCGTTTTAATATATCTTTGATTTTTAATATGAATATTATTTGATTTAAATTAAAAAAGATAAATTGAGGAAAGAAAATGGAAGAAGGGTCGAACCAGGTGAGGAGGGCTTGTGGCCCTCGACATCGCTGCCCCATCATCACCGAGAAGGGCCAGTGAGGGTGGGGGTGGCTCGGGGGTTTGCTAGCCATTGGCCAAAGCCTAAACCTTGCCAACCCTTGGCTAACCATCTAGCACCATTTTCAGCTCTTCTCGACGACGATAGGCCGGCAGTAATGAGGGCCCTATAGGTCCTCGTTGTTTTGCCTTGCTTTCTCTTTTTTAATTTAGTTAATTTTTAATCTAATTTATATGATATTTAGATTAAAAAACAATATTTAAATCAAAATGGCATCATTTATGTTTTAGCCACGTCAGCGACGTGTGAGATAAGGAAAATAATAAAAGAACCCACAATGCCCAAATTGGAAGGAGTCAATGGGAAGAACTTAATAAACTAATTTGGCGAGTTTTATAACTTTTAATGCACTCGCCTCATTATTAATATACAACTAGATATCAATACTTAAACTCGAACATTGCGCTTGAGCACGAAAACGTCAACACTCGTCCATGGCCCTTGCTCACACCTTATCCATTAAGGTAGGTTCCAAAACCATAAAAAGTGGGGCTTAGGACCACAAGTCTCATGCCTAAACCCCAATGCTCGAGTTTGAGTCCATCGAGGGCAAGCTCGAGATGCCAATGCCTATGCTTGAATCTCGTGCACTCGAACCGAATTTGTTGAGGCCAAGGCGCATGTCTTTAGCGCCTAAGCAAAAGACCTTGATGCTTGCACCCAAGTCCCTAATATCCGAGATTGAGACTCTAGTGCTTATGCTTGAGCTCGAGACCTCGATGCCCTTGCTCGGGTCCTTGACACCTAAGCTTGAGAACCTTGTGCCTATGCTCATATCTCCTATGGTAAAGCTTGGGTCCATTGGGATCATTGGAGCTTGAGCTCATATTTTCATTTACTTTCCAAACAAAGGAAAATATTTTTCAGATTTGTACCGAAAAATATTATCATTTTTTTGAAAATATTTTTTACAAATTAATTACATTTTTCACGAAATAAATGAAGCATTCATTTTTTTATTAGCTCATAATTGAGTATTTCTTGAACTGAACTGTGTGGTCTAGCCTCTAACCTAGACTATCAAGTGCTTTCCCGTTAATCCACTTTTAATTTCGTAGATGTGGCTATTGAAATTGCATTTTCTTTTATTGTAAAAAAGCACGATGGCGAGTTTCAAAATATAAAAAGATATTCGATATCGAAAAAGAAAAACAAATAAAAATATAGACAATGGAGAAGCGGGAGGGAACGGACAATTAGAGGGCGAGCCTAGATCCATCGAGGGTGGTTACCGCAGTTGTGCTTCCTATTTTAGAAATTTACGAGAGATGTTCTTTTTCTTATTTTCAATTTAAAACGATGTTAGAAAAAAAGAAGATTAAAATGATGTTTTTTTAAAAGCCAAACCAGCTTAACTAAGTGTCTTGAGACCTGAATGTAGGAATCATGCAAGTTAAATGATTTAATTAGACAAATTGAAATTCGAATACTTAATTACATATAAGATATAAATAAGGGGATTAAAACATAATAAATCTCCTCTTTCTTTCTTTTTTTCCCCAAAAATAGGTGTCAATGGTTTTTTGTTTTCCTTTCTCTTTCGTTTATCTTTATTAAGCATGTAGATAGTTGAGAAATATCGAATTTCGGTCTGACGTAAACTAACGGAATATGTAGAAATTCAAAGTAAAGTTGTCGATGCATGTGCCTAATAGCGTTCGAGTAGCGATGCATGTGCCTAATAGCGTTCGAGTAGAATTTCCTTATGGAGACAAAGACGAGAAGATCCTATGGATAGGATAGATTTTTTCATTAAAGGAGAATTAAATACATTGTACTTTCACTTTGATTTATTATCATAAGTTATTTTTTCTCTAAATATCCATTTATTTCGTGAAAAAAATATCTATACAGTTAATGAATATATAAAAACATAAATTATCATCAATAATAATATTTTTTTGATTAAATATTTCAAATAATATAAACAATCATTTAAAAAATATATTATAAATAATTTATTTTCCGTAAAATAAACGGGAACCGTCGTTTTATTAAACGTTTTCTCTAAATTGGTGGCAACTAAAAGCCAACCCGACATAAAACTCGAGGTCTACTCGATCCCCACGTGACTATCGCACGATCTAATTTTGCTTTTCGCGAATGGACCCAATAAAGCAAATAAGATTGAACCACATCGTACTCCGCTTATTTCGCAAAATACTTTGCTTTTGGCTATTGATGGATCTCTGCCCTTTTGTTTCCTCGTCTCGTTTGGTTCCTTTCGCCAAAAAGAAAAAGGCACGACGAACTTTACAATCCGACCTCAAAGGTGAATAATGCATCCACCTTGACTTCGAGCTCGCAATATTTTTTTATTTTTTTTGGGGGAGAACCAGTACTATCTAGCTGGAATCCTACATTGTTCGAATAATGTTATTAAAGTCACGGACGCTTGTAATTTTAAGCCACGTGATTTATATACCATAAATCGTGTCGATTTGATTATAAATATTTCAATTATATCATAAACATTTTTACATTTTATTAATTTGATCCATCTAGCCAATTCATGTCAAAAATTGCTCACGTGGACACTGGCTATTTTATGTTGCAAAGACCGACATTAACGTAGACAATTTTTTTAATATTTTTTTATAACTTTTTTTTCCTTGATTTCATTTTTTTCCCTTTTCCTTTTTATAATTTTGAACCCATAGGCCATAGTTTGCGAGAACCCCTTGCTAGATTTAGCAAGGTTGACGCTCACCCAAGCCAATGCGGCCTTGCCTTAGCGGGGGGCCGTTGTTGTCACCACTTGCTCTTGCCTAAGTGGGGCCATTCCTATCAGTTATGGCCTATGGTCACCGGCAAAAAGGGAAGGGAAATTAAAAAAAGAAAGAAAAATATTCAAAAAATTCGTAAAAAATAATAATATTAGCGTCGGTTATGTTACATAAAATGTTAGTATTTACGTTAATGATCTCTGACCTAAATTGATCGGATTAACTCAATTAATAAAATGTGAAAATATTTATGATTAAATTAATATAAATGCAATAAATGTAAGATTTTTTCGATATTTTTTCCCACCTCAATTAGACAATTGAGCTAGCGGCGGACGGGTAGTCTCGAGGACCCCGTCACAATGCCTCATATCGAGTGCCTTTCGTGCTTTACAGCGCCATCGCGACTCGTAAATTCGATCCGTACGAGGAGATCATGCGAATCACAGAGACATGTGGTCCTAAGGCTCGCCACCACCGTCTCGTCTATTTCGTAATCGCTCAATTTGGACCAGCCACCGCTATTTTGTCTAGTCAGCACTGTCAAAAGATTTGAGGTTTCGAGTTTCATTAATCCACCACCACAAGAAAAGAATTAACCGTACGACTAAAGAAATAAGAAGGCGAAGGAAAATAACTTTCTAAAACACACGTGGCAGTTCGTATGTGATGTTCGAGAGAACATGTACCGTGTATCCGACGCGATAAGGGGGAATCGCTAGCTGGGCAATCCACCAAATCACGGATAACATCGACAATTACGGTCACAACTAATAGAACGTATCGTGGAACGCAGATTTGAGCTAATTTTGAAAACCATCGTATGACCGGACAGTGATTTCGACAGCTTTCGATTTCATTTTCTCCATCATTCATTAAAAAGAAAGATAAAAGAAACCAAAAAACTCAAAACCTCAAACCTCAACACTAAATGAAGTCACTGTGCACATTGAAAAAGGAGGGCAATTCATGAATCCAAATCAAGATGTGATTTGGATAAACACGTTCCCGAGCTAAACAAGCCCGACTCGACTCCATCACTCAAACATTCATTTGGGCACAACTTTTCGGTCTCTCGAGACAAGTCCACTCGTAGGCGAGCTTGGGAAAACTCCCCAATTCATGAAAAGCTAGCCATATCGATTTATTAAATTTAATTCTTATCAACATCAATATTTGTCATATATTTTCTTTTTTAAGATTTTTTTTGTGAAAAGTGAGCCTCCGATCATACTCCGCCGCCCGAGGGGGGCAGAGGGGTCGAATTCAGGCCTGGTCCGACGCAAACGATTCGCTTCGAGATCTCCACAGAGCCTGGCATAGCCGAGTCTAGCTGGCACCCGCTCCAGTTTTGAATATTAAAATGAAATTCAGAAAAAAAGAAGAAAAAAAGAAAAGGAGAAGAAATCTAGCTCAAGATCTTTTGGGCCCAGGACACGGGGAGGACACGCCGCCCCGATCTAGGCCGTCCGTTGGGAAGGGCCCGGTGGGCCCCAGGCCCGTTCACCTCCTTCGAGCGGAAGTTACCCTCCTCCCTGCTCGCGTTGCACCTCGGGCGAAGGAATTTTCGAAAAGCAGAAGCCGTCCGTCCTTTTTAAACCGCTCGTCCCGAATAATGACGCCAGCCACAATTCCTGCAAGGGGCTGCCTAATTTTATCCCCGCCTTCATTTTCATTTTCCGCATCTTTTTTTTCCCCATTTTTCTTCCTTTTCCCCGTCCGCAGAAAAAACGAGAAGAAAAAGAAAGCAGTAGGACGGACTCCCGGAAAATAAAAATACCGAAAAGTCACGGAGAGCGCAATTTTTCTAGAGAGAGAAAGTTCCACCTCGGGGTCTCATCTGTATATATAGAGGCGAGGGGAGAGAGAGGGGGAGATATTTTTTTTGGGGGTTGTTGTTGTCCGCGTTATAACGTACCATCTAGGGTTTTCTTTTCCTCATTGGATCTTCAATCTTCAATCCATCCTCTCCTTCTTCAACCTACGCAACAGCGCTTCTCTCTCTCTCTCTCTCGTCTTCGTCCAGCACAGGTTCCGCAGCTTCTCTTTCAGGTTCCTTCCCTCTCTCTCTCTCTCTCTCTCTCTATGCTTCCTCGCCTCTCGTTCTCCTGTTCCTTTTCCTGCTCCTTTCCTGCTCATTTCGAGGGCGGTTTTGCGGCGCGCGCGGGGTCGGCGACGGGCTCGCGTTCCGAGCGAATGGTTCTCGCTCGCGGCGTCCTCGCGCGGCATCGTGGGGGATTGCATGGGGGCGGGAATCGCGGGTCGCTTCGCCGCATTTCCGTGTTCGCTCCTCGGGGTCGCGCTAGATCGCGTTTCGTGTCCGCGTGCTTTTTTGCTGCTCGCGCGCCTTCGACGGCCGTGTGGTTTTTGGCCGGTCGTGCGAGGAGATGGGAGGGAATAGGGGGAGGATGCATCTGGAATTGGGGGGATTTTCGGGAGGGTTTAATGCGTGGCCGATTTTTTGGATTTTTCTGTTGCGTTTGCGTTTTGCTTTTTTTTTTTTATAAATTTATATTTTCTGTCGATTTTCGTCGCGTTAATTGCTTGTGCCTTGAGTTGATGATGTTTTTTGGTTTTTTTTTTCATCAGGTTTTGAAATCGCTGACGTAGTTGACTTTTATCTGTCTCAGGGAGACTATTTTATCTATTGTATTGTAGAAATCGAAGGGGAGAAGTGTTCACTTTGATTTTTAAAGTTCCGGGATATATTTGCTCTTGAGAATTCAAGATAGGGTGTTTCAATCGAGATATGCGAGCTTCATGGGCAGATTTGGCTGCGTCTTCCGCAGCTGACAATGTAGGGGCTGGATCCTCTGCCAACAATGGTGCTGCGGTTGCTGCCTCGGCTCCTGGTCCTGGTCGAAGTGCTTACGTCCCTCCGCATCTGAGGAACCGTCCGCCTTCGGCAGATCCACCGGCAGCTGCTAACACTGGGCCAGCTGTTGGTTCTGATCGGCCTGGTTCTGGCGGGTCACGCTGGGGAGCTCCCAGGAATGATTTTCGAGCAGGAGGTGGCGGCGGCGGTGGCGGCCGTGCTGGTGGATGGGGGGTGGCAGAGGTGGGGGTTGGGGTGGGAGAGAGCGGGAAGTGAATCCTTTTGGAGATGATGTGGACACTCCGCAAGCTTTTGATGAGCAAGAGAATTCTGGGATCAATTTTGACGCGTATGAAGACATTCCGGTGGAGACGAGCGGGGATAACGTACCCCCTCCAGTGAATACTTTTGCAGAAATTGATCTAGGTGAAGCTGTTAATCAGAACATTCGGAGGTGTAAGTATGTGAAACCAACGCCTGTGCAACGACATGCCATACCAATTTCCCTGGGAGGGCGTGATCTGATGGCTTGTGCCCAAACTGGATCTGGCAAGACAGCTGCTTTCTGTTTTCCAATCATCAGTGGTATAATGAAAAGCGGCAACCAAGCACAGAGGCCACCACGTGGCGTTCGTACTGTCTACCCACTTGCTCTTATTCTTTCTCCTACGAGGGAGCTCTCAATGCAAGTAAGTGTTCTTTATCATTTCATGCAACCTGTCATCTTTCCTTGCTGATTTAATCTTGAGGGAGTTATGTGATTTGCATGCAGATACATGAAGAAGCTAGAAAGTTTGCCTATCAAACTGGTGTCAGGGTGGTTGTTGCTTATGGAGGAGCACCAATAAATCAACAGGTTTGTATTTTCTCCGTCTCTCTTTTACCTTGTTCCCCATCTCCTAGATTCTGCAGTATCATGATCACGGTATAATGTTTTTCTGGTATGTTAGTAATTTGTTATCTTCCAAAAAATTTTTTTTTGAGCAAAATCTTCCAAGAATTTAATGGCACCTGTTTTGAGTGATTTCTACCTATGACTTACTTTTTGTATTTTGTGGCTTACACTTTGACTTTTTTTTTTAAGCTCGAAATATTTAAAATCTATTCTATTATACAATGTCAACATGCAAAATCAACTATTGCTTTTTAACAGTTTTTAGAGATTCACAATATTCTTAATTTAATTGGAGATTTTGGAAAGAAAGTGATTAGTAGAATTGGTAAGTATCTTATGAATGTTTTCCAAACATGCCATGGTTCTGTTTTTGCTGTCTTTGTAGATGTGTAGATGTATTTTATTTCCTTATATGACCCCAGATCAGTGCCAAGTTTCTAAAGCTACTTTTTTGGCTAAAAATGATGGTGTTTGAAAGGTAGAATGCTTATTGGCATTCTCGTTCGTGCTTTTTTTTTACTCTCTCTTGTTCTTTGTGTGTAGGTATTTTGATTTTGGCCAATATTTTTTCTGTGTTGTGATGTATCAAGCTATTGTAAGTGCATAATATCCTCTGATATGTACTAATTGGTGATTTTGCATATCTTTAGCTAAGGGAGCTGGAGAGAGGTGTGGATATACTTGTTGCTACTCCTGGGAGATTGGTAGATTTGCTGGAGAGAGCTAGAGTTTCGTTACAGATGATCAGATATTTGACGCTGGATGAGGCAGATCGAATGCTTGATATGGGTTTTGAGCCTCAGATAAGAAAAATAGTAGAACAAATGGACATGCCGCCCAGTGGAGAAAGGCAAACAATGTTGTTCAGTGCCACCTTCCCTAAGGAAATTCAGGTATCCGTCATAATTGAAGAATGGCAATGTAAATTTGGTGCCACCTCTCAAGCCTCTGTATTGGCAATGTTTATCCGAATGTTGATAGTTTCCCATTTTTGACTATAAATGCTGTTAACCTTTGTTCATTAAGGCACTTGAGTGTGTATTTATTTGATCTGTTCATCTCAAGGAAAAACTATGATAATTAGGAGGTGTTTACAGGGAGTGGTGCAGCTGGAAACTTGTTGAGTCAACCTTAGTCCTTTTCAATCTTAAATTCTATGATGAGCTTCTACATTGATAGGGTTTGGTGTTTGCTTTTGTTTCTGCAGCACTTTGTTTGTTATGTATTAATATGTAAATATTGCAACTTTTTGCTTTTGCTGGTTGTATATGTCATGTGATCTGGTGTAATGGATATCTTGGTATGGCTTTATTTATTTGCATTCATGTTATATTGTTTGGTTTTGTGCAGAGATTGGCTGCTGATTTTCTATACAATTATATATTTTTGGCTGTTGGAAGAGTTGGATCTAGCACTGATCTGATTGTCCAGAGAGTTGAGTTTGTTCATGATGCTGATAAAAGAAGTTATCTCATGGATCTTCTTCACGCACAAAGAGACAATGTTGTTCAGGGGAAGGTAGGGTGGGAGGAGGTGTTTCCTTTTAATTTTTTTCAAGTTGAGACCCATGATCATATATCAGTTCGGATGAGAAAAATTTTGATTTTCTGCTTCACTTTTTTTTTTCCCAGTTTCTAATGTTGCATTATTGTTGCCCTTTCTGTATGGGCTGATCCATTATAACTCCTGTGTGACTATTGATTCTTGCAGCAACAATCTTTGACATTAGTTTTCGTTAGGGCTGATCCATTATAACTCCTGTGTGACTATTGATTCTTGCAGCAACAATCTTTGACATTAGTTTTCGTTGAGACAAAGAAGGGGGCTGATTCTCTAGAAAATTGGCTATGCCATAATGGTTTTCCAGCTACTTCTATTCATGGAGATAGAACACAACAGGTTCGCCTTTCCCCCTCAGTTCTTCCATACACTTGTGGTACTTTGTGGTACCATGTTAAATGAACTTCTAGAAATGGGGTTTTTGGATGTCTGGGGAAAAAGAGTGCCCCAATACTTTTCTTGTCTTAAATTTGATGGCTTCTTAGAAATAATGGCCTCATGCTTGTTCTATGAGATGGTTTTTTACACAGGATCTAGTTATCTACAGTAAGCTCTACATGTTGTGGCTTCTGTCCAATCTTTACGCTTTAAAGGATACTACTTAAAGGAAATCATGCCTAGATAGCCAAGTGCAAGTAGGAATGAGAGTTTGTGTTTTTTTAATCAAGCTGGTGATGATTGGGTTGTTATTTGTTAGTGAGATTTGATACTCGTTGCGCTATTAACTGAATACAGTGAGAGGAGCTTTAAGACTTGATATTACTGTTCTATATGTATGAAGAAAGGTCCATCTGACTTAAAACTTAATGATAACCTCTTGCTTTAAAACTTGCATTGCTGTTCTATGTTTGAAGAATTGAAGATATGCCACCTGTGTCAAACCTATTGATGACCTTTTTGAATGGGTTGGGTAGATAATTACATTACTTTATATTTAAACTGGAAAGCTACTGTGCCTTTTATATGTTGCATAGACATCTCTCTCATTTTTTGCTTGACAAGTTAATAAGCTGGCATGTTTTGGCATTTGCTTTTTTGCGAGCATCCACATATATGAGTTGCTCTGTTGACAGATTTTGACTATAGTTGGCATTAGCTATTGAAATTGCAATTTCATTCAAGATGTTAAAATGGCCAAGTGATTCAAAATTGGCATTCTGTGAGGGCTCATGATCGTGACATGATTGAGTTTCGATGAGGAAGTTTACACACTCATACGGGATCTCTTTGTTATCTTTAGTCTCCCCCTTTCTCGATAAGTCCCTATTACACAAAGATGTGGTATTGTAATGAGAAATTATGGAGTCAAAAATGGTTTGGATTTTAGGTTCTCTGAAGGATTGTCACACTAGTTTCTTCTTCAAGGCTGCAGTAGGTTTCTACCTCTTTTGATTTTCTTTCTGTTCCAATAAGAGTTCGGTAAGTTCTGTTGGTGTACTTAAACCCATCATCGGGATCCAACTTCTTGCTATGGAGGCTTTTCTCTTCTTTGGTGTAACTGAACTTTATTTGCTTTCTAATCGTCCTGCTTGTGCAGTTGCCTGTACTCTGATGGCATAAAGTTCACTTACACTTAGTCTTCAGAGAGATTAGAATTTGCCTTTTCTCCTTTTCTTCTTTTTTTTTATCTCAGTGATCTTATTTGTGAATTTAAGTGCTTTGTGTGCAACATCAAGAACTCTCTCTCTCTCTCTCTCTCTCTCTCTCTCTCTCTCTCTCTGTGTGAGATAAAAATTCTGCCGAGGGATATTGAACTATTTGCAAAAAGCACTCAAAGCTGAAAAAAGACCTAATTTACTGTCCAAAGAATCCATAATGTCAGTTAAAGCAATTACATACATAGCTGACTTAAAGGTTCTAATGCAGACTGGAATAACAGTTTGTGAGGCTCTCGGTAACTGCTTCTAGAGTCAGTTTTTTAGTTGGCAACTTTGTTGTGTATTAAACAAAAGAAATAAAATAAAACATAAAACAGCAGACTGATGACCTTGTGCGAAGATTTGGATGGGGCTAAGATGCCATCTAAAGTTCGATTTTCCCGTGAAGCACCTGATGGGGCAAGGATGCGACCTAAGTTCTATTTCCAAGCACCAAAAAAAATTCACTTGATACTACTTAAAATGTTGCTGTCCATTTGCTGCAAATGCATCTTATTCACATGAAGTAGGGATTTCTACTTTCAAGTCCTGCATTCTCAGTCTGCACTGTTTGCATTTCACTGGATCCATTTATAGGTGATTTTTGATATCAAATAAAGGAGTGTGGTAGGCAGTGGTTGAGAGAGAGAGAGGAGGAAGGGAGGAGAGGAAAGAGAAGGGGGGGGGGGGGGCGGTGGGGGAGATTCAACATTGCTGTATCTTTTTGTGATAAAATATTGGTGAAGATTGTGCTCGTTCAACATTTGTGGTTGCACTGTCAGACGCAAGGCAACATTGTATTTTCAGCACTGAATAGAGCAACCTTGATTTTTACTTGTAGAAAGTTCCATCTTTAAATTTGTTCCTCTATTTTACATGTATTGACTTATAATCAACACTATTTCCATGCTTGCAGGAAAGAGAATCAGCTCTCCGCTCATTTAAGACTGGCAGGACTCCAATTCTAGTTGCTACAGATGTTGCAGCTCGTGGTCTTGATATTCCACATGTTTCCCACGTGATCAATTTTGATCTTCCGAATGACATAGATGATTATGTCCACCGGATTGGACGAACAGGACGAGCAGGGAAGTCTGGTTTAGCTACTGCCTTCTTTAACGAGAGTAACTCATCAATGGCAAGGTCACTAGCTGAGCTGATGCAAGAAGCAAATCAGGAAGTTCCAGCTTGGCTCTCAAGGTATGCTGCTAGGTCGTCGTCATATGGTGGAGGAAGGAATCGTCGCTCTGGTGGAGGCCGGTTTGGTGGTCGTGACTTCCGGAGGGATAGCTCTTTTAATAGGGGTGGATCTGATTACCATGGTGGGGGCGGCAGCAACAGTTTTGGATATGGAGGATCATCTGGAGGGTATGGAGGATCATCGGGAGGCTATGGAGGAGGAGGTTATGGCCCTGGTGTCACCAGTGCATGGGATTAATTAATGAAATTTACTCTTCACTTGTTTCTGAAGTGCAACAGTGGCATTCATGCTTCTGCTGGTTATATTATGTCTTTGTCTTGTCTAAGTGGTTCAAGCTTTATACTGTTTGATAGTATGTCTCACGGTTGATGAGGGGGATGTATTTCTCACATTGGTGCATTCGCAGATGGAGGGTTTTGGAATGCTGATGGGTTTGGGATTAGACATTTCCCTATACAGTGGGGAATCATTGCTTTCCTTGAATGGATCCATTCCCGTCTTTGTTGATTCTGGTGGGTGGATGGGTTGTAGAATATCTGTTGGGAGTGTAAAGGGGTTTTTCTGTCGGCCCTGTTCCTTTTTTTCTCAATAGGCATATTCTTAGTGACCCATTTTCGTAGGGTTTCGAAAGGTTGATGAGTTTCTTGTCCTCCCCATTTTATACAGAGGGTCTTATGTCCCCCAAGCTAAGGAATTTAACATTTCATGGTTTCTTGTAACATTTTGATGGTGATTGAACTGACAGACACCTCTTATTAGAAGCAGCTTATTTTGCACTTCTCCTTTTCTACTCATCCATTTCAAATCTCGGCCGATAGATTATCATTTGTCGTGTGCACCTCCAATTGGCTTGGGGCAGCGTGTTTCAACGGTGTTTAAACTACGTTTTGGATCTCCCTGCTTCATACGGTTGGTTCATGATTGATTGACTCTGGATGTTGGTGGATATAGTGATGATGTAGTAACTAGCAACTCCTTGTTTTGTGATGGCATCTATCTTACGCATGATGTTCCCACCAATCAATGATGAATGGGTTAGAAGTTGCTTCATTTGAGAAGGGTAAAGGCCCATCAGGTTCTGGCTGGAGCTAGACATCCTGACGGAGCCCTGCCATTTCAAGTGCAATTCGCGTATCAGACGCCAGCAACTTAAAAATTGCCGTCAACGGAATGACTACTTTTCAAACGTAACTCGTGATAAATTTTCCAATTCTAGTGATTTGACATTGCTCACGAGCGCGAGACCAAGGATTTGCCCGAGTAATGCCTGAATTCTTAATTGCGGTCAATTTAACTCTTTTCCTCTTCATGAGCGAGATAACGGTAAGGACAGTCTACCGGGGCAAGGACAGGCGGCCAAATATGTTGTGATACGTATGACGACAATCGACGACAATCGAGACAGTCCTTATTGCAAAGGTATTCTTACAGAGATGACTTCAAATGTTGTTTGCATGGTTAGCCATTTAAAGACAAGAAGCGAGGAAAACTATAGTAATGTACGATCCAACAATCAACATTCATCACTTGACCTTCATCAATTGGGTTCACGGTCCAATAAGCACAAAGACAGTGATCATTCAGACTCCTCTGGAGATCATTTCCTGGAACCGTTTGAACGATTCCTCGCGCTGAATCCTTAGCTGGTTCCGGAAGTTCCTGATGAAAGCGTCTGCCAGCTCATTTATGTCTGCATTGGCATCCGTGTCCAATCTCTTCCTTGTTACTCTTGTCTCATCGTTCTCTCTCCCCTTCTCACTCGCTCTGCGGTTGACACGGGCAGATGAAGCTGGAACCTCCTGGTGCTTCTGCTCCATCTCGCAGTGTTGGCCGGATTTTGCTTGACAAGGGCGTCTGAGATTGTTGCCGAATCGATGAGCAGAGAACCCCGCATCGATGCGTATATATAGTTAAAAAGAACGCGCCTTAACGAGGACGAGTTTGGCATGAGTGAAAGCAAAAGGAGGAAGGCATAGAGAAGTTAGATAATATTCAAAGATAAGCTAAGGGAAATGTGCAAGGGACTTCATGGGAAACGATGTGGTTGAATGAACGAACAGAAGAAAACAGCGAATATAATATTGCCAACTTCTTTGGTGTTGTCCATTTCTTTAAGGTTTCTTATGCTAAAAGGAGATGGCACTGGCCAATTTTTTTGGTCTTTTTGGGTACGAATCTTCCAGGCTCTCTCTTGAAAATGTATATATATAAATTATTACGCGACCACACGCGGCAAATATAACTTTCTAACAATCCTTGGGAGCCATTAAAAGTCAACATGATTTCTTTATGCTCCATTTGTTAAAGAGACTCTATGCAATTGAGAAAGAATGAGAAAGAATAAATTTCACAGTAAATATTTCGAAATCAGCTCTTACCTTTTCCTAATTAGAATTTTATTGTTTCGAATTCATATCGATATTGGCAAATTAACAAACAAAAGTGGGGTATGCTCGCCGTATCGATTGTAATGCATTGCAAATCGTCGAATTCAGCCCTCAATTAACGGTTCATCTATGCACTTCTCTTTGATGTTTTGATGAATCAAGCATTTCATGTTGGATGTGTATTGCCCATGTCATGCATAGTTCACGAGATCAGGGGAAATGGTTATTTCCCCAAGACGGGGGCCATGCTTTCACGTTATAAAAAGCCGTGAAAAACTGAATTATCACTAAATCAAAAATGAAAATAGATCCGTGGGGCAGTTTCATGCCCGTGCCTCTAAATTACAAAAGAAAAAGAAAAAGAAAACAAAATTTAAGAGCCATCACGAGATGGTGGAGGTTTGTCGGAAAGAGGGATGTGGACCTTTTGACCTTGGAGAAGTCAAAACACGACACAACGTCCAACTTTGTGCACATAAACAAAAGCAAATCATCCAACTTTGACCCATGTTTTCCTTCTTTCCCTCGACGCCTAGAGATTAAAGAATGAAGGACATGTCCGATAATTTACTTCCTATTTATTCAGCATTACACTTTGGTGGTGATCTAGGCTAGTCATACCGTGGATCGAATCTATTTTCCAAGCAACTTCTCGAGGTAGCATTGACGGTCTAAGAAATACACTTGAATTGTGCTTGTTTCAATATGCAATTGTCTAGGCTTTTTTTACCTAATTCCCCACGGGTCCAAGCACGTAAGTTTAACGATCTCGTGCATCCAAATGATGTTTCGAAGTTAAGTTCACGTCGCATTCAGAATTTCTTCGCGAGCTCCAGATTGATCGATTTAAATGAGTGATTTCTAGTCATGAAAGGGAGTTTTCACCTTCTTGATATGATAGGGAGAGCGTGTCACTCTCGCACCATGATTGAGATTCACAAGAGATTATTTGATTGTGAGTAGGGTTAAACTAGCAGTACGAGCAACTCCAAATTGATCAGGTGTACCTATAAAGTATCGACACTTTTTAAGAGCTTGTGTTGGACACTTCGACACTCTCCGACACTTGGTCAACACGTGTCGGAAAATCCAACATCTAGTCAACTTTCTTGACACTCTTCGACACTCGAGTCGAAATTCCGACATACGAGTTTCCGACATGTGATTCCGTTATCGAGGTTCATTTTAAAAATTTTTAATGAATGAGAGGTCAAAATATATATGTGAAAAAATAAAACATAATAATAAAAATAATAAATGAAGAAAGAAGAAAAACCTGATATTCTTTTATCTTTTTACTCACTTCCTATGATATACAATTCATCCCTTAAGTTTTTTCTTTCCTCTTTCGACATATCTAACACGCGGGTCTAGAATATTGATTGTTTGTTTGTTTTTTCTTCAAGTTTTATGAATTATTGGGATAGAGTTGAATTTGTCAAATTAAAATAATGAATGATATTAATAAATGGTGGATTAATGTTTTTAGTGTAAATTCATTCTAGACTTATTTATTTATTTATGAATTTGAATCAAATTAATTTGATTGAAATAAATATAAAAATGATAATTTATTATATATATATATATATTTAATATCCAACGTGTTTTAATATGTCGAATTTAAGTTTTTTTTTTGAAAAATGACGCGTGTTGTTGCGTGTCGTGTCGTGTCGTGTCGCGTCTCACGTGTCAGTATCGATATTACTTAGGGTGTAATTTCAAATGCGCGCACACACAAGAGAAAGTCTCTCCTCCTATCAAACCAAGTGGGGCTTCGCCACTTCGATCGCACGCCATCAGCAAGAGCTTGTAAAGCGCAAAGTAATCGAAGGATTCCAAGAGCCCAACTCGTCATTTCTCAAAGGTCGCCTCTAAAACATTTTTTGGACAGATAATTAATAATATACCATACCTTTTATTGGAATATTCTTCTCGTGTCACGTGAATTTATAATTCTGAAAAATAAAATAATACCCATTAAACACGCCCAACGAATAGCAAGTGCTCCCAGCTACCAAAACGCCCATTAACAATTTTTTTCTTTTTTTCAATAACCAGGTAAAGGAAAGTGGCTACTTTGATCCACGAAACCGGTGTCGTTTTGAGAATTGAAAATTTTTTTGGGCTAAATTAGAGATCCCCCGATAACAAAACCCAAAGTAATCACGTCATAAAATTGCAAATCGAAGCCGGGTAAAGCAAACAAATAATTTTACCTATTGCAAATCAGTGGATCAATCGAATGGACCCGACGATACTCGCACGCATACATTCCACATCTGCCTGACCGGTCTCACTCAAATTATGTGCATCGTCCTTCTTTATTCAATCCGAAATCCAAATGATCGACATCGTTAAGCCAGCGAAAATGGAAAGGTCTGGATCGACCACCTAATCAAAGACAACATCGTCCGTATCGAACAAGAAAGAAAGTAAAAAAAAGAAAGAAAGTGCGATCGCGCGAACCGAATCAAGCACCCCACATTCGATTCGGTGTCAACAACGCCATCATCAGGACACCGCACACGATCTCTAGTGCCCACCACCTCTTCGTCGTCCGATCCCCGCCGTGGCTCTTCGATTCAGAAGCCGATCCTCCACCAGTGCTCGTGGAATTCGCTGAAACAGTCGATCGTTCATCAAAACATGACGATTTCACTGGGTTCATTTGCTATGTGAAAAACGAATCATGCGTGAATGATGAATAGTTTACCGCTAGCGGCCGGGGTGGCCGTGGCGCTGCTGACGGTGGTGCTGTTCGCGGCCCCCCTGAAGAGCTTGGCATCGGTGGAGTTGGCCGGCAAGTGCAGGAGATCTGCATCATTATACTCGAGGCGGATCAGTATCGATCAGGAGCAGCGTCGGGTTAGTAACGCTGGGAAAGAAGGGGAGGCGGGGGGCACGTACCGACGCAGTCGGAGACGTTGGTGGGGGCGTGGCAGGCGGTGGGGAGGCCGAGGGCGAGGGTGGCGTTGATCTTGAGGCCGAGGTTGGGGTCGTCGCGGTCCTTGATGAGGATGCACAGGCACTTCTTGCTCTTCTGCAGCACACCCTTCAGCCCCGTGCAGCAGTCGATGGTGGGGGACTTGGCGTCCCCGCCCACGTACGGCAGGCAGCTCGCCAGCCCCACCAGCTGGTCCGCGCACTCCGCCCGGTCCTGGTCCAGGTCCGACCGCCCCGACCCCATCACCGCCGCCGCCGTCACCGCCACCGCCAGCAGGCAGCGCAGCCTCCACGCGGGGCTCTCGCACTTCCTCGACACCATCACGTACGTTCGCCCGTGCCCGCGCGCCTAAGCTCGAGATCGAGAAAGGGAGAGAGAAAGGAGAAAGGGATTAGTGCGAGGTGAAGAAGCTCGACGGCTCAGGTTGTCCTCTTTTAATCTACGCAAGTGGGGAGGAGCTCGTGAACGAATTTCGGTGTCTCTGTTTTTGTTTTTTTTTATAGCCTGAGTGGATTAGTGTAGGTAGAAGAGACGGGGATGATTGAAATGATTGTGGGGTTGCTTTTTGGATAAGCGAATGAAGTGACGCCAGTGACCGAATGCAAAGAAAGTCACATGCGAGGCTCGGAGTACCATCCGTGCCCCCCCCGACATAGGTCGGCCACGTCCCCCTGGTCTAACGGACAAAGTAAAAAAAAAGAAAAGGCTTGCCTTTTCATCGTCATCCGAATGTCGACACATTATGGTGGTCTAGGTCTTAAATATGCTGGGTCGCGCTTAAAAGGATCGAGTTCTCCTCTGATCATGCATTTGATTCGCGAGTTCTAAGTTGCTCATGTTGTTTGCGTACTGAAATCCAACATGGGTAGGTTCCGTATTTGTAACCCGACAGTTGGAATATCGGTAGGGGAATAGAGATTGAGAAGAACGCGAATCTCACTCGAATTGAGTGTACCCGATAATCTTCAGTGGCTACTCCGTGCTTCCCTTGTCTAGGAACATTGCTTTTTTATTTGGTTTTACGTGTTTAATGGGGGACAAAATTAGTAAATTTTTCGTCCTCTGCTTGTGTCTGGTCCTTTCGGGGGGGTCAGTTAATTCCAACTCTGGATAGGGTGGAACTATAATAAAATGGATTTAAGACGGCTCAATTAATCCGAGTTATATAAACTCAACGCCGACCCGTGAACGTGACGATTCCCATTAGAATGTTTGTTTTTCTCTTCTCCAGATCAAGAAAGCCCGCCCGTGATACCAAGAGTCTCTCCAGTCCGTGATCAACATTCTAGCTGGCCTGGTCCCACCTTATTAGTTCAATAAGAAAAAGAGAACATTAGATCTTTATCTGGACACACTATATATTAAAAAAGAGTACTTTAGTAAACGAGATTACGGCAAATTATTTCATGTGTCCTTTACGTTGCTCATGTGGAGATTGATCGATTTCTAACGTCTCGATGGAAATATTTAAAATTGCTTTTCCAACGGATCGATTGAAGATTCCGCCTGTCCTCTTTTCCCAAATGAGAACGCACGAGACGGATTCCCATTCGGACAGAAGCAAGCATCCGAACTTTTAGCAGCAGCAGCACTGCACATTTTTTAACCCGTGGGAAACCTTTTACGAAATGCCTACCCTCGCATGTGAAGGAAAGAAAGTCGTCCGATGTCCCACTTTCTTCTGATGTACTGCCGTTGATTTTTCTTCCCAACTCGAATTCACTCGTTTGATGTAAAAGGACTCTGCACTTTAATTGCAGCCGTACTGCCCACTGCGCCGTCCCAACAAACCCACTAAAGGAGAGAAGGAGATGAGGACTCTCTTACTTGTCGAATGGAGCTCCAACTTCCACCTACCGCCTGTTCCCCACTCGACCGGGGAAGAAGCTTTGCAAAATTGTGGTCGTCATCATTCCAAAATCTAGCATGCTTGTCCATCAAAAGATAATATTTAAGGTGCCTTTAACCTATTTTTCGAAAAATAGGTTATTTTCGAAAAATATTTTCCCGTAAATCATTTTTCAGAAAAAAAATTTCTGGTGTTCGGCTATAACCTAAAAAAGTTTCGGAAGATATTTTCTGGTGTTCGATAATGAATATATTTTCTAAAACTTCATCACTTAGACATACATCACTTACCGACCTAGAAATCCATTAAATATAAACTTGCCTTTAACAAACTTATTTTATATCTTTGTTCCTTCATTGTCGCCAAGCATTTATCCACTCTAAAAAATGTTTATATGGATTTTAAAAAGAAGCAAAAGATAAAAGAAGTAAAGCATGTACAGCCCTCATAAGAATCTTCTAGTTGAGTGGCATGTTCTCTCTTGCATCTTTTTTTTTTTTTTTGGTGGTGCTGGAGGAACCGCCTCAATCGGTAGCCGAAATGTAAACTCCCAGGTGCTACTTTCGGTAGCCGAAGTGTAAACTCCCAGGTGCTACTTAAGTGGGAGGACCCACCACCCTCGGAAGCACACTTAAGACACCAAGTAACTTCGCCAGAGCCTTTGCGTTGCAAAGGTTTCGAACTCCTAACCTCCCTCGCAAAGGTTCACTGAAGCCTACCCAGCGGAGCCATCACGGCCGGTGGTTCTCTCTTGCATCTTTTGTGTTCTAATAAACAAAAGAAAAAAGAAGCAAAGCATGTAGAGCCATTTGCTTGGGCAATCTACAATTGCAGGGTAGAATAAATAAAGAAAATGATAAGCAATAGTGCAAAGAGTGAGCTTGAGATCGACGAACTCGAGATTCGCAAGCAACGGCCGACGACTAGCTAAGAAAGAAGAAGATGGGAAACAAAGAAAAGAAAAAGAAAAAGAAAAAAAGAAAAGAAATAGAAAAGAAAAAGGAAATTAAAAATAATTCAAATTAAAAAAGAAAAAGAAAATAAAAAAATAATTTGAACAAAAAAAGAAAAAAATAAAAAGAAAATGGAGGAGGAAGTGAGGATTTGTAGATGTGTGAGATAAGAGAGATCAAGTGTGAAAAATGTTTTCTACTTTTTTCACATTTTCCACTTTTCAAAAGTGGAAAATATTTTCCCTTAATTTAGAAGGTTTTTTTTTCCTTTCACGAAAAACATTTTTTCCAAATTAATTCATTTTCTCAGTAAAACGAACGGGAAAATCCAGAAAACATTTTCCTAAATTATTTTCCCCAAAACGAACTAACTTTAAAGAACGAATGGCCTTGTTACCGAATGGGCCGAGACACTCGTCCATCTTATGCATCAATCGTACTAGACATGAGAAAGACGTTCATTATAAGATGTCTAGACTTAAAGAACGAATGGCCTTGTTACCGAATGGGCCGAGATACTTGTCCATCTTATGCATCAATCGTACAAGACATGAGAAGGACGTTCATTATAAGATGTCTAGAGTACTCATCGATGAAATCCTAATTTGAAATAATAAGTGATGTGATGATTTATTAGGACATAAAAAAGGAGACCGAAGCAGTAATCTTTCATTGAACCGATGGTCCCCGTGATAATAACTTTCAATCGAAACTATGTGCATGAGTCAACACGATGTCCAGTGCGCTTGCAATTATAAAAATAAAGAGAGCATCTTGATATCAAGAGAGGGAGTTGAGGGGCCTTCTTTACCAAATCATGATCCGATTTTTGTTTCAAATTTCCCAATCATTTTCCTTTTCAAGTAAAAGGATAGGAAAGAGCAACCATTATCAGCGACCCTTTTTTTGGACATTACTATATTAGTTCCTCATTGCCGACAAAATGTTTAGTTTGGACCAAAACTTCTCATTTGGAGCGACCATAAAACCGTTCCCCACCACGGTGCCAGTGGAAGAAGAGTCATAGTTATCCTACACCTTGGCATCATGGAACCTACCTTGTGGAGATCTAGTGAGGTGAACCAACGCCAAGGCGAGGCCATCCCTAGCTAGCCATTGCCTGTGGCTAGTACAGGCTAGGCTAGTGACTAGCCACAAGCATTTGGAAAAGAAAAGAAAAGGAAAAAAAAGAAGGAAAAAAGAGATATTAAAAAAATGTGAAAATTGTCCACAACAAATCCTAACCATGTCATGTAAAATGATCAGTTGACTAAACCGCCATATCAGTGATATTCACTCAAAGCTAACTAGAATGACTATATTGACCAATCGTTAAAAATGGGAAAATTACCGAAAAGTCTTGAATTTATTCTAATTCAAACCTATCTTTTTTTTTTTTTACTAATTCAATCCTAAACTTTTTACAATCATACTAATTTAGTTTATCCGGCCAATTTTGGCCGGTTGACGTTGATGTGGATATTGGCGGCGTCGCCCGTCCTGGCTAACGTTAACATGGACAATTTTTACTTATATATATTATATTATATTATATTATATTATATTTTTATTTTATTTTATTTTCTTCCTTCTTTGCTCATTTTTCCCATAGTGGCCACTGAGCCTCCGCTGAGGGTTGCGGCTCTCACTTGGCCTCGCCTCGATCTGGATGAGAGTGAGGCTTGGGGGCCGTGGGCAAGGTAGCTTTGCCCATATTTGGGCGATGGTGAGCGGGAGAATGAGGCCTCATCCGCCGTTGGCAAGGTAATGGTCGCGTTTCGCTCGCAGCCGGCGAGGTCTTGGATTGTGACAATTATTTAAAAACTTTTTGGACGATTTTCCCCGAAACTAATGAGCGACTAGAGGTTTCGAATGCGTGATGAGAGGGCCTCAAATCACTTGGGAGCAAGCCCTACATCACTCGGCCGACCGCCGCAGTGATTTTACCAATCACGATATTCAAACAATGCGGCCTCGTTCTCCTTTCATAAAATAAACAACTTTAAAAAATAAGATCATTTATATTGCTCAAAAAATGTTTAGGCACAGCAAGCATTTGATCGTAAAAAATTATTTTTTCATCGTCTCATTATCCAAAACTATAAAAATAATTCGCAATTAGAAAAAAAAAAAAAAAAACACATTTTTCGATTGCTAACTTCTCACGAAACAAACGGCTCAAAAAGATTCACGCACGCTGTAAATGCAGCTCTGTTAAACAGGTGGGCCAAATCCAGAGTGGGTACATATTATGTGCTTGAACATAGCAACAGGGAAGAGTACAGTTGGGAAGGGTGGCTTCATTTATTAGTTTCTGAGTCGTTGCGACTTGTGATCGTGTGGCTCTCGTGAATCCTCGTTACGCAAATCGAGCAACATGCATGCGTTTCCTCTTGCGAAGAGCTAAGGCCTGGCCATGTAAACCTGTCATTCTGACTCCAACTCCTCCGGTGCACATTCATGAGCATTATTGTGATACGATGGCTTGAGGGACCATCCTCATTGTCCTCCTTCCATGGACATTGCCTGGATCTCTATGCGTGGTATACTCGTGCTGATGTTTCTGGTTAGTGGTCATGCATCATTGTGACAAAACGAAGAAATCGAAGCTGTCCTAATCCATGGTTTTCCCTAGCTTGCGTTGAGCTGCCACATGAATGTGCATTAACTCTCGTGTGCAATTTGCCCTCAACCACTCGTCTGGAGTATTCTCTTGGCTTGTCCTATGTCGAAACATCAAGCCATTCGAGTTTAACTCGCGCTGTGATGTCCGTAGTTCGGACACGTTGACGTTGATTTAGCAACTGGGCATCCTAATCATGCTTTTAAATGGTGTTATCATCTGAAGTCTGTCTCGAGTGATTAATCGACAGAGCCTGTCGTTTCTCAATTCACGCAGCTGACGAGCAACTGCTAATGCCGCTGGTGTTGGTTCGGTTCAAGATGAGTGAAAGAGGAAAGGCCATGGGGGTATTAAACTACATGAGAGAGTGGTATTGAGTTGAGGATCTATTTAATCAAATTGATGGAAAAGATGGAGTAAGAACTGAGGTAGGCTGAACACTGCAGACCATCTTAACGTTCATCTTTTGTCGAAATGCCAGAGAAAAAGAACGGTTATACAGCTATGGGTTATCCATACAGTGATTTTTAGCGGGACAAGGCGCGACTGCAAAACCCAACACAGTACTCATTAGCTAGTTGGGATTGCTCTTAGCGTCTTCTGATGAACATGATTGTCTTTTGTAATGTCCAATGTACCTATATGAGCAGAATAACCCCAACCTATATGGATCATATGGACCTATGCGGAACCCATCAAATCCAAAGGCAATGCAATAACGTTGGATTCCCGTGCGGACTATTTGATAAGGGGAGTATAAACACCAATACAGCAAGCTACAATGCTGATACATGCGATCTATTTTTGGGTATTGCAGCTATTTCTAGATAAGAGTTTCTCTTCCGGCCAACTCATATGTTTGCTAGAAACTAGAAGAACGGTTATCAATCAATATCGGTGAGCAAGCCTAGTTAATTAATGGGGTTGTTGAATATGACTGTTACTTAATCAGCTTTGTTGCTTTTCTAACACTTCACTTCTGAAAGAGACGAGTTCTTTTTATCGGCAACAGGGAGCCCAAAAGATAAGTGGGAGGAACCAAAAGGAAGCATCAAGCAATGTCTGACATTTCCTATATGTAGGCGTTCATTCAGTAAAGCGGGAAATAATGAAGCCGTGCCTTGACCTATAACCTCAAGATTTTATAGAGGGTGTAGTGGGTGGGAATCTTCTGAAGTTCATCTGGGAAGTGGTCCTCATTTGCCTTCATTTTTTCGTATACTTGATCTGCTAATTAGGTCCATCTTTTGCGAGATATGGGAAACTCGCTTAAAGACCATCCGGCAATGGAAGTTGGATTAGGGCAGACGCGAGATTTGAGGCTTTGGATACACAGAGGCCGCTTGTTTGCTTTGCCCTGCTTCATTGGGTAAGCAACTCTATTTTGCTATTCTAAAGCTTGAAAATGTTTGAGCCAAGAGAAAGAGAAGCTAGGAAATGGATCTTATAGATGAAAGTATGTGGTAAATTTTGCGATGAAAGAAGCAAAGCTAGCTGGCGCCGCCCCCCTGGGGGCCCCCGCTGCTATGTGCGCCCATATGTGGCATATAGCTTCGAAATAGCTGCAGCTGCAGGAGCTAGGAAAAGGAATTGAACTTTCAAGTTTTGCTTTTGGTTTCGGCTAGCTGTGGCCATTTGGATTGGAAGCTTGTAGCAGCCTTTGAGCACACTCGGTTGAACTCACGAAGAGAGAAATTTTCCCCAACACCTAAATTAATAGATCGACTATTAAGCCAGCTCAATTGATTATCTGCAAAATTAATTAGCCAGTAGTTTATTGCGGAAGCGCCACCGAATTCTGCGTGGATTAGCCAAATCATGGGATGTTCAACATTAGATTGCTAAATAGCCAATTATATACGAATACACCAGGTCAGCCAAACAACTTTATTGACGATATGGTGGTCATATGTAGAAGGCAAAAAAGAGCCTACCAAGCAAATTCTAGCAACTCATCTGAGCCATTGGCAATATATTTTGCTCTCCTGAGATAGTTGTAACATGAGAGCCAACACAATCAACAATAAGCCATTAACTTCGTCTTGTCCATCAGTACAATCATATTGTACCTTACTACATCTTAGGTCGGAGCTTGAAGCTTGGCCGGTCACTGCAAGACTCTGGATTGGACATTTACTAAGGAGATACATCGGAAAGAGTGCAAGTTTGATAGGCCTGCATCACTGTGGTATGCCAAATCATATCAAGCCACTAACTCTTCTACATGGACATGAAGTGAAAATGAACTCCAGTGAAGATCTGAAGCAGAGCTACGGAAACAATGGTTGGGGTGGCCAACCATGGTTTTGTTGACCTCTCACTGCGATTGCTCTTTATTTGACCACTTGATCCTGCGGTACCATCAGTTGAATTCCCCTCAGCTGCAACAAAAAACACCAGGAAGACGTGGGGAGAATTTCTATGGAGGACAACTTCATTTAGTTCTTGCTGCTTAAAACTAGATGAGTGTTGAGGGTTGTTACCATTGGGGAGTTTCGTGCTGTTTCTCTTCTCAAGGCTTTTCTCAAATCTGTCAAACACCTCAGCGTCTGTAGAGTTCGGAGCAAGGTGCAGAAGATCTGAATTTTTGCACATGTTTAGAAATAACGGACTAAAGAGGCAAAAATCGGACAAATTATACTACAAAAACTGGGCATGCCGAGTTTGTTCCCGAGACTGTTAGGATAAACTGATGCAACGTCTTTCAGAAGCCACCTATGGCTTATTTCTGCTGAAGTTGCTTAAACATCCAATGCATACTTCATGGTACATACTGCAAAGTGCTGATATTTTGCCTATTCATTTTGCAATGAACAAGAGAGACTTCCTCGCCACAAAGCACATATATTTTGCCTATTCATTTTGTGATGAACACAGGAGACTTTCTCAGAACTAACTTACCAATGCACTGAGAAATGTTGACAGGTGCATGGCAAGAGGTGGGAAGGCTGAGTGCAAGGGTGGTATTGATCTTGAGCCCAAGACTGGGATCATTCCTGTCCCTGACAAGAATGCAAAGGCATTTCAAGCTCTTTTGGAGGACCTGTTTCATCCCAGAGCAACACTCTAGTGTCGGAGCTCTTGCTTCGCCACCAACATAAGGAAGGCACGTGGCAAGACCCACCAGTTGATCCGCACACTCTGCTCTGTCCTGGGCCAAGTCTGAACTCGACAAGCCTAGCAACAGCATCAGCATCAACATGCTTAATGGGACTACAATAACCATGTTTCTTGATTCCATTGAGGAAGCTAAAGGTGTCTTGTCAGGCTTCTTCTCAGGTGTAACTCCTGCAAGTTAGAAGCTTAGAGGATGAGGTGAGCAGTGGAAATAAATGGAGGGAGGAGTTGAATTAATTGGGGTTGCATGGCAAGGGGACGGTTTTTGCCACCTGGCAGTGTGTAATTATGGAGGAAAACGACCCATCTGAAATCTTCCCTTGGATTCGATAGAAGTCCAAGAAATCTCCTATAATAATACAGCTTCTCTAAAACACAAACTTATCTAGTATTAAGCCCTGACAGATACTGTGTTCTTTATGGGGCGAGCTGATGAGTGACACATAAAACTCTGCAACATCCCAAATCTAGCAAAAGTAGTTAGTACCAAAGCAGGGTTTTTCCAGATGCAAATAATGTCCTTCACGAGTTGCAATACGTAAATTACTTCTTTTTGTCCCCGTAGTACATCATTGCACAAACTGATTTTTAGGGCTTAG
This sequence comes from Eucalyptus guilfoylei, assembly GCA_016097605.1. Taxonomy (NCBI): domain Eukaryota; kingdom Viridiplantae; phylum Streptophyta; class Magnoliopsida; order Myrtales; family Myrtaceae; genus Eucalyptus; species Eucalyptus guilfoylei. The sequence continues at coordinate 28,948,721 of CM027861.1, forward strand.
CCATAGCCATGACCACCGCGATACCAGCACCACAGACAATTGCAAAGTACGTTTAAAGCATCTTAGTGCGGATACTAGTCCCATGTTAGCGTAAATGCACGGATTGGCGATGGGCGAAAACTGGCGAGAATCGGGAGCATGACTGGGGTCTAGGAGCAGATTGATCACTTCAACCCTCATTCTTCATGAAATCGAAAGGAAACTCAAGCATATCCCATCTTAATGTGATGATACAGTACATCCTTGAAGTGTGCAAGAATTTCTCCCAACTTCTCTGGTGGATTTGTCATTGTTGTAACACACCATAGACATCGGGCAATTTTCGTGTCCTCAAGACATAGCGTTTGTCGTGCACTGGTAAAGAAGATCGACAGTATCCCTCTGGTCAGCGAGTTTGGTCAAGAGTATCTTTGAACTGTTGGCAAGCAAAACAAAACTTGAGGTCAGACCGTTCCATAGTTCATCGCTTCATATGTGCCTACATCCTGAACCTTTGGTTTTTCTCTTTTTCAAGTATATTTTTCTGGATTCAGGTGGCGTAAAGAATTTAGGCAGGTAGATATACGAAACCGATGAACGCCATTTGCAGCTGATAAGCAAAATATAAGAAATGAAAACCAGATGAAGAAGAGAGCTCACTCGACAGAACTCGAATAACAGCACAAACGTCCATACTACTATAATTGTTATTTACAGGGTAGATAGCCCGCAACCCGTAAAAAGGGCTCAAACAGAAGGACCAGATCTGAGCACCCGTTCTAGTTTCTCGGCCTTGGCATAGTCCTTCTCTGTGAGAGGCCCAGCAGGGAAAGCCGTGATTTCCACGATTAAATGTGGAGTTGGGAGTTCATCGAATAAAGCCCTCACATTGTTGCAACATACGCTTTCTCCATGCGCGCTCTCTCTTCTAATTTGACAGCCCTACACATAAATACACAAGATCATCTAGTCATAAGGCCTATGACCATGTGCTATAGAAGATCATAATTCACAGAGACATTTGGGTCAAGTAATTCAAGCAGATACAGTGATGAACCCTGGTGAGCATGCTAAAATAGTCGGTAAATTTCTTTCAAATAAAGTCATAAACCTTGTGGGAAGTGGCATCTGTGAAGTGATCATCCTCAGAGAGCAAGGACGCAACTAATTTTAGAAGGCGCCGCCCTTCGGACTTGGAAGGTACTCGGTAGTTTCGCCTGAGAGTACCCTTTGTTGTAGGATGCCATTTACTCACCAATTTTCTCCGGTCAGCTGCTTCCTTCTCTGGAAGAGAGTAGGAATTTCATTACCGCCCTTTTACTTTACATAAAAATAGATAACTTGCTGCAAATACTCATATTTTGACAATCATCTTTGGTTCAAGCAAATATAAGACAAGCAACAATTGTTTCTCAGCAAGCCAATTAGACTTGATAACTAGTCTGAAATATCTCAAAACTCAACTCTATGCAAGTGAAGACTTATGAACACAAGCATCAAAAGAAATTTAACCACGCTTAGAGGACTCTCTTTCTTTTTTTGTCGGAGTGCCTATGACATGTGTTTGCGAAACACATCATACAACCACAAAAACATCTCTCAACAAAGTGATTGGACATCTCAAACTTTAACAGGTTTATTTTTCCAGAAAACCAGCATTATGGGAGACAAATTATGTCTTGCAAGGTAAAAGGATATACCAGATACCTACATCTCAGACAGACAAGTTAAAATGAAATTGAGATCTACTATTTTCATTTTCTGGGACAAGTGAGAATCATGCTTACACTTCTAGTCAAGATATATGGTGTGTGCAGTTTCAGTACAGATGCTGTTCATTAGAAATTAAAATCTTAATATAGTAATGTGTACGATCTCTAGTTTGATATAAGCTGGGCCCTGTTCTCTCAATCTTCTTGACAACAAACCATACTCCCCACATTTCCATCCCTGTATTATGATTGCTATAAGCATTTCTTAAATGTCGATAGTGAAACGCCACATGGGTTAGCTTACTTCACCAGTAATGCGAAAGTCACAGAGCACCGCTGATCAGCAAAATCAATTAAAAAGATTTCTCTTTCATATTTTTTCTTCAACACAAAGTTTCTAATTTAGACAAGTTGTTCACCATCGTTTATCAAGCTATTTAAACAGATTACCTTCGATGTCCAAGATGTTTGGTCCAACCTGTCTCAGGCTAGTAAAGTTTGAGAAACAATGTAGCGATCACAAAGCATCAAATAAATAAAGACTACGATCCATCCTATAAAATGCCAATGGGAAGTTCAAGTCCGCAGTCAGTGTCCTCTACATGGCACACGTACACCAAAATCAGATAAACGCACACTCGTGCTCATAAAGAACTCTCGCGATCCTATAACTCTGTGATTCTAGGTAACATTTGATCGGCACAATCACGGAACGAGTCAATTCCATGAAAGAACATGATCTTGTTACTCCAAAGCAATCCAAGAGCACCCACTCTTCAGTCAAATACTCAAAACTTCAAGAAAATCAAACCACAACAGAATCAGCCATAGAAAGAACAAAAAGAGGTAAGTACTCAGGAGCACCTGGTTGCTTCTGCAAGCTCCCGAGCCACTCGGAGAAACCCAGATCACCAGATTCACCGCTCTCCAGCTCTGACCCATCACAGAAAAGCACCAAGACTCACCAAAGGCAACGCAACGAAGGCAAAAAGAAGAAGTTCTAAACCCGGTCACAAGAACCTGAGACGAGTGGGTTGGCTTCAGATCCAGCCAAGCCCGCCTTGAGCAGCGCGTAGAAGACGCAGAGCCTCCCGGCCCAGAGAAGGGGCGCCTCCATCAGCGAGGCATTGACGGCCCTCGTGACGAGCGCGGGTCGCTCGGCTCCGGCGCCGCGGCGCGGCGGGTGCAGCAGCCTCTCGAGGAAGCGGGCTTCGAAAGCGGGGAAGAGGGATTTGGGCAGGAGCGGATGGCGGGCGCCGAAGTGGTGGGGACTCGAAGATGTCGAGTGGAGCCAGGAAGAAGCCGGTGAAGAAGCCGGAGTGCTTCCGGTTCCGGCAATGGAGAGAAGCATTTCCGCGCGTCGTTCTTGACTTCCGGATCAGCACCGTCACGTCGCAACGAGGACGATTATCCATTTTCGCGACGATAGAACCCGGGTTATAATAACCATGTGCTTCGTGAAAGAAAAGAAAAAATCTTGTCGGAGGTAAAAGGGGGAGAAAAAAAAACAAAAGTGGAACCATTATCCAATTACACTTTCTCCAGCGCAGCATTTCGTCGCGATCCGCTTGGACGCTTGGATATCGTGAAGGATTAATTTCTTGTTCTGTTCATCTTAAGGACTGGCAGATAATAAAGAAATTAGTGGTAGCCCACAAGATATACTGATGCAAGAATCTTGGCTTTTGATGGAATGTGAAAATTGAGTTTTGCGCCGGGCGTGTAAGCAGCACGCCGGAATCACTATGATCTGAAGAGCTTATCTTGCTCTTGGTTTAAATTGTCGCTGTCCATCTCATCATACAAGCAGCTCTCCAAGTGCAAAACCAAAGTGCCAAATGTAAAACTCGCAAACTCCCGGGAACACCAATTTACCAATCTATCAACTCCCTTGCGGTTGAGGACACGATTGACCTTGAACTCGTTTCAGACAGAATTAGGCATGATTGTGGATGAAAATGGAAAACTTAGGCATATCAAAAGTCACGATACAATAGGGTCGACAGCTTAGCTAGACCGCAGAACAAGGACGGGCCCGTCAGATGTGTTAGATTGGATTATAGGATTTTAAAGCCCAAGCGTCTCATGGCACCTTTCATTTTCTTAGAAGTCCCAATCCCCATTTCACTTTCACCATCTAAGTCTGATCGGCCCAACCATCGGGGTCCAAAACCCAGCATTACTATTGGCTGATATAATCTCTCAAGCCCGACTCGCTCATTCCCGGCCGGCGGTGCCAAGGGGTGGCCTTGCTCGATTTTTTGACCGAAATCTCGAGTCCAGCTAGCTACACGGTAGGAGCGCCTTCTTCCTCTCGGGCACTTTGCAAGTCTGCCTCGAGTGAAACTCCATAAAATCATAGTCTCGCCCTCCTTTGAGATACTTTTTTGGGAGATGGATCAATCGACGGTCTTCTATCCTATTCCGCGACCTCTAAAGATATCCCGACAGTTGTAGCCCTTAACATTAGAAGTATTATAACTTAGGAAGTATCGATACTCTTCGAAAGCCTTCTTATCGTGTTCGACATTTTGACATGCGGTTAACAGGTGACGGAAAATTCGACACGTAATCAACTCTCTCAACATGTTAGTCCAGAATTTCAACACGCGATTTTATTACGTACGAGGTCAATTTTAAAAAAGTTTCGATAAATGAATGGTCAAAATATAAATATGCAAAAATTTAAAATAATAAAAATAATAAATGAGGAAAAAAGAAAAACTCAGCATTCTTCTTCTAACTCTCACTTCTCGTGACTCAATATTTTTAGTGCAAATTCATTATACTCTTTTTTATTATTCATTTATTTGTGATCTGAATCAATTTAATTTAATTGAAATAATCATAGAAATGATCATTCATTATAAAAATAATATAACGTGTTCCAATATGTTGAAGTTCTCTATTTAAAAAAAAAAAAAATAATGTATCGGCATATTATGTCATGTCGCATGTTATGTATCAATGTTAGTGCTATTTAATTCACAACCTACCATGTTTGCAGCGACAACAAATATTCTTGAGCAGCGATTAGGGAGAAAAGTAACAGAAAGAAGCTGCCTTCGCTCCTCTTCTTTAACAAAATCGAAAACGAGGGGGGAATATGAGACCCGACAAAGGGAAACAAGAGGATAAAATAAAATAAAGCCAATAGAAGATTCTCACACGCAATAGAGTTCCCATGCCATCAGCCTTTCCAAAGAGAGCATGCCATAAATATGTAAATAAATTACACAAAGAACCTATCCTCGAAGCCTGGCTCTACATTAAATCTCGAGCCACGATGTGGTCTCCACCTATGAAATTATGTCCCATCTTGAGTTAGGTTTTTCTCGAGTCGTCACTAGCAAGATTTCCGATTTCTACATGCATTTAGCATGAGTTGAATTGGAGATTTCTTTGATTCGTTCGCTAGAAGCATCTCGATATTGCATAGTGGTGCTCCCCCTCCTAACTAGGCGTAGGCGCACAGCGTTGTAGATCGGGGCATTTCGGCAGATTTAATTATAACCTCGCCTTTTCTTATCCTATGGTTGCTTAAATCATGTCACGAGGAATTGAACATTTCTAGAGCATATATCAGGAGATTCTACGTATAGCTGGAGCGAGAGAGAATATAATCATTTCACGAATAATTACGACGGATTAAATTCGAAATACCCATGTAACTCGAACATAACCCGCTCAATTTAATATTATCTGTTACTGATACGAAAAGAGACGAATTGATAAGGATAAAATGAGATGGGATCGAGTATCGCGATATGTCTGGTCACAGTACTGTACGAGACAAATATTCACATCATTATCGTGTAGTCACGAATTTAATTTTATGAACTAAATCCATGATCAACAATGGTCCAAGTAAACCCAACTCAGTTTCTGTCTCGAGCAGACTAAGGACTCACCAACTTCTCGTAAAACATCCAAAGGTACGTGCGTGCGCGGCGGATGCAATTAAATCAGGTGTTAAGACTCTGTATCATTAAGTCTTCCACGTTTCTCTGAAATATGAAAGTCTTCGGCCAGAAATTATGCCCGTGAAGTCCTCATTTCACACCACGGGAAATATAATGGTTGATTGCGCTCGTTATCCTAATCGTGAGGCTGTGAGAGAGCTTGTAGACTCTTAAGCACAAGTTGTCAGTCACACGTTATCTTGACCAAATGTACCCCAAAAAAAAATTAAACTTATTATATTTATACCAATTCAATATTAAGCTTTAAACTTTTTGACGATTTACCAATGTGATTCGCTTGGTCATTTTTTTTAAATTTTTATATATCCTTATTATTTTTATTATTTTTTCTTTTTTTTTCCCTCGACCATGGGCCGATGAGGGTTGTGAGCCCCTTGCTTGTGGTTAGTGAGGATGTCGCGACCCTCGCTTGTGGTCGGCTAAGGTCACGACTCCCTTTCCTAGACCAAGTGAAGGCCTCACAACCCTTGTTTAGATTTGAGCGAGTGTTGTTGAAAAAAAAAAAAAGAAAAAAAAAAAGAAAAAGAAAAAAGTACTCAAAAAGTTTATGACTTAATCAGTATAATTGAAAAATTCTAGAATTGAATTGACACAAGTACAGTTGACTTATGAATTTTTTTAATAGTTATCTCAGTTACTTTCTCAACAAACTCCCATCGCCATAATCCATCTTTGCTTCTCCAAAAAAACGAAAAATATTTTATCAGTAACCATTCCCATAGAAAAGAAATTAAAGACCAAGCATTCATTTAATCGAGACATAATGCAAACGTCATTTTCCGGTGATGATAAGGACTATTGTACTAATTACTAGTGTGTACGCTAAAAAATATAGTATAATAATAGTTAATTTTCAAGTTGATGGTCTAATGCCAACCAAATGCCAATCAAGATCGCTTCCGTGGCCGAGAGAGAGAGAGGTCTTTCACGTTGCTGTCTGACTAATTTTTTTTTTTTTGACCAAGCTGTCTGACTATTTAAAACGTTCTTTCATTTCGTCGTCGTCGTCGTTTTGACTCCGATGCTAGGTGGCCCGAGATGGCAACCTTTTCTTGCAGAAGACGCTAGGCTGCTGAAAATGCTTTATGATCTGGCGGTTCACGGAACCGAGCGGTAGATAAAGAGAGGCCAAACGCTCATCGGGCACATTCACAACTCAGGGGCCGAATCTCGCGACCCTACCTCCTCCGTGACCGCATCTCGCCGGCCGGAAAAGGGACGAAAGGCGACGGCGAATGAAGTCGGGACCGGCTTGATGACCCCCTTAAACTCGAGAACCGTTCATCCATGAAAATTTAGATTGCAGGGTGTGACTAAGATGAGATTACCAGCTCAAGAGACAAACCACAGTTGCTTTCGCCACGTCCTTGTCGTGCATAAACAATTGAATGAAAATCGAGCCGAGATTTCAAGTGGGTTGAATAATGAGATTAGATGACCATCAAATGAAAAATAAATATTAATCAACAGTATCTCTATACAAACGACGCGACGCGATGTATACACACCCGCTCTAAGCTGGAGCCATCAATTCGAGACGCCAGCATAGGCACAAATGTCCCCACAAACCGTTAACTTTTTCTTTTTCCAACTTATAAATTTCACCCCCACAAAATATGCAAAGCTCTTTTTTCAATACATAACTCCACAATTTTTGTAAAAATCCCCATAAAAAAAAGAAGAAGGAAGAAAATAGGAAAAATATGGATCCCACCAACATAATCTTTACACCTGAAAACCTAATAATGACCTTTATCGCGTCTCTATCTGCACAAATCTCTTCACCAACTCTTTTTTTTCCAAACTCTTTTCGCCATTTTATTATTCCTTATTATCAATGCTCGTATATCTACCTTTCGATGTCGAGGGCGGCGAAGGTTTTCGAATTACCCACGTGGATGAAGCTCTTGGTGTCCCCGAATTTGATCTTCTTCTGCGACTCGACGTCATCGCTCTCGCCGCCGTCTTCCTCTTCTTCTTCTTCCTCTTCGTCAAGCCCTGCCGTCTTCGTGAGGGAACGGTACTCCGCCGTTTTTCCGTAAATCTTGACGAGCGCCAGGTAGAGGCCCACCGAGAACGCCGTGATCAAGATCAAGAACCAGCAGAAGCCGATGTTGACCAGCGACTTGGCCCTGTGGAGCGCCTCGTCGGAGTGGCACCGGACCACGTCGTGACCCTCCTCCCGGTTGAGGAAGCACCGCTTGGGGAGTAGGCTGGGGGTCCACAGCATGAAGCCCATGATCATGAGCCAGACCCCTTGGAAGATGATGCTGGCCGACCGCACGAAGCTAACGAGGAAGCTCCTGGGGAAGCCGATGCCGAGGAGGGTGGTGGCCACGGAGACGACGATGACCGCTTGGAGGAGGAGGTGGTACTGGCCCTCGACGCCCATGTGGTCGGCGGAGTGGAGGTGGAAGAGGAGGAGCTGCTGGCTGAAGGCGACGGCGCCGATCAGCTGGGTCAGCCCGCTCCTGGTCTTGGCCGTCTGGGGCCCGGTCAGGGTTTTGTCGAGGACTATCGCGAAAGCCGCGTAGGTGAAGAAGGAGGCGGAGATGAGGGAGTGCTCGAAGTTGTGGAGGTGGTTGGAGGGGATGGTCCAGTCCGGGTCGAGCGGTTGGTGGCGGCTCGGGCCGACGAAGAGCTCCATGGCCACGGACATGCAGCAGCCGGCCATGATGGTGAAAAGCTCCGCGTACCTGAGCCGCGAGGCCGCGAACCACGGCGGCGACGTGTAGGACCGGGGGTGGGCGGCGTGGAGCTTGATGTGGTTCAGCAAGTGCCACAGCCCGATGAGGAAGAAGCCGAACCCCGGCGCGACGTGACCCACCAGAGTCCCCATATGCGCTTGTGGTCGTATGGGATTTTCTTGGGCAAGTTTCGAGCTCTCGGTTCTTGGGCTCGCGGGTGCGCGCGTTTCTTGTTTTTCGGGGCAAAGTTCTGCGCTTTTTAAGGTTTCACGGTTCTTGGGTGTGCGTTTTCTTGAAGGGACTGAAAGAGAGAGAGAGAGAGAGTCTCGGGTTGTCAAGCTTCTTGGGCAAAGCACCGAGCTTTGTTCCTTGGTGGTCTGCGTTTTCTTGAAGGAATTAGGAGGAGGGGGGAAGAAGAGAGATTTGGGATTTTGATTAGGGGGAGAAAATCGTGCTTATCGCGAGAGTGAGCGGCAAGGAATTGTGGGGGGGAAATCAAGAAGAGGGCCGGTTTAAGAGGAGGAGGGGTGAGAGAGAGAGAGAGAAGGGGAAGATGCGAAGCCGGGGTTTGAAAATTGCGAAAGGCTCTAGAGACTTCCAATGAAAAAATTCACCTAAAAAAAGTTGACCCAACAACATGAAAATTGGCTCGTTGAGCAAGGGGAGTTCCCCCCCGGTTTCTAGAATGACCAAATCGGCCCTCCAACTTTGATTAATGAAATTGGGGGCTGTGTCTGCCATAGGTGGAAAAGTCTACCCAATTAGGAGCGCCCTGGTCGAGATTACAAAGATGAAATTCAAATTTTAATTTTATTCTCATCGTCTGTGGAGTAGGTGGGCCGTTCAAAACATTCCTACGAGACTCTTTTTTGACCATAGACTGTCCCCGCCGATTCATCGCATGGTTTGGCCCTCGAGGACACGCCTTGTTCCGAGCTCCTAAAAAGGATGTGACTTGCTAGTGTAGTTTGGATCTTTTTGGTCGCAATGAGTGCGATTCTTGAACAATGGAACCTTCCTTTATCTTTTTATTAACTCAGTTTGCCTTTTGGTAATTGCACAGTTCTGTAAACTAAATGCTTGTCGAGATAGATTAGGTAGCATTCGTGCATTCATTTCCTTGAAACTTATTGCAGATCGAACATGGAAGAACATGTAGGATCAGGTGCTTCTTTTGGTGCTTTTCGAGTAGGGTTATAATCGCGCCATTTCTCATCTGCTTCTCGGAGTTCCAATCTGCCATGGCTAATCCCCCCTCCCTTTTTGGAGCAGTTGATTTTTCCGTGACTACTTTCCCTTTCCCCCGCTTTTCTTCTGGTCAATTCGGCTGAGTGATCGATCGAGGAAAATGCGTGGAGTCAAACGTTCTCACCTATTATCGTCGCCTCCTTTTGTGGGAATCTTCTCTTTTTCTCTTCAGAAACTTTACGTCGTCATTAAAAAAGAAAACCTTAAAAACCATGTGGAGCGCATGGATTACAATGACTGCACACACACATAAATGCTTTTTTCTGTCAGATTGACTCTGATTCGTGTCGATTGTAGAGTTAGGTAGAGAGAGCAAGTTTCGAATTGGAACTTTATGATCAATGCCAATACGAGAGTAGCTGCATTCGAGAATTGGCGGTCAAATTCCGAACTAATGGTCATGGGAATTCTAATAAAATTCGAGGGTCTTTCTTGTAGTATCGTTCTGCAAAATAAAGGATTGTTTTTAAAGGGCCAATCGAATTCATAATTTTATTTATAGGATCTTGATATAGTATCGTCTACCGGAGGTTATCAATTCAGTCTTTCCTACTTTGGTTAGTCAAAATGGTTTTCCTTTAGGAATGAAAATTGTTATTTATGCTCCGATTAAGACATGATCAAACGTTGTCCGAGAATGTAAACAACAACATTTCATGCTCTTCGAATATATATATGTTGTGTGTGAAGCAAGCTCGCTATTTAATTTCATGATGAATAAGTTCTTTTATATAATATGGGGTTTACGTTAACGTGGGTATCAAGATCGCTTAACAAAATGAGGATTTGATATTAAAAAGGATGTAAGAACACATTTATGAGAGAATTTTATGTATTGAAGAAGTGAAAATTCCTCATGTGATTAATTAGAAAGGGGATGATTACCCAAAAAAATCTTTAATCTATTATACAAATGTCAATTCAATTTTAAAATTTTCAGTTTTTTCAATTAGTTCTAAACATCTTGATAATTTGTCAATATAGTCCATTGGCCATTTTACGTGATGCGAACAAAGTTTGTAATTTTTTTATTTTCCTTTTCTCTTACTTTCCTCCGCTCGTTTGCAACCTTAGTGGAGGTCACTAGACACAAGTGAGAGTTGGAACACCCTTGTCAACACTTGTTGGATTTTGGGGAGGGCGTCACAACCCGACCCTTCCCAAATTTGGGCTAGGCTAGGGGCCACAAGCCCTCACCAGCCTCATTTAAAAAATAAAAATAAAGAATAGAAAAAAATTAATAAAAATTTGTTCATGTCAGTGTTGACTAGGCCATATCACGTAAAACGGTCAACGTTCACATCAGTAATTTTTAGTCAAAATTGGTCGGATATACTATATTAACAAATTATCAAAAGGATTTGGACTCAAAATTTATGACCGAATTAACATAAGTGTAATAGCTCTATGACTTTTTCGCTAGTCATCTCCTTAAAAAACTAAAAATTCTCCTCATGTGATTACTTAAAAGGTGTCCTAGAGATTCTTATGATTAATAGTAGAATAAGGTTATGGATATTAAGACTGATAAGCAACTTGGATTAATAAACTGGACTATCAGAATCATGTTAGGTGCTTAATATGGCCTTATTACATAAACACCCATCATTTTCAATTTTAAAAGTCGCATGCGTGTCATGGAAAACCAATTTACGTGCGATTATCGTTGCTACATTCCCAGTTCCTGCCCCAAACACGAAGAAAACCAAACATTCCCGCTTCTTGATCAGTGGGCTTTTCCTTTGTTAGCTTTCCTTTGTTTCCGTCCTCCCAAGAAAACAGTGGAGATCATATTTGGATACGTTTGGCAGTCGGGATAAAATTTTGGATAAAATATGATTTATCATATTCTACGTTTGGTACTTACTTTGGACAGGATAAAGTCGGATATAATGAGGATATAGATAGGATAAAATTATCCCATGGGGGAGATGGGATTAAATGTGTATAAGATTTCTAATGCCCATAATAGGAAAGTTATTTTTTTCGTATAACAAACTTATTTAGTTAACAAAATTGAAATTATATTTCAATATAATATTTGAATTCTAATTTAAGAAATTAAAAATAAAAAAATAGAAATTTATTTTTAACTAATCTTATTTTAATTTATATATTCGACTTTAATTCTATCTTATAATAAATATTCAATTTATAAATTAAATATTTATATTTATTATATATTTTAGGTATGTTAGCACAGTTTACTATTTGATAAAATTTTATTAAAGAATGATGAAAGGGGAAAAAAGAAATAATAAATAATATAATATAAAAAAGAGTAAAAATAAAATAAAAATAAATTGAGAAATAGTGTTACGAGATAATTTTCACCATCTCCGTTTATGAATATTTAGGTTTATTTAACCACCCGTGGTGGCGGCGTAGTGGTTGGGCGCTGGTTCCTTTCACGAGAGGTCCAGTGTTCGAATTCCTGCGCCGTCTGCCTTACGAAAAAGGAACCCACGACTTAGATGCAAGGGTGGTGGTAACTCCACTCTCCCCAGAGTTTACTCCACCACGAAGCGGCGCACGAGGGTTCCCTGGGTCACAAAAAAAAAAAATTTAGATTCATTTATAATAACATGCCATTTATATTAAAAAAATGTACATGCTATGAATATATTCGACTTTAATACTGCGATTCACCAAACAATGGATAGGATATAAAAAAACTCAGAATTTCACATCATGTCCTATTCAGTCCTATCCCAATTAGAAATAACGTAGCATTTAGGTTTTCCGGATTAAGCCTGTTCGGTTTACCTAGCAAAAGAAAGTTCGTCGCCAAAGGAAACTCACGGGAGATGTGCACAAGCGTACGACGAGTCGAGATGAATTGAAGTCCTGCGTCGAATACACGGGAATGAGTCGAATGACTTTTGACATGGTTCCGCACGTCTTAAGATTGACCGTTTTGGAATTGGTGTGTCGTACTCATCTTCATTCTGCTCCCGTGAAAAAAAAAGGGGTAATCTAGAAGGAGAAGAAAGGAAGAAAGAGAAGAATCTCGTGTGCTTTCGTCGTGTCGAAGGACCCGAACGCAAGGACCTTCAAATCGTTCATTCTCCAATCCGGCAAAAAAGAAGCAAAACCGAGCCTACCTCGTCTGCTTTGCGTAACCGCCCTCTTCTTCTTTTAACAAAACATCGTAAGATAGCGACAGGTCCATTCTCACGAGAAGATAAACAAACATGAAAATCATTTTCATTGGAGAGGAGTGTCCGTTTCCCCAAGAGTCAAGCTTCTCAGCAACTTCCCACGATCTTGTTCTTTTGCATAAGAATGATGTGAAGGTTTTGCTTGCACGACACTCCGTTTTCCGTTATCATGTCCCTAGGGCTTCTCCCCGATGTAATCTGGCATGCGGGAAGTGCTTAGTACTAATTACTCGTGCATGAAGTTAACGACGCAAAAGGGAAAGGTCGTTTCTTGCGCCGTTGTGGTGGCAATTTCGGACAGCTTAGCAGTGCCGGCCTGTAGAAGAAAATAGGATTTAGCAGGAGTTGGTAATGTCAGCGGATGTTGCTTTGACATTTAGTGAGTCGGTTACAATCATGTGCAATGGATTAACCCAGTTGTCATGTTTGGCCTAATTAAGAAGTCGGCCTAATGTAATTTCTTAATTTGGTGAGCACATATCATTAAAATTCATGTCTTTTTTCCTGTTCAAAATAACCTATATCCATATAGAATCAGACGTGCACGTAAAGAAATCCCAATTACAAGGTTCTGTCTAACCATTTAAATGTCCAATTTTATGCATATATGCAACGCGTTCCACATGTTTGTCGGTTGAGATAAATTTGAAAACCAATATATTGACTGATAAGATCGATTGCGAGTGAAAAATTCGAATGAGTGAAGTATATCCAACACTAATAAAAGTCTATAGATGCTATATTCAAATGATACCGACAAAACTCACATGGTCAATTTCATTTCCTATATTCACAAGGAAACTTCATTGCAGGCATGAGATGCATATTTGAGCAATCGGTTTACTTTTTATATATGTAGCAACGGAAAAGGGAAGGGGCTTGCTCGGCCGTCGAGTAAGGTCAATTTCTACAAACCAAGTTACTATGTTACACAGTGAAGTTGGCACGCGTGGAAACACGTGTCCCACATTGCCAACTTTAAGAGAATCTTCCCATCTTGCCTCCTGCTCCTCTTGTCCCGCATTGGTTGAATAATTTAGAAAATATGACCTCATAGCCTAATTTTAAAACACAAGTGAGCCACAAGTGACGTTTTTTCGAAAATGTAAGTCTAGAGCCATTAAAATATAAAATAAAATATGCAAAACACGCAAATAAACAAATAAAAAAATCAACATTTTTGTATAAAACTCGTGTGAAATACATTTTTTTACAGGGTATTTATCGACGAAGCAATTCAATATGCGAAATCTTTCTCATTCCAACTAATCCCTCCTCGTCCGCTCCTTCCTTTTTTTTCGAGCGAATAACAATAATATTCGACACATCATTAGAGGAAATCAAAAGATTTTCCTTTTTTCACTTAGTCTTGTCACGAATGTTAGCAAACCCACACGCTTTGTTCCTCCTTTTAACTAGCCCCACATGCAATTTCCCAATCCAAAAGAAGGATTTGATCTCTAATCCCACTTCCCTCCACGTGGCAAGAGATCCTAATCAAAGAACAACTTCCCGAAACATCCAATCAAATGAAGGGATGGACTCACCAGATGATTTCAAAGAACTGGCAACCTTAAATCGCGAGGACATTGATTTGATGCTCATGACATCACGCAATTGATTGATTAGGGATGGCCCGGGACCATCCCGTGTAACATTATCAATGCACGGAGAAACTCGATTGGTTTACTTGGTCATCAAGTTGCAACTAATTCGGATTGACGAAATTAAAATAATTGGTCCTTGCCTCCTAAGGTCAAAAGCAACATGGGGGCTAACTTTAAAAAAAAAGAAAAAGAAGAAGGTAGGCGAACATGATAATAAATTCCATGTCACAATCAAAAGTTGATTCTCGGGGGTATAGGTTAGTGGCCCTAGTCTTGATTAAATTAAAGCTACTAGAGACTTTAATCCAAGGCCGAACCCCCAAAAGGGCATAACTAAAAGAGAGCTAGGCGGTGGCAATAAGGATGAAAAAAACGTGGCACTTAGCATCTGCCAAATTTTTTAATTATATAAGACTCTGTTTGTTTTGCAAAAAATAACTTCCCAAAATGTTTTCTAATTTTGTTTATATTCATTTCACACAAAATGAATTGGCTGAATAAAACATTTTCCATCATTTGCAAAAAGTTTTTGGAAATGGGGGAAAATATTTTTCACTTTCCAATAATGAAAAACATTTTCCGTATTCCCTTTCACCTCACTTTCTTTCACCAAACTACTATTTCTTTTAATTTATTTTTTCTTTTCATTTTTCAAATTGAGTTTTTAATTATATTTGTTCTTTTTTCTCCTTCTTCTTCTTCCTCTGCCGAACAACCACAAGTGAGCTTGAGCCTTGCCAGATTTCGGCAAAGCTTGAGCTCCCTTGACTAGCCTTGAGTGAGCTTAGGCCTCGCCAAATCCAACAAGCAAGGTGAGGCTAGAGCTTGCCTGAGGTTGCCAAAGGCCTTGTTTGATCAAGCGAGAAGGAGCCTTGCCACAAGTCGGCAAGGCTAGAGCTCACCTATGGCCAGTTGTTATGGCCGTCAACTGGTCAAGGAAGAAGAAGGAAGAGAAAAAGAAAAAGAAAATAAAGATAAAAAGTAAAAATCGATTTAAAAAAGTAAAATAATTTATTGAAAGAAGAGTATGGAGGAAAAGATTTCCTTATGAACTGCAGAAAATATTTTTTTTGGTCACTTTCAAGTTTCAATCACATACTCAAAAATATTATTATTCTTCTAGAAAATGGCTTCTCATCAAAAAGCAAACTCGGATTTCTCCTTGTCATCTAAAAGCAAGCCCTTTCTGTCAATGTCATTTTCAATTCGTCTTAGACAAAAATGGGCATAGATGCCTCGAGGCAATAGCGGGTAAAAGAGACCGTAGCTTTTGTGGCGAAAGAGATTTCATTGAAAGGTGGAACTTTTGGCATAAAGTGGCGATCAATCGCTTGGAAATTTCGCCTATTCTTTCGCTCCCCGAATTATTTCCTTGCTTAGCTTTCTTATGAAGCTAAAAAATATTTGTGTCGACATGTATTATTTTGCCTAGAATGACTTTTCCTCTCATTTTTGAATTTGCTAAACTCGTTATTTGATTATTTTGGAAGCGCCCTTGCGACCAAATTATAGTATTAGCATTTTCATGCAACATTAATGATCACGACGTTAATTATTCCGTCTTGATGATTTTCGCTTATTTCCACCTCCCTTCATGGTAAATGAAAATGCGGGAATATGTTGTTATTTCCGCCTCAAAACAACATTGAAAAAGAAATTCCCATTTCAACATTTTCTTTCTTGATGTCTATATATGTCCTAGATGGAATATAAGAGAGAACATATTTTACTCATTAATCCTCATTTAAAAAAAAAATTCCATCCGTATGTCTATATACGACTTTTCTATTCCCTCGGCAATCGTCATACGCATTGTGGTTGAATAGGATTTGATATGTTGGGAAATCTATATAAGCGCTGAAGAATGCAATGACGCAAAGTGCAAGGGAGAGGATATCGTTAGTGAATACATCACATGTATAGTTGACTCTGGCATATGTAACATATATTATCTACCCTTTCTTTATGAGCATTACTAACATTATAATGTGTGCGTATGAATGGACATTTCTATCTTGAATCATCGAATACGTACGCTATAGACAAAAACTACAGTAACAATAGTGAGAATATTTGCTGATACCCATTAAATTACGTTGAAGATTGACAAATATATTATTATCATTATATGTATGTATGATTTTGGAAACTTAGTTAATGTTGTATGGCAAGTTCCTTGATTTTTCTTTGAAAAGTGGAAATTGCGTGTTTTACCGTAGACGCCAAATAAGATATTGCCGAATTACTAGTAAACAAATATTGAAAAGAAAATTCGGATGTATCATGTTTCTCTTTCATTCGTTCATTTATTTAATTTAGAGCAATTAATTTATGTGTATGCAATAAACAAATATTGAAAAGAAAATTCGGACGTATCACGTTTCTCTTTCATTCGTTCATTTATTTAATTTAGAGCAATTAATTTATGTGTATACTTGTATTTGATATTGCTCGAATTCCGCATTAGTAGAGCTAGAGATCCGCATCAGTTGCGTATACGACAACATAAACGGATTTTTGATATTTCTCCTATCGCGCAAAGGGTTTTTGTTTTCTTTATCTTTTTCTCTGTTTACCAAAGCTCCCACAGTGCAATGTCATTTACGTACCGGATGACGCTTTATGGCTGGGCTACACTAAATTAATAATTGTATCTAAACAAACGGCTAATATTAGGGTGAGTGGTTTCAGGATAAATCAAGATTCTAGATACTTGTTGGAACCAGTTCTTATATTTTCTGAACCTGAAACTTACCATGTATATTCTGAAATTTGGAATTTATCCTATCACAGATTCCAAAGTTTACCCAAATTTCACCTATATTCCTAATTGAACAAGTATAATCACTATTTGTTGTTACAATTCACTAATCATAACTCATATTTAGACACAAGCAGAATATGAAACACTAACTCTCAATTATGAATATGCCAAAAAAAGAGGCTTAGACTAGTAGTTTTCGATTATACGTTTATTATCAAACGTCATAAAATACTGCAGTATTGAATGAAGGTATAGAATAAGCAAGTTTTACCTAAAACTTATCAGTTAGAACATGTTTCATAAATTTTGAAATTTGAAACCTACCTTACATACCCTAGAACCAAATTAGTCCGATTCTCCGATTCTCCAATTTCCGATTATATCTTGAAATCATGCTCACCCCTAGCTAATAAGGCTTTTTTAGCACAAAAGAATTAGTTTTTTTTTTTTGGTCGGTAAGCACAAAAGAATTAGTTAAATAAAAAGCTTCTGGTCGGCTATCCATGGTTTTATTATGCACAGTATGTTTTTACCGCTTTTTCCTATCAAAATTTATGGTGCAAGCTGATTAAAAAAGGAGTTAATTAACGGACTTTTACTTCCACTACTGTTCTATTGAAGTTGCCACCAACATTCACCATTTTCCCATTTGTCCAGAGAAGTGATATTTATTATACATATAATTGGCTTCACGCAATTGATCTCGTCAAGACCATTCAATGCTCGAAAATTCAAGTCAGCGTCGATAATTGAATATACCATCAGATTTCCTTAGATCACCACTGATGCCAGCTTTCCCAAGGCAAAATAAAAAAAAATATATAATAATATTTTCATTTTTAAAATCTTTTGCTGCAAATCAAAGACTTTTCGACATATGGAGAGATTCCATACGATCCACGGCTATGAATTGTTTAATCCAGGAATTCGGATAAGCTTCATGTGAAAGGTTTCTTAGAGCAATTGTCCTCGGCCATCGTTTCAGGTTTTAAGGAAAGATGGTGATCTCTTGTCCCTTTAAGCTGGTCAAAATGAAATTCTGGCCACTAATTTTAATGAAATGCGGATTATCTTTCAAAATGTTGTTTCCTTGATGGTCACGTTTCAACTCTTTGACGACGTTCCAATTTAAATATTAAAAAAAGAATCAAATTATAAGTTTGCTGTGTCCCTTTTTGAATTCTCTAGTGTCCTGTTCAATTATTATCATAGAGATAATCGTGGTGGATTTTCCAAAAGTCGTCACTTGAATGAAGCCGCCTTTTGCATTGACTCGATTGAATGAGACAGATGCAAGGATTACCAGTGTCCTGGTTAATTTAACTTCATTAAATTAATTGAGATTTACTCAATCAAATGAAGGTCAAATGAAAGCATGCCTTAAGGATGTATGTATGTATGTATGTATGTATGTATATATGTATATATGTATGTATGTAACTTTAGCTTTCTCTGGAGAAGAAGCACGCGGAATTGACAAGTGTTATTTTGATCTTAAGAAATCATGTATCAAACTCGAATCTTGAATCATAAAAAAGACAGATGCTAATTAGGTACGTGGATTTTTTAATATAGGTCCAAGTGACTCTTGAATTATATATGATGAAATTGATCTGTACTTTTACTGGACCAAGGTGTTTGATGTATATTCCACCATTATCTATCCTGCTAATGATTCATGTTCACGTATATCTACGGATATAAAATAACACCTGTGGTAGAGAAGTTAAGTCAACGAGGGAAAATGTAGCCTTTGAGCATCTCTCTATTGTAGATCCTGGAATATTCACGATTTGTTGCTTCTAAAATATTCCGAGCGAAGAAGAAGCTGGCTAGGGTTTTGACTTTACCAAAGGACCAGGCTGATGAAAGAGATTAAGATAATCCCAAGTCCACGCGATATGTATGGATAGACAAATCAGTGGGCTGAATACTGTGGATCATGTATTTTCTGGCCGTGGCGATTCCATCGCGGAGACGATGTTGACCTGAAAACGACGTCGGAAAGGGGGAAATTTCCCACGATTATTCGCAGCCCTTCTTGGCTAAGGAACACTTGATGTGTAATGGGAAGCAAAATTCAAGAGTCAAGCCCTCAAAAGGGAGGAATTTCCCACAAAGGTCGTCTAGCGAAACCTAGGATCGACACGTGGACGGATAAAGTATAAATTAATGTGGATTTGTGGGGTTTAAAGGGAAGCTCTTGATTCTCATGAGTGCTTTGGCATATTTCTGTTGCGTCAATCACGACCTTCTAGAAACCAAGACGGTCTGTGCAGATCATTCTTGTCTGAAAATTAGTTCTTCTGGGTGGAAAACGTATGAGATTTCACACCAAGTCACGAGCATAACGTGCATGCGATCCCTTACAGGATTTTCCTCGATTTTATTTACACATGAAACGACTAAACTTGTGACTATGAATTCGTGGCATGTTGGATTTGAAAAATAGACTTTTTAGGGGATGACCCAAAATCCTACGTGATACAAGACCCGAAGAATGAACAACTAGATCTTTCGACTATCTCGATCAACATAGAAAAGCTTTTAATAAACCTAGTTTTTCATCATTGGAGAAGAAGAATCCTAAATCATCATTACTACATCACTACAGATAAAAACGATTGGAAAATCTTACTCATAGAAAAACCTATCAGGAATGTCGATTCTCATGACTCTTGGCCTTAGCCTTTAGCACGTCATTGTTTTGTTTTGGGAAATTTCAAATAAGAACTTGAAATGTCTTTATTTTCTTAATTAAAGCATTTAATTGTTTCAAATAAGGGATTGAAGTAGTCAAATTATCTTAAATAAAGGCTTGGAGTTCTCAAATTGTCTTAAATAAATGCCTAAGATGGTCAAATCTTCTCAAATAAGGACTTTTCGTTGGTTGGCGACTATTCTAACCATCAACAAGGCGCGGTAGAGGTCCCCGGACTAGTTCTACTTGAGGCTATTATTTGATAAAACAATAGCATTTCAGGCATTTATTTGAAACAAAATCCACTTCAAGTCTTTATTTGAAAAAACAAGAGTACATCATGCGATTATTGAGAATTTTCTCTTTTGTTTTTATTTTTATTTTTGGGGTCAAGCTAATGCTGAAAATATGGTAGAAATTGAACTTTCTTGATCTACTTTTAGGGCCCAGTGGGGTTCTAGGTGTAGCTTGGGGATGGCACTAATGGCCCAACAAATCAAAATGCTTTTGCAATGGGCTGTTATGATCCATAACTATTCCCCAATCAATAGGAAGGAGCCAATGCGCAATTGGCCGTCCCTGTCCTCATCATTTATCAATCAAGTCATGCCAAATTTAACTTCGAAGAATCTCTGTATTTGTCAAAACGTCCAAGTGCGGGGAATGTGCTCTTAACACATAGCTAATGTGCAAACAAGACAAAAAATAATATATATATATATATATTAACTATAACACTACCAAGCATTATACTTACGAATTTATTTGCACTTGTCTCCAATTCATGATGCAATTCATTGCATACGGCTCTTGTTTTGTTCCCCATTGGCATGTGAACAACCAATCAACCGCAAGACACAACGACCCCTATAATTTTGGTCGACCCGGTAAGTGGGATCATAAATGGCGTCGATGGCCTAGCCATGCACCACATACTACATATATTTTCTTAGGATTTTCAGCCGGACTCGTCAAACCATGTCGAGGCTCGTCTTTGCTCTCTCCCTCCTCCTCTCTTGCCTAGCCGTGCACAGCTGCCGGAAAAAGCTCTGGCTATTCCGAGACCCTCGAGGTGAACCCACAGAATACAATGCCCTGAAAAGAGAAGCTCACCCACATTCACTTCTTTTGGCACGACATCCTTGCCGGCCCTAACCTAAGCGCGGTCGCAGTAGTAGTAATGTGTTATATAATATCATCATCGAGTAGAATGCAGAACCAAAGGGAAAATAGAGTACAACACAGTTGGTTGCCTTAAATTCAAGCCCTAATTTGATGGATTTAAATTTAGGGAGAACATGATAAATGCACTTTCCATTTCATCCAACAACAATTTACATAATTTAATTTTAAAAAGCACCAAATACATACTCGAGTTTTACCTTTAGAGATAATTTTGCACATCCTCACCAATTATCTTTGTCTTTCTACTTATGAGAACGTCATCCTCTTTTGAAAAAATGTAAGTTCTCAAATCCTAAATTCAAAAACCTTGATGAACCACACCAAATCAACTAAAATCCAAACCACTCACGTCCTAAGCAAGATGTTAAAATGAACTTGAAAGGAGATTTGATCTTTTCAATGTGGGATTTTGCTCGGAGATATATGAATGGTATTGACAAAAGTAGACATATGTAAGTGGTCATCGAATAAAAAAAAGAAATACGTCTTTATTATTTTCCTTTTAAAGTTAATCATCAAGAGAGCCACCGGCCTGGGAAGCAGTATCAGTATATAACTCGATCATCTCCATTTCTGCCCGCTTTCTATCCTTAACCCTAGTTTTTTGTTCGGCCTGCTATCTTTTAACACAAGAATCTAGGTAACTTCGCAGTTTACGTTGCTCCACAACAGCCACTCTATATCTAATTCCCTGCATTTTCACTTCGATGATCCCTCTCTTTTCTACAAGTTCCTTATATACCCCGATCTTGACGAGAGCCGGAGATATTGTGATTACAAACAAATTTTGTAATCTGTACACAAGGAGAAGAAGTAGAAGAAGACCCGTGTCCACTTTTGCTCGCGAGACTCGTATGGCGGACCAAGCAAAACTTGCAATGCAGCGATTCATCTGATCTCCTGTGACCCCTCTCTTCCATTCGCTTCGACAACCATGCTCAACTATCTGCCAATGGTGGAGCGGTTGCTACCGCATAGTCCATTCGCATCCATGTGCATTATAATCATTTTGTTCTTAGTCAATTGAACGTGCTTTTAAATCCATTACAATGATACTACAGGTGCGGTATCATCACTAATCTTATCCTTGAAAAGGGCTAAGCTGGAGTATGTGAGTAAGATAGGCTCACGTTGACTTGATTATGATGTTGGGCACAACCACTAATCCACTGTCATCCTCCTAAGATCTGGTGGGCACTTCCTAATTCCCAATGTAACCCAGCATATGGCCAGCTAAATCCTATCGAGTCTCTCCTTTATCATCTCCCTTCAAACGTGCAGTCACTGCACAAAAAGAATCCAATAGAACTTCAGCTTATGGAATATATCCTCTAGCTCGCGAAAGCTTGCTTTTAGGGTCGATATAAAAAAAGTGTTTTTACCTTAGAAGTTTGGAGTTTTTTGAGCCAGAGCATCATGAATAAGGGCATCTAGATAAATTGCAATTCTATGGTTATACAAAACAAAAAAGTTAGCCAAGTTTAAGCTCATTGATGCGGGAATCCTATCTGCTAGAGAGAGAGAGAGAGAGAGAGAGGCGTGACTGGGGGGAATTCAAAGTTACTCAAGTGGGGTCGAACTTTTGTTCTTCCTCAGAGTGGCATATTCTCTAGGAAGGGGGGCAAAAAACTTCATGAGGAAGACAAGCAATTTGATTGAGAGTTCTTTTTATGATATCTTTATATAAAGCTGTGAATCCTCTCCTCTTTTTGTCGCATCCTCACATAAAGCAACCTTAAATGAATCCCATAGCAGAAAAATAGCTAATTACCATCCAGTTCCTGTAGTAAAGTGAAAGGAAAAAAGTAGTAGTTCACGCCCTTTGAGGTCCAAAAAGAATATGACAATCCCTTTGGATTCCGAAGCCATTAAAAGAAGAAGCAAAGGCGATGCAAGGTGAAAAGGACCCCCCATGAATTATTTCCCCTTTTGTTATTCAGAAAGCCAAGAACCCTTAGCTTTCCATGCAGATTCTCATCCTCTGGTCCATGGTCGGTGTCACGTGGTGTTCCCTTAGCGGTCCGAACCTTTTGCAACTATGATATTCTCTCCCTCTTCGCAAAGTTCTCCCGCCTCCCTCCTAAGCACATTCGATTCGCCCAAAGCTAAAGTCGAGTTATTTCTTTTGCTAACCGCAAAAATTAATGAGTTGTGGTGCACGTAGTTCATGCTATATGTTCATCTACTTTTCGTCCAGAAAAAAAGATGTTAAAAGAAGGAAAAGATGCTATGCATCTAGCGAAATCGTCCCTAGAAAGGTCCCAGTTCATTCTAGAAAAAAATACATCGTTTTTAGTCACTCGAAGCTTTCTTCTTTTTTTTCTCTCGTCATGCTGCTCATATAAAAGCTTCATCAGCAAGACCCATTTCTTTATTCAAGATACTCTCTCTAGAGATGGCTCGTTACTACTCCAACAGATACGCTATCTTAGAACACTTCTCTTTCCCTCTCCACCTTTGCTTCTTCGTTCTCGTCCTCTTCCTCATACTGGGATTCTCGTGGTACATCAACTACGAGTACATGTTTGAGGACATGGTCACTCAGATGAAACTGTTCCTCATGCTTTGCCCTGTCGTCCTCCTCCTGGTCGTCCACTTCCTATCGGCCGAGGACCGGCGTCGGGTCCCACTGATAATTTCTCTCCCGGAGAAGGAGTCGCTTCACCGGGCTGGAGGATCCCCGTGGGGCGTCGCGCTCCTCCTCGTGTTTCTCCTCTACCTGATCTCGCATCAGTCTTCTTTCCACGTACGATGGTTTCCCTTGGTGAACAGACGATCGTGAGGCATAAATTAGGTGTGTTACATTGTCGCTGTCCTGTCCTGAAGAGGTTCATGGTACTGATCAGATTTGATGTATGCACTATAAGAATACATACACATATATATGTGCGCTATTGTATATCTGAATTGAACTTTGATCTTTTGATCTTTGAACTGTTTTAGTTCGAGATGATATTGAGCGTCGCTTCACTAAATCAGATTTATTGTACTCTTGGTAGAAAATATAATAGGGACTACTTTTTATTTCGACTTTTCATCTCTGATTTTAGATGGACGTTGGCGGATACATATGACCTCGAAAGTTAAAAACTTCCTTGATCAAGAAGCAAAACTTCCTCGCAATACACACCGGTATCGAATGTCTTTAGTCAAATACCCATGGAAGGTTGTGCGTTGATATATCGATCGTCCCGTTCCGACACTATTCTATTTTCACACGATCGAATCTTAGGGTGTTACCAAAATTATTTCCAAGCTATATCCATGTGAAGGACGAGACGGGAATCGAAAAGAGGAAAGTAATCTACAGTAGGAATCTGTAGACTCAGAAAGAGTAAAATTAATTTCAGGTGAAAAAACAAACAATAATAAGAGGGTAAAAAAAAAGAACTTGAGGGAATATATCTAAGGTCATAAGCTGCCAACAAAGAAAAGTTAAAACAAGAGAGGAAAGGCGACATTACATCGGGGGCAACAGAGCAGAAGCCGTACTCTTTTAAACGGCAGTGAGCGTATTATCTTATTGCGATGCACGCCAGTCACCGGTCACTTTAGCAGGCCCAGACCCTGCATTGCGAAGCTCAAGACTAGAAGAATTGACTGAGAAGTGGGAAAACATGCTTTTGCCTATTCATATAAGACAAGACTACAACTAGGACTCCATAGATTCGACTTCATCTGCTCTGCAACGTTGGTCTGTCTTTAACGTGATGGGCGACTGGCATTAACTAACTCTATCATTTGATTATGAATTGGAGAAAATTACTGACGTTCAATATAGCCATCCTTTTCTGAAAAAAAGAAAAAAAAAGAAAAAAAAAATATAGCCATCCTTTTCTGGCCAAAAGAAAAATATTATTATCAGGACTACATCCTAATCTCACCTCCGTCTGATCTGGGTATGTGCGCGTGCGCGTGCGTGTGCGTGTGCGTGAAAGAGAGATTCTCCAACATTTCCGCAACCCATATTCTCTTCTGCTAAACATTTCACTTTGCACATGAGAACATTATCCATCAACAAAAACATACATCAGACCAGGTCCTTATTATGCTAAAATATGCATACACTTGTTCTACTAATACATGCATATCCTGCCATAGCAGAGTCTCACGAGCTCCTTGACTAACTAATATACCAACCTCCTACACTCAGAGCTTAGAGAGTTGGTTTAGTACACTAAAAGATGAGACCGTTCAAGGAAGGCTGGTAGGCTATGAGAAATAAAAGAAGCACGAGAACAAAAGCTACGCCCCAAGGTGAGCCGCCGGCTCGATGGATGGCCCCGGGCTCGGACCCTGGCAGTGGTAAGCTCAGGTGGCTGCCTGCTGAGAGCCAGTGGACCGTGATAACCAGAAGCAAAGGAGAAATCACCAGTAATCGCTGCAGTAGCTCGGAGGCTGTCGCCATGACCGCATCGTAGACTACGTAACCCAGGATTCCCCCGACGACTATGGTGGCTGCTGTGAGGAACCACTGATCTGATAGGTTGAAACCCACAATGCTTGATCTGGTGGCCCAAGCCATGAATTTACCAGGGAGGGTTGATGGTGAAGGGATGAATGAATTCTGGGGAGGCACCACACACTAGAGAATGGAAAGCGGACACCTTTTGCATTTATTTAGCAGGGGTTGTGTCGTTTTTTCTGGTAGCAGGAAAAAATAATTGAGCCCTGCGTTCTTCCAACTTTTGTCCCGTTATGTTCAGAGGACGACTGACTTATCAGTAAGTCACATATGTCGTTTAGTGAGAGATTTACCTCCTACCACGTGTAGGCATGTGACCGATGATCCAGCTTCACTGAGGTCCCTTCTTCAACCCGGACTACTAGTGTACTGCTTGGTCTTGGATTGGTGAATCTCATCGCATCCCATTAAAGAAAGTTACCCCTAGATCCACAGAAATCTGCAAGATACACCCACATTCTCGTCCACAAAAGGGATTTCCAGGGCAATGCAAATAATCAATTACATGTGCATGAGGATCTTTTGAAACCGTTCTTTTGGAGACAATCAAACAACCATCCTTCAAGCCGACAAGAATGAGACGTTTGCCAGTCAACGAAGCACCTGCATCACAAAAAATTTAAAACGGTGTCGTAGTGCAGTTTCGTTCTTTTCTATAGCCAGATCAAAAGAAATGGTTCAAAAGGAAACATTTCATGCAATGGCTGTCGAAGGGGGGAAAATGAAAACCGTGCACGCCCACCAACTTCGACTGAAAGAATCCATCCTTCTGATAAAGCCTCATATGTTTCGTTATATACTAAACTGAGACGCTTACCAGTCACAAGGCCAAGGTACACACAGATAAAACTATATTCAAAAGCACAGTCGACAAAAATTTGCTGCTGTCAGATTTCTAATTCTCTGGACACAAGCAATAGCTTCAACATCTCTTACTCCTTACTTTGCAAACTTAAGAAAGCTAAGCACAGAAGAGCAATCTAAAACTTATTGCCAGGATCATTTCCTGAGTAGATGCCCAATTACCAATGAAACAATTCTGACCTTCTTTTGATAAAAGTGCTCGTGTGCGGGAAGCTATTCCAGACTGCATCAAAGAAAGTCCATATGAAGATGAGATGATCAATTGCCTCAGTATAATCCTTACCATTAGGAAATGGAGAATTTCAGTCGCAATACATTTGAATGTCACTTTTTTCAAGGATCATTTACTTGCCAAGTCGAAGAGACCTTTAGAGGATACAGGTTAGGTTCCTCCACTCCAAGATCTACATTAGGACAGTTTAATTTTGTATTTAAAACATGATCGAGAAGAGAGAAGTAAACAGAATGAGGGATTCCTCATAATGAAGTCTAACCTCATCCAGCAGCTTCTTCTCTGATCCCTTCAACAGAACTGGCATTCACCTCAACCCAACTAGAACCTGGAGCTTTCTTTAAACCCCTCCTTTTCATTAATGACCACAGTTCAGCAGCATCAGTCCAACTACTAGATAAGGTAGACATGTTCGCAGCAAGGACATAGTTTGCTCCAACGTCAGGTTCTAGTTTAATTAGAAGTTTCATCAGGTCATCATCTAACTTAACAAAATGGCCATGGTTTCTGCAAGCACCAATGAAGCTCCTCAGAATTATTGAGTTGGGCTCCATTGGCATCATCTCAATAATTCTTTGAGCCTGCTCGATCAAGCCAGATCTTCCAAGCAAATCCACCATGCATCCATAATGCTCCATTGTAGGCCTGATACCATATACTTCCTCCATCATTTGAAAATATCTCCGACCTTCATCAACAAGACCCAAGTGACCACAAGCTGACAAGATTCCAGAAAACAACATGCTATCTGGTTTTAGCTCAGCTTGTTCCATCTGGTTGAACAGAAAAATAACATCTTCCCCCCTCCCATGGTGTGCAAGGCAAGAAACCATTATTGTCCAACACTGCAAATTCTTATCATCCATTGACCAGAAGATCTGGAGAGCTTTCTCAATGTGACCGCACTTGGAATACATCTCAAGAAGAGCTGTTCCAAGGGCCGCGTCCAGATACATAAAGTTTCGGATGATGCATGAATGGATTGACTCCCCTGCTCGGAGATTGACCAGATGAGAAGAGGCAGAGAGCAGGCTCACAAGAGTAACAGAGATAGGCTTCTCGTTCGCCAGTCTCATGCGTCCGAAAATCTTGAAAGCATCCTCAGGAAAGCCGCTGCAAAAATTGAATATGAGTACTTAGATACGTTTCGATGAGAACTATAACGTGGACTGCAACTATATTACAAACCCAGAAAAATTAACAAAAAACAAAAGCAGAGTAGAAATAGACAATGTAGACTATCCACAGAAGCAGGCAAAGAAGAATATGCAGGCTAATCAGAAGGCCCTGACCCACGCTGCTTAAGCGGAAAATGTTAGGCTAATCCTATCCCCACAAGGTGTTTGAGCTCGCACACAGAAGTACGATCAGAGATCACCGAGAACATACCAAGCAACATATCCCGCAATCATAGAGCTCCAAGAGGCGATGTCCCAGGTGCGCATTTCATCGAACACCTGCCTCGCGAGTCCAATCTCGCCGCAAGCGGCGTACATCCGAACGAGGGTGTTCCCTACATACGAGTCCGATCCGAGACCCACTTTCAGAGCCAGAGCATGCACGCCCCTACCCTCCCCGATCCTCCCGCACTTGCCGCAGGCCTTAACGACAAAAGGGTACGTGAATTTGTCGGGCTCGACCCCGGTCGTCCGCATTCGAGCGAAGAGCTCCACCGCCCGCAGCGGGGTCGAGCTCCTCGCGTACGATCTTATGATCGAGTTCCAAGCGAAGCGGGAAGGCGCGCGGGGCAGGCGGTCGAGGGCCGACGCGGCGAGCGGGAGGGAGATGGAGCACGCGCGGTGGACGAACCGAGAGGCCAGGCGGGAGTCGCGGCGGAGGGCGGCGCTCTTGAGGAGGAGAGGGAGGAGCTGGAGGAGGTGGGCGGCGGTTCTCGACCGTTGGAGGAAGGTGGCGATTTGGCCGGAATTCATCATATAAATCAAGCTGGTGAATGAAATCCGCAGCAAATTTTGCTCATCATAGTCCATATATATGTATATGTATAGGAAAAATTCCTAATAAAATCCGAAGCGTCCTAATTATTTTAAATAAGGATGTTAATGAATCTTATTTCAAATAATAGCGCTCCATGTGGGCCTGAAGTGCCATTGTTTTCACAAAAATAAGTGTATGTAGTTAAGAACTTGAAGTGGCCATATTAATTTCAAAGAATGGTCTAAATTCATTGTTTAGTGAAATGCGATTTCGTCTTTTAAATTTATCTATTTTTTTCCTTCTTTTTTTTTTGTTTTTGTTTTTTCTTTCTAGAGAAACTTAAAAATTTTAAATTAATTGTTTTTAAAAAAAAAGGATGAACATACATGAGGGAGGCTCCCTCCTGCCTCTTTTTTTTATTTAATTTTTTTAATTTTTAATCTAATCTAATTTTTTTAATTTAAATTGTATTGAACAAAAATATTCTTGATCGATCGGAATTTTTTGTTGGCCAGCAAGCCGATTAGGCTAAACTCTTATTTGAAATAATTATAATCACTTTAGGCCTTTCTTCGAGACTAATATAGCCACTCCACCCCTTATTTGAAACAAGTATTCTTCATGTCTTTATTCGAGAAAATGATGGCATTTCGAGTCATTATTATAAATTTTTCTTAAATATATATTTTCAAAATTAATTTATTTTACTTACTAATTGCATCAATTTTAAAAGACGTGAATTTCTCATGATTTTTTTGTGTGTAGAAATTCGAAATTGAAATGATAACATTGGCTTTAGTTTATACGTACACACAGAAAATGAATATCAAATGGCTGTCATAAAATGAAAATTGCAAGGGCCTTACATAACTCTAATCACTCTCTTAAATCTTCTCTAGAATCTACATTTAAATACTTAGTCCAAAGGTGAAAAAAGAAAGTACTCGTAAGTTATTACTATCTAACAAATCAAAATTCCGCATTTTTATTTTCTCGGCATTTTGTTACAAAATAGGTTTATGCATCCAAGTTTTTATTAAAAAAATTCTACTGAGATTTACGAGTTGTCTTGTTCATGCTGTGATATTGACTAAAAACATTTAACTTTTGCACATCATCAATCATCTCGAGACAAAGAAAAATATATATAAAAATTTGAAAAATCGTAAACTAATACCTAACAAAAATTTCTGCTAAAATTTCCCATGCCCAACCATAATTAATTTTTATTTTTCCTTTTGGATATGTTTAAAAATCCAACCCAAAAACTCAAACCATTAAGTGAAGAGAGATCACTTTTATTTATATAGAATATAAGAATCACCATTGTTAGGGAAATCCCTTATGATGTTTTGAAGATGACAAAATAAATCAAAGGCTACATGTTTGATGGTTGAGTAATAGACTATGCAGATGATAGAACATGTAAATGATATTGTCAAAGTCAGAAGACTTCCAGAAGACTGAACATAACATATGTCCAAAGTATATTCTGAAGATTTTCAGACTTCTGTGTCAAAGTCTGAAGACTGCCAGACTTTAGTATCAAAGTCTGTTCTACATCAGAAGTCTGCTCACTCTGACAAATTCCAGACTGAACGTGAATGAAGAACCAGAAGACAGATTGTATGCTGAAGCTGAATTTATTCAAACTGTATCCATACCTTAAAGCTAAATCTATTCAGAAGCATAATATGTTCAGACTCAGATTGTAAAGTTTATTGCACTCAGACTCAGATTATAAAGTCTATTGCTATCAGATTTTACATCCAGATTTGACAAAACGTAACACAAGCCCTAAATGTATAACGGCTAATGATCTGGTTTGGATTCTACATCAAGATTAATTTGATTGACTCAATCTAATTGATTGACGATTGGATCTTGAAGACAAGAACTTTCTATATGAAGAAACTCTACTTATGGAAACCAAGATTCTGTTTGTATAGGCGATCGGAATCAATTTGGGATTCTACTTTTGTCACTCAACGGCTACCAAATCTTCTAGATACAGAGCTGTCCAATGGGTATATTGGAAGACGATCCTCAAGATACTGTTCAACGGCTAGTTTGGAAGTTGAGGAGTATTTAAGGAGATGAAGGACCGATGAGCAAGTAAGAGACGGGGCGTAGAATTTATAATTCCAAAGTCTGAGCGATCTTCGATCATACACTTGTCTTTGGTGAGCTTAAACGTTTGTGATCGTGAGAGAAATACCAAAAGAGTGATTTAGTGAGATAGTGTGATCTACTACTAAGTGTTTGCACTCAAAGTTGTAATCTCTTGTTAATTGCATAGTGCAATTCAGCAAGAAAACTGTTAGCGTGGAAAAGTGGACGTAGGCTTGGTCTAAGCCGAACCATCATAAACCTTGTGTTCTTATTCTCTTCCCTAAGTTCCTTTATTTTGTTCGTAACCGCTAAAGTCTAAATTCGCTCAAAGTCTGTTGTTCACCAGACTCAGTTTCAAAAGTCTGCTGTTATTCAGACTTAGGTTAAAAGTAAAGGTTTTTACTGCATTTTCCAGAATATGTTTTTACACCTATTCACCCCCCTCTAGGTGTTCATATTAGCACTTTCAATTGGTACCAGAGCCAAGTGCTCGGTTTATAAAAGTGTTTTTACTTTTGAGCTAAAGATCTTCTATGGCTAATATATTGGCACCAAGACTTATGGAAGGGCAAAGCAACATTAGGCCACCATATTTTGATGGAAAGGAATACAACGTTTGGAAAAACAGAATGAAGGCATTCCTAAGATCCAGAGATCTCTTGCAATGGGATGTTGTGGAAAAGGGAATCAATCCTACTATTGCATCTCCATCAAATAAGAATGACGAAGACAAAGAAACCAAACCCCCCGCTCCTATGTCTCGGACGGAGTTGTCCAGAAGAGAAGCGCTTGATGCTAAAGCCATTTATTTTTTATATTGCGCTTTGTCTCCTGTTAAATATAACAAAATTTCTTTATGTGAAATAGCAAAATAAGTTTGGGATAGACTTCATGTCACTTATGAAGGAACTGATCGTGTAAAAGAGACAAAAGTAAACTTCCTGCTCGGCAAATATGAATCCTTCAAGATGAAGCAAGGAGAGTCGATTGGAGATATGTTCAGCCGTTTTACAGAAATTGTAAATGGTTTAGCATATCAAGGTCAACCAATTTCTGCCCCAATGAAGGTCAACAAACTCTTGCGAGGTCTTTCAAAAGATTGGAACCAAGTCAAGACCTCAATTCGGGAAACTCAAAGGATTATGCCACTCTTCGTTGATGAATTGATTGGCACTCTTCAATCCTATGAAGTGGAACAAATCAACGACGAAGATCCCGAAGGTAAGAAGTCCATCGCTTTAGTATCTAATGCTGATTCTGATGATATAGACTCAAAAAATGACATGGACAGTGAAGAACTTGCTTTTATGATCAAGAAATTTAAAAAGCTGAGTAGAAAAGGAAGGAAATTTGATGGAAGAAAACAATACAAGCAGAATGGGCAGAAAAGAACAATGAAAGAAGATGATGAGTAAGGAAATATATGTTTGATGGCACATTCAGAATCTGAGTCTGACTTAGACATAGACTCAGAATCAAAGTCTGACTCGGACACAGACTCAGAATCCGATAAGGAAATCGAGGTAAGCCATTCAAAAATTCCTCTCAAACTTTCAAAGTATATAAAGGAGCTGTGCTTAAATCTCAAATCTTCTCTTAAAAGGATCTCCGAACTTAAAAAGGAGAATTCTTGGCTTAGGCAACATGATCTTTCTCAAAAAGAAAATTTTGAAATTTTGCAAAAGGATTTTCTACAAACAAAAGAAAGTCGAGATTTACTTGTCAAAAAAAATGATTCTTTGAAGAAAGAATTTTCAAATATTTTGACAAGATTTTCAAATGGTTCAAAAACATTAGAGCATATCATTTCTATACAAGTACTTTACTATAATAAGTCGGGACTTGGTTTTGATAAGGAAAGTGATTCTCTAATTGATTTTTCTAAAGTTAAGGAGAGACTTAGACAAAGACCTCCAAAGGCATTTTACAAAAATCATTTTCAAAAAGTGTTTGTAAAACCTGTTGGTAGAAATGCCTTCAAGTGTTCAAATTGTGGAGATTTGGACACTTTGAGAAAGAATGTTCTAAAGTCTGGAGATCTGTTAAGAAAGATTGGATAAAAACAACATACTCTACTAACTCTCGTGGACCCAAGAAAAAATGAGTACCAAAGAAAAGATGAGTTCTTTTTTGCAGGAAATAAAGGAAAAGAAGAAATTGGTAAGGAATGTTTTTGGGCACATAATTCTCATTATGCTTGAAATTCGATATATCATTGGTTGATTTAGATTTTATAATGATCATATTTTTTGATTTGCTTTATTGAAGAAAGAATCGTGTGATTTATTATTCAAGAGTTGAGATTTGATACGTGTGGTTATTTTTTTTTTAATATTTTGCTTAGAGACAAATGAATTTATTTGGCTTGATTTTATACTCTTAGATTTTATCATATTTTGCCAAATAAAAATCTGCTTACGTGATATTAATTTATTATGAAAAATATTCTTTCTTAAATACTCAAGGATTTCATTCTCCCTGATTTTATTGTGCTTTGACTAAGTGAGAATTTATTTTTCAAGATATTATCGTGCATAATATTCTTTCCTTAAATACTTTGTTATGATAAGTTTGGAAAGAATATTTGTTTATCTATGGAGATTTTCTATTTTGCTCTAACGGAATGGAAGGATCCAAATTGATGGATACCAAAAAGGAAATGAGTTGATTGCAGAAAATCCTATAAGGGAAGAATGATCGCAAATCTATGCAGATTTTGGTACAATTAGAAAAGTATCTTCTGTGAAGATTGGTAATGATCTGTTTTTAATGGTATATTTCAAACATATACCTTGGGTAAGAGAATATTTTTTAATCATTCGGCCTTGCAAATCTATGCAAATTTTGGTACAATCTAGCAAGTTTGATCCACAGATCAAAGGAAGATATTACGTGACTTTTTTTTTTGCAAAGATTATTATCCATTATACAAGATTTTGCAGGTAACAATAGAATCTTCCATATGAATTTTGGAAAGCTAGACTGAAAAATCATGGAGATTCTATACTATTTTCTGGAGGTTCAAAAATTCTCTTCTTTGTGCAAAGTTTTTGCAAATTGTTAAGGAAATCCCTAATGTGTCGCACAAAAGGTTGAGTAGTTCTGAATTTTAATTTTATATATGCTATTCAATTTATTTATTTGAAGAAAGGGCATTATATATTATGTGGATATTATTACAGCTTATTTGTGCAAAAAGTTTATTAAGTTTATGCAGGTTGAATTCGAGAAGAGCTTGATTGAAGAAAATAAATTTTTGCCTCAAATTTCAAAATGCAAGTGATTGTTGCGGATGTTGTTTTTTTTTTTTTTTTGTGCTGGAGGAACCGGCTTGCAGCCGACAGCCGCGCCGTAAACCCCCATGTGACACTTAAGCAGGAGGACCCACCACCCCTAAGTTACACTTAATACACCTAGCGCCTTCCCTGGGTTTTGAACCCTTCACCTCTGGGCTGAGGATCAGCAGGGCCTTATCCAGCGGAGCCACCGCGGCCGGTGGTAAGAGAAAAAATATTTTAAAGGGATGTTGTTGCGGATTTTGTTGCTACAAAGGGAATAATGGAAAAATATTTTATTCAACGTGCACAAGCAACAATTGTTTCTATTCGCAAATATTGTCATGATGACAGGGGGAGAAAGCGAATCCAAAAATAAAAGGAAAAGAATCAATATCACCTCAAAAAAGGCAACAAATCGAGAGGGAGCATTGATCAATTATGGAAAGATCTTTTTGAATCGATCGTGATCTTGATTATTATGGAAGGAATGAAAGGTAAATGTGTAAGAATTTGTTAAGTTCTAAAAAATCCGGTTAGTGCATCTTTTATTACCTTTTGTCATTAATAAATATTTTATTGATATTATCATTTTATTATGACAAAAATGGTACGTGAATTTTATGATGCATCTGTGATTTTTATTGAATATTTGCTGATATATATATATATATGATCGAAGTGAGCTATATTGCATATATTTAATATTCGATTTACTTTATAAAAGCTTATTTTTGGAAATTATGTTTCATGCAAGACATATTTATTATCATTTTATATTCTCTATGTGATACTTTTTATCGCTTTTTGATTATGACAAAAAGGGGGAGAATATATGAATATGCATATGGGTTGATTGGTTGATATTATTTGTTGCATAATATTGAGCTGTAATTATTTTTCTATATATTGTTATGCTCAATCTATTTGATATCCTTTGATTTAAATTAATATTTTTAAAAGCGTGTTAATAAATCTGCATATTCAGAGATTGTTTTGTCATCATCAAAAATTAGGTTATTGTTAGGGAATTCCCTTATGATGTTTTGAATATGACAAAATAAATCAAAGGCTACTAACATGTTTAATGGTTGAATAATAGACTATGCAAATGATAGAACATGTAAAGGATATTGTCAAAGTCAGAAGAATTCCAAAAGACTGAATATAACATATGTCCAAAGTATATTCTGAAGATTTCCAGACTTCTGTGTCAAAGTCTGAAGATTGCCATACTTTAGTGTCAAAGTCTGTTCTACATCAGAAGTCTGCTCACTCTAACAAATTCCAGACTAAACGTGAATGAAGAACCAGAAGACAGATTGTATGCTGAAGCTAAACTTATTCAAACTGTATCCAGACCTTAAAACTAAATCTATTCAGAAGCAGAATATGTTCAGACTCAGATTGTAAAGTCTATTGCACTCAGACTCAAATTGTAAAGTCTATTGCTCTCAGATTTAACAGAACGTAACACAAGCCCTAAATGTATAATGGCTAATGATCTGGTTTGGATCCTACATTAAGATTGATTTGATTGACTCAATCTAATTGATTGACGATTGGATCTTGAAGACAAGAACTTTCTATACGAAGAAGCTCTACTTATGGAAACCAAGATTCTGTTTGTATGGGCGATCGGAATCAATTTAGGATTCTACTTTTGTCACTCAATGGCTACCAAATCTTCTAGATACAGAGCTGTCCAATGGGTATATTGGAAGACGATCCTCAAGATACTGTCCAACGGCTAATTTGGAAGTGGTTGAGTATTTAAGGAGATGAAGGACCGATGAGCAAGTAAGAGACGGAGCGTAGAATTTATAATTCCAAAGTCTGAGCGATCTTTGATCATACACTTGTCTTTGGTGAGCTTAAACGTTTGTGATTGTGAGAGAAATACCAAAAGAGTGACTTAGTGAGATAGTGTGATCTACTACTAAGTGTTTGCACTCAAAGTTGTAATCTCTTGTTGATTGCATAGTGGAATCCAGCAAGAAGGTTATTAGCGTGGGAGAGTGGACGTAGGCTTGGTCTAAGCCGAACCACTATAAACCTTGTGTTCTTATTCTCTTTCCTAAGCTCCTTTATTTGCTTTGTAACTACTAAAGTCTGAATTCACTCAAAGTCTGTTGTTCGCCAGACTCAGTTTCAAAAGTCTGTTGTTATTTAGATTTAGGTTAAAAGTAAAGGTCTTCACTGCATTTTGCAGAATCTGTTTTTATACCTATTCACCCCCCTCTAAGTGTTTATACTAGCACTTTCAATCATCAGGTGAGTAAAATATTTTTAATACCTCTCACATGCAAGTCAGATTATGAGTGACACATAAAATTTGATTAACTAAGGTGGACACACGCAAAAATGTGGTAACACCAAGCTCTAATTACTAATGTCATAGTCGCAATTTGTAAGGATCTGTTTGATAATCATTCTATTTTCTAGGACAATTTCTGTTCACAAATAATTTTTTACGATTATGTTCCTTTAATAAGTTATTGAGTATTTGAATGTATTTAGTAATTGTATAAAAATTATTTTCTTTAAATTTTAATATGTTTGTTACAACACTCAATTTTTTGCGACTTATTAATTTCTTTTAATTTTTTAAATAATTTTATTAGATTTTTTCTCTCTCTTTTTTCCTTCTCTTTTTCTTCCTCCTCGAGCTAGTTGCCAGCCTTAGCCATGGTCGACGACTGGCCAGACTAGAGCTGGCAACCTTGTCGGCCTTGGGGGAGCCTCGTCGGCCTGAGCCTCATTGTGGCTAGGTGAGCTCAGCCTCACCATGGCTTGCTCAACCATGACAAGGTCATCGACTCTCGTCTAGTCAACAATAGGCTAGAGGAGGTAAAAAAAGAAAACAAAAAGGAAAAGGAAAATTGCTTAATTCTTGAATTGCTTTCGAGAATAAATAAATAATTTTTTTTCTACTTCTTAATTCTATTCCCGATAATTGAAAAATTAGCTAACATTATTAAATTGATTTTTGTTCTTTTTCTATTCTAGGGAACAAAATAACATAAATAGTCAAGAATTGACCGGTTACCAAATAGACCCTAAGTGTTATTAAATGGTAGGGCTTCCCATTATCGTTGGATAAAAAGAGAGTAAAAAAAAAGATATGGGGTTGATCAGATATGTTTTAAGATTGGCCTCTTATTCATAACATATTATGGTTGAAGAAAAATTACAAACCCAAAGGCGATCAAACTTACATCTAATTAAAAGAAGTTGCAACAAGTAAGGAAATTAGTAACACATGAGTTGCAAAACTTTTAGTTTGAGTTACCATTAACATGGTATCTTGCTATCTCGTTGCAATTTCGTGACGAAGTGCCTTCAGTCAAAAGTCATTATTTGATTTTTACTAAAGAAGATAGATTCTATGGCAATTTTGGACGTGAAATATCCAGGCAACTAAGGAAATCAACAACTTTACTTCGAATGAAGCTATATAGATGCAAACCGTGTTGGAATTTAATTGACAATGAAGCTTGATAAGTATAATTATTACAAATGAACCAAACTCAAACAAACTTAACTGGAATTTAATAAAAATGCAAGATAAAGATATATGCCGAGATTTAATTGACGATGTGAATCTTAAAACTGATATGGAAACTACAATTAAGAAGCATACCGGAATTTGATCAATGCAAATCTAAGAAATAAAAGTCCAGTGCGGGAAATTAAAAATAACTGAAAGATAGTTAATTTGTTTGATTTGCACGGGGCTTCTTAAAAGATGGATGACAGTTTTATTAGATGTGCCATAACTACTTTCGAATGGCTCCCAACGGTTGTATCCATGTTCCTTTATTTCCAAAAGTTTCGTGCCGATTATGTAGTATTTTTGCAGTTATTCGTTATTCATGTCGATTATCTAGTATTTTTGTAGTTATTCGTTATTCGTGCCGATTATCTCAAGACGCTATGATTTAGTATTTGTGCAATTATTCGTTAGAAAATGCATATTAGTTGCTCTACGCTCTAGATTGCTTTATTTTTCATAACTTTGAACTGGTAATCGTATCTCGATGCTCCTTGTATATTTAGCCTTCTAACACTTTGATCATTCATCCATTACTATTTTTCGACACTCACGTCGATTATCTTTTATCCAGATGTCATCGTAAGTCGACAACAGGCTTGTGATAATTGTTAATGTGCGCCAACACATCACTACCGATTCTAATCGTCAACAATGAGTCATGTTTTTCTTGATTTTTCACCATCTAATTATGTGTTTATCCATTTCAACGAAAAAATACAAAAAGAAATCTATAATTTTACTCAAGCATCACGGGACTCACGACACCGGCACGAGATAAATAACGTCGCACCAAAGAGAAGTTACATACAAAACTGGGAGGACGTTACGATGATTAGAAAGTTACACTCGATCAGGTGGATTGGGCTGCGGTTTTTGCCATTGGGGGACCTGAAAAAAAGAAAAAAAGAAAAAGAAAACACAGATGTGCATAGTGACGTCATAAAAATGAAGATTGTCACACTTATATACGAAGATAAAAAATATCACATTTCGATTTTCATTTTCCTTCCTGCTCGCACGACCTAACATTCGAGTCGGCGGGTGAAATTTTCTCTCTAATTTCTTTCCGACTCGGATCTCTTTTTCTCTCTCTTTTTCTCTCTCTACGGCAAACCCTAGCCTCCCTATATCTGCAAAATTCGAGCTCGACGAGGTCGAAATCGGATCGATCCATAGCCCCGCGCTGCACGATCGGCGACCTCACTTCCGGAGGGATCCTCTCCGAGCAGCTCGCCGCCGATCGCCGGTTGACCATGAGCAGTGCGGAGTGCGCCGGAGCTTAGCCTGCGCGAGGTATATGATGAGACAAGAACCGGCCTTTTGCTCGAGTTGCATGGGTTACAAGGCCGTACGATGCCCGAGCTTCGCAGAGGTGTACGCCGAGGCCGCGCTTCGCTAGCGAGGAAGCGATCGGGGCCGCCGCCGCCGCCTTTGCCGCGGGGGCGACCGGAGACGCCAGCAGCCGCTGCCGCCGGGAACAACTACGTGAAGACGCGCGCCGCCGTCGCCAGGGAGAGGGCGAGGGGGGGAGTGAGGAGGAGGAGGAGGGAGTTGGGGGCCGAGGAGCCGGCGACGAGGAAGAAGGCGAGGAGAGGGCGGGCTGGTGTTGCGTCGGAGAGGGAGGGGGAGGCCGGGGGCGGGGAGGGCGACAAGGAGGAGGTCGAGCTAGAAGCGATGGGCGACGAGAGCGGCGGGTTGAGTGCCAACAAGGCCGGAGGACAAGAAGAAGAAGGCAGCACGGCACCGTTCCCTGAACGCGTATGTTTTTCTCTTTTGGCGTTAATTTTGTTTTCCCCAGTTTTTGGGTACGGTTGGATGGTGCTACATATGGATACTGAGAAGGTCGTTTTTTTGTGGTAGTTTGGTGTTATGATATCTTTGATTGTTTAATTGCATTGTGGTTTACATATAATTAAGTAGAAATGCGGTATAATTAAGGGTGTTTAGATTGAGTTAAAAATTTGACAATCCACTTGTTGATTGTTTGATGTTTGAGCATTTCGGGCGGAATAAGATCCACTACCTAATCAAAAGGAAAGAAATTGAATTGTTCTCGCAATCTAGAGGCTGCACGAATTATGACGTGGCGGCGTAATTATGGATTGTCAACCATAGATTTTTGTGAATATCTTATGTTATGGCACGAACAACTCGTAACGAGTATTATGTCAATTTTTCGATAGTAACTCGCTTATAATGATGTTGGACGTGACTTATGTCGAGTGATCATGAAGTATCTGTTTGTTCTGTAGCTGTGGATCAAGATTGAGGAAAAAGATAATTGCTGTGCTATTTAGGGATTTATCTTAACTTCTCTTTTTCTTCTATATATATGAAGGTACAAGTGGGAGGATCACCAACTTACAAGATAGATAAGAAGTTGGGCAAAGGTGGATTTGGTCAAGTGTTTCTTGGTCGACGTATTAGTGGGGGAAGTGATCGAACAACTGGTCCAGGAGCCATCGAGGTGAGAGCATAATAAGGCGTCGTATGCGCTGTGAATATCTTGTCCTAGGTTTTTAATTTGTCTTATTTCGCTAACAATTTGTTCGGGTGTTTCCGTATGTATCATTGCTGACATCTGTATCAGGTAGCCCTGAAATTTGAGCATCGAAATAGCAAGGGCTGTAATTATGGTCCCCCATATGAATGGCAAGTTTACAAGTGAGTATTAATCTTTTCCCATAGTTAATGCGAGGTCCGTGACGCCCTCACTGTGTCCCACACCATGTACCTAACTGTTTTTCTCTGGTTGACAGTGCTCTTGGTGGTAG
The DNA here is from genome assembly GCA_016097605.1 of Eucalyptus guilfoylei. Lineage (NCBI taxonomy): Eukaryota > Viridiplantae > Streptophyta > Magnoliopsida > Myrtales > Myrtaceae > Eucalyptus > Eucalyptus guilfoylei. The sequence goes on from CM027861.1 coordinate 28,988,961, forward strand.
TTATGGAGTGCCTAAGGTGCACTACAAAGGAAGACAGGGAGAGTATTATGTTATGGTACGAGTCTCCTTGTCTCTTGTTCTTTTATGTATGCTCACAACAAGTTCTTGCATCTAACTTATTTACTCACAGGTGATGGACATGCTTGGACCGAGCTTGTGGGATGTATGGAATACCTCTGGACAGGCGTAAGTAATTTTATCTTTATTTATGCTTTTATATGCTCTTACTTGTGGCTCCTTTTCTCTGTCATATCAAAGTATTGAATAATGACTATCTGATCAGAGGAAGTTCTGATTCTGAATATTCTGTGAGTGTGCCATTTAATAGCTGTAGCTTTTAACAATAAATTCATCAAAATCAGTGCTTAATGTTTAAAGGATCACGAGAAATCTTCTAGTCACTATGCACCACGTAATACAAACTTCTTATGGTGTTTTGGGGAGCATGATTTGTTCTTCAGCTTTGCTGACAGTTCTATTTTTACTTTTCACTTGGCTTCTCTTTGAGGAGCAGTTCGGTTAATCCAGCATGGTACTGACAGTCTGTATCTTGTGTTTAGTCATATTTCTGAGCAGTAGTTTGTTCAGATCATTCCTGGTATGATCTGCAGCCTAATTGTTCTTGCTTGCTCGTATTGATTTACACGAGTCTTTGCTCTCCAGCCAGATAGAGGCTTTGCGAATGAGAAGTTGAAGTAGCAGCTTATATCTTGTGTTGTTGAGTTGAGGCTGGATGCTCTTTGTCCTATGGAGACATAAGACTTAGAATAGTACATGGAGATAGCCTTTAGAAACTCAGGGGCAGAATTTTTTATTCTCAACATTCAAAATTACTAGAATTTTCTCATTGTCAATCTGTGCTTATTATTGATGGTATTGTGCAGGATGTCTTCTGAAATGGTCGCTTGTATTGCAGTCGAGTCATTGTCAATCCTAGAGAAGATGCATGCAAAGGGGTATGATGTTTTACTTAACTGGATTTTCCTCTATTGAAAATTGGATTGGAGATTATGTTAAAAGAGGAGTAATTAGTTGTCGGTTTTCACTTTTCCATTCTCTGACATTGTGGTGCTAGCTATGTGCATGGAGATGTGAAGCCAGAGAACTTTTTGCTTGGTCAGCCATCCACACAACAGGAGAAAAAGTTGTTTCTTGTTGACCTGGGACTGGGTGAGCATGATTAATAACAATATCATTGAAAGTTGTGTGTTTCATTTTGTTAAGTAGTTTTCTGACATTTAATTTTACAGCAACTAAGTGGAAGGATGGTTCCAGCGGGCGTCATGTTGAGTATGATCAACGGCCTGACATGTTTAGGTAAATTTGTCTTCTTTTTGTTCCCTTGGATGGTGCTTTAGTTAAGTACATGCAGTGTGATATATCTTTTCCCATGTTCTTTTGCCGTGTTTTTCCAGGGGAACGGTACGGTATGCTAGTGTTCATGCTCACTTAGGGAGAACAGCTAGCAGAAGAGATGATCTGGAATCTCTCGCTTACACATTAATATTTCTACATCGAGGGAGGTTACCCTGGCAAGGCTATCAGGTGCAGCCACTTAACACAGACTTTATGGTCCTTTAAACTTATTTTAAGAATACACAATTGCTTTTTTCTCTTAGGGGGACAACAAATCTTTCCTAGTTTGCAAAAAGAAGATGGCGACTTCTCCCGAAATGTTATGCTGCTTCTGCCCTCCACCTTTGAAACAGTTTCTGGAGTTTGTAGTGAATATGAAATTTGATGAAGAGCCCAACTACTCAAAGTTGATATCTTTGTTTGATGGTTTAATTGGTCCAAATCCTTCTGTGAGGCCAATAAACACTGATGGTGCTCAAAAGGTAAACCATTGGTCGTTAAATTAACTGTGAGTGGTGTTTGCAGCTATAATATCGATTTTAGCATCACAATTTCTAGGCTGTCCAGGTTGGTCAAAAGCGAGGAAGGTTGAATGTTGAGGAAGAAGATGATGGCCAACCAAAGAAGAAGGTTCGCCTGGGAGTTCCAGCTACCCAATGGATTTCAATATACAATGCAAGATTACCCATGAAGCAGAGGTAGGTTTTGGTTGTATCTTGAAGATTCTGATTAGAAAGAAGGTTACTCAGGGAGAGATTTTCTATCCAATGAAATGAATGGACATGTCAATTTGTTTTTTTTTTTTTTTTTTTTTTTTTTTTTGTGCCGGAGGAACCGCTTTGGCCGACAATGTCAATTTGTTGATATTCCTTTCTCAAAAGAAAAATTCTTGTCCACGGGACATTGCTGACCAGTGTGTGACCTCATTTTATGTGCAGGTATCATTACAATGTAGCAGATGCAAGGTTAGGTCAACATGTGGAGAGAGGAATTGCAGATGGTCTGCTAATAAGTTGTGTGGCCTCGTCTTCTAATCTCTGGGCCCTTATAATGGATGCTGGAACTGGTTTTACAAGCCAAGTGTATGAGTTGTCACCTTTCTTTCTACACAAGGTTCATTATTGCACTCTTGCTTAGCTATTCACTTATTTAATAATCCTCTTGCTCTTTGGGATGCCCATCATATTTTAGATTGTAACAGATACGCTAATATCAAATTTTTGACAATTCTGATATGTAGGAATGGATTATGGAACAATGGGAAAAGAATTATTACATTAGTTCTGTTGCTGGTTGTAATAATGGAAGCTCGTTAGTTGTGATGTCTAAAGGTTTGCTTTCTCCCACAGTTGCTTTGATCATTATCCTGTTAAAAAAGCATGCGGAACTCAAATGTTTTTCCTGCTATGATGTGGTCTGTTAGAAAATTACTCATAGAGGGACTATCTTCAGGTACCCAGTACACTCAGCAGTCTTACAAAGTCAGCGAGTCTTTTCCTTTCAAATGGATAAACAAGAAGTGGAGAGAAGGGTTTCACGTTACCTCCATGGCCACAGCTGGGAGTCGGTGGGGTATTGTGATGTCTCGCAATGCTGGATTCAGTGATCAGGTGGAACCATACTGGATACTTATTCTCTCTCTCTCTCTCTCTCTCTCTCTCTCTCTCTCTCTCACAAAATGCATTCGCAGTCTCCTGATATGATCTTTTCCTATTATAGTGGGAAAATGACTGGTGGTTCTGTTCTTATAGTGTGAACGTTTTTGCATAAATGAATAGACTTTTGGGATCTAGGAGCTTATAGTGCCAGTGTGTGAGTTGTAATGGCAGCTGAGCTAATTGAAGTTCCTGATCCCCCCATACAAGTTCCCTTTATTTGGGTGAGCATGGAGAAGCAGGCAATATCTCCTGTTGTTCAGTTCAAAGTTAAGATGATAGCTGAAATTTTTTCTAAGATTGATGCAATTGTATGGCACTCTTTTTAAATGGCCCATGTCATAGCTGAATTGTTTTCCAGGAGTGTTTGCTAGATCGTTACAAGCATGACATCTAAAATGGATTTTAATAGGACAGGATACTTTGCCATTACTTTTATTGTGCAATGCCCGTGAGTTACATCACATGTCTTCCTTTTGCACTAGTAACTTTTATTTTTCAGGTTGTGGAGCTTGATTTCATGTATCCTAGCGAGGGCATTCACAGACGATGGGATAGTGGGTATCGTATTACATCCACGGCAGCAACTTGGGATCAATCTGCCCTGGTTTTGAGCATCCCAAAACGCAAACCTGGTGATGAAACTCAGGAAACTCTGCGCACATCCCAATTTCCAAGCGTGCATGTAAAGGTACAAGCTGGGAACCTATTACAATGCTGGCTATTACGAGGAAGAACTACTTTTAACATGTCCGATTCTCTGGTGCAGGAGAAATGGGCGAAAAATCTCTATCTCGCATGCTTGTGCCATGGGCGAACTGTGTCTTGACCGTGGTATTACTGCGGTATTCTGTAATAGCAAGATGGACTTCCATATTGGTGTAATCTTGTTCTTTATTTAGCCTAGTCAATTGTAAAGTCAGATCAATTAGGGTCTCGGTTGCTGCAGAAATTCGGCAACTGTGTCTCTGGCCTTATATCTTTTTGTTTTTCTTTTTTGGCTTGAACTGTTTTTCTGGCATAAAAGCGATAATGAATCTTGTCTTGGTTTACTAAAGCCTGCACCATTGGCTTGTTTCTGGTCTATGGTTTTGTGTGAAATCAGACCTTTGTTTTCATAGCGTGAATCACGAGCATAGAATGTAAAAGATCAACTGCGTTGATTTTGCTATTAAACAATTCAGTACTAGTGGACCACGCCATATGCAAACGATTATTTTAAATGTGGATCCTTATATTCTGAAGGGTCAGCGTGGTGGTGAAAGAAGTATTCACCAAGGTTCCTAAAGTGAGAAATAAAGTATAGAAGAGACTCTGGCATAGAAAATTAACTTGTTACGTGAAACAGATCGAAACCAAAGCAACTCGATTGGACGTGAAAAAGTTTAGGCAAGAATTGAATTTTTCAGGGGAGTGTTGTGATCTGTCGAGGGATGCATTCACTATCTAAAAAATTTCGTGTCATGATGCGTTCTATCAAAATTCTTTTTGATATAGAAAGTTGCATCACACAAATGCCCAAAGGTTTGCAATGGATGGTTGATCGAGGTCTAATCTTTCGCCTCATCAATATCCGATGATCAGCAGGAATAGCCAGCTAAAAGACATTAATCAATCAGCTGAAGACACGCCGCAGTCGGAAAACGTTGCGGGGTGGTCGATAACATTTTCATTCATTACGACATTTTCATTCGTGTGCTGTTTTGCCTGATCCGCAGGCGATTATGTTCTTGTGCAGCGGGGAAGAAGCGACAAATCATGGGAAAGAGAAGAGAAAAAGGAGAGAACTCGATTGGGTCCACGTCGGTTCCCTTCCTCCCCACAAAAATATCAGAACACGCGAGCTCCATCGGTGAGCTGCAGAGCGAGCGACCATGGCGGCCTCCTCGCATCTCTCCGCTCTCCCGCCGCGATTCTCCTTCGCCCCCGCTCTCTCTCACAGTCACCGTAAGCTTTCTCTCTCTCTCTCTCTCTCTCTCACATAAGTTCCAAGTTACGTGAGACGAGATAAATGGGTCTTTGGCGGTTTGCATTAGCGAGTTCGAGTCGACCCAAATCTTCAAAAGCTGTCGTCATGCAATTCCACTATCGAGTCCCTTACTACTTCTCCGAGACGTGCGAAAAACCATGTTTTTTTTTTTTTGTTTTTTTAACGTAAACCGGGCTTTCCATGTTATTGTTTTTTGACCAATCCGTTCGGGACGCGAATCCGGCAGGTAATTCGAAGTCGGTTGAGTTTCGTGTGAGGTCCAGCTTGGGAGAAGATGGTAGCCCCGGTCCCGGCGTTTCAGGCTCGCCCCCTCCAGAAACGGCGAATTCCAAGGTCCTTTCCCGCACTTAACCATTTCCTTTCTTTTTTCAAATTGTCCGAATTGCCTTTCTGCTTGACGCCTGCTTCGATGTTGCCTGGTGAGGGTCCTTGTGCGATGAATTGAAATGGGCAAATTTGTGTTTGCTTGCCTGTTGGGACTCTCCGCAATCTCCCTACGGTCATCAACGCTCCATTTGTTACGAGCAATGCGATTGTCGATAGCTTTGCTCTGCACGTGTGCGAAGTTTCTGTAGCTGGTTTCGTTGACCGAAAATGAGGAAAGTCGAGCCAGTGCAGAGGGAATGACAGTAAATCTCCTCTCTCCATTTTTATCCAAGGAGAGCACTGGAATGAGTTCTTGTCGAAAGAAAGACACTTTTTTGTGGGGCTTCGGATTTGTTTTTTGATGTTTGGAGCAGATAAATTGTAATGGTGTGCTTTTGCACAGAAGCGATTTCAGCAATTTCATAAATTGTCCATTATAATATGCCGTTCGCAGTATGGAGATGGCCATCCTACTCTGCTTTGTCATATTTCTTGCATTTAATTAGTATTTGATGCAACTGCTCCCCAATAAAACTGTGATTTCTCTCCGTTCCTGAACTTCATATTAAATGGAAGACATGGGGTTCATTTTTTTATTCATTGTTTTAATTAAGGTTTCCCATGTTCTCATGTAATTTCTTTTATGGTTGAGTTTCATATGTAGCATTGCCCGTTTCCAATTACAGGAGTCTCAATCGTCGACCTCGAGGCGCTGGTGTCTTACCTGTTTATGTTCGTCTGTGACATTGATCAGCAAGTCCGGCTCATCCATAGCTCTGCCAAAGGCAACTGCCCCAAATGCAAAGGAAAGAGCTGTTTGTCGAAACTGTGGGGGCGGTGGTGCTATAATCTGTAAGACTTAACTCTTTTCCCTTCTAAAATTCAGTGTTATCGATATGATCTTAAATACATGCAAATCCTATATATGTAAAGGGAGTGCAATGCTGCAATGTAATTTGGTACAATTGCTTGTAATTTGTTATCATGAGAATTGTGTAAGTAGCTCAGTGTCAGTGACTGCAGTGCGAGAGTACCCTGTTTAATATTGGAGTAGCTCACATATCAAATACCTAACTTTTATCAGTTGAGAACACAAAATCTGCTTGTAGACTGTCCAATGATTTCTCCTTCCCAATGTCATGAACTTCTCTTGTTTTTTTATTTTGGTCAGATCAACTTCTCTTGTTAATTCCTCCTGTTTTGAGGGGTCATTGTCGAACTACAGGAACTTTTCATTTTAGCTGTATTGGGATGCATGTCCCTGGTAACATGACTCATCACTTAGCTACAATCACGTTGATGAGTACAAAATTCCTTCATCTTGCTTCTGTAAAAAATTGTTATATGAGGTTGAAAGAATCAACAGATGGTTTTTCTCCTCTTAGTGATTTGCAGTTTATAGCTGTCTCTGCTGCCACCTAGAATTCACTAGTTGTGCTGTTTCATATAGGTGACATGTGTGGTGGCACAGGAAAATGGAAAGCTCTCAACAGAAAACGGGCAAAGGATGTTTATGAGTTTACTGAATGTCCAAATTGTTATGGTATGCACCAAAACTTAGCCTTTTTACTCTTATTTCCCTTATTGGTCTGTGCTGTCACCACTGCTAATGTTTTACAGAAAATTTGTGCTTCTCTCAGAGAGTTATTATCTAGGGGAGCATGAAAGACAACATCGAACTTTGGATATAGCGGCTTATTAAGATTTTGCATCATTCTCTTGTTTAAGAGTCCGTCATCTGTTGCATATGCTTAATGCAGTGTTTTTACTTGTTAGCCCTGCATAGACACGGAAGGAGAATATTTCAGTAGTCTCTGAAGAACTCTCTCTGTACCTAGTTTTGGAAAAAATCTTATCTGCATGACATGGGTAACCAAATAACTTTTTACCAGTCAAAAGCATTGGTACATATGAGGGAATGCAAAATGAAAGTATGTTGAACCTACATCACTGTTATGTTTATTGTTTTCAGGCCGAGGAAAACTTGTGTGTCCCGTTTGTTTGGGGACTGGATTACCTAACAATAAGGGTCTTCTTAGGAGGCCTGATGCTCGCCAGTTACTTGATAAGATGTACAATGGCCGTCTGCTCCCAGGTTCTTAGGTGAGCTCTCTCGCCGCTTCCACCTGTTGTAACTGAGATTTGTCCGCGTGTTTGTACTTATGTTCTGACATTTGGAAAGGTTCGGAATAACTTCCTTGAATTTCGCGTGCGCTTCTCATTTTGAAGCTATATATTTTTTCTTTTTTTACCAGGGAAAGTAGATATCGATTGTCAAAAAGACTATTTCTTCTCCTTGCAATTGTAATTTAGGTGTGGAAAATTTTTCCTCTCTTGCTGACGATTTTTTCTTCACTGGTGCTTCGTGAAGGGCACTGGTGACCGTGACTCGCAGTTTCTGATTCGAAGTTCCAAAGGATGGACAAAGAAAAGGCTGTCCGTCCAACATGGCTTTGAATATCCACCATTCATCAGCTGCGGCCGGGAAACAGCTCTTTTATCCTTCCCCACTTCTGTGATCCGAAGAGTGCTCAAAAGCTTGCATTGGTCCAGTATAGCTCTTTTTCCTCTTTCAGCAGGTACTAAAGTCTTCCTCGCCAAGCAAACCGACTGTATGCGGTCGGAGCCACTCTTTAGAGATGGTTTGAGAATCTCTTTGGTTGGGCTACACTCTAGTTTCGATGGACAATTGTATGCTCCTCCTATATACTTATAGAGCAGGTAGAGAATTCTGCAACATCACTAAATTTGGGGTACTTAATTGAACAAACTACAAAGCTTGGGGGCATCCTTTTCTGCAATTAAAAAGAAGGTTAGGCCCTCCGGGCGCCATTGCCTCTGCAGCTATAATTCCAAAAGTACGATTGATTTCTTTTTCGATAGACGGATAAATGATTAGAATAACAAATTCCCAATTATGCATAATAGCCTAATTCTATTGTTCCGTGCCTAAAAGTATGGATTTTTATTTTATACGTGCTGCTAAGTTTCTTTAAGGATTAGTGGGTGTCGCGATGCTGTTCATTAATAAAGATTGATAAATTATTGGTAGTTTGCTAACACTTTCACGAAAATATTAGTTTTTTTTATTTTAATAATGCATCGATTTTACTATTCCTATACGTAATTCGTCAGCCTTAATTTGAGTGACTTACGAAATTTTGTTAGATTAAACCATCAATTAGCTTTTGAGTTGCTAGCTCTCATTTTTCATTTTGGCCAAATGCAGCACTTGTTTGATTTACCAACATTTGATTTTCTTTCTTATTTTACTATATTTATCCCGTTGCCAAAACACTGGTAATTAACTTAAAAAAAGACTTTGGAAACGCGAAATTAATTGATAACCCAAAGCATTGGTATGATGACGTGTACAAAAACGTTGTTTTGTCATAAATCCAAAATGTCGTTCAGGTCTGTAGCTTCAAAAGTAGACGGATGGATTTTTTTTTAAAATAAAAATACGTGACTTGACTATTTCTGTCCTTAATTTTTTTTTTTTTGGCATTTGACCTTTTTCTCAATAACTGCTTTTAACATTAATCAAACCTTGCAGAAATCCATTAACAATAGGAAAAAAAAAGAAAAACGGCGTCTCAAAAAATGAAACGGTAAAATTGTCCACCAACGTTGTGATACCGGGGAAAAAAACTTGGTTGCAAGATTGCACTGCGTGATAACGTTTTGTTTCTCCTAATTTTTATTTTTTCATTCCTCGAAATAAAAAAAGAATAGAAATCCGTTTGGTAAAATTTTTGTTCTGGAAACAATTTCTCTATTTTTTTGTTCCTGAGAACGATTTGAAACATAAATAATAAACAAAAAAAAGAACTTCGTTTCGAGAATAATTTCTGTAAATAAGCCAATTTTCTTTTTTATTTTTCTTTTGTTCCTCTCTCTCTTGCCTGCGGCCACCTCCAACCGCCCGGAGCCACCGTTGACGGCGGCCGACGGCGTCGACGGCCGGCAATCCGTGAGCAAGAATAATTAAAGAAAAAAACTACTTTGTACCAAACGCATTTCTATTCTTTTTCTATTTCAAGAGTAGAAATTTTATGTAGTTACCAAATATCTTATTTTATTCAGAAATTATTCCTCGGAATAGAAATAAAAAAAGAACTATTTATGAAAAAAAAAAACTGGGGTTACCATGCGCACCCTCAACATCCCGCTTTTTGTTTCAACAAAATTTCCAATACCCCAAAGCAAACGAATTGTCTGACGAGTACTTCCTACTTGGGGAAGAAAATCTCCTCTTCCATTTGCAACGGCGATGTTCTCACCGCCCAGATTCGGGAGCATATAATGAGTATCAGGACCTAGTTGTTCGGAAGCCGGTTCACAACATTGTGCTCTGGCTTATGTTCACATTCATAGTCGAGATGAACGAACGCCCGCTCGACTTCCGGGAGCCTCTCGAGCTTTATCTGGAGGGTCTCCCCTATCTCGTGGGCTTCCTTCAAAGGCAGCTCCTCCGGAAGTTCGATATCGACCTGATCACAATCAGACAAAATCCAGTTTATTCCCCAAGAAGTTGAAAGCAAGACGAGTCAACGTTTTGCTAAACAAGCAATCCATTCAGGGAGCAACTCAGTTCAGACAACACTAGAGTTAAACATAGTAAGTCAGAAGTGATGAATTCAGTCGACAAACCAGCACTCATCAGTTTCACCACCATCAAACAAAACTCAGCATTGTGGTGGAATCCAAAGGCACAAGTGGAACCTATCCATGGATCTTAAAAGGATGTGACTATATTTAGGGACTCACCTCCACAAAATAAAGCACGCCAAAGGAGTAAGCACGGACAGTGTCAATGCGCTTGACCTGAGGATGTCTTATCACCAAATAAGTTAGTTTCTGCAAGAATTCTGGAGGCGCCGATTGTCCTACGAGCGAAACTGCATTGAAAAGCATACATGGTAAATGTACTTGGTGTGAAACGAGCCTGAAATCAGCATCACACCGTCCTGAGTTTTCTAAGACAACATTCAACTCAGCAAGATCATACGCAATGATTGACCCCTCCATGAGATTTTCTTTTTCCTAGTTAAAGTTCTTCCAGTCAACCTTTTCAACTGTCAAGGTTAATTGATTACCTGCTAGGCACAGTTTGAAGAGGATTGAGATGACATGAAAAGAGGTACCTGCATTTTCCATGACTGTTCCAGACCAATTGGTAATGGTGTAAAGTGCAAGCAAAATAGCGCCAGCAGGGTCAATCCACCAGTAGAATTCATCACCAAGAACTGCTGCGGCGAGACCTACTACATTTGTTACCACATCGAAGTAGTGATCCTGACAATAGGCGGCGATGGAAATTCAGGTATTCAAGTCATGCAACTGAACAGATGTGTATCTACTCACTGAAATATGTACCAGGAATTGTCATTTTATGATGTAAATAGCAGTCAAGGCAGAGATAGGTTAAGACTAGTAATTAAAGTCACACCTTCGCATAGGCACGGACAATGTCATTTGGTGAGCTTCTACAGTAAAGCCAGAGAGCAAGTTTTACAACAGTAGCAGTTAACATGATTGCGTATAGCCATATCAATTGTCTTGTATCCATCTTTGCGGTAGCTTCATCTTCGACTAACTGTTCTACAGCTTGGACCAGTACCTGAAAGCCTGAGGGAAAATTTAATCCATAGGCATCAATTCTTTTTCCCATTCCAAATCCAAACACTCAGTAGCGATTATGAATTTTCCTTGAATCAAGAGGTAGAAATGTTTAGTTCAATTCCCTCACTGGATTTAGAGGAACTTTCTCAGAAAATAGTGTTGAAATATTCATGTCAAATCAAAGCATTTGTCAATCAATACACTCATCAAATGAGGTCATTGTCGATTCTTAATATGGATTGCTATAAATCGAAAAACATTCCTAACTGTCGAACATCAGTAAAGTTAATAAACTTCGTTTGGGGAGGACAAAAATGATAGACAAAATTCTCCCACACCCTTGCACTTATAAAGGATGAGAACTTGGCTTAAAAAACACCCTACGTCTGGCACATAGACATCTCTCTCTAAGCTTCTTGTATACAGTCATCCCTTTATCAACCCAAGTAATCCCTCAAATGAGCTTGTTACCCCGCCCAGTGAGCTTAAGCAACCGCATTCTTCTAAAGTCATGAGTCAAAGGCATTTTCCTTCGCACTTGAACGGAAAATCAACTAGGATGTTTTCTTCTTTTTGCTAGGACCCTAGGATTCAGTTGCTGAAAAAAAGTACAAAAATAAAAAAATGAGACATCCTGTATCAGATAGCATCCATCCATGTCATTGGAGGTAAGAGAGTGGGAGAGGAGCCATCTGCTGCTTATTTCCATTAGTGCACAATACTGAGATAATTGCAGTGTTAAAATCAGAGAAAGGAACAAAGCAAACATCTTCCCCGTTATGGCACTACCCACTTCAAATCATGCTGAACTTCTTGATGAATGCTATCGACTGCATAATTTACTTAATTATGCATATTTCTGTCCCTTCACATTGATTTGACAACATAGGTATTAGGCAACCAACTTTTTTCTCCATAAATAGTCATTCGAGTCTCACACTTTGGGCTGCAGAAAAGAATTCGCTAAGCATACACTTTGATGTAAGTCTAGCAGCCACAAACATCTAAAATGCTTCAAACTTTTTAAGCCAGCTTTAAAAGGCTAGCCATGAGTTTCAAAATCTCAGATAACTGGTTTCTCAACATGATTAAAGTCTTGGCCAAATCTGAAAGCTGTTAAGAGGTTTAGCATTAAGGGCCACAATGTCCTCGTCTAATTATACTCCCCAAGTGATGAATGAGAAAGTACCTAGAGTAGCCATGATAGCTGCAAAGACGATTATTCCTACCGGTTGCACCCTCACTTTTCCAATGGGATATTTGTAGATGTTTATCTTCTTCATTGACAGGTGTGTGAACCAAAGTATGCCACCAGCCATGAGATCAAGTAGAGAATCCAATGTAGATGCTGCAATAGCAATTGATCCAGTCATAACTGTTGCATATACCTGTATTAGAACATGTATTCCATCATGAATCGTTCAAGCATTTGCAATGTGAGTACAATTAATTTGACAACAATGAGCTCTAGACAACTCTAGATAATTCTGAAGTTATGTAAACTGCCAAATAGATACACTATTCGAGAACAACTCAAGCAAGCTTAACATAAAAAATCGGATATTGACTTTAACAAATATGCCTTCCATGTAAAGAGAAAAAGCACTTTTGATGCAACAAGCACCTCAACCGCATTGTGCATCTTCAGCCAAATTAACAGACAAAACACTCGTGCCGGGAATCGAACAAACTGGCGGATGTGCTACCTTAAATGCCAGCAGCACAATATTTGCATAGTTCGATATCTTCATTGCTCTTTCGTGCTGCACTTGTTCCTCCTCATTCTCCTCATCCACTTCACCAGTGCTCATCAAAATGTCCACGTCTTCGAAGGACTTCAAGGTCTCGAGTTGCTTTTCATAGTACTCCTTCTCCGCTGTAAATTCCAAGGAATCCGTCTCATTGTTCAAACTGGACAAGGGCCCCAAATGAAATTCTCTTTACAAGGGAATGGAAAGGAGACACTTAAACATGAGCACAGCAATTGTTTGCGCAGTCATATTACTGGGAGAGAAAGGACGCATTTTTACCGGGATCATGCGTCACAAGCAAAGCATTCGATTAAAATAAACCGGAATTCCGCTGAAGAACATTACTATATTTTTGTTTGAATAGAGAAATTTATAAAAAATTAGGAAAAATTGTCGTTCAAGCGTCATAACAGAGAATGACAAGTAAGTCATATTGAAATCAGATTAAAGTCAACGAGGCATTCTCTCTCTCTCTCTCTCTCTCTCTCTCCAGTGGACGCTTCGCAACGTGGACGCAGATATGAATCCCCAACGGAGCAAAAAGGACAGAAAACCACAGTGCAGCAATCGCAGATGATGCACCGATGAGGACAAAGGGAAACTAAGAAATGATCCGTGCGCTTTTTTCCATTCCGTTCCTCAAGCCCGCCGCGAACGCAAAGAGGACGAGCGCGAATCGTCCCGACCATCGAGCCATCCTCCTCCTCCTCCTCATTCCGTAAACGCCGAAAGGCAAGAACAAAGGAAACCGGAGCTCAAGAGCGACAGAGAGAGAGAGAGAGAGAGACCTTTGCTCAGGCCTTCGGTCTTGGAGAGATCGATGTCGTGCGAGTCGGCCTCGACGTCGAGGCCGGAGCGGATCTTGTGCGGCAGCTTCGCCACGAAATCCGTCCTGAGAGTGTTGACGGAGTTCCTGCGGCGGAGCGATCTCCCGCTCCTCCGCCCCCCGTTCGACGACACCAGCGGCGATTTCGCGTCCCCTTCCTCCATCACCTCCCGGCCCCCGCCTCGAAGAGAGAGAGAGAGTGTGAAACACAAGAGAAACAACCAAAAAGCCGAAGCTCGGGGACCGACCGAACGCCCGACGGAGAGAGAGAGAGAGACGACGGAGGGAACGGAACGGGAGGGAGGAGGGAGGGAGGAGGGAGGAGGAGACGGTGGCTTTTTATCTACACCGAGTGGAGGAGGCCATTGCCGACCTTTGTCGTCGTCCTCGTTCCGCCGTTAACTTTCCTTTTTGGGGACCCCGTATTATTGGCGGCCAGCTTTTTTTGTTGCCTTGCAATTAAATGGGGGTCGCCTCGCCACGACCTAGTAGTGGGCTTGTGCTGGCCTCTGCCGATTTAATTAATGCGGGTTTAAATAATCGCGTCTAGATTCCCCTCCTCGCCTCTTCTTCGTTCTAGACTTCTCCAGATGAGAAGAAGGAGGAGGTAGCTGAGCCAGCCTGACCCCCCCCCGCGCCATGAACGTCGGTTCAAGTCAACGGAAGCGAATGTTTACCCGGACTCGGATCCATCGCGACGGCACGTGAGCGCTCCTCCTTCGCTCCGTTGATTTCGCACCGGCATATAAAACTTTCGTTCGGAGACCACGGGTGACGCGATCCACTTCATTCACGGACCCATCCGTGATTGAAGGACGGGGTAATGGAACGGATACGTTCAATGAACGCGGAAGCTCATATTGGTTCAAGTCTTGCTCGTTTGGCCACAAATTAATAATTTAGAAAACATAATGACTGCTTACTGAAATTAAATAATCGATAACACGAGTGTTTATTAAATGCTCCGCTAATCATTCGTTTTTTCACGAAAATAATCAGATTCTTAAATCTTTAAATTGGGACGTACCATCATTTCTCATCGTAACGTTATATTCTTGAGTAATAAGAGAAAAAAATGAGTTTAAATTTACATGTTCTATAGTAATATCATCCTTCATCTTGCCGATATTTTTAGTTGGAAATCGTTTTTTTCCAACCACAAACTCTGTTAGAGGTTGACAGGTATGGAAATGATTTACATGCTTAATTCACTAAAAATAGACGTGGGTTATTTTCATTGTAAATTAAGTCATTAACAGCTCGTCAACTAAAATATTGAGTGGACAAAATTCTCTCCTATTAAGAAAAATATTGCCGTTCCAAAATGCTGCGTACTCATTTTTGGACTTGGATGAATAATAGGTTTATATGACTGTGAATAAGTTTAAATAGAAGTTTATATATAATATAAAAAATGAGCAAGTCTGAGCTAATATGCAAAAGTATGGTTACTGCTAAATTTTAGGCGAGATGCTATTTGTTCCCATATTGAGATGCGCTTGATGATGCATACAAGGAATTCTCGGATCCTTAGTCGAAGAACTCTTCAAAAAGTTCTCGATAAAAGCGTACTTCCGCAACAGACGAGGACAAAAGCCAATTTGGACCGTAACATAAGCCGGGTTGTCTCGATACAAAGACCAAAAAAGCGACCGACTAACTCGGAAACGATTTCGAGAACGTGCCAAAGGTGCCAGAATCCCATGACCAGCGCGCGCAGTTCGCGGGCCAGTCAAAACGTAATTTCGGATCGGGAAAATCGTCCAAAAAAGGCTAGTAATTTCCAAATCGATCCGATCTAATTTGGGAGTTGATACCGCCCGATTTAAATGGAAGAAAATGATTATACGATATCTTGAACGGTCTGTACCCTTTCCGAGAGCACGTGGAATTGATGGCACCATGTAAAAAGTTGCGAAAAATAACGAGCTGGGACGTGGCAATGAGATCGCATCCACGCAAGCAAAATTCGAATGAAAGAAAAGTCAGCCGGGGTAGACAAGTCACGTGCCGTGCCTTGGTTTTTCGTTTAGCCATCACAACACTGACCAGTCCATCTGAGTGACGTCGTAGAGTTCTCTATTCATTAAAGAATGTTTGGTTTGAATTGTACCGTAATCGCATTGTACCTTTTTCGCTCCACCAACAACCTGAGGTCCGAAATTAGCAGACCCGTTACTGCGGACCCATCAAGATACTCACAACTATCTTATCGCACAGAATATGTCACGATTAAATAGTGAGTACAAAACAATTCAAAAGTTCGCTTATGACATGAATCAAGTTCATGACTATATATTAAAATGATAATCCCATCATCACCAAGGCGATATCATTTTAGCATTGTCGCTACTACTCTGCCTTCGCCACTATCTTTTTTTTGGTTAAATTTTTAACATTTTGTTCCATTCAACCCCAAAAAAGAAAAAAAAAACAAATGTTATCACTATTTTATCTAGTGAGCATTGACGTGATATTGTGGTACACTGATGTGACACCGTGGTACGGCGATTCATATTAATATTTCCCTCCTTTCCTTGCACAAGGACAAACTGATTTAACTTATTGTACAAAATTTCAACCTCTAACTACTTTTCCACATTCATAATCACATGAATCATTCCCATGCGAACAACCAGTCCCATTGCTAGTAGTTGAAGACAGAATGTAAAAATCTATAGGGGACCACAACATTCGGAACTCGTACGATCAATTATAATCGAGATGGTGTTCGATTATTTCTTTCTTCATGTCAATTGTTCTACTTTAAATTATTATTGATCGACATACTTATATAGACTTATAACATACAGAGAACTCAAGAAAATCACAAGAGTCATGCCTTAGCAAAAATCAATTTCACCAGAAATTTGTTACATCTCGTGCATGGAACCACATCACACGAGTCGGCATCACGACTTTCTACTGAGAAATACGCTCGCGTAGGTTTTGATCTCCTGTTAGTTGACTTCGACTTTCAGTTGAACCTTGAGCAACTAATTAGTTAGGTAGGTAGCTGCTAGTAAAAATCATTAGGGGAAAATATCGTGTGGGCCCACCCCTCCTCGTTAACCTAGGTCCAGGCCACTCAAGAAGCGAGGCGTGGAGCTTGTATGGAGAAAATTTTCGCGCAAAATATATTTTTCTTTCCCTATCGCTAGACATGCATACATTTATTTCACCTTCTCTTGCATTATTTGCTTGTCCATTCCTTTCCTGAAGATAGAAACGCGAACGCTTTCTCTCTCCCTCTAGTTTATTCAAATTTGGGATCTCTGTCATCACTCTAACATTTTATAGATTTTGTTACTCCACGCTTGTTGTTGCTCCAGCACTCATGTGGAAATTACATTAATATAAGTTCTCATCGATGTTGGAGAAATCAATGACCGCCATTTTATAGCACATTTTGTTTCTCTCCGTTACCTTTCAAAAGAGTCTCACCCGTAAAAATTCAGAGAACAGGACAAAACATGAAACAAAGAAGCCAAAAATATAGGTGCAAAAACGAAATCTTATTCAAGTTGTACTAGGCAAAGATTAGGGAAAAAATGAGGAAAACTAGTGGCTAATCCCATTGCTTCAAATAAAAAAGAGAATAAACGCAAAATTCAACAAAACTCAAGAACTCAACAAAAGTTACGCCTGCTACAAGGCTCAATTTTGGATGCCCTAAGTCCTCACCCTTATTCTATTAGGATGCACGTGTGAGTGAGTCATGTTAAATGAATTCTACATCGAATAAGTGATGTGTTATAATACATTTATTATATTCTTAGTTGATCCATAATTCATTGATTTGAATTTTTGAGTGAATGTGAGTTTAACTGGATATGTTGACAAGTATGGACTTTCTCTTGATGATTCCCTAGAAGTGAGCATTGGGATTTTGCTGCGCACTTCCAACAAATGGTATCGGAGCCAATAGTTATGGTTTTGGGGTAAGTGAGCATGATTTTATATGTGAGGGAGAGATTGTTAGAACACACGTGTAAGTGAGTTGTGTTAGAGAAATCTCACATAAAAAAAGTGATATAATGTATAGTAGTTAATATATTTATCATAGTTGGTCAATAACTATAATAGTTAATATGTCTATTCTAGTTGGTTTATAACTCATTGGCTTAAATTTTTGAGTAAAAATAAGTCCATTTGGATATGTCGATGGGCTCATACTTGATTCCCTTAGAAGAAGGCATTGAGTTTTTGATGTGCACTCTCAACATATTTGCCAACAATATCAGTAGCAATGACCTAACATTCATGATGTTACCATCCCTGACTTCTCGACTTCTCCATAGCCTCTTTGTTAAATTAATGTTTCGAGTTTAAATTCGAATAATAATTTATTTAACCGAATTTTATCGATGAAGGTTTTCTCAAGCAGATTACAAATCGGTCTTTCTTTTTATTGGACTTTCTTTCAGACGTGCAAAGTAAGCAACGGGAAAAAGAGATATGTTTTGTCACTAGAAGACAAAAAGAAGGGGCACACTATATATTTCATTATCTATTTATCTTTAAGGAAGATAAAAGAAAAATACAAGCTTCTCCTTATCTTTAGAAGGAGCGAATCTTTGTTAAAGAAAAGAATCCATGGTGGGGCAAAGTCAAAAGTTTTGACTTTAGGCACATAATATAAAAAGGCTCGGGTTTCTTTTATGTGGAGGATTGAGCTGCACGTAGCGGCCGCACGAGAAAGACATCTAGGAAGGTGAAGACGTACGTACGTGAAGTTCTTGATTTTGGAGTTTGTGCAGTGAGGTGAAGACGTACGTACGTGAACCAATCACAAACATTGGAGTTCTTGATTTTGGCATTTGTTCAATGAATTTATATTTAAGTGAGTTATTTATTTATAAATATTTTAGATTTGTAATTAAATCTAGATATAAAAAATTGAAATGCGGGTGAGTGATTGTAAATTCTGATTTTCCGATTATAGTGGATTATTTGCTGCTAACTCTCTAATCAATATTTGGACCGAATAACATAAATTTATAGTGTCCTTATTATTTCTCATTTATTTCTATGGCGATTTCGTATTGACGCAAATTGTAAGATTCTGTATTTCCGCGTATTATATTTCAACATCGAAACAACGGAGATTCGTTGAACCACGAGTCCATCGTCGAGCAAAGCGCAAAAGCAGCAACAAGCACCGAAACAGCAAAATCCAAGGGCAAGGCAGAGATCCAAAATTTGAATTAATGAGAAGGGGAGAGAAAAGTGTTCGCTTTTCTTTTTCAAAGAAGGAATGGACGACGAGAGAATATAAGAAAGAGAGAGAGAGAGAGAGTGAAATAAACGTGTGAGAGTGAAATAAACGTGTGAGAGTGAAATAAACGTGTGAGAGTGAAATAAACGTGTAGGCAAGTGTACAATAAACGTGTAGGCAAGTGTGTCCAGGCCAAATGATAGAAAAGAAAATTAATTTTTGTGCGGAAATTTTTTCCAGACGATTCGATCGCACACACTGACGTGGCCGAGCGGTTCACGACCGAGCTGACGTGTAGGAGCCAGCCAACCCAATATTTTATGATCACGAGGAAGGAAGGCTCGTGGCTTTTTATGTCGTGTGCACTTATTTCACGTGCAAAATTAGCAATTCATTGCGCGGGTTTCGAGTCAGATTTGGACATCGATGTCGAAACCGCGTGCAGTCAAGCACGACTCTGTCCGCACGAAAATTCAACGCCTCGTGTCGGTCTCCCTCTCCTATAAAGCCGCGGTCCCGCTCGGCAGATGCTGGATACGCAACCGATTCGATTCGATCCTGTTCGATCCCGTTTGATATTCCGACACTCAAGACCCACCAATCCGATCGGCCATGGAGTTGTTCTCGTCCTCTCTGGCGGACGTGCTGACGAAGATCGCCATGTTCCTGGTCGTCCAAGCCCTGGTGTACCTCATCCTGTCCAAGTCCTCCGACGTCTTCTCCAAGGACAAAAAGCCACGGTCCCTCAGCTTCAAGCCGGCCCGCTCCGCCAGCATCCGCCGCATCCTGGCGGCCATCTCCGACGTGCCGACCGGCAGCGAGCTCTCTCCGAGGCCCGAACGCCCCCGGACCGATGGGGGCAACTCCTCTGTGAATTGATTGGCCTACGAGGCGACCCTTGTATCATTCTTAAGAGCGCTTGTATCATTCCGATGTAAATACGGTTTTGCGAGGTGATTCATTTTCAAGTCAATCTGTAAATCAGTCAGGAGCGGAAGTGACTCCACTTTCGATTTGTAAGGAACGGTCTTACGAATTTTTTTTGAATTAATAAAGGACTCTGGTTTGAGTACGAAATCCCGAAGGGGATGTAGCTCAGATGGTAGAGCGCTCGCTTAGCATGCGAGAGGTACGGGGATCGATACCCCGCATCTCCATCCTTTTTTACTATCCTATGCTTTTTCATTTTCATCCTGGTGTTTTGTTTTCTGTTCCTGGTTGTTGTTTGCTATTCGGGGTTCGATTTCAGCTTTATTCAAGCCCGAATAGCTCCCGAGTTAGTTGGACTCTGTGTTGTATTCGCGGAGCGAATTTCTGGTTCTCAAAGTGGGGAAGAAGAAGAAGAAGAAGAAGAAGATTCGGGCCATGGCCCACGAGCTTCACAAGATTAATTTGCTGGAGCCCGCTATCTTGGGCCTAGAAGAAGATTCGGGCCACGGCCCATGAAATTCACAAGATTTATTTGCAGGAGCCCGCTATCTTAGGTCATGGACTTGCTTTGGTAGACCTGCTCCCGGTCAGCCCGAATGGAAACCCATAGAAAGCCCGTCCAGATCCAATCAACTTTAGGGGTCAGCATGCCTCCAGGATCTACCTAGTAACCGGCCCTACCTGACTGATTTTGGTTTAGTTTTACGGTGCTGTCACTGCTGTGGGTAAGGGTGTCAAGGGATTGGGTCGGGCTTGGTTTTCATGATTCCCGACCTGACCTTAACCCTATATGGTCGCGACTGACCTGATGCAACTCGCTTGAGACCTGAATATCATATCATAAAAAAGAATGGGTTGGGTTGGGTTGGGATGAACCCAAATATCATAAAATGGTTTCATTAGAGGGGCAAAATCAGAAATTTATTCAAAGCTACATTATATTTAGGCATATAAAAAAAGCCCATGTCGACTAGACCCAACCAGGACCTAAGTTGACTGCAATCCTGCTAATATGAATATCTAAAAATCCCTACTCAAAGATGACTAAGGCCTAGCCCCAAAATACTCTAAATTTTTGGGCTAGGTCAAATCAAACCAAGTTAGGTTGATGTGGATTTTTTTGACACCCCTAGTGGCTAGGCTCCCAATTATATGTTAGAACCTATTTTAGAAACCCAAGCCTACCCTCTCTTCTCTCATTTCTCACTCTCGCTCTCTACTCTCTAGTCTTGAATATAGAATTATAGTATAACAATTTTATTTTTACAAAGTATGAAGTAACATTTAATCATCACTCTTTTGAAATGCTCCATTCGCAGAGTCTATTCAAGTAAACTCTGAAATCGGACTTAATCAGAATAATATGGGTAGATTCT
Organism: Eucalyptus guilfoylei; assembly: GCA_016097605.1. NCBI lineage: Eukaryota > Viridiplantae > Streptophyta > Magnoliopsida > Myrtales > Myrtaceae > Eucalyptus > Eucalyptus guilfoylei. Next base: position 29,010,054 of record CM027861.1, read on the forward strand.
AGAATCGGTTCTAAGGTCTATAGATAAGTTCCGAATTCATAAAATTGGGAACCTATTATAATATAATTATTTTTAAGGATCTAGATTTGAAATCTATTTATCTTGAAATCGATCATCCATCGTCAATTCTGTGCAAAAAACTTTAATTAATTTGTCGAGCCAATGCATCGAAAGTCATCCATGGAGTCCAGAGCGAATAAAGAATTTCGCGAGGCCCCGGTTTTTCTTCCTTCAGCGGGACAAGATCCGGGAGAAGAGAAGACCGCATTGGTCCTAGACAAAAATGCCCCAATCTGAACGGTACCCATAAAACAAAGCCCTTAAGTCGCACGGGTTAAGGAGGTCGTTATTTCTGCTCAAAAAACAAAAAAAAAAGGTGGTCGTTATTTGTGTCCCCGTGCAGACGCGAATCGCGGCCGATTGAAGGGGTCCGCCTTCGCACGATCACCACAAATCTTCATCACCTGCCACAACAAACATCCCTTTCCTCTTCAGTCGACCTCTCCGACATATATATATATATATATATAAATACTCCAGTTTATTTCAATGCCCTTAACTGGAAATACGGCACATTAATTAATTAATTAATCGCTTGATCATGATTTTAAGCGAACGAAAAATAAAATAAATGCGCAATATCCCTTTTTCTCAAGTTAATATTAAATTGACGGGAGATTCGAATGATTAATCTGCTTCACCGTACGGATGGTTTATTTATATAACGCGCAAACATGCTCTCGATAACGTCATGATGACGTCGCTCCGACAGGCAGAGAGCGAAGCTCCTTCGTCCTCCCGGGATCTCTCCGGCCCTGCATGGCGGTCGCCGACGCGTCCTCCCCGACGCACAAGATCTCCCGCAACCTGATCTCCCCCACCAAGTCCGACGCCATGGCGTGGCCGCCGCTCTCCTTCTCCGCCGCCAGGGCGGCCAGGCCCGTCGCCTGCGGCTTCCTCCTCACCTTCGTCGCCTGCACCTTCCTCTTCGTCCTCAGCTCCTCCTCCTCCCCCTGGCTCCCCAACCTCCCCGCCGCCTCCTCCTACAGATCTCAATTCTCCTCCTTCCTCTCCCGCTTCCGCCGCAACCCCTCCGAATCCCCGCCCCCGCCCCCGCCCCCGCCCCCGCCCGCGCTCCCTCCTCGCCTTCTTCCCGGAGACCTCGCCGCCGGCGAGGGACCGGCTGCTGCCCCGAGCTTGGCCACGGGGGCCGATCGGAGCGGGAGCGGCGCGGCGGAGGGGCCGAGCGGAGCGGCATTGGCGTCGAGAGGGGACGGCGGAGATGCGCACGGTGAGAGCCCGTGGAGGAGGAAGAAGAAGAAGGGGATGGAGGAGTGGGTGCGGTCGGTGAAGAAGTGCGATGTGTACGCGGGGAGATGGGTGAGGGACGAGTCGTATCCGCTCTACTTGCCCGGTTCCTGTCCTCACATCGACGAGCCTTTCAATTGTTTCCTGAACGGGAGGCGCGATTCCGGATACCTCAAGTACAGATGGCAACCGAACGATTGCGACATCCCCAGGTGATTCGCTGCTTCTTTCCCGATGCATGCATTCGATCTTCATTTGTCGTAATCGTTCACATGGATGCGTTCCGCGATGCTGGGATTGGTTGGTGAGGCTTTTTAGATGAATGTGGATTGCAGGTTGAGCGGTCGGAAAATGTTGAGGTTGTTAAGGGGAAAGCGTTTCGTGTTCGTCGGCGATTCGCTCAATAGGAATATGTGGGAATCGCTTGTGTGTATTCTTAGAAACTCGGTCGAGGACAAAAGCAGAGTCTTTGAAGCTTCTGGAAGGCAAGAATTCCGAACCGAGGGCTCCTACTCATTCATATTTCAGGTCTGTCATCGAACTTTGGAGATGAACACACTTAAAGGATTAGGCTTTTTGCTTATAATCTGTCTTTTTTCGGAGCAATTTACTCGATTCTTTCTGTGCTCTTGTTTGAACATGTGAATCGTCGCGAGTCAATGTCGCTCAAGACTCTTTAATGTCTAGTTGAAGGTGCTAAAGTTGAAGAGCGTTCATTTTTTTGTTGCCTTTTCTTATTTTTTGTTTGTGTTCTATAAAGTTCAGTGCATTTCTCCCAGAAGAATCGGCGACTTTAAATCTCTCTCTCTCTCTCTCATAAGCAATTTTTGACTATGGCTTGTGGTAGGATTACAATTGCTCTGTGGAATTCTTTCAATCACCATTCTTGGTGCAAGAATGGGAAACGCCTATGGCGAATGGATCAAAGAGGGAGACACTTCGGCTAGATCTCTTTGAGGGATCATCTGACAAGTACAAGGATGCAGACATCCTTGTTTTCAACACTGGGCATTGGTGGACTCACGAGAAAACTTCCAAGGGGTAATTCTTAACTCCTTCCTTCTCTGCTGATTTTAACGGATCAGAGACAGAACTCAAGGCATGAAATAATTGCAGAAAGGATTATTATCAGGAAGGCAACCATATCTACAGCCAATTGCACGTGAAAGTGGCCTTTCAGAAAGCATTGACAACTTGGGGAAGATGGATAGACACCAACATAGATTCCTCTAAAACACTCGTTTTCTTCAGGGGCTATTCCTATGGCCACTTTATGTAAGTAGGATTTGTCCCTTAAAAGTAAGATTTATTTATGCACAGATAATTCTCTTCGATTTCTTAGTACATTGTCCTTTATGAGCAGAGGAGGACGCTGGAATTCCGGTGGGCGATGTGACCGCGAGACTGATCCATTCAAGGAAGAGACATACTCATTCAAATATCCTCGAAAGATGAGAATCTTGGAATATGTGATGAAGGGTATGAAGACACCAGTCTTCTATCTCAATATAACAAGGATTACTGGTTTGCGAAAGGATGCACACCCGTCAATATACAGGATGCAGAATTTGACAGAAGAGGAAAGGAGATCACCAGTGCAGGATTGTAGCCATTGGTGTCTGCCTGGCGTTCCTGATACATGGAATGAGCTCGTATACAGTCAGATTCTTATTAAGGAAATAGAAAAGCGGGGGCAACAAAACAGCTGAGGAAAACAGTATACATAAAGGAAAACGGTGGTCTTGCCGCCTTCTTGGTTACACCAAATAATTGACTTACCATTCCTAGCTTGCTTCCACGAACCGGATGACAGGACCATTCACGGTTCAGCCTGAGCTCTTCTGGTGGATAAAGAAGATCTGTTTTTGAAAGGAAGGGACAGAAAAGGCACATGGTCCCTGAACATTTGCGTGGTTTACTATACCGAGTCACCCTGTTTTCACACTGGTGAAAGGGTGATGAAGATGAGATATAATTTCAGATCTCCTAGTTGTGATCTTTGTAGAGACGAGGCAAAATTTCTTGCTAACTGTATTCATTCTGTATAACGCCCCTTAATTTGCTTCCTTCAATGTGGAATTTAATCAGAATCTAGTAGGTTGGTTGTGTTCGTCTCATTCATCTCTAATCTTTCACTTCATGCTGTCATTTTGCCAGTTTTGTCCGTCTCGGATTATCATGTAATTGGACATAGAAGCACATAGGGGGAACTCCCTGCGATCCTTTATGATGTTTAATTATTCATCTGTCATAACTCTATTCTCGTTCTCGCTAGTGTCCTTTCCAATGAAATTGCGTGAAATCTGTCAACTCTTGTCATTGCTGCAGTTAGTCTTGGTCGGAACCAAGTTTTTCAACTTTATTTATTCCCAAGTTTAGTGTTTTTTGCAAGATATAAAGGCCGAGTTTGTCATTCGGCCAGAAATGAAAGATTTTGTCGCTAAACCACGATGACCAACGCGATTCGATTGCATAATCCATTAGAGGAAGCTTGAAGTTTGCAGTTTGCCAATGGTAAGATACATGTCGGCAGGAACTGCACAGTCGAAAAGATTTATGAACTGGTTCATACGATGATACACAACATACATGGTTCCCCTAACATGCTAGATACACTGCATAGATTGGAGATGCACTATTTCCTGTGTAGGGGCCTGGTCATCGCTTCCTTTCGAAGGAGGCAAGCGACTTCCGGCTAGCGGAGCATGGTTCATTCCATTGAAACAAAGTCGAATTCTGAAGAGGACTATATGCCTGGATTCCTATGCTGTTGTATTATGAGAACCGAACCGTTAATACTGAACTCAGACGAAGCTAGTATGTCCCCCACTATTCCAAGCTCGGGACATTCTTCCCAGTCGCTCATCCCGGTGGTCATCGGCGACTGCCCTCGCCTCCCCCTCCCTACAATGAATAGCGTGTACATGTCCCCGATCTCTGTTAGGGCGGCCACCGTCTGTGTGCCGTTGTTCACACACTTCTCCACGTACCTAACTTGTCCCGATCTGACATGCCTACATTTTGACAAAAAATTACACAGAACGAAAGTAAATCAAGGATGTCAAGACTTTCTCAATCTGTGCAAATGTAAGATGACATTTCAAATTAAGAATAAGAAACAAAGAATGCCCCATAGACCGCAGTTTTGCATGTTTATGCAGAACTGTGCTCTTAGCAGTCTGAATTCTCCTATGCTCACTTGTAGAAAATGTAATCCGAAGAACAAAGGAACAGAGGTAATACCTATTGTAGAAGTCTGCCAAGAAGACATTGTCATCTGGATGGGCCGCGTTCTCAGTCAAGGACGACGGCGATGGCGATGGCGATGGCGACGGCACAAACCTAATAACCGTCAAATTAACGCAAGGATGAGTAGCAATTCGTTTGCTGCAGGCCAAAGCCTCCTGGTCATCAGGGCCGCCAAAAAACAGCGTGGCGACTTGCTGTGTGGTCTCGGAGCTTAGTATTTGCGTAAACCCCGGGGCTCCTCCAGGGCCTCGGTTGACAATAATTCCCACCGAGCACGGTGCGTGCCGGAGAACTCTTTGGTTGGTAGTCCTGATCCCTTCCTTGCCGCTCTCCATTTTGCCATCGATCCTTTGGTGCTTGTGGAAAGGTACTAGTATAATGGAAACTCTCAAATCCTCAGCATAATCGCAAATGTCCTCATACATGCTGGAAAACGTTGACACGGCTTTGACCTGCTGGATCAGGACTTTAGTATCTGCCGTGAAGGCATCCACGGCATCGTTGATCTCCAGCACATCATTCCCGCCGTAATCATCCTCATTGACCTCGATCTCGTCGTCTTCGAGCTCATGATACAGCGCAGACTTGTCCTTGTGCTTCTCTGGGAGCTCGACCAAGTGCATCAGGTATGGGTTGATTGGCGCTGTCTGGGGGCCTCTCAGTGCCGATATAATCCCGACCGTTGCTGCTACATGCCGCGGGCCATACACGCATGCTAGGAGCCGCAGTTCATTTTCCGGGTCTTGCAGCTCGAGCGATCGGTGAGCCTGAGCTAGCCTTTTCTCCTCTTTCCTCATTATGATAGATATCACCACTCCTGAGATGACCGTGTTAATGACTATAATTATCAGCAGCAAGTCATGGGATTTTAGAGTCCAACTCTGCCAAAAAGAAAAGACAGGTTTAGCATTCAGTCTCTACAAATGGCTTCAAAATGAAAAGGATCTAAATGAAAAGAGGCCATCTCATATGTTTCGTCTCCAATTCGAGTTAACAAGCCGTGGTGAACTCACCAGAATGTTTGAAACACCACTCAGGAGCACCAGATCAGCGTGGCCCTTCATGTTCAGTAAGAAACCGATCAAAACGCCCTCATTCAGGGGAATTCTCATGTACTTGCAAGCTGCTAGGGTACCGCCGACTTTGCCACCGATGCTAATCACAACAAATAAGATGACAGTAATGATGTTCTCCAACTTTTGGAAATAGATCCCGTTAAACTGGAACCCGATATAGCCAAAATAGATGGGAAGTATGAAGTTGTTGATGGAATAGGTGAGCTTGAACAACAATGTACGAGCCGATTTGCCTTCCCTTGGGAACATCAGACCCAGGAGGAAACAATTGATTGAGCTATTGTAAGACATCAGCTCTATGATCATGGACGTAGTTATAACGAGAGACAATATAATGAAGACCTCCGTGTTTTTCAAGTACTTCTGGTTTCTGTTTCGTCCATTGAACCAAAGAGCCAAATACTTGTTCAGAAAGATCAGTCCCACGGTGACCATAAGGCAGAGGATTCCACGGCCAAAGCCCTTCCCAGAGTGAGTTGCGATGATTAAAGCATACAGAAATAAGCACGACATGTCATTGACCAATGAAGAACACACGGCTAATCGGCCAAGGTCAGAAGTCGCGATCTTTAATTCAGCTGTCAGGCGGATCACGGCAGGAGGGGCTGTATTTGCTAGAACTATTATGAGGAAGAGACCGTAGACTATGGATTCATTACCTATAAAATCTATGTATTGGTAGGAGAAGAAAGAAACAGTTCCCCCAAGGATGACACTTGATAGGATCCCTCCATAGGCAATCGTGCTAGCAGGTCGTAAAGTTCGAATCGCATAAGAAATGTCCATCTCTAGACCGATCTGGAACATGAAGATTATGCTGAAGAAGAATTCCATAACTGGGTAATAATCTTTGGTCGATTGTTCGTACAAGAAATTCCTCACTTTGTCTATCCGCGACAACCCTGTTGGACCGAGCGCAAATCCCGCCTGAACAACAAACACAATAAACGTTACAAACGCATCTGGAAAAGCTTGTCGAGCCTTAGCCCACAAATGCGAAACATGAAGACGTCGCAAAGCAATAGATGCAGGAAATGACAGACCAACATTTGCGCCACAGGCCCGGAATTTCCCACGGCTTTCATAGCAAGGTGAAAGAGATGGGAGAGGACGAGGATGCCGGACATCTGCAGCCCCATGGTGGTCAGGGGGTTGATCAAATCCGGTTGACATATGAACGTTTGTGTTGCATTCATTGATAGCAAAGCATACACAGATCAGTCAAAAACAATGGGGAGAGAGAGAGAGAGAGAGAGAGAGAGATAGTGTTAGAGACGCCTTCCTTCTTCACCAAGATCATACCCTCAATGGAGTCACTCAGGGAACGAGTCAGATGTAACACGGAAGCGTGGTTTTAGGAAACTTGAGCGTACCGAGTCACAAGTTTTTGCACGGCCAGGTGATGTCCATCCTCATTTCCACAGAGAGATTGGACCGTTTAGGAATTCCAGGAAACGTTGCTACCGGTTCAAACAACGATGTTTATCAAATAAGTTGCTCCTTAAATCATCTGCTAATCCCAATGAAGATACGCTACCGAAACAACACATGACAGGTATTTAAGGGATAAGGTGGAAAAGTCTAATTACCTTCTTTACTCGCACTTTGCGTGAATTGTTCTTTTGTGGTATGAACTATAGTTACACCTTCCTTGTTCCAAAATGTATGAAATTATTAAATTGATGAGATGACAGGGAATTATTAAGCAAAATGGAATTATAAATTTTAAGAAACTCAACATGCCATCAAAAGCTCCATAGTGCTTATTAATCAACCCGCTAGTTGCTACACATGAGTTTTAACATTGATTTTCATAAGTTATCCTTTGCCTTTCCATATGTGGCGATGCAATACTAGAATCCTATTTTTGAAAACATTTTGTTGTCATTTTCGTTAGTGCTTCACAATAGGTAGTTGTTTGATGATATTCACGTTTAATAATATTTGAGACGGTTCATAAATGCCTTGTGGGATCCCCAAAAATTATTTTGTCTCTCTAAAGACTGCTAGGTTTATTTAGGGATAAGTACAATAGATGTTTGAGATCTTACTGCAAAAGTGAAATTGAATTCTAATATTTTCAAATGATACAATCACATATTTTTTTTTTGTTAACTTCATTAATTTTCTTTAAAAAATAGTGATGTCACATTTTTTATTAAATTCTCCCTCCTATCTAGCATATGTTTTTTTTAATTATTTTACCCTGAAACCTCGCTTATAGTAGATTAAAAAAAAGATTATATATATTTTTTTTCAAAAAACCCAACCTAAAACAAAAGAGCCACAGGCCATCATTAGTGGACCACTGTTGCCGCCCATCATTGGAAATGACCGGTAGAGATCGCCAAGTAGGGGTGTGCAAACGGACCGGGTATACCTAGGAACTGGACCGGCCCACCTGGAAAATAGGATCAAGAATCGGTTCCCAAAATTCGGAATTGGTTTAAACCAGTTCGGGAATCGGTTCCGATTGATTACCCACCTAGGAACCGGTTTTGTAAGTATAAGTTCAAAACCTTATTTTTTCCCTTATTTCTATTCTTACTCCCGCAATCACACAACGTTTTTCCTCTTGGCTCTATGAAATACGCACGGCACTCCTCCTTCATCATTCCTCTTCCTCACTTGCTTCCATCCCTCATCGGCTCCCTCTCGTACCGTCCGACGGACGAACGGTGTTCATCGCCGCCAAATTCTTGTATACCACGTGGATTGTCTCATCTAATTTTTCTTTCATAGGATGAGTTATGCTTGCATAAATGAGTAATTTCAGGTAGTAATTGTGGGAATAAGACTAATATTAGACCCATGTTTGTTGCTAATTCTTTGCCTTATGATTTTATTTATTATAATTAACCTTGTGAATCCTTAATTTTTCGTTTAATCAAAAAGTTCATGTATTTATTTCTTACAAGTATTTAATATTTCGATACAAATTAAGATAATTACGTTATTTTTTCTCGCATATTAATATAAAATTCGAAGTCGTACAAAATATCGGTATATTGCAAAACAGGTTCCAGTGGAAACATGGTTGATCCTGGAACCGAACCGGAAAACAGGGTGGGTTAGGTATAGGGTTCAATACAAATAGGGTCTGGTATAGAGTCCAAAAAAGAGGAACCAGTTATAACAGGGTCGGGTACAAGATCCAGGTCTAGACCCTACCCACCCTAGACCTGATCACCCCTATCGCCAAAGGTCGCTAGTTGCAAATAAGGGCCTCCAAGCCCTTGCTTAGATCTAGGGGAGGGTTGACAGCTCTCACTTGGGTTGGGTAGGCATTGTTGGCCCAGGCAAGGCCTTGCCGACTCTTTCCCACGCATTCCAGTCGATCTTGGCGTGATTACCATGAATGTTTGGTAACGTGCCGAATTCTTTCTCAAACACATAATTGATGGCGTTGCCATAGTTAGTTTCGTTGAGCATGCCGAGGCATTGGCTTAGCAAGGACCGGAGGAGGCCTCTCTAGGGCGCGACCACGAAGACGATTGAGTGGCTACTCAAAGTCTCATATTGAGGTTGAATCGTGAAGACGGTAGAGAAGATGAAGACCGACCCTCACTTCATATGTGGGTTGGCCCTAGATTTGGGGTGAGGGTCACCTCCTCCTTCAAAACTAGACGAGGGTCACCAACCATTGACAAGGCCGTAGGCGACCTCCGCTAGCCGTTTCTAGTGATGGGTAGCAATAACAGCCCATGGACGAGGACTTGTGGCTCTCTTTTTTAGCTTTGTTTTTTTAATTTAAAATTATTATTATTATTATTTAATCTAATTTGAGTAAAGTTTGAGGAATATATAATAATAAAAATGCACTATAAGAAAATAAAAATATAATGCTAGGTTTTCAATTAACTAGTTCAACGGAATCAATGAAAAAGGGAAAATTATAAAAAGGGCTCGAAATAGCCTCATTTTTTCAAATAATGGCCTAAAGTGGAATTGATTATTTTAAATAAGGGCGTAAAATGGAATTGATTGTTTCAAATAATAGCCCAAAGTAACTGTGCTTGTTTCAAATAAAGGCTTGAGTAGGCTGGTCGTTGGTCAACTAAATTTTCGACTGGTCAAAAGCATTTTCATCCAAAATTTCTTTTCTTTTCTTTTCTTTTTTCTTTTCCAACGTTGGCTAGCAAAGGCCGATGAGGACTCCACAACTCTCCACGCCTACTAGGAAGGGCCGGCATGGACTTGGTGACCTCGCCGACCATGGGCGAGGGCTTGGCAACTCTCCCCGACCGCTAAGTAGGGCCGGCAAGGACTTGGCGACCTTGTCAGCCATAGGCGAGGCTACCCTCCCTAGATCTAGCGAGGGTCGGCCTCACTTGAGGCCAGTGATGGTGTCGAGCCCTCGCTTGGGGCAAGCGAGGTCAACCCTTGCCAGATCTTACAAGGATGGCCTTGCCCACAGTTGACAAGGGCTTGCAAGTCCTTGTTGGCCCTTACCAATAGCCGGTGAGAACTTACCTCGCTAATGGCCATAGAGGGGCGGCCTACCCCAGTGCGAGAGTCGCCTTGCCTAGGCAAGGCCGTCCCTCGCCTATGGTCGGTGCGGGTGGCCCTCGGCGAATCAGGTAAGGGTGACTCTCACCTAGTCCTTTGTAGGCATTGTTGGTGACCAATTGGCCACCGGCGAAGAAGAAGAAGAAGAAGAAGAACCGTAAAAAAAAAAAAAAAGGAAAAAAATGAGAAAATGATAAATGACGAAAATAACTTTAACCATCGGAGTGAGGCCCTTATTTGGAATAAATGTATTCATTTTAGATCCTATTTGAAATAAACATAATCACTTTAGACCCTTATTTAAAATAAAATTCAGCTCAAAACCTTATTTAAGAAAGTTATGGCACTTTATCCTTCTATTTGAAACAAAATCAACTTTAGAACCTTATTTAATAAAATGAGGACACTTTGAGCCATTTTTGAAATTTTCCCATGAAAAAAATTAATTTCATTAATTTACTAAGTTATAGAATTTAATTATACTTTCTGATTTTTTTAAAAATTTTTTTAGGACTTTCGTAACTCTAATGCACAAATCCAGCAACATCAACGACATTGATCGCTCCTTTACTTGACAAAACCTTATTTCCTTATTAGGCTAACTTTTGCTTTTAGTCAAATCAAATTTATATAGCCGCTGTCCCTATTAGCAACATCTTTTGAAGTAGAACTACAAACTTGTATGATTAATAGGGTGCCAAGGACTCTTTGGTCCTTTAGCATCACAGTTCCAAATGCGAAAATCTAAACAACGGAATTGAAACTTAAGGATGCAAAAGGGCCCTCCCCAGAAACAGAACCGCAGCACGAAGCAGGAAACAGCCTCTCAGTCGGTTGGGAAGTTTGATCGGTTCCTCCATTGTTTGTTAATTTGTTAGAACTACTCACTTTTTGGCCTTCTAATTCTTTTTTCTAGTTAAGCAAAATAGAATGTATGGTGAGAACAAATTGTTAGTTTTCATGAAATTACTCGAGAAATATTTGCACTTTTTATTCTGCCTCAGAAGAAAATGCTTTTAAATGGCTTTTACAAACGAAGCATGTACATTCCCAAAAGAACCTTGGTGACAATCTACCTTTCCTCCATTAAACGCGTGGCCAATTTAGACTTTGCTTTTCCATCCAACCAGACCTTGAACGGAGTTTTCTAGATTGATCCAACAAGCCGCTACCACGGGTGGACAGAGTATCAAACTAGAAATGCAAAATTGATCATCGATCAACATTTGTTTATAACCTCGTCAGCCAAAAAGAAAACATCGATTATACCCTCCTAACCTTCAATGCAATACTTCTCAAGCGTAGTAGACAAGGCATTCCCCGAGCACAGAGCCTGCCGCTTTCGGTATTTTACTATTATCTCATCTATTCTGATAAGCAAAGAATCTGCTGCCAAAGTCACATGAAACAGATTGAGCCACTCAGTCGACATAACCAAGGCAAAGCTTCCGATGGATCCGGTATGTTGAGTTTTTTACCACCTACAACGAAGGTTAAAAATGACTCCTTCCTTACATTTTATATAGAATGGCAAAGGGATTGCATCTGTCTCACAATTTCCATTTGCAGAGTTAACAAAAACATGAGGACCTGCCCGAAGGAGAAACTTCACATCACAGAGATCAGATCAAGACAGTCATATCATTAATGCAATTACTGTGAACAAAGCAAGGGGGAGCTGGTACCGTTCTTCCACATTGGCAGCAGCACACAACGCTTGAGCTCAGAACATGACAAAATGTTGTCAACATCACCATCTGTCAGTTCCAGTATGCATGCCAAACTTGGTTGTAGATACGCTAAAATGAAGCAAGTCAAAGATGATGTTTTGTAAAACTAGATGTGCACGAACCAAAAGCAGTCAGCATAGCAGATCAGCATAACAGCACAGGGCCAACCTAGACTTTTCACTTCCGCTAGCCAGAAAGGACATGCCCATCATGCTGATTGCAACCGTCAAAGAAACAAGTTATCACAGTTCCCATGTCTGGTCACAAGGACGTAATCTTCCCATGCCCTCCTCATCTAAATGTCGATTACTTGGATGATACTGTTAAAATGGAGAAATATGAAGTGGCCAGGAAGAGGTCAGTTGGACTGCAGCTCCATGCCAATGGATATCAAATAACCGCTACACTAAATAGCGATTGAAGCATTCTTACAGACAAGACATCAAATAAATTAACCCTCCCAGCAAGGCATTTGACAAACACTCCTAAGGTAAGATCAGAAATGACAATACAACACCCCACAAACAAATGTCCCCATATTTGAATCCCCCAACTAAGCTTCACTGCAGAATTTATAAAGAAAATATCAAATGTAAGGGAGGGAGATGGCATCAAGTACAGCAACATTCACACTTCTAGGTGGCATCAGTCAAGATTTAAACTTCACCAGGAAACATGTGATGGGCCCCTTTGGTTCAACATTTCAAATGGACTTGGGGACTCTAAAGTCCCTTGGCCAAATGCAAATAACATTTGGTTTGTTTTTTGCTCAACTTTGGGGAAATACAATTACATCTCCAAAGGGTTCTAAGGGCCTTTAGCCCAAAGCACGTCCGGAGGTCTTTTGGGAAGTTGCATTCTTGAAATGCGAGTCTTAGCCCTTTGTTTACTGCTCATCTTTTCCAAAGACCGCCACATGGAAAAGTTGATCGGAGGCTGATGACCGCTGCAGCGGTCCCTGACCTCGATGACCGCCACCTGACCTCAGGCAACGCCTAGGTCACGGTCCCCTGGGTTGTGGTGCGGCACAACACTTGGGTTCACGTGACCTAGGCGACGCCGCCTGAGGTCGCGCCACCTCAGGCAACCTCGCCTAAGGTGGGCAACCTCAGGCAAGGCCATCCGACAGCCAGATTTGACTGCCAGTGGCTAAACTCAAATATATATATATATATATATATATATAAAAAAATGTAAAAACCTTTTTTTTTTTTTTTTAAATTAGTAAAAGTCCTTTACATATGTAATTTTACCAAACGGCATTTAAGCCAAAGTTGTTTCCTGATGGACTTTAAAATTACAATTCACTAAACGCTATTTGCATTTCGAAAAACCCTTTAAACCCAAAGGTATTGTATTTTCCCAGGGACATTTCCCCGCAGCCAAACCAAACAATGGCCATAATGGTGATGAATAGTCAGATGAGAATAACATTTTCTTAGATCATACTCACAGAGCAAACAATGAAATGGGGGTACACGTGGACCAGTTTAAGATACTGAACAGCTATACTTACAGTTTTTTCACATCAACCAATGTAAGCCAACCAATGTGCGCTACTGAACAACTATGAAGTCAATGACACACCAATATTTTGCCCCTCATAGTTTAGTTTTGACTCTTGAAGCATGTCTCAAACAAGAAGCTATCGGATTAGTAATTTCTCAACTTACAATCACAACAGTACTTAACATAGAGAAGGGGAATCCAAACAAACAACTTTACAGAAAACAAACTAACTCCAAAGCATAGAAATAATATGAACTTGAAAACAACTTACATTGGCTAAATCACCGACAGACCTTCCAAAAGAATAATTCCTGAAGGACCTGCTTTGACAAGCATGAAAGACTGACATAAAGCAACAAAAAGCAGCTCAGGCTGCTAAATTCTGTGATCAAATATAGAAGCTACAGTGTAATTAGGACATGCTAATTTCATTACTAGGTATTGATTTCTTTACTAGGTATCATTAATCTGCAGAATTTACTTCATAAGGCTAAGATTACAAATATGATTTTGCTCACTAGAAGAGTAAACGTCAAATATCTATACAAGTATTAAACACCAGAAAAAACTTCATTTTCATGCATCAACATGATGCCACATGAAGTCTGCTCATCTTCTCTGGCACTCAAGTACCTATAATATGCTGAAGACATCCAGGTCTTTTAAGATGAATTAAAAATCTTTAGAGAGATGATATCTATCCTTTCCATTTTGGAAGATCAGTATTAATGTTTTGTTTCCACTTATATAGTGAAAATTACCCTGTTGGGCCATTCCAACTGCATTGGAAAGGTGTCAGAGAGAGGGAGACAGAGAGAGATTTAAAATGCCTGTGAAGAAGCATCTCTTGACTGCCCTTCACATCTTTATCTCCAGTGTCTTACCGGTCACTTCAATACTGAAATGGGTCTCCAACAAAGAAAGAGAACATAAGAAATTCTTCAATGATGATGTCAAGAACAAATATGCACAGAAAAGTTTCCCTGAAAGTCGACTAGAATTTTACAAATCAGATAGAATAGACAGATCTTTTGAAAGGTGGCCTAACCCACTGCGAACATCTCATCCTTCATGAAGCCCTAAATTGGTCATTAGTTTCAGTTTCCCAAAGGACAGGAGTTCCATAACCCCGTATAAATAAGAGGAAGCTAGTCAATTCACAGAGAAATTATGTATAATAGAACCATATAAATCTTCAGTTGGCAAATGCTTCATCGACACGATTATCAAATATATATATGAAACATGTCACAAACAAAATTAAAAGTACTACCAAATTTTCCATTCATCATATTCACAAGGATGTATCCACTTAAAAGGGAAGCACATATGCCAACTACAGTATATGTAGAGGAGACAAACCGACTCTGAATTAAAGGAAACCCTAACAACTAAACTTCACATATGCCATACTACAGAGAACAAGAGGACAAAAAAGAAGAAGCTTTATTTCTTATTTTGCCCTAAAAAAAGAAAAAGAAGAAAAACATAGAAGAAGATTATTCCTAAACGAAACTACGTTCAGACAATAAAACCAAAAGGCAAGCAACCGCATCAGTTTTCAACCACATGATTAGTCTTCCAAAACCGAGAACTGTTCATGCAAGAGACTTACATTAACGAGGGACGAGATCAGTCACCATCGCCAATGCTTCTCTCGGAATGGACGGTTCCAACATCCTCATCTTTGATGTCATGCTTCTTCACATCGACTTCAGCCATGCCCAAATCCTGCAATTGCCCAATGTTCTCCACCTCATCCTGCTTGGTACCTGCTTCAACAGGCATATTCTCATCCTGCATCTCCCCACCCTTTAAATGGCCTTCTTCTGGCTCCGCTTGTTTTGGAGCGTACTCGTCCGTGGAGATATCCCTCCCACCCTCACTAATCGCCAAATCGTTATTTTCCCTCCTAGAGTCATTGCCAGCATCAATGTTTGTACCTCCTACGGTGCCATCCCCAGATTCCATCACCTCTTCCCTGCTTTCACATTCCATTCCATGGATATCAGATCCTCCTCCACTGTCATTTTCAGATACATTCTCAACTACCTCCCCAATGACATAATCCGTCCCTCGATTCTTCCTTTCCAAGAGCTGCAACCTCTTCCTTAAATCTCCCAATTCGCTCTCCATCAAGAAAAGCCTCTCCTTCAGTGTCAAGTTCTCTTCCTCCAGTTGCGCAATGTGAGCATCCTGATCATCTACCCTGTTCTCCAAGATATTGTTGTAATCACCTCCATAATTGGGGTACACCATCTCAAACCGGCTCATCTCATGATCCAACCTACTAAGGACGCTATTCTTCTCCTCCTCTACATCACTGTCACTAGACCCATCGTTATCATCTTCCTCGTGATCCTCCCCCTCCTCCTCGTCCTCGTGTTCCCTAAACCCTGCCTCGTTACGGAGCCTAATCAAACCCTTCATCGACCCGTACCCATCCACGCCCCACTCCTCCTTCGCCGTGTCCCCTAAAACTTCCGTAGTCGGCGAGAACGTCGGCGTCGGCAGCACAGCCGGGGTGACCGGGCTCGGGCACACCAAGGACGCAATCCCTCCGGATTTCTTCGCCCGCATGATAAACGACGAAGTGTTCCTCGGCGCGAAAGGGGCGAACCTATTATTAAACTTCTTCTTCGGGTAAAACTTCCGAGCCTTCATGTGATTCTGGTTCTGTAACTCGTTAAGGCTAGGGGGCTTATAAATTCCGGCACCTATTGCACCAGCCATGACGGCGTTAACCGAGGGATTCGGGGCTTTCCTCAAATCCACACGGTTGTCGTTCGGCTTCTTGCCCTTCCAATTACCTCTACCTTGCTGCTTCGGAGCCCCGAACCCGGGCTTCGAGCCGCCGCGGAACTTGGCGCTCGGATCCATCCCGAGCGGTTGCTGCGGCTGCCACGGCTTGTAGCCCCTGTTCAACATCGGCTGAGCGAACACCTGGGACTGACGCTGACCCAACATCTGAGGCGGCGGCAGGCTCACGGCCCTAATCTGGGGCTGGCTCATCGCCTTGGACGCGGTCAGCAGCGGCGGCGGATTCATCACCATCTGCGGCGGCGGCTGCGGCGGCAGAGGCTGACTGAACACCGGCCCTTGGCTCACCATCGGCGGGGCCGCCTGCTTGATCAGCTGCGACTGATCGTTCATCGCTCCGGCCCCCGTTCGCCGGAACCGGGAAAAAAACCTACGCGATCGCGGGAATCGAACCCTCGCCCTCCGCCTCGCGTCGCGGGAGATCGAATTAGCCGTTAATTTTGAAACCCGAAACCCTAGAATCGCACCCCTTCCACCCCCCCGGGCCTTCCCCAAACGCTAATTCTCGAACTGATTGGGAGGGAATCTAAGGGCGAATTTCGTTCCTTTAATCTCTCTCGAGCGAGCGAAAGAGAAAAAGAGAGAATCGTATTCGAGCGCTCCTCGGGTGTTACGTCAGCTACGCCTTTGTGCGGTGGAAGCTTCAGGACCTTCGCCATTTATAGCGACAGCGGGTCGGGATTTGGCGGTTCTCGGTTGCAGAAGGGATTGCCATCGGAGGGCCGAGGCCGCGACGCGTGTCGCTTCCTTGGTCAACTGATCAGGTTGGCGAGAGGAGATCCGACGGCGGGCGAGAGGAGACGATGCACGCTTTTTTCCTTTTCGAGACCGTGTCCTCGAAGTCGGCCTACTTGTTGGGTAAGTCGTCTATAATTTCTTTTTGAGCATGCCGACCCTGTGACGTGGGTATCTATAATTTCTTGTTTCTTGGCTAATTAGCTGATTATTCAAATTCATCGCAATATGAGCGGCTCCCGATAGAAGAAAAATATAGGCGCAATACACGCGTGATCCTGTTATAACTAATATCGAATCACAACTCTTATCACCCTAACACAGCTCCACATGAAACTGATCTACTGAATAATTGAGGGTTGGGGCGGTGGATAAAGAGGCTAAACAGAGCAACAATTTTTTTATTTTATTTTGCATTTGCGTTCCAATTGCGATACGCTAAGAATCAACTTGCTTCTACCGTAATCGGAAGGCACCCATTTTTAAATCGCAATCGTACGGAATACACTTGTTCAGAATCAATGAAGCCAAAATGGAACCAGTCGAAAGCAAGAATCCAAGGTTGGCCAGGCAAAAGCGTGTGGATCGCAATACGTTTTCAGAGACATGGACCGTTTCTAATTTCCACTTTCTTCCGCAGATTGCTCTGTCAGTTGAATGTCGAATTGATCTCTCTCTCTCTCTCTCTCCCTCCCTCCCTCCCTCTCCCTCCCTCCCTCTCTCTCTCTCTCTCTCTCTCTCTAAGCTGAACGTATTCTCTTCGAATTGAACGAAAGAAGCAAGACAACTCTTGCTGCAGAGAGTACTCGCAATCTGAAAGTACCGTGATGCAGATGTCTTCCCGAACTTTTCTTTTTTCGTTTACTTGCAAATTTGACATACCGACTATTCAACGGCCAGAATAATGCAACAAACGCATGAGAAGAAAAAACAAAATCGATATATTACTACTGAACTCGCGCTAATGTGCAATTGGCGGTGTATTTACAGAGGGTTCCAATCAGTAGGTTATCCTGAAAATAAGCTATCGCTTGTGACAATATCAGGATCTGATACACTACAAAAAGATGAACTTGGGAGGCATTGATCGCCTTCATATCCCGGTATTGGGGTTGTTGCCAGCAAGGATGAGAGAAATTTCAAGCCCGCGGCTGAAAGCTTGGTTGAACATAAGGCGAGTTTGGAAGGTCGACACAAATGGAAACCAGGAAAACAACGCTATGGGTATGAAAATGACCATCCCCATTCCGGCATCATATAGACGGGCTAGCGAACGGACAGACTTCCAAAGTCCCAGCCTCTTCATCAAAGGCTTCCAAGCTGCCGCTATCTGTAGAGCATTCAACAAATATCAGTGCTTGACAGGTAAATGAAACAGCAGCAAGGTGTCAGTACCATAACAAAACAATGAGAAAAATGCAAGGGCCTCTTTTCAAAATAAAAAAGCCAATGGCATAGGCCTGAACTTTCTAATATTGCTTCCACATGACAAGTCCAGAACCATCACATTTAGTTCATAAGAAAAGCAAAAACCAATGAGAGAGATGATGCAGTTGGCCAAAAAAAAAAAAAATGATGCACAAGCCAGATGTCGATACAATATTAACCTAACACACTTCGACAATCATCTCCCTGAGAGAAACAGCTGACATCATTCCATCCCATAGCGGTATCAACATCACTCGAATAGCAAGTAGCTTTTCTTCGGTCATCAGCTAGTATTGTTTTGCATCATTTCAACCAGAAATTTCCTTTAATGCTGGCAAATGGGCAAGTCCAGCTCAGAACCTACGCTACAACAGCACAGCACACTGCAGTGCCGGGCCATGCCATTCATGGCCAGGACCCACAATTTTTTCAAGGCCACCAATAGCTCGTTTGACCCTAAAAATTAGTCATTGGGTTACTAAGGGGTGATCGGTTTCAAGATGGGCTATTTCCAACCCCGGAACCTGGAACTTATTCTACAGGGTCAAGGCTCCAAAAAATTGGTATTTTGAACCAAACCAGTTAAACTAGTAACTGGCCTGAAGCAGGGTACGTTTGTAAAAATCAACAGGTAATCCTGGAACCAGTTATAACTGGCCTGAACCAGTTTAGTAACCAGTGAGTTCCAGACCGGTTCCACAGGTAATCCTGGAACCAGGGCACATTTGTAAAAATCATATAGTTGATATTAAGTTATTTCTGTAGCCTGTGACTAATAGATTATGGTTAGTTGAGTGGTCTTGTGCACCTACTTCAAGTCATGGGTTCCATTTTTCCCTAGTTGCATCTCAAACAAAGCACAAAAGACTGGTTCTAAGCTGGCTCCGACAAGAACCCGGACCAAACCAGTTAACGGCTAATTCCAAGGTTTTGGATGGAGAACCGACTAGTTCTAATTAGTCAGGTAAGGCCTAATTAAGTCCAGAACACGGGTCTTGGCCTGGTTGCTCACCCCTATGAGCTACTGTATGTGGACCCAGGCCCTTAGCCCTGAAAAAACAAGATAGTTAAAAGGGCTCAAAGGGCCAAAGGACAAAAACAATAAAAAGGGATGGCACCAAATGGGATGGGCCCATCCCATCAAAGCAACTATGCTGGGCTGGCATGGCCCGCTGCAGAGAACAGGTGATGCCGTGTGCTCCACTTGTTTGCCAACATTAAACTTCCTTAAGAGTCATTCGAATGTGGCTTCTGTCTTCAAAGGGTAGTGCCCTCAACTCATTTTCAGTGGAGGTGGAGAATATTGTTTCTAAAAAGGCAAATTCTGCCACCCACAATTATGGAATAAGCTGCTATTAGCGAGTCAAAAATCAACATCTTAATTTCACCTAATGAAAACCTTCAACAGCATTGAGTGGGGCTCAAGGTTATGCCAAATGATGACCTCCAAGTACTGATGGGCTCAAATCCTCGTATTTCTATGAAATGCATGGGAAAATGGAAGACTGGACCAAATGAAA
Organism: Eucalyptus guilfoylei; assembly: GCA_016097605.1. Taxonomy (NCBI): domain Eukaryota; kingdom Viridiplantae; phylum Streptophyta; class Magnoliopsida; order Myrtales; family Myrtaceae; genus Eucalyptus; species Eucalyptus guilfoylei. The sequence goes on from CM027861.1 coordinate 29,029,938, forward strand.
ACCAAGAAGAGAAACTCACAGAGATAATTCCCCATCCTGTGGGCACAAAGGCCAATATGCAAGCAAATATATCAGGAACTGATAGGTTTGTTAATACAACAGCAACTGCCAAACCAGCCAGTGCCATCAAGAAAGAGACTCCCTGGATGAAGCGCAACAAAAGCTGAAAATTGACCGATACTTTCTGGCTGAAAGTGAAAACCTGAGGCAATGGAGATGTGACGTATAATTAGGAAAACTAAAATGCAACAAGCACATGAAACAATCACCTTGCATTAGGAGGTTTACACCACTATCATACCTTGAACAGAAGTATAAGCACAGCCAACACTACCCATGACAGGCCATACACCTGAACAAATATCAACAGAAAGATGTAAGCTCCTTTTTAGAGCTGAATAAACATCGGGGAGGTTGATATCACAATAAAAGTCAAAGCATAACGACAGCACTAGGCAACAACAGAGATATGACAGCGTAACATAAAAGGAAAAAAAGATGACAGAATTAAGAATTTGACTACTGCATTTTAAAATTTGTAAAGCAGAGGCTCTTTCACTGTTAGTTTACCCACTTTTTACAAAACTGTGCATTATGGAAATGATTCTGCCTAATAAGTTGGCAAACCAGTCGGTGATGGATCCAAAAGGAAAAAAAGGTTGCGTTTTAACCATGACACATTTACTTGAAACTGAAACAAATCAAGAAACCTAATATTGGAGAGGATGTGCATTTTAGGGACAATGTAAATGGAAAAGAAAGGAAACAAATCATCTTGGTCATGATGAGCATGATTGTAACCATTATAGCAAAATTTTATGGTTCAATTGATTGTAATTCTACCTATTTTAAGAACTAGGGGAAATTACACAAGATGCCCCCAAACTTTGGGGGTAGTACACGTTTGCCCAGAAACTTTCAATTGTTACATATTCCCCCTGAACTTTCATTTTAACTCTCCGTTGTACTTTTTGTTAGCTCGAGCAATTTACATGACTTTTAAAAGGAGAAGTGTACTTTCATCTCATTTTTTGAAGGAAATCTCTCTTTTACCATTGATTTCTGCCCCGAAATTTTCAATTGTTACATATTACCCTTGAACTTTCATTAAACTCTCCATTGTACTTTTTGTTAGCTAGTGCAATTCACATGACTTTGAAGGGGATAAGTGTATTTTCATCTCAATTTTTTAAGGGAATCTCTCTTTTACTGTCAATTTCTATGAAAATTGAATGAAAAATGAAACGAAGAAAATTAAATTAACTAATTTTAATATCAGAAAAAATAACTATCAATAATAATGTTAACATATAAAAATTGTTAAAATTTGATGGTAATTAATAAATATAATAAGATATTGTCAGAAAGTGGAATGGAAAAAGGTCACTTATAATAAAAATGTCAAGTTACAAAAATTGGTACCTAAAATATATTTTTAAATGCTTAATATATGCAAAAGGAAAATTGACCAATAAAAATATCTAAAAATATCACCATGGGCTTCGATTAATAATATTTTTATGAGTTGAGGGCATCCTTTCTAATATTATTTTATATATATTTTAGTAATCAATCATTTTTTTACATTAATTAATCCTATAGATATACATAAGGAGTAGCCACTTTTTGTTATTTGACAATTTCGTTACTGAGGCCTTTCCCCTCTTCATAAAATATATTATTTAGTTCTAATAAAGTGGGTTGTCGTTATCATATTCTTCAGGACGTATATGTTCACACCGCGTTTAGCTTGCATTAAGTGCATCACGTTATCACTAAAATGCCACTAAATAAACTCTGCAATTTTTCTAATATTGATAGATAAAACCAAATAGAAGGAACTTACTGTCAATGATGTATTATTTCCTTGGATGTTTAACTTGTAAACAATGCCATACTGGAAAATGAAAAATCGCAGACTCAACAGCGTCTCCATTATCCTTCCACTAAAGGTCCGGATATGTGCCTGTATGCAATAAAGATCCAAAATCCATGAGTTGGGACAAATACCACCATTAGGATAACCAATGAGAGTTCAAGACCTAGAAATTGGTGAACTGAATAATAACACCTTAAGAGTATACACAGATAAGATCAGAGAAGATGCTACACCATACAATATTATGCACCCAAAAAAGCTTGGGCATTAAATCCTTAAGAAGAAGCAATAAGGACATAGGCGTTTTAGGAAAGAGGGACCATTAGATCAGAGAAAAAGATCCAGGTGAAAAACAACGAATGGAATTGGAGATGGAACTTAACAATCTTAAGCTTTCTTTTCTCTTAAATAAAATAGTCATGAGATTCGCTACCAGTTCCTCTTCCCACCAAGCCTCCCAACTCTCTCCTCCCTTCACTCCAATTCCGCCTCTATAAAGAAGCCAATTTGTCCATTCCCGAAAGTCTTCCACTGTCCTGAAAGAGGAAATCATTAAAGTTAAGATTGAAGTAAATCACAGAACCCCAATCGTATAGGTAGAACAAAGTGCTTACTTCTGCCACTCAAATCCAGATGGATTAAAAAGATATGGAGCAAAGAGCCAAGAGAGAGCCATAAACCAACTGCTGACTGTGAGAAGAATGTAGGAAAGTGCGCCACCATCGTTATAACCATATGCTAGATAAACCACTAACAACAGCGCAACTTCCAATCTGGAGACAGTTATTGTAAGCATTAGTTTAGTTCAATGCAAACGCAACAGCCACAGACACAGAGAGAGAGAGAGAGAGAGAGAGAGAGATGTACGCTTTAACAAAGTGACTGCGAGAGTAAAGTCTATAATTCTCAGAAAACTTGATATGCCGGACCACAAATCCTCTACCAGTGGCTTGATACTGTTGAAAAAGAACAAACTTCAGCTATTTTAAAATCCGTACTTTTTAGAAAAATAGGCAGTGAAGTAGGATAACAAACCCTTGCACCCCCATGAAGAATGGTCCTGCCAAAATAATGTGTTCTCGTACCCAATGAGAATGTGAAGAAGACAGAACAAAGCTGAAACTGCATAGTTATAAAACTGACAAGGGCCTGCAATAGTATATGGAGAGAAGGCAAAAAAAAAAGGATGAGGATATAGGTGCTTTGCAAAAACTTAAGAAAAGGACCACAACTTGCATGCAAAGAGAGGCAAAGCAGTGCTCTCAAAGTTAAAAGCATGAGGAGGAAAATAAGAACTAGGACTTACTCTGACTAGGAAAACTAATGACATCACTAAAGACCTGCTCCAAAATATACTTCAGGATGGTTCCTCAGGAAAGAACAACCTTACTAATGATAATGCCAGAACATATGGTCAATGACGTGCCTTTCCCTGGACTAAGGCATTAATTTGCACGGCGAAGATGTCAATCTTAACCTATATCAAAGAGATGATATTCTGGCTATAACATAACTGGCCCTGTCTGATATCCATGTGCTTTTGTCCTTGCCTCAATTGAGTAAGAAGAAAATTTATGGCAAAGTAGCTAGTGATGAATGTTTATTTCAATTCCCAAGTTTTCTGCTCGTTTCACTTTTATGGGGCAAAAAGCAAACAATCAACCGCAAAATTGACAAATGTTCCCAGCTCCATTACTTTGACAAAAGATAACCCAGTCATAAAGGCTCGCTTGTCTAGACTTCACTGATCCTGCAGTGACATTTCACGCATCCCAGACCCACAGCAACAATACGGAGGTTGAGGGGAATTGACAGTCCCCCATAAAGCTTAGTAAAATGAGCTAGTCATTATCCTAGATTAAGCATTAGAAGGCAGTAGCCGTCCGAGCTCAGTGATCAACAGGCACAGCTATATTAAGCAGCCCTTAGACATCTAGCAAGATCACATAAAACAATGAACAGCAACTAAATAAAAGAATAACAAACTGCCCAACCAGAGAAATAAAAAACAGAAGCTTAATATGTATTACCCTCAGAAAACCCTGCTCCAAAATGAAATTCAGAATCATGGGTATAGCAGTAAAGACACCAATTTGGATGAGAAACTGTGTATTTAGAGCAGCACTCAGAGCAGTGTTATCTGTTATTTGTGCTCTCACTGCGATTTGCTCACCAACTCCAGAAAGTGCCTGCAAAGAGGTTATGCTTTTGTTTATTATACTCGTTTACAAGAATAAATAAAGAGAAAAATGCAAAAGATGATGATCATATCAGATTAAATGCAAAATTAGGTTTGTATGAAAAATGCTTAATTCCTCATCAACGCACATGGTAGAAATATGTGCTGCAGCTATGCCACACTCTGGGAATATAGAAAGTAGAAATAGATTGAACCTGTCATTCTTCATCAACTTAAAAATGAGCCTCACTAATATTATCCAACCTGTAACTCCGATATAAGTCTTTCTACATGTAAGTTATGAGTGCCCCTTCTAGGGTCTCGAAGTTTCTACAATGCTGAATTCACATTTTTTCAGAAGACAACCATCCGGCAGTCAAATATGGTAACAAATCATGCTAGAATAGCACGAAACTTGCAAGTTGAAGAAAACTTAGGTCAACATAGACAGCCTTAATATTCCATGACTAATGCTTTCCTACAATACTAAAAATCTCTTGGACCTGGGTATGTCCTTAAAAGGCTTAACTGGGAGCACTGGTAAAACCTTTAAGTCTCCCAGGTATTCCCAACTCTCTCACGAAGAAAAGTTTACAGAGGGGGATTAGGGGGGACTGGGGTGGGTCAGAGCCCAACAGTAAATAAGGAGTTCCTTCATGAAGCCTGCCCTCGCTGGAGGGACAGGCCGTGGTAAACCCAGATCAGGACTAGGTTCCCACAGAACCTACAGAGGCCACAATGGTACCAACCAAGGCCAATGAAGCGGTAAAGTCCCCCTAGGGTCTCGAAGTTTCGACAATGCTGGATTCACATTTTTTTCAGAAGACAACCATCCAGCAGTCAAATATGGTAACAAATGATGCTAGAATAGCATGAAACTCGCAAGTTAGAGAAAATTCAAGTCAACCTGGACAGCCTTAATATTCCAGGACTACTGCTTTCCTACAATTCTGAAAATCTCAAACAACTTAAATTGCACGACAACAAATGAATTGCCTCAGAGATGTTTATTTCCTTTAGCTGTTCGACATGACTTAATATAAGAGCACTCTACCTCCGATAGAATGAGATACATGACGGCCTTAAATAACGAAGAATTGGAGACATGCTATAAACAGATAACTTAGATCCCAACTATAAATTAACTGACTGGGGGTAACCAGAAAAACCAAGGCATGGATCAGCCCCTTGAGCGCAGTGAGAGCTATCCTAAGGCTCTCTGGCTATCAAGAATTTTAAGAACATTAACTTCTGAGTCCACCTCAGATACCTCAACTGACTTCCACAGGAGCCCTGAACCATCAGTCACTCTACCAAAAGACATTGCAGTTGAAGCTTTTAATAAATTTGATTGAATAATCAAGAAGGAGCTCGTACATGCTTCAAGAGCAAATTTAATGGCAAAACAAGCCTCAACAAAATCAACATCAAGCGGCACATACAGAAAGAATGACCTCCATCGCTCATGCAATGGGCTGAATAACATCCTATTAAGATATTTTACTCATTTTTTTCCTAATTTTATCCTCACCTGAGGCTCCACAGTAATTGTATATATGCACACGCATATGCAGTACTAACAGTTTTTTTTTTTTTTTCCTAAGGTAAGTATTATAATGATTTAACCAACAAATGTACAAAAAGGACAAGCAACCAAAAGCTTACACTCATAGAGACTTGGTCCTAACAGTTGGATCACCCAAACATCAATAACACTTGGCCTCTTAAATTAACAACCGCCCCCCCCCCCCCCCCAACCAAAAAAAAAAAAAAGAAAGAAAGAAAGAAAGAAAGATAATGTTGAGAATCCATGGTGTTTGATGTATCGTAATGGACAGGAATAGCAATCTGCCCAAAACTGAATCTTTCCCAACTCTAGAACTACTTCATCTACCTTGAAATTTCTTCTGTGCATGGGTCTTAGACAATTTCGATAGTAAGTAATCATCAAAAGTAAGTTTAAGGATATTCAGAGAACAAGTGTTATGTGCCATTACTATGTCCCACAAGACCCATAAAGGAAATCTACAATCCCCTGGCTACGATAATGAATGTTATGTTTTATGAGCATACTTAGCATATCAAGGTTGACTGTAATTTTGTGAGAGTAAAGCTTCAATATGGACTATTTAACGTCAGTTATGTTAAAGTGGCCAACAGTTAGTTTGCTACCCGATCACCAAATCCTTACCTGGCACCAGATGGAAGTGTTTTGCAACAAGCTGAGTATCCATAACAAACATACTCAAGCTTGAAGGTGTGTTTTTGAAAAATAGGTGGTGTATGTCATTATTATGTCCCACATACCAAGACTACTGGTCTCATGTTCTTTTCTTTAAATAAGGAAAGAGAAATTCACTATGGGTTGCCCAGGCAATGCCAACCCATTAGCCAAAAGAGCTCATTTGGAAGACTAGGAATCCACAGTACAATCAAAGCATTTTGATCCAAGAATGGAACCCCACCACACAAAAGTGCAAAATTCACAGTAATATACAGATGGCTAGCAACCCACATCAACTACATTGGATAACTCACATCCAGCAAAATCTCTAGCATGCTTCAAAAACCAAAAAGTGAAAACGCAACAATATGCAGAAGCCAATTATATTGAAATTATCTTTCCAAAGGAAATAAAAGTTAGTTTCGAATTATCAAAAGAAGAAAAAAATCATACCAGGTAAGCCTTCCCGTAAAGAAAAACGTAGACTGTCAACACTGTTAGCTGCATGGAAAAGGTGGGAAAACATTCAGCATGATAAAGATCAATAAGATGCTCCTATCTAATATGCAACTACATATAGGTCAACTCATGTCAGGTATCTCTGCAAATTTTGCAAGAAACATCAGAGACACTCATCATTTTCCTTTTCCTTCAAATTCAGAGCAATTTGTACAACAAATTTGTCCATATCGAAGTAGTAACAATAGAATAAATAGTCCAATGACCAGGTCAGAATCTAAATATCAGCAGAAGTCAAAAGATAATTTCATGTGGCACATATAAATAAATTAATATGACATATAATCTCCGTATAGAGATGCTGACCAAAGTCTAGTTGCTTATGAACTCTTATTTTGCTAGTATATATTAACCAACAAAACACATTCTGCTTGTCTTTTAAACGAGAATTTCAAACAATCTCTTTACCAGTCCACAAGCAAATACAACAATTTGTTTGATGTATACCTAGTGTAAAAAGAATAAACTATGACACTCACAATAAAAAAGTTGACACAATCCATGGGGAACAAAAGACAAGCATAAAAGGTTGAAGCTCCATATTATCAGCGCATTCACCAGGGAATTAACTCAAAAATGTTGACACAAAATTCCAAATCATTGCCAAAGCAATTTACTCATGAATCAAAAGAAAGAGAATAGAATAATCTTTATGAAAAAGAATCATTTAGCACATCTCACAAAAGAAAATAATGAAAAAATATTTTATGTAGAGCTTTTTTGACTGTAATAACCTAGTATCTTTCCTGTTTTGCTTCAGAATAGATTGAGAGTAAGCAGGCATCCACCATGGCTCACTCAACAGAAACACAACGAAAGCATAGTGCACATGTCAAAGTCAAAGAAAGGAGCATACCATAGTGCAGAAGTAAAATCCAACTGTTGTAAAGTAGAAAGACATCATTCTGAAGAAGTCAAAGAGCTGTCCGAGTCTGTATACATCACGACTTAAAACTTGTTCACCGTTGCCCCCAGCAACCTTCCCTTCAAATAAAGCAATCTGATTGAGCCCAACATCTCGACCTTTTCCAACCTGCAATATTCACAGCTTAATTGTGTTTTTAAGTAAAATGAACTGGATATAGAATTCAAGAATTCTAATATAAAATGGGAGATCTTACTTGAATATACTCATGATGAGTAATATTTCCTTGGCGTAGCGTTGAGTTGAACCCTGGTGTTTATCCCCAAATTGTTAGAAACTTCCACGGATCACTCATGGAGAATATTAGGTATGGAAAAAACACTATCACATATCCGCACCATTTTCTAAGAACTTAAACTTCAAGAGAAAAATGGTGCACTCAATTTTAGCACAGGATCAAAGCCTAATTGCAATTTCTTAGTGCCCCATTCGCTACTAATTCTGTGTGTGTCTCTTCTTATTTTGGCCCTTAAATTCTGTGTGTGGCTCGTGTAATTGGTGCACTCAATTTTAGCACCAGTTTCTTTGGCTGTTATATATGTTCCCTCTAGTCAAAAAACAAAAACCGCGATGATCCCCTAGGTATTCAGTCCTACAAGAATAAAGATGATCACATTTAAAAGGCACATGCCAACAGTCGAAGATGAGACGAAGAAAGCTCATTGCAGGCTGCAATGCATCAACGAAAGTCAAGATGCTCAAATAAGCAATGAGTTTCTATAACACCATTTCTGTCCAAGGAAACAGGAGTAGAGCTATAAAATTCATAGCTAATACGTATCAGTAGTGGAACTATGAATGACACAGGCCAAACTTAATGGAAGAAAACACTGTTCTTCTTCTCCAACTTTTCATTTTCTTTTTGTGTAGATAAAGTCAAAACTTTATAATGCCTGTAGTATAGCCACGTGATAACTCAGTGATTCCACAAGATCATGCACAGTCAATAAATAATAGTCCTACTGACTGTCCAAATTGTTGAAAAAGAGAACAGAGAGATGCTAACAAAAATAAAAATGCTGCATCTCTTTGGTTCGAACATTATCACAAGTAATTTTCATCCCCAAACCAGCACTGTAGGCTACTTCCAGTAGGCATTGAAACATAAAATGATTCTGTAGAGAGCTTAAAACTGAGAGAAAATTTCAGCTAGTAAAATGACATTAATATAACATGTATACTTTAGTTCTTCAAACAAGATTCTTTTGTAAACAAAAATATACATCATGTCAATACCTGAATAGATATCTTCACTGATGTTGATGACACGAGAAGCCTTGCTTATTCCACCCCGAGTTATATGAAAAACTCTATCAAATACATCAGGATGACCATAATGCATACGAACCCTGAAAAAATAGAAGATTATTTCCCAGCACTCATACCAAAATCTCAGTCGAAAAACAGGAACCACGTAGTTTACTTACTTCAGAGGATTTGCAAGAACTCGTTGTCCAAGTGTTACAAAGCTGGTTTCTTGATTAGACATGAATGAGGCTAAAGAAGACACACTGCAGGTCGTCACACATACAAACACAAGAAAAAGAAGGGAATTACTACATAATCAGATTTGCTTGATGTTTCCTCAGAACTACCTAAATCATATGCATAGCATCAAAGGAAAGTACCTTCCTGTAAAAACGTGTTCTCTAACACCCAAAATTGTAGGAGGATGGATACCATGATCACGACGGAATTCTTCAAGAAGATTTCTCATTTTCAGTGCCTCTTCAAAATAATTATCCTGAATTAAATGACCTGCATTAGAATAACCAATAGCTTCGAGAAAACAACAGTTCCTGTCTGTGTATGTAGACGAGTATGGATCATACAAGAACCTTCGCAAATTGTAAACCAGACAGTAGAGAGACAATGCAAGGTACAAGACAAAAATATGAAGATACCACACTGACAATTTAAGCAACATTAAGGGAGAACAACAAAGGAAACCACTGCTGCCTCATAACATGGCGACGTGTTTTTAGTCAAGAAACGCATCATGAAATTGAGGGAAACTCGCAGTTCTTTACTTAAATGACGCCATATTTTTAGTCAAGAAATGCATCAGGAAATATAGGGAAACTCGCAGTTCTATACTTAAATGAATACTGCTCAGCCTTTAAAACCAAGAAGGAAAGAAAAAGACGCTGAACTTGACAACCAATAATGGAGAAGTTAAAAAAGAGGAAGAAACAGTAATTACATGTGATGCAATTATGGAACTAATTTCACAACACTGAATGATCACCAAACAGAATCCAATATTAGCTGTCTCCTTAAGAATTAGTATCAGATAGAAATAGGAGGAACCAGTAAAGCTTGAAGAGAAGCTCTAGGATTCAAGTACCTGATTCATGTCAATGGTCTGAACTGCATTTCCACGAGTAAATATAATGGCATGGTTCTGGTTCTCAGGTTTTCCCTCACCAAGTTTTGGATTTCCAGGCAATTTAATGGAGTAGATTTCCTGAAAGAAAGTTAATAGGCAAAGCAACAGAAAGCTCTTTATATGCACAAAATGCATACATGTAGATTTTAAAAAAGCAAAAGACAGAAGCGAAACTGCACCATCTTAAGTACTTAAAAAGGAAATAATGGGTCATTTCTTACAAAAAAAATAAGTGATGACAATGACACTTTGGACATTGCAAGCAAAAATCAGAAAAACAACTAAGAGAATTTAGAAAATTGAAAGATAGCTACTTCAGAACACAACAAAGAAGAAACTAACCATATCTTTTCCATTTACATCAGCCTTTACAAGCTTCGAGTAGAATTCTTTGTGGACTTTTCCATTAACCAAAGTCTCAACCTCATCAATAAAAGCAACGCGTAGCGCTTCATTTCTATGACACAAAAAAAACATAAATCCACACATCACATCAAATATGTAGTTAAAAATCTAAAGGCGTTTCCATATGAGCAGAGATATGGCACCTAATGAAATACAGGAAAGCAGGCAACAAGAACTAAAGCTAAATGTTACCTTTGCAATAACAATGCAATGTCAGCAGCCTCAGGTTTCTGCTGCTCCTTCTGCTTTCCATAAATCTGACATGTCACTACGTATGTGAACTTCAGATCCGAGTGCGCCCTCGCATCAGGTGAAAATTCGAACCCTTGAGTATCAGTTACATCGCTGCTTGAAATTGCAGCTTCAACATCTGAAATATCCAAATCAAGCATCAGTAAGACAGTGAAAGCCGTCCCATAACATGCATATGAAAGGCCTCGAAGCCAACCTGCCAAACCAGGTCTTTCTAGGTAGCTCTGAAGCATAAGTGCTTTTCTGTAATACATCATCCCACGAACTGCAAATCTCAGCCATATCATATGTTAGAGAAAGTGGAATTATCAGATAATTAACTTGATTGATCTTATCTTTCCAAGTAAAAAAGGCATTAACAGCATATGTAATACAGGCACCAAAAATTATCAATCAATTGAAGAAAGGAAAGTATTAAAAAAATATATATATATATATATATTTACAAACATCAAGGTGTGCAGAATGCTCATTTTAATTGGCAAAACTGTTTTAGGTTGGTTGCTTCCAATTCTTCAAAACACATATGCCAGCAGCTCGATGACATATTTCAGATCAGTCAATATTCACAGATAAATGCAACATAGTCTGTGATGAAAGTGAACAGCCATGGACAATGAACAAAATCAACAGTTCTTTTGTCGCATAAAGTATTTTAGGGCATGTTTGTTTACACTGAAGCATAAGCAAAATGTACATTCTCATTTTCATACCAAAATTAAATGGAAAAACTATATGTAAATCTATGGGCCAACATTTGTATATTATAAAAGTTCAAGGGTTTAGTGTTAAAAAAAGTCAAAATGTGTCCGTTGCAAGATTCAGAATAACTAAATAGAAAAGTAGTAAAAGTCTATCCAGGCAGGCCCTTATACTTGGAATCCACGAAATTATAAGTCTTTCAAAAGCCACATGAGCCGCATATGGCTTTTAGTAAGTAGTTGCAGGGTTCCAAACAATGTCTACTTGTTAGGGCCCAATTTTACATGTGCAGTGTTCATTACAGGAAGTCGGTGTTCAATAGGCAGTCAACGATGAGTAGAGTCTCCAAAGACTATATAGGCTGCAGGGAAAAAAGGAGGAAGTTACAAGACCTAATGCTTTGGCCTGGTCGACTACGACATATATTTAAAAGAAATTAATTTTGTTTCAAAATGCTAGTGCTCTTTGGCAGTTACAACTCAGTGCTTATGAAAGTTTCATGGAAAATCACAAGGTCAAAGGATGTGAAGCTGCATTCGACAAGTTTCAATTACACCTCAATAAAATGGTTGTGAAGTGGTAGAGACCACTGGACAGTTGGCAAACGTGAGGAAAAAAGAATGGTCAATGAAAATAACAAAATCAAGAATGTGGAAACTGATATGGACAAATCATCATTTGCAAGAGCAAGCCTGTTGAGAGAGAATAAAATTTGAAGTCAGAGAAAGAAGAGGGCACCAACAACACAACACAAAGCAAAAGTTTATTTCCCGAGCTTTTCAGGTCTAGTAGTGTAGTATCCGTAGATTCAGTTTCCTTCACCGATATACTTCATACTTCCAGTTTAATCCATTTTGAGACACTATGTACTTTAAAACTTCCAGCAATTTATTTATTTTTTTTCCAGCACATAGTAATAGATTAATATCATGAATTTAGCCACATACATCCGGACTCCATTGGATGCACTCGTGCATGAGTGTGGAACCAATAAGCAATTCCCACTGTTCCTCCGTCATTTGAATTCGAAGTGACAGGTCTTCTAAACAAAACACCATTGACTTAAGAGATAACACTTTACGGTTGTCTTAAATTACATCAGACAACAGCATCTTTTTATCTCATCAAGCAATGCGAATGGACTGGATTCGCCATTGTGACAAGAAAAAGAATACGCACCAGTCAGTAATTGTGACTAATGCCCTGGAGAGATAAAAGAGCCAGTTAGAAGGATGATCCTAATTTACAGGCCATTTAAGGGAGGACAGTCTATGACCATTTGAAGTTCCGTTGTGCAGAAACATTTATAATACACAAAAACTGTCAACATAGAAAGAACACTAAGATTTTCCTTCGGGTAATCTATGTTCCAAGGATCTCTTACCCGAGGAACAGAAAAACAGGAACCGATTTTTTTCTTATACTTAAATAAAACAAGAAGCCAGAATCCAAGGAATAAGCACTTTAACATTATTTTGAAAAGATTTCACATATTGTATCTGATTATAAGAGAAACTGTTTCCTAAAAGAAATCTTCACAAGAACTCGAATTTGAGATGAATAAGAAATGGACTCACTACAACTCAGAACCACAGCCGCCTAAAGTGATAAATAGAATAAGAAGAACAACATGAAGTTGCATGCATGAGAATCACCATATAGAAACTAGAAGTGAGCATGATTTCAGGGTAGAACCTGGAACCTGAGACCAGACCGATGGGAACCTATAGGTTTCAAGGTACGCAGGGTAGGTTTCAGATTCCAAAAAATGAGGAACCTATTTCGACAAGTAAATTCCAAATTCTTAGTTAGAGGAACCTAGAACTTAGAACAAGTTTTAATGTTTTTCTTGGTCCATGTCTTAGTGCAATCTTGCGATATTCCATCCCGTTTGATGATGAGTGTATAAGCTAGGAGCACTAGTCTGAGCTTCCATTTTATAACTGAGACTTTTACTTTATTAATGTTCATATTTTCCATGTGTCTTTATGATAAGTGAATTGTAGCAGCAAGTGATGGTCAGTAAAAATATTAATTCACTACAATCGTTCAATTACTAATATATATGGAACCTAGGTAGACTCTGGAACCGACCTTGGAACCGGTGACAGGGTAGGTTTCAAGTTATAGGGTATACAGGGTAGGTTCCAGATTCCAAAAAATGAGAAACCTATCCCAACAAGTAGGCTTCAGGTTCCAGGTGGAACATGTACAGAACCTAGAACTACTCACCCCTAATAAAAACAGCACAAGAAAAAAGATCTCACATATAAACCAACATTGAATATAAAGATTTTATATATATAGGAAATCACCTGTCCTTGCCAATGTTTGTCCACGATAAGAGGCCCAAAAACGGAGTTCCAGGATATCATTGGGACTATCAAGCAAATCTGACTCCAGTGTATTTTCATCGCGTCCAATTCGAGCAAGGAAATTTTTCCATTCATCTAGGGAAAAAGTCATTTGATGTATCCATTGAGAAATAAATTAGAAAAACTTTGAATCGTCAGAAATACACTTGAAACACCAACATTTAGCAGAGACCAAATGAACCTTTTTCACCCTTAAGTCTATCAAAATCAGTATATTCTATAATAAACTGAATAGCTTAACTGCACTATAGCCACAAACAGATACTATTCATCACGATGGATGGTTTTTGCACCAATAAAGTTCTTCTACAATACACATTTCTATTACCAACAACATAAGTCCTTTCCTATTTGCTCTACTTTTTCTCACTCTAAAAATGGAGTGCATATACTCCTCCAACTGTCAGTATTCACCGGTAAGCATTGAACATGCTCAATCAGACATTCTTTCGCCTGGAATAATGAGTCCAGGGGACAACAATTTGTAAAATGCAGCAAAAACTAATTGAGCAAAATTGACAAATTCAAGCACCTTCTGGAATTTCAGCAAAACAGAAAACTTATGGAAAGCTCTAATAAACACAGAAAATTGATGGTCCATCCTGGAAAATGTACAATTTTAACTATATAAGCAAAAGACTAAATAAACATGCCAAGAAGATTAACTGAAGTACCTGGAAATATCTTCTGGAGGTAAAATAAAATGGATATTCCATCCTCATTTTTCTTCTGGAGTTCAGACAAGCTATATAGCACAATCTCGGAGTAGTACGGAGTGAAAACACTGCATATAAGGCAATCACAATATTTTCAGCGATGTAGCACTTACTAAAATATGAAGACAATGCACTGAAGTAAAGTTATTGCCTGAAGGGCATCATCTCTCGGACGGGTTTGGCTGGAGCCATGTCCATAAATAGAGAGTTGGTGAAGAACTGCAGCCTACGTCTTGCCTCGAGATTCCTTGGGACATTGGAAGCTGAATCTTTTATTGTTATCAATGAGTATAACCTCTTGATTTGTCCTTTCTGCAGATCAACAAAGGCTCATCAATTCTGATGTGAAAAGCACAAGGCAATAAGGAAGGAGGGAAGGACAACAATGTCAAACAACAAAAGTTTTACCAGATCTGCATCTCTGGGCCACTTTAAATTTGAAAATAAACGGCCTTCAGCCCGTGCTTTGGCCAAAACATTCCACGTATCATAGTTTTCCCTGAAAATAAATGCAACAGAACTTAGAAATAAAGCAAATTCCACCTTATCTAAAATTATGAAGATATAATGAAACATGAGCAACCTCATATTCATTGAAAGTACATCATGTTGCACAACATCATAGAGATCTAGAACAGCCTTTATTGCTCCTTTCTCCAACTCCGCTGTCCATGAACTTCTCTGTAAGATAAACATTTGAAAGTAATATGACATATCCATGGGCTAATAGCATAATAATAGCCCAGATCACTATCGGCGTACTAAAATCCACACATGAATAAACACAACCATCCCCCCCAAAAAAAAAAAAAAAAAAAGTAAATAAAAGAGAAAACAAAGAAGTAGAATGGTTGAATTTTTCTCCCTCAGTATCTCCATATTTTGAGAGTTTTCCTCCGGAAGCAAATCTTGGGTTGACTAGTAAAATCATGAGCCAACTCACCGAAAACATTTCAGCAGTTATAAATCAAGTTGCCTGAGTTGAAATCAGCAGAACCCACAAGTTGAATTGGCAAATGTGTTTAGATCACGTTTTGACTCTTACAAACTAGGATTTTACTTTAGCTGCACATCTTCCTACATCAGGATTTTGGGCTTCAGGAAGCCAATCCCAGTCAAGGCAGCTCAAAAACCATTACTCACAAAAAAAATAAAGAAAAATTAAGGGATAAACTCTTCTTCGTCTTCAGAAGAACAGACAAATCAATTCAGGTTCACTTTTCACAACCAGAGTCAAGGTTCTCTCTGTCTTCTGCATATGCTCAACCAATGCCTCAACAACAAGCATCAGTCCTCACCAGCCAAGACCCAACTCTGACTCATATATAGCTTTAAGTATCCTTTTTTTCAGTGATAGAAGTGAATTTATGCAGTTATTTGCTTAAGTCTGAGCTAGATCAGTTAGTTATTTAATTATAATAGTGAACTCAAAGTTGAAATTCTAGTAATCAATTTCAAAAGTCAAACTTTACATTTATATTTATAATTTTCAGAAATTCCCAACATATTTGGAACTGTAAATGCATAATCTGAATTTATTTCAGGAATCAGTTAAAAGATTTTGGATTGAAAAAACTTAGCTAGTCGAGTTCTGCAAATAAACTTATTCACTTAAATGACTTAATTTAAAGCTTTAACCAATAGTGCTAGTAATTGCTTAATTAAGTAGTTTGGAGCTTTGTAATCCTACATGTATGAGATTTGTGAAATGTTCCGTAACTTTATCGATTTAACAATTTTACAATTCCTTAAGATTCTGTCCAACAGAAATGGTAATTTTGGAAAGGTCAATGCTGCATGGACACTGAAGAGAAGAAAGTCCAAATATAAAACACCTATGAGAAAGTAGTTTGATACTTTTATTGATAGAATGGAACTATCCTTTCAGCCTCGCTACATGCTGCTCAAGAATATAATTAGATAAAAATCATCTTTGCACTTCAATTTTCCCCCAATCACTCCACTTACAGAGTATATATCCAGGGAAAATTTTGAGGAGAAGAGAAACAATTATACTAATGACACCCCAATAAAAGGCAAAGGTGCAATGACAGGACATGTAAAAAAATTTCGAAATAGATGACAACTGCATTCTAGTTATCGTCTTTAGAGAAACTTCTAAACTAAAACCAGCATTTGACACATGAGTAAAGATTAATAGCTCAAAGCATGCATAGACATCATGACTGCCAATGCAATCCATCAGTCTGCAAAGCACAAGCAAATCCAGAAGTAAAGGCAGTATACAAACCAACACTCCCATGAGCACCGTTGCTTTCTGAATCACTAACGACAGCTTATTCATCTGAAAATCCGCATGAATGTTCCTTTTCTTTATACTTGCTTCAATGTCATCATATACTCTCTCAACCCTGGCACAAGAACAGGACAACATTAAGACCACTTAACTGTTCAGTAGCTGACTTTGACAATTGACATTTTTCTTAGGGGTAATATAATTCTACTAAAGGCCTCAAGAAACCAAAAAAAGAGCTCGATTACAAGACAAAGCATCTACAATATCAACTCACTTGACAATTGAAATTACCAAGTATGCTTACCACATCCTTCCTTCTCCATCAAGTATTTCCATCAAAATATATTTGATGGAATAAAAGCACTCCTCCACAGCATATTTCATGTAGTCATCTCTACAGATCCTTTCCCATAGCTCATCTTGGAACGACTCTCTACTTTCGACAGCAATATCCTTTGCTACAAATATCTGCATTTATATTAACAGAAACATGAACTCTGCAGAGAGGGCAAGAAAAGATGTACATTACAGGACAAATGCATGAATCAACCTCCGGAGAAGAAGGTGAAGATCTTGATTAAATGTATTACATTGACAAAGGGAAAATTGAGGGAGACTTACCTTGCTTGCAAGAAGAAAGAGTGGCCATTGCACCAAGGGCAGTTTCCACGAATTCTTAGGCATTATAAGCAACTCCATTTCTCTTGAAAGAGCAAGTAATACTATAAAATAAGTATCTTAGAGCAAACAAAAGCAGGATCTAATAGGCAGATTATGTATCATAGAAATGAGAAATTATCAAAGCCACCCTTTAAGAATAGTGACATAATCAAAGCATATCTCTATGCTTACAGGTTAGTGATATAGTCTTCTTCTCTGAGGTTCTTGACAATTTCATTCCAGAAGGGAGCAAAGTGAGCAGCATCCACTTTATTCTTCTCCACAACCTTCACATGAATAAAGTCAACAAGTACCTTAGCATTCCAGCTCAAAGACAAACTTCAAAAATATATGTTTGGTAAGATGATAAGATATGTAAGTCCATGGGAATAAAATACAGCTTTTGCATAAGTACTAAAAGATCCTAAGAGCTTTCTATGCTTATCATAGATTTCTATGCTTATCATAATTCAACTAGCAAGAAAGTCACCTTGTTGGAAAGGCGATTTGAAGTCCTGAAAAAGATGAGACCATTAAGAAATAAGATGGTATCCAAGTGCAAAATATTGCTTTCTAATAATCGAAGAAAAACTGCAAACTTTCATGAGATGTTAATAGAATAAAAAGGGATAAATAGGTCAGACCTGTTGGCAAGTGGAGCATGAAGGCGGTCCATAAATGCACTGGGAAATTGCTCGAAAAGTCTGTGAACAGATTCCAATGATCTGATCTGCAACATTACAGCAAAAGGAATAATGATAAAAAATACAAAGAAACATGCGAATGGGTACATCCTCCATCTACTTACAAGTGAAGAATAAAAGGGAAAGCAGGAAAGTATTTTGGACGAGAAAAATTACCTCCCCAAGACGATCTCGTGCCCCAAGTAAAAATCCCCACACAGCAGATATGATGGTGTAAAACACATAAATATCCAAAAGATAAATCTGAAGAAACCAAAAAAGAAACAAAGGAACAAAAAAAAAAATCAACACTAACATAATGCTTTTGAAAAAAAAGAAAAAGAAAGAAAGAACATAATTAAAATGACAATATTGAAGTGATATCATAGGATCAATATGCGATAGGTAGTCTTCTTATCAAAAGTACATGGTCTATTTGGAGTGATCATGGCTTTTGGAGATGTTGGCTCTCAGTTATGGCTTTCATTCAACTTCATTTCTTTTGAAGTTCTAATGTTTCGATTATTATTGTTGAGGCTTCTTGGCCGAAAAAAGAATCAAAGTATGTTATAATCCTTCATTTTATATTGCAATTTTACAAATTTTTCTACTTAAAAACCAAAAGCAAAAGCTAAAAGCTGGAAAGAATTAGCTTCTTTTACTCAATTCTTCCTCTTCTTTTTATGTGAAATGGCAAGTCCCCCCAACCCCACCCCCCCCAAAAAAAAAAAAAAAAAAAAAAAAAAAAAGAAGATACCAAAAGCTGCTAAACCATCTCAAATTCAGCATAAAAGGTTGATAATGCAGTGACATGACAAAAGGAGCTGGTAAATAGATGGAGGTCGTGGTGGTGATGATGTAGTGTTGGAGATGCTAAAAGGAATAAGTGGTTAAAGTTGTGAAGGAAGGAGTGGTATAGAGAGTTAATGGTGATGAAGCTGCTGCCAGTAGCATGGGGGTCAGAGGGAATATGTCATCACTTTATTTGGAATTACAACTTCATTTTCTCAAATTACCAGCCTTAGCCTTGCCATCACTCTACCATAGCATAAAACATCCATCAGATTCTGATAAACCCAATAACTAGTTGATTTACATCTTTATGACCAGATAAAACTTAGAAGGTACAGGGTAGGGAGTGATCTGGAGAACCTATCTTGCATCCTACCACTAACACAATAATCTGTATAATTCGGGGCCAGTAGGGGTTCAAAGGAGAAAACTGAATTAGGCATCCCAACTTACAGCAGCCACAGGAGCCCATAAGGTGGCAACTGCCAAAGAATTGTGGTTATCTGCAATAAAATGAACATTATAGACAACAAAATGGCATCAACAGGAGAAACAAATGGAGATTACAAGAAAGGCAAATTATCAGACAAAACAAAAGATGCTAAAGATCACCATTTGGTCACCCTCTTTTTAACTAAAATAGGAAAACGGGGCAACCCCTATACACAAAGCTCCCCACTACACTAGAGTCGCGAAAGGCCATCCACCATGCTTTCCCCTTGCAATATTTTTTTGCAAAGTTATTTTCACAACTTGAAGCAATAGACTTCAATCAAAAGGCCCTTGAATACAAAATTGAACCTTAAAGCAAAGCAAGAACTCTAAAGGGAGAAGCATTTTAGATGTTTAGAGCACTATAATAGATAGCCTGTCTTGTATTTTGTTAACTCAATTTATTCCTTGCATGCGACAATCCCTCCCACACAGCTAAACTCTTGCATATTACAAGGCAATTTAACATATTTGTAGATGAATCAAAGCCAGGCATTGTAAGTTTTTTCAGAAAATGTTAGGTAGATTTTTATGTCAAATTCCAATTATATGCGATACAAAAGAATGTATATTAACATAGGATTTGGTTTGAAGGCAAGAGAGCATTGCAAAACAGAACTGCCTTACTTTTTGATACAAAATCATGCCACGAATATTGCAGATTATCCTCTTCAACAATAGCTCTTGTTGGCTTCACTAAAGGCTTGATCTGCAAAAATCAGGGTTCAAAACAATTTAAAGACAAACAAACGCCAAATCTCATGTCAATATTATCAGTAGAAGAGATGTCACAAACCTGAAGAAAATATGCAAAAGAAAACTTTGCACTCAATATGACCAGCCAAAAGATCATGTACCTGCAATTTGAAGATCATCCATATCAGAAAATTAACTTAGACTTGAAATTGACGTTCTCCCACAAGATTTAGACTACTGTAATAGACACACAGAAATATAGACACTAGTAATGCACATATGAGCAAATGAAGTTAAAGCTAAAAAAAATGGATTGCCCAATTAGATGTCTGTATATTACTTGAAAAAATCAATAGTCCTCTCATACATGCCACGTCCCACATAATACCTTTCCTGTAAAAATGGAAAAGGCAAACCAGGCAGAAAGAGTAAACTGTCAACTACACAAAGACAAGTTGACAAGAGAAACATGCAGAAATTAAAAATAAGAGAACCTGACGCATCCATTTCAGGAAGCGAATCAGAGGCCAGCGATCACATTGATTTGTCAAATGACGGCAGGCTGGTATCCGCATTAACATACTGAGGAAAAACTGGAAACCAGCATAGATGACAATAACGATCACATACAACCTATATACAAATGAATCTGCTTGATTTTGCTCCTGGAGAGCCCTCCTGCAGTGTATTCACAACCACAAAAAGAGGAAGTTAACTATGCTAATAAACTGAATACCAGTCAAAGGGAAATGAAAATTAGGATGAATGCAAGAATACATACACATAAAGGAAAGATATAAAAACTGAAGCGGCAGTAAACCAAAGGAAGCGGATTAAAATTCTAGAGACTGCAACGCGCCTCGTTTTTGAATATGCACCATACATCATCACTATATCCAGGACACCTTCATCACGGAAATACAACTTGATCAGGCAAAATAACGAAGAATTAATAGTAATAGCATCTCTTGAAAGGTAAGATCTATGAAAAGAGATTTCTGTGAAAAAAAACCATCTAGGAATGACAAAACTAGTCCGTGTTCGTAGAGAAAACACACTTTCAATAAATTTCATCACCACGAATGTCGGGCCTAGACTCAGAAGCTCCCGAAGAGTATCGGAGTTAAAACGCCCATCATTGAAGGCAATTATTGTGAGTCCCTAAAGCAAGAGTAAAAAACATCACGTCATGAAAAAGAATGAAGTCTTCACCATAACTCTGTAAAAGAAGTAAATATAAAATTATGGCACCACACAATAAAACATCTGTAGACTAGCATTTCTCCAAAAAAAGGTCAAGAAAATCCATTATGTAGATTCCTGAGAAGCCTTGAATAATCAAAATCACAACAAAAGGAGGCCATAAATATCTCATAAAATAGTTCTAGCAGAGAGATAGGGTCTTACATTCAACCCTGACAAGCCTCAGAAGCTGAGTCAAAATATAAGAAAAAAATAATATGCAATAGGCGCTGTCGTGTGTGTGTGTGAGAGAGAGAGAGAGAGAGATTGAAGAGAAGAGAGAGTACACAGTTCAACAAACATAAAGCATGATAAAGCATGCAATCAAGCACGAGCAGTATGCATTTTAGAACCGAGAACAGAAATGGAGTAGCATTATGCTTCAATGTCAATATGGCAGATCGAAAGGCATATAAGCAATCAAAAAACTAATGCAAAATAGATTTAGCATTTTGTTTTCACAATATGAGCTTTGGAGACTAAGACAAAAACTGAGTGAGTTAAGAGAGTGCATCAAGTTGACAAGGAAAAACAAGAGTTATTCAAATTAAACTCATGCAAACCTGAAACATCATAACAAGAAAGATCCAGAGTCGATGGAAGCTATGGTAAAGATGAAGGAAAGTGCGGTGCTCCACAAATGATGTTTTCCCCTGGCGCTTATTTCCACTAGTTTGAAGAAGAATCTGTAATAAGCAAAAAGAAAATTAAGAAATACTGGTCAACATGCATAAGCAGCAGAATAGGAGGATAAAAAGGCAGGTGATAGATGCACAAGCTGAAAAACAAATACAAAGAAGGCTGGATTTATACCTTCGTCCTTGGTTTTGGCTTTTGAAAGAAGGAGGAATCTTTTCGCCACGGCCAACTCAGGTCAATGCAATGAAGTGACCTGCCAACAGTGCCATAACATTGAGCCAACCATCAAAGAGAAAGCCGCTAATGATAGACACAAAGATGGATACTAAACATTACCAGAAATATTCATTAAAATCATCATAGTTTCTCCAGGAAGAATGCGGAGCCCTGCCATTGTCATTGTTTCCAGCCTCCTGTATGTTACACGTTACAAAGATAAAACGGAAAGGAATAGATGACTAACACCCAGATGATGCAAGTGAAAATGTCATTCAAGTTTTTTCGACAAGAGATGGAGCATCTCATCACAATCTACAGCCAAGATGGCATTCATCGGCTGCCAATCCTCTTAACATTGTAGACACCACTCATGATTGGCAAATTGGTATGTTCAATTCAATTCCCTACTAAACGCACGCCAACAGCACCTAACCATCAATTAAACAAAACATTCACCAGGCCCATTTACCATCAGAACACTGAAAAGAGTAAAGATGTTGCCAGACATTGGGACTGATATTTCACACAGCCAAGCAGAGCCTTTGAGGACACACTACTAAATAAGGACATACATTTTTAAGCAATAAACAGTCTAAAGAAGAAACCTTCCTCTTTTCTACATAGAAAAAGTAAGAGTTCCACGTGTCACTTCTTCCTTCACTTTACAATAATGGACAAATTTACCAACTTTATGTCCAGATATCTACATTTCCATGGCACAGTTTCAAAGAAGCAAATGCATGGCAAATAAACTCCTGGTTTTATTGGTTGTTAATTGTTAAACTGCGAAATGGCAATCTTAACCACTCCCATGCCATGCAACTAGAGTCTTATGCTCATGCCCATTTGCTTACTAAATACTAACCAAAGCTACAAGACTATACAGAAGGTAGTCTCAGATCAGCCCAAAGATGGCAATATGATCAAACTCAAGATCCAGCATGCACCCGTTGCAAATTACAAAGAAATAAGACCAGCACAATCACTCACAAAACAAGAAGCACGAAGTCCATATACAGTCTGGAAAATTTCTTTATCTTCTTTTGCAACACAATAAAAGAAATAATCACATTGCACAAAGATGCAAAAAAAGAAAACCAACTGTCAAGTATGTGCCGTACTAAAAAAACAGTGGTACTGAAGAAAACACAGAACACAAAAGTAATTTAAAGACAAAGAAAACGGCATTTGTGGAAAAAAAGAGTTACAAAAGAAGTAAGGGTAATAGCTAGATCATAGTAAATGCGTTTCTATTATATTAAACTGCTCAACCAATGAATGTGCCTACTTAAGTCTGGACTCACAGTGAATTTGGAAAGTTAAAACAGCAAAACCACTGATATTCCCACTGAGCATTGACACTATCACAGAATGACACGATGTGATCAACGTTTGTGCTCTCATCCATCAAAATGAAGGTCAAAAAAGCTCCTTGAGGTGACAAGCGAAACAATTTATCCATTCTAAAGAACATTTACCCACAAATAAGATCTCATAGAGGCAAAAAACTAGTTACTGCCTAATGGGCACATGCGTGTGTGTGCCTGTGTGTGTGTGTGTGTGTGTGTGAGAGAGAGAGAGAGAGTTTCCTACTTTAGGAACAGATGCATTTGCAATTGATTAATATAAAGCAAAGAATCTGAGGCCTACCGCTGCAACCACTTCATATAATGGAGCAATCACCCGATCAAGAAACGACGAAACACCATCAGAAGAACAACTATGAGCTCGCTGTGCAATCGTCTGCTTTAATATCTCATCCATTTCCCTTGCCATCTGCACATCGAGTCTCAGAGTTCATACGGCATCACGGAAATTAAGGATGGTGAAAAGGAAGAAAGAAAAAGCAGAACAGAAACACAGAGAAGATAAAAGGACGAAATCTTACATGATGGAATATGTAACATAGGCACTCTGGCAAGAATCGAATATTGGCAGCTTCACCCCATATCAAGAAGTACAGTGAAACAAACAGTAGCTTCTTCTCCTTGCTAACAGCATCAAAACTGCAGAGATTCACCGAGTGAATACTCAATTGCCAAAACCATGACAGGAATCCCTCAAAATGGAATTTCAAAAGAATTGACAAGGGAACATCAAAATATACCCGCCCCATACTGGTCGAAGGATCAAGTAGTTGCACCACTTAATATAATTATCTAGCGACTTCTTATATACATTATCGACAGCAGCTTCATGTAATTTCTGAAGTGAAACAAATAAATATCCACCATTAGCCAATAATCACATTGAAAGTATCCAAATATAAATTCAAATCCCTGCATAAAGCACGTCAACTGGTCATGATGGACAACCAACGACAATCAGTTGCTACAATTGAACTTTCCAATTAATTTCAAGGACTTTGTCTCAGAAGACAGCAAAAGTTGATAGTAAGGTTTTATTCATCATGAAAGGGGAGTTACGGATCTGAAGATGATGGTTCCACTAGGGTCAGGTCAATCAGCACATTCGCAGTAGAAAAAGTACATTGCCAGGAAGGGGTACAGATCCTATAGTCTTTACTCCCATTTACAGCTTTTCTGGAAATCATCTTGCTAGGAGTTAAGATAATTTCTCGGAAGAACTAATTAGAAGAGAAGAATGACAATCAAGGTAGCGCTATCTGCATAAGTAAGGTTTGGATTGCATTCCAATGATCTAAAAGGGTTATCTTCTTCGACAGATGCTACTGCAAAAAGGAGGAATGGAGGGATTATATTCTGTCACATAGGATATCGGTTCAAATTTTGCATTTGAAAGTCTTTCATAATGAAAGCATCAATTCCATTATGGTTGATCGCATAGAAAAGGACTCTTGACTTGGCAGGCCCTCCCAGCCCAACCCTTGACACTCTTAAGATCCTTTTCCAAACCTGCTCCTCGAAGAACATGCACACCAACGAATTGATCCTATTCCTATTATTCACAAATGTATAATTCATTAAAAGTGCTACAGCTGTTGAGCTCTAGCTTTCAGAAGGTATTTTCCACATGCTAATAACAAAAACAATGTGGTGCCATCAGTGAATTTTTACCAATTATGAGATACAAAGAACTAAGGAATTTCTGTGCAGGCAGAAGCATTTTATACCAGTCAAATTACAATCTTGGACATTATACACATAACCGAATAAGCAAATACAGCACTTGAAGCATTGAATTTAACTTGTCAAGGTAACTTACTGGTTCAGTTTCCTCAAGTATGGAAAGTTGAGACTGTTCATTCGCAAGAAGATGAACCACATGTTCCCGCTGATTGGAGACATTGTCTTTCTGAAAGCAGCATGATTAAATTCTCATAAGATGAACTCACATGTCACTTGCTGACATAAGTAATATAATAAGGAAGGCGATTCAAGTAAAATCAGGGAATCCAAGGGGTACTGCTGTAATATAGCCAAAACTCAGGAGGTGTAATGAACAATAAGTTTAGAAAGGGCATAAATGTGGGATGCAAATTCAGGATACACATATTCATTGAGCAAGCATAATAAAGAAAACAGCGATAGTGCCGCCTGTACCATGCAATAAATATGCATAGATATTAAACCAGAAGTTCAACCAGCCAAATTTTATTTAATAACTGGTTTATATGTAGATTGGTACACCATAGTTCTAGTAGTTGGGTTCAACTAATGGGACCTATTGGACTGCAAAGTGAACGCTCCACCTGTCCGTACAGCAATTCAGCGCAAGCCAATGACCAAGACCAATTAAGACATATGTCCCATCAATAACCCAAAATGTGACGAAGACAGAACACAGGCCATGACCCAAAGCACATACTAAAGCAGACATGATTTGGCAAACAAAACTTTAACTTGATTTTCATAGCATCTGACAAGACCTGCTACAATATAGAACGCCTGAGGTGCTGCTTTCCATAAACATACTCCAAATTCAAATGCCTTGTAGGTACAGTACCACCAATACATTTGCATGAACACCACCACCAAACATATTATAAACCAAATCTCCCAAAAGAGCATAACCTTCCATGACAAATTAGAAGCTACAACAATATCCAGACTCCAGTCCCTATCTGTATGAATTTGCACCTGCATACAATGTATGCTATTAAGCACACATGTTGCATAAGCCTTATTCAGAACAGAAAAGGGCCATCACATTCCCCTCAAGTGGACTACCGTGCTAAGCACCCAAATACATAGATATTGGTACATTGTTAGCGGTTGTTCACATTAATCTGAGTGAACTGTACTCACAACCTTAATTAATGCAATTAAGTTTATCAAATTAATCCTACACTCGTTTCCATACTGTCAACTGTTCTAAAAGCTTAAGCTATTAGATGAGGCGTGGTTTAATATTTGATTATTCTATCACTCACCCTCACGCTTAGTCTAATCTTTTTTTGCTGAATACTAAGCGTGAACATATTTAAATAAGGAGGCAAATGGGCCTGGAAAAATTTAAACTCAAGACCTCCATCTTTGACAACATGTTAGATTTTGAGGGACCATTGTCAGCTATTCTAAAAGCTTAAGCTATTAGATGAAAGTGTGATTTATTATTTGATTATTCTATCGCACAGCATTAAAAATTTTCTTCTTAAGCTAACACCTCTTAAAATACTTTTCGTTCCCCATTAACTACCTAGAACTAACTTGATATATCCATATTGGGTCAATCAAATGCATGCCTTAAGAACAGAAAGTATTGGCATATTTTTCTTTGGTATATTCTATATAACCGATGAAAGAGGAAATGGTGAAAGAGGAGCAGAAGTTATCATGCAGGATAGTCATCTATTTACACACAAACACTTGTACTAAACCATCCAGAATATCAAAAGGAGATTCAGGATGCAAGCCATCGCCCAAATACAAACCTGAAACCCAAAAACATAATGAAGAAAATCAAATATATCCGCAAGTCTTGTAGCAGGAATTGGATAATCTGCAGGCAATTCTGGCAGGCCTCTAAAGTAACTTAAAGCTGAAATTGCTGCCCGAACCTAGCAAAAAGTAACTGAGTAAGACCCTTCCAAGTCAGGAAAATGACAAAAACATGGCAGATCTGGTCTGGCAATAAAAATGAATAACCTCGGGGAGAGTCGCTATAACATTTGTTGTGCTTGGAGCGTCCAAAGGTATAATATTATAAGCAACAAGATCCTCTGTCATGGCAACATCAGATTCCATCATTCGTTTCAGCTGCCAAAATGAATGTCATAAGACTAATTAGTAGAGAGCCGAGCTGAGATTTACTTTTCCCAATCAGATGCATCATTCATTCATTAAGATAACAAAAAATGAACACATACACAAACATATTAAAAAAAAAACAGTGAAGAAAGCTATAGCTCAGTTTAGGACATTATTCCAGCCATAAGCTCGGAATGTTTCATTCACTCAATTCTCCAAGGACTTGGGCGGATCAATTGTCTCCCTTCTGCGACAGATGATGGTACATCAATTTTATATGCTTTCTTTCGAAACAATGGAGGTTAATCAAACCTCTTCTGGAATTTCTGCACTCAGCTGCGCACTCAGCTGCTCCAGCACTGACCGTAAAACCTTCAGCGTTGCAGACACTCTTTTCCTCTTCAGTGTCTTTCTCTCCAGCCTGTAATTACCATGCCAATTAGTAATTGTTCCAAAACGCAGAAGAGGAAAAGGTTGTCATGATAGGGAACTATGGCAAATTATAAGGTAAGACATGAAACAAGATCAGGATAGAATGGCCTTGGATAATGGAGGATGTGGTACAAGATAGAGCTCAAGAGCGTATAAAGGTATGCAGTCAAATTCACATGGTTAAAAAAGGTTTGTCTGTACTTTATGCTATTGTCTAAGAGCATGACACTCAATGTCTATATTTATCAGCAAAGAAGCAACTAGATATCATTAATATAATCCTTTTTACTAACAAGTTATGCATCCATTGAACAATAATACAAATTCGCACAAACTGTACTCTGTTTATGAGGGGAATACCAAAAAAAACCACCTTTATCTACAGGATAAGGGAAATATGTGAAATACAGGGATGAATCTATATTTTGGCCTCCGCATCAGTGAAATTCTGCATCAAGCCCAGCAACTATGAATTTCAGCCATTCTAGTGCCAGTATATGAGTTTGCTATACAGAGCTACTATCAAGTTGGATACACGTGTAAGTCCTTCTCGCATGCAACCAATATATCGAAACATTGCAGTAAAAAGATTACTGTAGCAAAGGTGAAATTTTGCAACAGTCTACCATGCTATACTGCATTAACCGTCATTTTAAGGGAAGTAGTCATACAAGTAAATGTACTTTACCCTAACTTGCACAACTAGAAGGACAAAAGGGTCCTATTCAAGAAAACATAACATTGATCTTGATCTAAAGATGAATCTCAATAACGTTTTTTATGGCCTACAATACTACAAATAACTTCAAGTGACAAGGTCTGACAAATTCTTCATCGCAATCAACTTCTACATAATCACAGAAACTAGATGCAAAAACATGATAACAAATTCATGTCTCTTCCTGAAACAAGAAAAATCAAGATGAGAAAAAGATCTTATCCTAAATCGCCTATGCAAAGTGAGATAAAAATGCATGTCGTTTCCTCTAGATAGGAGAAATGAAGATTTGACAACAACCTTCTTTAGATAGATAGGAAGAAGTTCACTAAAAGACCCAGAAAAATGCTAAAAAAGGAGGACCAAGACAAAACATACTCGCCAAGATTTCCAGTGTGATCAGCAGATTCCCTCAATTTCATCTCTTCTTCTCGCAGTTTGACTACGTTATTTTTCTCTCTGTAGAGTTTATAGAAGTCTTGCAAACGAGCAACGTCTTGGCTTCTATCAATGGTCCCACCTTCCCTCTTTGCAAGCTTTTGCTGAAAATTAATTAAGAAGGAAAATGAAGCAGACACCTTGTGGAGAAAAAATCATGATACCACCCTTTAATACATATTACCATCTCATAGGTTTAGCAGCTATTGTATGTTATAAATTTCAAATGATGGACAAAGATATTGAATGGACCTATGAATAAAGCTGCTTGAGATTAACTTTTTAAGTCTTTGAATGCCTATACACTCTGCATTGGCGTTCTGATAGGCTTGAAGGGGCAAAGAAAGCGCAGTGAATAATATATGCACCAAGGATAGGGGGAAAAAAATACCAAACAAGAGATGACTGAGAACAAAAATTTCTAGCTTTGATGATGATGTGAAATCACTTATAAGTTGCCAAAGAACATGAATGAAAATGGTGGAAGGAAACATCTAGATTTTGGAATTCAATAAAGACGAACCTCGTCATTGTGCATAAAAAATTAAAATGGTCCATTATACCAAAATCCTGAGAAACATCATAGTAACCATTAAATAAGAGAATCTAAGAAGAATATTACCCTGTATCAGAGCTTATCAACAATTGGGACTTGGAGCCAACCTGCAATCCCCTTGCAGCCCCCTAAAATCTAAAACTTTCCATCCCAAATGTCCCAAGAAAACTTAATACATTTTCCCCAATTATATATTCAATCTCACCAAAGTTTCGACCATACATCTACCTCTAGAGAAAGCAGCTTGAAATTCAATCATTAAATGGGAACGCTGTCCAATAATAGAAAAGTGAGAAAAATGATAATCAAAGTATAAATAGATTAACAGGTGGAGCCATAAAAATTAGGAAGATGCAGGAGAGTTGGTAGTGAAATTGTGTGCTCAAAAAGCTGGGAACTTGGGGATAAATGGAAACAAAGAATTAGGGCTGGGGTTTTCGAAGGCAGAAAGGAAATGTCTGTCCTGCTATAACAGCGGATAAATTTCTACTATTCATGCAAAAAGTCAGCTCCCGAATCCACCTTAGGTAGTAGATCTATTGAAGCAACTCGCCATGTTATATAGGCAAAAGTTAGTCAATTCATCAGTCTAAGAGTACCCAGATGTGTTTCTCTGTGTCTTTGGGTGGGAGGGTGTGTGCATGTGTGCACGCAGTACAGAGAGAGAGTACATTGCATCAATGGAAAGCACAACCGTAGAACAATGTCCAGAGCGCATAGGTACTAGCATGTAAATCTAAAATCGCCAATCAATAAAATATATACAGACAGTCTGCAGCATAGAACGGTGTCCATGGAATACAAACCTTAATTACCGACATTAAACCAGTCTTGAATTGTAAAACACCTCTTCCTTCGCTGTTGGGATCGAGATTCTGGGCAATCGAATACGCATGCTCACACACTGCAAGTTGGTGAAGAGAATCAACAAGTATTAGAAAAGGCAAAATAGGAGATCAAATGTGTCCCACATACAATATATCCAAAAATGAATTTTTCCAGTCAGCTTGGATTCTTGGACATGCAAGGGTAACACAACAAAGGTAGCACTTTCAGCAACCAACTTCCTCCGTAAATCAATAAATCCAACAAAACAGGTAAACAGTCATATACTTCTGTTGGAAAAAATATTCTTTAATAAAGAAAATGAGAAGAGCATAATCAATGAGTTCAGGACGTATAAAAGAGCTAATACCCCGAAAAGAGATTAAGAAAAACAAAGGGAAGAGTATAGTATGCAAGAAAGAAAATAAAAATGACAAACAATCTGCAAGATTAGGAAGCCATCCATTCTGCTAGAGATTTGTATATGAATGCCTTCAAAAGATTTTCTTCATCTAGTGTCCTTCCAAAATTCTTCTATTTCTCTCTAACCATATATGGGGGCAGAGGACTCGAAAAGTTCCTATCAAAAATCCACGCCCTTGCACTGCCTGCATGAAAGAAGGCATCCTATGACCATTTGAGGGATAGTCCAAACAACGCTGGCTTTCAGCCAGAGTCGTAATAAGTTTCTAAAGCCAACTATCCATATTTGAGAGCAGGAGGACGAACTGCACACTCCCCAACAAAAACAATCGTAAGGTTTCTTCGCCGAAGATTCTCATTGTTTAAAAGTTCCCTAATATGCTGGCCAAACCGACTATTGATGACAGAAAGCCCACCCAAATATAGGGTAAGACATTGCTCCTGGAAGTTTTCTAAGTGCTCTTGCGACTTCCCCCTGACCATTCTGTATGTATTCAATTTAATTGTGATTTGTTAATTCCTCATCATACTTTCCTATAGGTCATAAATTTTCTACTGTGTTGTTTTACTTCATTTGGGTACACATTGTGCATTTTACACACATTTCGCTTCCTCATACAAAATCTATTTCTTCTTGATTTGAAAAGCTTCCACAGCTTACTTTTATAACTTGATGTTTATTCCACAATAGTACGAGGTTTGCAATTTTTGATCAGATTGATTGTGCATCACTAGCACCATTATAAGAAATCTGGGTGATTGTAGGAAAAGGATGCCCTCCGAAGCATCAGAGGAAGTATTCTGACTAGCCTTAAACAATTACATATGATGGTCACTTTCTCTTGGCATGCTAAGGTCTTCGATGGAAGTTATTGATATATCTCTATGATCCTTTTCATCAATATGACCTTTTATCTGACACCACTTCAAATGTGGTTGGACTTGGCACTAAATACATAGACGTTGAAAACCATATCCAGAATTCTGAAGTCGTATTATTGGAAATTTGCGCAAGGTAAATGTTACTCGATTTGAGAAAAGAATTACAGTAAAGCAGTAAGGGTACTAAACATGAGTGCGCTACTGGAGCTATGGTATATGCAGATGTTTCTTGTAACCAATGATATCCAGGTACAAGCAAATTCTTCCAGGTTCTTCTATCATGCTTCCTAAAAAAAAATATCTTATACCCTATCGTTCTCGACACCACATACTAAATAACACTCGCAAGTACTTTTTACAGTTCTTGAATACATGACATGTGCATTGTGATGTAAAACTAGTAAAACACATGCCTGTACATCCTATACATTCCAGTCGGGTATACACTTATAATACACTTTAAGGGTATACAAAGTTTAGCAAGACCCCCCATAGTATAAATGGATGGACTAATTCATTAAATGAATGCCAGGCAGCTAGAGAATGCATGTGTTTACCAAATAGCATGTGGAAAAACAACAATCTCACGGTCTCATCTTTGCAATAACCACTGACCATATAGAGGAGGAGACTAATGCAGAATGAAGATTAAGCATTGCGACAAATTCATGTGCTGGGATTTCTCATTGCAAAATTTACAGTTTCGCATTGTAAGCAAATAATGCATCATGGGACATCAGCTATGTCACTTGTCAGATGATAAAAACAATTCTATAGGTTCAGAAGTACTTCAACAGTGATAATGACAGCATTGACCAAATATGACTAAAAGCAACTTAATATTCACACCGGCAATCGTGAAAAGAAATATAAGATCATTGGAGTAGGCTTGACTGAAGTTTCAAGAATACCAAGGAACCTAACTACACTCGATATTTTCCTCTAAGAGCACAGGGCACAACATTTTCCCACGAAAAATAGTTCGCCACGAAATGAACCCCATTAGCAGAACCAACTTACTTCAGTGCACCAAGGAAACGTTAAAAGTGCATTCAAAATCAGGACAAGTGGGGGAGAAGACATGGCCAAAAGGAAAAAAAAAAGTTACGAATACATACAAATTCTAGAGACACTGGGGTCTTCATCTTGAATCTCATCTGCAGCTCTCAGGATTTCATCTATGACCCTGTTTTCTGCGAGCGAAGACGGCACGAACCCAGCAATTCCAGTGACGGGACGTCCATAAGCATCGGTCCCCGTCCTTTCCCTCCTCAGCGCAGCCCTCACGAGCCTCTCCCAAAGATGCTCGACTCGAGACATCTTCTACCCCTGCACGCAAAAGCAACGCGAGTCCGGAGCAACCGAGGTCAAAACCAATCCGACAGCCCAACCCAGTTCCACCGCCTACAGACCTAACGAATTCCGCAAGCAACCAAACTATACAGAGCATCCGAGCGCGAATGCTCCGCGAGCATCAGCATTTCCATATCGGAAACAAGCAACCGCTAGCAATTCCCCTAAAAACTCCAAAAAAAAAAAAAAAAAAAAAAAAAAAAAATCCGACAACTGCACCGTGGCTACGATAACAGAAAGAATCGAGCCGCGCCAACGGCAATCCCAAACCAAAACGAAGCAAAACTCGCCGGCCGAGAAAAACCGAAAGATCTGGGATCCGCGGACAGTTCCCGGTCACTCCGGATTCCGGAAACGGGATGAGGACGGAAATGGAAGGCGGGGCGAGCTCACCAGATGCGGCCCCGAAGGAGCTGAGCCGATCCCTTCCCCTCCTCGCTGACTCGGGCTAGAACCAAGCAGGGGAGTCTTCGGCTTTTCTCCTCTCTCTCAGCTTCTTCTTCTTCTCCTTCAGCAAGCTTCGAAGTCGAAGGAGGAGAGACGGTGGTTTTCCTGTTTTTGGGGGAGCGGGTTTTGAAAAAATGGGGAACGGAACGCGACAGCGGGATCCGATTCGAGCCGATCGGCGGGAGGGTC
The DNA here is from genome assembly GCA_016097605.1 of Eucalyptus guilfoylei. Taxonomy (NCBI): domain Eukaryota; kingdom Viridiplantae; phylum Streptophyta; class Magnoliopsida; order Myrtales; family Myrtaceae; genus Eucalyptus; species Eucalyptus guilfoylei. The sequence continues at coordinate 29,063,617 of CM027861.1, forward strand.
TGGCTGGTGGTTCACCGGCTATAGCCGGTCGGGCACGACGCGTGGACTCGGTGAACGGCCCCTCTCTCTCTCGGTTTCTAGATGATGTTTCGATTGACGCGGAGACGCAACCTGCCTTCCTTCTTCGGGAACGGACCACCGGGTGCGATCCGGTGACTTTTCTCGATTCGGGGTGGGAACGGAAAAGAGGACAAAAACCCTTTCCTTTCGACGAATGGCGAGCCGCCGCGTGGCCGCGTGGGGGTCCTTCCTTTTCTAAAGCTCTCCCAAGAAGAAACGCCACTTTTGTATTTTGAAACTTAGGACGGAAGGAAATCTACATTAATGGCGAGATCCCCACGGCACTTGCTGCATGTGAAAAACCGGTTTTTTTTTTATAAAATGATAGGCCTTATTGCTTGAAATAATTAGTCAATTAAAAAGACTTGATTTTCATTATTAACAAAAATTTACCTCTTAAAAAAAATTTCGATTAAAAAAATATCTGTCATTCATCTATTTTTTGAACCGAAACAAATTATATCTTTTAATTATTCATTTTTCACAAAACAAAATATCTTAAATTTTCCAAAACATTAATTAACGACATTACAAGAACGGAGATTACATTAAAGCCTATGATTTCTTTTTTAGCTACTTAGTGCGATTCCTTTGAGTGCACCAAGGTAACAAATTTCAAACCAAATTATCAAGAATAATATCCTATCGATATATAAATTTGATATGTTGTCTAATGCAAGATACACAAAAAAGGATTATATGTACCGGTTACATACTATAGATAACATAACATACCGTAGAAAACGTGTATCCTCTCGAGATTGATGCCAAATTTAACATCCTCGATGAAACTATTATTTGGAATCATACTTTCTAACGATAGTTAAGGGAATGTTTGGTAATATTTTTATTCATGGAAATAGTTTTTTTCATAAACATTTTTTTCTATTTCTATTTCTGAGAAAAATTTATGAGTATTTTAAGCTGTTTAGTAATTATATAATATTTTTATTCTCATAACAAAAATACGTTTGGTATTACCCCAAATATTTTTGTGACTTATAATTTCTTTTCATTTATTCATAATTTTACAACATTTTTTCTTCTTTTTTTTCTCCTTCCTCTAATCAATTGCTGGTCTTGGCCATGGCTAGCCGGTGACTGGCCAAGCGAGGGCCAGCAACCTTGCTGGCCTCACCGAAGCCTCACTGGCCACTGGCAAGGTCCCCCGAGCCTCGCTTTGGCTCGACCTCACCTAGCTAGTGTGAGGTCGACCTCACCCACCCAAGCGATGCTAATCTCACGGTGGTTAGGTGAGGTCAAGCCTCGCCATGGTTGAGTGAAGCTTGGCCTCACCCAAATTTGGCGAGGCTGAGCCTCACCCAACCACAATGAGGCTTGAGAAGGCCTCATCGGTGGTCGGCAAGCTCAGAATGACCTCGCCGAGGGTGGGTCTCGTCTAGCTGGTCGCCGTCCATTGCCGAGGCCAATGACCAACTGGGGAAGAAGAAAGGAAGATAAAAAGAAAGAAAATAAATTAGGAAAAAATAAACTTATTTCGTAAGTTGTTTTCGAGAACAACAAACAATTTTGTTTTTATTTTTTGTTTCTATTATCAAACGCGTTTTTATTCTATTTATGTTACAATGAATAAAAGAACATAAACAAGTGTTCCCTAGAGCATTATCAAACAATACTTAAAATGTCTGTATAGTAACGTTTCTATTTCTCTCAATTTCAGTTTTTTTATTCTCCATAACAAAAAAAGAACAAAAATTCGTTTAGTAACGTCAACTAATTTTTTTATTCCCCGAAATATAAAAGTAGTCGGGGAATTGATTTGAAATAGAAATAAGAAGTAAAAAATAATAATATATATTGTTTATGGGAATAATTTATAAAAATAAGTCATTTTTTTTCATTTTATATTTTTCTTCTTTTCTTCTTCCTTGTTGCAATCATCACCCTTGGATTCACCGCCACTTGCGGGCATATTGACTACCGGCCGCCTACCCTCGCCCACCACTGGTTGCCGCTGATCACCCGACCATTACCAACCGATTGCCCGTCCTTCATCTCCAGTCGACTGTTGCAGGCCACCGTTGGCCACTTGACCTTTGCCAGCCGCCGTCAGCTAACCACCGGCCACCTCCCGCAATCGACCAATCGCTACCCGTATCGTCGTGAGCAAGAAGCAAAAATGAGAAAATACAAAAATTTATAGATCATACTAAACGCATTTCTATTTTTTTCTATTTCGATAATAATTTTTTTTTTATAGTTATCAAACATATTATTTTACTCATAAATTATTCCAGTTATTAGAAATAAAAAATAATTATTTCTCAAAAGAAATTGTTCCCTGAAATAAAAATATTATCATTCGCACCCTAATTTGTAGATGTTCTTCAAATTTTTCACTATGTCGAAAGCATGTTGTTTCGTGACCTTCACTTTTTTGTTTAATCTATATTGGAGTTAACGACTTGTTCTGAAGTTGCCTAACAACTTAGCTTGTCACTCCACTACAAGCTATCATTTATTTTTGGGAACTCCACTTATTTCATGGTGCATCAAGAAACAAATCATCATTGCTTGCTCTAAAACAGATACAGAATATTGAGCAAGCTACTCCTAATGCGACATCAAAATTATTATGACCACGATGGCTACCGAAAGAAACGACATTGTGTCATCATAGCAGGGCAGTCCTTAACCAGCAATCGAGTGTTATCCAAATTCAAAATAATGACATTTTTCATAAACACGCAAAAATGCAATAAGATAGATTGACATTTCACTCTATATAACTTTTTGTTGTGGCACTATTCAACTCATCTCCAGTTCATTCGTCAACCAAACTGTTGATCTCTTCCCCAAGAAACATGTAACTAAGGGCATTTGGATGTTTTTTCCAAAATTCTAGCTGACTCTATTCGAATCACTTCGAGTCTAAGGAGATTGATAGGTTTAGTGTAATTTACATTACTTGTAATTAAATCTAATTGCCTTCTCACCCCGCAAATAAGCGCAGGCTTGTAATCTCCACTGACGACGGGAATCCATCACACTTTTCTCTATTTACCACAAACCACAAATCTCGACTACATTCAAATTCTGAAATCTTTTACTCATATTCGACATTTTTTTTTCTCCACGTCATTACCACATTGCGTGGTTCACAGTACATTCCTTTGGTGCTTCCATTGAGCTTGTGATCTGTCGCTACCACGTTGCGCGGTTTTTTACGCTCTCGGTGCATGTGAAGTCAATTTAGCATTACACGACTCAACCTCGTCCATGGGAGTACGTGAGTTCGGCTCACACGCATTGAAAGCAATCCAGAAAGAAACACCATCTAATTGGCTGATTAAGTGCTAATGTGGACTTGATGAAGTATGCGTTGTGTTGAGTATTGTACGACAATTAATCAAATATTAGGCCAAAAGTTTGTATTTATAATAAGATTAATATCACAAAAAATTATATATATTCATGATAAATTTACTTCAAAAACATATTTATGATAAGTTTACTCTCAATTAATTTCTATTAAATTTTACTTTCAAATTACTGAATTCGATAGCATATAACAGTTAACAAGTGCACTAATTTGGAGTTTGTACCATTTTCTTATCATAGATTTATCGATTTGTGATTTTTTGGACATCAATAAAATTTAATGAAAATTAATGAAAAAATAAATTTATTATAATCACACTAGTTTAGAATTTTTGGTGGTTGAGGCAAATTTATCCCATGTATATCAGGTCGGGATTTATGGTGGTGTTAATTTTTTATAATATTCAATAAGAAAGAGGAAAAATTTCACACCTGGGTGCTAATGCTGAGGCGGGCGCGCTCCCTCTTCCCTTTTCCATCAGTCCCTTCCCTTCGGTGCTCCGATTCTTCAAAAGATCAAAACCCCAAGCCGTCTCTCTTCCCGCGCCGGAAGCCCCGCGAGCGGCGGACGATCGCCGGAACATCGAGTCGCGCCGGACCATGGACGACGAACTCGGTGGCCGGAGCCGCGCAGGTTTCCCTCTCTCTCTCTCTCTCTCTCTCTCCACCCGGCGTCCGCTAAACGGAACCGCCGCCTCGAGCCGTTTCTCGTTTTTTCCCGCGTTTCCGACTTCGAGGATCCCGGCTCTTGATTTTCAGGCAGGCGAGGAAGGATTAGGAGCAGGACCGTTCTTGGCCCCTCGGTGCGGGCGCTCGGCGAAAGCCTAGCTCGGTTCGCGCCGGAAATCACTTGACCTGCCGTGGCGTGCCGAGCAAATGTCGGATGTCTCTTCCAGGTAAGGCCTGGCGAACGAATGCTACTCTCTCGATGGGAAGTCTTGCTAATTGATAGACAACATGTTAGAAACCTGTTTAGGATATCATCTCATGATGTCTTTACTCTAGCGATGACTTTGGTTGATTGGTGTGCTGCGGCCGATGTTGCCAATACCTGTGCGATTGTAAGAATGTGAAGGATGACATGCTATAATTTCACGCGTTATATTCTAAGAGACGGCATTGACATTTCTTATCCTGGCTTTCCTAATTACAGCCATCATCAAAATGGCATTGTTACTTTTTTTTTTCCCGGTTTGATAATAAGGAGTGCACTCGACTTATGAAGCACCTGAAGGTGCTCATGTAGGATCGTTTACGAGAGAAAGAGTCCACAAGTTATTGGACATCGATCGCATTTGGTTTGGATTCAGCCTGATAATTAATCCTAGAAACCAAGACAGTGATACTTGACAAGGAAGATGTTGACAAGTGATGTCAGGGCACTCTTTAAGCTGAAACTGATGTATGTAGAAATTTTAAAATGGTGTTTATTGTACCTTACAAGATGTAAAACTACAACTCTTCACTCATTTTGTGATTTATTGACAACACGAGATTCATATTCCAGGAATGATCGGTTAAAAGTGTAGTAAGGCCATTGGCACCCAATTATGAGATCCTATCATCCTATCAAAAATATTCCTCTCCTCTCCATAAATGAAGTTTTCTGTTTCTCTCCCTTCACACTAGCTACAGAGTTGCAAGAGGAATGAATTGTAGGCTTTGTAGAAATGAAGGATGGTATTTTCCCTTTTATTTTACGAGAAACTTCTTTGGCAATTTTCATTGAAGCCTCAAAAAAAAAAAAAACAGACCCTATGTCAGCATCACAAACAGTGGAATAAGAAGTGGTTTATGTACTTTTTCCTTTCTTTGCAAAGGTGACATCTGTTTTCCAAGAATTTCTTCCTCAAGGTACATGTTCTAAATCCTTCAAAACAGGGAAAAGATTTTGCTTGAGACCAAGACTTCCAGATCATCTTCCTAGGATTATTTGCCCTTCCTCTTCCCAAGGTGTAATCAACAGCTTAAAGGGTCTTACAAGCAATAGCCCATTCGTAGTTTCTTCTTCTTGGAATGGCTGCCTTCTCTAGTTACGCAAATGGCCAGTAATCATTCTGGCACCCAGTCTCTGAAGTTCCTTAGAAAATCTGTCATTCATACTCTTCTGTTGTCAATTTTCAAAATGTTGAAGCTTGCTGTTGTTTAATTATCTCCAGCAGTGGAGAACAAGTCTAGATATTGGCTTTGCAAGGATGATGAGTTACACTGGCAATATTTCAAGAAGAAATCGACTTACAGAGCCAATGACAAAATTGGTTGATAAAAGAAATGTTGTCACTGTTGACTAATATATTTCGACAAGTTCCCCAAACCATGAGAGTCTGGCCCAACTTTTGAAGGCGAACTAGATTTTCAGTAGAAAAATTTCGGTACAACACAACTTTCTGAACTTAATTATTTTCGACCTAAGGCCTACACAGTCACTTCCCACGAAAGGCTATATCAAAATATGCCCAAACCTCTTGTTGATTGTTAATTTGATCTTTTTCCATCCCAGACTTGCCAGACTATACTTGAAACCTTGCAAATGGCTCTTGATAGAAATCCATGTGATCCTCTCACCTTTTGTTATTAGTAAGGTAGAAAGAAAAGGTGATATAAAAGAGGAGGTAAGCTTGACAGTGTGCTCGGGACAAGAGCAGTCCTCCCTCCTTTTGATAGGCAAGATTTGTACACCTCCATATCTCATAAAGGAGAATACAGTGGGATTGATAAGGAGATGTGCAGTACTTCTCATCCTAGAATTATTCAGGATCCAAACCATTGATAATCAACATCTTTTTGACGATTTATATCTTGAATAAAATGGCATAACAAGTGATAACATAGGCAGAAATCCCTTGATCAAGGAAATAAGCAATTGGAGATTCTGCTAGTGATAACCGAAGAAATTGGCTAAACATTCATAAATCCCGTGCCTTATGAAACAGCCAATTCTCATGATCTTGGACTTTTTGTCTAAAACAAACATACATCCGAAACTAAGAAGTCTCAGAGAAAGGAGGAGGGAAAGTTCACTCAGGCACCCTTTTCTTGCGATTTCTTGGCTTTAGGTGAATTTTTTCCTCATGTGCGAACTCTTTGTTTTGAAGATCCTATCCCATGGCCGTATTAACCCAAAGAAGAAGCAAGGAGTAGAGTCTTATCTCCCTAAGTGGAGTTGAATATGTCAAGTCATGCCACTGCTTCCTGCTGTTGTCCTTTTACAAAGCCTTTTGTTAGATTTAAGTACTATTTATGTTTCTTCATCACCTCCTTCCATGTCATTCCGTACTCTCTTCATCCGAGAAAAAGGAAAGAAACACTTTCACTGAGCAAGAGGAGTGAAAATATTTGAACATCAATAGTTTTCTGTTAAATATACTAGTTTGCTAGACCAAAGCACTTAGTCATATCTCATAAAGATGATTCTTATGAAAATAAAATTTGGAATTTGAAGAAGGGGAAGGAGGAGTCTTGACCCACTACAGAGAAAGGGAGACTTATTCAATCATTGTTTCCCCCATTTTCCGAATAGATGAATAAAGCACACTTGTCTTAAAAAATGAGCATTTTCAGTAAGATCTATAATAGGAATACGTTATGCTTAGCAAGACATATAAGGTGCCATACTAGGATTCTATTTTCTAGTACCATGACCGCAATGAACTCCCGCTTGTTTCTGCTGTATTTACCCCTGGGAAGCTGAGGCTCCCCTAAGGCCAATGCTCCCCTTCCAATGCAATTTTGCATCTCATAGCTTCAAAAGATCACTTAACCCCTTTCGTCTTCGAGGCTTCTCATTGGAGCATCCAAAGGATATCTTCTTACGTGTCCAAACCGCTTCAAATAAGTTTCATCCTGCCTATCCTCATTTGGGGCCAAACCCACTTTCTCTGTAATAGATTCATTCCTATTCTCATCTTCTCAGAGGGGCCAAGGCATTCTACTAAGCATTTTTCTCTCTAGTACACATATTTTGAGATTTCTTGGTGTTTTTGAGAGGTAAGTATATTGAAGAGCACTGGGGAGTGCGTCTAATATGTAACCTAGAAGTTAGAGAAGATTGGCAACAAAGATCTAAGGAGTTACTGCCAGAATGCAGAAAGAAAGTTGGTAGCCAACTAGCTTCATATGACTATTATCATTTTTTATAGCTCTCCATTTCTTTCGTTTCAAATAATAATTCAAAAAATTGGGAGTGAGGACTAAAAAGACAAGCTTTTCTATCTTGACAATGGTTTCAACCTAGCCAAAGCGAGAGTTCCTCTGAAAACTCTGCTATAGCCCAACAAATATGCAAGTCACAAACAAGAAAGGCATCAAAAGTAGTTAGACATTATAAGACGCTCCTCCTAGACGATTAAAATTGGAAGATTAACATGGGCTTGTGGGGTCACAAGTTGTTGAATTAACCATGAATTGAAAAGAATAAGCATCCATTACCATTACGGGGCAAAAGATGCTCAAATACACATAAGAGAAGGTGTATAAAACTGTGCCACATGTCTTACCATGCATACTTTAGTGCGACAGCATTTTACTAGCCTTATTGTCTCTTGTAGAGTTTTTTTCTAAGACTTGTGTTTTGTTTGGGAGTTAGGAGAAGAGAGGAAACATGGGGTGGGAGAAGAAAAATGAATTTCCCTTCAATTCACTCTCACATAAAATTCAACACTTTCAAAATTTTCCACACCCAACTCTCATTTTAATCCCCTCCACTCTCTCCCCGAAAAAAGAAGCCTTAAATGATGGTGGCTACTCAAAGCACCACATGCGCTTCTCTACTTCATCTAACCCATTTGTAAACTATGGATGATGTTTTTGTCGATTTTCTATTCATCTCTGAAATAGATCCAAGATATCGGATATGTTCACTCTTTTGGAATTGTTGATCTTTCATTCTCACCATTGTGTTATATGAACATCTAATTTGTGGTCTCCCTGTTACATTTACTCTATGGCAGTCCGACTTAAATGGGAACTGTTCGATAGAGAAGAATATCACACAAGAGGAGAGAAAAGAATCAATTGGTCAATGACTGTGCTTGTTTGCTATATTTTCTCATTGACGTATGTGTATGCACTAAAGTGCTAGAGTTTTATGCACCTTCTTTATTTGTTCCTTCACGCATGTTTGACCGGGGCCTGATGTTTGCCATATTTTCTCTTTGACGTATGTGCATGCATTACAATGCTAGAATTTTATGCACCTTCTTTAAATGTTCGTTTGTTCTTGTTTGCCAGTAATAGATATTTTATCTTTCCAATTAATGAGTGTAATATAACCTCCTCCATCCATTCAATACCCTGGTTTCACGCAAGCTTATGTTAATCTTTTAGTGTCAATCATTAGAACGGGAGTGTCGTGTGATGTTTAAATACTGGGAACACTATTCTCATGCGTGGGATGGCATTTTTATGTCCCCATCATGGAATTGTTTAAGAATATTGACATGCCTGCGATTAAAACATAAGTTCTGTTGGTCGTGTTTGATATCATATTGATTTCTGTGTTTTCTTTGCCAACTTTCCAAAGGCCTTAAAGGGGTAAATGGAGTCTGTTTTACCAATGAGCGATTTGAGTTCCTTATAATATACTTTATTTGTTTATTTATTTAAGGGGTGGGAAGATTGTACTTGAATTTGCTAGGATATCCTCCTCTTTCTAACAATTGCATGTCATTGAATTCGTTTGTCAACTAGTGTTGTAAATGTAATGCCACGGATGCGGAAATATAATGAATGCTCTAAAGTTCGGTTGACCTTTGCCAGCTGAAATCACTCTTGGTTATGGTAATGCTTATGTTAAACTCGGCAAAGAATTAATTACTAGCACAATCTCCAACAATGTTTCTATGGGTCTGCATTGATTTCTCCACACCCGTGATATGGCTATTTAAGACTCTGTCTTTCAGTACTATACAATGTGTCTTACTGGTTTAGAGAGGTATCTCACAGTTTCTCCTCATCTTCTTGAGATTCACGGGAGTGTTCTTCCAACAATGGAGGCACAAGCTAATTGTCCTAGGGGACTAAGGGTTGGGAATCTGCTTCCCGTTATGCCTGACCCAACTCAGAGAGCCTTTGAGTTCCCAAATCACATCCAGACCACATACAGCCCAAACCGCTTCATTTTGCCGCAGTACTCCTTTTATAGTCCTGTTGCTTTTGGATCTTCCTTATCACCAGATGTTGAATCAAATGCTCTTATTCTGGTAAACAATCAGGTTCATCCATCTTACTTGATCTCTGATTCTTCTAGAGTTTTTGAGCCGTCTTTCTCCATGGTTGATGTATCTGGTCTTATTAGCCTATTTGGAGACATGACTAACCTGCAATATTGTCTTGAGCCATTTAATGGTGCCATTTATCGGATCAACCGTCACCCCTATGGTGACAGAAATGGTCTAACTTCATTTTTGGACAATGCTGGTCCTCACTGTGCTTTGGTAATTGAGCGATTCCGTGTTGGGATCTTGCCATCTTCACTCTATGCTCCTGAATTCATCCCCATGAGGTCTCAGCAGGTTCCACTGGATACCGAAGTTGCCACTCAGGTTCTCGGATTCCGTGGTACTGCTGGATTTATGTCAAACAATTCCTGGCTGAGGAACTCACAAGAGGATTTGCTAAGGATGAGAGGCAGCACACCCCAATCTAATTTCCCCCGCAATTATGTGTGTACTCTGTGTAACATGTCTTTTCCTACTGGTTATGCATTGGGAGGCCATATGAGCGGCCATGCAAGGAAAAGAAAACTTGAGGCACTCCTCAATGCCACCGAGAACCTTCAGCCAGGCGCTGGTGGGTCGTCTCCTGAAGCTGCTACAAGCCAGGGGTTTGAAAATGCTTCTGTTGTCAAAGTGGAGTTCCCTTATGACTCTGAGGATGGAAAATGAACCAAGTAGTAATGTGTGGAAATGGCAAAGAAAACTGTCTTGTCGGTTTTAGGGTCAATTTTGCTTTGCTTTAGTAGTTTTAATCATTGTCGTAATCTCTGGTCTTTTAGTCAATGTTTGAGAATTTTATCTACTCCGTGGTCTTTAATGAGTCCTAGTTTGAGCATCATGACTCTACAGTTGTCATTCGATGTAATAGTTAGGTTATGTTTAGTCTGTCATGACTCTGGTCTGTACTGATCATTTGCTGAGAGTCATGTTTCACAAAGAAGTTTTATTTCTGATATGGGTAAATTTGCATATTGAGTGGACTGCAGTTTTCTGTCTTATTACAGTTTCATTTGTGTACTTCTTATGTTGTTTATGACAAACCCTAAGGCTTGTTTCTCCTTTGGGAATTCTATAAATCATCATTATCATCTTACTTATGTCTTTCTAACTACGAATGTGAATGGATAGAGTCATGCTGTCCTAAGACTGTTGATTGAAAAGAAGAGCTCGCTCTATTTGGGCTCGACAACTTATGTAGCCACCACGTTGAGGAATTTTGCTAGTTATTTGAAAATCGAAAGAGTATGCACTTCATGTATGTATAAATTGGCAGGAACTTGGAGAACATGTTATCTCGACGTATTTGTTAGACAGACTTGTTTCATAGTTGAAATGCAGAACCCAGCAAATCAAAGTGAGGAAATCAAGTGACTACTCCGTCAGCACCAGTAGTCCTTGCTAGGGCGTCCATTGTTGGTATCAGAGAGTAAAACATATATTCTTTGTGGTATCAACAGCATTCCTAGCCTTGAGCGAAAAGTTAGGCAGAAGAGAGAGGGATGACAAAATCAGCCTGCAAAAGTTGATACATATCTTTATGAATCGGCATGGTAACTGAGGGCTTAGCATCTCGATTTCTGTTTTTTTTTTTCCCCAAAACAAAAAAAGAATAAAAATTTGTTTGATAACATTAATTTATTTTTTTATCCTCGAATTAGAAAAGTAGTCGGTGAATAGATTTGAAACAGAAATAACAAATAAAAAAAAAGTAGTTTCTTGTTTTTGGGAACAATTTATAGAAATAAGTCATTTTTTTGTTTTTTATTTTTTCTTTTGTTCTTCTTCCTTGCTACGACCACTGCCGATTGACTACCAATCGCTAGCCGACCACCGATCGTCAATTGCCACAGCCGTCGCTAGCTACCTGACTGCCGACGATGATAGTCACCGTCATCTGCCGCCGCACGATTGCTGCCCACAACCCACCAGCTATCGTAGCCGACTGATGATTGCTGCCGCTTGACAGCTGACCGCTACTGCACGATGGCTGCCCACAGCCCACTGATCGTCGCCCCCTCTCGCGGCCGGTGGGTTGTGGGCGACAATCGTGCAGCGGCGGTTGGCGGTGACGCTCGATGGTCAGAGGTGGGCGTCGGCGGCAATTGGCGGTCGACGGTCCATGAGCAAGAAGAAAAAACAAATAAATACAAAAATTTATGAATTGTACCAAACACAGTTTTATTCTTTTTCTATTCCGAAAATGGAAATTTTGCATAGTTATCAGACGCGTTATTTTACTCAGAAATTATTCAAGTGAGTAAAAATAGAAAATATTTTACTTAGTTGTGTGAAATGCTACGTTTGGTGTTCTTTCGTCATTACCTCCAGGCAAGTCCCTAGAGGTTCTTGAATCGGCCGTGTGGCTAATGAATGAATTTGAGAGCTAATCTCTAACATTATTGGGGTGCAGTGCGGCGTGATGTATGAACAATTGAAAGGTAGACACATAACATGGTCATCTATCACCATCAGTGTACGGTGGATTTGACTGCACGGTCCTGCTTGTTCCTAAGGTGGAACTTTAAGCAAACAGGCATGTTCTTAATTTTATTTTCTTTATTTTTGATCTTTTTTTATTTTTTCCCCCTTCTCCATCTTCCTCCCTCCTCCCTCCTCCCTCCTCCTTCTTCGGTGGGCTCCCTTCGCTAGTCGGCGAGCTCGCGCCCAACGACGGCGGGGTGAGCCCCCCTCACCGGATCTAGCGAGGGCTTGCCTCGTGCGCCCCGTTGAGCCCTCACTAGATCCGACGAGGGAGGCTCGCCATCGTGTCTGGTGAGGGCTCGCCTCGCTCGGTGACCGTGAGGCGAGCCCTCGCCAGATCCGACAAGAGCTCGCCTTGCCGTCGCTGGCCGCGAGCTCGTTGGATCGCCTCAGTCTGGCGACCGACCTGGCCGGAGCCAAAGGAAGGAGGAAGGAGGAGGGAGGTGGGAGGAAGAGGGAGAAGGGAAAAAAAAAAAGAAAGAGGAAAAATGAAAAAAGAAAAGAAAAAATTAATAAAATATTTCAAAAAAATTATTAAAAAAAGCTTGCCGACCGGCCAATTTTAGCTAGATGGACTGATCAAGAATAATTGTAAAAATTTAGGACTCAATTGATCAAAAAAATAAGTTTAGAATTGAATTGGCACAATTGCAATATGTTTAGGGATTTTTTTGGTAACTTCCCCCAAAAATTGTTCTAGTGAATAAAAATAGAAAAGAATTATTTCTGAAAAAAAATTGTTCCTCGGAATAAAAATGTTATCATGCGCACCTTAGTTGCGTAAAGTATTGCGTTTGGTGTTCTTTCGTCATTTGAATTAGCCGCGGTGGCTAATGAATGAATTTGAGAGCTAATCTCTAACATTATTGGGGTGCAGTGCGGCGTGATATATAAACAATTGAAAGGTAGACACATAACATGGTCATCTATCACCATCAGTGTATGGTGGATTTGACTGCATGGTTCTGCTTGTTCTTGAGGTGGAACTTTAAGCAAACAGGCATGTTCTATTGTTCTTAATCAACACGGGCCTGCCTTCATGTTCATCTTCTGAGTGGAAACGTCGCGACTACTTTGCGGTAATTGCTGACAAACAGTCGTGATTACTCAGCGTGCAGGAATAGGACCTAGAATTTGCAAATCCGCGTCCTTTTTAATTTTTGCTCGAACAGATCCATGTCCTTCGGTGATCCATTCAAAGTGCCCCCTACAACATGCATTTGTCCAGCGAATTTTGCCCTTCCTCATGGATCATGTCAAGTCCAGGCGCGTCACAATAGTGCAAACCGGCCGAAGGTCCAATGGACTCGCTAGACGTAATCGCACTTGTAAAGTAAGAAATATCCAGAAAAAGAAGATGGGGACGAGCTTACGTAGTGAATTTTCCAAATAGAGCCAACCAGCCACACATTTTTAACCCACTAAGCTTTCTATTACAAAGCCCACCATCAGATCCAATTCGACCCCAAGACTAAAACATGCCTATCATCATCGGGGACAAGAGAAGCTTTGTTATAACATTACAAACTGAAGCTGCTACATATATTGCTTTTCCTTATAAAAAAACCCATGTCCCGAAACGACAGAGCAACCCACCTCAGAACTTGTTCTTGTACCAGAAGACGCCCTTGCTCTCGCTCCCTTCGTCCGGCTCCACGTAGAGACACTCCCTCGCCTCCCTCCATATCGCCTTGTGCACCGGCGTGCCGTCGAAATGGTAATACTCCCCCAGGATCGGCTTGATCGCCTTGGTGGCCTCCATCGCGTGGTAGTGCGGCATCGTGGAGAACAGATGGTGCGCGACGTGCGTGTCGGTGATGTTGTGGAGGACCTTGTTGAGCACCCCGTAGTCCCGGTCCACCGTCGCCAGGGCCCCCCTCAGCCAGTCCCACTCCGACGAGTCGTAGTGCGGGAGCGCCGCGTGGGTGTGCTGCAGGAACGTGATCGTCACCAGGAACGCGTTCACGACGAGCAGCGGGACGCCGTACATGCAGACGAGCCAGGCCAGGCCCTTGGCGGCCGCGACGCGGCAGAGCGCGTACGTCGCGGCCATGATCCCCGCGTCGGAGAGGAATATCTGGAGCCTCTCCCGGTCCGAGTAGATGGGGCCGTAGGGGTCGTAGTGGCAGGCGAACCGATCGTAGGGGCGGCCCGACACGTTGAAGGCGAGGTACAAGGGCCAGCCGAGGGTGAGCGTGACCGCAAGGGAGAGGGACCGGCCGAGCGGGTTGTTCAGGTACTTGGCGAACCACGGCATCCTGGACTTGGGCTTGGGGACGAACACCTCGTCGCGCTCGAGCGAGCCCGTGTTGGAATGGTGGCGGCGGTGGCTGTACTTCCACGAGAAGTAGGGGACCAGCAGCGCCGAGTGGAGGACGAGGCCGACGGCGTCGTCGACCCACTGGTAGTCGCTGAAGGCGTGGTGGCCGCACTCGTGGGCGATGACCCAGACGCCGGTGAGGACGCAGCCCTGGCAGGCCCAGTAGACCGGCCAGGCGAGGGAGGCGAGCGGGGCCGGGAGGAGCGGGAAGCAGGAGGCGGCGACGACGGCGAAGGCGAGGGCCAGGGCGAGGTCGTAGGCGACGTAGGAGAAGGAGCGGGCGAGGGAGCGCTGGAAGCAGTGGGGCGGGATGGCCTTCTTGATCTCCCCGAGGGTGAACGGGGGCTTCGCGTGGGGCACTCTCCGGAGGCCACCTTCGTCGGTCTTGCTCGGCACGGACATCCTGCCTCCAGCCCCCATTGCTGCAGCCACAACCTCCTCAAAGTTGGACTTCCCTCCACGCCCTGAAAGGAAACCACCACAGCTCAGACAACCCAAAAGATCTTACATCTTCTCATATATGAACGAGAGAGAAAGAGAGACGGGGGGGTCTTCACGGGCTACTGTCGTTCGCCAGCGCTTGTGTGGTTTGGAATGGCGTACGGTCCGGGGAGAGCTAGAAGACGAAGGGATCGATTTGGTCAGTGAATGAAAGGTCGAGTTACGGATAGCCTCTTCCTCCCTTACTTTAAAGAGGAAATCTTTCCGGTTTACAACTCGCGCCAAATGAAGCGAGCTAGTCACATGACGACACTGGCCCGCGCATCATAAATGCTAGAGAATCCTTAACCAGATATGGTTGCCCCGGGAGGAATAAAGCAAAAACTAACCCCTTCCCTATAGATCACAGATCAAAATTCAATCCGAAGTCACGTCGCTAACGCCTCAGCGGCAGGTCTCACGTGCGTACAGTGTCCCTCTTCTGCTTGCTCATACGTCACAATTCACACGGAAAATCGAAAGACGAGGGTTAAGGTTTTCTTGGGGTCCGGCAGACGGTAGCGGCGGTCCTTAAGATCTGCGACGCGAGAGGGCCCGACGTTCCCTCGGTCGATGGCTAACTTCTTCTGTCTCGCCTGCTGCTGGACGGATGCTGAGCACATGTGAACGGCCCGTCGATGTGACTAGGTGCTAACGCGGGTCCGATTCTTCCTTGTGCCCGTATTCACTTCATACGCGAAATGGCCAAACAGAAAGAAATCGACTTTTCAGATGTGGGGCCTATTCGAGGAAAATGAACTTAAATTCGCCGGAAGATCGCAAGGACTTTAAAGTCACCAAAGTAGGACGAGAACTTGACCAGAAAAAAAGGTAGGACAAAAAGAAAGGTTTAGATCCTAGTTTAAAGGCCGATGATTCCAGGAATTGGGGGCTCGAGTGCTGGAGTTTTTATTTTACGATTTTGCCCCCCCAAGGCAGAACCAGAATTCATATTTAGAAGAAAAAGAAAGGAGACGGATATATCTGGTATTGTATTTGGGGGGTCGTACACGTGCATTTGATAATACACCGTGTTGCCAACTTGCCATGCGTCGTAAACGTGCCAATATTTATAATACGTAGAGCAGGGGTGAGATGCTTGCTAAATACTTGAAAAGAAACGGACAATGTTCCAATTGTTTCGCCAATAATAAATAATACGGCAAATATTCTCCTAAGAAAATGTTTGCTTAACAACTCATGCATAGAGATTCAACTGGACTACCTAAATATCTTTTCTGTTCGATTCTTCAAAAAATATTTACCAAATCGTTCTTATTCCTCACAAAGAGAAACACATCTCTTGCTTATGCCATGCGTTTTGATATACATATTCACGCCGACCTCCGGCGACGAGATCGATGAATAACTCGAAAAGTCAAAGGAAAGAACACACGAGATTTCGTCATCAGCACGGTCGAAACCGACCCAATGTCCCCATCGTCACTCTCCGAGTTATTCAAGGGAAAGAACACTCGAGATTTCATCATCAGCACGGTCGACCCAATGTCCCCATCGCCACTCTCCCTCAATTGGTACTAAACTCCAACCCCTAGCGAGTCGCGGTCGTGACATGGACGAAGTGGGGTTCCGTGACTCGTCCCCTCCCACGAGAAAACGGGTGATGATTTGCCCCGCGTTGACAATGCCGTCCGGACTTTCGAGCCAAACACATCAGAACAAAAATCACAAAATAATCAAGGATTGCGACTTCAATCTGTTCCGGAGTTAAAGTTTCCGGTCGAAGTCGATTTCAGAAAACATCAGAAATCGCTCCGGCGGTTTAAATAACAAAGAGAGAAGATGGCATATTTGGTAATTATCCCCTTTTTTTCTTCTTCTTTCTTTCCAAACAGAGAAAGAGTAAGAACTTGCTTCGCAACGTTAGCTAATTTTTTTTCTGAAATTAAAAAGGCGATGTTTGACAGGAAGATCATTCCCGCCTTCTTCGAAAACCAGCAGACCTCCGTTGAAGCGAGTCGAGAGGGAGAAGGAAAAGGAGCAGCAAAAAAACGGAAGCCGGCGACGTTGTCGAGCGCGCCGTTACGGAGCGGTGAGTGACCGCATGCAACTCGGCAAACACGTAAGCGGGAAAACGAAGGAGATCGATCGGTGAGACCATCGATATCTGGACATGCATCGATACATGATTGGACAAGGAAAGAGGGGAACGAACCTCGGTCTCCGCTACCTTCTACGAGGAAGCGCTCTCTCTCTCTTTCTCCTGTGTCTCCAGAAAAGCGCTTCTTCGCTGCGCCGATCTCCGTCGCTGAGCTTCCTTCTCAAGCGTTAATGGCGTCTGCAGCTTGTCTCTCCTCCGCAGAGCCGCCCCGGGTATTTATGGAGCGTCCTTCGTCCTTGGACTTTTTTAAGAATAAAAATAAAAATAAAAATAATTATAATAAGAAAAAAATCACCAAAAACTTCAAACTTTGCTTAAAGTGGCAAATTTACTTGGTCTTTTTTTGTGACATGAAAAATTTCGAAGTTTGCTAACCGTGACACATTTATCCAAATTTTTTTTTTTATTATACGAAAAACTCTTAACTTTCATTTGTGTGACACATTTACCCTAAATCATAGGGGCATTTTTGTCTTTTTACTTTTAAAAACTTTTTTCTTTGTCGACGCCGGCGAAGGCCACCCTTGCCCGACACTGGCGAGGGCCGCCCTCGCCGGACACCGGCTTCCCTCCGCCAGCTCTGCCATGGCCAGCAGAGGGAAGAGAGAAGAAGAAAAAAAAACATAAAAAGAATAAGACAAAAATGTCCTTAATGGGGGTAAATGTGTCATAGTTTGTAAAATTTGAGATATTTCATGTCATAAAAAAAAAGTTTGGGATAAATTTATCACTTTGAACAAAATTTGGGGTTTTTTGTGGTCTTTTTCCCTTATAATAATAACAACAATAATAACAATAAAAGAGAAGGAAAACACAGAGATTTCGTCGCGGCCAGCTGCTCTCGGACCGTGAAGTGTCTCCTCCTCCCTTCCCCCCGACATGTGGCCACGAGTCAATGGCGCCCCAGGCACGCGGTCCCCACCGTGGGTCCCTTTCCGGCGGCCGGTGGAGTTGCTGCCCGATCCTCCTCCCAAGGGCTCCCTTCTGGCTCTTTTTGAAAGCGACGAGCCATGCATTCGTCGCTTTGATTTGAGATCCGCATGTCAAAATGTCAAAATGCAATGCATGCAGACAGACTTTCCACGCTCCATAAAATTAAATCGTAGAACCTTTTTTTTCCCCCCGAAAAAACGCTTCCCTTAATCTGAAAAAAACGAGTTATACAATACGTATTTGAGATCCGCATGTTGAATGAATTAAGTAAATGAGTCGTTTTGCCCTTTGGTTATTTTTTTTGCATGAATGCAAAGTCAAGCGTGCCTTCTGTTGTGTTCACGGGCGTGTTCCCTTGGGGGTGGTGGCCTCTATAATCCCCGTGACGCGACCATATGTATTATATATTTCATTTTCACTGTTCTTTTTTTTTTCTTACTGATAAAAAAAAGAGAATCCAATCGCATTAGATTATATAAGGGTTTTGTTAGTATAACAATCTTGGGATACTGTGAGAATAACAGTTTATTATGAAAAGCACAAATTCTTATAAAAATGAATCCTACAACAATTAATCATTATTTGCGATTTAGTATTTTGTAGTTCAAGATAGACTATTATCCTCAAAATATATTAAAATTTGTAATGCTACACAAGTTAATATCAGGAAATTAATTTTTATTAAAAAACTTAAATTGATATACTTATGATAAAATTTCTGTTAAATTTTACAATAAATTACTGAATTGGATAACACATAATAGTTGAGAGGTATATCAATTTACAATTTTTTGTGTTATTAATTCATATAACAAAAACTAACAAAGGGAAAAGTTTTTTTTGGTAAAAAAAATAGTTTTTCTTCTATTTATCACAGATGTATTAGTTTTAAATTTTGGTGATAAAAAATATAAATTACCCACCCCACTGTGGACATGTTGGTTTGGACGTTCCCCCCTCTTCCGGTTGGGGGGAAGTTCGAGTCACCGCGGTCGCATTTGCACAACTTAAGTGCGGCTCCATGGGAGGTGGGTCCCTCCACTAGCGTTATCCCGGGTTTACGTCGCCGGTTGTACGGCGGTTCTCAAGTCATAAAAAAATAAAAATAAATTTATGGTAAATTTGTTGCATGCGTGTCAATTTGAGGTTTTAATCAAGCAAAAATTCAAATAATGAGGAGAGGTCTTCCTTTGGTTAGTACGCAACTTTGACGTGATCTCTACGGACCAAAGCCTATTACAGACTCATTGACTTGCATTTTTAGATATCTTATTTTCTCATCGATTTTGCCAACGTGGAAAGCTTCAAATTTTAGCAGGTGATTTTCATGGAAATGGAAAGGTGCCTATCCAACTACCGATAGATTGCTATTTTAGATATCCCATTGTTGTGTTAGATGATTTGGTTCCCTTTTTAGGGAGGGGGGCGGGCGGGGGGATTAGCTTTGTGTTGTTGGCTAACTTACCACAAAAGCCAACTCTTAATGACGCGACGCGTCGTCTACGTTCGAGATCAGGAAACTTCACTTCTTACGTGAAATTCTTTCCATCGCATCCCGGCTTCTTAAGAGATCATATACCTCTGAAATTGAAATTTGAGGGTTCCTTGCTTGTCATAGTGGAAATGATCGATAGCATGTGTCGTCATCTTAGTTGTTGATCGACAAAACACTAGTAACGAGGAAAATAGCATCAAGGCATAATTACTGGTGTATGCCGTCGAAGGGAATAAGCCGAGCTTTGAGTTTGCATATCCAACACGGATATTCTCGCAAGAGCTGTCATTAAAATTAAACCTTATTGTCACCTTGGTAAATACAAGCCTATTACGACCTAGGTACGTACAAACAAGTACGTGGATTTCGATTTCGAATGCGTCGAATTTGGTCAGAAATCCCAAGATGCGCTCTTTCTCTCAAATCATTAGAAAAGTTGGTAAACAAATTATGACGAGTTTAGTCTCCTTGAGATGCTATGTGCCTCTTTGAGTTACATGCATGGTCCAATTTCTCTAGGCAAAAAAAACGACACCAAAAAATTGCATTTTTTATGGAATCATTGGAAAATATTATCAAATTAAAAAATATGTTTATTTTTTTATTTCGTGAAAATAACACAATCGAAACTCATTCTCAAAATTCAATTATGGGTAGCGCAATCGATGTGAGTTCTTTCCCTCATTGCAGAGGTCAAGGGTTTGAACCTTCTCATTACTAAAGTGTTTGAAGTGGGGGTTCTAGTGTTGGGGTCCTGGGTTAACCTCCCCTAGGCTTGCGGCGAGGCTCGATAGTGCCATTGGGCACTGGAGGGTGATCCCCGAAAGGTGATCTCCACGGTTCGTTGATTAAAAAAAAAAAAAACGCATTCTCAAAATTGACTAATCATACGTAAATTCAAAGGAAAATAGTCGTGATTTTTTAGCGACAACGAGGGAAGTCGCCAACCACCCGGCAGAGATTCGCGGCGTACGTGGGAGAGGACGAGACAGGGAGGGCAACACGTGAGCCTCACGTGGCGCTCCCCCTCGAATTTCGCGACGGGCGATCTTGGAATATTTGAAATCCTGTGTCTCTAAACGGAAACGGTGGTCGCTCGTTGTCCGTTTTCTGCTTTTCTTTGGTCGGGTTCCTGGTTCCGACTTTGCATCTCCAGGGAGATATTCCTTTTTTTTAATTATCCTTTTGGGTCGGCTCGCGAGCGGGGCAGCGAAATTATAACAGGCTGTCCTAGGATTCCTCGCCGCGCGAATAAGATAATATTCGTAATCATGCCATTGTTTTTATGACCAAGTGACCCACCATTGTTGGTCCGGTGATTCCTTAATTGTCTGTTCTGGCGTTGAAATATTGCACTACAACGCTTGACGACGAATGTTATAGATTTTATATATAACGATTTATACTCGACCCAACTTATTTCTAACACGTAGTCGATTTGGCCATATTGCTGAGCCCAATGGACCCGAGCATGAGTGTCGATGACTTGAGCTCGACATTGATATTACCAAGCCTAGGGGGCAAGGGCTCTAGGGTCTCGAGTGCAGCTAGGTGGACTTGTGCTTGGGCTCTAGGGAGCCGGCCCCATTGCTAAGAGTGCGTTTGATAACGTTTCTGTTCAAAAATTGTTTCAGGGAACAGAAATAGAAAAAACTATTTTTGTTCTGGGGAACAATTTTTGAACAGAAGAACGCGTTTGGTAAATTTGTTCCTGGAATAGAAAAAGAACAGAAACACGTTTGGTAAACTTGTATAATTTTTTAATATTTTTATTTATTTTTCCTTTTTTTCTTTTTCCCTCCTTTTGGTCGGTCGCCGGCCTCGGCCATGGCCGGCGATCGGTCGACGAGGGCCGGTGGCCTCGCCTTGGCTGGGTGAGCTCGCCAGGGGCTGGCGACGCTTGGCCTCGCCGGAGCCGCGGCGACGCTCCGGCGAGGTCGCCGGCCCTCGATGGCCGGTCGCCAGGGCCAAAGAAAAAAGAAGAAGAAAAGAAAGAGAAGAAAAAAATATGAGATAAAAAAAATTGTTTCTCGGAAGTGTTCCAAGAACAAAAAATAAGTTTTTTCTTGTTTCTTATTTCTGTTCCAAATTTGTTTCCGGGAAAAAAAAATAGATTTAGAACAAAAACGCAAGCAAACGAGTTTCTGTTCTTTTTTTGTTCTCCGGAACAAAAAAACAGAAATTGTGTTCATGACCAGAAAAAATGAACACAAACAAACAGGGCCTAAGTGTCTAAAAACAAGCGTTGAGGTTCTTGTAATATTTACTCATATTTTTAAAAATATTTTTTGATTTGTAAAAGAATAAATCATTTTCCTAAATTTAAGTTTTTAATAGAAAAGCCTTGAAAAATTTTATGTTAACTCATTTTTCTAAGCAATCCAAAATTCGAAATATATTCTTCCACAAAACAAACGGAACCCAAGAAAAGTCGTGGATCTATTTATATTAATATTATTTTGAATTTTACCATTTTAAATCCATTTAGTGAATATAACAAACATATACAACAACTCAGCTCGTCAAATATGGGTTAAGAAATTGGCTATAATTTATTTTAATAGGTTTAGCGTCCACTTAAGTTTTTGGGTTGGATTTTCAAATATGGTATTAAAGCCATTTTTATCCCTTTGGCGTATGTTTGTCTGTTGTATTCAAATTTTAAGTTGGCACTTAATTCTACTTGCACCTAAGAGAGAAGTTAAAATATTATTCAACATTACTTGATAACACGTTCTATATATGCAGTTTTTCTCCATCTATTGATTCAAATTTGTGGATTGTACTTTATAACAATTTTTACGAAAATTAATATCCCACCAGAACAATACTTTTGGTATCGAAAAATGACTTCGAGTGCATAGTCGCATATCTCCGTCGCTTGACACGAGTAGATAAAATGAAAACTCGGTATTCTTTTAAGAGGAGTGAACCATGATGCATGTTTTGGCCGGCAGGGATGGCGTTGCAATTTGTGCTGGCTATGCAGGTACAATGGATGACGGCAGTATTTTCTATTGACGGAGGTGGTGAAAGCCGGAGCGTACTCAGAAAATGACTTTGCGGGATTTTCAAATTAAAATAGCTATTGCGACAACCAACACGTCACAACTGACGTACTTATTCAATTTTTTCCATTTTTTTTAATATGTAGAAGCGTGTCTAGTCAAAGCACACCCATGACATATAAAATGGAATTAATTAAGCGATCTCATTTCATTTCTTATTTATGTACTTCAGCCGATAGGGTCGGGTGCATAGGGGGACAACAAAACATCACTAATCCAACCATGCCAAATTCTGTCAACTACGTCATCCCAACCTAGGTACCACATATGTACAACATCACCTATTTTCCACTCACAACATGTCCAAAATCTTGGCTTGGTCGCCATTGATCTAAGAATTAATGATCAATCACTAGTGAGCACAAAGCTTAGCAAGCAAGCTACCAACCGATTTATACCACATAAGTCAATGACAGCACACGTAAGGCAGTTAGACATAAAAGATAGAAGATCATTATGATATTAACTTGCCTAACAACCTTTTTCAAAATCAAGATAACAAGTGAAAAACATTTCCTTCAAAAATAGTAACCCAATAAAACTTTAATGTAATTTGAAAATGCCAATGATCATATTTACGACAAATTAGCTGCCGCTATTTTCTAGAGAACCCTGTTACTCCTAGGCATCTCGCACCTATACGGTATCGCGAGGCCATTTGGAGGAATCATGTCACACCCTCCAGGCATTCGGAGGAACCGGTTATCCCTCTAGGCATTTCTACTACCATCCAAGGCATTGTAGTCCTAAGGACCAACGGCATCCCTAAATCACATACTTATTCCATGGTACAACACTTCCACAATTCAATTTAAACAGGCCATCCACTGAGTTAATGTATAGGAACAGTTTAGGGGAGTGCATGACAAACTGCAATTTCTATTTGATAAACAATTTTTCTATTCCAGACTTGTTTCTGGAATACAAATCCGTTTGATAGACCTATTCCATTTTTCTATTTCGAAATAGATTATTGTTCCAGAAATAGGTTTTGAATAGAAATTAGAAGTAGAAATTTTCTACTTCTCTATTTCTGGAATAGAAATGAGAAATAAAAATTCTTTTCATCGTTTGTCAATCGATCCTTCATCCGTCACCGTCGACCACTTTGTCGTCGGTTTACACAAATGCCGCCTCCATTGTCGGCCGGGCCGACATGATTCTTGGTCTATCGCCGTTCGAAAAGAAAAAAAATTTGTGTCGTTATCAAATGAATTTCTATTTTTAGAGTAGAAATTTTGTACCGTTATCAAACGGTTATTTTTTCTTAGAAATTCTTCTAGAAATAGAAATAGAAAAATCTATTTCTCTTCCAAAATCTATTTCTGAAACATAATGGTTATCATTCACTCCCTTAAGGCGCGTTTGGTAACAATTCTGTTCCCAGGAACAGATTCTGACCATAAATGATTATTTTTTATTCTGTTCTCGGGAACTGATTACGAATGAAAGAACGCGTTTGGTAACTTGTCCAAAATTTCTAATTCTGGAATAGAATTGCGTTTGGTACCGTGCTCATTGATTCTGTTCCAAATCAATTTCTTTTAATTTTTAAATATTTTTTTACTTTTTTACTTTTTTACTTTTTTCTTTTCTTTTTCCTTTTTCTCCTATTCTTCTTCTTCTTGTGGACGGTCGTCGGACTAGCAACCGGCGACCTCACCGGAGCGTCGCCGGCCCTCGGCGAGATCGACCCTCGTCGGCCGAGCCTCGCCGGTGGCCAGGTCGGCCTTGCTGGGGCTGGGCGAGGCCTGCCTGGCCACCGGCGGGGCTGGGCAAGCCTCGCCGGGGCTAGGCGAGGCCCACCTGGCCACCGGTGAGGCTGGGCGTCGCGAGGCTTGCCTAGCCTCGCCAGGGTTGGGTGAGGCCCGCCTAGCCACCGGCGGGGCTAGGCGAGCCTCGCCAGGGCTCGCCCTGGCCTAATGAGTCTCCGGTGAGCTTGCCGGACCGGCGGACGGCGGCGGCGGGCGGTGGTGGACAGTGGTCGCGGGATGGCAGAAGGGAAGAAGAAGACTTTCACTGTTTTGATTCTTTTTTTGATTCTCAGACTGAGAATCACATTTTTTTTCTTTTTATTCTCAATTCTTGTCCAAAGCTGTTCCCGAGAAGAAAAATTTTACCAAACGCAATTCTGGGAACAAAAAATCAGAATCAGGCACTGTTTTACCAAACAATGCCTTAGCGTCTACCAACAATTGTCCTTTATAAGCCATAGAAATGATACAAACATTTAGTTGGCAGTACCTATCAAAAGGATGGTTTACGAAAGGAAGTTTAGCTAAAATTGGCAGAAAAAGGGCAGCGCGCTCGCTTGTTGAAATCAAGGGCATTCGCAAAGTAAATCAGTTCAAAAAATCACGAAACTTTAACACAACATGGGCAAGATTTGAGGAATGTTTTTTTTTTTTTTATGAAAAACTGGAAGTCTAGTTTAGCTTGTACAAGTCCCAATAATTTTCTATAATTCGGAACAAAACAGGGCACAAAGCCAATTACAACAGGTTCGGAAAATGGCATTTTGGATGCCGGATTGAACTCCAAAAATCATGGAAATAATTACGGACACTAGTCCAAATTATTTATCAAAAATCTCATAGAAAACAGAAACCGAGCAAAGGTTCAAAATGGCTTATAAAAATAATTTGGGCCTTGCATAGTTTTTGAAATATATTTTACACATATAAATTCCGGAAAATCTAAAATTAAAGTTTGTCATAGAACAAGGCATAATGCATAACTTTCATGAAGAAATTCCCATCAAATTTGTACCACAAAGACTTGCACAAAATTAGCAAAATTCGACCTACCGTAAATTGACCCGAAAATGATCGTAACTTCGGATTCATCCACGACTCGTGTCAATTAAGCTCAAACCAATGTACACTTCAATATCCAGCATTCTAACAACATATTAATATACGCAACATAAGAAAATATTAACGCTACTTACGACACATATATTTCGAAACATCAATGAACACAGTTAAGCACGAAAACAACCGAGGTGACTAAAATTTGAGGAAATCGACCTCGACGTATGGAAAGTAGTTCACTTGCCTCTAGTCCAAAGAAAGTGTTGACTCGGTTCTGACGAGGTCTCGGAAGTCTGGTTGCGGCTGGTTGTTTGTCGATCCGCAATGAGTTGATGGGGCAGCTTGAGGACGGCGAGGCGGCGTGAGCGAATGGCTAGGTGAGACGCATCAACGGCAATTGAACGAAGTATTTCTAACACATACCCGACCCAACCATATTGCTAAGACACTTATACATTTAATCGAATTTAGAAAAACTCATACTCAAACTAAGATAACAGGACAAAGTGAGCAAATGCAAAATCAAGTGAGGGGAAAGAGAGTGAAAAGAGAGTCATAAAAATGAACTGGGTCTAAGGCTCCATTTATTTCACGAAAAATGTGACATTTCTAAACAATATTCAATAGAAAATGACAATATTTTCCAATATCTGGTTGAAACTTTAAAATGAACTGGAAAATATCTCTAGTGGTTTGGTAATAAAAATCTATTTAGAATTTGATGATGTAGACGTCAGCCATCTTACAAGACACGGCTATGCTAACACGGACAATTTTTGTACTTAAAAAAAAAAGAATTTTAAATAATATTTTCTTTTCGTTTCTTTCTTTTTCTTCTTCCTTCATTGGTCGAGGGGGGTCAAGCCTTGGCAACAAGATGTAGGAGAGGATTGACCTTGGGCAAGGTCTTGCCAACCTTTGGGAGGCTTAAGCTCAACTACGCCTGTGGTTGGTTGCTAAGGCTCAGCAATCGATAGAGGAAAAAGGAAAAAGAAAAAAAAAAGAAAGAAAATTAAATTAAATTAAATTAAAACGAATGATATCTTGAAAATTCGATTTTTTTAGAAAATTTTTGGCCTCGACGGACTTGAGCACGGGCGTCTAGATCTTGAGCTTGCTGTCAATATTTTCGCACGTAGCGGGCACAAGCATAAGAGTCTCGGGCGTGGCCTAGATGGACTCAAGCCTGGGCTATAGGGACCCGGCCCCACTGTTAAGGGTCTAAGAACAAGCGTTCGGGTTCCCAAGCCTAAGTACAGAGTTTTCCAAGTGCCAACACTTACTCGTATTTTTTTAAATGATTTTTATAAAAAAAAGAATCATTTTCCTAAATTTAAGTTTTAGTATAATAACATTTTCCATTAACTAGGAAAACTTTTTATGTTGACACATTTTTCCAAGTGATCTAGATGTCAGAAAATATTTTTTCATGAAACAAACGAAGCCTAAGAAATATAATTATTTTGTATATTTTTGGGCTTTATCGTTTCAGCCCAGTTTGGTGAATATAATTAACACATAAAACAACTCAGCTTCTCAAACATGAGTTGAGAAATTGGCTACGATTTATTTTGGCAAGTTTAGCATTGTCTATGTTTGGTCGTCCGGATTTTTAATCAGGATAGGACTAGATAGGATATGATATGAAATCCTGGGATTTTTTTATATCCCGTCAATTGTTTGGTGAATCGCAGTATTAAAGTTGGATATGTTCACATCATATCATACATCTTTTTATTTTATTTTATATATAAACAACATATCATTATAAATGAACCTAAATGTTCATAAACGAAGATGGTGAAAGTCTCTCGTAACACTATTCCTTAATTTATTTTTATTTATTTTTTCTCTTTTTTATATTATTTTCCTTATTATTTCTTTTTTCCCCCTTTCATCATTCTTTAATAAAATTTTATCGAGTAGTAAATTGTACTAACATACCTAAAATATATAATAAATATAAATGTTTAATTTATAGATTGAATGTTTATTATAAGATAGAATTAAAGTTGAATATATAAATTAAAACAAGATTAATTAAAAATAAATTTTATATAAATTAAAATAAGAATAATTAAAAATATTTTATTTATTTTTATTTTTATTTTCTTAAATTAGAATTCAAATATTATTTATATTGAAATATAATTTCAATTTTGTTAATTTAATAAGTTTGTTATTCAAGAAAAATAATTTTCGTATTATGGATATTAGAAATCCTATCTACCTTTATCCCACTTCCCCCATGGGATAATTTTATCCTATCTATATCTCCCTTATATTCGACTTTATCTTGTCCTGAGTGAGTACCAAACGTAGGATATGATAAATCATATCATATCCCAAATTTTATCCCAACTGCCAAACACAGCCTTTAAGTTTTTAGGTTGGACTTTCAAATATGATGTCAAAGCCAATTTTATCCCTGTGGCGTATGTTTGTTTGTCGTATTCGAATTTTATGTGCGGCTCTTAAGGACCTGTTTGGTAACGTGCCAAATAATTTTTTTTTATCCTCAGAACAAAAAAAAAAGAATAGAAATCCGTTTGATAACTTTTTTGTTCCGGGAATAAATTTGGAACAAAATCAAAAAAAAAAAAAAGTTGGTTCTTTTTTACCCAAAACAATTGTAGAATCAAGTCATTTCTATTTTTCTTTTATTCTTTACCTTTTCTTTCATTTTTTCTTCTTCTTCCTCCAACGAATGGCCGGCGATCGGTCAGGCGAGGTTTTGACGACCTTGCCCAGCCATCGACGAGGCTTGACCTCACTGAGATCTGGCGAGACTGAGTTTGCCCTGGCTTGGTGAGGCTTCGACAAGGTTGCTAGGACCTCACCTAGCCGGACGTTGATTGGCAACCGATTAGAGGAAGAAGAAGAAAAGGAGAAGAAAAAAGAAAAAGAAGAAGAAGAAGAAAGAAGTAAAAAGAAAAAAGAGAAAACATAATAAAAATATTAAAAAATTAAAAGAAATCCTAAATCACAAAAAAATTTAAGGCTCCTACCAAACCCATTTTTATATTGGGAATAGAAATTTTAGACGGTCATCAAACGTCTTCAAATGTTCGAGAAACTCGTAGAGGGAACAAAATAACAAGGAACAAAATAATAAAGAATTATTTATGAGTATAATTTATTTCCAAAAACATAATTATTGTCAAACGTACTCTAATCTGCTTGTACTTAAGAGGGAAGGTAAAATATTATTTCACATTATTTGATAATGGGTCTTATATTTTCTTTATATATATGCAGTCTACTTTCACTTGTCGGTTCAAATTTGTGGACTGTACTTTATAACAATTTATACAAAATTAATATTTCATAAGTGCAAAATCACATATCTCTGTCACTTGACAGAGTAGATAAAATATATAAGTGAAAAAAAAAATCATTGTTCTATTAAGAGGAGTGAACCATGATGCATGCGTGGCCGTAGGGATGGCGTTGCAATTTGTGCTGGCTATGCAGGTACAGTGGACAGCGGCAGTATTTTGATCGATGGAGGGGGTGAAAGCCAAAGCGTATTCGGAAGATGACTTTTTTGGGATTTTCAAATAAAAATAGCTATCAGCGTTCGTGGATGATAAAAAGTACTTTTTGCCAGCTAGTTTTTTGAAGTTGTACACCGTGGCAGCAAATAAGAAATTCTTTCTGGAAAATACTTTTTGGTTTTGCTGAACACAACAGACCGTTCGTGCAAAATCAAAATGCACGTAGAAAGGAAGTGGCAATACCTTATTGGTAATCATTTTACTTTCCAGAATAATTTATACTCATAAATACCTTTTTTTCTGATTCTACTTTTTAGACGAATTTTTGAGCATTCCAAAACGTTTGATAACCTGTTCTATTTTCGGAATAGAAAAAGAACAAAAAATCGCATTTTTGATGCAAATTTCTCAAAATTTTTTTGTGCTGACGACGGGTTAGATGAGGAAGAAGAAAAAAATAAAAGAGAAATAAAAATTAACTTGATTCTAGAATTGTTTTCGAGAATAAAGAAGTATTTTTTTATTTGTTTTAAACCTATTCATTTTTTCTTGGGAGTAAAAAAATTAGATGCGTTACCAAATTAATTTATGTTCTTTTTTATTACGGGAAAAAAAAAAAAAAAAAGCTAAAAATTGGCCGATTACCAAACAGACCCTAGAACTTATCATAAAATAATGTTTTTGCTAAACTTGTGATGCTTACCATAAAATTAGATTGTTTTAGCTAAACTTCTCATAACACAACTGGCCTTTCCATGAGCTCTCTTTTCATCTTTCCTTGTTCTACATTTCTCTTCAATACGTCTTTATCTATCGATTTTTGAAAGTCAACATCCTCCGAGAACTATGATTCTATTCAATGCGTAATTTTCACGACACATTTACCATTTGTGGTGTGTAATAGCAACACGTCCGAAATCATAAGGTTTTCCAAAAAACCAAAAACTTTCGAGACGTGCTGCGATTTGCTCTCTTCCTTCCTAGTTTTTGGTTGATCTTGATGTGTTGCCTTTCAAGTTCCAATCGAAGAAGATCGAGCTCTCGTGACTCGCTCTTGGCTACAGATCTCCCGTTTCTCCGATTGTCATCCGACTAAACTCGTGGAAGAAAAAGGAGAAAGCGACTCCTCCCAAGGCCGAGCCGCGAGTTCAAATCCACGTCAAATCAAAGCCCCACCACATTGGCCGATTTCAGAAAATTCCGTGCAGGATTCAGCAACGTTTAATGAGCTGCTTCTGCCTCGCTGACGCCCCTTCGGAAGTGCAGCCTTTAATGTTTTTTCCAGCAGTTTGGCCAACTTTCACCAACCTTCATCAACCTCCGACGAGACGCGAAATCGGATGGGGGCTCGTCTGTCGAAATAATCCGACAAGTCTTTCGTAAGCCATCAATTGTGTGGCCCGGAGACATCGGATGTAAGGACGATCTCCTATGAATAGCTGCTAGAATGAGGTGAAGATCCGCGCGGCAATTCCACACGCGTCTTCGATCTGATCGCTATTGGGACTTTAATGCATCTTGACAGTGCACCGAGGAAGCAGAAATTCGAGAAAGAGATTTATTTGCCGCCTTTATATTTATTTGAATTAATGGACCGCCGTATCATTCCAGTTATTTAATATGGGATTTCTTTGACATCTTTAATTCGCATGTCCTTATACATCGAAATATCTCAACTTAAATTGATGAGGCTGATTTGGGACCTTTCATCTACCATCAGCTTTGATATCATTTATAGAAAGCGCACAACGAGAGAAAATTGTTAAGAGGAAGCTCAAGTATAAGTCTGTTGAGAAATCTAATTTGATCTATATTATTCACTAAAAAATTTAAATCAATAAGTTATTGGTCAATTAGGATATTATTTACTCTATACCATATCGATTCTTTAATGTGAAATTTCTCTAACACAACTCAACACGTGTATCTTAAAAATAATATCATCTTATACGCTGCTACTAACATTTTGTTAATGCTTAATATATATAAATAATGTACTATTAAGCAATTAATCATCCTTGTGGACTTTTATGTGTTTAGCGTGGAAGCTATCAGAGTCGTGTTTGATTTGACCTCCTCAAGTGTATTTATGTGTTGTGATATGAAAAGGGCCACTGCCAATCCTTTTAAGATAATCCATTGGTGTAAATTGAGAGATTTGCAAATAGGACATTAAGATGCGCCATGTGTCTCGTGGAATACCATGATTCACAATTCTATCTACATCCTGTGCAACGTTTTCATGTAAAATCCATCGTACCTTAAGCAAAACTATCAGGCATAAATGTCAAATGTAATGCCGTGACGCAAATGCTCAATATATATGTATGATGTACTATTAAGCAATTAATCATCCTTGTGGATTTTTAAGTGTTCAGCGTGGAAGCTATCAGAGTCGTGTTTGATTTGACCTCCTCAAGTGTATGTATGTGTTGTGATATGAAAAGGGCCATTGCCAATAGCCCTCGTGTTTCTCATTTATTGCCTAATATAGGATCCTTTTAAGATAATCTGTCGGTGTAAATTGAGAGTTACACAAATAGGACATTAAGATGCGCCACATGTCCCATGGAATAACATGATTCACAATTCCGTCTACATCTTGTGCAACTTTTTCATGTGAAATCTGTCCTACCTTAAGCAAAACTATCAAGTATGAATGTCAAATGTAATGCCGTGCGTGCATTTATACTTTGCTATGTATTTCTTATTTCTGATGGGGTTCTAAACCAATTCGTACAGATTCAATTCATAGTTTCAGTACGCAAAAGGAAAAGAATACGAGCGGAGCAAAATTTACAATAGTGCTGTCTTGGCATTTGAATTAAGTAAAGACTCTTCCATCGATTCATATTGTAGAAATGGGAAAGCCCCAGCTTAAGTATCTTTTATAAATAGTAAATGTTAAATCAGTGTCCTTTTTGAACACTGTTTTTAGTCTTAATGAATAGACCAAAGTTACCGACCAAAAAAAAAAAAAGAATAGACCAAAAGTCAAAAAGGAAAATAAATAAATAAAAGAAACACGACTTTTTCACCGTATAATAAATTCAACATGACTCTTTAATAGTAGAAAAAGCATAGCTTTTCGCTGTTGCGACAAAATATGTCTTTTCAAATTTACTAAAAAATGTACAAAACTTCTCCTGTGTGACAAAAAATAATATCTGTTGGTATGAAGTCTTTAATCGAAACCTTTATCCGAATTGTCCTATTCTGTAAAAACTTTCTAGGTACTTGTTTTAGAGAGAGAATTTTGACACTTGTTTAGATCAAATAGTCTGACTTGAGAGTTTAGGGCTATATTTGGAGGGTTGATAATATATTGATACAACTATTATTGGTTGTTAAGGTAACGAGAGTTGCGTAGGTTGACATATGATGAGATAAATGATGAAAATGGATGGAATATGAGATGATGCTATTATTGATAGGAGTTAAAGGAGGCTCAGATTTTTTGGTTGTTTACGTTCGCAAGGTCATGTTAAATTTGCCGCAACGGGAAAATATCGTGTTTTCTTTGTGGTATCTTGTCTTATTAAATCTATTGTGGAAAATATAAAATTTTCTATTTGAATAAATTATTTTATTAGAATGTGCAATTATCATTGTCTTCGAGGTGCCTTGAGATGAAGAGGGCTATTTCTCCTTTGAGTCGAGCGGTGCCGACGAGAGGCTTCATAAGATCGTGCAAAAGCCCCACTTCGACCGGTGGCCTTACTCTGAGAAGAAAAAAGGAACATTGTCAGATGACCACAGGGAGTATTTACTACTTAAGGAACGCATGCTACTTCACATCAAGCAGTTGTGGCCATGGCGCGGGGGGCCGGTGTACGGGTACCTCCGTCGCGGTGGGGCTTTGATTGTCGAGAAATGTTGGCAGCTGGACCCTTGCGGCTGACTTGAGAGAAGGGGTAGGCACCGGCACCGGCACCGGCACCTCCCTCGCCGAACCCAGCTGGACACGACTTGGCCGTCATCATTGTGGAGTCCAGGAAAATCTGCACACAAATATAGGGAGACACAGAGAGAAAGAGGAGACGCTGGTACGAGCATTTTTTCCTTGGACTCGATGTGTCCACTAATTTGAGTAGAAGGAAGGGATTTCTGATGCATCAGGTGAAGGTATTTCACTCCAGGGTTATCTCGTGCAAGAAGGACGTGGCGTAACAAAACTAACGAGAAACGAGAGATATTTAAATTTAAGGGTCAAGTAGAAAGATAAGCAAACACATCACGCAATAATTTAATTCACGTGCCATACCATGTTGGTCATATGACCCACATATAAAATGCTTTTCCCACCGACATATGCATGGGTTGGCTATCCTCATTGAGGTGGTGGTGAGAATCCCGAAATTGCCCGATCGTGACCAACGACTAACTTGCCATCCAGATAGTTTTCAGGGACAAAAAAGAAGGCAAAAAAAAAGAAAGAAGCAAATCTCACTCGTCAATCATAGAGCTTTTAACATTTTGTGCATATGTAAGGAGTTACGGCTCCAGAATTCGTCCCTCGGTGGACCATAGAAGTGCCCTGCCATCGAACAAGCTGATCACCGGCACTGATCAGTCTCGTAGGTTCAAAGCACCACGTTATAGAATGCTTGCAGGAGAGTTTCATGCCCAAAAGCCTAAACGATCGGAAATGTGCTTCGGCCCATAGAGATTGGTGGGCCTCGCGAGAGACTTACGGAGACGGCCTCTGGTAGAAGAAGAAAAGGAGAGGGGAGAAAACCGGAAAAACCAAATCGGACCGCCCGGACTAGCCCCGGCCTTTTCGTGCTTTGATTGTCTCAGGCCGGTCCGACTTTTTGTGCTTCAAGAGACTGAAGCCCGAATGGCCTGGACCGGGCCGATTGATATTAAAAATTAAAGTATATCTCTCCACAATTAACAAAATGGGGATGCCATGCTTTCCTTCCTCCCATTGGCAAAATTGTAATATGAGCAACAAAAGTGGGCATTCTGATGGAGAATTATTTACATGTGTTCACCGCTTCAAATTTACACCTCTTGTCATCCTGGTTGGGTTTTTGGGGCTCGGTGCCTCAGGTTTGAATTTTGCTCTTTTTATTCCTCAACGAATTTTAACCTTTTGCTTCAACTATAGTATTTATCCCCATTTTGATTTATTACCGTCTTTAGCTCAACAGACCAAAAAAAAAAAAAAAACGTATTTTAAAAATTATTTCATGTACCATAAACATTTGAGGTGTTGAACAAAAGCACTAGATCTAGCAAGATTATAAAGTTATTTTACAATAATAAATACAAAATATCTCAATCGTTTGGATTACCTCTTTCTATCATCCTACCGATGTATTGTGACCATTTTACTTATAGCTTATTATTAATTTCTGTTTAAATCTTCTAACTTGCACATTGATTTCTATGCTATTCAAAACACCTCAAATCTTTTGAAAAAATCATGATAATTGGCATATATAATCTATTTTTGTAGAGCTTGAATAATATTTTAAATTTAAACAAAAAGCTAGATAGTTTCCTATTTGAAATAAGTATAAACTAATGAGCCTAAATTACTAATCGGTGGATTTTGGAAAGACATATTCCTATAGAATCCAGTAATTTCACTTTATAAACTTATCTATATCATTCATGTCTTAACTGCACGAAATGTGTTGGTTAGATGTATCAGGCGACATCAATAGTCAAAGAAACAAGCCAATCGTATGCATGAGTTTCCCAAAAAAATTAAAATGCAAAACTTGATTAGGATCCAAATTAAAGCGAACTATGTGATTTTACTCTCTTCCACCTCAAATATGCCAAGTCTCCCCCAACCTTGCATTCGGAAAACCTAAAAGTGTGTTTGATTTAGCTTTTTCAATGAGTTTTTGGCCTCGAAAGCCCCTTAGAAAAATGTTAGGGTGTTCATCTTTTTCCGGAAACTTCAATGTAAATTCAGACGCGAATTAATTGC
Source organism: Eucalyptus guilfoylei (assembly GCA_016097605.1). Classification (NCBI taxonomy): domain Eukaryota; kingdom Viridiplantae; phylum Streptophyta; class Magnoliopsida; order Myrtales; family Myrtaceae; genus Eucalyptus; species Eucalyptus guilfoylei. The sequence continues at coordinate 29,098,390 of CM027861.1, forward strand.
TCTCCTTTGCTGACTTTTCTGAGACCTGTGCACACAAACAATTACAGTTTCAAGTACCTAGGAAGCATATGCTTGACCTTTAAAGAATGTGCGCTTGACCTGAATGAGAGCAAAACGCATTCACTTTACCTTGAAACTATGCAACTTATCGTGAAGAGGATGCACTTTGCCCTAAAGAGAATGCACCATCTCTAGGATAGGAATGCATTTCAATAGAGACTTGCAATTTCTCTATAAATAAATATCTTTTGACATCTTGTTTTTATAGGGCATAATTGATCACACTTATTGATTTGTCCATGTTTAATGAAATTTTAGTTGGTGGATGGAACATAGTTAGGTACTCTCACTGTTCTTCTAATTAAACATAAGCATGTATTATTTGGTATTGCAGCCTTGAAATTTCAAATTTTATTTGACCTTGAGATGCATGAACTAGTTATGATTTTTATTTTATTTTATTTAGTGATCAAGTGGTGTCTAAACCAACTTTCACACGCTTCAATTAGTCCACCTTCCCAAGCCATCATCGATCATTTGTTATGATGTGATGCCATAGCAAAATCTACAATTTAGGGATCCGGTTATTTTTGCATCGCTAATGTAACGTTTATGCACACTAATGATAATAGGGCATGAACTAAGTATAAATCAAATTCCACCTATTTGAATGGCTGGTGGGCGTATTGAAGCTAGGTAGCTCTTCTCTTCTTGGGACAAAACAATAAGCATATATATATATATATATATTTTGACCCATGGACCAAATAAAACAAGGAACCTTTGTTATGAATATAATCATTGATGCTTGGCAAAAAGGGGGAAAAATTGAAGCTTGAAGGTTTGCAATTTAGTTCGATATGTAGCCACCTGTTTTATTTTCCATCCAATCTAATCTGATTGTGTATTCTTGAGAGAGCATATCTAGGTGACAACTATAGAATTTAAGAGAATATAACATTTTTTCTTCTTTTTGGTCATCATTTAAAAATGATTTTGCTGTCAAGTGTTTTTGGACACTTGTTCAGTAATCAACTACGAAAATTTGAGAGAATTCAATGTATTGGGCTTTCGTGTTACGTGGAATAGTGTCTCTGATGCATATGATTGATGATTAAGTTTAGGTAGTAACTGCTCATTTATTTGATAACGTGATGGGGTTCGGGAGGCTGTATCAATGTTACCATGTGATGCATGGTGATGGTGGATGGGTGCATTTGGGACTTTATGTGATGCGAGTGACGAGAGAGAACTGACGAACGATGATAAAGCAGAAGTTTCGGTCCCACTTCTTAACCTTCCGAGCCTTCTTTGGTGGCTTTAATGATGGCCAAGACTTGGTCCCATGTCCGACCAACTTGCTTCTGAGAAATTGAGGCAACTGAAATGAAATTAAAAATCAGATGAGACGAGATGAAATGCAGCGGCAGCGTCTTCCGAGAAAGAAAGACCAAGAAAACGATAGGAGAAAGCCAACAAACGAAGAGACAGAGAGACAGAGAGACAGAGAGCGATGAAAAAGAACAACAGATACTGAAGAGGAAGAAGAGGAGGAGGGAGGATGGTTGGGCCGATGCAAAAGTCTTTCGACTCGCATGTTTAGTTGTGCTTAGAGCTTCTTCCGGGGTAGGGTATCGGTGTTCTGCTCTATAGGTGTAAATAACGGAAGGAAGGTAATGCAGCCGGTTCATAGTTTAGCTAAGTTTGCTTTAAATGTGAATCCCTTTGAAAAGATTTGCTCTTGTTTTCAATTTGTGTTTGAGTGGGTTTACATTCGTTTGAAAACACATTACAGAAAGCTAACATAAGACAGTGCTGCCTGTCTTGGCCTCGCTGGTTCCTTGTATAGCACACCTGTCATAGACAATCAATTCCACCATCTCATGATGCTGCAACAATGGGAAAAACATAGCACTCAATTACAATGAAGAACACCATAAAATGTTAGGATCCTTATTGGGAATCACAGTCAATCTTACCCTATTAAGTATAATAAGGTCAAGAAATGATAAAAACTTCAAATTCCTAACATTTGATATTGGAACTTTGAAAAAATGGTGGCATTTTAATCATGTTCTCATTATCAATTAACCTTTTCGAACTCCCTATGTAAACGACTTGACTACTATGAGTGAATTTGGTCGTCTTAATTAACTGATGTTTGATTAAAAATAAGAATTTGATTAATGTGAAGATCCTATATATTTTCTCATGTTCAATTTTGTGTTTGAAGGATGATTGACCTTGCTATGCACTATACCATATCATTAATGCAATGGATATGTTCGAGTCTAAACTATTTAAGGTGTGGAAAAAATTAGGGGAATAGAGTATCAAAATAGTGAGAACAATGGGTCGATTTGTCGAACTTTTATCATTAATGATAGTTAGGGCTCTCCATTTGTAGAGATGACAAAGCAAGATGATTTTTGGAACAATCAATTAGATTGATATGCCAAGTGATATAGCATACTACAAATGGACCTTCAAACAAATGGAACATATGCAGCATATTAAGAAAAGTTCAACACATGCATAGTATTCCAATTTAATCAATCAATCAAACTATACTTTTTAATATTTTGCTGGAGAGCATTATCATTCATTGATCATCTAAAGAGCCGTACAAGAAGAGACCATTTGTTGGAAACAAGAGGATGGGATTACTCTTAATTGTGGCCTTCCCTAGAGTTAGAGCAGAGTATAGATCAAGGGCTAAGTTGCAACCACTGGATAGATGACCCTTGCTTCAATTTTGAGTCAAGGCACAAAAGGGTCAATTGCTCTAAATTGGGATTTTTAAGGTGGGAACTTACATTGGAATTTGAACTTCGGTTAAAATAATAGAAAAGTCTCATCTCTATTTCACAAATAATTGTATTGGACAAGATCTAGTTTGGATTAACAAGTTCCTACAACAATAGAAAGTGAACACTGACTTTTCTTGACAATTCCAAAATTAAATTGATAGAACAATAGAAACATTATGAGTGCCTCATCAACATTGACCTGTTTAAGTGGCATGCTCCTCATCGAAAGGGGCACATTTCTAATTTGGGCGCCAAAAGGAGTTTACTCTTGATTATAACAAGTGTTCACTCAACTCTAAGAAGGAGATGTAGTTTGGCCTTTAAGGATTACGCACTTGATGTGAAAAAGATTGTGCAAATCACCGTAAAAGAGTGAGCAATTTATTGTGAGGAGGATGCGCTTCACCCTCTAGAGCATGCACATTATTTAGAATAGGACTACATCTCAATAGGAATCTTATCATTTCTTCACGAACAATTATCTCTGGACGTCCTGTACTTAGCTGGTTCAAGGTATGGGGGCCAGACGACAACAAGAAGTACTGTGCGAAGGAGAGGAAGAAGGAATTTATCGTCATTCTCTCTCTACCTTCTCCACCATTCCTAGATGCAGGCCCCATGTGCAAAGCATAGAAAGAACAACAATAACATATGAACTATAAATAAAATCGCAAAGAAAAAAATTGAAAAGTATTATACATGGAGAGAGAGAGTGTGTAATATATAAATTATCTGTGCACAAGACCAATGACCCCATGGGAATTGTGAAAGTTTGATTCCTTGACTTACGCGTATGTCCTGCCATAATTACCCTTCTTTGGATGCTTTGCACATGGGGCCTGCATCCAGCAATAATGAAGAGGGTAGAGAGAGGATGTCGTTTGATTCCTTCCTCCTCTCCTTCGCTCAATAATTCTTGTTGTTGTCTGGCCCCCACTTCTTGAACCACCCCTTGAACTGCATCCTCGTGCTGACTCACTTCTTCATCCACCCCTTAAACCTTATAATTGATTTAATTTATCAAGTTGGCCATCTTTGGATAAAATATTTATCCGTTGGACGAATTGTAGTTAGGCTGACAAAACAATAAGCATAGTTTAATACGGGCCCACGGACAAAATAAAATGAGAAAGCTTCGGTATAATCATTATAAAAGGGGAAAAATAGAAAATGGTGCTGGAAGGTTTGCAATTTAATTCGATCCCTGACCACTCAATTTTTTGCCACTAATCTAATGCATAACGTATCTTTCAGAGAGCGAAGTTAGGTAGCAATGACAGTAATGAAGAGAAAGTAACATTTTTTTTCTAGCCATTATTTAGAAAAAAGTATTAACTAGTCTTTCTGGACACTTGGTGACCAGCTAAGTAAATTATACAGTTTTTAGTACATTGAGTTCTCATGTAACATGGAATAATGGTTGGGACTTATATGATTGATGTACAAGACTGCGTCAATGAGATGATGATGCCAATGTCTATGTGATGCATGATGATTCTAACCAGCTGCCTTCATTTCCCTGTAAGGCGTCCAGGTCTTTGCTTGGCGGCCTCATCGCGGGGATCTGGCCGGGTGTTATTCCCAATCTTGGTTACAATGCCCCCGCGGTTTATCAGTACCCCATTTTACGTTTGGGGTTAACTCCAATAAACGGAGCAGTTTAAGGACCTGCTCAGGTCCAGTGGATACAAAGAATGAGTGGGAAAGAAATTGAGAGAGAGCAGCCTTTTGTCTGATTCCAGCCCTTCGGCCGCTTTAATAATGCCAAGATTAGGGTGCCATTTTTGACCAACTTGCTCCCATTAAATTAAATCAAATGAAATCAACGATGAGAGATTAAGAAGGTGTAGAGATTCGAGTGCAAACAAGAACGAAGGAAGGGGAGTGTGAAAGAGCAATCGGCGGAGGAAAAAAAGACAGCAACTTTTTTTCTGGAATATTTAATTATCATAGGCCGAGATTTAGTAAATATAGACCCAAATGACGAGGATGGAAAGAGCAGATGGGGATGGACTATGGAGCACTGTAGCTTAACCTTTGTTAAGACCTTAACTAAAAATCAGTCAATTACTTGGGAAGCTGAAAGCTTGGTAGCAGATTGCTCCAATTCGTCACCGGCCAAGGCTAAATAACAAAGAAACCCGTCGCCTCAATCAAGACAAGAATAGTGGACTTATAAACAATTGAGAAATAGCAAGTAATAGCAAATGTGATCCATAAAAAAAGTGTCTACTTTACTGGCTAGAGTCACCACCATCAATGTCTAAGTCTCAGATCTTTCCACCACCGCTGAAGGATAAACATGGATTCAGCACTAGTCCTAAACCTATTTCTTGGCCAAATTAAAATACTTAGAACTGAGATTACACAATTATAATAAGTTCAATTTTTTTTTTCGGTAATTTTTCCCTATAAATGAGAGGATATATTATCACGAGAAGCATGCACTCCCTTTTAAAAAAGTGATCGATTTATTGTGGGGAGAGTGCACTTCACCCTAAAGGGCATGCACGTTATTGAGGATATGACGGCATCTCGACAGTGATCTTATAATTTCGCTAATAAACAAGTATCTCTTGGCACCGAAAAACGGAGGCCAGACAACAAAAAGTACCGTGCGAAGGAGTGGACGAAGGGATCAAACATCGAAAGAACAACAACATATAAACTAAAATTTTATTTAGCAAAGAAAATCGAAAAGTAATATACATGGAGGGAGGGAGGTAGGGAGGGAGGGAGAGATAAGTTATTTGTATAAAAGAGCAATGAAAACAGGGAGTAAGATATAAATTATAAAAGTTGGACTCCTTGGCTTAAATAAGTTATTTGTACAAAAGAGCAATGAAAATAGGAAGTAAGATATGAATTATAAAAGTTGGATTCCTTGGCTTCTGCGCATGTCCTGCCATACACTCACCCTTCTTTCTATGCTTTGCACATGGGGCCTGCATCTGGGAATGGTGAAGAGGGTAGAGAGAGAATGGCGTTTAATAAATAAATTATTTGCTCAAAAAGAGCAATGAAAATAGGAAAATAATACATGAATTATCAAAGTTTGATTCCTTGGCTTTCGCGCATGTCCTGCCATAATCACCTCCCCTTCTTTCGATGCTTAGCACACGAGGCCTGCAACCGCACATGGTGAAGAGGATAGATAGAGAATAACTTCTGCAACTCCACATAAGGTCCGCTCCCATTTCTTAAACCCCCCTTAAACACCGTCCTCAGGCTAACCACTTCTTGAACCACCGCTTAAACCTTGGAATTAATTAAACTTATCAATTTGTCCATCTTTGGATAAAATATTTAACTCGTGGACGAATTGTAGTTAGGTTGGCAAAACAGTAAGCATATTTTAATATGACCCGCGGACTAAATAAAATGAGGAAATTTCGTTATGAATATAATCATTATAAAAGGGAAAAAGAAAATGGTGCTTGAAAGTTTGTAATATAATTCGATCTATAGCCACTCAATATTTGGCTGCTAATCTAATGCGTAATATACTTTCCAGAGAGCGAAGCTCAGTAGCAACCATAATAATGAAGAAAAGCAACAGTTTTTTCTTTCTAGCCATTATTCAAAAATGATTTTTTTATCAAGATTTCTGGACATTTGTTGAGCAATCAACTGAATAATTTTTGGAGATTTCAATGCATTGAGCTCTTATACTACGTTGAATAATGTTGAGACCTATATGATCAATGGTCACAATAGTATTTGCTCTATATAAACTAAAATTTACGTAGTAACTTTTTTTGATAAAGCGACACGAGGCTGCATCAATAAGACCATGATGCCATGCATGATGACGATGGATGGGTGCGTTTGGAAATCATGTGATGTAAGTGGTGAGAGAGCTGATGAACAATTATAAAGAAGAGGTCTTGGAATTCGGGCCGACTTCTTTGCCTTCTGAGCGGTGAGTGGCTTTAATGATGCCAAGACTCGGTTCCCATTTCTGACCAAATAGTTTTCGGGAAATTAAATCAAAAGAAATTAAATTAAATCTGATGATATCAGATGAAATGTAACGGCGGTTTCTTCCGAGAAAGGGCAACGAAAAAACAAAGAGACGCGTGAGAGAATGATCATAAAGAACGATGGATACTGAAGAAGGAGAGAAGGAAGAATGGTTGTGCCGAGGAGATGAAAGAGCAAAACAAGATTTGAGTGCAGAAAAGGATGAAGGAAGGGGAGCGTGGAGGAATCGAGAAAATCGAGAAAGAAACACTTCAACTTTTTGTTGGAATATTTTATTATCAACGGCCGAAATCCAGTTCTAGCAATCCAACTATTTTAGAACCTTGAGCAAAGACCCAAGGAAGAAAGAGGAGATCGCTTTGGGCTATGGGAGAAAATATAAGGTGCATTTAATACACCATGTATTATACAATAAACTATAAATGGATCTGGCAAATTCGGGCCCACTTATGGAACTCGGTAATCTAACCTTAGTCAAGAACTTATCTGAACATCAATCACTTCCTTGGGAAGCTGAAGATTTGGTAGCACACTGCTAGCCATTAGTCGTCATCTGGCCAAAACAAAATATAGAAAAAGACGGTTGCCGGTAACCTCAATCGAGGTGAGATTAGTGGACTTATAAACAATTGAGCAATACCAATGGATCACCCCTAAAAAAGTATATATATAAATTTTTGATTTTCTGCATTTTATCTTTACTTTACGAACCAGTCACCGTTACTAGTATCCTGAAACGAAAGTCATCTCACAGCTTAAAAAGTCTTTGATTCACGCTATTTGTTGTCTTGAAGATAAAAACACTTGTCCACCCCAAACACCGAACCAAACACCCCCCTCCCCGCCAACCCAAACAAAAGGCTCTATACAATTTGTTTCGATCCTTCTGGGCACTCTCGTTTAATCCTCCGCCGCTTGCGAACCAAGCCATGCCTTTCACAGAGCTCTTTCTTGCCGCCTTAATTAAGGTGCTGTTTGATAGGCTGGCCTCTCGCGAGCTTCTCCACTTTGCACGGCGCGAGGGTGTCGATACGCTGCTGAAAAAATGGGAGGGGATGCTGGTCAGCATCATCCAGGTGTTGGATGATGCAGAGGACGGGCAACTCAATGGTGATCTCGGAGTGAACTCGTGGCTCAAAAATCTTAGGGACTTGGCCTACGACATTGAAGACTTGCTAGATGAGTTCACCATAGAGTCCACGGAAAAAAACTCCGAGGCACGCAGCACAAGCAAGGTGCGTTCCCTTCTTCCGAGTTGTTGCTTCGGATTGAGCCTGAGAGCATTTATGTTCGATCATAAAATGAGATCCAAGATGGAAAAGATGGATAGTAGGTTAAAGAATATCATCGCTCAGAAAGATATCCTACGCCTAACAGAGAAAAATGGGAAGCGACTAGCAGACCGACAAGTGGATAAGTCGCTTCACAATACAAGTTTGCCTGAGTTTCATTTTGTTAGCAGGGAGGTCGGAAAAATGGAGATCCTCAAATTGCTAACCGTAGAAGAAGATGATGATAGGACATGTGTGGATCTAAAAGTGATTCCCATCGTAGGGATGGGGGGTATTGGGAAGACGGCTTTGGCTCAAGAAGTTTACGATGATGCTGGAGTTACCAACTATTTTGATGTGAAAGCATGGGCTTGCGTTTCCGATGATTTCAACGCGCATGCTATTACAAAGAAGATCCTTGAGACAGTGAATGACCAGTTGCCCTGTGAAAGAAAGGACCTAGATTGGCTTCAAGGTAAGCTCAAGGAACACCTTGCGGGGAAGAAGTTTCTTGTCGTTCTAGACGATGTTTGGAATGATAATTATAGAAATTGGACTAGCCTCTTGAAGCCTTTTCAATCGGGAATGAAGCGAAGCAAGGTCATTATCACGACTCGTAATTTTCATGTTGCTGATATAGCCCGTGCTCGACCCTATATTCTCAAAGAGTTGTCACTAGATTCTTGTATGACTTTGTTTGCATTTCATGCTTTTGGAGTTGGAAATTTCGATGATCATCGAGATCTTGAAGTGGTAGGTATGAAAATAGTGGAAAAATGTCGAGGGTTGCCATTAGCCGTGAAGACTTTGGCTGGGTCATTGAGCTTTAACTTCAATGTCAATGGCTGGGAAGCTATATTGCATAACAACATTTGGGACCTGAAAGAAAGTAATGACATCCTTCCGGCCTTGACACTTAGCTACCTCCATCTCCCTTCAAATTTGAGGAGATGTTTCGCTTACTGCGCTATATTTCCCAAGGATTATGAAATTGAACGGGACGAGTTAATTCATTGGTGGATCGCAGAAGGCTTGTTGGAGGGAAAAGAAGGAAAGAACCGTTGGAATGCAGGTTTGAAATTTTTCAACGAGCTAGTATCTAGATCGTTACTTCAAAAGTCAAGTAGTAGCGAATCACGATTCTTGATGCATGATCTTGTGAATGACCTGGCAAAGCTAGTTGCCAATGCAACTCATTTTCGCTCGGGGGATATTGAGCATAAGGGTGGTCAAAATAATGCATCTTTAGCTCGTCATGCCTCATTTACTTCCAGTAGTAACATTGTGGTAGAAAGATTCAAGATATATCATGGAATGAAGAGACTTAGGAGCTTCGTATCATTAGCGAAGAAACCTATAGGCAAGTCTTATTTGTCCAAGAAAGTGTTAGGCGACTTGTTATCCGAATTGAAGTACTTGAGGGTGCTTTCATTATGTCACTATTATATCAGAGAGGTACCGGATTGCATTGGCAAACTAGGGCACCTCATGTGCCTCAATTTGTCGTATACTGACATTGAAACCCTTCCACAGTCAATTGTTGCATTGTACTTTCTAGAGGCCTTGATGTTGCGGGGATGTCAAAACCTTATAGAATTACCGGGTGGTATGGAGAAATTGATCAATTTAAAATTTCTCGACTTGATTGACACTTTGAGGCTAAGAGCAATGCCGTTTTATATAGGTAATTTGGTGGGTCTTGAGATGCTATCCAAATTTGTAGTGGGGACGGAAGCAGGGTTGAGGTTGAAGGAGTTGAAAAACCTAGGGAACCTTGGAGGGGAATTGTGCATCTCTGATTTACATAAGGTTCGAGAAGCCGGAGATGCCACGGATGCCAATTTATGCATGAAGGAGGGAATATGCCGATTGACCATGCAATGGTGTGAAGATTTTGGAAATTTCCGGAATGAAGAGCTTGAAGCAGAAGTCCTTGACTTTATTCGCCCTCACCCAAACCTTGAAAATCTCACGATATCCTACTATGGTGGCTTAGAATTTCCGTCATGGTTAGGAAGTCCCTCATATGTTAAGATGGTGCATTTACGTTTACATGGGTGCTGTCGGGCCAAAGCGCTAGCCTCATTAGGACAACTATCTTCTTTAAAAGAACTATACATCGAAGGTCTAAATGCAATACGCACGGTAGGATCTGAATTTTATGGAACCAAAAGTCCTTTTTCGTCCTTAATGACTTTGGAATTCAAGGACATGCCGTTGTGGGAGGATTGGTCTCATTACTTCGGCATTGAAGTAGGAGTTTTATTCCCTTGTCTTGAGCATTTGGTCATTCGGGATTGTCCTATGTTGATTGGAAGATTGCCTAGTCAATTGAGCTCCCTCAAAAAACTAGAAATCAGCTCTTGTCCGCGTATGGATGCTTCGTCCTCTATCATTAGCCTTCCTTCCCTCAATGAATTAAACTTCAGAGGTTGTAATGAGGGGGTGCTGAGGAATTTGGTAAACTTGACATCTCTAACTGCTTTTGTCATACAAGATGTTGAATTAACTTGTCTAAATGATAGGTTTACAAGCTCCTTGGTCAAGTTGGAGAAGTTGGAGATGGAAAGTTGTAAAAAGTTGATGTACTTGTGGCAAGAGAGAGATATAATTCGAAATCTTGCTTGTCTGAAGAGCTTAGTTGTCAAAAGTTGTCCTGAATTGATATCATTTTCAGTTGGAGAAGGAGATATAGAGTTGCGTAGCAAGTTGGAGACTATGGACTCACCGAATTGCATCAATTTGGAAAAGCACCCAAGCAAGATTTACACCCTTTCCTCTCTTCAAGACTTGACCATTTACGAGTGTCAAAAACTCGTGTCCTTCCCCAAAATAGTTACGTTGGCGTCATTGATATCATTAACTATCCAAGATTGCAAAATGTTGCAATCCTTACCTAGAGGATTAAGTATTCACATGGATGAATCAAGTAGCAGCAGCAATAATCACGGTGACATGACATCTTGTTTGCAAGAATTACAAATCGACAATTGCGATTTTCTACCAGCCTCTCCATTTAGCGAGAGTAGATATTTATTTACGACCCTCAAGAAACTTCGAATTGGGTTTTGTATGGGAGTGGAGTCGCTCGCAGAAATACCTGTAGACAGTCTTCAATCACTTCAAACGATCGAGATCATCTGTTGCAAGAACTTGAGAAGCTTACCACAGGGGCTGGACACACTTCCCCATCTCACTTCCTTGTGTTTGTGGGGCTGTCCTGCACTGGAGCTGGAGTGCTTCCCTCCTCTTCCTCCTGAAATCTCGTCGTTTGAGCTCTATGATTGTCCGAAGATAAAATCGTTACCTAATCAGTTGCATCGACTCACGAGTCTCCGAAGTTTGGAAATTAGGGAGTGTAAGAGTATTAGGCGCTTCCCTGATGGAGGATTGCCGCCCCAGCTACAGAAATTGGAGGTGACTTATTGCGAGAATATGAAGCAGTCGGTGAGGGAGTGGCTTACCCCTCTCACCTTCCTTCAACTTCTGTGGATCGATGGCAGTGCGGGAGCAGTGGGAGAGGAGGAGGACCTTCTGCTTCCGCTCCCTCCGTCTCTGCTCAAACTCATAATCCTAAGGATGGGGAATGTGAAAAGACTGTCCAGCAGTCTCCCCCCCTTTCTCCAGTGCTTATTCATTTGCGATTGCCCGAAGCTGAGGAAGTTGCCCGAGGATGGCCTCCCTCCCTCCCTAGAAGATCTCTGCATCACAAGATGTGGGATTTTGGAGAAGCGATGCAGGAAAAGGACCGGCAGCTACAGATGTGGGATTCTGGAGGAGCGATGCAGGAAAGGGACCGGCTACTATTGGCCCCTCATCCGCGAAATCCCGCAAGTTTCATTGAGTGATGACGGCAACAAGTCAATTACTTGAAAAAAAGGATTCGGACTCTGAATATTCTACGCGAAAGAGATTAGGGTATTTTTAATGTCCGAGCCTTGGCTCTTTTTGAAGAGGGAGGGGTTCGTATTTTAGACCCAAAAATTTTAGATCATCGGGTAAAAGCTGAAGCTTCTAGGGCATCAAAAAAATGTAATGATGGCTACCGAAAGCTCCTTCGCCTCCCAATCAGCCTTAACTCCACACCCCTTCGCCTCCACCTCCACCTCCAGCTCCGACTCAGTCGCACTCCCACTCTTTCTTCTTCCGCCTGTCCGGTCAGGGGGCGACGTAGGGCCGACCTTGGAGACTCTGACGGGGGCCTACCGGCTGATCGACGACGAGACGGTAGGGTTGGATTTATCTCAGTAATTGAGCCGTTAGCTAGCGTGTAGTTTGCATTCGGCTGTAGACGTGTTTGATGTGAATGTGCAAGTCGGATTGACTGATGCGGTTCGTTCTGATGATGAATTTCCCTTTTTATTTGTCGGGGGTTTCTTTTTCTATGCTTGCATTGTTGACAATTGGTATCCAAGCGATTTCTTGCATGCATTGTGTTCAGATGGAGGATAACAGATCCAACACTAGATCTTCTTTTGGAGCTTATCTGAATCATACAGTCTTGGGCAAATGATTTTGGTTGTCTTAGTCTGGCTTGAAAATGGATGTATGTGAACAGAGTTAGAAATTTCTCTCCCATTTCAATCTGTGCTAAGACTTTCTTGTAGCGTACTGAATCCCTCTGTGCAATGTGTAAAGTTAGAGCTTGGAGATGAATTTGGTTTTTCCAGCGATAAAATGTAGTCTGGCAGTCCTTACCAAAAAAAAATTTAACCTTACCAAAAAAATGTTGTCTGACAGTCATATATTTCTTTTTTATATACAGGCAATCATCATAGGTCAACCCTGCCGAAAGATGATATTCTCCTACAGCAAGCGTGAGTGGTCTAGATAGAGGTTTTGGATGACTGAAATTGCTGAGAGTCAAATCTCTTGCTGAAAAATCTTCCAAGCTAAAGCAAGCGAGTTGCAAAGATTATGAACTAGTAGTAGAAAACGTGCCTCTTGATGTGACTGAAATCTCTTTTTCTAAATTGGACCTACTGGGGAAATAGAAGGAAGAGCTATCCTTGGACGTGGAGGAAAGGATTCAGGTGCTTACCAATCCAAAGCTGCCAAAGACGCTGCAGCAAGGACTGACACAGAAGAAATGGATTGTTCAGCGCACCTAATGGAAACTGATAAACAAGGCATATTTGCCACCAGAATAGTTGGAACAGAGCTTTCACTTCATAGTTCTAATGCAGATTTCAGAGGATGGGGCAGGGGGGTTTCTGTGGATGCCTTTACATCAAGATGTTCTATCTGCCCCTTGACAAAAGGAAGGTCTTCTCCTGGTGTACTGCAACTCAGGTTGCCGCTAACTATGGATGACTGCAGGCGATGGCATTCAAACCTATAATTGAGGGAAAGATGTGTATTATAGCTGATCAGAGTGGTTCGGGAAAAGTGCTGGCTTATCTTGCACCAGTAGGCCAACATCTTGGGGAGGAAGAGTTGCAAGGACTTAGCAAATCGTTCTCTCAAAGCCCTCGAGCTGTCATTCTGGTGCCTACTATTGAGTTAGCTTCACAGGTTGCTAGTTGGTGTCCTTTCTTGTGCCTTTTCCTTTGCCCTTACGTGCTTTGGCAAGCAACTCATCAACTTTTACTAGTTTATGGCCAATTTAAGCTCTCATCCTATACTGTGATAGGCTATTGCTTAAGAAGCAAATTTGTCGTAAAAAAGCACTCCCAACTCATTTTCGGTTGCAGTCAACCTGTTTTTAACAACTTGTCGCCTATAATACTCAAATTGTCATCTCTTCTTTCAGAAAAGGGGAAAAAAAAAGAAAAAGAAAAAGAAAAAGAGATTTCTAAGTGTTGCAATCTGAAAGATTGTATTGGGTTCCTGGAAAGGCATATATACAATTGAAGTGGCAAAGTTGCTTGATGATGTGCATAATTTACTCATGAGGCAAAACTGGTAATCTCCTTAGAGCTGTTGAAAATGGAGGTGTTCTAAATTTGGAGATACTCTATAGTTGGTTTAATGTCCAGCAATGCTTGTTTTTGCTAGTAGTGGATGACAAACATAACATAAGTTTTTGCGCCCCCATGAGTAATACTTAAAATGTATGAGTTTCATGCAGGTTTTGAGTAACTGCCGATCCATATCAAAGTTTGGCGCTCCATTCGGTCTATGGTTGCCGCAGGTGGTTTCAAGCAGAAAACTCAGCTGGAAAGTGTAGAAGAGGGTGTTGATGTCCTAATAGCCACTCCTGGTCGCTGTATTTTTCTTGTTAAAGAAGGCTTTTTGGAGTTGAAGGATCTTAGATGGTAAGCCTCTGCATTGTATAATGTTGCATGAATAAATTTGGGTGCACAAGCTATTCGAAATCATCTTCTCATCTGTTTTTGAGTAAAGAATGTGATCGTGCTACTGTTTTCTAGATTTAGTGCTTCCACCATTTATCATCGCCATTCTTTAAATCTTTGAGGAAAGGAAAAGATTAGCGAAATTTCTATTCTTACATACACATCTAGATGTTGATTTTTTGGCTTGAATTATGGAGAACTTTGCTTTGATTTACAAAAATGTTAGATATATTGCTATTCGTTAGCCCCAATAGAAATCTTTGAGAAATGACTGGCGACAAATTGAGAAGGCTCCACTCGTCATATTGTTTGATATAGGATATGAAGTTAAAAAATCTTTTGTTAATGGATTTGCCTGCTAAGAATTTGAATGACGTCAAAGCCTGGGTCCATGCTATGCTACAAACAAAGAGCTCTATGTAGCTATAATGTACTCACTAACAGAAGAGTGGTATCTTTATGGATATTGCAGATTGTTTTGCAACTGCTGCTATAATCTATGGCTTCACGCTGTAGCGTGATTTTGGATGAGGTGGATATTCTCTGAATCTCTGCAATGTTGAGGAGTTTGAAGCAGCGTTTCAAAGCATAATCAATTCTTCACCTGTTGCCACGGTATCTGTTTGTGACAGCCACACTGCCGGTTAATATATATATATATATATATATATATATATATATATATATATATATATATATATATATATAACAAAATAGTTGATATTCTTCCTGAGTGTGAAGTGATCATGGGACCTGGCATTCATTGGACAAGCCCTCACCTCAAAGAGGTTGGTCTAAAGTTGTATTATTCCCTTTTCCATTTTTTGCCAATGGATACATTACCGTTATCTAATTTAGGCACAAAAGGATTCACTTCCATGTCTGTACATTTTTCTAGATGCTTTTGGACAATTATTACTCATAACTAAGTTGTAGTTTATGCTCCCTAAAAGTGATGGAGCATGATTTTACCTTGATGCTTTGGATTTGGGGGTGGATTGTTACTGCATATTGACGGGGGAAGATGGAAAGTGGATGAAGAGCGGAATAAAATTTTTTCCTTGAATGTCTCTTGGCACATGCGTATTAGTAGTCTATAGTATTCTTTTGGCCAAAAGCAATCTATACCATCTAAAGATGCCACCAGCATTCTGCAAGTCATTTAATTTGCCTGGAGGTGAAGAGAAATAAAATCAGGAGAAGTCTCTGAAATTTCACCGATTGTGCTGAGATGATTGAGGATCATATTAGGGTCCTATCATCGATTGTGCTGAGATGATTAAGGATTATATTAGGGTCCTATCTGTTTCTCTTCTTTCCTCAATTTGTAGAAGAATTTTTGCAGTTGTCCTGAAAATTGTTTCTATTCATTTTGCCAGTTCGTTGATTCTCAGAATTTAATTTTGTACAGAGGTATTGTACAAACTAATTTAGGTTGCATATAGTGGAGAAGGATTATTTTCGCAACATTAATCCTGGATAGGCTGAGAGCTTTCTTATGCAGGTTGAACAGTAACCTTCTGTTACATGAAATCGCTTTGTCCTTCCCCCTTGATGAACATGTTGCATAAATTTGCTGTGGTAGCTAACCAGTGCCATTCCTCCAATTTTCCTGTTAAGAAGAAAACTAGCGGAATACCATTGTAATAGGGGAGAATTTAAGAGTTACATATCATCTCCAGTTTCTCATAGATTTTAGTGGAGAGGAAGACAGTGAAAAGACTCCAGACACTGCATTCCTGAATAAGAAGTCTGCTTTTGTTCAGCTTGTGGAAGAAAGCCCAGCAACCAAAACCATTGTTTTCTGTAACAAGGTATGTTGATCTTTCAGTAAAGGCTGCTTGAAATTGACTCATCATTACATTTCCTTCTCTCTCCCGACCATCTTACTGACTCTTGACCTGGAGTTTGAGAGAAGGTTCTGAAGCCACCTGAATGGAGGACTCATCATTACTTTGTCCTCTTCTCCATATACAGATTGGGACATGTCAAAAAGTTGAAAATGCATTGAAGCGCATTGACAGAAAAGGGGCTGATACACGAGTTCTACCTTTTCATGCTGCTGTTTTGCAAGAGTTGTGGCAGGCAAATATGAAAGAGCTTGCTGCTTCTCCATCTAAAGATGTCTCCTTGTTTTCGGTTTGCACTGACAGGTATGTATAGTTGCGTTGTGCGATATCAATCAAACTATGCTTCCAGAAATAGATCTGCTCTGTGGCTGAGCTTGATCCCTAAAAGTAAGCCTTAAGTTAAACCGTGCATAGCCTGCCTAGACCCAGGCCTTCGGTTCTCAGTTAAAGCTTGCACATTTAATAATGGAGTCAGTCACAACAAGAATTAGATGAAAACAGTAATGGCTGGGATAGGCCTTGTTCTGTCTTGTGGGTTTTGTGAATAATTGGGATAGGCAAGAGCTGAGTGTTAGCTAACACTCAAGGCACTCACCTGGGCGTTCTAGCAAAGCGAGGCGAAGCCTCTGCTACTCACCTCATCTCAGGCAAGGTTTCTTCATTTAAGGTAAGCACCTGAGATGAGGTGCTCCTCCTCTGAGGCATTGCCTCAGAAAAGATTTGTCTAGGTTAGCATCTTTGCACCAGTGCAATTTGTGCTACGATGCAGACTTCGAATAACTTGTGATTCTAAGTATGAAATACCTAATAATTTGTTTGTTGATGGATTAATCCCCACTTTTCAGTTGGCACCTCTCATTGTTCAGCCTAGCGCCTGAGGCACTGTGGGGTCTGAGTCTCTTAACAGCACCTAGTGATTTTAACGGCACTGTTTACGACACAGTCAAACGAAAGGCAGAGCAGGGTCACTGGACACACATGAATTTACTAATGACATGTCACTCTCATCTTTCCTTAGGTATTTGCAAGATCCTGATGATTTTTCAACCATATGACAGGTTGTTACGAGGAATCGACTTTACTGGAGTGGACCATGTTATTCTCTTCAACTTCCCGTGCGATCCGAGCAAATATGTCCGCCACAGAGAGAGGTGCTGGAGGGGAAGGCAAAGCGTTCGTCTCTGCAGTTGGGAAGCAAGTTTCCCTGGCGAGAAGGATAATGGAGAGAGAAACTGGAAAGGTCATCCCTAGCATGATGTGCCCTCCGCTTATGAGTTGATGAGACGTTCGTGCACTAAGCGGGATCTGAGTTCATGCCTGTAGCGATGGGAGTAGATCCCATCAGTCCATTCTCTTTTTTCCTGCATGTTACGGAGGAACAGCATTAGGCAAGATGTGAAAACGTGAAGGGAGTTGTTTGGTTAGAATCTGGTTCTCCCATTTCGCATCTCCATGTCGAGGGGGATCACAGAAGCATCAATGCAATGAAGAGCTTGATATCAAGCTTCAAAACTTATATATTTCGGTCTTTATTCAGTTCATTGTCGAGGAGGATTGATGCTCCTGAGGGTCGGGACCGACTTAAGAAGTCTCGGAGGCCCGTATTGTCTGAAGTTGCACTTTGTGGATAATGAATATACAATAATACGAAAGTTCGCGACTGTATCCCTGTTGTATGCAATGAATATATAAAATGACCTGCTACAGCAAATTACTGAGCGTTAAGGTATAAGAAGCTAATTTACGAGCACAAAATATAATTTACGAACTTTATGCTGCATAGCCAACTTTACTTTCAAGCTAAATCACTCAAAGGTAAATTAAATTACTTCCTCTAAATGTAAATGACTTCGTCTTAAGAGATGTTATTCCTTGTATTATAATTTTCCTTAAAGGTCATACCTTATAGTTCTTGTACCTGGTAGTATGACTCCAGCATTGTAATTTAATTGATCCTAGAGTAATCTACCCGTACTTATTTATTTATTTATTTATTTTCGCGTATAAGTTTAGCTATAGGCCTCATACCGTGAGAATGTCAATCACATCAGCATAATAACTTATCTTAAATTAGCATAATAACTTATCTTAAATTGTTGCAACAGACAAAACTTGTAATTTGTACTGACCTTCATATAATTTTTCTTACACTTGTAGTTGTAAGAATGGAAAAGACCATCCGACTAGAATGAAACTGTCATTTCATTCTTTGAGGGCCTTGTTGGTGTCATTCATCTCCTGCACCATATTAGAAGCCCTTGGGCCCAACTCTCAATTTTTGTAGTCTACATCTTCTAGCTAAGCCGATCTGTTTACATGATGTGGCCAGAATAAAATGTATTTTTTTTGTATCGATCAATCACGTCTCTTAATAGGGATAATAATATAAATAGCTCATGTACTTTGATCTAATGTAAAATACAACCCATAAACTTCTAATTTGTGCAGTATCTTGAGAAAGCATTAGTTCCCACTTGAGTTAAGAAAAGTTGCGTCCATGGTTGCATGAGTTTAGAAGTGAGAGCCGATCTGATACGAAGAAGCAAGAACAATGTGCACATATTTAGGGCCCTCCTTTCTTGATTTCAGAGTAAAAAAAACCTGCCCGAATTCGGCATTTCCTGATGGCAAGCTTAGGAGCTGTTCCAACTTGCAACGGGCCTCTCTCTCATTAGCTAAACCTATAGGATCGATCGCCTGGAATTCATCCGATTCTCTCCTTGCATTTTCTCTAGTGCTGAAATTTGATGGTTGAATTTTGCAATGCAGTAGCCGAAAATGACCTGGGTAAGTGCGGCTGTTAGCGGATAGATTTCGTCATCGCCTGAACTCGCAATCGCTGCGTCCGGCCACGAGCAGTAAAGCCGGCGGTCAAGCTGCGTTGGACGATGGCGAGCGACTGCTCTGTTTCATGGCTCCGCTTTCTCTCTTGTGTCATCAGCTTCTTAGTCCTTCCTCCGCATCGCGTGCTTCTCGGGGGAAAATTCGGCAAACAGATTATCGGCGATGAAGTGAGAAACGATGGATCAGAACCTGAGATGACCAGAGATTAAGAGTCTCGATCGTGCACGATGACGGTGAGGATCCGAGTTTCAATGTGCCGAATTGAGCTTCGTCGGTCCCCGACTCCCCGAGTCCGAGGGTCTGTTGATTCCAGTGAAAAGCAAAGATGAACATGAAACCGCTTCTGAATCCTTCTTCGCCTCCGAGGTATCGTGCGAAGATCCTACTGGAAGATCCTACTGGCGAGCTGGGGTCGTCGATGGTGAAGGACAGATATGGAGAGGTGGTGACGGAGCTTTTCGGGAGCCGCTCCGGAGGAAGAGAGAGAGTGAACTCTAGCTCGACCGGATCATTCGCGAGAGCCCTGTCAATGCCGGTGGAGAACTCAGCCAGATGAAAAAGCCAGAGAGAGCCTGACCTCCGTTGCGCAGCTGGCGACGATGGCAGCACGCTGCGATGGAGGTGGAGGCCGGAGCCACCGTCACCTTCTCGGAGAAAGCGTCTCGAATCCGGAGATATCAAACTCCGTCGAGGCTGACTTTGAACGATGACCGGATGCGTGGACGAAAATCGCCGACCGCTGCTCTTCGAGGTCGCCGGCGGCGAGCGGCGAGCTGAAATGCGGTCGCCGAGAAAACGAGATGGCGTCGTCGTCGTCGTATAGGCTTTGAAGGGCCGGAGCCTCCGAATTGGAGCTGAAGTGGAAGGGCTTCATGGATGGGCTGGAGAGTCATGGGCCTTGTGTTTCTTTTATTCATTATTCATTAGTTTTTTTTTTTATTATTCCACAAAAATGAATATTTCAATTTATCAATAAAAAGTTTGATAAAAAAAATTTATTGGTAAAAAATTCAGATGTCAACTAAAATCAACGTTTTTACTCATTGAGGTATCGAATTCCATCGTTACATTGAATATTTTCAATCAATTATTGACGTGACATTATGTATCCGACTTATTGATTATGATTTCAAAGGCCTTCAAGTTAAAGAAGGTTGTAGAATAAGCTTACGATAGTGAAATTATCTTGGTACAATTTAACTGCATGAAGTTCATGAAGGGATAAATGTGATTGATTAATAATGACAAACCTAAAAATAAGACCACAAAAAAGGGAAGGGTAAATATCATAAAAATCCAAAATTAGTACACTTTTGACAAATTTATCATAAATTACTTTTTTGACTATCGAAAATCTCAAAGTGGTGCATTTATGATAAATTTTTCATTCGTTTGTTTCCGTTAAATTATATCAATACCACGAAAAATCACAAATTAGTACATCTGTGATAAATGAAGAATAAAACTCAAAACCGGTACATTTGTCAACTATTAGTATCATTTAACTCAATAATTTGATAGTAAAATTTAATAAAAACTTATGGAGATTAGATTTATTAAAGGTGTATTAGTTTTGGATTTTTGGTGATAAAAAAATAGTTTGTAATAATTTTTTTACAAATGTATCAATTTGAGGTTTTTTGTAATATTAACCGAAAATGGAATGATGTACTTAGGTTATAGAACTAGCTTTCTCCAGTGCCCTATATAATTTTTTTTTTGGGGTAAAAGTAAGAATGCTCTATATAATTTATATGGGGCCAATCCCATAAAAAAGCACGAACTTTATGTGTTGTCTCAAATCTGGCCCGAACTTTATTTTGTCTAAAAAAAAAGCATGAACTTTAGGTGTTGTCCCAAATCTGGCTCGAACTTTATTTGAGACAAAATAAAGTAAGTCTATTACAAATAGGCTTCACATATCTATTTAACTACAAGATGCACACATTTTTAATATCTCGCTTTAAGGCAATGTAATCTTCTGCTTCCAACCCATCTTCTGACATTGCAAACAACTTGCCAATTGTTAATTGATCTAATGGCCCTAGCTCTATGCCTCGTCCCTTGGAACTGCAGCTGCTGAATTATTTTTCCCATGAATATCGTCTATAAAGTTCACCTCATTGGAATGCAGACTTAAATTTAACACTTCCTTCAAACACTCGAATGCAGCATCGTTTTGCCATGTTGGATATTATTGCTGATGTGGAAATGCCACGTTGGATGACTGTGGAATGAGAGTTAACGGAGGGCCAGATTTGGGACACAAGTGAAAGTTCGTGCTTTTTTTTTGGACAAAATAAAATTCGGGCCAGATTTGGGATAACACCAAAAGTTCGTGCCTTTTTATGGAATTGGCCCAATTTATATGGCTTTCTATACTTTCTTTCTCTAAACTCGAGGAGATGACCAAAACCGTCATTTCAACCTCTCCCCGTCCTAAGGTGCCCGTCTTCCTTCTACAACTTCTTCATTCCATTCGCTGATGCACCATAAGCGACAGCAAACCATTGAACAAGCTCGTCATCCTCATGAGGCCATGCCACAAATCATCACCCATACGAGACCTCCCTTTCCAAACCTGACTCCGCAGTTTTAGACTAGGTAAGTATCCATTACATGCTTTGCAGCCATTAATAAGTGGTAATAATTAAAAGTGCTAGTCCTTTAAGGTTGAAAATTCTGTCTTGCGTGATGTCTCTATTGCAGTCTTGACAGATCTTGGCTGTTAATACATTTGGCCAAAAATTTCGCAATTCTCCTTATTCACATGAATTAGTGAGTGCGATGAATGAGATGTTGATTACCAAATTATGGGGACACAAACAGGGATAAAGGATCCCATCCCCTCGAGAAGTACACGAAAATCCTAGAAGACTGACCTATATGAAAACTTTGTAAACCGAATTCCCATCTAATGCATTAAAATGGAATAGTTGACCAATCAGTTGAACATAAACATAGTAGACTTCTAATGCCGCTCTTGACTTTGCCTACTCCTACCTTCAAGCTTGCTTTCCTCATTTTTATGTAGTTGCCTAAAAACTATGAACTTTTATATACTTGGCAATCCTTGGAGGGAAAAAAAAAGTTCAAAATAATAATAAAAATAATCTTGACAAGAAATCAACATATTTTCTACTCACGTTTATCCGATGTGCATACGATATTATATTGATTTTACATAAAAACATTGGGTCGATTTTCAAATGAGATTAATAAGTGGGTCATGTACATCGTCAATAAAAATTAATCACATCACTTTACCAATTTAGTAAACTTGTGTTGGGTATCCTGGTATTATCCTATGTTATTTCTCTCTATTTTTGTTGGGTTCCGTGTACTAATTAACTCATGAGAGACGGTTGATTTATAGTTTAAGATCATTGATACTACACTGTTCTTTTTAGAAGATTAATAGATGTCAAAATTCTTACACATCTCTGCTCGACTAAAACTCTCTCATTGAGGATGATTCAGCATTAGAAACATATAACGCCTGTGTATCTCAACTACAATGCTTGTGTCTCGTCAATGAAAGTCCATTAGGCTATTTGCAAGTTTGTCATCGTTTCTTTTTCTTTTTTGGGCCCAAAAAGACTTATCACAATGGAGAAAGGGCCATCTAGTCAAAGATTTGACGTGTACAATGCAAGCAGCTAATCAGGAAGTTCTTCAGGTGATCGAATAACATTGCTTGAGTCAACTTCCAGTTGGATGGTAGGTTAAGTCATGCAATGGACATAAACGATAAATGCATCGTGATACATTGAATCTTAGCAAGATCCTTTTCGGTAGATCTATGATTTGGGAATGAATTGGATGGTTGATCCAACAAAGCGGCAAATGATTGCCATGATGTTTAAGCTTGGAAAAGTGTAATTCTAGGCAGAATAGGACATGTCACTGCCCATTATGAGTCGACAATGATGAGAACACTAGCATTATAAGTGGGCGAGTTTGATCGCGTGAAAAAGAAGAGAACTTAAAGATGTAAGTTGAAACCCACTCCCAAAAATTCGCAACCTAAAATCTTTTATGGGGAGTCTAACCCACATTAAATGCTCTAAGTCATTATATTTGTTCATTTAGATTGAATAAATTTGTGTCACCATGTAATATTTGACGAAGCATGATAATGATAAGGGATACCTATAGCTCATCCTACTCCAGCGCATTAGAAAGTTACTCACAAACCTAAGTGATAAAGGATTCGGTCTGAATGTGGACCGGTTGGTACTATGTTTTAAGGAGGCAAGACCGACTTGCAAGCCTCACAGCCTTGAGGTTATTAAGTAGGTCAATCCCGATTCCATGCTAATGATGTGAGCGGGGAATGATAGGAGATGACATGTTCATTAGAATTGCAAAAGCATTGTCCCAAAGTAAAGAACATGAGAAACGTCGAGCCAAAATGAAATGAGAATTACTCAATTGAATTGTTGCCAAATGCCATGTCTTTCTTTGTGCTCCTACGAAGTAGCTCGCATCATTATCTACGAGTAAGTAGTGAACACATCAACTTCATTTGCAATGATCATATATTTCACTTCCAAGGAAGGCTGTTTTTCTTTTTTCTTAGAGGGGTAGGCTATTTGTGGAGTTCTTTTTCATACAACTTCAGTGAATACTTCAACTTCAACATGCAAGGTTGTGCATAAATTTGTTAATTAGATTCAAAGACAATTAATCACTGTGTTTAGTAGCTATGAAAATCTTGATGAGAATTCTGGGATTCTTTGTGAGATTTAGTGATGGTTTCGCAAGGAATTGTGTAGGCTACATACCGTATGAATTATTGAGTATAATTGGCGACTAAGAAATTTGAAAGTGTTTGAGTGATTTGAGCATGGTTATAACATTCACAATATTACTTGATCAATGGTGAAAATTTATGTTGCTCTCCTTGTGGATTAGGTCATACTGACTGAACTACGTAAATCCAATTTCCAATTTACTTTTCTGATTTCTGATTAATTGTTGTTATTTTTTTTTCGTTCACAAAAAAAATCAAGGTAAACATGTATATTTTTAGTTCGACTCATACGCATTTTTTTTTTTGTATTGGCTGCTTTCTTTTCTATCTAGTATAAACTAAGTAATTATGACAGTTATAACATATTTACATATTTTGCAATTGATACTTTTCTACAATAATGAAACAAATTCCAAAAAACTAAATATAAGTGTTGAGGTGTAAATTTCAATCTATCCTGTGTTTCGAAAGTGAGGATAATTATTAGATCCATGTATGTGTTCACTTTACTTAAGAATGATATATCCATTTCCAAAAAATTGGTCCCACAAGTTTTGGGGAAAAAATCAATACAATAAAACTTTAATTAGTTTGATTAATAAGCACCTAAAGGTAATTCCTTTAAAAGAGAAGCTGTGGTTATTTTGATTGAAAAAAAGCCACACTTGTAGTCAACTTTTTCCTATCCAATAAAACGTTTCATGGCCGATAGTGACATTAGTGTCACTTTTGGAAAAAGCAAAGGGAAAAATGACAATTATTGTTAGGGGTGAGCATAGTTTGGGTTGGGTCGGTCCACTCCATAATTCTAGGACCAACCCGCATAGTGCTGATCCTCAACTTTTGGGACCAAGGATCGACCCTATTGAGCTTGGGACCAAGGACCGGACCGACCCGGTGGGTTCGGTCCGGTTCCAACGGTCAATTTGGGACTAACCGATAATTTTTTATTTCATTTTTTGTGCTCTTTAAAAAAGCGATTGAGGACCGGACTGACTCAATGGGTTCGGTCCAATTCTAGGGTCAACCCGGAACCAACCAATAATTTTTTATTTTATTTTTTGTGCTCATTGAAAAAGCGATTGAGGACCGGATTGACCCAATGAGTTCGGTCCGATCTAGGGTCAACCTGGGACCAATTAATAATTTTTTATTTCATTTTTTGTACTCCTTAAAAAGGCAACCGAGGACCGGACCGACTCAATGGGTTCGACAATGAGCGAGGTCAGCTAAGAAAGGCAAGCGGTGAGGGTCAAGTGGGGTGAGCGTCAAACAGAGTGAGCATCGAGTGTCGAGTGGGGAGTAACAAGACAAGCCGAGCGAGCATCGAGAGGCGAGCGGCATGAGTGACCCAAAGTGAGCGAGGCGAGTATCGAGTGGTGAGCGGAGAAGTTGTTTCTTTCGATTTTGACAAATTGAAAACTAAGAGGACATATAAGACATAAGAGAATGAGCATTAGAGGAAGATGTCATAAGGAGTTATTTATGTCCTTTTGGACGCCATGAGGGTTTCTCACAAAATATTTTTTTCATTCGTAAATTATGACTATTGATGCCATAAAAGACATTAAAAATTTAAATTATTAAAGAATAATGTAAAATTACTTGAACTCCTCATTAAAGAGCCGTTTAATGTTGTTGACATCGTTTATTTTAAGGTTTTCTCTAAATAAAAAAATTATAAATAATATATTAGATATATATATATGTTGGTCCGGGTTGGACCGACCCTAAACTCCTAGGACCAAGGACCAACTCGCACAGTGCTGGTTTAGGAATCTTAGGACCAAGGACTGACCCGATATCCCTGGGAACTGGACTAGGACCAGCAGGGTTGGGCCGGTCCAGGGTTGGTCCAAGGTTGACCCTAGACTGATGCTCACCCCTAATTATTATTGTCCTCTAAGGACTTGTATTGGTGGGCGGGGCCTTATAATAGACATCACCGCTACTTCATGTCCGAATAAAAAAGTGAAAAAAATGAAGATGGTCCCAAGTTCATAAAAGTTCATCCAATTAAACGTGGCATGTTCATTTGACACACGCCACGTTTTCAGCTGCGAATGAATCACAATGTTAGTGTTACGTTGGGGAAAAAAAGTAAAAGGAGAAGCATACATTATTGTTCTCTAAGGACCCGTAGTGGACTATGGACTTTATTTGTGATCGTTATAATTATTATACGGTATCCATTTTAACGCCAAAACTTTTTAAACAAAAATTACCAATTCAGTCATAAAGAGGTTTATTGAGTGGATTCCAATGTAGTCTTAAATTTTTCAATTTTAGTAATGTAGTTCTAAATCTTTGTGTGAGTTTTCAATATAATCCTTTTGCCTAATTTTCATCTAAAATTGATAATATGGTGGTCTAATCATCATTGGCCATCCCACATGGAACACCGGCAATCTGACGTAGACAAATTATGAGTATGATTCATAGATACTTTCTAATCACAAATTCGAATAGCATTTTTATTAGATTATCAGTATCATTAAACCCAAGTTGAAAATAAAATGTTTCATGAAAACAGGGATAAAATAACAGTTTTAGATCACCATTGTGAATCAAATTTAATCCTACCCTGTCTAATAATAATGATATATACCAGCAGTTCTTCTTAGATAAATCCTAATGATAAACACAACACGTCACCATTGGCCTCATCAATAAACATACATTAGACTATTCACAAATTTGTCCTTCTTCTTCCCATCTCTCTCTGTTTTTCTTTTTTGGATGTTTTGGGGGGGGGGGGGGGGGGAGCAAAAGATTTATCACAATGGAGAAAAGTGTGCAATACGAAGATAATCAAGAAGTTCTTCAGAAGCTGCCATGGGATTGCAATGGCCAGATTTTTGGGAAGCTTCTCCTAACAAGGATACGGGCATTAAACATCAACAGTTCACAAATTTCCACAGAAAAAACCACAAAAAGGTTATCCTTAATTACACTTATCTTTAATAATTTTCTATAAAAAATTATTTGCTATGATTTTTTGTGCTCTTGACAGCGAGGAAGCTCCCTTACCAAGGTAAATTCTAAATTCATAGAGTACCCTACTATTTTGATGAGTCAGGTATGATGTGGATTAAAACATGGTTGAAATATCTAATTGATAATCAAGTATTTTGCACCTAGCCTAATGAAAAATTAGAATAATACATACACGCAATTCTGCTTTATGTGTCAATTATTTAACCATTAGAGCTTCTAGAAAGGTAGAAGGCAGTTTTTTCCTGGATCTTTTCTAAGCATCGAGTTGACAAAAACTAGTAGGAAACTTCAATGCAAATTCAGGCACGAAGCAATGACGAAGACCAGCAGGAAACTTCAATGTAAATTCAGACCTGAAGCAATTGCTCTCCTTTGTTGACTTTTCCAACCTATGCACACAAACCATTACATGCCGTGTTTCAAATACCTAAGAAGCATGTGCTTGAACTTCAAGGAATGTGCGCTTGACCTGAATGAGAGCAAAACGCTTGCACTTGACTTTAAAAATTACGCATCTCATTGTGAAGAGGGTGCACTTTACCCAAAGGTTCTCTAGAATAGAAATGCATTTCAACAAGAACTTGTAATTTCTCTATAAACAAATATGTTTTGACACCCTGTTTTAATAGGGCATAATTGGTTAAAATTATTGATTTGTCCACGTTAATGAAAATTTAGTTGGTGGATGGATCGTGGTTAGGTGCTCTTACCGTTCTCCTAATTTAACAAAAGCATATCTTATTTGATATTTTAGCTTTGAAATTTCTAATTTTATTTGACCTTGAGACCCATGAACTATTTATGAATATTATTTTCTTTTCGTATTTAGCGGTCAAGTGGTGTGTAAATTAACTTTCCCACACTTCAATTAGTCCACCTTCCCGAGACATCTTGAGAGTGCACTCCCCACATCGATTATTCTTTTTTGATGTGATGCCATAGCAAAATCTATGGTTTAGGGATTCAGTTATTTTTGTACCACAAATGTAACATCTATGCACAATATAATAATAGAGCATGCATAAGTATATATCAAATTCCATCTATTTGAATGGCTGGTGGGCATATTGATTTTAGGTAGCTCGTCTCTTCCTAGGACAAAACAATAAGCATATTATTTTTGACCCATGGACCAAATAAAACAAGGGAACTTTGCTATGAATATAATCATTGTTGCTTGGCAAATGGGGAAAAAGAAACAAATTGAAGCTTGAAGGCTTCCAATTTAATTCGATCTATAGCCACTTGGTTTTTTTCCATCTAATCTAATCAGATTATGTATTCTTCAGAGAGCATGTCTCGGAGACGATGACATAATTGAAGAGAAAGTAATCATTTTCTTTTTTTACGGTTTTTCCATTAAGTGTTTTTGGACACTCACCGAGCAATCAACTACGAAAATTTTGTGGCTTTCGATGCGTCGGGCTTTCGTGTTACATTGGAATGGTGGCTGGCACGCATATGATCGATGTTTAATGATGATCCGGTCTACAGACATTAAGTTTAGGTAATAACTGCTCCTTTATTTGATAATGGGATGGAGTTTGGGGGCTGCATCAATGAAATCATGATGCCGCATGATCTATGTGATGCATGATGATGATGGATGGGTTGGACTTTGTGTGATGTGAGTGGCGAGAGAGATCTGATGAGTGAGAATAAAGCAGTCGTTTCGGGCCCACTCCTGTACATTCCGAGCCTTCTTTGGTGGCTTTGATGTGGCCGAGACTTGGTCCCCACGTCTGACTAACTTGCTTCCAAGAAATTGAGGCAACAGAAATGAAATAAAAAATCAAATGAGACGAGATGAAATACAACGGCAGCATCTTCCGAGAAAGAAAGAGGGAGAAAACTACAAGAGAGAGCCAACAAACAAAAAGAGAGAGAGTGATGAAAAAAACAAATACTAAAGAGTAAGAGGAGGAGGAAGGATGATTAGGCTGATGCAAAAGCATGTTTAGTGGTGCTTAGAGCTTCTCCCCAATAGGATAGGGTATCAGTGTCCTGTTATATAGGTGTAAATAATAGAAGGGAAGATAATACATCCATTCATGGTTTAGCTAAGTTTGCTTTTAACGTGGATCCCTTCAAGAGAGATTTGCTCTTTTTTTTCAACTTTGTGTTCAAGTGAGTTTACATATATTCAAAATCACCAAAATAAAAATAAAAATAAAAATAAAAATAAAAATAAAAATAAAAGATTATGCTGCCAATCTCAGCCATGCTGCTTCCTTTGATTCCACCATCTCATGATGCTGCAAAAATGAGAAAAACATAGCACTCAAGCACACACAAAAAAAAATACCATAAGATATTAGGATCATCAACGCAAGTGGAAAGATAAACTAAGCCATGCCAATAAACAAGTGGTTTATGTATTTGAAATCTCTTTAAATAATTAATGCCTTCTTGATTTCAACTGAACGAATTTCAACTTCTTAACACCAAAGGTTATCTTTTTCATAATTATTTAGAAAGTGATATACACAATGGATCGCAATGTGCAGAATTAAGAATTAAAAAGGGGCATATTATGCTTACACCAATGCGGTAAATTCTAGTTAGGCCTAGTTAAGTGGCTAATTGGGGTCATAGTACACTTTAAAACATTCCTCCGAGTCATTCAATTTGCCAAAAAAGGAGTTTGTTAAAAAGTGCCTTAGGGACACTTTCTAATACAATGATTGCCATCATAACGTGTACAATCAATACTTTCACTTGTTTAGGTATTGAATTCTAATATTTTCCATCAATTAATGCCATAATGTTACTTGTCCAACCTATTAATTCCGATTCCAAAAAATTTTAGTGACATCATTCTAAAAATAAGAGGAGAATTGTCATATTGTAAAAGTATAGCTTAAAAACTTATTAACGTTGGACCAGTATAGATACTTGTGAAAAATGAGATCGCTAGACAAGATGGTAGTTACGCTTTAAAAAATAGGAGCTTATTCAACAAATGGATGCCGTAATTGTAGGGGTAATTTTAGGAGGGTGCATTTCATCCTAAAGAGCGTGCACATTATTGAAAATAGGATTGCATCAAACCTTGTAATTTCTCCATAAACAATTTTTTGTTGATGTCCTTGTATTTAGCTGGTTCAAAGGAATTGGGGCCAGATGACAACTAGAAGGATTGTGCCAACGAGAGGAAGAAGGAATCAAAAGTCATTCTCTCTGTACTCTCTTCACCATTTCTAGATGCAGGCCCCATGTGCAAAAGCATTGAAAGAACAATAATAATATATAACCTATAGATAAAATAGCAAAGAAAATTGAACAGTAACATACATGGAGAGAGAGAGAGACTCATAAATAGATTATTTGTGCAAAAGAGCAATGAAAACAGCAAGAATTACTGTGCAAAGGAGAGGAAAAATGAATCAAACATCATTCTCTCTCTACCCTCTTCCCTATTCCCAGAAAAAAAAAATGGTGATAATTAGGGGTGAGCAGTTCCAGGTTCCGCCTGGAACCTGGAACCTACCCTCGGGTACAGGTTCCTACCTGGAACCTACCCGTCGGAACCAGCAACCTGGAACCTATCCTGTCACAGGTTCCTGGTTCCAGGGTCGGTTCCAGGTTCCAACAGGTTCTTCTTCTTCTTCTTCTTCTTTTTGTTCATTTTAGTTTAAAAAGCAGAAATTGTCGCGACCTAAAATTCACCTAAGTTTAGGCTAATGGACTACTAAGTCTTTAAACTTAGCTCGGGCTCTCCTAAACCCATACCAATTCGCGACTTAAGATTCAAATATTTAACATGCAAATGATTATTATATAGGAGTCGCCACTAATCGGTTTACGGTAGGTCGATTAGACATCTAAGTAAAATAATGGGAGAATTATTTTACTCTTACGAACTAGAGAGGTACGGGGACTTGGTTACACTAGATTTCTCTATGCCCTTTCGGTACCATTTCTTTTTAATTTTCAAAAATATTTTTGCGGGCAACTTAGATTTATTTTAACCTAAATCTCTATCATGCAAAATGGTGATCGCACGGATGCTCAGTCACTATTAAACAATCAAAAGACTCCCATTAAAGAAATAAACACACAAAGCATTTTTGGGTTTTCTTTTATCTTGAAATTGAAACGTGCATTTTAACTACATGACCAAATTTTATTAACAAGCAAATTCTAATTAGATGAACCTAACATGCAAACTAATTGACATGCACTAATATTTTTTGTATTTTTATTAAAATTCGGAATGAATAAAAACCTTAATTAAATTATTTAAAATGAATAATTTTCTAATTTATCTTAGGGGTTAATTTGACTTAAAACCCTATCCTATCTTAGAAAACTATTTTTTTAGAAAAATGAGATTATTTAAATGTGCAAAGATTATCTAAGCTTAAATAAATCCAATCCTAATCTATTCCAAAAAATTATCTAAAAGTGCAATCCTAAAAATGCAATCCTAATTTACTAAACCAACACACACACTCTAATGCAAGATCTGATTTTTATTTTTTATTTTTTTATGTTTTTTAGTGTTTTTCCAAGATAAACAACTATATCTAAACAATTAAGATATCCATCAAATAAAGAATTAAAATAATCGAAAAAATAACGTGTTGTCTCACAGGTCAAATTAATGATTACTCTAATCCTAAACATCATGACAAAAGTTCAAAATAATTAAAAACCTGATCTAAAGTATTACGGATCAAATTAATAATTATAATGATTTAACAATTAATATACTATCAAAATGCCCAAAAATTAATATAATTAAAAAAATGATCCGACATCTTATGGATCAAATTAATAATTATAATAATTTTAGACAAAACCCTTGCGGATAATGCCTACAAGATTCATGAGTATTGATATCCAAATTTCAATTTAAATAACTAAACTTAAAAATATAAACAAGATAAAGTAAAATAAATGAAAAATAAAAATAAAAACTACCTAATTGATTTTCCTTTTTCTTTACATGCAAGGCTTATGTGTGGTGGTGGTTGGTCACCGTCGGGCACCAGTCACGGTCGTCGGATCTTGGGCGTGGGGACTCACGGGTTGCTGCCGATTGCGAACAGGAGGTGCCGTGCAAGGGGTGCGGCTCCGGGCGGCGTCGAGGCGGAAGAAGAGGCGGGGTGTCAGTGCTCGGAAGCGCTCGGGCAGCAACACGGCGGTGTCTGGCGCTCGGGCGGAGACCCGGATCGACACAGCAACAACAGCTTCGTCAGGCTAGTGGGAGCGACTCGGCATCAACGGTAGAGGATCGGCGTCGGGCTGCAACGGAGGAGCAATTCGTCGGGCAGAGAGTGGAGTGGCTCAACTCGGGCTCGGGCAGAGGGTGTTGTAGGTCAGCGTGGGCTGAGCAGGGGCGTCGGGTTGGAAGGGCAGCAGTCCGGCGCTGGCGTCGCAAGTGGAGGAGAGCTCGGTTTGTTGGCGGAGCGGCGGTGTGAGTTCGGCAACAGGGGGCTCGAGCAGAGTTGATGGTGCAGTGACCGGCGCGGGGGCAGAGTAGCGAAGGCACCGACAGGATCTGGTGGCGAGCGGGTTGTAGAGTCACAGGGGTGCTCGCGGCTGTGGAGGCACGACGGAGGCCCGGATACGAGCGCCGGCGGCAGGGCTGGCGCGGGTGCTCGCAGATGGAAGCCGGTAGCGGGCGGCGTGGGTTGTAGCAGAGCGGCATGGGTGTTTGCGAAGAAGAAACCCACGAAGAAGATGAACAGTGCACGACTTTTTTTTGTTTTTCTCTCTCCCTCACGTCACTTCTCTCTCTCACCGGTCTCCTCTCTCTCCCACTGCTGCAGACCGATCAATTCCTCTCTTCACTTTTTTTCTTTTTCTTTTGGGATATATTCAGCAGAAGTCCTAAAACTTGTCAAGAAAGTGCAATTTAGTCCTAAAACTTACAAAAAGTGCAATCAAGTCCTAAAACTTGTCAAGTTGGTTCAATTAAGTTCTAAAATTAACACCGTTAGAATTACTAACAGAATTTGCTAACGTGGTCGACGTCATATTTGAAATGAATTTTTTATTTTTCAAATGGTTTTTTTTAAATTATTTTTTATTCAAAATCTTTAAAAATTAGATTAAAAACTAAAAATGAAAATCTAAATTTATTTAAAAAAACAAACTGTAAAAAAATAATTTTTAAACAATAATTTAAAATAATAATAATAATAATAATAATAATAATAATAATAATAATAATAATAATAATAATAATAATTTTAAACAATTTTTTAAACAATAATTTAAAAAATAATTTTTAAACAATTTTTAAAAAAAATCTCCGGTGATGGGGCGGCGGCGGCGGGAGAGAGGAGCCTGATTTTTTTAAAAACGATTTTTAAAATAATTTTTTTAATTTTTATTTTTAGTTTTTGGTGAAAATAAGATAAAATGAATAAATCTAATTTTTTAGTTTTTAAATCTATTTTTTTTAAAAATGAATAAAAAATAATTTAAAAATCCACGTGGAAGATAAAAAATTATTTAAAATGCCAAGTCAGTATTTTTAACTGAAAAGGCTAACGATGTTAACTTTGTGACTCAATTGAACCAACTTGTGAGTTTTAGACTTGATTGCATTTTTATAAGTTTTTGACTTAATCGCACTTTCTTTGTGAGTTTTAGGATTTCTGCTGAACATATCCCTTTTCTTTTTGTTCCTTCGACGAAGAGAACCCCCCTTCCCATCTCCATACACGCCCTTTTATAGGCAAAACAAAATGCGATCTTTTTGTGAATATTTTATTTCATGAAGATTGCCTATAACCACCCGATCACAAAAAATCCTTATATTTTCCTTATCTCCTGAATAATTTCTACTGATTTTATCGCCTAAAGATAAGATTGCAACCCGATTTTCTTAAATTCCAAAAATCCACCGTAATATCATTTCAAATCTCCATTTAGGTAATTTTTGTCATTAAAAGAAAATGGGCTCGGGCCAATTTTGCTTGTTTCATGGGCTTAGTCCGGCCTGCCAAGTAAAAGCTCAGCCATGTAATTTGAACCCATCCACCACTGGTCCAATAAAATGCAAAAAATGCAAATTAAAAATAAATGCACCTAGATTAATATGCTATGCAATTAATATTTTTTCCTAGGGATAAAATTGACCCCTAATTTTTTATGCAATAAATAAATGACCAGATCGTCAAAATTTAGGTGTCAACAAAAATGAATGCAACAATAACAAATAAGCTTGTCATTCATCAAAGAAAATACAAAACGATATATGCTAGTGAACTTGGGAAGAATGTAATAATATAGTTTTTCTCAGAAATAGAGAGTTCATGGAGGCCTAACGTAGCCAACATTACCGGCAATTAAGTAGAAGGATCAAGGATCAAAGCTAGATTTAGGAAAAAACTCATACCTTCAAAGGAAAATGAAAATGCTTGTGAACTTCGAGGAAAAGAGAGATATATGCTCGAAAATTATAAATTCCAATACGAAACAATCTCTTAATATTTCAACATGAATTTTTAAATTGGCACACCACGAACAAACAAGCGCAAAACTTCTTCTTCTTTTTTTTTCACACAATTACGTTAAAAAAAAAAAAAACAAGAATTTTGCTCTAGCACTTGTGACAAATTTATATCTATACCTTCAAAAACTTTGCAGGCATCAATTGCCTAATGTTATCCGGCAAGTTTCACTAGTAAATTTTACTAATTACTTGAATCATCAGCTTGGGCAACCTTCACTTCGTCACCAAATTGATGAGCTTTCCTACTGCTGCACCTGTACAAGTGAGACTTGGGCTTGTCAAGAACTTCCAAGCATCAATTGGATGATACAACATTGACTGATAGGAACTTCCTACTGCCTGTACAGTAGTAACTTCCAAGCATCAATTAGATGATACAACAAGTGAAATCTCACTTGTATATGCACCTGTACAGTCTCACTTTGCCCTGCCCTTCCAATTGAGTCAAAGAACGCCAGTAAAAAATTTAAAAAGCGATCCTCTTGAGAAAATAGCTTTTTTAGCAAGCACATGAAAGTTACCTGCACAGGCAGTGCTACTCCAAGTCTAGTGTTTATGTCCAGTATAATGCTTGGATTTCCATCCCCCTCCTCTCCCTCACCCACCTCGTCTTCTACGTCTCCATCGCTGGCCACAAGCTCACCATTGGCCTTGCCACTACAGGCAGAGGATACTAATTATGCTTGTATTCGTGGTTATTAGCACAAAATTGACCAATACAACATTTCAACTAAAAATTTGGTTTTGCTTGTCAGCACAAAGCTGCCATTAGTGGAAACCTGATCCACACCAGATAAGATTATTATTCAGCAGCAACAAATGAGTCAAAGTGCATCAGCCTGCCAAACTAGTTAATCAACTATAAGATAGATTCCGCGAGAATATTTTACTAATCAACACCAATTATTTCAGCCACCAGCATAAGAGAGATAAAGCAAGAAAAAAATCAAAACACTCCAATCACCTCTTATAAGCAATTCAAGAAAAGTGGGAGGTTCGACCGCGAACAAATGACAGAGAGAGGGGGCGGTAGAGATTACTAGCACGAAAGGCGGCTTAGAGAGAGAGAGAGAGAGAGAGAGAGAGAGAGAGAGAGAGAGAGCGCACAGAAGACACAAAACCCACGCCACAGAGAGAAAGAGAGAGAGCGCGCGCACTGCGACAGAGCCGAATCAAATGAAGAGGACGCCCCGAGGACGGCAAGCGGGGGGTGAGCGGCAAGCGGGCGGCAAGCGGCGGGGCGGCGGGGCGTCGTCGTCGAGGGCGTCGTTGGGGGGGGCGAACAGTGTCTAGCGGGGGTGGGGGGGCGAGTGGTGTCCAGCAACGGGGCAAGCAGGGGGTGAGGGGCATCGACTTCAAGGGCGGCGAGTAGCAGGGCGTCGTCGTCAACGGCGTCGTCCGGGGGCGAGTAGCGTCCAGCGTTGGGGCGAGTGGCGTCGTCGAGGGATTCAAGGTAGGGGTATGGAGGAGTCGGGGGACAGGGGTTTGGGCGGAGGTTCACAAACGATTTAGGGTTTGGACGGAAGTTCAAAAATCATTGGAGGGCCTTTTGTTTTTTCACATTTGGGATGCCACAAGATCAAAATATTTAGGGTTTTTAGGTTTGGGAACCGGGAACCTATGGTTCTCGGTTCTACCTGAGAACCATGCTCACCTCTAACGACAGGACATGAGCGGAAGCCAAGGAATCAAAAGTTCTAATCTAGGGATCCGCCTACTTCTTAAGCGCTAGCGAATCCATTTTCATATACTATAATAATCAGCTATGAATAGCCCAATATCAAAGTCTAACTTGTAGGCATATTGAAGTTAGGCAATTCCTCTCTTCTTGGGACAAAATAATAAGCATATTTTATTTCATCCCTCAGACCAAATAAAACGAGAAAGTTTTATTATGAATCTAATCATTGTTGCTTGGCTGAAAGGTAAAAAGAAAATGAAATTTGAAGTTCCACAATTAAATTCGATGTAGGGCCACTCGATTGTCCTCCTTATAGCAAATCTAGGTAACAATTATAGTAATGAATAAAAGTAACATTTTTCCTTTTTGACCCTTGTTAAAGTATGATTTTTTTACAAGTATTTCTCAATACTCGTTGGGCAATCAACTACATAATTTTGGAGTTTTCAAAGAATTGAACTCTCGTATGGCATGAAATAACATTGAGAACCGTATGCTCAATGGTTATGATAGTAGCCGGTCTCCATGAAGTAAAATTATGTGATAACTTCTCCTTTTCGATAAAGTGATGGGTTCATAACTTCATAAGGCTGCATCAACGAAACTATTGTCCCATGATCTATGTGATGCATGATGATGGTGGATGGGTGCATTTGGGAATCATGTGATGTGAGTGGAAAGATTAGAACTGACGATCAATAATAGAGCAGAAAAGTTTCGGGGTTGGGCAGGAGATGGGCCCCACTTCTTTTACCTTTTGAGCCTCTGGAAGCTTTAATGATGCCAAGATTTGGTCCCACATCCGACCAACTTGCTTCCGAGAAATCGAGTCCACAGAAATGAAATGAAATCATCTGAGGACGAGATGAAATGCAACGGCAGCTTCTTCCGAGAAAGAAGCGCTTTAGTGCTTAAAAAGTCTTTGATTCACACCATCATTTCATCCTATTGTCCTGGACGGAAGAACTTTTGTTTCCTCTCCGCTCTCTGCACTTTGTTTCGACCCTTTCAGCACTCTTGTTTAATCCTCTACCACTCGCGAACCAAGCCATGCCCATTGCAGAGCTCTTTCTTGGCGCCTTTCTTTCGGTGCTCTTCGAAAGGTTGGCCTCTCAAGAGGTTCTCAACTTTGCGCGGGGCGAGGGTATAGATACGCTGTTGGAGAAATGGGAGAAGATGCTGATTAGCATCAACAAGGTGTTGGATGATGTAGAGGATAAACAACTCACCGATGATCTCGATGTGAAGTCGTGGCTTAAAAATCTCAGGAACTTGGTCTACGACATTGAAGACTTGCTTGACGAGTTCGCCATGGAGTCCGTGGAAAATAAGTCCAAGGCAGAACTTGGCACTAGCAAGGCACGTTCTTTTCTTCCGAGTTGTTGCTTTAGATTGAGCCCGAAAGCATTTATGTTCGATCGTAAAATGAGATCCAAGATAGAAGAGATGGATGGCAGATTAAAGGATATCATCACTCAGAAAGATACTCTAAGCTTGAGAGAGAACAATGGGAAGCGAGCGGCATACGGAGGAGTGGATAAGCGGCTTCACACTACAAGTTTGCCCGAGCCTTGTTTTATTAGCAGGGAGGTTGAAAAAAATGAAGATCCTTGAATTGTTGACCGAAGAAGAAGAAGATGATAGGACATGTGCAGATCTAAAAGTGATTCCCATAGTAGGGATGGGGGGTATTGGGAAGACAGCTTTGGTTCAGCAAGTCTATAATGATGCTAGAGTCACCGACTATTTCGATGTGAAAGCATGGGCTTGTGTTTCCGATGATTTCGACACGCTTGCTATTACAAAGAAGATCCTTGAGATAGTGACTGACCGTTTGCCCTGTGAAGGAAAGGACCTAAATTGGCTTCATAATAAGCTTAAGGAAAACCTTGTGGGAAAGAAGTTTCTTGTCGTTTTAGACGATGTTTGGAATGAGAATTATGGAAACTGGACTATCCTCTTGAAGCCCTTTCAATCGGGAGTGAAGGGAAGCAAGGTCATTGTCACAACTCGCAGTTTTCACGTTGTTGAAATAGCTCGTGCTCAACCTTTTAAACTCAGAGAGTGGTCACAAGATTCTTGTATGACTTTGTTTGCATTTCATGCTCTTGGAGTGGGAAATTTCGATCATCATCCAAATCTTGAAGTACTAGGTATGAAAATAGTGGAAAAATGCTGAGGGTTGCCATTAGCCGTTAAGACTTTGGCTGGGTTGTTGAGCTTTAAAGTTAGTCCCCATGAATGGCAAGCTATATTGGATAGCAAAATTTGGGATCTACCAAAAGAAAGTAATGATATCCTTCCGGCCTTGAAACTTAGCTACCTCCATCTCCCTTCAAATTTGAGGAGATGTTTCGCTTATTGCGCTATATTTCCCAAGGATTATGAAATTGAACGGGACGAGTTGATTCATTGGTGGATTGTAGAGGGCTTGTTGGAGGGAAAAGAAGGAAAGAACTATTGGAATGCAAGTTTGAAACTTTTCGACGAGCTAGTATCTAGATCGTTACTTCAAAAGTCGAGTAACATCGAACCACGATTCTTGATGCATGATCTTGTGAATGACCTGGCAAAGCTAGTTGCCGGTGCAACTTGTTTTAGCTCAGGGGAGTTTGAGTATGAGGGTGATCAAACTAATGCATCTTTAGCTCGTCATGCCTCACTCATTTCCAGTAGTCACATTGGGGTAGAAAGATTCAAGATATATCATAGAATGAAGGGACTTAGGAGCTTCATATCATTGCAACCTAGAGATTATGGTAAGTGTCATTTGTCCAAGAAAGTGTTAGGCGACTTGTTATCCGAATTGAAATACTTGAGGGTGTTTTCATTATGTCACTATCATATTAGAGAGGTACCGGATTGCATTGGCAAACTGAGGCACTTCAGGTGCCTCAATTTGTCGTATACTGACATTGAAATGCTTCCAAACTCAATTGTTGCATTGTACTACCTAGAGGCATTGATGTTGCGGGGATGTCAAAACCTTACCAAATTACCAGAGGGTATGGAGAAAATGATCAATCTAAAATTTCTCGACTTTACTAACACTCCGAGCCTAAGAGTGATGCCACTGTATATAGGTAATTTGGTGGGTCTTGAGATGCTGTCCAAATTTGTAGTGGGAACGGAAGCAGGGTCGAGGTTGAAGGAGTTAAAAAATCTAGAGAACCTTGGAGGGGAATTGTGCATCTCTAATTTGCATAAGGTTCGAGAAGCCAGAGATGCCAGAGATGCCAGTTTATGCATGAAGGAGGGAATATGCCAGTTGACCATGCAATGGTGCAAAGATTTTGGAAATTTCCAAAATGAAGAGCTCGAAGCAAAAGTCCTCGACTTTCTTCGGCCTCACCCAAACCTTGAAAATCTTGCAATATCCTACTATGGTGGCATAGAATTCCCGTCATGGTTAGGAAGTCCCTCATACGTTAACATGGTGCATTTACGTTTGCATGGGTGTTGTCGGGCCAAAGCATTAGCCTCACTGGGACAATTATCTTCTTTGAAAGAACTATACATCGAAAGTCTAAATGCAATACGCATGGTAGGGTTTGAATTTTATGGAACTAAAATTCCTTTTCCATCCTTAATGACTTTGGAATTCAAGGACATGCAATTGTGGGAGGACTGGTCTCATCGCATCGGCAATGAAGAAGTAGGAGTTTTATTCCCTTGTCTTGAGCATTTGGTCCTTCGGGATTGTCCTATGTTGATTGGAAGATTGCCTAGTCAACTAAGCTCCCTCAGAAAGCTAGAAATCAACTCATGTCCGCGTATGGATGCCTCATCCTTTATCTATAGCTTTCCATCCCTCAATGAATTAAACTTCAGAGGTTGTAATGAAGGCGTGCTGAAGAGTTCGTAAACTTGACATCTCTAACTGCTCTTGTCTTGCTAGATGTTGCTGAATTAACTTGCTTAAATTATGGGTTTACAAGCTCCTTGGTGAAGCTGGAGAAGTTGGAGATGGAAAGTTGTAAAAATTTGATGAACTTGTGGCACAAGAGAGATGTAATTCAGAATCTTGCTTGTCTGAAGAGCTTAGTTATCAAAAGTTGTCCTGAATTGATATCATTTTCAGCTGGAGAAGGAGATATAGAATTGCCTAGCAAGCTGGAGACAATGGACTCACGGAAATGCATCAATTTGGAGAAGCAGCCAAGCAAGATTTATACCCTTTCCTCTCTTCAAGACTTGACCGTTGATAAGTGTCCAAAACTTGTGTCCTTCCCCGAAATAGATATGTTGGCGTCGGTGATATCATTACATATCCAAGATTGCGAGATGTTACAATCTTTACCTAGAGGATTAAGTGTTCATATGGATGAACCAAGCAGCAGCGCCAATAATCACGGTGACATGACGTCCTGTTTGCAAAAACTGGAAATCTACAAATGCGATTCTCTACCAGCCTCTCTATTCAACGAGAGTAGTTTTTTACCACCGACCCTCAAGGCACTTGAAATTTCGTCGTGTAGGGGAGTGGAGTCGCTCGCGGAGATACCTGTAGACTGTCTTCAATCACTTCGACGCATCCATATTACCTCTTGCAAGAACTTGAGAAGCTTACCACAGGGGCTGGACACACTTTCCCATCTCACTTCCTTGTGGTTGCGGGAGTGTCCTGCACTGGAGCTGGAGTGCTTCCCTCCTCTTCCTCCAGGCATCTCGACGTTTAGGCTTAAGGAATGTCCGAAGATAAAATCGTTACCTAATCAGTTGCATCGACTCACGAGTCTCCAACGTCTGGTAATTATTGAGTGTGAGAGTATTACGCGCTTCCCTGATGGAGGATTGCCGCCCCAGTTACAGGAACTTACGGTGAAGGGATGCGAGAATATGAAGCAGCCGGTGAGGGAGTGGCTCACCCCTCTCACCTCCCTTCAATTGCTGGACATCAACGGCAGCATGGGAGGAGTGGGAGAGGAGGAGGATCTTGTGCTTCCGCTCCCTTCCTCTCTGCAGATGCTCTATATCTTTGATATGGGGAAAGTGGAAAGACTGTCCAGCAGACTCCCTCCCTCTCTCCGGTGGTTATGGATCTGGGATTGCCCGAAGCTGAGGGAGTTGCCCCAAGATGGCCTCCCTCTCTCCCTAGAATATCTTTGGATCAAAGGATGTGGGATTCTGGAGAAGCGATGCAGGAAAGGGACCGGCAGCTATTGGCCCCTCATCCGCGAAATCCTAGAAGTTGCATTGGGTGATGACCACGAGTTAATTACTTGAGAGAAGGGATTCGGACTCTGAATATTCTACATGGAAGAGATTACGGTATTTTTAATATCTGAGGCCTTGGCTCTTTTTGAAGAGGGACGGGGTTCGTATTTCAGACCCCAAAAATTTTAGATCATCGGGTAAAAGCTGAAGCTTCTGGGCGTCGGAAACTATAATGATGGCTACCGAAAGCTCCTTCGCTTCCCACTCAGCCTTAACTCCACACCCCTTCGCCTCCACCTCCAGCTCCAGCTCCGGCTCAGTCGCGCCCCCCTCTTTCTCCTTCCGCCTGTCTGGTCGGGGGGCGACGCGGGATGCCCTAGGAGATTTCGTCAGGGGCCTACCGGCTGATCGATGACGAGACGGTAGGGTTGGATATATCTCAGTAATCGAGCTGTTAGTTTGCATTCGACTGTAGACGTGTTCGATGTGAATGTGCAAGTCGGAATGACTAATGCGGTTTGTTCTGATGACGAATTTCCCTTTTTATTTGTCGGGGGTTTCTTTTTCTATGCTTGCATTGTTGACAATTGGTATCCAAGCTCTTGGAACGACTCAAGCGATTTGTTGTATGCATCGTGTTCAGATGGAGGATGACAAATCCAACACTAGATCTTCTTTTGGAGCTTATCTGAATCATACAGTCTTGGGCAAATGATTTTGGTTTTCTTAGTCTAGCTTGAAAACGAATGTATGCGAACAGAGTTAGAAATTTCTCTCCCATTTCAATCTGTGCTAAGACTTTCTTGTAGTGTACTGAATCCCTCTGTGCAATGTGAAATGGCAGAGTCAAAGCTCTTGCTGAATAATTGTCCAAGCTAAAGCGAGTCGTAGAGATTATGAACTAGTGGCAGAAAATCTCTCTTTTCCTAAATTGGATTGACTGCGGAAAAATAAGGAAGCAGCTATCTTCGTACTTGGAGGAAAGGTATCAGGTGCTTACCAATCCAAAGCTGCCAAAGACGCTGCAGCAAGGACTGACACGGAAGAAATGGATCATTCAGCACACCTAATGGAAACTGATAAACAAGGCATATCTGCCACCTGAATAGTTGGAAGCAGAGCCTTCACTTGGCAGTTCTAATGCAGATTTCAGAGGATGGGGCGGGGGGGGGGGTGGGTTTCCATGGATGCCTTTACATCAAGATGTTCCATCTACACCTTGACAAAAGGAAGGTCTTCTCCTGGTGTACTGCAACTCAGATTGCTGCTAACAATGGATGACTGCAGGCGATGGCATTCAAACCTTTAATTGAGGGAAAGACGTGTATTATAGCTGATCAGAGTGGTTCGGGAAAAGTGCTGGCTTATCTTGCGCCAGTAGGCCAACATCTTGGGGAGGAAGAGCTGCAAGGACTTAGCAAATCGTTCTCACAAAGCCCTCGAGCTATCATTCTGGTGCCTACTGCTGAGTTAGCTTCACAGGTTGGTAGTTGGTGTCCTTTCTTGTGCCTTTTCCTTTGCCCTTACGTGCTTTGGCAAGCAACTCATCAACTTTTACTAGTTTATGGCCAATTTAAGCGCTCATCCTATACTGTGATAGGCTATTGCTTAAGAAGCGAATTTATGGTAAAAAAGCACTCCAACTCATTTTTGGTTGCAGTCAACCTGTTTTTAACAACTTGTTGCCTATAATACTCAAATTGTCATCTCTTCTTTCAGAAAAAGGGAAAAAGAAAAAAGAAAAAGAGATTCCTAAGTGTTGCAATCTGAAAGATTGTATTGGGTTCCTGAAAAGGCATATATACAATTGAAGTGGCAAAGTTTCTTAATAATGTGCATAATTTACTCATGAGGCAAAACTGGTAATCTCCTTAGAGCTGTTGAAAATGGAGGTGTTATGAATTTGGAGATACTCTATAGTTGGTTTTATGTACAGCAATGCTTGTTTTTGCTAGTAGTGGATGACAAACATAACATAATTTTTTGTGCTCGCATGAGTGAGCATTAAAATTCTATAGTGAGTTTTATGCAGGTTTTTAGTAA
Organism: Eucalyptus guilfoylei; assembly: GCA_016097605.1. Classification (NCBI taxonomy): domain Eukaryota; kingdom Viridiplantae; phylum Streptophyta; class Magnoliopsida; order Myrtales; family Myrtaceae; genus Eucalyptus; species Eucalyptus guilfoylei. The sequence goes on from CM027861.1 coordinate 29,141,550, forward strand.
CTGCTGATCCATATCGAAGTTTAGGGCTCCATTCTGGTCTACGGTTGCCACAGGTGGTTTCAGGCAGAAAACTCAGCTGGAAAGTATAGAAGAGGGTGTTGATGTCCTAATAGCCACTCCTGGTTGCTTTATTTCTCTCATTAAAGGAGGCTTTCTGGAGTTGAAGGATCTTAGATGGTAAGCCTGTGCATTGTATAATGCTGCATGAATAAGTTCGGGTGCACGAGCTATTCGAAATCATCATCTTCTCATATGTTTTTGAGTAAAGAATGTTATTGTGCTACTGTTTTCTTGATTTAGTACTTCCACCATTCATCATCGCCATTCTTCGAATCTTTGAGGAAAGGAAAAGATTAGCGAAATTTCTATTCTTATATACACAGCTGGATCTTGATTTTCTGGCTCGAGTTATGGAGAACTTTTCTTTGATTTACAAAAAATGTTAGATATATTGCTATTCGTTAGCCCCGGTACAAATCTTTGAGAAATGACTGGTGACAAATTGAGAAGGCTCCACTCGTCATATTGTTTGATATAGGATATGAAGTTAAAAAATCTTTTGTTAAGGGATTTGCCTGCTAAGAATTTGAATGACGTCAAAGCCTGGATGATTTTGGCATTTGGCAGATTTCAGTCCATGCTATGCTACAAACACAGAGCTCTACGTAGCTATGATGTACTCAATAACAGAAGAATGATATCTTTATGCATCCTGCAGATTGTTTTGCAACTGCTGGTATAATCTATGGCTTCACGCTGCAGCGTGATTTTGGATGAGGTGGATATTCTCTGCAATGATGAGGAGTTCAAAGCAGCGTTTCAAAGCATAATCAATTCTTCACCTGTAGCCACCCAGTATCTGTTTGGGACAGCCACATTGCCGGTAGATATATATAACAAAATAGTTGAAATTCCTCTCGACTGTGAAGTGATCATGAGACCTGGCATTCATCGGACAAGCCCTCACCTCGAACAGGTTGGTCTAAAGCTATATTATTTCCCTTTCCATTATTTGCCAATGGATACATTACTATTATCTAATTTAGGCACAAAAGGATTCACGTCCGTGTCTGAACATTTTTTTGGATGCTTTTGGACAACAAATTACTCATACCTAAGCTGTTGGTTATGCTCCCTAAAAGTGATGGAGCATTGTTTTACGTCGATGCTTTGGTTTTAGGGGTGGATTGTTACTGCATATTGATGGGGGAAGATGGAAAGTGGATGAAGAGTGAAATAAAATTTTTTCCTTGAATGTCTCTTAGCACATGCGTATTAGTAGTCTATAGTATTCTTTTGGCTAAAAGCAGTGTATACCATCTAAAGGTGCCACTAGCATTCTGTAAGTCATTTCATCTGCTTGGAGGTGAAGAGAAATAAAATCAGGAGAAGTCTCTGAAATTTCATTGATTGTGCTGAGATAATATCTGTTTCTCTTCTTTCCTCAATTTGCAGAAGAGTTTTTGCAGTTGTCCTAAATGTTGTTTCTATTCATTTTGCCAATTACATCGACTCTCAGAATTTAACTTAAATTAATTCAGGTTGCATATACTGGAGAAGGATTATTTTCACAACATTAATCCTAAATAGGCTAAGAGCTTTCTCATGCAGGTCGAACAGTAATCTTCTGTTACATGAAATTGCTTTGTCCTTCCCCCTTGATGAACATGTTGCATAAATTTGCTGTGGTAGCTAACCAGTGCTTCTCCTCCTATTTTCCTGTTAAGAAGAAAACTAATGGAATACCATTGTAATAGGGGAGAATTTAAGAGTTACATATCATGTCCAGTTTCTCATAGATTATAGTGGAGAGGAAGACAGTGAAAAGACTCCAGATACTGCACTCCTGAATAGGAAGTCTGCTTTTATTCAGCTTGCGGAAGAAGGCCCGTAACCAAAATGATTGTTTTCTATAACAAGGTATGTTGATCTTTCAGTAAAGACTGCTTGAAATTGACTCACCATTACATTTCCTTCTCTCTCCCGACCATCTCACTGACTCCTGACCTGGAGTTTGAGAGAAGGTTCTGAAGCCACTGAATGGAGGAGTCATCATTACTTTGTCCTCTTCTCCATATACAGATTGAGACATGTCGAAAAGTTGAAAATGCATTGAAGCGCATTGACAGAAAAGGTGTTGATACACGAGTTCTACCTTATCATGCTGCTGTTCCACAAGAGTTGCGGCAGGCAAATATGAAAGAGTTTGCTTCTTCAGTTAAAGATGTCTCCTTGTGTTTGGTTTGCACCGACAGGTATGTATAGATGCCTTGTGTGATATCAATCAAACTATGCTTCTAGAAATAGATCTGCTCTGCGGCCGAGCTTCATCCCTAAAAGTAGGCCTTAAGTTAAACTGTGCATAACCTGCCTAGACCCAGGCCTTCAGTTCTCAATCCAAGCTTGCACATTTAATAATGGAGTCAGTCTCAACAAGAATTAGATGAAAATAGTAATGGCTGGGATAGGCCTTGTTCTGTCTTGTGGGTTTTGTGAATAATTGGGATAGGCAAGAGCTGAGTTTTAGCTAACACTCGAGGCACTCACCTGGGCGTTTTAGCAAAGCGAGGCAAAGCCTCTGCTACTCACCTCATCTCAGGCAAGGTTTCTTCATTTAAGGTAAGCACCTGAGATGAGGTGCTCCTCCTCTGAGGCATTGCCTCAGAAAAGATTTGTCTAGGTTAACGTCGTTGCACCAGTGCAATTTGTGCTACGATGCAGACCTCGAATAACTTGTGATTCTAAGTATGAAAGACCTAATAATTTGTTTGTTGATGGATTAATCCCCACTTCTTACTTGGCACCTCTCATTGTTCAGCCTAGTGCCTGAGGCACTGTGGGGTCTAAGTCTCTTAACAGAGCCCAGTGATTTTAACGGCACTGTTTGCAACACGGTCAAACGAAAGGCAGAGCAGGGTCACTGGATACGCATGAATTTACCTAAGACATGTCACTCTCATCTTTCCTTAGGCATTTGCAAGATCCTGATGATTTTTCAACCATATGACAGGTCGTTACGAGGACTTGACTTTACTGGAGTGGACCATGTTATTTTGTTCAACTTCCCGCGCGATCCGAGCGAATATGTCTGCCACAGAGAGAGGTGCTGGAGGGAAGGGCAAAGCGTTTGTCTCTGCAGTTGGGAAGCAAGTTTCCCTGGCAAGAAGGATAATGGAGAGAAACTGGAAAGGTCATCCCTAGCATGATGTGCCCTCCGCTTATGAGTTGATGAGACGTTTGTGCACTGAGCGGGATCTGAGTTTATGACAGGAGTAGATCCCATCGGTCCATTCTATTTTTCCTGCATGTTATAGAGGAGCAGCGCGAGGCAAGAAGTGAAAACGTAAAAGGAGTTGTTTGGTTAGAATCTGGTTCTCCCATTTTGCATCTCCATGTTGAGGGGGATCACAGAAGCGTCAATGCAATGAAGCGCTTGATATCAAGGTTCAAAACTTATATATTTCGGTCTTTATTCAGTTCATTGTCGAGGAGGATTGATGCTCCTGAGGATCAAGACCGAGTTAAGAAGTCTCGGAGGCCCATATTGTCTGAAGTTGCGCTTTGATGATAATGAATATGCAATGATAGAAAAGTTCGGGACCGTATCCCTTGTATGCAATGAAAATATAAAATGACCTGCTGCTATAGCAAGTTACTGAGTGTTACGGTATAAGCAGCTAATTTACAAGCACAAAATATAATTTACAAACTTTATACTGCATAGCCAACTTTACTTTCAAGCTAAATTACTCAAAAGGTAAATTAAATTACTTCCTCTAAATGTAAATGACAAAGAGCTGTCCGATTTAGTGATTTGTTACTTCAGTGATTTGTTACTTCGACTGTGTCCAAAATATATTAAAATTCTATTCTTCCCTCAATGATTGCCTGAGTCAGGCCCATGGTAACCAGTGGGAGATTCGCGATGCACTTACGGACTTTGAAGGAGAGAGGAGAGAATGTGGGAGGGAAGAAGTATGTCGAGACACTGCGGGAGCTCAAGAAATTCAAAGAAGCAGCTGATGGTTTTATGTGATGGGCTTAAGGCCCGTCCGCCCATGTTGGGCCTAAAAGCCCGGCCCACAAGATTAGGGCCCATGGATGAAGGGGCACGATTCCTTTTTTGGAGGGAACGTATATAAGGGAGTAAAGAGAGGGAGAAGGCACCCTTTGGCATTTTCAGCGTACGTCTTCTCTCCTCCTCTCCCTCCAAAAAGAAATTGAACACTAAAGGTGACACCGTCTTCCCTTCAAGGCCAATCGACGTCATCGGATCGATCGGGATCGGTTTTCTCTTCCTCTTGTCGGCATTGGTGTTTAATCTGTGGCTAACAAGGTACGCTCGAATCCGTGGTGTGCTTTAGGATCGGTGATACGTGTTTTTCCCGGGCTTGTCTTCCGCATTCGTTTTAGGGGTTCGATTTAGTGTCGAATCCGGTTTTCGGGAATCCGACATTCCCAACATTGGTATCAGAGCCCTAGTTCATGTTTTCCCGACCTTTTTCATGTTTTTTTATTAATTTTTCGCGAAGATATTCGGCCGACACGGATCGGGGCGAGAAATCCCGACACCCGAGCACTGTTCGTCTATTTTTTCGAGTTTCTGTAAGTCAAAATCGATTTCTGAAGATATAGGGTGAAAGGGCTCGTCGAGACGAGTCCGTCGACATGTCGTGCGCCGCCGGGAGATGCCGGACGCGCCCACACGCGCTGGGATGACGTCATCGATGACGTCAGCTGGCCGGGCGGTCACCGGCCGGCGACCCGACCCGACCCGATCCGCGGAAGCCTGGCATGCGCGCGGCACGTGCCAGATGACGTTTGCGTGACGTCAGCCTGCGCATGCGCGCGTCACGTGCCAGATGACGTCTGCGTGACGTCATCCCGCGCACGCGCACGGCACGTGCGGTCGGTTCGTCCGACCCGGCCCGACCGGTCCGACGACCCGCCGCCCGTTGACCCGTTAACCGACGACCGTTGACCGTTGACCCGGAAAAAAAAGAAAAAGAAAAAAGGAATTGTTTCTTTTTCATTTATGCCTATGTGGGTTATATGTAATCAATTATTTATTCTGCATTTGTTGCATGAATTTTGGAAAATTATGTATTTTCCCTTATGTATATTATGGATTATAAGTAATCCATTTTTTAGTTCTGCATTTGTTGCAGGAACTATGATGCATTATGCACGGATACCTGCAATCCCGAGAACGGACGAGGGAAGTGCAAGACTTAAAAGGCTGATGTCAGATTTAGCTAATTATCGGTGGCATGATGGTGATTTAGTATCACATGTGGTCAAAGTCAATCAGATGATACAGGAAATCATCTGGAATGGTTATCTTATGCCGGATTTTGTGAAGGTGCCGGCTTTGATGAACACTCTTCCACCTGAATGGCAAGCAGTGTTAGATCGGCTATGGGAGGTCAACGTGGTCCCGGGTTATAGGAGGCTAGTGGTAGCTTTTGTTAGAGAGTACTATAGGATTGAGTTAATCAAAACTTCAACCCTTAGATTGAGCGCCACATGGCGCAGAGTGAATGCGCCTTGGAGGCGACATGAAAGCTCTCCAAAGTTTTTTCCATGGTTGGCAAATGTGCCTTCAAATTTCTCAGATATTTTGACTGATAGATTAGAAGGGACATTCCCTATTTATTTCTTAGATTAGTTTGAGATGTTTTTTGAATGTGAATATCTCTTTCTATGTTGATATTTTTTCTTTCTTTCCTCTGTATATATTGCTTAGTGTAATGAATAGTTGTATTGTGTGAAAGCATTATTATTCTATTTGGATGTCAAATATTATTTGCTTTCTGTTATTGTTGACTGCTGTGGGTAGTTTATAGAAGTTTTTGTAACTTCATAGAATTTATTTTGCATAAGACAATTATATTAATAATAGTTTTAAGTTAGGATTTTTGGAGGATGATTGGAAACATAGTGACCTTTTGATTCTGAAACCTTACTTGAAATTGTTCATTGATATGATGGGTCTGTGCAAAGTAGATGCATAAATGATATGCATTAATTATTCGTGCATATATGTCTGATGTGTTCAGATCGATGGTTTCAGCAACTAAGAACGTAATTGCTGATATGAACGGCAACAATTGTGAAAAATTGGATATGAAGATTCAATATGTGCTGGAAAAGCAAGAAGCATTAGAAGCTCTTGACCATGTTATGGAAGATCTTGAGAATGCTGTGCGCCACCTTGAGCTAGTAGAGGACCGCCTAACGGCATTTGAGTCAAAAATAGACATTTGCAATGCTGGTTCTAGCTCAGAAAGGGCTTTGAGCTCTAAGCGCAAGCGTATTGATTCGTTCAATATGTGGGAATGCAAAGGATCAAGTCCTTATTGCAAGAAATCAAGAGTTAACCAACACAAGAGAGGAAAACGTCCTCAAGTGAAGAAAATGTCAAGGGTGAGGTATTACAATTGTGACAAGAGATGTCACTATGCTCGCGACTGTCGTGAGCCAAAGAAGGTATACACCTCTTGTACATTTGAGAACTTTGCTTATGTGTCAAGTTCTGTATTATTGGCTGAATCCAATCCTTTGTGGACTGTAGATTCAGGAGCGACAGACCATGTAGCGAAGGATAGAGGATCCTTCGTGGAATTCCGACGAATAACAACTGGAACTAAGTGGATCCATGTAGGAAATAACTCCAAAGATGAAGTTAAAGGAATTGGCACCTGCCAATTAAACATGCGTGGTGGACGCACCTTGTTCCTACATGATGTTCTATATGCTCCGGAGATTCGTTGAAATTTAGTGTCTATTTTGGTGTTGGTTAAACTTGGTTTTAGTTCGAACTTCCGTAATAAAGGTATAGATTTGTATTTGGATACAAACTACTATGGTTGTGGTCATTTTCTGGATGGTTTTATTGTACTAAATGTTGACTGTGGTGATGTCAATATATGTTATTCCCTTGTTTCACGTCTTCTACTTCATGTGATAATGATGTGATTATGTGGCATGCTAGACTTGGTCATATTGACCAACAACGAATGAATAGACTAGCCAAAGAGGGCTTGTTGGGCAACATTGAAAAAGTCGATTTGCCTATATGTTAGCATTGCCTAGAAGGGAAAACGACAAGGAAACCATTTGGAAAAGGCAAAAGAGCTGAATTTCCTCTGCATTTAATCCATTCTAACGTCTGTGTTTCAATGAATGTGAGAGGAAGGCATGGGACTGTTTATTTCATCACTTTTATAGATGATTATACTCGATTCGGATATGTCTATTTGATTTCTCATAAATCTGAAGCATTATGTTGTTTCAAAAGGTTTATGAACTTGGTAGAAAATCAATTAGACAAGAAAATAAAAGCATTAAGATCCGATTGAGGTTGAGAATATTTATCTGATGAGTTCAGAAAATTATGTGATGAAAAAGGAATAGAAAGACAGTTGTCTATTCCATATACTCCTCAACAAAATATGTTGCGTAGAGAAGAAACAGAACCCTACGGAAATGGTTAGGTCCATGATGGCGCATGCTAACTTACCTATTACTTTTTGGAGTGATGCGTTGTTAACTGCTGCCTATATACTTAACCGGGTGCCTTCCAAATCAGTTACTTCCACTCCATATGAGTTATGGACAGGTAGAAAATCGGACTTAAGTTTTCTTAAGCCATGGGGTTGTGCTACCTATACTCATGAGTCCTCTCACAAATTTGGGAAATTAGGTCCCAGAGGAAATAAGAGTATTTTCATGAGATACTCCGAACACTCAAAAGGGTATGTGTTCATAGGTGAGCAGGAAAGTGGGAGTATAACTGAATTTGAATCACGGGATGTCACATTCTTAGAGGATGAATTTCCTAAGAATGGCGAAATAGGAGAAGATTACTCCATATTTGAAACCATGGATCAAGATAATGATATTAGTGGAGTTCGTCCAAGTGGGAGTAATATGAGAAGTGATGAATTGAATTCAACTCATTCTCAATTACAACCACATGATGAGACGACATCATCATTATCTAATCCAAGTGGGAGCATTATGGGGAAAGATGTGCTAAGTGTACAATCTCCCATACGGTGAACAAGTCACCAAAGTATTCCCCGTCGACGTTTTGACATTGAAGGGGAAACTTTTATGATTGCTCCGCAAGATAAGGATGAGCCAAGAAATATTAATGAGGCTCTAAATTGCCCTTATAAGGAAAAATGGATTCATGCAATTGAAGAGGAAATGGAGTCAATGAAATCAAACCAAGTCTGGGAATTGGTTGATCTTCCGAAGGGACGCAAAGCCATTGGGAACAAGTGGGTTATCAAAATAAAGCGAAAGGATGATGGCTCGATAGAAAGGCATAAGGCTCGCCTTGTGGCGAAGGGGTATAATCAATAGGAAGGAATTAATTGTGAAGGATTATTTTCTCCTGTAGTGAGATTTACTTCGATTCGCATTATTCTGGCAATAGTGGCTAGTATGGATCTTGAGTTACATCAAATGGATGTAAAGACTGCTTTCCTCAATGGAGAATTAGAGGAAGAAATATATGAAACAACCTGCTGGTTTCATAGTGAAAGGCCAAGAAGAAAAGGTATGTCGACTTTTGAGATCGATGTATGGCCTCAAGCAGTCATCGAGACAATGGTATATACGTTTTCATAATGCCATAATGGCATGTGATTTTACAATGATTAATGAGGATCATTGTGTATATATCAAAAGATCCAAAGATCAATTTGTGATCATATCATTATATGTTGATGATATACTAATTGCCAGAAGCAATATGGAGTTTGTTAATACTGTCAAGAGTTGGTTGTCTTCCAACTTTGAGATGAAGGATATGGGTGAGGCTGCATACATTCTTGAAGTTAAGATTTCAAGAGATCGTTCGAAGAGATCGTTGTCTCTTTCGCAAGAAACATATATAAATAAGGTTCTTGAACGATTTCGTATGCAAGATTGTAAACCCATAGACACTCCTATTGCAAAAGGTGAAGGATTGAGCCATAGACTGTGTCCAAGGACTCCACAAGAGAAGGAACAAATGAAACTTGTTCCTTATGCTACTGCTGTTGGGAGCTTGATGTACGTTGTGATGTGTACAAGACCTGGCATATGTTTTACAGTTGGAATGGTGAGTAGATACCAATCCAATCCAGGTCCAGCACATTGGAAAGCCGTTAAGAGAATACTGAGGTATCTAAAGGGGACTGCTGATTATACGCTGAGTCATTAAGGAAAGGATCTGCGACTCTAAGGCTATTCTAATGCTGATTGGGGAGGAGATTTAGATGAAAGGAAATCTACCTCTGGGTTTGTTTTCTTACCGAATAATGGCACCATATGTTGGAGCAATAAGAAACAAAAGTGTATAGCCTTGTCCACAATGGAAAGCGAGTTCGTGGCATTATCAAGCAATGTGTAAGAAGATGTTTGGCTTAAGAGATTATTGGATCATTTAGGTGTTATTGGAAGTGCTGCAGATTCATTGTTGGTTAACCGTGATAACCAAGCAGCAAAAGCGTACACCAAAGATCCAAAATATCATGGCAAGACCAAACATATAGATACCAAGTATAATGTTGTCAAAGATATGATTGCACGAAAAGATGTGAACTTACGGTACATATTACGCATAGAATGGTAGCAGATCCTATGACAAAGCCAATACCTAGAGATGTGTTTTGTGGCCATATGAAATCTCTAGGATTGCGTAGAGAGTCGATGTCTTGGATTGTAATTTCCCTGAAGTGTTCACATTTGATGAATTTGTGTTTTTTCATCATTAATGCCTATGAATCTTTGTTTGATCTTTATGCATCTTAATGCTCAGTGCATTACTTTAAATTGAGAAAGTATGTCGGACAGATAAAAGATTAGCCCACTCACACGGGTAATCGCCTCTATTTACTGTGTAATAAATAGAGATGAGACTGTTTTTAACCTTATTATCTAGGTGATAATCGAGAGCTCAAGCTTAAAACACGTATGTCGCCTTAACTGAGTGTTAAGATGAGGACATGATACTTACTATGTCCGAAAGTAAAATACCCCACATATTTTACTTTATCTGTCTATGATGCCAGATGTGAGTTCTGATGAATTTTGTGAATGAGTAGATACGTGAACTCAAGTTTGACATTGGGTATGTCTGAACTATCATCTGTACAGTATTGAAAGTGTAGACATACGCTCCATGGGAAAGGAGTTAATACCGTAATACGTATTTCATACTATGTATGCATGAGACGACCAATAAGAGTGACAAAAAGTTTGATCTCAATTTTTATGTCGTGTGAGACTCTTGAGGAAAAGAGTTCCTCAATTTTTAGTCCCCTCATGACTCTTACTTATTCTCAAGATTTCTATTTAGTGTTTGCTATCTTAGGATGTTGCCAATGGTCATGAGTTGATTCGATCTAATGGGACATTTCTAGAAAAGCAAGTTGAACTGAAATTGAGAGTTTGAAGGAAAGAGGAAGATCGAATTTGGAGAATCACATTGTAGTTTTGTATTCACCGGTTAACCAATTATGACTATCTTTGTGATAATCATAATTGTGAATACAATATATGTGTCGCGACCTCCCTGAAGCGGGTTGGACCACCTAAGGGTTCGGTTAATGGATTGCTAAGCCTAGACTTAACTCGGGCTCTCCTGTGCCCATACCAATTCGCGACTTAAGTTTAAATTTTTTAACATGCAAATGATTTTTCAATTAGGAGTCGCCACTAATCTATTCTTGGTGGGTCGATTAGAAACCCAAGTAAAGCAATGGGAGAATTACTTCACTCCTACGAACCAGAGATTAAATGAGTTCGGGGACTTGATTACGCAAGATTTCTCTAACGCCCTTTCGGTACCTTTCTCTTTTATTTTAGAAAAAATGTTTGGCAGGCAGCTTGAATTGATTTTAATTTATCTCCCTAACATGTGAGGCGATCACGCGGGTGCACAAACCACCAATTTAACACCCAGATAAAGCAACGAATAAATTGCAGGACTTACCTCCTAACAACGAAAGCATCTGCGTTGTTAGATCAAAATTCACATCGCAGTCCTAAATATGGTTTCTAATTAACACGTAATTTCTTTTTTTTTTTTTTTTTTCGCTTATTTAATGAAAATCATGCAATATGCAATGCAACATAACTAAATGACCTAATACTAATGACATGTAATTTGGATGGTCCTAGCAACAACTACCACATGACAGGTATTTCAACGAATCTAATCCTAATGACGTGCATGTGACATTTTTTTCTCTTTTCTTTCTATTTCCTGAAAGAATGCAATCTATCCTAGAAAATAAAACTAATTCAACCTATGGCATTTTTTTGTATTTTTCATGAAATTTGAAATTAAATAAATGTAACAATTAAATATGCAATCTAAATTAACCTAATAACTTGATTCTAATGACGGGCAATTTTTAACTAAATGAACCTAACAACAATCACTAAATGACATGCGTTTCATGAATCTAATTATATATGACATGCACATGACATTTTTTTCTTTTTTTCTTAAAAGATGCACTTTATCCTAGAAAACAAAACTAACTTATTCTAAGACACATTTTTTTTTTTGTATTTTTCATGAAATTCGGAATAAAAATGTGAAAACTATCTATCTAAATTAAAATATCATCTAATTTATATTAGGAATGAGGTTAAGCCAAATCCTAATTTAGACTAGAATGTTATCCTTACTTAGAAATCCCTAACTAAAATGCAATCTATCTAAAAAAAATTATCTAAACTTATAATAAATTAAAAATATTATATAGAATTAAATTATATGAAATTTGACCTTGAAATACAATGACATGCAAAGAGTGCTAAAATTCTAATTTTTTTTTTATGTTTTTGTATTAATTTCGAAATTAAAAATTGTCAAGTAATTAAACATGAAACCTAAGTTAAAAACTAGCAACCTAAATTGATTGATTTGATTTTTTTTATTCGAAATAAAATTCCTATTCTAAATATACAAACCCTAAAACAGGAAATAAACCTAATACTAACCTACACTTTTTTTTATTTTTATTTTTTGAAAATTCGTAATTAAAAATGCTAAAAAAAACTAGTTAAAGTGAGATATTATCTATTTTAAGTTAGGAATAGACTAATCTAAATCCTATCTTAACTTAGAAAATTACCTCATCATGCCATTTAATTCAAAAGATACTATCTAACCTAGATACCATCTAAACATGCATTTTTACATTAAAAAAATAACTATTTTATCATGTAATTTTATCTAGAAAAATCAATTCTAATTTACGTGAAATGCAAATGCAGTTTTTTTTTTTTTGTATTTTCGGGATAAACAGAAGAATTAAAAGTTAAACACCAAATCATCCATGGTCATCAAAAATGTTATCCATCATTCGAATTTAGATTCAAAATTAATTATTTCGCTAATAAAATCGATAAATTGATCTTAAGCCTTAAAGATCAAGATATCAATTTTACTCCCGCGCGATTAATTATTCCATCTAAAGCCTTATAGATGGAATAAAAATTCGTGTGCGGTTGCGAATTAAGTGGTACGTCGGGGATTTTCAAACATGCATTAAGAACTAATTCAAATAAAGAAACGAACTTAAAAAGAAATGAAATAAGTCTACCTAATAAGATAAAATAAACTTACCTAATTTGGACTTTTTCCAAATTTGCCTCAACGAGTGATGCTTTGTGGACCACGACAGGGGCTCAGCTCACGGCTGGGATGGCTGCTGCTGCTGCTGTGACAGGCGACCGTGGGCGGTGGGCACGGTCGTCGGAGGAGCTCCGGCAAAGGGGCAGCGAACACGCGGCTAGGGAGGAGCGGGAGTCGCGTGCGGTTGCTGGTGTGAGGCCGACTCCGAATGAAGCTGCTGTGGTGACAGGCGAGCAGGGGTGATGAGTGGCTGGTTGCAGGTGTCTGGGACGGTGGCGAGCAGGCTCGAGCGGTTGCTGCAACAACGTGCAGCGGAGTCGGGCAGCGGAATGTGCGGCAGCAAAGGGATGGAACCTCGGCGGCTGACGAAACGGCAAGGGCAACGGCGACGGAGCTTCAGGCGAGGGGACTGGCGGCGGGCAGAAGCAACTGCAGCGGCAGAGGGCGGAGCAGCTTGGGACGCCGGGGCGGAGGTGCAGGAACGGGCAGAGATGGTGGCTTCATGGGTTGCTGGTGTTCGAGCAAAGACGGTGGCGCGCTCGGAGCTCGCTGGAAGGAGATGCTGACGCCGGGCGGAGGTGCAGTGACGGGCGCGGCGATGGGCTGTGGTGCGGCGGCGGATCGAAAGGCAGCGCGCGCGGGCAGCAGCGCGACGGCGTTCGGGCGGGCTGCTACAACGGTTGCTGCGGTGATGGCGACAAAGCGCGAGGTGGCTGTGGAGTTGCAGACGTCGCGGTGGCGGCGAGGCCGGCACGGCGACCAACGGCCGCGGCGGAGCGGAGCAGCGTGTCGTGGTCGCGGGTAGGCGAGGCGGGACGCGACGGTGGCTGGTGATGCGGTGACCGGCTCGTCGACGCTCGGGCGGAGGGGCGGGTTGCGCGGCGGGCGAAGAAGGAGCAGCGGGTCGTCGTGGGGCTTCGGCGCGCAGATCGGCGACGGCGAGGCGGAGCAGGGCGTCGGCGTTGGGAACAGCGAGAGGAGCGTCGTCAGTGCTGGCTTGAGCGGAGGCGGTGGAGCGGCGAGGCAGCGAGCGGGCGGAGAAGGAGGAGCGTCGGGTCTTCGTGCGTCGGTGTGCACAGCGAAGCGGGCGCGCGGCGGAGGTGGAGGCGCGGGCGGTGTGAGCGCGGAGGCGCGGGCGCGGGCGCGGGCAGCAGAAACCGAAAGAAAATCCAGCGAAGAAGAACTCCTGGAGAAGATGAACAGTAGGGGTCTTGTCTTTGCTTTTTTTTATTTATTTATTTTTCTCTCCTCTCTCTCTCTCCTCACGTCTTCTTTTCGGTTTTTTCTCGACAGACCTCTATTCATCTCTTTTTTTAATATCCTCCCTGGCTTCATTTTTTCTCTTGTCCGAAAGAGGAGCCCCTTTCACAATGAATATTTTTTATCTCTCTCTGACAAACCTCTCGAATGGCTCTCCCTTCTCTGACAAACCTCTCGAATGAATCTCTCCCCTGCGTGGCCTCCCCCCTTGCGTATTTATAGGGCTCTTGAAGTCCAACCGACTTTAGTGTGAATAGGAGGTGGCCGTAATTTTTCCTTGCTGCTCACGTCCGCCGAATTCTTGTGCATGCATTAATGAGCGTGAGACAATGGACGTGCAGGAACTTCTTTCTTCTCTTTGCTCTCCAGGAAGGAGAGAATTTCTTGCAACAACTCACTATAAAATATTATAAAATTGTGAGCCCATCTTCTTGCAGACTTTCTCCGGCATTCTCGCGTGTGCAGTGGAGAATTTTTTCTTTGCTTTCTTCACGCTTGCGGCTTCTCTAGAATTTTCACGTCCTCTCTATTTTGTGCGTGCATGTGCATGCATTAATGAGGGAGAGACAATGGATGTGAAGAACTCTTCTTTCTTCTTTTTTTTTTTTTTCATTGTGTGTTTTCAAGAGAGAGACCACCTTTCGCGCACCTTATTGATCGAGGGCCCCTACTTCGTGTCATCTTTAAATGTAAACGCAACTAATTAAATGACACCTACATGTATTATTATTATTATTTATTTATTTATTTTTTTTATGCAACTAATTACTAATTGATTAGTTAAAATTTAGGTGTCAACAATATGTATCATTGTTTGAAAGTGATCAAGAGAGATATAAATGTGATCGATCGATCTAGGGTACTGCATACTAAATCTACTCAGGATGTGATGCCCATTATGAGCTGCTATATATTCCTAATAGATGTATAGCAACGAGCTCTCAAAGTATGCTGGTCGCACGGATTATTCACCGGTATGAATGTTGAAGAGAGGTAAAGAGAATCCTGTTCGGCCCACCATGTGCGAGTGGGAGATGATGGTTTTATGTGATGGGCTTAAGGCCCGTCCGCCCATGTTGGGCCTAAAAGCCCGGCCCACAAGATTAGGGCCCATGGATGAAGGGGCACGATTCCTTTTTTGGAGGGAACGTATATAAGGGAGTAAAGAGAGGGAGAAGGCACCCTTTGGCATTTTCAGCGTACGTCTTCTCTCCTCCTCTCCCTCCAAAAAGAAATTGAACACTAAAGGTGACGCCGTCTTCCCTTCAAGGCCAATCGACGTCATCGGATCGATCGGGATCGGTTTTCTCTTCCTCTTGTCGGCATTGGTGTTTAATCTGTGGCTAACAAGGTACGCTCGAATCCGTGGTGTGCTTTAGGATCGGTGATACGTGTTTTTCCCGGGCTTGTCTTCCGCATTCGTTTTAGGGGTTCGATTTAGTGTCGAATCCGGTTTTCGGGAATCCGACATTCCCAACAGCAGCCAACCCATTCACGGATAAGTTCTTCACTCTCCTTCACTCGGTGAATGAGCAGCAGGCAGAGATGTTGCAGAAGTTGCAGAGTTGTAAGAAGAAGCTTGCCAAAAAAAACTAAATCTGCACAAGCTTGCAGAAGGGTGACCAATGCCATATTTGTGACCGCCTTCGTGGCCACTGTGATCTTCTCAGTTGTTGCAGTTGCGATCGGTGCACCGCCTGTTGTGATTGCTGTAGCTACTGCTCTGACAGCTCCAACAGGGACAGTCGGCGAGTGGCGTTACTCTCGGTGGAAAAAAATACCAAAGGAAACTTGAAAAAAAAGGGAGTTGATTAACTTAATGACTGCGGGAAGTGGAACCATGATCTCAATCAAAGAGTTGGAGACGATTCAATCGCTTGTGAGTAAGCTGGAAACTGAGATTGAGTCGATCGTGCAAAATGCTTACTTCGCTCTTGGAGAAGAACAGGAAGAAGCGGTGAAGCGTGGAGTGTTGGAGATCAAGAAAAGGGTGGAAGATGTCATGGCAGATATTGATGTTCTCTGTAAGCAAGCTGATAAGAGTAGGCATGATATAGATTGGGCGAGGAAAGTGAGAGCATAAATTAAATACATATTCCAGCCATTAGTTCTTTTTTTATGCTTAGAAAGTTAACAGTCAATGCAGTTCACTGTCTTAGATGAACTTTCTGTTGCAAAGATCTTCTCGGTTTTCTCCTTTTGGTCGAACCTGATCTGCGAATGTGGCCTCAATCAATTCATACAAATATTAGGAGTATGAGATTATGAAGCAGTTCTACATTGGTGTGCTTCAAAATGCGGGAGCCTTTCTCTGGGAGAACTTTTACCTCTTGGCTTCGTCCTGTTAATCTAGCTGCTATTGCTGATTTGTTTGCTTGATTCACTGAGAGAGAAAAAATTGATTCAAGCGTTACACTAATGTGGTTTTCCAATTCATTCTAAATGCGACATATTAATAAAATTCTGTCATTCGCCAGTAATAATATATGGAGGGACACCATAAACTCTGGAGTCTCATACCACATTCTGCTCATGGAGTGTCAAGCAATCTGAGGATGCCAAAATATTGGGGTTGTTGAGATGCATCTCTTGGCAGTTAATTCATTGTGGAAAACCATCAGCAAAACTAGCCTGTTCTACAACGACAGGATAATTTGCACGGCTGTTGTAAAATCTCTTGGCTCTTTATGATTTAGTTCTTCAAGTTTAACTACCAAGTCGCACAATTGCCACTAAAAATACCTTACCCTTTATTTACTCTCATTGCTCATGTTATTTACCAGTGTATTTTGATGAAGGAAAATGAAGTGATCTGAGAGTCTCTGCATAGCCTGAAAGGTACTTTAGCGTATCTCTCAATGAAGAAACGCTAGTGTAATTTTTTAGATTCTCAAGTGTGAAAGTATTAACTACAGAAAGATGTCAGAAATGCATGGACTGATTGTTCCTCTCGTCATCTGCTAAACCATGCATCCCTTGAACTACAAAATTTCGGGGACTGAATAAAGTCAGTTGCATCCACGATATTCATTCAGCATTTCCTACAATTTCATGGATTAAAATGGAAAGAGTTCTAGTGGCACCATAAAGTTCGGTAACAAAATGCCAATGTCATTCTAAGCTCAGCAGCATCCCTCACGAAACACTGCTAGTGGGTGATGCGCTAGTACTCAAAAGATCTACAATTTCTTCCTCCAGGCATCACGTTGAACAAGACCCACACCAGCTGTAACTATCATTTACCACAGGTCATGCTGTTGAAACTGCTCTCTGATTGGATTGATTGGCTTTACATATTAAACGAGAACTGAAGACGAGATAAATTGAAACAAGAAATGCCAAACTTCAGAAGTTCTGATAATCAGATGAAGATCTTGAGATTGGCCTGCTCGTGATACACAAATCCAACATGCAGTCATGCAATAGTCTCCCTCATTTCTGTATATGGTACTAGTTAAAGTATGGTACTTCAAACCACTCACTGACAAAAGAAACCTGCAAAAATGAACTAAAACCTTCATTCTCACAGCTACTTTCAACAGGTAGATGGCAGAATCACATAAAATGAATCACATTTTGCATTTGAGAGATACTAAACACGAGCATGAGCATCTGCTAACACTGAAGCAAGACCCGAATACGCATCAACTCAACAAAATTCATGACCCCAGACATGACAATTTGCTCTTTATTGTTCTTTCCTTTCCTCTCCATCCACCTCATATTTGTCGTCGTCGTCGTGCTCATCATCATCTACATCCTTATCTGCATCCTCATCATCAAATATAGAACTACGAGGAAATCTGCTCAGTTCACGCTTCTCATCTTCTTCAGTAAGAAATTCCAGCCCATATTTTGTGTCTCGGTGCTTCACAAGAAGCCAGCGCAATAATCTATCTTCCCTATTCAAGTAATGCAGCTCTTTGCTCATCACTGGTGAAGCCATCATGGTCAACTGCATCATCTGACCGTGCATGATGTGCAACAGAAACATAAAAGTGATATCAGTGTCTAGATCAAAGAAATCAACATGAGAGAAATAGCAAGAGACCTAGAATCCTCTTTCCTCCACAAGGTAAAAGTGCAACCAACTAAATATCATTTTTACTGCTTCATCAGGAAGAGTAGCAGATAGAGAGCCCATCCAAACAGTACATATTACTGCCAGGACAAGGGTAAATTACACTATACATCACTCAACCTTTAACTTTCAAATAGATCACTCAACTTTCAAGTTCAGCATATAGATCACTCAACTTCGGTTTTGGTCTCCAAAAGGTCACTCTGTTGGCTAGCCGTTCAAATTCCCATTAGAAGTTTGACCTGGCATCATTGTAATATTGACACGGAAGGCGCATGTGTTTTTATTAGACTTTCATTGTAGGTCAGTCAACTGTAGGTAATTTTGCTTTGCCACTCACTCAACTTTAGATAAATTTCATTTCAGTCACTAGACTTTAATATTGAACTCATACTGCCATTTCAAATTAATATCAAAATCAGATTAAAATTATCAAAACCAGCCGTCGAATCAGGTTTCCAATGAGTTTTTCGCAGGTCAATCACCAAAGTTCTTCGATTGAAAGCAAAACCAAAGTGAATGAAAGTTTGAAAATGAATAGCCACTTCGAAAGTGAGTGAATAGAGAGTGAACTCTGGTCTGATTTTCCTGCCAGACCAACATTGCAAAATTAAATCTTCCATCAATTGCTACAGTAGCCATTGATTAACTTAGATGAAAAAATGACCATGGTAAGTATTAACAGCAATAAGCTAGGATGGTAACAGCATCAGTGCAAAACCGAACATACAACTCCAATCCAATATGGGATTTCCTCATAAGCTAGTTAATATTTGTTCCAACATATCTGCCTGTATAATTACCATCTCCTATGACTTCCACTCCTAACATAAGGCAAGGAGCCAGCGAAGACATGATCACATTATGAGATTTTCTCATACGCTATGATAATTTTGCTCGACATATGTGCCAACATAATCAATTTCTCCTGCAGCTTGCTACTTCGAACATAAGGGAAAGAGCCAGCCAGATACATGGTCGCGTTAAGCATTCCAGTTGTGAAACCTAATAGATTCAGCATTTCCGCATCATCTTCTGTCATATTCTGTTACGTTATCTTGTCATAGAGAGTACTCTCCATCATTCTGTCAAACCAGATAGCTCATTTGTAGCTTCCAAGTTACATAAACCAGGAATTTAAACAAAGAAGATGAATCAAATCTAATTGCATATCACAAGCACGACATGAATTGACAAGCCAACAAGAGAATTATCTGTAGATGGAAAGCTCGGAACAAGCAAGCAGAAGGCCTCGAATTTCAACAGAAGAATCACCTGAAAGAATCGCCCATCAAGCTTCTTGATACCATAACCCAACTGGACCGTCCCGAATGATTTTACCTCAGTGACGACCCCCGTTTTTCTTATAGACGTCTCTTCCTATCCGAGCCACCATATCCATCAAAGCTTCCTTCTTGACATGGGGTTTCAGCAAAAGCACGCAGTCATACAGAGGCATCTTGTTCTCTCCCCCCCCGAAACCCCTCTTCAGCTGAACTTATCTTCTAGACTGTCAAGAAGAGTCATTCCATCAAATCAAATGAGTGGATGACCCGCACATCGCTATGGAACTGCAAGTACTACTAAATCTATAGCCATCACTACTAGAACATGAAAAGATAAGTAATCAGACACACTAGAGACCAGGTACTCTCGGATCAAGCCTGAAAAAAACAGGGTCCCTGAAAATATAATAATATAATCGCGTGAGGTAAAATAATGAATGAAATGTCTATTGATCTAGGCATCTCATCGAACAGATAGAATGAATTTTAACCGAATGGGGCAACAGAATCAACCACCGAATATACCTACCAATGAGGGAGCAAGAAGGCGGCGGAGAGGCGGAGGAGGCGGAGGAGGACGAACTATGGAGGCGCAGAGGCGGCGGCGGAGGAAGAGGAACCCCGGTGCAGGCGGTGAGATGAGGAGCAAGTGAGGCCCAACGATTGAGTCATTTTTCGACCATAACGTTTGGTAACAATTGTATTGAGTAAGACTAAAAGAAAGGAAAAAAAAAACAACCAAGAAATTTATAGAAGTTTAATGTTAAATCAAAATGTGATAAAAAAGTATCAAGACCATTTAGGTGTCAAAAATGAAAGCATAGAATGTCTTACTCTCGAGTCTTGTGTATTAATTAAGGAGCAGGATCAATTTTAGCTATTAAATGAGATAAAAGATATAAAGAGTATCGTAAAAATTTATATTCAACCGATACAATCTTTTAGACATATTATATGATATATTGCACTGTGTTGAGGTAAAATCTTGAACTTATGGAAGATTCCATGTATTGTGTTTATCGTGGTTATGAAGTATTAAAAGCTATTCCATATTAAAAAAAAATATCACGAGAAAAATTAATTTAAAAGATTTTGATTAGCTTGAATTCAATAAAGAAGTATTTCCTACAACGCTCTATCTTCGTATTTTATTAAGGGCATGGGAAAATATCCCCTACTCGCCTCTCTATGGCATAATGGATGTTTTAGTGTGATAAGAAAAGTGAGAAAAGCAAATTTACTAGTTGTTTATTGCATAAACATAAATGATTTAAAAAATATTTTTCTATCTCGTGACCCTCTCGTATGAACATTGTCGAGATCCGACGGGTTTAGGAATAATGCCAAAAGTAGACTAATGGTTCCAAAATGACTTGAGTCCTTTTGAATCCTTATCTTGCTTGACATTGGGAAACTATAATTGAAATAGATAATTTAAGGAGTCCAACTTAAACAGAGTTGCGCACTAGCCTATTAAGACTAATTAGGAGCCAAGCGAGGCATGGGATGACACCTCACTCGTTAATAACATGTATCAAGACAGTAACCTCCATAAGCTAATTTCGAGTTAAGTCCAATTTCTTGTTCAAGAGATCAATCTACCTAAACCTAAGCTAAATCAAAGGTACTCAATAAAATCTCTTAACTAAACATTATGTTATTCAACCGAAACTAAGCTATATCTGTTACTAAGATTTACCAACCTAATCAAGACTTTCTAATTTCTTCAATTTTTTTTAAATAATTACGAAAATGGGGACTCGGGCTGGGCCCTTGGGCCAAGTCCAAATGGAGGTATCACCTGGCTCAGGCCTTTATGTCCGGCCCCCCTTCAAAACTAGACCAGACGAAGCCCAATCCACCAAATCGAATTAAACCCTAGACTCATCTAAATCGAATTACGACCTAAATGCAGCCCCATTGTTTTCATTTATTTTTTCCTTTTGTTTTGCTTTACCTGCAAATTTTTTACTTCTTCGAACGATATAAAGAGAAACAAGTAATTGAAATTCAAACTTCAACATAAAAATATCAAAGCAAGAACCCTCTCTACCTGCACCTTTGGCGGCAGCGCCATAAATAAGAGTAAGACCCACCATCAATGGCCTCCCCCTGATGCCATATTCGGCGCCGTAGCTATAGAGCAGCTCTGTCAATTTCATGTCCTCATACCCATTTGCCCAACTCATAAACACCAATGCCATGAACATCACAGAGCCAAAAGGCTTCATCTTTTTCCGCCGGACACAATGATTCTCACTCTGAAACAATATACACATACAGGAGAGAGTGAACTCGCGTTGCTTTATATAAGGAAATATCCAACTGCCCATTTAAGAGCAGAGGCCTTTTTAAATATTTTCACTTGCTTTTGAGCTGGAGAGAGAGACAGACAGACAAAGAGAGAAGTAATGTCGTGTTGTAACAGTGACAGCAGCGAGTGAGAACAGTGGCAGAAAATTGGCGGTCTCTTGTTTTGAACCAGATATTTTATGTAGAGGAACTCTTTAGCAAAGACCAGTGTGCCATCGAATGCAGTCGGTAACCGACATCGAAAAGAAAACATCACCTGAAAACGACTGCAAAGTGCAAACAAATTGAGGGAGGCGATGAAGAACCGCACCCATTTTTTGTATCGACATGTTTTTAAGACAAGATACCAAAGAGAAAAGGCTGAGAGACAAGACCGTAGCACGCAAGAAAAGAGCAAGAGAGGCTGATTTTATTCACATAGAAAAGAAAACATCAACTGAAAACGACTGCAAAGTGCAAACAAGTTGAGGAAGGCCATCAAGAAACACACCCATTTTTTTGATTGACATCTTTGGGGACAAGATACCAAAGAAAAAGGGCTGAGAGACAAGACCGTACGCAAGCAAGAGAAACGGCAAGAGAAGCTGATTTTATTCACACAGAGAGAGAACGTGAGAGACAGAGAGAAGCTGGTTCTGTGAGACCTTGTGGCCTGTAATCTCGCCGCTTGCCACTTACTGAATTTTCATGGACCGGGACATAACTGGAGTCTATACGAGGCACCATTATACCAGCGCGGGATATGCAATAATTGTGGGAAATGGTGGTGGGGCTGGGTTGGGATAGGATGAGATGTCACATTTCTTGCCCAGTACCATTTATTTACATCGTTGAAGCTTCAAGAGGGATCGAAAGAGGAAAAGGGAGGGTGTGAAAGGGAAGTCTTTTTATATGGTATGATATAATTTAGTCTTATTCCATTAAAGTCCAATTTATGTTTTTCAGAATTTTATTTCTCAAGGAAAAAGACATTTCCTGACGTGATTAATTCTCCCAATCTTTAGACTTACATAGTAAAAAAGCAAGCCGATCATGTTTTAATTAAGTGATTATGTATTGTGAAAAGAGCTTTTTATAATTTCAAAGTATGAAAAAGAAAAATGAAGAATTTATCTAGCTTGATATATGATATACATGGTGTATACTGTACATTTATTTAAGGTTGGTTATCTCTAAAACTAATTGGCAAGTTTAACAGTCAGACAAGTGGAAATTGGCAGATTAAAAAAATTGATAAATTAAACGAAATGAAATAAAAGTGGGTAAAGAAATGTAAATACAAATTGATAAACCAAACTAATGGTCAACCTAATGAGAGAAAAACTGACTATAAAAATTGATTAATTTATATAAGAATTGATAAATTTAAGATGTTTGGAAGAAAGAAAAATAAAAATTGATAAGTAACGCAAATGATAGTGGGTAGCCCAAAACTTGACGGTAATTTAATGAGAAAAAAACTTGGTAAGTTGCTTAAATAGAGATTGGAAATTTTAATGAGAGTTTGTACTTTTAAGACGCTAGTGAAAAAGGCAAACAAAAGTTAATAAAAGACAAGAACAATTAGTAATTTGCATTCTGTCAAAACGATTGGTATTTTATGAAAATGTCAATAAGTCACTAACAAGTAACTGAGAAATTAGATGATTAATAAGTTCTTTTAACAGCGATTCTTTTACTTTCATCAACTCCTTTGGCATGGAGAAAACAATCTCTTTTTTTGGGGGATGAAGTAATAGAACCATCCGTCTATATGTGTCGATATGGATGATACATATATTAATATGCGAATTAAATATCTGAATATACCATGAACGGATTGAAAAGGTCGACATGCAAATCACATGCATATCATTCATGTTGCGCTTATGATTAAACTTATTTCAAATGCATTTAACCGAGTGTTGTAGACACGAATTGTGCTCGAAAATCATTGGTCATATCCAAAGGCAACTACTCTTTTTGGGTAAAGAAACTAATTTTCCTCGAATTATCTTTTTCGTCGTTAAGAAAAGTGATACAAATGTGAAAAAAGAACTATGACTTCCTTAAAAAAGTGAAAATAAAAAATTTAAAAGTACGAGCTCGAGGGAGAGGAACCTGCGGAGGGGAGGGCACCGACAAATTGGTGGTAAACGCTTTTTGCTCGGGAGATTTGAATGGGAGATTTGTTAGAGCGTCACTCTCGCTCCATCGCTCGGAAGACATCACTATCACTATCATCTGTAAAGCTTTGGAAGAAGATGAGAAAGTTTCGCTATTGATATGTTATGAATGGATGCAATGAGATAATGGAAGACACCGCACTCGTTATCGTCCAATTGATATCCCACATGCCTTTTTCTACGATTTTCTATACTCTTTATAAACTTGTAAACTCAAGATTTTGAATCGATATCGCATTAGAATTAGGTTTGTTGTAATTACAGTGAATTAATAGATCAATGAAAGTGAGCAAAATGAGATTCATTTTTTTAGTTCATGTATCTCATTAATTCATGTATTTTTCAAGTTCATATATCTTTTAAATTCATATATTTCTAGAGTTTATGTATTTATTTAATTCTTATACCTATTTAATTTATGTACCTCATAACTTCTTAAACTCTACGAATAGATTTGAAATTCTTCATCCAAAGTATCACTCGAATCACCTGCATCTCCTCACTTCAATTTTTCTCTAAGTGTGCCAATCTCAAGAAGTGCTCAATAGTCTTATTTGTATGGTGCTAATTAAAACGGGTTCAAGATGTTGTATTTTGAGAGACAAGGTAGTTTGTGAAGTTGCTTAAATCGTTGGCAAAAACTAACCGCTTTAAGAATATTCAATTAACCATACCTCACTTTCTATTTAATATTTTGTTGTCATTTTCTCGAAGATATTAATTTCTCGTTACAACTATACTCTTCCTCCAATATGTCATTTCTTCTATGATCTTCCAATTGGGTTTACACACAATTCATACATAGGAGATCTCCTTCCTTTTAGTTGGACATTTTAATACATATAACTGTCTCGCCATAGTTATCTAAAAACTATGATTATCTATGCTGGTTGTGATCCTTAGATCCTGTGGTAGGTGTTATAATTATAGTTATAATTATGGTTAATGGATCAACGAAAGCCAATAAATTAAGATACATCTTTTATGTTCGCGTATCTCTTTTGAATTCATTAATTTCCTAAACTTTTATGTTCACGTGTCTATTGAATTGATGAATTTCCTAGATTCATGTATGTTTTAGTTCATGTATTTATAGAGTTCACGAATCTCTTGAATTCACGTATCTCTAGATTCATGAATATCTTGAATTCACGTATCTCTAGATTCACGAATCTCTTGAATTCACGTATCTCTAGATTCATGAATCTCTTGAATTCACGTATCTCTTGATTCATGAATTTCGTGGATACATGCGTCTATTTAATTCATGTATCTCTTCTGTACATGAACTAAAAATCTCTATAAATAGATGAGAGCATAGAGTTTCATTAAGGTTTTTGGTTTTGGTTTTTCCGACTCGATTCCAAAAAGGCTTTGATATACTTTTCTCCTCTCTTGTTTTTTTTGAGTGTGCTGGTTCAATTGAATAGTTCGACTGAGTCCTGTTTGCATAGTGCTAATCCAAACAAGTTCGAGGTGTTGTATCTTGGGAGGCATAGTTCATGAATTTGCGGAGCACCTTTGGCAGGAACTAATCGCTTTAAGGAGATTCGGATATCCATACCTCACCTCAAATTTTATGTTATATCTTATTTTCTTTTTCTCTAAGATTTGTAAAAGGAAGGATATTATAAAGTTGTTATCATCTTCTTTATATTGATGTTCTGATTACAACAAACAGTGTGTCTTCTCTGGAATCATTTCCAACAATCTTAAGGTGATTAGTTCCCTCACTGTTTGTTGTTCTTGTCAGATTATTGAGATGGCTGAAAACAATTAAGTGCCCTTCAATGTCCCGAATGTTTTAGGAGACGTTCCTATGGCCAATTCGACCGTTGTTATGGAAAATGTTCAACCCTCAAGATCTAAATTTGTAGCAGATAATGCTATGGGCCCTTGGGCTAACACCAATTTTGGTGGTGTGAGTACAAGTCATATGACTGGTATGCCCGGGACTTTTTTTTAGAATAGTACAGGCCAAATGGCTTTTGGCTCTGTTTCTGGAGGGATGGTTCAACAAACCTTGCCTACTGTGATGGCAACACTTCCAATTATAGCTAATGAGAAATCGGAGAAATTCACCGGAGTGGGCTTTAAACAGTGGCAGCAGAAGATGTTCTTCTATCTAACCATGCTAAATCTAACGAAATATTTATTGGAGGTGTGCTCGGTAATTAGTCCAGATGAGCACGATGTCATGATGCTTGGTGGATTGGAGGCTTGGAAGCATGGAGACTTCTTATGCCGAAATTATATCCTTAACTGTTTAGTGAATTCTCTTTATAATGTTTATTGTAATATTGAATTCGCTAAACAATTATGGGAGTCCTTAGAGAAGAAATATAAGACTGAGGACGCTGGCACCAAGAAATTTGTGATTGCCAAATTCTTGGACTACAAGATGGTGGATTCTAAATCTGTCATGAGTTAGGTTCAAGAATTGCAATTAATTCTGAGTGACATCTCTGCTGAGGGAATGATACTTAGTGAATCATTCCAAGTGGCGGCTATAATTGAGAAATTGCCTCCAAGCTGGTTAGACTTTAAAAATTATTTGAAGCACAAACGGAAGGAGATGAGCCTTGAAGATCTCATTTTGCGCCTCAAAATCGAGGAGGACAATAGAAGGAGTGCGAACCCTCCTTTTGAGCCAAAGGCCAACGTTGTGGAATCTTCCAAATCCAAGCAAGATAGAAAAAGGAAGATGTCTTTTCAAGGAAAAGGCAAGCAGAAGGAATAGTTCCATAAATTCCAAGGGACGTGTTTTATATGCAATAAGCCTGGCCATCGTGCTAAGGATTGCAAGAAGCACCCGAAAATGGCAAGAACAATGGTGTAGCCCAGCAACTGAATTTGACAGAACATGACAATATTGAGAGACTATTTGTTGTGGTAATGTCCGAAGCATCTCTGATGTTGAACACTAATGGTTGGTGGCTAGATATAGGTGCCACAAATCACATTTGTGCAGATAAACACATGATCTCATCTTATGAGAAGGCTGAAGAAGATGAGAAGCTTTATATGGCCGACTCTGCATCAGCAAAGATTGCTGGAAGAGGAAATGTGATTATGAAGTTTACATCTGGCAAGGAGGTTGCCTTACTGAATGTCCTGCATGTACTAGAGATTCGAAAAAACCTAATTTCTAGCCCCATACTTGTCAAGAAGGGTTTCAAAATTGTATTTGAATCTGACAAATTATGTGTAATGACCATATTTTCGAAAGGAGGGATGTATGTGGGAAAATGGTACTTGTGTAATGACCTGTTTAAAGCCAATGTAGCTGTCATTAATGTAAACTCAAATTATGTGTACCCAAAGACTATTAATAAAGAAAAGTCTTCAGTTTACACTGTTGTGTCTCCTTATCTATAGCATGGTAGATTATGACATGTAAACTATGGTATAATGAAGAGAATAGCAAACTTGGGGTTAATTCCAAGATTTGAGTTGGATGCCCATTACAAGTGTGAGACTTGTGTTGATGCCAAGTTTGCCAAGAAACCTTTCAAATCCATTGAAAGAACAAGTGAACCTCTACAATTAATCCATAGTGATCTATGTGATTTGAAGTTTGTAGAAAGTAGAGGTGGAAAGAAGTACTTCATCACATTTGTGGATGATTGTACTATATTTTGCTATGTTTATTTACTAACTAGCAAAGATAAGACTATAAGCATATTTGTCAAGTATAAAAATGAAGTTGAAAACCAACTTGATAAACGAATCAAAGTGCTTAGGTCTGATAGAGGAGGAGAATACAGTTCAATCAATTTCAAAAAGTTTTGTACTAGTTTTGGAATAATTCTCCAAACAATTGCACCTTATACTCCACAACAAAATGGAGCTGCTGAACGATTGAACATGACACTAAAGGAGATGGCTAACGCCATGCTTTTGAGTTCAGGTTTACCTCAGAACTTGTGGGGGGAGACAGTTTTAACTGTAAATTACATTCTTAATAAAATACCCCACAAAAAGATAGGTAAAACTCCATACGAGTTATGGAATGGAAAATTGACATCACATAATTTTCTAAAAGTGTGGGGGTGTATAATGTGATTTATAACGGTAAGTCTAGAAACATTCGTCGTAGACACAATGCCGTAAGGCAGTTGCTCTCAAATGGAATCATTTCTTTAGACTTTGTAAATTCAAAGGAAAAATATTGCGGATCCGCTGACAAAAGGTTTGTCAAAAGAGCAGATAAACTGCGCATCGAGGGGAATGGGTTTAAGAGCCTTAACTCAATAAAGAGATTCCAAGGTGGAAACCTAACCTATGCGATTGGAGATCCCATGGTCTAAGTTCAATAGGACAACGCAAATTTTGGAAACTCTAGTGTAAGCACTGTTTCCCATTCCTATGATGCAACAGTGCTTTCCTACAGCGTTATTAAAGGTACGCTATGCGTTTAATAATTCCTATAACTTGGAATATAACATCAAGTAAGATATGGTAGGATATCTTTAATAGGAATGCACCTATATGCGTGGAGCTGGCCGACTCTATGAAAATCTTTAAAGGCTAGATTTTCTAAAGCACGCATGAATCTCGAGAGGTTTAGGGCTGAAGAACGAACACAACCGAGAACCAATCTTGAATTAGAAATACTCTGTGTGAGATTTATTGTCTAGGCTTACACAAACAACTGGCAATTCAAGGCTTAGTCCATCGACTAGTTAAGTAAGTCCGATAGGCTTTCACTAAAGAAGGTTCAAGGTGAAAGCTACCTATCTTGATGTAGTGTATTTCAACAGGTATGCTCAGATTCCTTCGAGTCAAAAATGTTTTGTTGATCCATTAATATGGTGGATTGTTATAATTATAGTTATAATTATGGTTAATGGATCAACCAAAGCCAATAAATTAATATACGTCTTTTTTGTTCACGTATCTCTTTTGGATTCATGAATTTCCTAAAATTTTATGTTCACGTATCTATTGAATTCATGAATTTCCTAGATTCATGTATCTTTTAGTTCATGTATTTATAGAGTTCACGAATCTCTTGATTTCACGAATCTCTTGATTTCACGTATCTCTAGATTCATGAATATCTTGAATTCATGTATCTATTGATTTATGAATTTCGTGGATACATGCATCTATTTAATTCATGTATCTCTTCTGTACATGAACTAAAAATCTCTATAAATAGATGAGAGCATAGAGATTCATTAAGGTTTTTGGTTTTGGTTTTTCCGACTCGATTCCAAAAAGGCTTTGATATACTTTTCTCCTCTTCTGATTTTTCTGAGTGTGCTGGTTCAATTGAACGGTTCGACAGAGTCCTGTTTGTATAGTGCTAATCCAAACAGGTTCGAGGTGTTGTATCTTGGGAGGCATAGTTCATGAATCTGCGGAATACCTTTGGCAGGAACCTATGAAGCACGGACACTCTCCGGGACCCTTCGTGTCGTGTCCGACACTCCGACACGTGTCCGACACGCTTCGACACGCTCTGACACGCGGTCAACTCTCTCCGACACGCTCCGACACGCGAGTCGGAATTTCCGACACGTGACTCCGACACGCACGGGGTTATTTTTATAAATTTCCAAAACTTTGGGGACTAAATATAAATATATGAAAAAAATAAAAAAATAAAAGTTGAAACTTAGACTTCAGTCGCATGACGCACGCACAATTTCAGACTCTTCTCTTCAGTCTTCACTTCAGTCGCACACGCTGAGCAGAGCACTCTGGTTCTTTCGCGGTGACACTCACCGGAGTTGCTTTGCCGGCCGCGCGGCCCACCCCACCAGTCGCCGACTCGCCGTAGCCCCCGCGCCTCAGCCCCACCCGTCGCCACGTCGCCTCCGACCCCGCCTTCGTCTCTCGCAAGCATCGAGTCGTTGCCCGACGGCAAGCCGTCGCCTCTACCTCGACGGGCGTTGCCGCGTTGCTCTTCTTCAACTTGCGATTTCATCTTTTTGCTGATCTCATTTATAATTCGATTTGGGATTTTTCGGCAAACCCTAGAGTTAAATCGGGGAAAGGGGGATTTCTTTGGAGATCCGAAATCTTGTGGTAGAATTCTTGAGATGCGGCTCATGCGGTGATCGTCTTGTTGGGAAAGAGGGATTTTTTTTGAACTGGGCTACTCGAGAGCTCTTCAAGATTGGAGATTTCTGGGCTTTGGGTACTGTGTTTGGTGCAATTGGCGTGAAGTCACCCAGAGGATTCATGTTTTGAGTGCTATCTGGTGGGTAGAGTGGGCTGATGATCTGCAATCAGACGCCCCAATGTCAGGGTAGAGAGAGAGAGAGAGGAGTGGGACTTGGTCGGGGCTTAGAGACTGGGTCGCCTGGGGCAGCGGCGAAGGGGAGGCTGATCACGGACATGCGAGGGCTTGCTTGAGTTTGAGGTGGATTAGTAAATTTGTTGAATTTTTCTCTGTGGCTTGTGTGAATGGGTGTTGTTGCGTGACGGTGATGCTATCGATCGTATGTGGTAAATCTTCTCATAAGAACTTAAAATCTTCATTCATACGGGCTTATGAATATTAGTTTTTCCTTGCATTGATTTAAACAAGACTTATTATTTTTCATACATCTTTTGAAATTCCCATTGTCTCTCGAACCTGCAGCTTTTTTGTCAACGCTTGATGAGCGGTGAGATTTCGAAATAAATAGCTCTCTCTATTTTATAGAATTGTTAGACTTTTATTTTGTCCTTTCTCTATATTGACTCATTGATTTTAAGTTTTCTATCAAAGAGTATCGCCATTCAAAGTTTCCCATCAAAGTTTGTTTCAAAACTTGCAACCGACAGAATTTATAGTCCTCTTGCAACCGACATAATTTATAGTCCTATTCTGAATTATACGAGACCTATTTATTTATGCATTTATATATTAAAATATTTATTTAATATTTAACGTGTCGGAACGTGTCGAAATTCTCTACTTTTTTAGAAATGACGTGTCGCGTGTCGTGTCGTGTCGTGTCGTGTCGCGTGTCGCGTGTCGATGCTACATAGGCAGGAACTAATCGCCTTAAGGAGATTCGGATATCCGTACCTCACCTCCATATTATGTTATATCTTATTTTCTTCTTCTCCAAGATTTGTAAAAAGAAGGATATTATAAAGTTGTTATCATCTTCTTTACATTGATGTTCTGATTACAACAAACAATGTGTTTTCTCTGGAATAATTTCCAATAGTAGGTGGGCGGGTGAGCGTGTTAGTTAGAGAGAGATCCATGACCACCATCAATGTCCGCAAAATCAACTCATGAGGATCTATTTCAAAGAAAGAGACCTAGTGGCGGCTCGAGAGCAATAACCACCGTTGTGACAGCCCGAGTATGGTGATAGCCTCGACGACAATCGCGGCAAGTTAGTTCAATCGATTCCCGCTGCTCTCTCTCTCCCTCTCTCTTCCTCACGCCCTCTCTCTCCCTCGCTCACAGCACTCTCTTTCATCCTTTTTTTCCCCTTGTTTTTCCCCAACCAATCCCCACATAATCAAATGATAGTACCTCCAGCTTATTTGAAGGTAGCCTACTCGGAGAGCAGCATCAACCATAAGGTAACATTAAATCGTGCTCATTATTTGTGAAAAGCTGACGGTCCCCTCCAAAATCCCGTGAAACATTTCATGGCAGGTGGGGATTAAAAACGTTGACATCTCTTCTTTTATTTTCATATTTTTTTGTGCATCGCTGTAATTTCAACGAAATTTGGAATATTCATAGACTTTTTTTTTATTTCCTAAAAAATAAATAATTTTAAAAATATATTATTTAAATTATTTATTTTAGGTAAAATCATTGTGACATGTCTATCACTTAATCCACCGTGGTAATGTTGTCACGCGGACAAATATCAGGCTCTTTAATTTTCGGTCTTCGTGCCTTACAGCTGCTCTGCATGTCGGACTTAACAGCCAAACAATATGGGAAAGTTTAGGCCCCACCCCGGTCACAAAAATCAGCTTCGACATTGGGACTCATCTTGAAACTTTTCTTGAAACTTTGAATGAGAGAAGGGTTTTATTGGCTCATTGTGGAAATAAAACTTAGTCTCTCTGAAGAAAAGCTGGGGTTTTTTTTTTTTGCCCCCTTTGCTATGGTTAATTTTTAAATTCTCATTTCCCTTTGAATGTTTTGTTTTGATAAAAGAGTTCCATTCCACTCTTTTTGAGGGCCTCTTAGGGGTCATTCGCCTTCTGAACCAGCTTCGCAGCCCCTTGGGCCAACCTATGAGGTTTTAGGCGATGGGCCTTGAGAACAAATCTCTCAATTCTTTCAATTTCCATCTTCTAGCCAAGACACATTGATTCATTTGCATGACATGGTCACTTCAGAATGTATTTTATAGATCGATTACGCTGTCAAGATACACGAACCGATCAATCACATCTGATCACGCGTCTCTCTCAATTTAATCTTTTACTTTTGATTGGCTCATTTTCCTTTGCACCATTATTGAGTGATATAATCACGGAATGTAAAATATTAACTTGGATGGAGTAGTGACATAAGATAAAATTTATCTCAAATGAATATACGTTCCAAATTTGGAAAAGTTGAGTACTTTTCAAACTTATTTCCTTGGTCAAAGAGGCCCAAAATTTTTGAATCTATTCAATGGTGTCTTTGACTAGTGAAAAAATACATATAAATTTGGCGAAAATACTCCCGTAAAAATTATAGTCTCTATTAGATTATCAGTATCTCATTATGTGAGTTAATTTCAGAAAATTCCTTCCCTCATATACTAATATATTGCTAATGAAGTGATAGTGGTGATATCACGATAAATTAGGGAATGCCTTGAAATATTCGATGATACTCTCAAATGTGTTGTGGCAATACATTTATAAGAGTTCCCCTTTCCTTCTTGTATATATATTATTTTTTAGTTAGGTTTACAAAATTTATAAATACACACCAAATTGGACTAAAAATAATTGATCGAAAACTTCGATAAGTTCCTTATCAAGACTTTAAAGAATCTATGGCTTGGTTTTTGATATGTGTTGGTCGAGTGTCGAAAAGTATGGGAGAGTATTGAACACGTATTGAAATGTTCGACATGACACCAAAGCCCTTGAAAATTGTCAATGTTTCCTAGGTTACTAATTCCTTTCCTCACATATTGATATATTGCATAATGAAGTGATGGTCAATATATCACAATAAATCATGGAATGCCTTGAAATATTCCATGACACTCTCAAATGTGACGTGGTAGTAGTAACTTTGTAAGGCTTACTTTTTCCTTCTTGTACATATTAATTCTTAGTTAGGAGAAAAACTTACAAAATATATTAGTACGCACCAAATTGGATTGAAAATAATAGATCGAAAAATCTCCATCACTTCCTTATCAAGACTTTAAAAAATCTAGGCCTTATAAAATTTCAATAATACCTTTCATATATTTTATCTGGAGGCCTTCCTTCTTAAAATCAACTCATTAATGAATATAATTCAAAACTTATGATACGATGTTCGGATAGTTTATATTGGGAAAACTTTCTCCAGAAAATGTGTCAATTTTCAATGTAGTGTTTTATTTCGAGTTCTTCCAATATATCCCGAAAGTCGTAAAAAAAATAAAATGTTTTGGAAAAGATAAATATAAACCCTCGTGCCAGTATTATTATTATTAATTTAAATGTGGAGGCGTTTTGGGCTTAAAAAAAAAAAAAATCTTCATCTTCATTTTCTTCATTTTTCTGGGCATGCACGATGATGATAGCGAAAGCTCCTTCTCCTCCCATCAGCCTCAACTCCACACCCTTCACCTCCACCTCCACCTCCACCTCCACCTCCAGCTCCGTCGCGTACCCTTTCTCCTTCCGCCCCCGTCTCCTCGCCTCCTGGGCCCTCGGCGCTCTCCGCCGCCGCCTCCGCCTTCCCGGCGGCGGGACACGTAATTTCGCCGTCCGGTCGGGGGGCTACACGAGGACGCCCTTGGACACTCCGGGGGCCTACCAACTGATCGACGACGAGACGGGCGAGCGGTTCATCGTCTGGGGCGGCAGCGATGACCCGGCCGACTCCCCGGTTCCGCCCGAGGACGTCCTCTGGTGGAAGCCCGCGAGGAAGGGCGGCGGCGGCGGCGGCGGTTCTAGTGGAGGTGATGCTTCGCTGCGAATTGAGTTTTTGGTCATGTGGATGATTGGGTAGTATTTGGTTTTAAGAGCGTGGCAGATAAAGGGGATGTGTCTTACTTTCGCTATCTTTTTGGGACGATGGTTTGATGTTACTAGCGTACTCTCATTTGGGTTGCTGAGCTGAAAGTAGGTTAGATTATATCTCAGTAATTGAGCTATACCTTGCGTAGTTTGCATTAAACTGTAGACGTGTTTGATGTGAATGCGCAAATTGAATAACTAATGCTGTCCGTTCTGATGACAAATTCCCTTTTATTTGTTGTTGTTGTTTTTTTTTTTTTTGGGTGTATGCATTGTTGATAATTGGTACCTGAGCTGTTGGAACAACTCAAGCAATTTGTTATATGCATTTCGTGCTGTGCAAATGCCAAAGCTGAACCATTGTGTTCAGATGCATAACAAGTCCAACACTAGTTCTTCTTTTGGAGCTTATTTGAATCATGCAGTCTTGGGCAAAAGATTTTGGTTTTCTTAGTTTGGCTCGAAAACGAATATATGCAAACAAGTTAGAAATTTCTCTCCCATTTCAATCCGTGTTAGACTTTCTCACAGCATACTTAATCCCTCTGTGTAATGTGTAAAGTTGGAGCTTGGAGATGAATTTGTTTTCACATTGATAAAATGAATTCTGACAGTCATTTCTTCTTTTGCAGGCAATCATCATGGCTCAACTCTGCCAAAAGATGATTCTCCCGCAGCAAGTGTGAGGGGCAGAAGTTTTGGACGATTGAAATCGCAGAGAGTCAAAGCTCTTACTGAAAAATCTTCCAAGCTAAAGGAAGCGAGTCACAAGGATTTTGAACAAGAAATAGAAAATGTACCTTTTGATGTGCCTGATCTCTCTTATTCCAAATTGGACAAACAGGGGAAAAAGAAGGAAGCAGCTATCCTTGGACTTAAAGGAAAGGATTCAGGTGCCTACCGATCCAAAGCTGCCAAAGACGCTGCAGGGAGGACTGACAATGCAGATGTGGATCATTCAGTGCACCGAATGGAACCCAATAAACATGGCATATCTGCCACCAGAGTAGTTGGAACAGAGCATTCAGTTCGTAGTTCTAATGCAGATTTCAGAGGATGGGGCAGGGGCGTGTCCGTGGATGACTTTAGATCTGAGTCAAAAGATCTAAATTTGCATAGGAAAGTTTCCTCCAATAGTGACTTCTATAGTCGAAAGTCCTTTGAAGATTTGGGTTGTAGTGACTATATGATTGAATCTTTGAGGAAGCAACAGTTTCTGCACCCCTCACATATTCAGGTACATCCATAGTATGACCTACTCGAAGTGAAAGGTTTCAACTTGTTGTTTTCTCTTTTTTGGCTGGTAAATGGAAGAAACTTGGTTGTTGCTTCCTTACTGCCTTTTTAGCTTTCAATATACTAAACTTGAGCATGTTTTAATCATTTCCGCTATATATACCATCTACATGATATCCACATTGGGCTTTAAATCAATGATGACCTTGTTTCTGTATAGTTCTAGAGGTAAGCCTGCATTTGTCATCATCAATATTTTATCTGTAAGTGTGAATTTGGAGCTGATGGATGTGGAAGTCATTGAAGGGCCAACCTATAGCATCAGTTTTTGTCTTTTCCTTCTCATGGGTATTGATAAGTAATTACATCAAGATGTTCTATCTACAACTTGACAAAAGGAAGAATCTTCTCCTAGTGTACTGCAACTCAGATTGATGCTAACTATGAATGACTGCAGGCAATGGCATTCAAACCTGTAATTGAGGGAAAGACTTGTATTATAGCTGATCAGAGTGGCTCGGGAAAAACACTGGCTTATCTTGCACCAGTAGTCCAACGTCTCAGACAAGAAGAACTGCAAGCACTTAGCAAATCCTTCTCACGAAGCCCTCGAGTTGTCATTTTGGTGCCAACTGCTGAGTTAGCTTCTCAGGTTGGTAGTTGGTATCCTTATTTGTGCCTCTTCTTTTACCCTTACGTGCTTTGGCAAGCAAGTCACCAACTTTTACTAGTTTATGGCCATTTTAAGCTCTCATCCCATACTGTGATAGGCTGTTGCTTAAGCAGCAAATTTGTGGTAAAAAAGTTCTCCAAATTTTTTCCATGGCAGTCAAGCTCGTTTGAACAACTTGTTGCCTATAATACTCAAATTGTCATCTCTTCTTTCCAAAAAAATAAAATATAGAGATTCCTAAGTGTTGCAATCTGAAAGATTGTTTTGGGATCCTGGAAAGACAAATATACAATTTGAGTGGCACAGTTGCTTATATGATGTGCATAATCCATTCACGTGGCAAAACTGGTAATCTCCATGGAGCTGTTGAAATTGTAGGTGTTCTGAATTTGGAGACACTCTGTAGTTGTTTTATTTATAGTCATGCTTGTTTCTGATTACAAACTAATGTAATTTTTTGTGCCCACATGAGTGATACTTAATATCTATAGTAAGTTTTATGCAGGTTTTGAGTAACTGCCAATCCATATCAAAGTTTGGGGCTCCATTCCGGTCTATGGTTGCCACGGGTGGTTTCAGGCAGAAAACGCAGCTGGAAAATATAGAAGAAGGTGTTGATGTCCTAATAGCCACTCCTGGTCGCTTTATTTTTCTCGTTAAAGAAGGCTTTTTGAAGTTGAAGGATCTTAGATGGTAAGCCTATGCATTGTCTAATGTTGCATGATTGAGTTTGGGTGCACGAGCTAATCAAAATCTTTGTCTTCTCATCTGTTTTTGAGTAATGAATGTGATCGTGCTACTTTTTTCTAGATTTAGTACTACCACCATGTATCATTACCATTCTTTGAGGAAAGGAAAATATTAGCGGAATTTCTATTCTTACCCTTACCTACACAGCTGAATCTTAATTTTCTGGCTTGAGTTATGGAGATCTTGTTGACACCTAAAAAAAAAAAATTATTGCATATTAGGTTATCTAGGTGTTTCGTATAGTTTTTTTAATGGAATATGTTTTTCCTTAAAAAAAAAAAAGAAGCAAGTTGGGGCCAATGATCTGAATGTGACTAGCCAAGCCCAGGAGATCAAATTGTAATTAAAACGGCAAGTTGGGGCCAAAATGCAATTTCCAAAAGTTGAGGGACCAATTTGCAAAATTTACAAAATTTTGCCCAAACCCTTAAATCATTATCTTGGCCCCAAATTGAGTTGAAATTGAACTTGGGTCAGGTCTAATTAATCGAATTGGGCAAAAAGGACCTAATTGCATTGAATTTGGCATTTTCGGGCAAGAAAATGGCCAACTTTGAGGGACTTTCTTGCAAAATTGGGTGGAAACAATTGCGAAATCTGTTCTAGATCTTAAACTACTATGCATGAGCTTGCTAATTGATCAAAAATCGCAGCCAAATTGATGGATTAAAGCACCAAAACCAGCTGACAAATCTCAGTCCACAAATTGGTCTGATTTCGGAGTTGCTGCGTAAGCAACTTGGTGGCCCCACCATATCCTCCTCAGCTGCCCAACCAGCCCGATTTCTGAACGTGATGAAAGAATGTATATATTAGTGCAAGTGGACGAAAATTTGCCTGGGATAAGCTGCTGAAAGTACCGGAAAATCGCAGCAAAATCCGCACACTCAACAACTCAACAGCTGCAGAAGTTAAAAAAAAATTGGCTAAGTCAGAGAGTGGGTGGAGTAGCCCTGTTTGCAGGGTTGGTAGGTGGACAAGAGACC
Source organism: Eucalyptus guilfoylei (assembly GCA_016097605.1). Taxonomy (NCBI): domain Eukaryota; kingdom Viridiplantae; phylum Streptophyta; class Magnoliopsida; order Myrtales; family Myrtaceae; genus Eucalyptus; species Eucalyptus guilfoylei. The sequence continues at coordinate 29,179,101 of CM027861.1, forward strand.
GACCAAAAATCCCTTAATTCAGGGGATAAGATCACTGAAGCAAGGTCTTTCGAGGGAGGAGAGAAAAGAGACGAGAGGGAGAGGGTAGAGCTCAGAATCGTTCCCCAAAGAAGCCCTCAGAAGCAACTCCAGAAGAGAAAACCCAGAAATTCCAGACCGACCTAGAGAGAGAAAAGTGAGATTTTCACACACCTGCGGCCAAAATTAGCCAAAACCTTCAACTAGAGAGTTAAACTTCACTCAAAGATATTTCCATCCATAGGTCGCATGTCCAAAATGGAGTTCGGGAAGGTCTCCTAAAGCCCCCCGAAAACCACCCTCCTGGCGGGCCAAGAAAGTCCGAAAATTTTCTAGAGTGTTGAGCCCGGTTGGTCACGGATGAGAGAAAGCGAGTGTTTTTGAGAAAATTGAGAGACAAACGAGGAAAATCTTGACTTTTACCCCAAACTAGAATACATATAATTTGGTTTGGTGTTAAGTTTTCCAACAAAAGAGGTATTGAAGTTTAATTTTAGAGGTTAACCAAAACCTTCGTTTTCAGTTTCTTTTTTTGCAGATCTCATTCCCAGTTGAAGAAGCCAACTCCCACGGGCCCCCGAGGATAATTTCTTGGTTTCTTGGGCCAAAGACCACTTGAAAGGGAAACTAGGAAGCAAGGTAAGCATCCTAGATGTATTTTTGTTCGATTTTGAACATGCTTTAATAGTGAAAAATGAAGAGGAAAACTAGTCCAAGAAACTGATTTTGAGGCTGGAATTTTTCTAAGTGTTGAAATCTCTTCAAGAGTTTTGCATGTATGCTTCTTGTAGAGGTCGTTTTGATGTGTTCAACTGATCATTCTCTATGATGTTTGTTGCATTTGAAAGCCCATGCTACATACTTTTACTCGGATCAAGTAATGTGTCCCGTAGATCTTTCATGTGATGGGTGTCGGGGCTTGAATATGGGCATGCAACCTGTTTGCTTGACTTGGGTTCAAACCCAGATTTGCAAAATCAGCTCAAACCCGCATATTTAAGACCAATTTCAACTTAGTTCTTTTGTGTTTTAAGCTATGATTTCTGTCTAATCTTGTTCCTTGCATGTGGTAGTTTAACCTTGATGTTTTAGTTCCACATAATATTGCTCATGCGTTGAGATTGAAGGCCACAAACATGGCCCGAGGAAGCTGGTTTGGGATAATTTGATGCACGCCAAGTGTTCGACGAAATGCGCAAATCAAGTTTCGATCTTGAAACGGTCGATTTGAGCTTGGTTCTTGTTATATTCATGTACTGGGCAGTCCCATATTAGTGTAAATCGGCATATATCGGTTTAGGGAATTAATTTTAAATAAAAATTAAAAAAATTAAAAATATGAAAATTTCAAAAAAATTATAAAAATGATGGATGATATCAAATTATGATAGAAATGACATCTAGGATTTTTTCTTATTACAAAAGGTCATTTTCTTAATTTAATGATATTTTGGTAGTTTATAACCATTTTTGTAAATGATCTATTTTGTGTAGATTAAAATTATTTAGAGTAATTTCATGCCTCTAGAGTAATTTCATGCATATTTAAATTCTCATTTCGCTCACGGGGTCCTGTCCCGGGCGTGATAACGAGGCCATGTAATATTATTTGCCCGACTTGTATCGGGTCTTTCTTTTCTGCATTACTTTCAAGTCATTTCAATTTCTTGGATATTTACTTACGCACCGCTTTTCATTAATTTGAGTGTAAATTTCTCTTCTAAATTATGTTAGGATTAGTCTAGACATTAAGGAAAACAAACCTACAAAAAAACATTTGCATGGACGCTTAGCGGTTTTACAAAGATTATAATTGGTAATCAAGATCGTGTGGCCATTTAGATGAACAACCTTTCAAGTTAGTGGTACCGCAAGGGCGCTAATAGAAACATTAGCGTAAACAAGTCCCCGTTCCTAGAAATCTCTGGTTGCGTAGGAATCGAGACAACACTCCCGTGTCTCGATTGGTTTCTAGCCGACCCCAATAGGCTAGTGGCGACTCCTAGAAATATTTAGGTTGTTAAGAATTGAAATATGAAATCCAACGTCACGCGAGGTATGGGCTTGGGAGAGCCCGCGCCTAATCTAAGACCATTGGTCCGCCTCTTTAGGCAAATACCCCTAAACCTTCTTTCTTTTCCCCCAGACGGAAAAAGAGAGGTCGTGACAGATCTTTGCTTTGATCTACAAAAATGCTAGATATATTGCTATTCGTTAGCCCCAGTAGAAATCTTTGAGAAATGACCGGTGACAAATTGTGAAAGCTCCACTTGTCATATTGTTTGATATAGGATATGAAGGTAAAAAATATTTTGTTAATGGATTTGCCTGCTAAGAATTTGAATGACATCAAAACCTGGATGGTTTTGGCATTCAGCAGATTTCAGTCCATGCTATGCTACATTTAAGTGGCTATAATGTACTCAGAAACAGAAGAATGGCATCTTTATACATATTGCAGATTGTTTTGCAACTTCTGCTATAATTTATGGCTTTACGGCGCAGCGTGATTTTGGACGAGGTGGATATTCTCTACAAAGATGAGGAGTTTGAAGCAGCTTTTCAAAGCATAATCAATTCTTCACCTGTCGCCACACAGTATCTGTTTGTGATAGCCACATTGCCGGTAGATATATATAACAAAATAGTTGAAATTCTCCCCGACTGTGAAGTGATCATGGGACCTGGCATTCATCGGACAAGCCCTCACCTTGAAGAGGTTGGTTTAAAGCTGTATTGTTCCCCTTCCATTATTTGCCAGTGGATACATTACTGTAATCTAATTTAGGCACGCAGGATTCACTTTCGTGTATGTACATTTTTTCTGGATGCTTTTGGGCTATATATTACTCAAAACTAAGCTGTCGTTTATGCTCCCTAAAAGTGATGGAGCATCGTTACCTTGATGCTTTGGATTTGGGGGTGGCTTGTTACTGCATATGACGGGGGAAGAAGGGAAGTGGAATGAAATTTTTCCCTTGAATGACTCTTAGCACATATGGATTGATTGTCTATACTATTCTTATGGTCAAAAGCAGTCTATACTATCTAAAGATGCCACCAGCATTCTGTATGTCATTAAAACTACTTGGAGTTGAAGAGAAGGAGAAGGCTCTGAAATTTCATTGATCGTGCTGAGATGATTGTGTATTATATTAGGATCCTATCTGTTTTCTATTCTTTCCTCAATGTGCAGAAGAGTTTGTGCAGTTATCCCGAAAATTCTTTCTGTGTCACTTTGCCTGTTTGTTGGTTTTCAGATTTTAACTTTGTACAAAGGTGTCATACAAACTAATTTAGGCTGCCAGTTACAAACTAATTTAGGCTGCATATACTGGAGAAGGATTATTTTCGCAACAGTAATCCTAGATAGGCTAAGAGCTTTCTCATTCAGGTTGAACAGTTATCTCCTGTTATGTGAAATTGCTTTGTCCTTCCCCCTTGATGAACATGTTGCATAAATTTGCTGTCATAGCTGACCAGTGGTATTCCTTCTATTTTCCTGTGAAGAAGATAACCAACCGAATACCATTGTTATAGAGGAAAAATTTAACTGTTAAACGTTTTGTCCAGTTTCTTGTAGATTGTAGTGGAGAGGAAGGCAGTGAGAAGACTCCAGATACTGCATTCCTGAATAAGAAGTGTGCTCTTATTCAGCTTGCGGAAGAAAGCCCGGTAACCAAAACAATTGTATTCTGTAACAAGGTATGTTGATATTTCAGTGTAAGCTGCTTGAAATTAATTCATCATTACATTTACCTCTCTCCTGCCATCTTGCTAACTCCTGACCTGGAGTTTGAGAGATGGTTCTGAAGCCACCTGGATGGGGGACTCATCATTACTTTTTAACTCATCCTTCCTATTCTCCATAAACAGATTGAGACATGTCGGAAAGTTGAAAATGCATTGAAGCGCATTGACAGAAAAGGCGCTCGTACAAGAGTTCTACCTTTTCATGCTGCTGTTTCACAAGAGTTGCGGCAGGCAAATATGAAAGAGTTTGCTGCTTCTCCATCTAAAGATGTCTCCTTGTTTTTGGTTTGCACCGACAGGTATGTATAGTTGCTTTGTCTGAAACTAATCAGGCTATGCTTCTAGAGATATATCTGCTCAGCCGCTGAGCTTGATCCCTAAAAGTAAGCCTTTAATTAAACTATGTGTAGCCTGCCAAGACCCAGGCCTTCAGTTATCAGTTCAAACTTGCACAATTATAACATAGTCGGTGTCAATAAGAATTAGATGAAAATAGCAATGGCTGGGATAGGCCTTTTCTGTGGATTTTTCGAATTATTGGGCCTGTATACTTGCAACTTTTTGGGTATTGGGCTCAGCTCAATTGCATTGATGGGCAAGAGCTGAGCATTAGCTAACACTCGAGGCACTCACCTAGGTGCTCAGGCAAAGCGAGGTGAAGCCTCTGCTTCTCATCTCAGCTCGGGCAAGGTTTCCTCATTTGAGGTAAGCACCGGAGGTGAGGTGCTCCTCCTATGAGATGTTGCCTCAGAAAAGATCTGTCTAGCTTGACCTTTTTTCTTTTTCTTTTTTGATTCCGTCCTTAGTAAAAATGAGGGAAAATGACATAAATAGTCATTGAAGTTTAGCCCAATATGCAATGTGGTCCCTAAATTTTCAATTTATTTAATATGATCTATGAACTTTTGGTACATATTCAGTTTAGTTCCTAAATTATATGAAAATGTTCAATGTAGTTTCTACTCTTTAATTAATGAAAGGATAATATTGGACATTTTCATATAATTTAGAGATTAAGTTGAACATGTATTGAAAGTTTAGGAACCACAATTGAATAAATTGAAAGTTTAGGGACCGCATTGCGCATTGGGATAAAGTTTAGGGACCCTATTGAAAAAAAATTAAAAGTTCATGGATCATATTGCGCATCGGATTAAGTTCAATGACCATTTGTGTCATTATCCCTAAAAATAAAGAAGAGAATAGGTAAATATCTTCTTGAGAGAGCTGTTGGAAGTGGAGGACAGCTTCTAGGCTCTAAGAAGCTGAAAGATCTTTAGCTTCTTTTTTCTCAAAATGGCCACAATTGTTCTCTCTCGTTCCATTGTCCTCCAAAGCTTGTGAGGAAGGACGGAACAAAAAAATAAACAATGAACATCAATCTACTAATCGTGTAATCTGTCCTTTTTAATTCTTTGTTAACTATTATACACTCACAACATCTTGCACCACTGCAGTATTTGTTACGATGCAGACCTCGATTAATTTGTGATTCTAAGTGTGAAAGACCTACTAATTTGTTTCTTGATGGATTAATCCCCACTTTTACTTAGCACCTCCCATCATTCAGCCTAGCGCCTGATGCATTGTGGTTCTTAGCCTCTTAAAGAGGACCTGGTGCTTTTAACAGCACTGGTTGTGATGTGGTCAAATGAAAGGCGGCCGCTTTTAACTATTGGGGCAGTCACTGGACACATACAAATTTACCAAAGACATGTCACTCTCATCTTTCATTAAGTATATGCAAGATCCTGATGATTTTTCAACTATATGGCAGGGCGTCACGAGGAATCGACTTTACCAGAGTGGATCATGTTATTCTCTTTGACTTCCCGCGCGATCCAAGCGAATATGTCCGCCGTGTTGGAAGAACAGCGAGAGGGGCTGGAGGGACGGGCAAAGCGTTTGTCTTTGCAGTTGGGAAGCAAGTTTACCTGGCAAGAAGGATAATGGAGAGAAACCAGAAAGGCCATCCCTTGCATGATGTGCCCTCTGCTTATGAGTTGATGAGTGAGATATTCATGCACTGAGCGGGATCTGAGTTCATACCTGCAGTGACAGGAGGAGATTCCATTAGTCCGATCTTTTTTTCCGGCATATCACGGAGGAAGGGCGCGTGGCAAGAAGTGAAAACGTAAGGGGGGTTGTTTGGTTAAAATCTGGTTCTCCCATTTTGCATCTACATGGAGGGGGGGATCACAGAAGAGTCTATGCAATGAAGAGCTTGATATCAAGGTTATATATTTCAGTCTTTATTCAGTTCATTGTCGAGGAAAGATTGATGCTCTTGGGGATCGAGACTGACTTAAGAGGTCTCGGAGGCCCGTATTGTCTGAAGTTGCACTTTGTTGATAATGAATATGAAATGATAGGAAAGTACGGGACCATATCCCCTGCTGTATGCAATGAATTATATAAAATGACCTGCCGTAGCGAGTTACTGAGCGTTAAGATATAAGACATTCAAGAACTTTATTTTGCATAGTGAACTTTACAATCATATTGAATAAAATTTGTTTGGGCATGAAATATTTGATGAAGCATAATAATGATAAGGAAGTACCTATAGCTCATCCTATTCCAGCACATTAGAAAGTTACTTGAGTGATAAAAGGATCCGGTTTGAACGTTGACTGATTGGTACTATGTTTTGAGGAGGCAGGCCTGACCTGCAAGCCTCGCGGCCTTAAGGTTATAAAGCTGGTCAGTCCCTACTCCATGCGAATGGTGTGAGCGGGGAATGATAGGAGACGACCTGTTCATTAGAATTGCAAAAGCATTGTACCAAAGTGACTCAATTGCATTATTGCCAAATGCTGTGTCTTTCTTTGGGCTCCTATCTACGAGTACGTAGTGAGTACTTGAACTTCATTTGCAACTATCATATTTTCCACTTTCGAGGAAGGCTGTTCTTTTTTCTTTTTTCTTTTTGAATTAGAGGGGAAGACTGCGGAGTTCTTTTTCGTACAAGTTCAGTGAATACTTCTACTTCAACATGCAATGTGGCGTATAAGTTTGTTAATTATATTCAAAGACAAGTGTTTAATAGCTATGTAAATCTTGGTGAGACTTCTATAATTCCTTTGTGAGATTTAGAGATTGTTTTGTAAGGAATTGTGTAGGCTACATATCATGTGAATTATTGAGTATAAGTGGTGGCTAAAAAATTTGAAAATATTTGAGTGACTCAAGCATAGTTCTAACCTCCATAGTATTACTTGATCAATTGTGAAATCTTATGTTGCTCTCCTCATGGACAAGATTATGTTGACAGAATTACATAAATCCGATTTCCAATTTTTTTTTTCTGATTTAATGTTGCTATTCATTTTTCTTTCGCAACGATAATCAAGATAAACATGTATATTTTTAGTTTGACTTATATGCATTTTCTTGTATTGGCTGATTTTTTTCTATCTAGTATTAACTAAGTAATTATGACATTCATAATATTTCGCAAATGATACCTTGTCTAAAATAATGAAACAAATTCCAAAAAACAAAATGTAAGTGTTGAGGTGTAAATTTTAATTCATCTTGCGTGACTGTGTAGATCAAATTCTAGTTGTTTCGAAGGCAAAGACAATTATAGGTCCATGTATATGTTCACTTTACTGAATAATGAAATATCCATTTCCAAAAAATTGGTCATACATGTTTTGGAGAAAAATCAATACAATAAAAATTTAATTAATTGATTAATAAGGACCCTAAAGGTAATTCCTTTAAAAGAGAAGCTTTGGTTATTTTGATCGACAAAAAGCCGTGGTTGTAGTCAACTTTTTCCTATCCAATCAAACGTTTCATGGCCATAGTGACGATAGAGTCGCTTTTGGAAAAAGCCAAGGGAAAAGAAGACAATTATTGTCCTCTAAGAATTGGTAGTGGAGGGTGGATCTTATTATAGAGATTTTTGCTACTTCGTGTCTGAATAAAACAACGTATGGACCTACAAGAAGTGAAGAGATGACGATGGTCCCAAGTTCACAAATGTTCATCCAATCAAATGTGGCATGTTCATTTGAAACGTGCCACGTTTTTTGCTAGGGACTTGTGGTGGAGGGTGGACCTTATTATAGAGAAATTTGCTACTTTATGTCTGAATGAAATAACATATGGACCTACAAAAGGTGACAAGATGAAGATGGTTCCAAGTTCACAAAAGTTCATCCAAATCAAACGTGGCATGTCCATTTAAAACGCGCCACGTTTTCGGCTGCAAATGATTCACGATGTTAGTGTTACTTTGGGGGAAAAAAGTGAAGGGAGAAGTAGACATTATTGTCCTTTAAGGACCTATAGTGGACTATGGACCTTATCCGTGTTTGAATGAAACAAAGGATGGACATGTGAGATGTGAAAATATAAGATGATCCTAAATTTTATCATCCCAAAAAAAGGGGATAAGAACTATATCATTGTCATCATTTTTGTGCCGCATCCATTTTGATGCCAAAAATTTTCGAACAAGAAATCATCAATTTAGATTTAAAGAAGTTTATTTTATGAATTCCAATGTAGTCCTATTTTTTTTTTTTTTTTAAAAATTTTATCAATGTAGTTCTAGATCTTTGTATGAGTTTTCAATATAATTGTTCTGCCTAATTCTCACCTAAAATTTGCTAAAATGGTGCTCCAGTCATTGTCAGAATCTTATATGACACACTCACGATCTGATCTAGACAAATTATGAGTATGATTCATAGATACTATCTAATCACAAATTCCAATAGCATTTTCTTTTCAAGAACTAGCTTTATTAGCTTACCAATATCATTAAACCCGAATTGAGAATAAATTTTTGATGAAAACAAGGATAAAATAAGAGATTTATATCATCATTGTGAATCGCATTTAATCCTACCCCATTTAATAATAATGACTTATACTAACCGTGCATCTTATATAAATCCTAATGATAAACACAGCACGTCATTATTGAAAGTGATTTATTTGGATTTTTTTATTTAAATATTGCAAGACCTTTGTATGATTAGGTATTATTGTGAGAAATGAAAGCACAATAGAAAGAATGAAATAATTTAGCGTATAATTCAAGTGACAAGCAGGGAAAAGCAACAAATAAAAGGAAAAACTATCGTGGGAGAGTTGGGATCTAAAAAATTGACAGTAAGGGGTTACAGTTAATTAGTGTTGGTCGCTTAAAGTTAGAGATTCTATGTCTTGTGTGACTTCTCTATTGCCCTCTCAACAAGCTATTAATGCATTCAATTACAAGTTTCTTGAATGAGATACTAATTACCAAATCATTGGGACAAAAACAGAGACAAAGGATCTCATCCCCTCGAGTACACGAAAACTTGAAAGACTGACCTATATGCAAACTTTGTAAACCCGTTTCCAACCTAATACACTAAAATGAAATAGTTGACCCAGTCGTTGAACATAAACAGGGCAAAGTAGCCTTCCAAGGATGCTCTTCCCCTTGCCTTCTCCCACCTTAAAGCTTTTTTTCCTCATTTTTATGTAATTATCTAAAAACTATAAATTTTTATGTAATTGGCAATTCTTGGCACGAAAAACGATGACAATAAAAAAAATCTCAACAGAAAACCACAATGTTTTAAACTCACGTTTATCTGATGTGTGTATGCTATAATATTGATTTTACATAAAAATGATGGGTTGATCTTCCAATGAGATTAGTAAGTAGGTCATATTCATTGTCAATAAAAATATATCACATCACTTTACCAATTTAGTAAACTAGTGGTGGGTCTCCTAGTATTTTCTTATGTTATTTCTCTCTATTCTTCTGGGTTCCACGTGCTAGTTAACTTACCAGAGATGGCTGATTTATAGTTTGTGATATGGCCGATGTGATAAAAGAACACCAAAATTAGATGGAAAACCCTTGCGGAAAAAATCATGGAGAGAGAAGAAACAAAATCCATTATAGGAAATCAATGATTTACAAAATGTGGCTAAAAAATAAAGATTCTTTTTATCTCAACTTCTTAATCTAATAATTCGATAATAATGATATTTATATTGCTCTCAAGCCCTAATGTTGACCCAACTCCATAGAGAATTCAAGACATACTCAATTAATTCTTCTTGTTGACACCAGCCTATCCTTTTCAGAAAATTTAGAGATGTTGAAATTTTGACACCTACCTGCTCGATTGAAACCCCCTCATTGACGATGATTCGGCGTTGGAAATATGAAACACGTGTGTATCTCGACCACGATGCTCTCATGGCCTCATCAATGAATGTACCTTAGACTATTCACAAATTTGTCCTTCTACTTTTGTCTTTCTTGTTTTTTCTTCTTTTTGGGCGGTGGGGGTTTTTTTTGTTTTTTTGTTTTTTTTTTTTTTTTGGGGGGGGGGGGTGGGTGCGGGTGGGGGTGTGGTTCTTCGGCCAAAAAAGACTGATCACAATGGACAATGGGGACAATGGTCCGCAATGCATGTAGCTAATCAAGAAGTTCTTCAGAAGCTGCCATGTGATTGCAAAGGCCAGATTTTGGAGAAGCTTCTCCCAACAAGAATATTAGGCATTAAACATCAACAGTTCACAATTTCCACAGAAAAAGCCACAAAAAGGTGATCCTTAATTACACTTATCTTTAATAAGTTTCGATAGAAAAAATTATTTGCTAACATGAATGTTTTTTTATGGACAGCAAGAAAGTTACATTACTTTGGTAAATTCTAAATTCATAGAGCCTACTATTTTTATTAGTTAGGCAATAAGTGGATTAAAACTTGGTGGAAACATGGTAATCAAGTATTTTACATCTAGCCTAATGAAAAATTCGAAGAATGCAGACATACAATTCTCCTTTATGTGTCAATTATTTAACCGTTAGAACTCTAGAAAGGTAGAAGGCAGTTTTTCCCTGGATCTTTTCTAAGCACCAAGTCGACGAAGACTAGTAGGAAACTTCAAGGTAAATTCAGACACGAAGCAATGACGAAGACTAGTAGGAAACTTCAAGGTAAATTCAGACACGAAGCAATGACGAAGACTAGTAGGAAACTTCAATGTAAGTTCATACACGAATCAATTGCTCTCCTTTGCTGACTTTTCCGAGACCTGTGCACACAAACAATTACATGCCCTGGTTTCAAGTACCTAGGAAGCATATGCTTGACCTTTAAAGAATGTGCGCTCGACCTGAATGAGAGCAAAATGCATTCACTTTACCTTAAAACTATGCAACTTATTGTGAAGAGGGTGCACTTTGCCCTAGAGAGAATGCACCTTCTCTAGGATAGGAATGCATTTCAATAGGGACCTGTAATTTCTCTATAAATAAATATCTTTTGACACCCTGTTTTTATAGGACATAATTGATTAAACTTCTTGATTTTTCCATGTTTAATGAAAATTTAGTGGGTGGACAGATCATAGTTAGGTACTCTCACTATTCTAAACATAAGCATATGTTATTTGGTATTGCAGCCTTGAAATTCCAAATTTTATTTGACCTTGAGACGCATGAACTATTTATGATTATTTTTTCTTTTTGTATTTAGTGATCAAGTGGTGTTTAAACCAACTTTCGCACGCTTCAATTAGTCCACCGTCCCAAGCCATCATCGATCATTTGTTATGATGTGATGCCATAGCAAAATCTGCAATTTAGGGATCCGGTTATTTTTGCACCACTAATGTAATATTTATGCACACTAATAATAATAGGGCATGAAATAAGTATATATCAAATTCCACCTAATTGAATGGCTAGTGAGCATATTGAAGCTAGGTAGCTCTTCTCTTCTTGGGACAAAACAATAAGCATATATATTTTTTTGACCTATGGACCAAGTAAAACAAGGAACCTTTGTTATGAATATAATCATTGTTGCTTGGCAAAAAGGGGAAAAAAAAATTAAAGCTTGAAGGTTTGCAATTTAGTTTGATCTGTTGCCACTTCGTTTTTCCATCCAATCTAATCCGATTGTGTATTCTTGAGAGAGCATATCTAGGTGACAACTGCAGAATTTAAGATAATATAACCTTTTTTCTTCTTTCTGGCCATCATTTAAAAATGGTTTTGCTGTCAAGTGTTTTTGGACACTTGTTCAGCAATCAACCAGGAAAATTCGAGAGATTTCAATGTATTGGGCTTTCGTGTTACGTGGAATAGTGGCTGGGATGCATATGATTGATGATTAATGATGATGCAATTTACATACATTAAGTTTAGGTAGTAACTGCTCATTTATTTGATAACGGGATGGGTTTCGGGAGGCTGCATCAATGAAACCATGTGATGCATGACGATGGTGGACGGGTACATTTGGGACTTTGTGTGATGCGAGCGGTGAGAGAGAATCGACGAACGATGATAAAGTAGAAGTTTCGGTCCCACTTCTTTACCTTCCGAGCCTTCTTTTGTGGCTTTGATGATGGCCAAGACTTGGTCCTACGTCCGACCAACTTGCTTCCGAGAAATTGAGGCAACTAAAATAAAATTAAAAATCATATGAGATGAGATGAAATGCAACGGCAGCGTCTTCCGAGAAAGAAAGACCAAGAAAACGATAGGAGAAAGCCAACAAACGAAAAGACAGAGAGATAGAGCGTGATGAATAAGAACAACAGATACTGAAGACGAAGAAGAGGAGCAAGGAGGATGGTTGGGCCGATGCAAAAGTCTTTCGACTCGCGTGTCTAGTGGTGCTTAGAGCTTCTCCCCTACGGGGTAGGGTATCAGTGTTCTGCTCTATAGGTGTAAAAAACGGAAGGAAGGTAATGTAGCCAGTTCATAGTTTAGCTAAAGTTGCTTTAAATGTGAATCCCTTTGAAAAGATTTGCTCATGTTTTCAACTTGTGTTCGAGTGGGTTTACATTCGTTTGAAATCACATTAAAGAAAGCTAACATAAGACGATGCTGCTAGTCTTGGCCCTGCTGCTTCCTTGTATAGCACACCTGTCATAGACAATCAATTCCACCATCTCATAATGCTGCAACAATGGGAAAAACATAGCACTCAAGCACAATAAAGAACACCTTAAAATATTAGGATCCTTACAGGGAATCACAGTCAATTAGGGGTGTGCATGGTCCCGGTGGGCAGTTCCCGGCCTAGAACCGGGAACCGCCCGTTAAGGACCGGTTCCAAAAATTTGGAACCGGGAACCACCCGTTAGTTGCATGGATCCACCCGAGAACCGGACCGCTGGTCCAGTTTGGTTCCTGGGTGAATCCATGGAACCGGTCTCACCAATAATAATATCGTTTTCCAAATCCCACCGTGAGTACTTTTTATATTGAGTAATATTTTTCTTTAAATCGAACCGGCTTAATTAAGGGTATCATTTTCTTTATTTTATTTGAAAACACTACCAAAGAAGAGAAATATGTTTTTTTTTCCTATTTTTGAATCATTTTAATTGAAATCTAAAATATTCTTTAAGTTCAAGGTTCTGGACGATTGTCATATATAGATCGTCTTTTCCTTTATCCCTTAACAATACTCAATCTCTTACAACCTTTGCTTTACTGAATTCTTTTTGTAGAAACAATTCCACCGAAACTTCACATTTTCTTGAACATAGTGTCATATGTGAGTCTCGAAAGTATCATTTGGAGAAACCATTTGTTGAGTTGCTGAAAAGCAACTTACACACTATACTAAGTTCTTATAAAAACATGGAAACCATGAGAGGAGATAGAGCCTTAAAATTTAGGTTTGCTAATTAGTAATTTAGAAATTTATTTCAATACTAAAAATTTATATATTATTATAATATAATCGGTCCGGTCTGGGTGGGCGGATCCGCCCATGGAACTGGGAACCAGACCGGTTCCCTCAAGAATCACCGGTTCTAGGTGGTTCCGGTTCGGTTCCGGGTGGTCTGGGCGAGTCCCGGTTCTTTTGCACACCCTTACAGTCAATCGTACCCTATTAAGTACAATAAGTTCAAGAAATGATAAAAACTTCAAATTCCTAACATTTGATATTGGAACTTTGAAAAAATGGTGGCATTTTAATCATGTTCTCATTATCAATTGACCTTTTCTAACTCTCTACCTAAACGACTTGACTATTATGGGTGTATTTGGTCGTCTTAATTAACTGATGTTTGATTAAAAATAAAAATTTGATCAATGTGAAGATCCTATATATTTTCTCATATTCAATTTTGTGTTTGAAGGATGATTGACCTTGTTATGCACTATACCATATTGTTAATGCAATGGATATGTTTGAGTCTAAACTACTTAAGCTATGGAAAAAAAATAGGGGAGTAGAGTATCAAAGTAGTGAGAACAATGAGCCAATTTGTCGAACTTTTATCACTGGCGATAGTTAGGGCTTTCCATTTGTAGAGATGACAAAGCTAGATGATTTTTGGAACAATCAATTAGATTGATACACCAAGTGATATAGCATACTACAAATGGACCTTCAAACAAATGGATCATATGCAGCATATTAAGAAAAGTTCAACACATGCATAGTATTCCAGTTTAATCAATCAATCAAACTATACTTTTTAATATTTTGCTGGAAAGCATTATCATTTATTGATCATCTAAAGAGCTATACAAGAAGAGACCATTTGTTGGAAACGAGAGGATGGGATTACTCTTAATCGTGGCCTTCCCTAGAGTTAGAGCAGAGTATGGATCAGGGGCTGCACAGAGCATCAAAGGCTAAGTTGCAACCACTAGATAGATGACCCTGCTTCAATTTTGAGTCAAGGCACAAAAGGGTCAATTGCTCTAAATTGGGATTTTTTAGGTGGGAACTTTCACTTAAATTTGAACAACGGTTAAAATAATAGAAAAGTCTCATCTCTATTTCACAAATAATTGTATTGGACAAGATCTAGTCTAGATTAACAAGTTCTTACAACAATAGAAAGCGAACATTGACTTTCCGGATAATTTCAAAATTAAATTGATGGAACAATAAGAACATTATGAGTATCTCATCAACATCGACTCGCTTAAGGGGCATGCTCCTCATTGAAAGAGGCACGTTTCTAATTTAGATGCCAGAAGGAGTTCACTCTTAATTATAACAAGTGTTCACTCGACTCTAAGAAGGAGATGCACTATGGCCTTTAAGGATTATGCACTTAATGTGAACAAAATCGTGCAAATCACTGTAAAAGAGTGAACAATTTATTGTGAGGGGGGTGCACTTCGCCCTAAAGAGCCTTATCATTTCTTTATAAACAATTATCTTTTGACGTCCTGTACTCAGCTGGTTCAAGGTATGGGGGCCAGACGACAACAAGAAGTACCGTGCGAAGGAGAGGAAGAAAGAATCAAACGTCATTCTTTCCCTGCCTTCTCCACCATTCCTAGATGCAGGGTCCATGTGCAAAGCATGGAAAGAACAACAATAACATACGAACTACAAATAAAATAGCAAATAAAAAAGTTGAAAAGTATTATACCTGGAGAGAGAGAGTAATATATAAATTATCTGTGCAAAAGACCAATGACCCCATGGGCATTATGAAAGTTTGATTCCTTGACTTACGCGGATGTCCTGCCATGATTACCCTTCTTTCGATGCTTTGCGTATGGGGCCTCCATCCGGCAATAATGGAGAGATTCCTTGACTTGCGTATATGTCCTGCCATTATTACCCTTCTTTCGATGCTTTGCACATGGGGCCTGCATCCGGCAATAATGGAGAGGGTAGAGAGAGGATGGCGTTTGATTTTTTCTTCCTCTCCTTCGCTCAATAATTCTTGTTGTCATCTGGCCCCCACTTCTTGAACCGCCCCTTGACCCACATCCTCGTGCTGACTCACTTCTTCAACCACTCCTTAAAACCTTATAATTAATTTAATTTATCAATTTGACCATCTTTGGATAAAATATTTATCCGCTGGACGAATTGTAGTTAGGCTGACAAAACAATAAGCATATTTTAATATGGGCCCACGGACCAAATAAAATGAGAAAGCTTCGTTATGGGTATAATCATTATAAAAAGGGGAAAAATAGAAAATGGTGCTAGAAGGTTTGCAATTTAATTCAATTCCGGACCACTCTGTTTTTTGCCACTAATCTAATGCATAACGCATCTTTCAAAGAGCGAAGCTAGGTAGCAATGATAGTAATGAAGAGAAAGTAATAATTTTTTTTAGCCATTATTTAAAAAAAAAATTATTAACTAGTCTTTCTGGATATTTGATGACCAGCTAAGTAAATTATACAGTTTTTAATGCATTGAGTTCTCATGTAATATGGAATAATGGTTGGGACTTATATGACCGATGAACGAGACTGCGTCAATGAGACGATGATGCCAATGTCTATGTGATGCATGATGATGATGGGTGGGTACAAAAAATGAGTGCGAAAGAAATTGAGAGAGCAACCTTTTGTCTGATTCCAGCCTTTCGGCCGCTTTAATAATGCCAAGACTAGGGTGCCATTTTTGACCAACTTGCTCCCATGAAATCAAATCAAATTAAATCAACGACGAGAGATTAAGAAGGTGTAGAGATTCGAGTGCAAACAAGAACGAAGGAAGGGGAGTGCGAAGGAGCAATCGGCGGAGAAAAAAACACAGCAACTTTTTTCTGGAATATTTAATTATCATAGGCCGAGATTTAGTAAATATAGACCCAAATGACGAGGAAGGAAAGAGGAGATGGGGATGGACTATGGAGCACTGTAGCTTAACCTTAGTTAAGACCTTAACTAAAAATCAGTCGATTACTTGGGAAGCTGAAAGCTTGGTAGCAGATTGCTCCAAGTCATCACTGGCCAAGGCTAAATAACAAAGAAGCCCGTCTCCTCAGTCGAGACAAGAATAGTGGACTTATAAACAATTGAGTAATAGCAAGTAATAGCAAATGTGATCCATAAAAAAGTGTCTACTTTACTGGTTAGAGTCACCACCATCAATGTCTTATTCTCAGATATTTCCACCACCACTGAAGGATAAACATGGATTGAGCACTAGTCTTAAACCTGTTTCTTGGCCAAATTAAAATAATTGAGATTGAGATTGCACAATTATAATGTTTAAATTTTTTGGTAAGTTTTCCCTATGAATGAGAGGGTATATTATCACGTGAAGCATGCACTTCCTTTTAAAAAAGTGACCGAATTATTGTGAGGGGAGTGCGCTTCACCCTAAAGATGCACATTATTGAGAATAGGATGGCATCTCAATAGCAACCTTAGAATTTCGCTATGAACAAGTATCACTTGGCACCAAGAAATGGAGGCCAGACAACAACAGGTACTGTGCGAAGGAGTGGAAGAAGGGATCAAACATCGAAAGAAAAACAACATATAAACTAAAATTTTATTTAGCAAAGAAAATCGAAAAATAATATACATGGAGGGAGGGAGAGGAAGGGTGGGGGGAGAGAGGAGAGAGAGAGAGAGAGAGAGAGAGAGAGAGTGAGTGATAAATAAGTTATTTGTACAAAAGAGCAATGAAAATAGTAAGATATGAATTATAAAAGTTGGATTCCTTGGCTTCTGCGCATGTCCTGCCATATGCTCGCCCTTCTTTCTATGCTTTGCACATGGGGCCTGCATCCGGGAATGGTGAAGAGGGTAGAGAGAGAATGGCGTTTAATAAATAAATTATTTGCTCAAAAAGAGCAAATGAAAATAGAAAAGTAATACATGAATTATCAAAGTTTGATTCCTTGGCTTTTGCGCATGTCCTGCCATAATCACGTCCCCTTCTTTCGATGCTTAGCACATGAGGCCTGCAACTGCACATGGTGAAGAGGGTAGATAGAGAATAACTTCTGCAACTCCACATGAGGTCCGCTCCCATTTCTTAAACCCCCCTTAAACAGCGTCCTCAGGCTAACCCACTTCTTGAACCACCGCTTAAACCTTGTAATTAATTAAACTTATCAATTTGTCCATCTTCGGATAAAATATTTACCTCATGGACGAATTGTAGTTAGGTTAGCAAAACAGTAAGCATATTTTGATATGACCGCAGACTAAATAAAATGAGGAGCTTTGTTAGGAATATAATCATTATAAAGAGAAAAAAGAAAATGGTACTTGGAAGTTTGCAATATAATTCGATCTATGGCCACTCAATATTTGGCTGTTAATCTAATGCGTAATGCGCTTTTCAAAGAGCGAGCTAAGTAGCAACCATAGTAATGAAGAAAAGCAACAGTTTTTCCTTTCTAGCCATTAGCCAAAAATGATTTTTTTAATAAAGTATTTATGGACATTTGTTGAGTAATCAACTGAATAATTCTTGGAGCTTTCAATGCATTGAGCTCTTATATTACGTTGAATAATGTTGAGACCCATATGATCGGCACGACCGTATTTGCTATACATAAACTAAACTTTATGTAATAACTTCTTCATTTTGATAAAGTGACACGAGGCTGCATCAATAAAATCATGATGCCATATGATCTATGTGATGCATGATGATGGTGGATGGGTTCATTTGGGAATCATGTGATGTAAGTGGTGAGAGAGAGCTGATGAACAATTATAAAGAAGAAGTCTTGGAATTCGGGCCGACTTCTTTGCCTTCTGAGCGTTGAGTGGCTTTAATGATGCCAAGACTTGGCTCCCATTTCCGACCAACTGGTTTTCGGGAAATTAAATCAAAAGAAATTAAATTAAATCTGATGATATGAGATGAAATGTAACGGCGGTTTCTTCCGAGAAAGGGCAACGAAAAAACAAAGGGACGCGTGAGAGAATGATCATAAAGAACGATGGATACTGAAGAAGGAGAGAAGGAAGAATGGTTGTGCCGAGCTGATGAAAGAGCAAAACAGATTTGAGCGCAGAAAAGGATGAAGGTAGGCGAGCGTGGAGGAATGGAGAAAGAAACACTTCAACTTTTTGTTGGAATATTTTATTATCAACAGCCGAAATCCTGTTTTAGCAAGCCAACTATTTTAGAACCTTAAACAAAGACCCGAGGAAGAAAGAGGAAATATAAGGTGCATTTGATACACCATGTATGATACAATAAACCATAAATGGATCTGGCAAATTCGGGCCCACTTATGGACCTCGGTAACCTAACCCTAGTCAAGAACTTAACTGAACATCAATCGCTTCCTTGGGAAGCTGAAGATTTGGTAGCACACTGCCAGCCATTAGTCGTCATCGAGCCAAAACAAAATATAGAAAAAGACGGTTGCCGGTCACCTCAATCGAGATGAGAATAGTAGACTTATAAACAATTGAGCAATACCAATGGATCACCCCTAAAAAAGTATATGTATATTATATATATACATATAAATCTATGATTTTCTGTATTTTATCTTTACTTTACGAACCAATCACCATCACTAGTTCTGAAACAAAAGTCATCTCACAGCTTAAAAAGTCTTTGATTCACGCTATCTGTTGTCTTGGAAATACAAACTCTTGTCCACCCCTAAACACCAAACCAAACACCCCCCTCCTCGCCAACCCAAACAAAAGGCTTCATACAATTTGTTTCGATCCTTCTGTGCACTCTCGTTTAATCCTCCGCCGCTCGCGAACCAAGCCATGGCTATCGGAGAGCTCTTTCTTGCCGCCTTTATTAAGGTGCTGTTTGATAGGCTGGCCTCTCGCGAGCTTCTCAACTTTGCACAGCGCAAGGGTGTCGATACGCTGCTGGAAAATTGGGAGGGGATGCTGGTCAGCATCATGAAGGTGCTGGATGATGCAGAGGACGGGCAACTCAATGGTGATCTCGGAGTGAACTCGTGGCTCAAAAATCTTAGGGACTTGGCCTACGACATTGAAGATTTGCTAGATAAGTTCATCATAGAGTCCGCGGAAAAAAAGTCCGAGGCAGGACCCGGCACAAGCAAGGCGTGTTCCTTTCTTCCGAGTTGTTGCTTCGGATTGAGCCCGAAAGCATTTATGTTCGATCATAAAATGAGATCCAAGATGGAAAAGATGGATAGTAGGTTAAAGAATATCATGGCTCAGAAAGATATCCTGCGCCTAACAGAGAAAAATGGGAAGCGACTAGCAGACCGACAAGTGGATAAGTCGCTTCACAATACAAGTTTGCCCGAGTTTCATTTTGTTAGCAGGGAGGTCGAAAAAATGGAGATCCTCAAATTGCTAACCGTAGAAGAAGATGATGATAGGACATGTGCGAATCTAAAAGTGATTCCCATCATAGGGATGGGGGTATTGGGAAGCCGGCTTTGGCTCAGTAAGTCTACAATGATATAGTTACCAATGGTTTCGATGTGAAAGCATGGGTTTGCGTTTCCGATGATTTCAACACGCATGCTATTACAAAGAAGATCCTTGAGACAGTGAATGACCGGTTGCCCTGTGAAGGAAAAGACCTAGATTGGCTTCAAGGTAAGCTCAAGGAACACCTTGCGGGGAAGAAGTTTCTTGTTGTTCTAGACAATGTTTGGAATGATGATTATAGAAACTGGACTAGCCTCTTGAAGCCTTTTCAATTGGGAATGAAGCGAAGCAAGATCATTATCACGACTCGTAATTTTCATGTTGCTAATATAGCCCGTGCTCGACCCTATATTCTCAAAGAGTTGTCGGTAGATTCTTGTATGAATTTGCTTGCATTTCATGCTTTTGGAGTTGGAAATTTCGATGATCATCAAGATCTTGAGGTGGTAGGTATGAAAATAGTGGAAAAATGTCAAGGGTTGCCATTAGCCGTGACGACTTTGGCTGGGTTGTTGAGCTTTAACTTCAATGTCAATGACTGGGAAGCTATATTGCATGACAGCATTTGGGACCAGAAAAAAAGTAATGACATCCTTCCGGCCTTGACACTTAGCTACCTTCATCTCCCTTCGAAATTGAGGAGATGTTTCGCTTACTGCGCTATATTTCCCAAGAATTATGAAATTGAACAAGATGAGTTAATTCATTGGTGGATCGCAGAAGGCTTGTTGGAGGGAGAAGAAGGAGAGAACTGTTGGAATGCAGGTTTGAAATTTTTCAACGAGCTAGTATCTAGATCGTTACTTCAAAAGTCAAGTAGCAGTGAATCACGATTCTTGATGCATGATTTTGTGAATGACCTGGCAAAGCTAGTTGCCAATGCAACTCATTTTTGCTCGGGGGATTTTGAGCATAAGGGTGGTCAAAATAATGCATCCTTAGCTCGTCATGCCTCATTCACTTCCGGTGGTTACATTGTGGTAGAAAGATTCCAGATATATCAAAGAATGAAGAGACTTAGGAGCTTCGTATCATTAGCGAAAAAACCTTGTTATAAGTCTTATTTGTCCAAGAAAGTGTTAGGCGACTTGTTATCTGAATTGAAGTACTTGAGGGTGCTTTCATTATGTCACTATCATATCAGAGAGGTACCGGATTGCATTGGCAAACTGAGGCACCTCAGGTGTCTCAATTTGTCGTATACTGACATTGAAACGCTTCCAAAGTCAATTGTTGCATTGTACTACCTAGAGGCCTTGATGTTGCGGGGATGTCAAAATCTTACTGAATTACCAGAAGGTATAAAGAAATTGATCAATCTAAAATTTCTCGACTTGACTGACACTTTGAGGCTAAGAGCAATGCCGTTTTATATAGGTAATTTGGTGGGTCTTGAGATGCTATCCAAATTTGTAGTGGGAACGGAAACAGGGTCGAGATTGAAGGAGTTGAAAAACCTAAAGAATCTTGGAGGGGAATTATGCATCTCTAATTTGCATGAGATTCAAGAAGCCGGAGATGCCACGGATGCCAATTTATGCATGAAGGAGGGAATATGCCGGTTGACCATGCAATGGTGCGAAGATTTTGAAAATTTCCGTAATGAAGAGCTTGAAGCAAAAGTCCTTGACATTCTTTGCCCTCACTCAAAACTTGAAAATCTTGCAATATCCTACTATGGTGGCTTAGAATTTCCATCATGGTTAGGAAGTCCCTCATATGTTAAGATGATACATTTACGTTTACATGGGTGTTGTCGGGCCAAAGCGCTACCTTCATTAGGACAACTATCTTCTTTAAAAGAACTATATATCGAAGGTCTTAATGCAATACACACAGTAGGGTCTGATTTTTATGGAACTAAAAGTCCTTTTCCGTCTTTAATGACTTTGGAATTCAAGGACATGCCACCGTGGGAGGCTTGGTCTCATTACTTCGGCAATGAAGAAATAGGAGTTTTATTCCCTTGTCTTGAGCATCTGGTCATTCGAGATTGTCCTATGTTGATTGGAAGATTGCCTAGTCAATTGAGCTCCCTCAAAAAGCTAGAAATCGACTCTTGTCCGCGTATGGATGCCTCGTCCTCTATCATTAGCCTTCCATCCCTCAATGAATTAAACTTTAGAGGTTGTAATGAGGGCGTGCTGAAGAGTTTGGTAAACTTGACATCTCTAACCGCTCTTGTCATACAAGATGTTGTTGAATTAACCTGCCTAAATGATGGGTTTACAAGCTCCTTGGTCAAGCTGGAGAAGTTGGAGATTGAAAGTTGTAAAAAGTTGATGTACTTGTGGCAAGAGAGAGATATAATTCGGAATCTCACTTGTCCAAAGAGCTTAGTTGTCAAAAATTGTCCTGAATTGATATCATTTTCAGTTGGAGAAGTAGATATAGAGTTGCGTAGCAAGTTGGAGACTATGGACTCACGGAATCGCATCAATTTGGAGAAGCACCCAAGCAAGATTTACACCCTTTCCTCTCTTCAAGACTTGACCATTTACGAGTGTCCAAAACTCGTGTCCTTCCCTGAAACAGGTACGTTCGCGTCATTGATATCATTAACTATTAAAGATTGCAAGATGTTGCAATCTTTACCGAGAGGATTGAGTGTTCACGTGGATGAACCAAGTAGCAGTAGCGATAATCACAATGACATGATGTCTTGTTTGCAAGAATTACAAATCGACGGATGCGATTCTCTACCAGCCTTTCCTTTCAGCGAGAGTAGCTATTTATCTACGACCCTCGAGACGCTTCAAATTAAATGGTGCAGGGGAGTGGAGTCGCTCGCGGAGATACCTGTAGACCGTCTTCAATCACTTCAAACGATTAGTATTATCGATTGCGAGAACTTGAGAAGCCTACCACAGGGGCTACACACACTTTTCCATCTCACTTCCTTGTGTTTGTGGAGCTGTCCAGCACTAGAGCTGGAGTGCTTCCCTCCTCTTCCTCCCGAAATCTCGTCGTTTGAGCTTTATGATTGTCCGAACATAAAATCGTTACCTGATCAGTTGCATCAACTCACGAGTCTCCAAACTCTGGAAATTAATGGGTGTAAGAGTATTAGGCGCTTCCCTGATGGAGGATTGCCGCCCCAACTAAAAAGACTTCAGGTGATGGGATGCGAGAATATGAAGCAATCGGTGAGGGAGTGGCTCACCCCTCTCACCTCCCTTCAAGATCTATGGATCGATGGCAGCGCAGGAGAAGTGGGAGAGGAGGAGGACCTTCTGCTTCCGCTCCCTCCGTCTCTGCTCGGTCTCACAATCGAAAGGATGGGGAATGTGAAAAGACTGTCTAGAAGTCTCCCCCCCTCTCTCCAGCGCTTATTTATCTGCCATTGCCCGAAGCTGAGGAAGTTGCCCGAGGATGGCCTCCCTCCCTCCCTAGACTATCTCTGGATCACAGGATGTGGGATTTTGGAGAAGCGATGCAGGAAAGGGACCGGTAGCTACATATGTGGGATTCTGGAGAAGCAATGCAGGAAAGGGACCGGCAGCTACATATGTGGGATTCTGGAGAAGCGATGCAGGAAAGGGACCGGCAGCTACAGATGTGGGATTCTGGAGAAGCGATGCAGGAAAGGGACCGGCAGCTATTGGCCCCTCATTCGCGAAATTCCGCTAGTTGAATTGGGTGATGAGTTTCGGTCAATTACTTGAAAAAAGGGATTCGGACTCTGAATATTCTACATGGGAGAGACTAGGGTATTTTTAATATCCGAGCCTTGGCTCTATTTGAAGAGGGAGGGGTTCGTATTTTAGACCCAAAAATTTTAGATCATCGGGTAAAAGCTGAAGCTTCTAGGGCATCAAAAAAGTATAATGATGGCTACCGAAAGCTCCTTCGCCTCCCAATCAGCCTTAACTCCACACCCCTTCGCCTCCAGCTCCAGCTCCAGCTCAGTTGCACCCCCACTCTCTCTCCTTCCGCCTGTCCGGTCGGGGCGATGCGGGACGCCCTTGGAGACTCCGGCGGGGGCCTACCGGCTGATCAACGACAAGACGGTAGGGTTGGATTTATCTTAGTAATCGAGCTGTTAGCTTGTGTGTAGTTTGCATTTGACTGTAGACGAGTTCGATGTGAATGTACAAGTCGGAATGACTGATGCGGTTCGTTCTGATGACGAATTCCCTCCTTATTTGTTGGAGGTTTCATTTTTTTGGTGTTTGCATTGTTGACAATTGGTATCCAAGCTCTTGCAACAACTCAAGCGATTTGTTGTATGCATTGTGTTCAGATGGAGGATAACAAATCCAACACTAGATCTTCTTTTGGAGCTTATCTGAATCATCCAGTCTTGGGCCAATGATTTTGGTTTTCTTAGTCTGGCTCGAAATCGAATGTATGCGACACGGCTTGAAATTTCTCTCCCATTTCAATCTGTGCTAAAACTTTCTTGTAGCGTACTGAATCCCTCTGTGCAATGTGAAATGGCAGAGAGTCAAAGCTCTTGCTGAATAATTGTCCAAGCTAAAGCAAGTGAGTTGCGGAGATTATGAAGCAGTAGCATAAAATCTCTTTTCCTAAATTGGATCGACTGGGGAAAAATAAGGAAGCAGCTATCCTTGTACTTGGAGGAAAGGTATCAGGTGCTTACCAATCCAAAGCTGCCAAAGACGCTGCAGCAAGGACTGACACGGAAGAAATGGATCATTCAGCGCACCTAATGGAAACTGTTAAACTAGGCATATCTGCCACCCGAATAGTTGGAACAGAGCCTTCACTTGGCAGTTCTAATGTAGATTTCAGAGGATGGGGCGGGGGGTTTCCGTGGATGCCTTTACATCAAGATGTTCTTTCTACACCTTGACAAAAGGAAGGTGTTCTCCTGGTGTACTGCAACTCAGATTGCTGCTAACTATGGATGACTGCAGGCGATGGCATTCAAACCTTTAATTGAGGGAAAGACGTGTATTATAGTTGATCAAAGTGGTTCGGGAAATGTGTTGGCTTATCTTGCACCAGTAGGCCAACATCTTAGGGAGGAAGAGCTGCAAGGACTTAGCAAATCATTCTCACAAAGCCCTCGAGCTGTCATTCTGGTGCCTACTGCTGAGTTAGCTTCACAGGTTGGTAGTTGGTGTCCTTTCTTGTGCCTTTTCCTTTGCCCTTACGTGCTTTGGCAAGTAACTTGTCAACTTTTACTAGCTTATGTCCAATTTAAGCTATCATCCTATACTGTGATAAGCTATTGCTTAAGAAGCAAATTTGTGGTAAAAAAGCACTCCAACTCATTTTTGGTGGCAGCCAACCTGTTTTTAACATCTTGTCGCCTATGATACTCAAATTATCATCTCTTCTTTCAGAAAAGGGAAAAAAAAAAGAATAAAGAAAAAAGAAAAAGAGATTCCTAAGTGTTGCAATCTGAAAGATTGTATTGGGTTCCTGGAAAGGCATATATACAATTGAAGTGGCAAAGTTTCTTAATAATGTGCATAATTTACTCATGAGGCAAAACTGGTAATCTCCTTAGAGTTGTTGAAAATGGAGGTGTTCTGAATTTGGAGATACTCTATAGTTGGTTTTGTGTACAGCAATGCTTGTTTTTGCTAGTAGTGGATGACAAACATAACATAATTTTTTATGCTCGCATGAGTGAGCATTAAAATTCTATAGTGAGTTTTATGTAGGTTTTGAGTAACTGCCGATCCATATCGAAGTTTGGGGCTCCATTCCGGTCTATGGTTGCCACAGGTGGTTTCAGGCAGAAAACTCAGCTGGAAAGTATAGAAGAGGGTGTTGATGTCCTAATAGCCACTCCTGGTTGCTTTATTTCTCTCATTAAAGGAGGCTTTTTGGAGTTGAAGGATCTTAGATGGTAAGCCTGTGCATTGTATAATGCTGCATGAATAAGTTCGGGTGCACGAGCTATTCGAAATCATCATCTTCTCATCTGTTTTTGAGTAAAGAATGTTATCGTTCTACTGTTTTCTAGATTTAGTACTTCCACCATTCATCATCGCCATTCTTCGAATCTTTGAGGAAAGGAAAAAATTAGCTAAATTTCTATTCTTATATACACAGCTGGATCTTGATTTTCTGGCTCGAGTTATGGAGAACTTTGCTTTGATTTACAAAAATGTTAGATTTATTGCAATTCGTTAGCCCCAGTAGAAATCTTTGAGAAATGACTGGTGACAAATTGAGAAGGCTCCACTCGTCATATTGTTGGATATAGGATATGAAGTTAAAAAATCTTTTGTTAAGGGATTTGCCTGCTAATAATTTGAATGATGTCAAAGCCTGGATGATTTTGGCATTCAGCAGATTTCAGTCCATGCTATGCTACAAACATGGAGCTCTACGTAGCTATGATGTACTCAATAACAGAAGAATGATATCTTTATGCATCCTGTAGATTGTTTTGCAACTGCTGGTATAATCTATGGCTTCACGCTACAGCATGATTTTGGATGAGGTGGATATTCTCTGCAATGATGAGGAGTTCGAAGCAGCGTTTCAAAGCATAATCAATTCTTCACCTGTAGCCACCCAGTATCTGTTTGGGACAGCCACATTGCTGGTAGATATATATAACAAAATAGTTGAAATTCCTCCTGACTGTGAAGTGATCATGAGACCTGGCATTCATCGGACAAGCCCTCACCTCAAAGAGGTTGGTCTAAAGCTGTATTATTCCCCTTTCCATTATTTGCCAATGGATACATTATTATTATCTAATTTAGGCACAAAAGGATTCACGTCCGTGTCTGAACATTTTTTTGGATGCTTTTGGACAACAGATTACTCATAACTAAGCTGTTGGTTATACTCCCTAAAAGTGATGGAGCATCATTTTACGTTGATGCTTGGTTTTGGGGGTGGATTGTTACTGCATATTGATGGGGGAAGATGGAAAGTGGATGAAGAGTGGAATAAAATTTTTTCCTTGAATGTCTCTTAGCACATGCGTATTAGTAGTCTATAGTATTCTTTTGGCTAAAAGCAATGTATACCATCTAAAGGTGCCACCAGCATTCTGTAAGTCATTTCATCTGCTTGGAGGTGAAGAGAAATAAAATCAGGAGAAGTCTCTGAAATTTCATTGATTGTGCTGAGATGATTAAGGATTATATTAGGGTCCTATCTGTTTCTCTTCTTTCCTCAATTTGTAGAAGAGTTTTTGCAGTTGTCCTAAATATTGTTTCTATTCATATTGCCAGTTCGTTGACTCTTAGAATTTAACTTTGTATAGAGGTATTGTAGAAACTAATTTAGGTTGCATATACTGGATAAGGATTATTTTCACAACATTAATCCAAGATAGGCTAAGAGCTTTCTCATGCAGGTTGAACAGTAATCTTCTGTTACATGAAATTGCTTTTGTCCTTCCCCCTTGATGAACATGTTGCATAAATTTGCTGTGGTAGCTAACCAGTGCTTCTCCTCCTATTTTCCTGTTAAGAAGAAAACTAATGGAATACCATTATAATAGGGGAGAATTTAAGAGTTACATATCATGTCCAGTTTCTCATAGATTGTAGAGGAGAGGAAGACAGTGAAAAGACCCCAGATACTGCATTCCTGAATAAGAAGTCTGCTTTTATTCAGCTTGCGGAAGAAAGCCTAGTAACCAAAACGATTGTTTTCTGTAACAATGTATGTTGATCTTTCAGTAAAGGCTGCTTGAAATTGACTCATCATTACATTTCCTTCTCTCTCCCGACCATCTCACTGACTCCTGACCTGGAGTTTGAGAGAAGGTTCTGAAGCCACTGAATGGAGGAGTCATCATTACTTTGTCCTCTTCTCCATATACAGATTGAGACATGTCGAAAAGTTGAAAATGCACTGAAGCGCATTGACAGAAAAGGTGCTGATACACGAGTTCTACCTTATCATGCTGCTGTTTCACAAGAGTTGCGGCAGGCAAATGTGAAAGAGTTTGCTGCTTCTCCATCCAAAGATGTCTCCTTGTGTTTGGTTTGCACCGAGAGGTATGTATAGATGTGTTGTGTGATATCAATCAAACTATGCTTCTAGAAATAGATCTGCTCTGCGGCCGAGCTTGATCCCTAAAAGTAGGCCTTAAGTTAAACTGGGCATAACCTGCCTAGACCCAGGCCTTCAGTTCTCAGTTCAAGCTTGCACATTTAATAATGGAGTCAGTCTCAACAAGAATTAGATGAAAATAATAATGGCTGGGATAGGCCTTGTTCTGTCTTGTGGGTTTTGTGAATAATTGGGATAGGCAAGAGCTGAGTTTTAGCTAACACTTGAGGCACTCACCTGGGCGTTTTAGCAAAGCGAGGCGAAGCCTCTGCTACTCACCTCATCTCAGGCAAGGTTTCTTCATTTAAGGTAAGCACCTGAGATGAGGTGCTCCTACTCTGAGGCATTGCCACAGAAAAGATTTGTCTAGGTTAACGTCTTTGCACCAATGCAATTTGTGCTATGATGCAGACCTCGAATAACTTGTGATTCTAAGTATGAAAGACCTAATAATTTGTTTGTTGATGGATTAATCCCCACTTTTTACTTGGCACCTCTCATTGTTCAGCCTAGTGCCTGAGGCACTGTGGAGTCTGAGTCTCTTAACAGCGCCTAGTGATTTTAACGGCACTGTTTGCAACACGGTCAAACGAAAGGCAGAGCAGGGTCACTGGATACTCATGAATTTACCTAAGACATGTCAATCTCATCTTTCCTTAGGCATTTGCAAGATTCTGATGATTTTTCAACCATATGACAGGTCGTTACAAGGACTCGACTTTACTGGAGTGGACCATGTTATTCTGTTCAACTTCCCGCGCGATCTGAGCGAATATGTCTGCCACAGAGAGAGGTGCTGGAGGGAAGGGCAAAGCGTTCGTCTCTGCAGTTGGGAAGCAAGTTTCCCTGGCAAGAAGGATAATGGAGAGAAACTGGAAAGGTCATCCCTAGCATGATGTGCCCTCCGCTTATGAGTTGATGAGACGTCCGTGCACTGAGCGGGATCTGAGTTCATGACGGGAGTAGATCCCATCAGTCCATCCTATGTTTCCTGCATGTTACGGAGGAGCAGCGCGAGGCAAGAAGTGAAAACGTAAAGGGAGTTGTTTGGTTAGAATCTGGTTCTCCCATTTTGCATCTCCATGTTGAGGGGGATCACAGAAGCGTCAATGCAATGAAGAGCTTGATATCAAGGTTCAAAACTTATATATTTCGGTCTATATTTCGGTCTTTATTCAGTTCATTGTCGAGGAGGATTGATGCTCCTGAGGATCAAGACCGAGTTAAGAAGTCTCGGAGGCCCATATTGTCTGAAGTTGCACTTTGTTGATAATGAATATGCAATGATAGGAAAGTTCGGACCATATCCCTGTTGTATGTAATGAATATATAAAATGACCTGCTATAGCAGGTCACTGAGCGTTACAGTATAAGAAGCTAATTTACGAGCACAAAATATAATTTACAAACTTTATACTGCATAGCCAACTTTACTTTCAAGCTAAATTACTCAAGAAGGTAAATTAAAGTACTTCCTTTAAATGTAAATGACAGAGCTATCCGATTTAGTGATTTGTTACTTCGACTGTGTCCAAAATATATTAAAATTCTATTCTTCCCTCAATGATTGCCTGAGTCAGGCCCATGGTAACCAGTGGGAGATTCGCGATGCACTTACGGACTTTGAAGAAGAGAGAGGAGAGAATGTGGGAGGGAAGAAGTATGTCGAGACACTGCGGGAGCTCAAGAAATTCAACGAAGCAGCCAACCCATTCACGGACAAGTTCTTCACTCTCCTTCACTCGGTGAATGAGCAGCAGGCAGAGATGTTGCAGAAGTTGCAGAGTTGTAAGAAGAAGCTTGCCAAAAAAATTAAATCTGCACAAGCTTGCAGAAGGGTGACCAATGCCATATTTGTGACCGCCTTCGTGGCCACTGTGATCTTCTCAGTCGTTGCAGTTGCGATCGGTGCACCGCCTGTTGTGATTGCTGTAGCTACTGCTCTGACAGCTCCAATAGGGACAGTCGGTGAGTGGTGTTACTCTCGGTGGAAAAAATACCAAAGGAAACTTGAAAAAAAAAAGGGAGTTGATTAACTTAATGACTGCGGGAAGTGGAACCATGATCTCAATCAAAGAGTTGGAGAAGATTCAATCGCTTGTGAGTAAGCTCGAAACTGAGATTGAGTCGATCGTGCAAAATGCTGACTTCGCTCTTGGAGAAGAACAGGAAGAAGCGGTGAAGCGTGGAGTGTTGGAGATCAAGAGAAGGGTGGAAGATGTCATGGCAGATATTGATGTTCTCTGTAAGCAAGCTGATAAGAGTAGGCGTGATATAGAGTGGGCGAGGAAAGTGATAGAGCATAAATTAAATACATATTCCAGCCATTAGTTCTTTTTTTATGCTTAGAAAGTTAGCAGTCAATGCAGTTCACTGTCTTAGATGAACTTTATGTTGCAAAGATCTTCTCCGTTTTCTCCTTTTGGTCGAACCTGATCTGCGAATGTGGCCTCAACCAATTCATACAAATATTAGGAGTATTAGAGATTATGAAGCAGTTCTACATTGGTGCTCTTCAAAATGCAGATGCCTTTCTCTGGGAGAACTTTTACCTCTTGGCTTCGTCCTGGTAATCTAGCTGCTATTGCTGATTAGTTTGCTTGATTCACTGAGAGATAAAAAATTGATTCAAGCGTTACACTAATGTGGTTCTCCAATTCATTCTAAATGAGACATATTAACAAAATTCTGTCATTCGCCAGTAATAATATATGGAAGGACACCATATACTTCGGAGTCTCATACCACATTCTGCTCATGGAGTGTCAAGCAGTCTGAGGATGCCAAAATATTGGGGTTGCTGAGATGCATCTCTTGGCAGTTAATTCATTGTGGAAAACCATTAGCAAAACTAGCCCGTTCTACAATGACAGGATAATTTGCACGGCTGTTGTAAAATCTCTTGGCTCTTTACGGTTTAGCTCTTCAAGTTTAACTACCAAGTCGCACAACTGCCGCTAAAAATACCTTATCCTTTATTTACTCTCATTGGTCATGTTATATACCAGTGTATTTTGATGAAGGAAAATGAAGTGATCTGAGAGTCTGTGCATAGCCTGAAAGGTACTTTAGCGTCATCTCTCAATGAAGAAACGTTAGTGTAATTGTTTAGATTCTCAAATGTGAAAGTATTAACTACAAAAAGATGTCAGAAATGCATGGACTGATTGTTCCTCTCGTCATCTGCTAAACCATGCATCCCTTGAACTACAAAATTTCGGGGACTGAATAAAGTCAGTTGCATCCGCGATAGTCATTCAGCATTTCCTACAATTTCATGGATTAAAATGGAAAGAGTTCCAGTGGCACCATAAAGTTCGGTAACAAAATGCCAATGTCATTCTAAGCTTGGCAGCATCCCTCACGAAACACTGCTAGTGGGTGATGTGTTAGTAACACTCGAAAGATCTAGAATTTCTTCCTCTAGGCATCACGTTGAACAAGACCCACACCAGCTGTTAACTATCATCTACCACAGGTCATGCTGTTGAAACTGCTCTCTGATTGGATTGGCTTTACATACCAAACGAGAACTGAAGACGAGATAAATCGAAACAAGAAATGCCAAACTTCAGAAGTTCTGATAATCAGATCAAGATTTTGAGATTGGCCTGCTCGTGAGACACAAATCCAACATGCAGTCATGCAATAGTCTCCCTCATTTCTGTATATGGTACTAGTTAAAGTATGGTACTTCAAACCACTCACTGACAAAAGAAACCTGCAAAAATGAACTAAAACCTTCATTGTCACTGCTACTTTCAACAGGTAGATGGCAGAATCACAAAAAATGAATCACATTTTGCATTTGAGAGATACTAAAAACGAGCATGAGCATCTGCTAACACTGAAGCAAGACCCGAATACGCATCAAATCAACAAAATTCATGACCCCAGACATGACGATTTGCTCTTTATTGTTCTTTCCTTTCCTCTCCGTCCACCTCATATTCGTCGTCATCGTCGTCCTCATCATCATCTACATCCTTATCTGCATCCTCATCATCAAATATAGAACCACGAGGAAATCTGCTCAGTTCACGCTTCTCATCTTCTTCAGTAAGAAATTCCAGCCCATATTTTGTGTCTCGGTGCTTCACAAGAAGCCAGCGCAATAATCTATCTTCCCTATTCAAGTAATGCAGCTCTTTGCTCATCATTGGTGAAGCCATCATGGTCAACTGCATCATCTGACCCTGCAAGATGTGCAACAGAAACATAAAAGTGATATCAGTGTCTAGATCAAAGAAATCAACATGAGAGAAATAGCAAGAGACCTAGAATCCTCTTTCCTCCACAAGGTAAAAGTGCAACCAACTAAATATCATTTTACTGCTTCATCAGGAAGAGTAGCAGATAGAGAGCCCATCCAAACAGTACATATTACTGCCAGGACAAGGGTAAATTACACTATACATCACTCAACCTTTAACTTTCAAATAGATCACTCAACTTTCAAGTTCAGCGTATAGATCACTCAACTTTGGTTTTGTTCTCCATAAGGTCACTCTGTTGACTAGCCGTTCAAATTCCCATTAGAAGTTTGACCTGGCATCAATGTAATATTGACACGGAAGGCGCATGTGTTTTTATTAGACTTTCATTGTAGGTCAGTCAACTGTAGGTAATTTTGCTTTGCCACTCACTCAACTTTAGATAAATTTCATTTCAGTCACTAGACTTTAATATTGAACTCATACTGCCATTTCAAATTAATATCAAAATCAGATTAAAATCATCAAAACCAGCTGTCAAATCAGGTTTCCAATGAGTTTTTCGCAGGTCAATCATCAAAACTAGCTATATTTTAATATAGGCTCACGGATCAAATAAAATGAGAAAGCTTCACTATGGGTATAATCATTATAAAAGGGGAAAGATAGAATATGGTGCCGGCAGGTTTGCAATTTAATTCGATCCCGGACCACTCAATTTTTTGCCACTAATCTAATGCATAACATATCTTTCAGAGAGCGAAGTTAGGTAGCAATGACAGTAATGAAGAGAAAGTAACGATTTTTTTTAGCCATTATTTTAAAAAAAAAATTATTAACTAGTCTTTCTGGACACTTGGTGACCGGCTAAGTAAATTATACAGTTTTTAATGCATTGAGTTCTCATGTAATATGGAAAAAAGGTTGTGACTTATATGATCGATGTGCGAGACTGCGTCAATGAGACCATGATGCCGATGTCTATGTGATGCATGATGATGATGGGTGGGTACAAAAAATGACTGATTCCAGCCTGTCGGCCTTTTTAATAATGCCAAGACTAGGGTGCCATTTTTGACCAACTTGTTCCCATTGAATTAAATCAAATGAAATCAACGATGAGAGATTAAGAAGGTGTAGAGATTCGAGTGCAAACAAGAACGAAGGAAGGGGAGTGCGAAGGAGCAATCGGCGGAGAAAAAAAAACACAGCAACTTTTTTCTGGAATATTTAATTATCATAGGCCGAATTTTAGTGAATAGAGACCCAAATGACGAGGATGGAAAGAAGAGATGCGGATGGACTATGGAGCACCGTAGCTTAACCTTAGTTAAGACCTTAACTAAAAATCAGTCAATTACCTGGGAAGCTGAAAGCTTGGTAGCAGATTGCTCCAAGTCGTCACCAGCCAAGGTTAAATAACAAAGAAGCCCATCGCCTCAATCAAGACAAGAATAGTGGACTTATGAACAATCGAGTAATAGCAAGTAATAGCAAATGTGATCCATAAAAAGAGTGTGTCTACTTTACTGGTCAGAATCACCACCATCTCAGATCTTTCCACCACTATTGAAGGATAAACATGGATTGAGCACTAGTCCTAAACCTGTTTCTTGACCAAATTAAAATACTTAGGACTGAGATTATACAATTATAATAAGTTTAATTTTTTTTTGGGTAATTTTTCCTTATGAATGAGAGGGTATATTATCACGAGAAGCATGCACTTACTTTTAAAAAAGTGACTGATTTATTGTGGGGGGAGTGCACTTCACCCTAAAGAGCATGCACATTATTCAGGGTAGGACAGCATCTCAACAGCAACCTTATAATTTCGCTATGAACAAATATCTCTTGGCATCGAGAAATGGAGGCCAGACAACAAAAAGTACCGTGCGAAGGAGTGGAAGAAGGGATCAAACATCGAAAGAACAACATGTAAACTAAAATTTTATTTAGCAAAGAAAATCGAAAAGCAATATACATGGAGGGGGGGGAGAGAGAGAGAGAGAGAGAGAGAGAGAGAGAGAGAGAGAGAGTAATAAATAAGTTATTTGTACAAAAGAGCAATGAAAATAGGGAGTAAAATATGAATTATAAAAGTTCGATTCCTTGGCTAAAATATGTACAAAAGAGCAATGAAAATAGGAAGTAAGATATGAATTATAAAAGTTGGATTCCTTGGCTTCTGCGCATGTTCTGCCATATGCTCACCCTTCTTTCTATGCTCTGCACATGGGGCCTGCATCCGGGAATAGTGAAGAGGGTAGAGAGAGAATGGCGTTTAATAAATAAATTATTTGCTCAAAAAAGAGCAATGAAATTAGAAGAGTAATACATGAATTATCAAAGTTTGATTCCCTGGCTTCGCACATGTCCTGCCATAATCACCTCCCCTTCTTTCGATGCTTAGCACATGAGGTCTGCAACCGCACATGGTGAAGAGGGTAGATAGAGAATAACTTCTGCAACTCCACATAAGGTCCGCTCCCATTTCTTAACCCCCCTTAAAAAGCGTCCTCAGGCTAACCCACTTCTTGAACCACCGCTTAAACCTTGTAATTAATTAAACTTATCAATTTGTCCATCTTTGGATAAAATATTTACCTCGTGGACGAATTGTAGTTAGGTTGGCAAAACAGTAAGTATATTTTAATATGACCCACGGACTAAATAAAATGAGAACGCTTCGGTATGAATATAATCATTATAAAAAGGAAAAAGAAAGAGCGCTTTAGTGCTTAAAAAGTCTTTGATTCACACAATCATTTCATCCTGTTGTCTTGGACGGAAGAACTTTTGTTTCCTCTCCGCTCTCTGCACTTTGTTTCGACCCTTTCAGCACTCTTGTCTAATCCTCTGCCACTCGCGAACCAAGCCATGCCCATCGCAGAGCTCTTTCTTGGCGCCTTTCTTTCGGTGCTCTTCGAAAGGTTGGCCTCTCAAGAGGTTCTCAACTTTGCGCGGCGCGAGGGTATAGATACGCTGCTGGAGAAATGGGAGAAGATGCTGATTAGCATCAACAAGGTGTTGGATGATGCAGAGGATAGGCAACTCACCGACGATCTCGATGTGAAGTCATGGCTTAAAGATCTCAAGAACTTGGTCTACGACATCGAAGACTTGCTTGACGAGTTCGCCATAAAGTCCATGGAAAATAAGTCCAAGGCAGAACCTGGCACTAGCAAGGCACGTTCCCTTCTTCCGAGTTGTTGCTTTAGATTGAGCCCAAAAGCATTTATGTTCGATCGTAAAATGAGATCCAAGATAGAAGAGATGGATGGCAGATTAAAGGATATCATCACTCAGAAAGATACTTTGAGCTTGAGAGAGAACAACGGGAAGGGAGCGGCATACCGAGGAGTGGATAAGCCACTTCACACTACAAGTTTGCCCGAGCCTTGTTTTGTTAGCAGGGAGGTTGAAAAAATGAAGATCCTTGAATTGTTGATGGGTGAAGAAGAAGATGATAGGACATGTGCAGATCTAAAAGTGATTCCCATCGTGGGGATGGGGGGTATTGGGAAGACTGCTTTGGCTCAGCAAGTCTACAATGATGATAGAGTTACCAACAATTTCGATGTGAAAGCATGGGCTTGCGTTTCTGATGATTTCGACGTGCTTGCTATTACAAAGAAGATCCTTGAGATAGTGAATGACCATTTGCTCTGTGAAGGAAAGGACCTAAATTGGCTTCATGGTAAGCTCAAGGAGCACCTTGCGGGGAAGAAGTTTCTTGTCGTTCTAGACGATGTTTGGAATGAGAATTATGGAGAATGGACTATCCTCTTGAAGCCTTTTCAATCAGGAGTGAAGGGAAGCAAGGTCATTATCACGACTCGTAATTTTTACGTTGCTGAAATAGCCCGTGCTCGACCCTTTATTCTCAAAGAGTTGTCGCAAGATTCTTGTATGACTTTGTTTGCATTTCATGCTTTTGGAGTCAGAAATTTCGATCATCATCCAGATCTTGAAGGGTTAGGTATGAAAATAGTGGAAAAATGTCGAGGGTTGCCATTAGCTGTGAAGACTTTGGCGGGGTTACTGAGCTTTAAAGTCAATCCCCATGAATGGAAAGCTATATTGGATAGCAAAATTTGGGACCTACCGAAAGAACGTAATGACGTCCTTCCGGCCTTGAAACTTAGCTACCTCCATCTCCCTTCAAATTTGAGGAGATGTTTCGCTTACTGTGCTATATTTCCCAAGGATTATGAAATTGAGCGAGACGAGTTGATTCACTGGTGGATTGCAGAGGGCTTGTTGGAAGGAAAAGAAGGAAAGAACTGTTGGAATGCAGGTTTGAAATTTTTCGACGAGCTAGTTTCTAGATCGTTACTTCAAAAGTCAAGTAGCAGTGAATCACG
The DNA here is from genome assembly GCA_016097605.1 of Eucalyptus guilfoylei. NCBI lineage: Eukaryota > Viridiplantae > Streptophyta > Magnoliopsida > Myrtales > Myrtaceae > Eucalyptus > Eucalyptus guilfoylei. Next base: position 29,215,565 of record CM027861.1, read on the forward strand.
ATTCTTGATGCATGATCTTGTGAATGACCTAGCAAAGCTAGTTGCCAGTGCGACTTGTTTTAGCTCAGGAGAGTTTGAGTATGAAGGTGATCAAAATAATGCATCTTTAGCTCGTCATGCCTCATTCATTTGTAGTAGTCACATTGTGGGACGAAGATTCAAGATATATCATAGAATGAAGGGACTTAGGAGCTTCATATTGTTGCAACCTAGGAATTATGATAAATCTTATTTGTCCAAGAAAGTGTTAGGCGACTTGTTATCTGAATTGAAATACTTGAGGGTGTTTTCATTATGTCACTATCACATTAGAGAGGTACCGGATTGCATTGGCAAATTGAGGCACCTGAGGTGCCTCAATTTGTCGTATACTGACATTGAAATGCTTCCAAACTCCATTATTGCATTGTACTACCTAGAGGCCTTGATGTTGCGGGGATGTCAAAACCTTACCAAATTACCAGAGGGTATGGAGAAAATGATCAATCTAAAATTTCTCGACTTTACTGACACTCCAAGCCTAAGAGTGATGCCGTTGTATATAGGTAATTTGGTGGGTCTTGAGATGCTGTCCAAATTTGTAGTGGGAACAAAAGCAGGGTTGAGGTTGAAGGAGTTAAAAAACCTAGAGAACCTTGGAGGGGAATTGTGCATCTCTAATTTGCATAAGGTTCAAGAAGCCGGAGATGCCATGGATGCCAATTTATGCATGAAGGAGGGGATATGCCAGTTGACCATGCAATGGGGCAAAGATTTTGGAAATTTCCAAAATGAAGAGCTCGAAGCAAAAGTCCTTGACTTTCTTCGGCCTCACCCAAACCTTGAAAATCTTGTAATATCCTACTATGGTGGCATAGAATTCCCGTCATGGTTAGGAAGTCCCTCATACGTTAGCATGGTGCATTTACGTTTGCATGGGTGTTGTCGGGCCAAAGCGCTAGCCTCATTGGGACAACTATCTTCTCTAAAAGAACTGTACATCGAAGGTCTAAATGCAATACACACGGTAGGGTCTGAATTTTATGGAACTAAAAGTCCTTTTTTGTCTTTAATGACTTTGGAATTCAAGGATATGCCATCGTGGGAGGACTGGTCTCACTGCTTTGGCAATGAAGAAATAGGAGTTTTATTCCCTTGTCTTGAGCATCTGGTTGTTCGGGATTGTCCTATGTTGATTGGAAGATTGCCTAATCAACTAAGCTCCCTTAGAAAGCTGAAAATCGACTCCTGTCCGCATATAGATGCCTCATCCTTTATCTATAGCCTTTCATCCCTCAATGAATTAAACTTAAGAGGTTGTAATGAGGGGGTGCTGAAGAATTTGGTAAACCTGACATCTCTAACTGCTCTTGTCCTACAAGATGTTGCTGAATTAACTTGCTTAAATTATGGGTTTACAAGCTCCTTGGTGAAGTTGGAGAAGTTGGAGATAGAAAGTTGTAAAAATTTGATGTACTTGTGGCACAAGAGAGATGTAATTCAGAATCTCGCTTGTTTGAAGAGCTTAGTTATAAAAAATTGTCCTGAATTGATATCATTTTCAGCTGGAGAAGGGGATATAGAGTTGCGTAGCAAGCTGGAGACTATGGACTCGCGGAATTGCATTAATCTGGAGAAGCACCCAAACAAGATTTATACCCTCTCCTCTCTTCAAGACTTGACCATTGAGGAGTGTCCAAAACTCGTGTCATTTCCCGAAACAGGTATGTTGGCGTCAGTGATATCATTAAATATCCGAGATTGCAAGATGTTGCTATCTTTATCCGGAGGATCAAGTGTTCATATGGATGAACCAAGCAGCAATAACCACAGTGACATGACATTTCGTTTGCAAAATTTAAAAATCTACGGATGCGATTCTTTGCCGGCCTCTCCATTCAGCGAGAATAGATTTTTACCTGCGATCCTCAAGACATTTGAAATTGAGTCATGTAGGGGAGTGGAGTCGCTCGCGGAGATACTTGTGGACCGTCTTCAGTCGCTTAAAGAGATTAGAATTAAATCTTGTACGAATTTGAGAAGCTTACCACAGGGGCTGCACACATTGTCTCATCTCACTTTCTTGCTTCTATGGAGGTGTCCGGCACTGGAGCTGGAGTGCTTCCCTCCTCTTCCTCCCGGAATCTCGTGGTTTGAGCTTGGGGATTGTCCAAAGATAAAATCGTTACCTAATCAATTGCATCGACTCACGAGTCTTCAACATCTGGATATTAATGGGTGTGAGAGTATCACGCGCTTCCCCGAGGGAGGATTGCCACCCCAGCTAGAGGCGCTTCGGGTATATAGATGCGAGAATATGAAGCAGCCGATGAGAGAGTGGCTCACCTCCCTCACCTCCCTTAAATGGCTATTGATCGACGGCAGCGTGGGAGGAGTGGGAGAGGAGGAGGATCTTGTGCTTCCGCTCCCTTCCTCTCTGCTCTATCTTTTTATCGAAGATATGGGGAAAGTGGAAAGACTGTCCAGCAGTCTCCCTCCCTCTCTCCGAACCTTATGGATCTGGAATTGCCCGAAGCTGAGGGAGTTGCCCCAGGATGGCCTCCCTCCCTCCCTAGAATATCTCTGGATCTGGGGATGTGGGATTCTGGAGGAGCGATGCAGGAAAGGGACCGGCAGCTATTGGCCCCTCATCCGCGAAATCCCACGAGTCTCATTGGGTGATGACTCCTCCAAGTCAATTACTTGAGAAAAGGGATTCGGATTTGAATATTCTACATGGAAGAGATTTGGTATTTTTAATATCTGAGCCTTGGCCCTCGGAGACTCGGGCAGGGGCCTACCAGCCAATTGACGGTGAGACGGTAGGGTTGGATTTATCTCTGTAATTGAGCTGTTAGCTTGCATAGTTCGCATTTGACTGTAGACGTGTTTGATGTGAATGTGCAAGTCGGAATGACTGATGCAGTCGGTTCTGATGACGAATTCCCTTTTCCTTGTTGGGTTTTTTTTTTTTGTGTTTGCATTGTTGAAAATTGGTATCCAAGCTCTTGGAACGACGCCAGCGATTTGTTATATGCATTGTGTTCAGATGGAGGATAACAATTTTTCTTTTGGAGCTTATCTGAATCATACAGTCTTGGGTAAATGATTTTTGGTTTTCTTAGGCTGGCTTGAAAACAGATGTATGCAAACAGAGTGAAATTTCTCTCCCATTTCAATCCGTGCTAAGACTTTCTTGTAGCGTATTGAATCCCTCTGTGCAATGTGTAAAGTCAGAGCTTGGAGATGAATTTGCTCTTTCTAGCGATAAAATGTAGTCTAACAGTCATTTCTTTTTCTTTTATACAGGCAATCATCATGGGTCAACCCTGCCGAAAGATGATATTCTCCTACAGCAAGTGTGAGTGGTCTAGGCGGAGGTTTTGGACGACTGAAATTGCTGAGAGTCAAATCTATTGTTGAAAAATCTTCCAAGCTAAAACAAGCGAGTCACAAAGATTATGAACCAGTAGTAGAAAGTGTACCTCTTGATATGCCTGATCTCTCTTTTTCTAAATTGGACCTACAGGGGAAACAGAAGGAAGCGGCTATCCTTTGACGTGGAGGAAAGGATTCAGGTGCTTACCAATCCAAAGCTGCCAAGGACGCTGCAACAAGGACAGACATAAAAGATATGGATTGTTCAGTGCACTGAAAGGAACCCAATAAACATGGCATATCTACCACCAGAGTAGTTGGAACAGAGCATTTAGTTCGTAGTTCTTATGCATATTTCAGAGGATGGGGCAGGGGGTGTCCATGGATGACTTTAGATCTGACTCGAAATATCTAAGTTTGCATAGGAAAGTTTCCTCCAATAGTGACTTCCATGGTCGAAAGTCCTTTGAAGATTTGGGTTGTGGTGACTATATGATTGAATCTTTGAGGAAGCAACATTTTCTGTGCCGCTCACATATTCAGGTACATCAATAATATGACCTACTTAGTAAGGTTTCAGCTTGTTGCTTTTTCTGCTGGGAAAATGGAAGGAACTTGGCCATTGCTTCCTTACTACTGTTTTAGCTGGCAATGTAATAAACGTTAGCACATTCTAATCATTGTTATATCTACTGTCTGCATAATATCCACATTGAGCTTCAAATCAATGATGACCTTGTTTTTGTATAGTTCTAGATGTAAGCTTGCATTCGTCATCATTAATATTTTATCTGTAAATGTGAATTTGGAGCTGATGGATGTGGAAGTCATTGAGGGACCAACCTATAGCGTCAGTTTTTGTCTTTTCATTAGCATAAGTATTGATAAGTGATTGCATTGAGATGTTCTATCTATTCTTTGACAAAAGGAAGAACTTCTCCTTATGTACCGCAACTCAGATTGATGCTAACTATTGATGACTCCAGGCGATTGCATTCAAACCTGTAATTGAGGGAAACACTTGTAATATAGCTGATCAGAGTGGTTCAGGAAAAACGCTCGCTTATCTTGCACCAGTAGTCCAACGTCTCAGGCAAGAAGAGCTGCAAGGACTTAGCAAATCATTCTCACGAAGCCCTCGAGTTGTCATTTTGGTGCTAGCTATTGAGTTAGCTTCACAGGTCAGTTAGTATCCTTTCTTGTGCCTTTTCTTTTACCCTTATGTGCAAAGCAAGCAAGTCACTGACTTTTACTAGTTTATGGCCATTTTAAGCTCTCATCTTATACTATGATAGGCCATTGCTTAAGCAGCCAATTTGTGGTGAAAAAAGCACTCCAATTTATTTTTGGTGGCAGTCAGTGTGTTTTTGAGAACTTGTCGTCTATTTTACTCAAATTGTCATCTCTTCTTTCAAATAAGAACAAAGAAGAGATTTCTTGCAATCTGAAAGATTGTACTGGGTTTCTGGAAAGACAGATATACAATTTGAGTGGCTCACAGTTGTTTAATGATGTGCATAATCTACTCATGTGGCAAAACTGGTAATCTCTTTGGAGCTGTTGAAAATGGATGCGTTCTGAATTTGGAGATACTCTGTAGTTGGTTTTATGTATAGCAATGCTTGTTTTTGCTAGTAGTGGATGACAAACCTAACATAAATTTTTGCACCCACATAAGCGATACTTAATATCTATAGTAAATTTTATGCAGGTTTTGAGTAACTGCCAATCCATATCGAAGTTTGGGGCTTCATTCTGGTCTATGGTTGCCATGGGCGGTTTCAGGAAAAAAACTCAGCCGGAAAATATAGAAAGTCTCGATGCCTAATAGCCACACCCGGTCGCTTTATTTTTCTCATTAAAGAGGGCTTTTTGGAGTCGAAAGATCTTGGATGGTAAGCCTATGCATTGTATAATGTTGCACAAATAAGTTTGGGTGCATGAGCTATTCAAAATTATTGTCTTCTCATATGTTTTTGAGTAACGAATATGATTGTGCTACTGTATTCTAGATTTAGTACTGCCACCATGATTCATCACCATTCTTCGAGGAAAGGAAAAGATTAGCGAAATTTCTATTCTTACATATACATAGCTGAATCTTGATTTTCTGGCTTGAGTTATGGAGACCTTTGCTTTGATTTACAAAATTGCTATATATATTGCTATTTGTTAGCCCTGATAGATTTCCTCAAGAAATGACTTGTGACAATTGACAAATTGAGAAAGCTCCACTCTTCATATTGTTTGATATAGGATATGAAGTTAAAAAATCCTTTGCTAATGGATTTGCCTGCTAAGAATTTGAATGACATCAAAGTCTGGATGATTTTGGCATTTAGAAGATTTGAGTCCATGCTAAGCTACAAAAAAAAGAGCTCTATAAGAATGGTATCTTTATACACGTTGCAGATTGTTTTGCAACTGCTGCTATAATTTATGGCTTTTCGATGCAGTGTGATTTTGGATGAGGTGGATATACTCTGCAATGATGAGGAGTTCAAAGCAGCATTTCAAAGCATAATCAATTCTTCACCTGTCGCCACACAGGTAGATATATATAACAAAATAGTTGAAATTTTTCCCGACTGTGAAGTGATCATGTGACCTGGCATTCATTGGACATGCCCTCACCTCGAAGAGGTTGGTCTAAAGCTGTATTATTCCCCTTTCCATTATTTGCCAATGGATACATTACTATTACCTAATCTAGGCACAAAAGGATTCACTTCCATGTCTGTACATTTTTCTGGATGCTTTGGGACAATATATTACTCATAACTAAGCTGTCATTTGTGCTCCCTAAAAGTGATGGAGCAAGGTTTTATGTTGATGCTTTGGATTTGGGGATGGATTGTTACTTCTTATTGACAAGGGAAGATGGAAAGTGGATGAAGAGTGGAATGAAATTTTTTTCCTTAAATGACTCTTAGCACATGTGTATTGGTAGTCTATACTATTCTTTTGGCCAAAAGCAGTCTATACTATCTAAAGGTGCCTCCAACATTCTGTAAGTCATTTAATCTGCTTGGAGTTGAAGAAAAATAAAATCAGGAGAAGTCTCTGCAATTTCGTTGATTGTGCCGAGAGGATTGAGCATTATATTAGGGTCTGATCTGTTTCTCTTCTTTCCTCAATTTGCAGAAGAGTCTATGTAGTTGTCCGGAAAATTGATTTAATTTCATTTTGCCAGTTTGTTGAATCTTATTTTATTTTTTTATTTTTTTGTACAGAGGTATTGTACAAACTAATTTAGGCTGCATATACTGGAGAACGGTTATTTCCTCAACAGTATCCTAGATGGGCTGAGAGCTTTGTCATTTGGGTTGAAGAGTAATCTTCTGTTACATGAAATTGCTTTATCCTTCCCCCTTGATGAACATGTTGCATAAATTTGCTGTGGTAGCTAACCAGTTCCATTCCTCCTATTTTCCTGTCTAAGAAGAAAACTAATGGAATACCACTGTAATAGAGGCGAATTTGACAGTTACATGTCATGTCCAATTTCTCATAGATTGTAGTGGAGAGGAAGGTGATGAAAAGACTCCAGATACTGCATACCTGAATAAGAAGTCTGCTCTTATTCAGCTTGCGGAAGAAAGCCCAGTAACCAAAACAATTGTTTTCTGTAGCAAGGTATGTTGATCTTTCAATATAGGCTGCTTGAAATTGACTCATCATTACATTTACTTCTCTCTCCCAACCAACTCAACTCCTGAGCTGGAGTTTGAGAGAAGGCTCTGAAACCACCTAGATGGAGGACTCATCATTACTTTGAACTCATCCTTCCTCTTCTCTATACAGATTGAGACATGTTGGAAAGTTGAAAATGCATTGAACGAATTTACAGAAAAGACACTCTTATACAAGTTCTACCTTTTCATGCTGCTGTTTCAGAAGAGTCACTACAGGCAAATATGAAAGAGTTTTCTGCTTCTCCATCTAAAGATGTCTCCTCGTTTTTGGTTTGCACCGACAGGTATGTATGGTTGCTTTGTCTGATGCCATTCAAACTATGCTTTTAAAGAGAGATCTGTTCTGTGGCCGAGATTGATCCCTAAAAGTGAGCCTTTAGTTAAACCATGCATGGCCTGCCAAGACCCAGGCCTTCAATTCTCAGTTTAAGCTTGCACATTTAATGATGTATTCAGTCTCAACAAGAACTAGATGAAAATAGTATTGGCCGGGATAGGCCTCGTTCTGTCTTGTTGGTTTTGTGAATGATTGGGCCTGTATACTTGCAAGTTTTCTGGCATTGGGCTCAGTTCAATTTATTTGATAGGCAAGAGCTGAGTGTTAGCTAACACTCAAGGTACTCACCTAGGCACTCAGGCAAAGCGACGCGAAGCCTCTGCTCGTGACCTCATCTCAGGCAAGGTTTCTTTGTTTAAGTTAAGCACCTGAGATGAGGTGCTCCTTCTCTGAGGTATTGCCTCAGAAAAGATTTGTCTAGGTTAATATCTTGCACCAGTGCAATATGTGCTTCAATGCAGACCTCGAATAACTTGTGATTTCTAAGTGTGAAAGACCTAATAATTTGTTTTGTGATGGATTAATCCCCACTTTCTACTTAGCACCTCTCATTGTTCAGCCCAGCGCCTGAGGCACCGTGGGGTCTGAGCCTCTTAACAGTGCTTAGTAATTTTAGCAGCACTGTTTGTGACACAGTCAAATAAAAGGCGGGCGCTTTTAACTATTGGCAGGGTCACTGGACACATACAAATTTACCTAAGACAGTCACTCTCCTCTTTCCTTAAGTATTTGCAAGATCCTGATGATTTTTGAACCATATGGCAGGGCGTCACGAGGAATCGGCTTTACCAGAGTAAATCATGTTATTCTCCTCAACTTCCTGTGCGACCTGAGCAAATATGTTCGCCGTGTTGGAAGAACAGCAAGAGGTTCTGGAGTCTTGGCAGTTGGGAAGCATTCCCTGGCAAGAAGGATAATGGTGAGAAACCGGAAAGGCCATCCCTTGCATGATTTTCCCTCTGCTTATGAGCTGATGAGTTGAGACTTTCATGCACCAAGCGGGATCGAGTTCATGAAGTGACAGGAATATATCCCATCAGTCCATTCCTTTTTTCCTGCATGTTACAGAGGAATGGCGTGGCAAGAAGTGAAAATAAAGGGGATCGCTGTTTGGTGAGATTCTGGGTCTTCCATTTTGCATCTCCATGTTGACGGGGATGCGAGAAGAGTTAATGCAATGAAGAGTTTTTTATATCAAGGTTCGAAACCTATATACTTTGGTCTTTATTCTGTTCATCGGCGAGGAACATCGATGCTCTTGCTGATCGAGACGACTTAAGAAGTCTCCGAGCCTGTATCTTCTGTAAGTTGCACTTTGTTGATAATGAATATGCAATGATAGGAAAGTACGGGACTGTATCCCTGCTGTACACCATGAATATATTAAATGACCTGCTATCACAACTCACTAAGCGTTCCGATACAAGAAACTAATTTACGTACATAAGGTATAATTTACGTACTTCATTTTGCATCTACGATACAATAAGCTGATTTATGAACTTTACTTTCAAGCTAAATTACTCATTTCAAAGGTAAATTAAAGTACTTCCTCTAAGGTAAATGACTTTGTTTTAAGAGATTTTCAATGGTATCATAATTTCCCTGAAAAGGTCATATTTTTTAGTTCTTGTCCTTAGTAATTGAAATTTAACTGATCTTGGCGAAATTTGGATTGCAACTAGGGTCAAGTGTTTTTTTCTTTCACATATCATTAGTCGTAGGCTTTGTATCATGAAAATCTCAGTCATCTCAACTGGAACTTGTAATCTATATTGACCTCAATAATCGTGGATTGCTTTCTCTTCGTAACTTCATAATATTGTCACCAGTAACTATTCAATAATACTGTTATTTTCCTCAAATGATCGTAATTAGTAATTTATTATAGTCAGTAACTTCTCCTCATGAATTTCCTTGATACTCTCAATAATGCTAGCGCCTAGTAATTATCCAACAACATTGTAATTTTACCTCGATACAGTTTTGGTGATTATACCTCCAACCACAATAATTTGTCTCAAGTCGTTGTAATCTCAATTAATCTATAGCTAGTGATTTTCCTTTAGGAGTAGTAACTCAGCTATAGAGCTCTTAAAGTAAGAATGCTATCTCTCTTATCACCTTAAAGAATGTAACTTCGTAAAGCTCTTAGTAGCTTACCTCGCTTAAGAATGACAATTAATAATTATCGATAATAAATCTCCTTAAGTTATTGTAAATTGTAACTTCACTTAAGAAATAGCATGCAACTTGAATTTATGGCAATTATCCTTTCCCTATTCGTAATTATTTACTAAAACAATCATAACATTTATCTTAAAGTTTGTAAATTAATGTAGCCTATTTTGAATAACTACGCTTGGTTGCCGCATTCGTCCTCAATCAAATGTAAAACTTACAACCCCGTGATTGTAATAACCTTAAATTTCAATAGGTTCCCTGTATAATCGGTAATTGGTGATATCTCTTATAATTGATTTGGTGGACGAAATTCTTTAGCTTCAAATCCGGCGGGGCGTTCAATAGCCTGTTGGACTTTAGCATTTTCCTGGGAGTGGAAAAAGTTTAGCATTGGCTCCATTTTGCAATTCAGTTCTTAATTGGAAATGTGTAAAAAAAATGTTCTTATTAGATCGTTCTCGAGAGACGGCATGAAATCAAAAGCGTCGCGAATATTTGGCAAAAGGACCAAAATCGAACCCGCAAATATTTACGAGGACCGTAACGCAATTTTCCCAAACAATTCGTCGAAAAGGATAAGGCGTCGCGGAAACGAGGAGCGAAAAGTGCCTTCTTCTTCGTCACCATCGCTTTCTCTCTCTTGCACTTGCACAGCGATAAGCCATGGCTGCTTCTACTTCAATCTCGTTCCTTAGCCAGAATCCCTTTCTGGGTTCCTCCCAGAACGTTCTCTCGGTCTCGATCTGCCCGAAATTCGTCGGGACAGTCCCAATGCAGCGGCCGCCGCAGCGCCAGCCTCCCTTCGCCTCGAAGCCCGGGCCAAGACCCGGAGAGAGGACCGGCTCGCCCGCCACTCGCTCATCAGGAAGAAGGTGCCTCCTGGGTCGCCCTGATTTTACGCACTGATTTTTCAGTGATGCCCCCGTCCCTGTTCAAGGTGGTCGAGTGCTGTGGTGAAGGCATTGGTTGGGTTTCATTTGCTTTTTGGGGCGGGGGGTTCGATTTGGTTTCCTGGGGAGTCTCCGCTCGGAATCGATGCGTACGGTGCGGGGATTAGTTGGGTTCGTCCGGTTTCGTTCGGGGTGAGGAGTGATTTTGAGGATGAGAGCGTAGGGAGCGGTGTTGTGGTGGTCTAGAATGTGAATGATATAGCTCCGAGCTTGCGGCTGTCGAATTCTGCTTAGTGTTCTGTTTGTCGATGCTGTGAATGGCGTATGGGGTTGCTGAACTAGGAGAAAGAAACGGAGGAGGAGAGAAAAAAAAAATGTACTAGGTCATCCTCCACTGATAATTTCTCACTAAGTTCTCTTTTTTATTTTAGAGGTTAACATGGTTATCTGGATTTTCTGCTCTGCATGAATCCGTCCTGTCGACATTCATAGGCTAAGGTTCCTAGCCACCGGGGGCTGGTGTGACCTCTGGGTTGCTTTGAGTGCTGTGATTCAATCACGATGGTTGCCACATTCAAACCGAGCACTTTATCACCCGGTCTGCACCTTGGGGTTTATCGATTAGTAGTTGAGCTTATTTCTACTAGATGTATTGTGGTGGCCCCTTATCCTGTGTTCCTACATCATTGGGTGTTGGATTCACAGGACAAATTTTCAAGCGATTCTGAGTTTGTACTTGTTGGAGACCATGCTACAGCATTAGGGTTAAAGTGGTGGAGTTGTGTTGGCGAGTCCTGAAATTGAAGCGGTAACTTTTTTTTTAGCGTGAAATTGAAGTTTTTCTGAAGTTGCAGGTTCATGGAACTCCAGAGAGGCCGAGACGATTAATTCAACGATTGCGGTTAATTATCACCTTTAATAACCACTTATCACAATTTATTTTTAGACATAGGGAGAATATGAAATATTAATAAGATAAAAGTCTCAATCATAAAATAGAAGTTTATATTAGTAATTACAAATTATATGTTTATCATCAGACGCCTTGGAATATTGTAGGATCGTGCGAAAACATAGACAAAAAGAAAAAAAGCACAAAAAATTGTTTCAAATTCCAATTTTCAAGTTCTAGGCCCCATTTATCTAGAACTTGGAAGTTACTCATTGAAACGAGTTTTCCAATTTTTGGTTCTTACCTGGCGGGTTCTTGGGTTCCAAGTTTATTTGGAATGATGCTCACCCCTAGTTTTGCCGACAATTTTCGTAAGAAACTCGACATATTCTAAATACGTAATTTTGGTAATTCTTATGGCGATGTTCTTTCAATGGTAGATAAAGCATTACATATGATGTTGGGAGAGCATTCAGACATTCACATGGGAAATGATATATCCAAACTGAGTTCAAGATAGGGTCAATTTATTCAATACGGGAATCACTATCGAATCCTCCTCTCGCTTGCAGATCAAGGCATTTTTGACCACTCCAATTGACACTTCGCATTAAGAAGCTTCTCAACCGCATCACAATCGTAATTTCTTTTTCGCCAATTCTAGTCAACTTGGCCACCGGTAAATGTACTCCCAAAACCCAGTTTGCCCATTAAAGCCACGCATGCCCTCCTCAGAGACGAGCCACAAGCACTGCGTATCGCAGCGAACCGAGTCTCTAGCGAACGAATACGCATCGAATTGGTAATCCTGCACACTTTCCCAGCCCATGTCACGGTAAAACAGAGTTGTACCCCACACATTCACATTGAAATCCCACCCGAATTCGCTTCCATCTGCAACGTTCTGCTCGCCCAGATCGTCGTCTTCGGACTGGCAATGGAGTGTCATGTTCTTGCCGCTCCCCAGCCGGTTCTTGACGCTGACGTGGACCTCTGAGAAAACCAGGGCGAAGAAGCTACCTGTTAGGAGGAGGAAGATGATGCCGCCGCTCCTGAATTTGGTTGAAGCATCCATGTCTCCTCCTTGAGAATGTTTCAGTTTCTTTCAAAGCCAAGCAGGACCGTATCCATTCTTTTAATGGATAGAGAACATGAAGATAATTTGCCATGCTTAGTTTATTCCACCTTATTTTGTTTGCCTTGCTGTCGCGCGGGATAAAAGAGTCATGAACCGACCTTAAGCGGACGGGGCTGGTTGTCCTTGACCTTGACGTTGCTGTCAGGCGGTATTTTGGGTCAGTTTTCGTCCCGATTAAGTTTAGATTGACGATTGAATCAAAGACTTTCCATCCACGCTCGGAGCAGGAGATTATTCTAACGAATTTCCGTTTCTTTTATTGCTTGTTCTTTCACCAAAGTTACCTTGTGGAGTCATTAATTTTGGTGTCTGGTCCGAACTTTGGCATTACTGTAGGGAGTTGAACAGGAGAGTCCAAAAGCAGAGCTTTCTTGACTTTTAGATATAATTTCACTTGTTGTAAAAGTAAAGATAAAATATTTATAGAATATTTAAAAATTTTGGATTCAAATTTTTTCACGAAGATATCCTTTGAATACTTGTCAATCAAAATAATAATAAACCAAAAATATTATCATCTTCCATAGAATTATTTAAACATAAATTATTATCGATGATGTAAATATTTTTTACTGATTAATTATTTCAAACAATTATTTTTAAGAAAATAGTTTTCGAATCATTTATTTTTTTAAAACATACAATACTCAACTAATTGAAATAGCACGAGCAATTCTTCCTAATAATAACAATAGCCTATATTTCTAATAGAAAGGGAAAGTACCTAGCAATTTTGAAATGGGATTTATATTATAATTATTGCCGACGTAGGAAATCGGATTTTAAATGGACGGGTTAAGCTTAGGGCATCACTAGTTTTGGGGGAAAAGGGGAGCCTGGGCTTCCTTACTGTGCGCAAAAAGCCCTAGAAGCCAGTGCCTCTATTCTATATATAGTCTCGTCAGGACGTCGAAGCTCCTCACTGCAAATTCATGGCCTAACCTCTAACGCCCCAGCGGCTTTGCCCTCAACAAACAACCCCTCCATCGAAGCGGTCGAGAGCACCCCCGTCGATCTCAAGCTCTCGTCATTTTGCTCAAAACGGAGAATCCCGGATCTGCTTCCTCCTTCCGCAAGCATCTGAGTATTCAGCACAAAAGAAGATGCGAAGAGACGGCACCTGTGGTGGTGGTAGTAGATCGGGGATTCTCGTTTTGGGCAGAATGTCGGAGCTTTTTTTCCTCCATTCCGGATCCTGAGATCGATGGGGCGATCTTCGAACGCTTTGATGGATGGGTCGTTTCTTGGGGGCGAAACTGGTCGAGTGTCGAGGTTAGTCCATGGGTTGCAGCGAAGAGGGCCTCGGCCGCATTAGAAATTTTAGCGAAAAGGGCTTTCGCATCCACCACGGCCATGACGGATCAAGAAACGTGGACAAACCCAATCGCCGGCGAAACAAAAAACTTCCGACATCAGATCCTCATCTTCAGCCGCACCCAGATAGAGAGAGAGCGTACGGGAGAAGGGTTCACCTGGTTTCTTTGGATTGCGCTGGCTGATTCTGCAGACATGGCGCCTGCAACCCGTCCACGTTTCTTGATCCGTCATGGCCGCGCTCACCTACGTCTGGATGTCGTTGATCTTGAGTATCCGTCAAGGCCTTCTCTCCCGGCCCTGCGTCCATGGCCGCCACCGAGTCGGCAAGCCGGCTCTTCGCGTCCTCCAGCTGCCCCACGCAGTCCCCGAGAACGCCCTTGGAGTGCGCGTCGTTCGAGCTCTTGACCACGTCCCGCACGAACACGGAAGCGCTGGACACCACGTCGACGCACGCCCGCAGGGAGAGCTCGAAGATGGCTTCTGGTCGGGCTGGACGGAACTGTTGAGAGAGGATATGCTCGCGAAGCACGAGTCCTGATGCTGGGTCACGCTGCTGACTGCCCGGATCGACTGGGCCGAGCTGGATCTGAGCGACCGCGACTCCGATTCCTCGGCGTTCGACCCCCGGATGAGGGCTCCGACGAGGAGGCCCAGGGTCATGGTCAGCAGAACGATTGACGAGACGGTGAAGGCGACTGTCAGAGGTCTCTTGGTGGCTCTATGGTGCTGCGGAGTCGGAGCTTCGGGGCTGTTCAGTTTGCCAGGACGGCGATCTTGCCGATCCCTCGCCAGTGGATCCGGCGAGGGGTCTCGCCCTCGCCTGGCGACGGCGGGGCGAGCTCGCCCCAGTCGGGCCTAGCCGGCCGCCTCAGTCCGGCGACCGGCCCTTCCCTCTGGCCGGTCGCCGGAGGGAGGAGGGAGGAGAGCAAACAAACAAAAAGAGAAAAAAAATTAATAAAAATTCGAAAAAATAAAATAATATAAAAATATTATCGCCAACCAGCCGGTCAAATTTGCCCAAAATAACTGAATCGAAGTTTAGGATTAGATTGGCCAAAATAATAAATTTAATACCGAATCAGCATCGTTATAATATATTTATAACTTTTTTGATAATTTTCTTTGGAACAACTATATTAACTTACTTTCGAAAAGGGATGAATGTAATAGAAATCCTAAAAATTGTTACGAAAATGCAATTGAGTCCTAAAATTTGCACAAAATGCAATCAAATTATAAAACTTATCAAATTAGTTCAATTGAGTCATAAAGTTAACATCGTCAGACTTATTAACGAAAAATGTTGACGTGGCGCAGACGTGGCATTTTAAATGATTTTTTTATTTTTTACGTGGCTTTTTAAAAGTATTTTTTTTATCCAAAATTAGATTTAAAAACTAAAAAATAAAAGCTAAAACTTATTTTAAAAAACTGTTAAAAAAAGAAGAAGAAGAGAAAATGGTAGCTCCTTCACTGTTGCCGCGCCACCCATCGTTGGAAGGGTCGACGACGGTTGTCGGCCCTAGGTGAGGGCTGGCGAGCCCTCGCCTAGGGCAGGTCGGATCTAGGCAAGCCTTGCCCAGGGCGGGCCGGCGACCGTTGCCCGCCCCCAGCGAGGGCCGGCGAGGCCTCGCCCAGGGCGGGCGATAGTTGCCAACTCTCGTGAGGGCTAGTGTGCCTAGATCTGGGTGCCCTCATTCGCGCCGGCGAGGCCTCGCCTTGGTCGGGTGTCGTCGGCCCCTCCGGCGATGGGCGGAGGAACTGCCATTTTTCTTTTAACAGTTTTTTAAAACTAAATTTTAGTTTTTAAATATATTTTTTTTAAAATTTGAATAAAAAATAATTTTAAAAATTCACATGGAATATAAAAAAATCATTTAAAATGCCACGTCCGCACCACATCAGTATTTTCCGTTAGTAAGTCTGATGGTGTTAACTTTAGGATTCAATTGAACAAATTTAACAAATTGTAGGACTTAATTGCATTTTTTATAAATTTTAGAATTCAATTGCATTTTTGTAATAAGTTTTAGGACTTCTATTACACTTATCCCCATTTCTAAAACTATCCTAATTTTCAAAGCATCAGAACTCCGGAATTAAACAATTAAGTTTACACTAACCTACCGGGACAAAAAAAACGATGAAAACTTCAACACTAGTCGCTGATTCAATATGTAAAGCACCTTTTAGCATATACAATATTAAACTATTGTCCTTTCGATTAATATGTCTTATGGTACTTTAAACAGCACATTTATCGTATCAGAGTTGGCGAAACGCCTAATAAAAATCAACATACAATATTCCGAGGCTCACATAATTGTAAATTATAAGAAGATGCAGTAGCTCATCAAAGCTCTACAATTAAAAAGAAGATTTCATTTTGAAGCAAATCGCTAGAGGATACATAAAGCGATAGCGATAGATTCATTTCATTCTCACAAGGCAAAAAAAAGGAGAATCGAGGATTATATACATCCTCAGTATGGAATTCATGCATTCTCACAAGACAAAACTCATAGTCACAATGACTTTCATTTACAATCTCTCTCTCTCTCTCTCTCTCTCTCTCTCTCTCTCACACACACACACACACACTGACAACGAGAGGCCAATTCAGATGACCGTACTTCCACAAGATAAGAAGTGTTCCCACATCATCTTTACTGCATCTTTAAGCATATCACAGAATGAATCCGCTCCCAGATTCTGTCCCTGAAAATCGTAGTAGCAGTAAACATATAAAAAAAAAAAAATCCCAAAATCATCAGATATTGACATCTTGTGTCCTTGTCAAGCATAAAGAGTAGGACGCAATTAAGTACAGCACCTAATTTGAGATCTGATGATGAAGACAATGCCAAGGAAGCCACGAGGAATGATAAACCCACATGTATAGTTATTACAGGCAGCTCAATTTGTAAGAAAATACTCAACCCTTGCCTCGGAGACAAATCCCTTTACATTATATTTCATGTAAAAAAAGAGTTATATAACACATGGTGTTTCGTTGAGAGCACAGCATTCTCATGAAATAGTAGACTCAACACACAGAATCAAATTGATATCTCCAGAGGCAGACTCGCGACTACAACTTCTATAGAATTTGCAAAGTCGAAAGAATGCAACCCTACGTAACAGCTGAAATACTTAAAAGTAAAAGAACAGTAACTCATAATTGCTTCATCTATCAAAAGATAAATTTGTTGAAAAGGCAATTCTAGTGAATATAGATTCAAACTTAAACTTGGCATGAACTTTATCAGATTTCAGAAGCCACTGGAAATTCTATGCCTAAAATAAGTTAAATATGCATTGGAAGACTTTCTCAGATCAGCTATGAATCCAGACATTACAGGATGCTTAAATATTGAACCAATGGTCAGACCAACAGCTGGAGCACATGGAATCAATTCGCATTCACAAAGCACAACACACGCAAAAAAGCTAAATTTATCATAACAAGGGAAAAAGAACTTACATGCAATTCAGAAGTTAATCCATTCAACTTCATGGTAATTTCTTCAGTAACTTGCCCATGGGAGCTCCTAAAATCAAACCGATCGGCATGCTTCACCTTCAGTCTCATGGATGAATTATTATAATTTCTAGAGACTGTATGCCAAGCCCCAACAACCCTGTATCTATCCCCAGAAAATGCCTTCCTCAGAGGCCATCTTAAACCCCCCTTTACACTAGAATCTAAAACTGCAGAAGAAATCATATCCCTAATGCTGTTCTCTTCATCTTCCTGCAAACATGAACAATTTGAAGTAAATTAAAGGGAGTACAATTATGATGGCAATGTGGCACAAAAGTTGTATGCACAGCAGGGAAATAAACTTCAGTTCAAAAATTATCTCAGGCATAATTTGTTGGGAAATTGGGCTGTGAACGAAAATTTTGATAGTGGAACCATTGGTCCTTCCCCTTCTCGTTTACATACTGACTGGTCCAGGAAAAATCTCCAGGAAAAGCAATTTGCCATGGTACGTAACCCATAACATGGCCAAAAGTCATTCTTCGCAAATAATCCACCAAGCTATGTTGCACCTATAGTTCCATAGGTAGGGCTTAATACAAAGAGGTAATTACCGCAATAAGAGCCACAGTCCATCTGGATTGGGTCTTACATTACTTTTTACCTTATCAAAATTTAGCTACCCACATGCTTGAACATTTTTCAGATTCAAAACACTTGAAACTTTCACAAAATTCAAATGTAGACATGTAGATTCACATATAATATTGTAGGCAGTTTGAAAGACAATTAAGCACTACCTCAAATTTATTGGTTCCACTACATTTGTAATAGGAACTACTCTCTTTCGAAATCCTCTTTTTTCACTGACTTAGAAGACACTGATACAAATTCCCTTCATGAATATTATAGATTCTGCAAGCTACTCCCCTATCACATTTATATTATAAAATAAAAAGATCCGAAAGACATTAGCAAGGGATTGGCCAGATTGATTGACCGAATATGCACTTCATGGGATAAAATGAATAGGGAAGCCTCACTAAATTCCCTCTCCGATGCTAAGTATAGGTTTTAGATTGATAAGCCCGCAGCACCCCCGTGGGGGTTCCACTTCCCAAGGACAAGGAGCTACCCTCCCAACGGACGGGATGAGGATACTCCTTATCAATCTTCAGGCATGGGCATGGAAGTACCTCATAGAATCAGGTATGCACTTGATCCTATGTATAAGTACTTCACAGGGGTGGACTTGGACAATTTTGAAAGAAGTGTTGGTCCAATTCTACCTTCTAATGAAGAGCTTGGAGTGCCATGTATGATTGGAAAACTAGGTAGCTCGGTCGAAGGAGGAGGTAAAAGGAGGATTTTCCCCATTGAAGACTAGGTTGATAAGATTTTTTTTATAATTTTTTAAAATTTGAATTTTGGCTGGAAAGTAAAGAAAAAAAAATAGCCTGTCTTTACTTTAAGAAAACAAACAAGCTCTAGTAAGTGCCTTCAACAAAGTGAAGTTTCACATGGGTCTTAGCTTCAATTACTTACACTAATAGCCGTAAAGAGTCTCTTGGCGCGCAACATCAACCTCATATCCAGATCCTTATTCAGGCACGATACATCAACAACCATGTGTCGCCTCTGGCCTAATTCGACCTAAAACCAAAATTTGTAGTTGTCAATGCCTTTATAAACAATGACAAAAACCCAATCATCTAGGAATAGGTATACATATACAACTCCCCACAATTAGCATGATGCACGAACTTTTTAGCACGAAACAAGTAGGATAATATTTAGCATAATCTCTCATTTATGTAGTGAGAAGCAGGAATTTACCTTATATGGTTCAAGTCGCTGCTCTGCCTTAATAACTCTACATTTGCAGCAGATGGTCACACCTGGCCTGGACAAATCACATAACTGCACCACAGAAAGATGGATGCAACTGACCAGTCAAAATCATGGAAATGCATAAGAAAGACAAAAAAGTAAAAAAGTAGAAACTAGAGACTTAAGCACCTTGACAAGATATATATCCTTTTCATCTTTAAAACTAAGGCCAATCTCTGGGATAACTTTATGAGTCAAATTTTCCAAATATAAGGAGGGAAGATTTGTGTAAAATATCCTTTTCAACCATTTTAACGAGGCCTTTGTAACCATATGTCCACGAGTTTCCACTGGAAATGAAGGACTCCTGCACCCAAAAATTATGTTAAGCTTATGTTCTATCTTGTAATCCAAAAATTCACAACTACACTGAAAATGATTATTATAAGGAGTTCAACCTCCCAACTATGCAAAACAATTATGCTTTGTTAGCAGCAAAGCCTAGCTTGAGTGGTATTTGCAAAGTAGAGCGCGACTTTAAAGAGATACAACAAGCTAGGTGCTCTGAAGTATGAGAAATTTGCATGATCATGCAGCAGAATATTGAGAATTTAAAAAATTTAAATAGCATTACTAAGGGTGTGTTTGGATAGATATTTCCATTTTGCTTTTTGTATAATCTAAATAGTGCAACACATGCACTTTGACTTCTTCTTTTTTTTATTTTATTCCTAAACACTTGAAACTTGCACAATATGCAAATATCAACACGAAGATCCACATATATACTTTTCATAATTTTTTGAAATTAATTGGGCAGAAAAGCAAAAGGGTACATTTTACTCATGTAATTCTAAACAAGCAAGCCCTTGATGAATTTCCTTTGTGTATGCAACCATTGCCAAATGCTGAACTCTCTCTGAACCAAGTTTAGGTCCACAGGGACCTCAACCAATGAAACAGAGCCAAATGTTACATAAGGTAGCAGTAGCTAATTATTCACCAAATTAATTCAAGCAACTTACCCACGAAAAATAATTTTCCCGAATCTAGCAATCATTGTTGGTTTTATGCCATCCAGGTTCTGATCCTTAATCTCACTCCTCAAAGTTTTGAATGAACAAACTAAATCTTGCATCATAGTTTCGGCTATATGCACCCAAGGTTCCTTCCTATGGTCCCAGCCCCTTTCATCATCTTCTAAGAAGCCAAGAATTCCATTAAAGTCAACATGAATCCACAACTCAAGATATATAGAGCACATAGGATCTCATTATCAAAGGACATCACTTACCATTTACCATAGAACTTTTGGCTAAGACTAGTGGTTTCTCTTCTGGTTCCAATTCAATGGCTTCAACAGAGACCGGCCTGAGAAAGACGCCAGGAGGAAGATGATATCTGTCATCATCCAAACCAACAGCCAACCATCTAGATATTGCCTTGCCTGCATACTCAATCCTCCCACTCTGATGAGAAATAGGTTTGGGCGGCTTCAAGTTAAGATCTTTCCTGAACAATGCTGGAACACCGGACGGACCATCCCTCTCCTTCCAATGTCGATTTTTCCCAATCTGATGAGCACTAGCTTCAGGCGACCTCAAGTTAAGATCTTTCCTGAACCGCCCCTCAATCGATGCTGGGAAATGGGATAGGTCATCCCTCTCCTGCCAATGTTGATTCCTCCCATTCTGATGAGCAATTGTTTCAGTCGACCTCGAGTTAAGATCTTGCCAATGTTGATTCCTCCCCATCTGATTCTGATGAGCAATAATTTCAGGCGACCTCAAGTTAGGACCTTCCCTGACTCGCCACACAACCGATGGTGGAACATGGGACGGGCCATCCCTCTCCTTCCAATGTTGATTCCTCCCAATCTGATGAGCAATTGTTTCGGGCGACCTCGAGCTAAGATCTTGCCAATGTTGATTCCTCCCTATCTGATTCTGTTGAGCAATAATTTCAGGCGACCTTGAGTCAGGACCTTCCCTGACTCGCCACACAACCGATGGTGGAACACTGGACGGGCCATCCCTCTCCTTCCAATGTTGATTCCTCCCAATCTGATGAGCAATACTTTCAGGCAACCTCCTCGCAACCGATGGCGGAACACGGGATGGGCCATCGCTCTCCTTCCACTGTTGACTCCTCCCAATCTGATGAGCAATAGTTTCAGGCGACCTCCACGCGACCGATGGTGGAACACGGGACGGGCCATCCCTCTCCATCCAATGCCGATGATTCTGCCCATTCTGATGAGCAATAGTTTCCGGCGACCTCCACGCAACCGATTCTGGAGCACAAGACGAGCCATCCCTCTCCTTCCAATGCTGCTTATGCCGAGGAACGTAGGCCATGATAGCTACAGCAACCCGAAACTTAAAGCTGCAGTCGAGGATAAAACATGCCCACCATTCCTCTCAAGAAGCATAAGAGAATAACACTGGCGGGCGAGTGTTAATCACCTCAAACCCACAGACCAAGAACTGGACTAAAAGAATAGCCTCATTCCATTCATGATACATAGCTACAGAAGCAGAGTTCCAGATGATATCACTCAGAGGCATTCTCCCATTTGATACAAGAGCACAACATCACTAAACGAGAGTAATTTCGAGAATTCACATGTACGAGCGCATCTACAGACAGTACCAGAGTGGGTTCAGTCAGCTGAAAAATGTTTCTTGCTCCTGTCACGAGACAGATTGGACTGGCCACGATCGTGGTTCGAATGTAGAACTAGAGAAGCTGAACAGTCACCGCGCTTCTTAGTCTTCTCTTTCGTGGAAGAAGCCAACTAGCTTCGCGAGCAAGTAGAGAAAATTGGAGTGACTGGACCCCATTGACGACAGGGCCTTTCCGAGGAAGGCAACGCTTTTTCGGGAAAACCAGAGGGAGTGAGAATTGACCCGTGTTTGACTGAAAAAATGATAAAGAAAAATTGAATTTTTAGTGAGGAAGGAAAAAAGAAAATGACTCAAAATTTAACAATTTGAAAACGAAAAATCCTTATTGTCACAATTTATATTATTTAGGAAAATGAGTTATCAGAATATATTTTCATTATCAATCCAGATTGTTTATCATAGATTGTTGGTAATGATAAAATTAAATTTCATTGACTCATTAAATTAAGCGACAAATATGATTAAATTTAGAAAATTTATTTTTCAAATTACTAATTCTTTGCCAAAGAAACGATGCGAAAGGCTTGGCAATTTTCCCTTTACAATTTTCTTTTCCTGCTTCTGTTGTATGAACCAAATATAATTACAAATGAGGAAATGAAGATGAAAGAAATTTGAATTTCGTCAATTTGCTTGATCTTAAATTGAATAGAAATGACCGGGAAAGAAATGAGACGTTTTTTTTATTATTTGCATGTGAAAACAAAAGAGTGACGATAAGACTGGGAAAAAGGAAAAGTGAAAAAGAGTAGTTTATGTATTAGTACCTTTATTCAAATATCCTTTCATATTTTATTTAAGAAAATCATTAATTCAATCATAAACTTTTTAATCAAATTAGTGTAACCATAAATCTTTGGAAATTTTTTGTATAAGTGCTTGAAGTGAAGTTCTTTTCTAAAAAAAGATTCAAAGTGGATTTTGTCTCAAATAAAGGTATAAAGTAGCTAAATTTATCTCAAATAAGAACCTAAGCTTCCATTTGCATCTCACATGTCACTCTTCAAATTATGATCGGGAGCATTTTTGTCCAAGCAAGTCTTTTTCTTTCTTTTTGTGTTTTTCTTCTTTTCTCTTTCATCTTCTTCTTGATTGTTCGGAAACTAAGAAAAAATAAAACCTTGTGTGAGCTAGGAAAAAATGACTCAGAGCCAAAAAGGTGGTGGCCTCAATCTCATGAAATGTAAGTCTCGAAATCTAAAGACAAAGTCCAAATCTGGCAAATCCCCTGTTGGTCTCCCCAGAAAACAGGACAATTGACAAAGAAACATATACCCCGCAGCAGTCCAACGCCCCAAAACCGCCAAACGTAAGTCATATAACCACGTTAAACAAAAGGGCAAATTTGTTTTGTTTTGTATTTGGGGTTTGGGGATTGGGGATTCCTGAAGTTAGAGGAATTGGCCAAAGAAGAAGAGGGGGCAGAAGTGGGGACGGGAAGACCAATGACAAGGAAGAGACAGAAGAGAGCCATCACTTCGCTTGGGTCACGCCCTCTCCCAGACAAATTCACCGATGCCCATGGCCTAGTTCATATCAAATAGCAGAATGGGAATGCCACTACAGAAGAAGATGATGAACAAAAAATGAGAAAGAAAAAGAAAAAAAGATGCTCTTGGACGGAAATGTCCGCAAACATAATTTAAAAAATAACATGTGAGAGGCTCATGTGAATTGAAACCCTTATTTAAGATTAAATTGACCACTTCATGCACTTTAGCCATTTTTTTGAGAAAACGACTTTACTTCATATCCTTATTTGAAATTTTCCCTAAATCTTTTGACAATTCACAAAAGTAATTATTTCGACCAATTTTAATTGGAAATCGCTGATATGAATACCTACCATCTTATGTGATATAATCGGCGTTAACTCATATAACTTTTGTAAATTTTTAATATTTTTTATTTTTTTTTTTTTTTTTTCTTATTTCCATCCATCAGCCCACAACCTTGGTGGTCACCAGTGGTCGCCAACAATAGGCAAGGGTCCTCGAGCCCTCACCACTCGCTCACAAGGGTGTTAGCCATCGAGGCTCTCCAGTTTATAGTCCAAAAATAAGAAATAAAAAAAAAAAGAAGGAAAGGAAAAGCAAAAAGGGAAAAATTTTAAAAATTATCCATGTTAATGTCGGCAAACATCCACATCAATAAGAAGAATTACATTGACAAATTGTCAAAAAGTGTAGAAAAAAATTAACATAATTGAATTAGTCTCGTCACCATTGTAGTGCACAAATACTAACATCAATATATTGAAAGAACACATATCAAATACCTAAAAGGAACTCCTAGAGTAAAGCCCCCAAATCTAAACCAAAATCTAAATCAGGAGAAGAGAGTGGCCTAATCTCGTAGCCACATCACAAACATCCTCCTTGGCGGTTGTTGACTGGACGAATGGCCAAATTGGTCTCTATGTTCACCCAAAATCAGCCGCAAAAATTTATTCACAAACAGAAATATCCAAAATAGATTGAGAGAGAAAAGAAAAAACAATCAAAGCAAAGATAAAAAAATTCAAAAACTAAGTAGGCTCTTAACTTCAAAAACTGAAGCCGAGAGCCCACCGAAGAGCTTCATAAGAGGAAAGAGTTTTTGGAGGATGAGGGAGTTTTGAGAGATATAATTTAATACACTGAATCGATACGGAAAACAAAATAAGAAGAAAAAAAGAAAGATAATGAGCTAAGATGAGAGCTCATGATTCACTCTACTCCGTATGGATCAAACTCCCCAAATAGTTACCATCGCAACACTCAATAGGAGCTTACTCCTAGATAGTTACCAATCGCATTCTCCACTAGGAGATCTGGCTCACATTGATATGATCAGATCATTACAACTCTCTAAGTTTAGGGTGAGTTTGTTTTACGGAAAAGAAAATATTTAAAAAATATTACTCAAAAAATAATTGATTATATTACTTAAAAAAATTAGTCAACGAAATTTATTTTCATTATCGATAAGAATTTATTCCTAATGATTTTCGTGGGTGTAAAAAAAAAAAATTGTTCATTCGTTCATTTTTTTGTAAGCAATATATGAGCGTATATTTTTTGAAAAATATTTTTCAAATTTTAAAGTTTTTTGTTAAACAAATGCATCCTTTGATTTTATTTATTTTTTCCTCCGCTCGTAAGACAACACCCGTGTCAATTTTCAAAACTTAGCCATTTCTATCCATGTTTGAACATAAAAATGAAAATTCACTTCGAAATAGTGACCAAATTTTAATTTTAGGACCAAATGCCTCCGAAAATTTTAACTCCGAGGATCAAAATTGAATAATTACAAGAGTACAAATGTATATTCCACACTTCCACAGCACATCAGGTATATTGTTCACCTTTTGGGATGATCTCCAGTTCTCCTTATTTGAACAACCTCTATTTTTACTGAACTCACACTCTGCATTCTCTTCCTTTAACCAACCTATACGCCATGAACTAGTGACATTAAAACAAAAGATTTGTGGAGAGAGATAGGGTTTTACTTATAAGCGAGAGGGTGAGTGGCGAGCACGACTTAAACCATGCAAAACTGGTTATAGGCCCAAGGAGTATGCATGCTCAGCAAAGGAAACCATAGGTGAGAGAACTGCAGAAAAACAAGCCATCAATCATGTTTGTATCAGAAGTGCTCGAGCAAATGAAAGAGAAAGCAAAGGTTCAAGACATTGGAATACACCATAGGATCAGGACCATACCTTTCCTCAGAGATTGCTGGCTGCATATATGTCAATTTCCCACAACTCCTGACCATCCCGATATGAACCCGTCGTTCACTGTTGGCACATCAAGTTCACACGAGGCACAGAAAGAGTGAGAAAGATCTGAAGTGCTGTACCGACATGAATGTCCACAATTCCTGCATGAGCTGTTAACACAAAGAAACATAACATCAATGTGTACAACATCATGGACTCCAGAGACTAAATAACAAGTACTCAACCTAATCTCCCGAATATTCTCCAAAAAAATCCAAGTGGCCTCCAGCCATAGTAGCGCATCCTGCTAGATAAAGAATTCAGAAGAAACAACGGATCTCTTCTTTGTTGTGTAAGACATAATGTATCACATCTTTACCCTAGATTTGATCCTCGACTTAATTTGGTTGAAGCCATGTCACTTGTGTCGTCTGATCGCTTGACATGGGGAAATTATATTAACTGACCTTCTAATGCTTTCCAAGTTTTCAAGGCATTAAAGTCCGAAAATACGTAAGTTTAAATTGACCTATCGAAGGAAAAAAAAAATGATGAGAACAACACCACTAGCCGCTGATTAGAGAGCATCTTTCAGCATGCACGATATTATACTAGCGTTCTTTTTGATCAATATGTCTGATGGCACTTTAAATAGCACATTTATCACATCAGAGCTGGTGAAACGCCTAATAAACAGCAACATACATTATTTCAAGACTTGCATGATCGTAAAGTATAAGAAGATGCAGTAGCTCATCAAAGCTCTATAATGAAAAAGAAGATTTCATTTTGAAGCAAATCACTAGAGGATACATAAAGCGATAGCAATAGATTAATTTTATTCCCACAAGGCGAAAAAAGAGAATGAGGATTATATATATCTTCAGTTTGGAATTCATACATTCTCACAAGACAAAACTTATACAATCACCACGACATTCATTTAAACTCTCTCCCTCTCTCTCATACCCACTGAGAAAGAGAGAAAAAAGAGAATGAGGATCATACATATCTTCAGTTTGGAATTCATACATTCTCACAAGACAAACTCATACAATCACCATGACTTTCATTCACACACTCTCTCTCGTACACACTGAGAAAGTTCATTCACTCACTCTCTCTCTCTCTCACTCATACACACTGAGAAAGAGAGGCCAATTCAAATGACTGTACTTCCATAAGATAAGAATTGCTCCCACATCATCTTTACTGCATCTTTAAGCATTTCACAGACTGAATCAGCTCCCAGATTCTGTCCCTGAAAATTGTAGTAGTAGTAAACATAAAAAGGAAAAAATCCCTAAACCATTGGATGTTGACATCTTGTGTCCTTGTCAAGCACAGGGAGTAAGATGCAATTAAGCACAGCACCTAACTCAAGATCTGATGATTAAGACGATGCTGAGGAAGCCATGAGGTATGACAAACCCACATGTATAGGTTATTACAGGCAGCTCATTTTGTAAGAAAATACTCAGCCCTTGCCTCAGAGACAAATCCCTTTACATTATATTTAATTTAAAAAAGAAAAAAAGAAAGTTAATTGTGTGTTGTATAACACATAGTTTTTGATTAAGAGCACATCATCCTCATGAAACAGCAGATTCAACGCACTGAATCAAATTGATATCTCAAGGGGCAGAGTTGCGATCAACTTCTATAAAATTTGCAAAGAATAATGAATGCAACCCTATGTAACAGCAGAAATATTTAAAAGTGAAAGAAAAGTAAAAAAGAATCACAACTTCACCAATAAAAAGATAAATTTGTTGAAAAGGCAATTCTAGTGAATATAGATTCAAACTTAAAACTTTGGAATGCACTTTATCAGATATCAGAAGCTACCGGAAATTCTATGCCTAAAATAAGTTAAATAAGCATTGGAAGGCTTTCACAGATCAGCTATGAATCCAGACATTACAGGATGCTTCAATTGTCGATTCTTGTATGTATTGAGCCAATGGTCAGACCAACGGCTGGAGCACATGTAATCAATTCGCATTCACAAAGCATGATGCACGCAAAAAAGCTAAATTTATCATGACAGGGGAAAAAGAACTTACATGCAATTCAGAAGTTATTCCATTCAACTTCAGGGTA
The DNA here is from genome assembly GCA_016097605.1 of Eucalyptus guilfoylei. NCBI lineage: Eukaryota > Viridiplantae > Streptophyta > Magnoliopsida > Myrtales > Myrtaceae > Eucalyptus > Eucalyptus guilfoylei. The sequence goes on from CM027861.1 coordinate 29,243,188, forward strand.
ATTTCTTCAGTAACTTCCCCATGGGAGTCCCTAATATTAAACCGATCGGCATGCTTCACCTTCAGCCTCATGGATGAATTATTATAAGTTCTAGAGATTGTATGCCAAGCCCCAATGACGCTGTATCTATCCCCAGAAAGTGCCTTCCTCAGAGGCCATCTCAAACCCCCCTTTACACTAGAATCTAAAACTGCAGAAGAAATCATATCCCTAATGCTGTTCTTTTCATCTTCCTGCGAACATGAACAATTTTAAGTAAATTAAAGGGAATACAATTATGACGGCAATGTGGCAAAAAAGTTGATTGACCAGGGAAATAAAGTTAAGGTCGATGATTGTCTCAAGCATAATTTGTCAGGAAATTGGGCTGTGAATGAAAATTTCGAGAATGCAACCATTGGCCCTTTCCATTCTCTTTTACATACTGATTTCTCTCAGTATAGTCACTTTATTTGCTTTCTTATGCTGCAACATGAACTGGCCCAGGAAAAGTCTACAGGAAAAGCAATTTGCCATATTATATAACCCATAACATGGCCTACAGTCATTCCTTGCAAATAATCCACCAAGCTATATTGCACCCATAGTTCCATAGGTAGGACTCGAGACTAAGAAGCAATTACCGCAACAAGAGCCACGGTGTGTCTGGATTGGGTCTTACATTCACTTTTTACTTAATCTAAATTTAGCTACTCACATGCTTGAACATTTTTCAAATTCAAAACACTTGAAACTATCACAAAAGTCAAATGTAGACATGTAGATTCACATATAATATTGCAGGCAATTTGAAAGACAATTAACACTAGAACTTTATTGGTTTCACTACATTTGTAATAGGAACTGCTCTCTTTCTAAGTCCTCTTTTTTCACTGATTTGGAAGGCGTTGATACGAATGCCCTTCATGAATACTATAGATTCTGCAAGCTACTCCCCTTTCATATTTATATTATAAAATAAAAAGGTTCAAAAGACATTAGCAAGGGAGTGGCTAGATTGATTGACCGAATATGCACTTCACGGGATAGGATGAATAGGGAAGCCCTCACTAAATTCACTCTTCGATACTAAGAATAAGTTTTAGATCGAGAAGCCTGCAGCACCCCCCATGGGAAGTCCACTTCCCAAGGATGAGGAGCTACCCTCTCAATGGATGGGGATGAGGATCTTTCCGATCGATCTTCATGCATGGCCATGGAAGTACCTCATAGAATCAGGTACGCACCGTATTCTATGAATAAGTACTTCACAGGGGTGGATTTGGACAATTTCGAAAGTAAGTGTTGGTCCAATTCTACCTTCTGCTGAAGAGCTGCCACGTATGATTCGAAACTAGGTAGCTCGGTTGAAGAAGGCAAAATGCGGACTTTCCCCATTGGAGACTAGGTTGATAAGATGTCTCATTATTTTTTAAAATTTGAATTTCGGCTGGAAAGGTAAAAAAAAATACTTTTTGTCTTTAAGTTATAACAAACAAGCCCTGGTAAGTGCCTCAACAAAGTGAAGTTTCACATGGCTCTTAGTTTCAATTACTTACGCTAATAGCTGTAAAGAGTCTCTTGGCACGTAACATTAACCTCATATCCAGATCCTTATTGAGGCATGATACATCAACAATCATGTGTCGAATCTGGCCTAATTCAACCTACAACCAAAATTTGCAGTTGTCAGTGCCTCTATAAACAATGACAAAAACCCGATCATTTAGGAATAGGTATACATATATAACTCCCCACAATTAGCATGAAGCATGAAGTTTTTAGCACGAAACAAGTAGGGTAATATTTAGCATAATCTCTCATTATGTGGTGAGAAGCAGGAATTTGCCTTATACAGTTCAAGTTGCTGCTCTGCCTTAATGACACTACATTTGCAGCAGATGGTCGCACCTGGCCTGGACAAATCACATAACTGCACCACAGAAAGATGGATGAAACTGATCAGTCAAAATCATGGAAATGCATAAGAAAGACAAAAAGGTAAAAAGGAAGAAACAAGAGACTTAAGCACCTGGACATGATATATATCCTTTTCGTCTTCAAAACTAAGGCCAATATCTGGGATAACTTTATGGGTCACATTTTCCATATATAAGGAAGGAAGATTTGAGTAAAATGTTTTTTTCGACCGTTTTAATGAGGCCTTTGTAACCATATCTCCACGAGTTTCCACTGGAAATGAAGGAGTCCTGCACCCAAAAATTATGTCAAGCCTATGTTCTATCTTGTTATCCAAGTATTCAAAACTACACTCAAAATGATTATTATAAGGAGTTCAACGTCCCAACTATGCAAAACAATTATGCTTTGTTAGCAGCAAAGCCTAGCTTGAGTGGTATTTGCCACGTAGAGCGCGATTTAAAAGAGATACAATAAGCAAGGTGCTCTGAAGTATGAGAATTTTGCATGATCATGCAGCTGAATATTGAGATTCTCAAAAATTTAAATTGCATTACTAAGGGCATGTTTGGATAAATTTTTCCTTTTTGCTTTTGTATAATCTAAATAATGCAACACATGCACTTTGACTTCTTTATTTTATTCCCAAATACTCGAAACTTGCACTATGCAAAAATTGACACGAAGATCCACATATACTTTTCATAATCTTTTCAAATTATTTAGTGGAAAAGCAAAGAAGTACTTTTCACGAACAGGCAAACACTTGATAAATTTCCTTTGTGTATGCAAACCATTGCCAAATGCTGAACTCTCTCTGAACCACATTTTGGTCCACGGGGACATCAACCAATGAAACAGACCCAAATGTCACATAAAATAGCAGTGGCTAATTATTCACCAAAATTAATTCAAGCAACTTACCCATGAAAAATAATTTTCCCGAATCTAGCAATCAGTGTTGGTTTTATTGCATCCGTGCTCTGATTAAGGATCTCACTCTTCAAAGCTTTGAATGAACAAACTAAATCTTTCATCACAGTTTCAGCTATATGCACCCAAGGTTTCTTCCTATGGTCCCGGCCTGTTTCATCATCTTCTGAGAAGCCGAGAATTCCATTAAAGTCAACATGAATCCACAACTCTAAGATATCTAGAGCACATAGGATCTCATAATCAAAGAAGCATCACTCACCACTAACTACACAACTTTTAGCTAAGGTTAGCAGTTTTTCTCCTGGTTGCTGTTCAATGGCCTCAACAGAGACTGGCCTGAGAAAGACGCTAGAAGGAAGATGATCTCTATCATCATCCAAACCAACAGCCAACCATCTAGATATTGCCTTGCCTCCATACTCGATCCTCCCACTCTGATGAGAAATAGGTTTGGGCAATTTCAAGTTAAGGTCTTTCCTGAATGATGCTGGAACACGGGACGGGCCATCCCTCTCCTTCCAATGTCGATTCCTCCCAATCCGATGAGCAATAGTTTCAGGCGACCTTGAGTTAAGACCTTTCCTGAACCTCCACGCAACCGATGCTGGAACACGGGACGGGTCATCCCTCTCCTTCCAATGTCGATTCCTCCCAATCTGATGAGCAGTAGTTTCGGGCAACCTCGAGTTATGACCTTTCCTGAACCTCCATGCAGCTGATGCTGGAACACAGGACGGGCCATCCCTCTCCTCCCAACGTCGTTTCCTCCCAATCTGATGAGCAATACATTTGGGCGACCTCGAGTTAACACCTTCCCTGGACCGCCACGCAACCGATGCTGGAACACGGGACGGGCCATCCCTCTCCAGCCAATGTTGATGCCTCCCAATCTGGTAAGCTATAGTTTCGGGCGACCTCGAGTTAAGATCTTCCCTGAACCGCCGCGCAACCGATGCTGGAACAGGGGACGGGTCATCACTCTCCTGCCAATGTTGATGCCTCTCAATCTGATGAGCAATATTTTTGAGCGACCTCGAGTTAACATCTTGCCTGAACCGCCACGCAACCGATGCTGGAACATGGGACAGGTCATCCCTCTCCTGCCAACGTCGATGCCTCCCAATCTGATAAGCAGTTGTCTCGCACGACCTCGAGTCAAGACATTCCCTGTATCGCCACGCAACCGATGCTGGAACACAGGACAGGCCATCAACCCTCTCCTCCCAATGTCGCCAACGTGGAAAACCAGAGGCCATGATAGTTACAGCAACCTGAAACTTAAAAACTGCAGTCAAGGGAGGAAAAAAAAACATGCCCACAATTCCTCTTAAGAAGCATAAGAGAACAACACTGGCGGGTGAGTGTTAATCACCTTAAACACACAGACCCAGAACTGAACTAGAAGAATAGCCTCATCCCATTCATGTTACATAGCTACAGAAGCAGAGTTCCGGATGATATCACTCAGAGGCATTCTCTCATTTGATACAAGAGCATAACAAAACTAAACAGGAGTGATGTCGAGAATTCACATGTACGAGCGCATCGAGAGACGTACCAGAGTGCGTTCAGTCAGCTGAGCATCGTTTCTTGCTCCTGTCACGAGACAGATTGGACTGGCCACGAACGTGGGTCGAATGTAGAATCAGAGAAGCTGAACGTCAGCGCGCTTCTTCGTCTTCCCTTTCGTGGAAGAAGCCAACTAGCTTCGCGAGCAAGTAGAGAAAATTCGAGTGAGTGGACCCCATTGAAGACAGGGCCTTCCCGAGGAAGGAAACGCTTTTTTGGGAAAAAAAGAGTGAGTGAGAATTGACCTGTTTTTGACTGAAAAATGATAAAGAAAATTGAATTTTTCGTGAGGAAGGAAAAAAGAAAATCGACTCGAAAAATCAACAATTTTTAAAAAATTCCCAATTGTCATCATTTATATCATTTAGGAAAATGAGTTACCGAAATATATTCTCATTATCAGTCAAGATTTTTTTATCATAGATTATTGTTGCAATAAAATTATTTTTCATTGACTCATTAAACTAAGCAGCAAAGATGATTAAATGTAGAAAATATATTTTTCAAATTCGCTGGTTCTCTGCGATAGAAACGATCTGAAAGGCTTGGCATTTTCTTTCTATTATTTTCTTCCCCCCTTCCCTTTTGTGAACCAAATATAGTTACAAATGAGGAAAATAAAGATAAAAGAAATTTGAATTTCGTCAATTGTTTGATTGTAAATTGAATAGAAATGACATGGAAAGAAATGAGACAAGATATTATTTGTATTTGAAGACAAAGGAGTGATGATAAGACTGGAAAAAGGAAAAGCCAAAAGGAATAGTTTATGTACTAGTGTCTTTATTCAATTATCTTCTCGAAATTACTAATTTAATTATAAATTTTTTAATAAAGATGATATATAACCATAAATCTTTTGACGATTTACTAAAGTAATTATTCCAACTAATTTTAGTTGGAAATTACTGACGTGGATACTTACCATCTTATATGGCATAACCGACATTAATGCACATAACTTTGTAATTTTTTAATAATTTTAAAAAAAAATTCATTTTTTTTTATTTTTTTAATTTTATTTTCTTTCCTTTTTTCTTTTTTTCTCTTTTTCTTATTTCCCTTTGCCGACCCGCGGTTGATGGCCGATAATGGTTGCTAACAACAGGCAAAGACTTGCAAGCCCTCACCTAGTCGCCGACAAGGGTGTTGTAGCCCTCGCCTAGAGCCAGCAAGGTCTTCGATCCACAATCCCAAAAAAAGAATGAAAGGAAAAGAAAAAAGAAAAGCAAAAAAGGAAAAAAAATTAGAAAATATATTTAAATATTGAAAAAAATTATCTATGCCTCCATCGGCAAACATTCTAATCAATGAGAGGAATTACATTGACAAATTGTCAGAAAATGCTTAAAAAAATTGATATAACTGAATTAGTCACGTGCAATAAATTCAAGACTATTTTGATAATTTTTCCTACTTTGTTTTGTTAGATTTAGCCCTTAAATTAGTCTTTGAATACAATTTTTGGATCCAATTCATATTTGCAACAAACAAAAATCTTGATTGAGTGACAGAATTTTTTTTCGGTCAAAAAAAGATTGCTTTCATTTCTCAAAATAATACTCGAGAGGTATATAGAAGGCTTTCAAACCTAACAAAAGCAAATGCCAGAATGCAAATAACAAAGCACGATTGCAACTAAAAGCACAATCTCATTCCTCAAGAACAATTGTAAGCAACTCCTCGCTCTAGACCTAAATCTAAATCATGAAAGTAAAACTCCAAGATCTAGAACAAAATCTAAATCGGGAGGAGAGTAGCCTAATCTTGAAGAGATTGTGGAGTCACATCACGAACATCCTCCTTAGTGGCTATTGATTGGACTACTGGTTGAACTGGTCTCTATGTTCACCCAAAATCAGCTGTATTCACAAAGACAAACTCCAAAAACAGATCCGAATAGAAGAAAAGACAATCAAAACTGAAGCTAATAGCCTACAAGAGAGTTTCAAAAGAGGGAAGAGTTTTTGGAAGGTTAGGCGTTTTGAGTTACAGAATTTAATACACTAAATCAATACGGAAAAAAAAATCCAAAAGAAAAAAAGAAAAAAAAGAAAGATAATGAGCTAAGATGGGAGCTCATGATTCAGTTTACTCCGCATGGATCAAGCTTCCAAAGAAAGTATTTAAATAGTTACCATTTAGGAGTGCAATGCTTTAAATTAATCACATCACAGTACTCCATAGGAGCTTACTCCTAAATCGTTACCAACCGCATTCTCCATTTGGAGATTTGGCTCACATAGATCTGATCAGATCATTATAACTTTAGGTTTAGGGTGGATTTGTTTATTTAAAAAGAAAATATTTAAAAAATATTTTCCAAAAATTGTTTGATTATATCATTTGGAAAAATTAGTCAACGAAATTATTTTCCTTATTGATAAGAATTTATTTCTAATGATTTTCTTGGGTGCTAAAAAAATTGTTCATTCATTCATCTTTTATAAGCAATGGGAGCTATCATTTTTCAGTAAATATTTTTCAAGTTTTGAGTTTTCATGAAATAAACACACCTTTAGATCATCGCTTTTTTTCCTCTCCTTGTAATATGTCGACACCAATGTCGATTTTTGGTATTAGTCAGCATTTTCTATCCACATATGAACGGAAATATGAAGATTTACTTTGAAATAGTGACCAAATATTAAGTTAGGGACCATGCCTCGGAAAATTTTAACTACGAGGACCAAAATTGAATAATCACAGGAGTACAAAAGTTTATTCCACTGCACATCAGGTATATTGTTCACCTTTTGGGATGATCTCCAATTGTCCTTTTTTGAAGAACCTCTATATTTACTGAACTCTGCATTTTCTCCCTTTAACCTTTAACCTTTAACCTTTAACCTACACCTCATGAACTAGTGAAATTAAAACAATAGATTTGTGAAGTAAATGATGGAAGTAATTTTTTTGTGTGGGGGGGGGGAGAGGCTTTTACTTATAAGCAAGAGGGTGAGTGGCAAGAACGACCTAAACCTTGCAAAACAGATTACAGGCTCCAGGAAATGCATGCTCGGCAAAGGAAACATAGGTGAGAAAACTGCAGAAAAACATGCCATTGATCATGTTTGTATCAAAACTGCTTGAGGAACGTCATAGGATCCAGACCATACCTTTCCTCGGAGATTGCTGACTGCATACGTCAATTTCCGACAACCCTCGACCATGCCTATACGAAACTGTTGGTGTATCAAGTACATGCTAGGCATGGAAAGAAGCAGAAACATCTGAAGTGCTGCACCAACAGGAATGTCCACAGTTCCGGCATGAGCTGTTAACACAAAGGAACATAAAATCAGTGTATAGAACATCATGAACTACAGAGAGTGAATAACAGGTTCTCAACTTAACCCCCTAATATTCTCCAAAAACCCAAGTCGCCTCCAGCCATACCAGGGCATCCAGCCAGATAAAGAATTGAGAAGAACATAATGGATCACACGTCCAGGAGATCCAACCAGAGAGATCATTTGCACGTCTTCTCCAAGAACAACAGAAGATACAGGTTGGTCTTTTAATCCACATTTGTCCTCTATTTGATTTGGCTGCCCCATCATGTTTTGTCCGATTGTTTGACACGGGTGAATGGTGCTGCGAGTATTACTATATTTGCCAGATTAGGAACTTACCTTCTAGAATTATCCAAGTTTTCAAGGCATTGAAACACCAAATGTGCATTATTAAGTTTACACTGACCATCGAGGAAAAATGAAAATGATGAAAACTTCACCACTGGTCGCTGATTCAATATAGAGAGCGTTTTCCACAATACACAATATTGTACTTGATCACATCGCACTTTAAACATCACATTTATAGTATCAGAGCTGGTGAAATGTCCACTAAGCATCAACATACAATATACTGAGATTCATATAACTGTGCATTCATAAGATGTGGTAGCTCATCAAATCTCTATAATGAAAAATATCCCATATTTAAGCATATTGCTAGAGGATACATATATCCAGGGAGATAATATCAAATTCAATCCCACAAGGCAAAAAAAGGGCACAAGGCCCGTGTTTTTGAGCCCATACATACATTCTCAATTAGGAGTTCGACCATTCTCACAAGACAGAATCACACAATAACCACGAGTTTTGTTTACATTCTCTCTCTCTCTGAGAAATAGACGCCAATTTAAATGACTGTATTTCCACAAGATAAGAAGTGCTCCCACATCATCTTTACTGCATCTTTAAGCATATCAGAGGTTAAATCAGTTTCCAGACCCTGTCCCTGAGAATTGTAGTAGTAGATGTCAACAAAATGAAAATCCCAAAACCATGAGATATTGACAATTGTGTCTTTGTCAAGCATAGGGAGAAAGATGCAATCAAACAAAAAACCTAATACGAGATCTGATGATGAAGATGATGGCAAGCAGGCCATCAGTTATGAAAAATCCACATGTATAGTTTATTATAGGCAGCTCAATTTTGTAAGAAAATACTCAGTCTTGGACTCTTGGACTCAGAAACAAATCCCTTGACATAAATTGTTTAATCTAAAGAGTTAATTGTCTACTGTATAGTGTTTCATTAAGAGCACATCATCCTCATGAAACAATAAGTTCAACACACTGAATCAAATTGATATCTCGAGGGGCAGAGTAGAATTCACAAATTGTCTAAAACTTTTGCATCAACAAAGGTCAAACAATGCAATCCAATCTAACAGCTAAAATACTTAAACAGTGAAAATAACAAGAAAAAAGAATCACCTCTTTACCTGTCAAAAAGATAAATTTGTCTTGAAAAGGAAATTCTTGTGACATTAAAAGGAACTTAAACTTCAACTTGGCATGCACTTTAACTGGTTTCAGAAGCAACTGGAAATTCTTTGCCTAAAATAAGTTATTATGCATTGGCAGGCTTTCGCATATTAGCTACTAATCCAGAAATTACAGGATGCTTCGATTGTCATTTCTAATATTAAACCAATGGTCAGACATATGGCTTGCACACAAGGAACCAATTCGCATTCACAACAAAGTAAACGCAAGAAAACTATATTTACCTTAACAGGGGACAAAATAACTTACATGCAATTCAGAAGTTATGCCTTTCAACTTCAGGACAGTTTCTTCAGTCACTTCCCCATGGGAACTCTTAAAATCAAACCGATCCGCATGTCTCACCTTCAGCCTCATGGATGAATTCTTATAGGTTTTAGAGATTGTATGCCAAACTCCAACGACGCTGTATCTGTCTCCAGAAGATTCCTTTCCCAGAGGCCATCTTAAACCCCCTTTAACGCTAGAATCTATAACTGCAGAAGTAATCAAATCCCTAATGCTGTTCTTTTCCTTTTCCTGCAAACATGAACAACTTGAAGTAAATTAAAAATAGTGATAACTATAATGGCAATGTGGAAAAAAATTTAATTGCCCAAGTAAATAAAGCTAAGGTCGAAAATTGTCACAAGCATAATTTGTCAGTAAAGTGGGCTATGGATGAAAATTTTGAGAATGCAACTGTTGGCCCTTACAAATTCTCTTTTACATACTGATTTCTCTTAGTATAGGCCACTTACTTGCTTTCTTATGCTGTAATAGAAACTAGCAAAAGAAAAGCCTCCAGGAAAAGCAATTATAACACATAACATGGCTAACAATCATTCCTTGCAAATTATCAACCAAGATAGTATTAAAAGGTAGGACTAAAAATGAAGAAAAATTTACTGCAATAAGAGCCTTTGTCTGTCTGAATTAAAATTTTGCTACTCACACGCCCTAACTCTTTTCAAACCAACACACTTGAAACTTTCACAAAATTCAAATGTCGACTTGTAAATTCATATATAATTTTCATTATTTTTTGAAATTTGAATAATATATTAAATTTCAATGGCAAAGTAAAACTAAAAAAAAAACACTTTTAAAGTAAAGCTTAAACAAACAGGCCCTAGAAAGTGCCTCCAACAAAGTGAAGTTTCACATAGATCTTAGCTTCAATTACTTACGCTAATATCTGTCAAGATTCTTTTGGTGCATAGCATCAACCTCATGTCCAGATCCTTATTGAGGCATGATACATCAACCACCATGTGTCGCACCTGGTTTAATTCGACCTACAACCAAAATTTGAAGTTGTCAATGCATTTATAAGCAATTACAAAAACCCAAACATTTTGGAAAAGTCATGGTACATATAAAGTTCCATACTATTAGCATGTGGATGTTGTTATTTCTATCTAAAATGACACAATGCCTTCTAGCATGAAACAAGTAGGATAATGTGTAGTATAAGCTCTCATTATTTTAAGAGAAACAGGAATTTGCCTTATAGAGTTCGAGCCTCTGCTCTGCCTTAGAAACACTGCATTTGCAGGAGATGGTCGAATCTGGCCTGGACTTATCAGATAACTGCACTACAGAAAGAAGGACACAATTGACCAGCCAAAGTTATGGAAATGCATGACAAAAAAAGTAATAAAGCAGAAACTAGAGACTCAAGCACCTTGACATGATATATATCCTTTTCATCTTCAAAACTAAGGCCAATCTCTGGGACAATTCTAAGAGTCACATTTTCCACAAAAGAGGATGGAATATTTGTGTAAAATGATCTTTTCAACTGTCTCAACGATGTCTCTGTATTCATATCGCCACAAGTTTCCACTGGAAAAGAAGGACTCCTGCACCCAAAAGTAATGTTAAGCTCATTTGTTATCTTGTCATCCAAATATCCTCCACTGCAGTCAAAATGATTATTAAAGGGAGTTCAACCACCTAAGTATGCAAAATAACTATGCTTTATTGGCAGCAAAGCCTAGCTTGAACCGTACTTTCAATGTGGAGCATGATTTTAAAGAGATACAATGAGCTAGGTGCTCTGAAGTTTTGAGAAATTTGCATAATCACACAGCAGAACATTGAGATTCTCAAAATTTAAATTGCATTACTAAGGGCATGTCTGGAGAGCCTTTAAATTTTTGCTTAATCTAAAAATTGAACACGCAATATTCTATTTTGGCAGGCAAACAAAAAAGAACTTTTGATATATATTACTTCTAAACACATAAATACTAAATTAATTTCCTTTGTGCATGCAAAGATTTGCCGAATGCTGAACTCCCTTTTGGTCCACAGGGACCTCAACCGATGAAACAGAGTCAAATTTTACATAAAGAAGCAGTAGCTAATTCACTGAAATAATCCAAGCAACTTACCCATAAAAAAGAATTTTTCCGAATCTAGCAACCAGTGTGGGTTTTATTTCTTCCATGCTCTGACCCTCAATCTCACTTTTCACAACTTCAAATGAAGAAACTAAATCAGGCATCACAGTTTCAGCTATCTGTACCCAAGGTTTCTTGCTATGGTCCCAACCGGTTTCATCCTCTTCTGAGAAGCCAAGATTACCATTAAAGTCAACATGAATCCACAACTCGAGATATCTAGAGCACAACAGGATCTCATTAATAAATGAACGATCACTTACCATTGGCCATACAATTTTTGGCTAAGGCTAGTTTCTCTCCTGATCTCCTTTCAATAGCCTCAACCGAGACCGGCTTGAGAAAGACCCCAGAAGGAAGATGATCTCCATCATCATCCAAACCAACAGCCAACCATCTAGAAATCGCCTTGTTTGCATAGACGATCTTCCCACTCTGATCAGCATTAGTTCTAGGCGACCTAGAGTTGAAACCTCTCTTGAACTGCCGCGGTAGCGATGCCGGAACAGGGGACGAGTCACCGCTCTCCTTCGAATGTCGCTTGTGCGGAGGAACGTAGGCCATGATGGTTACAGCAACCCGGAACTCAAAAACTGCAGTCAAGAAAGAACATGCCCACAATTTCTCTTAAGAAGCATTAGAGAAATAACCCACAAACCAAGAACTGGACTAAAAGAACAGCCTCATCCCATTCACGCTACATAGCCACACGAGCAGAGAAATTACAGAAAGAAAGTACAACAAAACCTTGTACGAGCGCATCGACAGACGTACCCGAGAAAGTTCAGTCGCTTGGTGATCGTTTTTGCTCCTCTCGCGGGACGAATTGGGCTGGCCATTGTCGTGGGTTTATATAGAACGGAGAAGCTGAGACGTCGGTGCGCTTGGTCTCCCCTCCCGTGCAAGCAAGCAGACGAAGTTCTCTTGGCAGCAACCGCATGAAAGAAGGCGCCCCTCGAAGAAGGACCCTCGCGATGAAGTAAGAATACGTTGGGGAAATGTGAAGAGAATGAGAGAATCGAATGGTGTTGGAGTGAAAGAGGGAAAGAAAAGAAATGGGGATAAAATTCCAGCTACATATTCTAAACTTTTTTTTCGTCGGTCATAAAATATTCTGAACTTTCTAATGTGAAATATATTTTTTTTTTTTTTGGTCTCGCCGTACCCAAATTTGCATCAATGACTTAAAAGATAAGTTATTAGTTACAACCATAAAAAAATCCTAAATTATTATATATATGACAAATTTACCTCTAACTTATTTGTTAACAATCAAAAACCTCAAGTTTGTATACTTTTAACAAATTTACCCTTAATTAATTTATGTTAAATTGAATTGTACTACAAAATGGTACATTTTTTTTTTTTGATACCCAGGAAACCCCGTACAGCCGGCAGTCGACGGGTCAACCCTAGAGCAACTCTAGCGGATGACCCACCACCCTGACGTCGCGCTTAAGATCCTGTGCGACTCGCAAGATTCAAACTCCTTCGTCCTGGGCAGACGTCATGGGAGCGCTTATCCAACAGAGTCACTGCAGGTGATGGTATGGTACATCTTTATTAATGGAGAGTAAAACTTTAAACTAATAGACTTATCAACTATCACGTGTCATCCAATTCAACAATTTAATAGTAAAATCTAACGAAAACTAACGGACAAAAAATTTATGACAAATGTATCAGTTTGGTAAATTTATCTTAGATATATTAATTTATGATGAATTTTTTTTTTTGTCAAAACCCACTCTTAAAACTAAATCGTCCTCACTCCAATCCATTGAGAAGGTAGGGATTCAAACCCCTACCTCCCATTTCCATGTTGGAAGCGTGGCCATTAGGGTAAATTCCAGTGGTTATTTATGATGAATTGATCATGTACAATTTGAGGTTTTTTGTGCTACCAACTCCCTAAAAGTATCACCAATGAAGAATCACACGTGACTTTTGGCTTTTTTATCTTCTTTTTTTTTTTTAAGAAATCGAAGTTCAAGGTGGACTAAGGTAACCAAAAGACGAGGCAGCGCATATGACTGAAATTAGGCCGCCTTATTTGAGGGAAATCTCTCGCTCTCTCTCCTTTCTTCGATGATACATGTTTGTCGCCGTCGCCGAGGACAACAACGGGGCGGGTGGTTTACCTTTCAAACGCTCTCACAAGATCGAAGGGCTGAGGTTCGTGTCGCCTGTGCCTAGATCAGCTCGATACATCAACTCATAAAGTTTGACATCTCTGGCGCCACCCTCAATATAGCGTGTCTCAACATGGATAACCTCCTAAAAGACGATCTGAATTTGCTCACAAACTTCACGAATTAGAACGGGATGGTCAGAAATGACTTTCAGCCGTGCGATCCTTGATCTTTTCTTCAGACCGATTTCGATTTTGAAGAACAAAACGATTTGGGCATTACGGTTTGAAGAACAAGACGATTTTTGACTTTCGTGGTTCCCAATTCGTTTATCAGGGGCAAATAAAATGTGAAATCATGTCGTTTAGCTCTTATTTTGCTGACTTCATTTTGTCAGCAAGTCACGTTGGATCGTTTATTTCAAAATAATGTTACCTGAGAATTTCCGACCACTCAAATCACCGATGACATTAGAGTGACTGATTTTTTACAAACCTAGCACTAAGCAATCACTCGAATACCTTGAAACTTACTTGGCATATCTTGAAATCAGTTCTCTAGTTTTTCCCAAATTAAAGTATGGAGACCAAAGTTGAATACAGGGATCATTTTTGTATCACCTATGAAAACACTCCAAAAGTCGCTTTGGAATCGTGCGGTGAACATATTCATATTTTACGCGATCGATCATGTGAAATAAGCAAAACTACAATTTTGGTGGTCCATCAATTTGTGTTAAGTCACCATCAACTTCGATTCTATGGGATGATTAAGGGTGAGCATGGATATAGGGTGGAATTGATAACCAAATCGAACTGGTCATAGGAACTAGTCGGATTCCAGGTTCCCTTGATTACTAGTCCACTTCTTAAAAAAAATGAAACTGATATCATATTTATCGGTTCCCAATTCTCAAGTAAGAACCAAACTAGAAAACAGGAACCGACAAATTGAACCAAGAACCGATGAACCAGAGATTATATATTATAAGTGATGTATATATCTTTTTATATTGTTTCCTTGTGTACCTAATGAATGAATATTTCATTTTATCTCTATTTGTTTTTTTAGATATGAATTATCTTATTGAGGAGATGATATGTTGAAGTAAAATGAATATATGCGGTAAAGTTTTCTAATAATTATTTTAATTCATTTAATGGTAAATTTAATTTAAAACTATTATTAAGTGATTAATTGTGTTTGTTGTTTCTTTTCATTTCAAGTGGTTAAAATTTGGAGTACTTTTCGTAGATGATTGAGAATTGAAGTTCTATATTTAGATTTTATATTATGTATTTTGAACTTATTGTTATTTATTTCATAAAACGTATTAATCTTTTATGGATTGTTGCTATTAATAAATGAGAATTTTTGTTGTTGCGTTTATTTCATTTTGCTAAAATAAAAAAATGAAACAAAAATGAAAGAAACAGTTCATGGGTGGACTCTAGAACTGATTAATTTAAGAGGGTCAGTCTAGGGTATGCAAAGTAGATTTCAAGTTCAAAAAACTAGGGAAGCAATTTCGACAGGATAGGTTTCGGGTTCTAAACCTAGACCGACCCTAGAACTGCTCACCCTTAGGCATAATAGACTCACTTTTCATGGTTGATGCAACCACATAGAAGAAAAAAAAATCCTATCTTCACAACCCGTGCTCCTATAAAATTTCATGAAGAATTCTACATTGGCCAAAAGGACTGCAATTTTCACTTATAACATCCACGCATCTCAGTGTTCATGTCAATAATTTCTAATCAAAATTAATCCAAAAAAATACATTAGTAAATTACCAAAAGATTTAGGACTAAATTAACACAAGTAAAACATTTATGACGGAATTGACCACTGTACAATAGATTTATGACTTTTTGGTAACTTTCATTACTTCATTTTGTCATGTTTAGTCCCTAAATTAGTCTTCAATTGCAATTTCTAGACCAATCTCGTATTTGCAATCAAATGTAGACAAAAATATTGACCGAGCGATAGTATTTAATACACTGAATCAATACAGAATACACAATTCAAAAATAATGATGAGCCAAGATTAGAGCTAAGGATTCGGCCTCCTCCACATGGATCAAGCTCCCAAATTAAGTATTCAAATAGTTACCATTTAGGACTGCAGTACTTTAAATTAATCAAATTGCCACACCCAATAGAAGCTTACTCCTAAATAGTTACCAACCACGTTCTCCATTTGGGGATATATGGCATTCATTGATCTGATCGGATCATTACAACCCTAGGTTTAGATAATAGTTTTTTTTTTTTTCCCACCGCTCATAACACATCGACACCGACGTCGATTTTCGGTACTTAGTTAGCATTTTCTATCAACATTTGAACCAAAATATGAAATTTACTCTGAAATAGCAATCAAATGCCTCTGAAAATTTTAACTACAAGGACCAAAATTGAATAATTACAGTAGTACAAATGTTTATTCCACAGCACATCAGGTATATACTGTTCACCTTTTGGGATGATCTCCTTATATCAAGTCTATTAGAATTACTCAAGGAACGTCATGGATCTGGACCATACCTTTCCTCGGAGATTGCTGACTGCATATGTCAATTTTCCACATCTCATGACCATCCCGATATGAAATCACTGCTTGCTGTTGGCACATCAAGTACATATGAGGCACGGAAAGAGGAAGATATATCTGAAGTGATGCACCAACAGGAATGTCCACAGTTCCTGCATGAGCTGTTATTACAAAGGAACATAAAATCAATGTGTACGACATCGCGAACTGCAGAGACTGAATAACAAGTTCTCAACCAAACTCCCTAATATTCTCCGAAAATCCAAGTCGCCTCTAGCCATACCAGGGCATCCTGCTAGATAAAGAATTGAGAAGACATTGTATGTCATATGTCCAGGAGATGTAACCAGAGAGATCTTTTGCCTGTCCTCTTCATAAGCAATAGAAGATACGGGTTGGTCCATAATCCACATTTGTCCTCTACTTTATTCGGCTAAAGTCATGTCACATGTGTTGTCTGATTGTTCAACATGGGACATGGCGCAAAAAGTATTACCATATTCCCTGGATCAGGAACTTACCTTCTAAAATCATCCGAGTTCTCGAGGCATTGAAACAACGAATGTGCATGATTAAGTCCACACTGATGCATTGGGGAAAAATGAAAACCACAAAAACTTCTCAATTAACTGATTCAACATAGAGAGCGTTTCCACAATACGCAATGTTGTACTAGCTCTCTCTTGATCAGACTACTTCACATAGCACTTTAAAAATCACATTTATAGTATCAGAACTGGTTATATGTCTACTAAGCAAGAACATACATTATCCCAAGATCCTCATAAATGTCCATTCATAAGATGCAGTAGCTCATCAAATCTCTAAAATTAAAAAAGATCTCATTTTCAAGCAAATTGCAAGAGGATACATAAAGCCAGAGCAATATATCAAATTCATTCCCACAAGGCGAAAAAGAGAATGGGGCCCATGTCTTTGAGCCCTTATATACATTCTCAGTTACTAATTCGTACATTCTCACAAGACAAACTCACACAATCACCATGAGTTTTATTCACATCCTCTCTCTCACACACACATACACACTGATAAAGAGAGGGCAATTCAAATGACCGTATTTCCACACGATAAGAAGTGCTCCCACATCATCTTTACCGCATCTTTTAGCATATCAGAGATTGCATCAGTTCCCAGAATCTGTCCCTGAAAATTGTAGTAGTAGGTGTCAACAAAATGAAAATCCCAAAACCAGTGAATATTGACTTTTGGGTCCTTGTCGAGCATAGGGAGTAAGATGCAATTAAACACAACCTAATAAAAGATCTGATGATGAAGATGTTGACAAGGAGGCCATCAGGTACGACCAACCCACATGTACAGGTTTGTTACGGGCAGCTCAATTTGTAAGAAAATACTCAGCCTTTGCCTCAGAAACAAATCCCTTGACATAAATTGTTTGATGTAAAGAGAGTTAATTGTCTGTTGTATAGTGCTTCTGGAAGAGCACATCATCCTCATGAAACGGTAAATTCAACACACTGAATGAAATTGATATCTCGAGCGGCAGAGTTGAGTTTACAACACCTCTATAATTTTGCATCAACAAAGGTCAAAGAATGCAACCCAATCTAACAGCTGAAATACTTAAACAGTAAAAATAACAAGAAAAAAGAATCACCTCTTTACCTATCAAAAGATAAATTTGTCTTGTAAAGGAAGTTCTAGTGAAACTAAAAGGAATTCAAACTTAAAACTTGGCATGCACTTTAACTGGTTTCAGAAGCTACCAAAGATTCTTTGCCTAAAATAAGTTAATATGCATTTGAAGGCTTCACGAATCAGCTACTAATCCAGAAATTACAGGATGCTTCAATTGTCAATTCTAGTATTGAACTAATGGTCAGACATGTGGCTGGAGCACATGGAACCAATTTGCATTCCCAAGCAAAGTCCACACAAAAAAGCTATATTTGTCTTAACAGGGGACAAAAGAACTTACATGCAATTCAGAAGTTATTCCCTTCAACTTCAGGACAGTTTCTTCAGTAACTTCCCCCTGGGAACTCCTAAAATCAAACTGATCAGCATGTGTCACCTTCAGCCTCATGGATGAATTCTTATAAGTTTTAGAGATTATATGACAAGCTCCAATGATGCTGTATCTATCTCCAGAAGATTCCTTTCCCAGAGGCCATTTTAAACCCCCATTAACACTAGAATCTATAACTGCAGAAGAAATCAAATCCCTAATGCTGTTCTTTTCCTTTTCCTGCAAACATGAACAACTTGAAGTAAATTGATAAGAGTAACAATTGTGATGGCAATGTGGCAGAAAATTTAATTGGCCGCTTCACTCACTTTATTATGCCGTAATTGAAACTGGCAAAAGAAAAGTTTCTAGGAAAAGCAATTAGCCATGCCACAAAACATATAACATGCAAACAGTAATGCCTTGCAAATTATCCACCAAGCTAGTTTTAAAAGGTAGGACTCAAAACGAAGAAAAATTTACTGCAATAAGAGCGACGGTCTGTCTGAATTGAATTTTACATTTTACCTTTTACTTAATTAAAATTTTGCTACTCCCATGCTTTAACTCTTTTCAAAACCAACACACTTGAAACTTTCACAAAATTCAATTGTCAACATTTAGATTCACACGTAATTTTTTGAAATTTAAGTATTATCTTATATTTTGACAAGAAAGAAAAACAAAAGAACACTTTTCTTTTAGTTAAGCTCAAACAAATAGGCCCTATTAAGCGCCTCCAACAATGTGAAGTGGGACATGGATCTTATAGCTTCAATTACTTACGCTAATAGCTGTCAACGTGCTCCTGGTGCGTAACATCAACCTCATGTCCAGATCCTTATTGAGGCAGGATACATCAACTACCATGTGTCGCACCTGGTTTAATTGGATCTACAACCAAAGTTCACAGTTGTCAATGCCTTTATAAACAATGACAAACACCCAACCATTTAGGAAATGGTATAGTACATATATAACTACATACAATTAGCGTGATGTGTGATGTTATTTTTATTGGAAAAAGTGTCAAAAAAAGTCCTAAATCTATTGCATCGGTGCCATTTTAGTCACAAACATTTTAAGGGCGTCAATTTAGTCATAAACATTTTGCATTTGTGCCAATTCAATCATTTCGGCTAATTTTAGCAGGATATTGCTGACGTGGACGCCGGCCAGCCTATGTGGCATCGCCAATGCTATTGGAGACAATTTTTAACGATATTTTAATATTTTCTTTGATTTTATTTTGATTTTATTTTTTTGCCTTTCTTCTTTCTTTTGCCAATGACCAGCCATCGGCCATGGCAAAGCGAGCTGGCCTTGCCTGCGCAAGGGGAGCCCTCGCCCAACCAAGCCTCATTCACTAGATCTGACGAGGCTAGGGCAGCCTCGCCAAACGTCGCCTTCACTTGGGCAACACTCAGCGAGGGCAAGGCCGCCCTGGCCTGGCAAGGGCCGGCCTAGCCAAATTTGGCAAGGGAAGCCCTAGCCTAGACCAATGGCGAGGCCAACCCTCGCCTGGTTGGGCCTTGCCTATGGCAAGTGACAGCAACCCTCTCCCAGGCAAGGCCAGCTCACCCTACCATGGCTAGTGGTCGACAAAAGGAGGAAGAAAGACGAATAGAGAGAGAGAGAGAGAGAGAGAGAGAGAGACCGAAAAAATATTAATTGTCCACGTCAACACCAGCGGTGCCATGTAAACTAGCTGGCATCCACATTAACAATATGCAACCAAAATTAACCGGAATGACTAAATTGACACTAGGTCTAAAGGTTTAAAACTAAATTGATACAAATACAATAAGTTTAGAACTATTAAGTCATCTTTCCCTATTTTTATCTAAAATGACATAATGTCTTTTAGCATGAAACAAGTAGGGTAATATTTAGTATAAGCTCTCATTATTTAAATAGAAGCAGGAATTTACCTTATAAAGTTCGAGTCTCTGCTTTGACTTAGAAACAATACATTTGCAGGAGATAGTTGCACCTGGCCTGGACTTATCGGATAACTGCACCACAGAAAGAAGGACGCAATTGAACAGTCAAAATTACAGAATTGCACGACCAAAAGAGTAAAAAAGCAGAAACTCGAGACTCAAGCACCTTGACATGATATAAATCCTTTTCATATGCAAAACTAAGGCCAATCTCTGGGATAGTTCTAAGAGTCACGTTTTCCACAAAAGAGGCAGGATGGTTTATGTAAAATGATCTTTTCAGCTGTCTCAATGAGGCCTCTCTAAGCGCATCTCCACAAGTTTCCACCGTAAATGAAGGATTCCTGCACCCAAAAGTTATGTTAAGCACATGTGTCTATCTTGTCATCCAAATATCCTCAACTACAGTCAAAATGATTATTATAAGGAGTTCAACCACCTAACTGTGTAAAACATTTATGCTTGGTTAGCAGCAAAGCCTATCTTGAGCCGTATTTACAATATGGAGCACGATTTTAAAGAGGTACAATGAGCAAGGTGCTCTGAAGATTCTCAAAATTTTAATTACATTATTAAGGGCATGCCTGGTCAGCCTTTTACTTTTGGCTTATTGCCTAATCTAGATGTTGCAACGCATGCAACATTATAAAATTTTGGCAGGAAAACAAAAAAGTACTTTCTACATAAATTTACTTTAAACACACAGACCCTAAATTAATTTCCTTTGTGTATGCAAAGCATTGCCAAATGCTGAACTCGCTTTAGGTCCACAGAGAACTCAACCAATGAAACAGAGTCAAATGTTACAAAAAGAAGCCGTTGCTAATTCACTGAAATTAATTCAAGCAACTTACCCATGAAAAAGGATTTTTCCAAATCTAGCAACGAGTGCGGGTTTTATTTCTTCCATGCTCTGACCCTCAATCTCACTTCTCACTACTTCATATGAAGAAACTAAATCAGGCATCACTGTTTCGGCTATATGTATCCAAGGCTTCTTGCTATGGTCCCGACTCGTTTCGTCATCTTCTGAGAAGCCAGGAATGCCATTAAAGTCAAGCTGAACCCACAACTCAAGATATATAGAGCACAGCAGGATCTAAATTATAAAGGAAAGATCACTTACCATTAGCCATACAATTTTTGGCTAAGGCTAGCAGTTTCTCTCCTGATCTCCAGGCCTCGACAGAGACCGGCTTGAGAAAGACCCCAGAGGGAAGATGATCTCCATCATCATCCAAACCAACAGCCAACCATCTATATATCGACCTGTCTGCATAGACGATCTTCCCACTCTGATCAGCATTAGTTCTAGGGGACCTAAAGTTAAGACCTCTCTTGAATTGCCGCGGTAGCGATGCCGGAACAGGGGACGGGTCACCGCTCTCCTTCGAATGTCGCTTGTGCGGAGGAACGTAGGCCATGATGGTTACACCAACCCGGAACTAAAAAACTGCAGTTGAGAAAGAAACATGCCCACAATTTCTCTTTAGAAGCATTAAGAGAACAACACTGGCGGGTCAGCGTTAATCGCCTTAAACCCACAAACCAAGAACAGGACTAAAAGAACAGCCTCATCCCATTCAAGCAAAAACCTTGTACGAGCGCATCGACAGACGTACCAGAGAAGGTTCAGCCGCTTGGTGATCGTTTTGCTCCACTCGCGAGACGAGTCGGGTTGGCAATGATCGTGGGTTTATATAGAATGGAGAAGCTGAAACGTCGGTGCGCTTCGCCTTCCCTCTCGTACGAGCAAGCACAGGAAGTTCTCTTGGGAGTGAACGCATTGAAGACCGAGCTTTTTTTTTTTTTTGGGTCAAGAAGGAACTTGTTGAAGAAGGACCCTTTCCGACGAGAAGTAGAATACGTTTAGGAAATGTGAACAGAATGAGACACGAATATTGTTGGGAGTGAAAGGGAAAGAAAAGGAATTGGGGATAAAAACCCCAACTACATATTCTAAACTTTTTTCGTTTGGGCATAAAATATTCCAAACTTTATCTTATGAAACATTACTACTTAATTTTTTTTCTTTTTCTATCTCACTGTATCCAAATTTGTATCAGTGACTTAAACATAAGATTTAATACAACGAAAAATCTCACATTAGTATATACATGATAAATTTACTCTAAACCAATTGATTATTAAAAACTCTAAATCGATACATTTATAACAAATTTACCTTCTGTCAAATTGAATTAATATTACAAAAAAAAACAAATTAGTACGTCAAATTGGTACATCCATCAATTATCATATGTCATTCAAGTAAAAAATTAGATGGTAAAATATAATAAAAACTAATAGGGGTGAAATTATTATAGGTATATCAATTTGGAGTAAATTTATCATAAATATACTAATTTGAAAATTTTCGGGATTTTAACTTTTGACTTTTGGCTTATTTTATTTTTTAAGAAATTGAAGTCCAACGTGGATTAAGGTGACCAGAAGACAACATAGCACATGCATGACTAGAACAACGCCGTTATATTTGAGGGAAAGCTCGTTCATTCTCTCTCAAGTTTCAAGTTTCTTCGACCATGGTACTTAACTGTTTTACGCATTTGCCGCCATCGGCGGGGACGACAACAAGGGCGGGTGGTTTATCTTCCAAGCACTCTTGCGAGATCAGAGGGCCGAGTTTCGTGTTACCTTCATCTGAATCAGCTCGGGACATCAACTCCCAGAGTTCGACATCTCCAACACCACCCTCGATGTAACATGTCTTGACATAAAAAACTTCTTAAACGACGACCTGACCTTACTCACAAACTTCACGAATTCGAACGGGATGCTAGAAATGACTTTAGCTGTGCGATCCTTGATCTTTACTTCGGACGGATGTCGATTTTAAAGAATAAAACGATTTGGGCATTACGGTTTGAAGAACAAAGTGATTTTTGGCTTTTGTGGTTCCCAATTCATATATATGGGGAAATAAAACGTGAAACCACGTCATTTAGCTCTTATTATGTTGACTTCGTTTTACCGACTAGCGAGTGGTGTCAAACCATTTATTTCAAAATAATGTTGGTTGGAAATTTCCAGCCACTCAAATTGCCGGTGACATGATCTTTTTTAATCAAATTCGCACTCAAGTGATCACTAAAATACCTTGGAACCCTACTTTACATATTCCAAAACCAGTTTACTAATTTTTCTCAAATTAAAGCATGGAGACCAAAATTTGATATGGAGATAATTTTTTTTTTATCACTAGAAAAAGAACACCCAAAATGCCAAAACTTGATACTCGGAGATACTTAAGTGTTACTTTTTTTGAAAAATAGAACACTTGAGTGCCAAGTCCGACAAAAATAATCAGAATTCCTACATGATAATTTTTTAATAATATAACTCGTCTATGTGGCATACCAAAGAGTTGAGTCGAGAATGAAGAACCAAAACGACATCGTTTTATCCTTTTTTTTTTTTAATTTTAATATAAATATTAATGAAATTAAAATATTTATATCTATCTTATATTTTTTTTTTTTTTTAAAAAAGAGGAGGCAGAAGAGCCCTCGCCATCGCCTCCCCGCCGTCGTCGAGAAGGGGCGGCGACGATGGGGGTAGGTCAGCTGAGGAGGAGGGCTTGCAAGTCCTCGCCCAAATCTAGGGCAAGGGTTGCCTCAGCGGGGGATGGCCCTTGGCCAGGTTGGGCGAGGGCCAGCGACCCTCGTCAGATCTAGGGAGCTAGGGTGACCCTCGCCCCAGATCTGGGCGAGGGCTCGTAGGCCCTCGCTACCAGTTAGCCAAGGTCGCCGACCCTTAGCTAGGGCCTGGTGACCCCAGCCGACCCCTTCACTGTCGCTGGCCCTTCCTAGCAACAGTAGGGAGCTCTCAACCATCTGCAATCTTCGTCTTATTTCTCTCTCTTTTTTTTTTTTAATTCTAAATGAACAATTTTAATTTAATTTATATTAATTATCTAGCCACGTCAACAAAACGACGTCATTTTTGCATTTATTTAGCCACGTCAGCGTGCAAAACAACGTCGTTTTGAACTTATCTCGCTGGAATATCGCAATGTCAGCATTTTGGTTGGATTTTCTCACTGTTGACAGTTAACTAATCCATTTTACTCTAATTTTGACATTTAAGTATCACTTTCATAATTCTTAACACTTAAGTGTCTTTCCGTGTCAAGTTTTAGCATTCCAGTGTCTAGCACTCTTTCATCACCTATAAAAACGTTTCAAAAGCCTACTTAGGAATTGTGTGGTGAACCAATTCACATTCAACACAATCACTTATGTGAAAATAAGTAGAACTACAATTCTCATGGTCCCTCAATCTTAGTTAAGTCACCATCAACTTCGATTTTTCATTGGCACGATTATGGGTGAGCATGGATTCAGGATAGGATTGAGAATTGAATCAAACCGTCCATAGCGGGAACTAGATCGAATTGGCCATAGGAATTGATCCAATTCCAAGTTCCCTTGATTACTAGTTCAACTAGTACTGTGTGGTTCGATTCTCAGTTCCTAGGTAAGAACCAAATTGGAAAATGGGAACCAAAGAATTGAACCAAGAATCAATGAACCAAAGATTAAATATTATAGATGATGCATATATCTTTTTATATTGCAATTCCTTTGTATATTTGATGAGTAAAAATTTTATTTAATCTGTTCCTTTTTTTTTTTTTTGATACTCAGGGAACCTCCATGCACCGCTTCGTGGCGAAGTAAACCCTGGAGGAGCAGTAAAGTCACTACCATCCTTGCTGCCCCGGGTAAGTCGTGGGTTCCTTTCTTGCAAGGCAGACAACGCCGTGACTCAAACTCAGGACCTCTCTCGAAAGGAACCTGCGCCCAACCACTACGCCGCCACCACGGGTGGTGTATCTCTTCCTTTTCTTTTTAGACATAAATTGTCTTAATTAGGAGATTATCATCGGTAAATAGAGTTTACAAGTTAAAATAGAATGAAAATATGTGGTAAGGTTTTCTAATAATTATTTTAGTTTATTTAATGATAATTTTAATTTAAAACCATTACAAAGCAATTAATTATGTTTGTTATTTCTTTTGATTTCAAGTGATTAGAATTTGGAGCAATTTTTCATGGACGATTGAGAATTGAAGTTATATAATTTAGATTTGATGTTACGTATTTTGAACTTTTTATTAACTGTTGCTTTTAATAAATGAAAATTTTTGTTATTGCGTTCACTTTTATTTTGGTACGCTAGAAGTGAGACAAAAATAAAAGAAATTGGCTGATTCACAAGTGGACTCTAGAAGCGATTAACAAGGTAGGTTCCATAATATGTAGGGCGGGTTTCACATTCCAAAAACTATGAAACTAGCTCCAACAGAGTAGGTTTCAAATTCTAAACTTGGACTGACCTTAGAACTGCTAACCCTTAAACACGACGGACTTGCTTTCCGTGATTGATGTGACCACATATATGAAAAAATCCTCTCTTCACAACCCATGCTCTTTTCGCTTAAAAATTTCATGAAGAATTCTACATTGGCTGAAAAAATTACGATTTTTCACTTAAAATGTCCATGCCTGTTAGTGTCTATGTAGCAATTTTTGATCAAAATTGACCAAAAAAACTACATAGACAAATTATTAAAAGATTTATGACTAAATTGACACAACTGAGACATGTATGATTAAACTGACCACTGTAAAATAGGCTTATGATTTTATTTTATAGATTTCCTTATTTCGTTTTGTCAAATTTAGTCCCAAAATTAGTCTTCGGTTGCACTTTCTAGAACAATTTCGTATTTGCAACCAAATGTAGACAAAATTTTTGATCGAGTGATAGAATTTAATACACAGAATCAATACGGAATCACAATCGCAAAAGATGATGAGCTAAGATTAGAGCTAAGGATTCAATTTACTCCACATGTATCAAGCTTCCAAAGAAAGTATTCAAATAGTTACCATTTAGGATTGCGGTACTTTAAATTAATCAAATCGCAACACCCAATAAAAGCTTACTCCAAAATAGTTACCTACCACGTTCTCCATTTGGAGACTTGGAACACATAGATCTGATCGGATCATTACAGCCCTATGTTTAGATAATTGTTTTTTTCTAGCGCTCGTAATACATCGACACTGACGTCCATTTTCTGTACTTAGTTGCATTTTCTATCGACATTTAATAGAAATATGAAATTTACTTGGAAATAGTGACCAAATGCCTCCAAAAAATTTAACTGCGAGGACCAAAATTGAATAATTACGGTAGTACAAAGTTTATTCCACGGCACATCAGCTATATATGTTCACCTTTTGGGATGATCTCCAATTCTCCTTATTGTATCTTTGAACAACCTCTACTTTTACTGAACTCGCACTCTGCATTCTTTCTCTTTAACCAACTTACACTCCGTGAACTAATGACATTAAGACAAAAGATTTGTGAAGTGCACGATGGAAGTAATGGAAATCAAGAGAGTGTTTTACTTATATGCAAGAGGGCAAGTGGCGAGCACGGCTTAAACCATGCAAAACAGGCTACAGCCCCAGGCGTCTGCATGCTCAGCAAAGGAAATCATAGGTGAGTGATGGGCTTTCATTTGATGGTCAAGTTAGGCACGTCTGCCCATGTTGGGCCAACCCCGACCTATGAGGGAAGAGCTTATAAGAAGAAGAGGGCTGTTTTTTTTTTTTTTTTTTTTTTTAAAAGTGAAAATAACTGCTCTATAAATATGAAAAAGCAGGAACGTTAAAAAATAGAATGAAACAGTACACCCTTTTTTTTTTTGATAATATTATATTCCCTCTCAAAAAACAAAACTGTGGGGCATCAATTAGTTCCTCGAAGATTGCAACAAGTACTTAATCCATAGCAAACAAGGTATATGTCTTTCAATTGGTGTTACATGTATCCTCAGGCCCATTTCTATGTTTATTTTTGGTATACGATCATTTGAGTATCAGTTCGTTTTTTCATGAATCTATTTCCTACATTGTTACCAAAGTAATGTTATAAATGATTCCTGATCATCGTTGTTGTAATTTATAATTTGTTTTTTGGCAGAAATTTTGAGAAACGTTGCCGTTGGACGCTTAGGGATGGAGATCCCGACACCCATTTACTGTTTGCCCCTCTTTTTTGATTTTCCGTGAATCAAAATTTATTTTTGATAGTGCAAAGTCGTAGTTCTCGTCGAGATGAAAAAAAATGATGGGTGGCACCCCACTAAGGGTTGCCAGATGCGCCCTCACTCGCGATCGAAAGAATACTATGTCATCGGCACCTACAGTGCACCCATCGAGGAAATTCCCAGGCGCATGCACTGCATGCTTGCAATAACCGCAAGCGCGTGCGTGGCACGCACCTACGAGAATTTACGCTTTTGCTCCTGAAATTTTTGTAAAATTGCTATTTTGCCCATATAGTTTTCTTTTTTACAATTATGCCCTTGTTTTTATTGATATTACTGTTTTGCCCATCGCTAACCCGCTGACCTAGATGACACGACCTAGTCATCCATTGATTGTCGTTGACTGTTGACCAGAGTTGATCGGCGTTGACCAACATTGATCAACTGTTGATCGTTGACAAAAAAAAAATGTATATTTCAATTATGTTCACTATGGATTATGTGTAATCCACTTTTGTTCTGCATTTGTTGCCAGAACAACAGCGTTTCATATACACGCCTATATTCTTAAAAATGGATGAACAAAAGGTGAGACTTGAAGTGCTAATAAAGGACTTAGCTAATTACCATAGAAATGACGGTGATATAGTGTCACATATAGTCAGGGTCAATCATATGATATAAGGAATTATCTGGAATGGTTATCTAATGCCGGATTTTCAGAAGGTGCTGGTCCTAATGAACACTCTTCCATCAAAATGGCAAGCAATGTAAGATCGCTTATATGAGGTTCATGTAGTCCTAGATTATAAGAAACTTGTAGTGACTTTTGTGTGAGAATATTATAGGATTAATGCAATGAAGACTTCAACCCTCAGATTGAGTGTAACTTGGCGCAGAATGATGTGCCTTGGAGGAGCCATAAGAATTCTCCGAAAGTCTTTCTATGGTTACCCAATATGCCTTTGGAGTTCTAAAATGAATTTACTAAGATATTAGAAGAGACTTTCCCTATTTATAAGATTGATGAGTATTTTTGAATTTATTTATTTATTTATTAAGTTTCCTTAAATTGGTTTGAGATATTTTAGGTGTAAATATTTCTTTCCAAATTGATGTTGACATCCTTATACGAAGCATATTACTTCGTGTAAATGGCATGTTTAGTTAATGAAAGTTCAATGTTATTTATCATTGTAAATTATTATCTTAATTTACAATTATTTTGTGGGAAGTTTAAGAAAGTTTTAGTGACTTTGGTGAACTTATTTTTACATAAATAATTATATTGATGATAATTTCAAGTTAGGACTTTTGTAAGATGATTGGAAACAAAGTGACATTGCTACTCTAAAGCCTTATTTGATCTTATTCATTAATATAATTAGTTTATGCAAAATAGATACATAAATGATAAGCATTAATAGTCCGTACATGTGTGTCTGATATGTTCAAAACTAATGATTTCAGCAACTAAGAATAGTCATTGAACTAGACAACGAAGATAAATTGTATGGCGAGAATTATGAAGTATTGAAAATGAAAATTCAATATGTATTAGAAAAGCAAAAAACACTAGAAGATCTTTATCAAGTTATGGAAGAATTTAAGGATGCTACGCGCCACCTTGAGCTGGTAGAGAACCACCTTCTAGTGGTTAAGCCAAAAATAGATATTTGTTGTGCTAATTCTAGCTCAAAAAGAGCTTCGAGTTTCAAATGCAAGCATCTTGATTTGTTCAAAAGGTGACAGGAAATGAATCA
Source organism: Eucalyptus guilfoylei (assembly GCA_016097605.1). Lineage (NCBI taxonomy): Eukaryota > Viridiplantae > Streptophyta > Magnoliopsida > Myrtales > Myrtaceae > Eucalyptus > Eucalyptus guilfoylei. The sequence continues at coordinate 29,272,262 of CM027861.1, forward strand.
AGCCCTCCAAGTAAAAGAGGAAAATGTCCTTGTGTGAAAAGAATTTTAAGGGTAAAGTGTTACAACTGTGGCTAGAAGGACCACCATACTTGCAACTGTGACGAGCCAAAGAAGGTAAACACCCATTATATTCTTAAGAACTTTACTTATATATCAAATTCTATACTTTTAAATGAATCTAATCATTTGTGGACTATAGATTTGGGAGCTACAGACCATGTAGTAAATGATAGAGAATCCTTCGTGAAATTCTGACGAGTACCGGCTGGAAGGAAATGGATCTATGTAGGAAATAACTCCAGAGCTGAAATGAAAGAAATTAGCACATGCCAATTAAATATGCGTGGTGGACGCACTTTGTTTCTGCATGATGTTCTAAATGCTCTGGAGATTTGTCGAAATTTAGTGTCTGTAGTAGTATTGGTTAAACTCGATTTCAATTTAAACTTCCATAATAAGGGTGTGAATTTGTATTTAGATACAAATTATTATGATTATAGTTATTTTTTGGATGGTTTTATAGTATTGGATGTTGACTATGGCAATGTTAATATTTGTTATTCCCTCTTCACATCTTCTAATTCATATGATAATAATGTGAAGGTATGACATGCTAGATTTGATCATATTGGCCAACAACGTATGAATAGATTAGCTAAAGAGGGCTTATTATGCAATATTGAAAAAGTCAATTTGTCCATATGTAATCATTGTCTAATAAGGAAAACGACAAAAAAACCATTTGGAAAATGTACAAGAGTTGAATAATTTTTACAATTAATCCATTCTGACATCTGTGGTCCAATAATTGTGAGAGGAAGACATGAAGCCATTTATTTTATCACGTTTATAAATGATTATACTTGATTCAGACATGTATATTTGATTTCTTATAAATGTGAAGCATTGAGTTATTTCAAGAAGTTTATGAGCTTGGAATAAAATCAATTAGATAAGAAAATAAAAACATTGAGATGCAAACAAGGATAAGAAAATTTATCTGACAAGTTCAGAAATTTATGCGATGAAAAAAGAATAGAAAGTCAGTTGTTTATTTCCTATACTCCTTAACAAAATAATGTTGCGAAAAAGAGAAATAGAACCCTACTAAAAATTGTTAGATCAATGATGGCGCATAATAACTTACCTATTACTTTTTAGGATGATACTTTGTTAATTGTTGTCTATATACTTAACCATGTACCTTCCAAATTAGTTATTTCCACTTTGTATGAGTTATTGATAAGTAGAAAACTCGACTTAAGTTTTCTTAAATCATGGAATTGTACTTCCTATACTCATGAGCTTTCTCACAAATATGGAAAATTAGGTCTTAGAGGCAATAAGAGTATTTTCATAAGGTAGTTAGAACAATCAAAATGGTATGTGTTTATAGATGAGCAAGAAAGTGAAAGTATGATTAAATTTAAATTACGGGATGTCCCATTCTTAGAGAATAAATTTCCTAAGAATGGCAAAAAAAGTGAGGACTATTGCTTATTTGAAACATTGGATCAAGATAATAAGCTTAATGGAATTTGTCCAAGTAGGAGTAATGTGAGAAATGATGAACTAAATTCGACTCAGTGTCAATTACAACCATTTAATGAGACAATATCGTCATTATCTAATCTAAGTGGGAACATAATGGAGAATAACGTGCAAAATGTACAATCTCCCATACGGCAAACAAGTCGGCAAAGTATTCCTAGTCGATATTTTGACATTGAATGGGAAATTTTCATGGTTGCTTCACAAGATAAAGATGAGTCAATGAATATAAATGAGACTCTAAATTGCCCTAATAAAAAAATGAATATGTGTAATGGAAGAAGAAATGGAGTTAATGAAGTCAAACCATGTTTGTGAAGTAGTTGATTTTCCAAAAGGACGTAAAGCCATTGAAAATAAGTGAGTTCTCAAAATAAAGTGTAAAGTTGATGGCTTAATATAGAGATAAAGGCTTACCTTATGGCAAATGGGTATAATCAACAAGAAGAAATTTACTATGAGGAAACTTTTTCTCCTATAGTAAGATTTACCTTAATTTGTCTTATTCTGGCTATAGTGGCTAATGGATCTTGAACTACATCAAATATATGTAAAGATTGCTTTTCTCAATAGATAATTGGAAAAAGAAATTTATATGGAACAATTTGTTGGTTTCATTTTGAAAAGCGAAGAGCAAAATGTATATCGACTTTTAAGATCAATATATTACCTTAAGTAGTCATCGAGACAATGGTATATACGTTTTCATAATGTCATAATGGCATATAATTTTATAATAATTAATGAGAATCATTGTATATATATTAAAAGATCTAAAGATCAGTTTGTGATCATATTATAATATATTGATGATATACTGATTGCTGGAAGCAATGTGGAGTTTATTAATACTCTTAAAGTTGGTTATCTTACAACTCTAAGATGAAAGACATGGGTGAGGCTGCATATATTCTTGATGTTAAGATTTCAATAGATCATTGTCTTTTTTGCAAGAAACCTATATAAATAAGGTTCTTGAACAATTTCGTATGCAAGATTGCAAACCCATAGATACTACTATTATAAAAGGTGAAGGATTGAGCAGTAAATTGTGTCCAAAAATTTCACAAGAGAAAAAACAAATGCAACATGTTTCTTATGCTAGTGTTGTTGGAAGCTTAATATACGTTATGATATGTACAAGAGCTGATATATGTTTTAAGTAGGCATCAATCCAATCTAAGTCAAATATATTAGAAACCGTCAAAAGAATACTGAGGTATCTAAAGAAAACTGCCGATTACTTATTGAGTTATCAAGGAAAGGATATGCGGCTTGAAGGCTACTCAAATGCTGATTGGGAAAGAGATTTAAATAAAAAGAAATCTACCTCCGAATTTGTTTTTTTACTGAATAATGGCATCATCTTTTGGAGCAATAAAAAACAAGCATGTCCACGATGGAAACCGAGTTCGTGATATTATCAGTAGCAACATAAGAGAGTGTTTGATTCAAGAGATTTTTGAATCATTTAAGTATTACTGAGTATGTTGCAAACTCATTGTTGGTTAACTGTGATAACTAAGTAGAGATAGCATACAACAAAGATCCAAAATATCATTGCAAGACTAAACATATAAATACAAAGTATAACTTTGTTAAAGACATATCTGTACGAAAAGATATGAACTTATAGTACAAATCTACACATTTAATGATAACAGATCCTATGACGAAGCTAATACCTACAGATGTGTTATGTGGCCATGTAAAATCTCTAGAACTGCGTAGGGGTTAATATACTGAATATTATAATTTCCTTAAATATTCACATTTAATGAAGTTGTATTTATGCCTATTAATTTTGTTTGACATTCATGCACCATAATGCTTAGTATATAAGTTGAAAAAGTATGTCGGACAGATAAGAGATTAGCTCACTCATACGAACAATCGATTCTATTTACTATGTGATAAATACAGATAATATAGTTTTTAAGGTTGTTATTTAGGTGATAATCAAGGGCTCAAGTTTAAAATATAGATATCGCATTAACTGAGTGTTAAAATAAGGGCATGATAACTATGTCCAAAAGTAAAATGATCTACATATTTTATTTTATCTGTCTTTGATGCAAGATATGAGTTCTGATGGATCTTTTGAAAAATCAAACATGTGAACTCAAGTTAGATATTAGGTATGTTTGAATTATCATCTGTACAATATTAAAATTAAAGACATACGATCTATAGGAAATAAGTTAATATCGTAATATGTATTTCATACCATATATGCATATGAGGATCAATAAGAGTGGCAAAAGTTTTAACCTCAACTTTTATATTGTATGAAACTCTTGAGGAAAAGTGTTCATCAATTAAGTACCATCATGATTCTTACTTGTTCTCAGGATTTTTATTTAATGGTTGCTATCTTAGAATGTTGTCAATGATCATGAGTTAAGACATTTTTAGAAAAGCAAATTGAACTAAAATTGAGAGTTTTCATGGAAAGAGGAAGATCGAGTTTAGAGAATCACATTCTAATTTTGTATTCACTGATTGATCAATTATAATTGCTTTGGGATAACTATAATTGTGAATGCAATATATTATTATTAAAAGAGATCGATAGAGATCTAAATGTGATTAATCGATTCTCTCTCGATCTAGGGTACTGCATGCTATTTCTACTCGAAAACATTATGCCCATTTTGAGCCGAAACATATTCCTAACAGATGTATAGCAACGAGCTTTCAAAGTATGCAGGTTGCATGGATTATTCACTAGTTTGAACGTTGCAGAGAGGTGAAGAAAGTTTTGTTCGGTTCACCATGTATAAGTGGGAGATGATGGATTTTTATTTAATGGGCCAAATTAGGCCCGTCCACTTATGTTGGGCCAAACCTAGCCCATAAAGAAAGGGCATATAAGAGGAAGAGGGTAGTGATTTTTTAAGTGAAAATGACTGCTATATAAATATGAAAAAGCAGGAACGTTGGAAAATAGAATGAAACAGTATGTTCTTTTTCTCTTTTTGACAATAGTGTATTCCCTCTCAAAGAACAGAACTCTGAGGCATCGATTAATTCCTTTGAAACTGCAACAAGTACTTAATCTGTGGTAAATAAAGTATGTCCGTCTTTGTGCTATGCCTTTCGATTAGTATTACATATATCCTCGGGCCCCTTTTTGCATTTATTTTCGGTATTCGATTGTTTGAATATCGATTCGTTTTATCATGAATCCGTTTCCTATAGTGAGAAAATGGCAGAAAAACATGCCATCAATCAAGTCTGCATTAGAATTACTCGAGAAACATCGTGGGATCTGGACCATATCTTTCCTCGGAGATTGCTGATTGCATATGTCAATTTCCCACAACTCGTGACCATCCCGACATGAAATTGACGCTCGCTGTTGGCGCATCAAAGTACATACGAGGCACGGAAAGGGGAAGAAATATCTGAAGTGCTGCACCAACAGGAATGTCCATAGTTCCTGCATGAGCTGTTATTACAAAGGAACATAAAATCAATGTGCACGACATTGCGGACTATAGAGACTGAATAACAAGTTCTCAACCTAACTCCCTAACATTCTACGAAAATCCAAGTCGCCTCCAGCCACACCAGGGCATCCTGCTAGATAAAGAATTGAGAAGAGATTATATACCATATGTCCAGGAGATGTAACCAGAGGGATCTTTTGCATGTCCTCTTCATAAGCAATAGAAGATCCGGGTTGGTCTTTAATCCACATTTGTCCTCTACTTGATTTGGCTAAAGTCACGTCACACATGCTGCCTGATTGTTCGACATGGGACATGGCGCTACGAGTATTACCATATTCCCCTGATCGGGAACTTACCTTCCAAAATTATCCGAGTTTTCAGGGCATTGAAACACCGAATGTGCATGATTAACTTCACACTGATGTATCGGGTAAAAATGAAAACCACAAAAACTTCACCTCTAGTAATTGGTTCAATATAGAGAGTGTTTTCCACAATACACAATGTTGTACTAGCTCTCTCTTGATCAGAATACATCACATGGCACTTTAAAAATCACATTCATAGTATCAGAGCTGGTTAAATGTCTACTAAGCATCAACATACAGGTCATCAAATCTCTAAAATTAAAAAAGTCTCATCTTTAAGCAAGTTGCTAGAGGACACACAAAGCCAGAGCCATATATCAAATTCATTCCCACAAGGCTAAAAAGAGAATGAGGCCCATGTTCTGGAGACCTTATATACATTCTCAGTTAGGAATTCGTACATTCTCACAAGACAAACTCACACAATCACCATGAGTTTTATTCACATTCTCTCTCTCTCTCTCTCTCTCTCACACACACACACACACTGATAAAAGAGAGGCCAATTCAAATGACCGTATTTCCACAATATAAGAAGTGCTCCCACATCATCTTTACTGCATCTTTTAGCATATCAGAGATTAAATCAGTTCCCAGACTCTGTCCCTGAAAATTGTAGTAGTAGACGTTACCAAAATGAAAATCCCAAAACCTTCGGATGAAGATGATGACTAGGAGGCCATCAAATTTGTCGCAGGCAGCTCAATTTCTAAGAATATACTCAGACTTTGCCTAACAAATCCCTTGACATGAATTGTTTAATGTAAAAAGAGTTAAATATCTGTTGTATAGTGCTTCCGCAAGAGCACATCATCCTCATGAAACGCTCAATTCAACACACTGAATCAAATTGATATCTCGAGAGACAGAGTTGAATTTACAACTTCTCTAAAACTGTGCATCACCAAAGGTCAAACAACGCAACCCAATCTAACAGCTGAAATACTTAAACAGTAAAAATAACAAGAAAAAAGAATCACCTCTTTACCTATCAAAAGATAAATTTGTCTTGTAAAGGAAATTCTAGTGAAACTAAAAGGAATTCAAACTTAAAACTTGGCATGAACTTTAACTGGTTTCAGAAGCTACCGGCGATTCTTTGCCTAAAATAAGTTAATATGCATTTGAAGGCTTCACAAATCGGCTACTAATCCAGAAATTACAGGATGCTTCAATTGTCAATTCTAGTATTGACCCAATAGTCAGACATGTGGCTGGAGCACATGGACCCAATTGGCATTCACAAGCAAAGTCCACGCAAAAAAGCTATATTTATCTTAACGGGGGACAAAAGAACTAACATGCAATTCAGAAATTATGCCTTTCAACTTCAGGACAGTTTCTTCAGTAACTTCCCCATGGGATCGCTGTGTTTGCATAGACGATCTTCCCAGTCTGATGAGCATTAGTTCTAGGCGACCTAAAGTTAAGGCCCTTCTTGAACTGCCCCGAAAGCGATGCCGGAACAGGGGACGCGCCACCGCTCTCCTTCAAATGCCGCTTATGCGAAGAAACTTAGGCCATGATGGTTACAGCAACCCGAAACTTGAAAACTGCAGTCAAGAAAGAACGTGCCCACAATTTCTCTTGAGAAGCAATGAGGGAATAACACTGGTAACTGAGTGCTCATCACCTAAAACCCACGGACCATAAACTGGACTAGAAGAATCGCCTCGCCTCGCCTCATCCCATTCATGATATACAGCCATACAAAGCAGAGAAATTACAGAACAAAAGCGAGAGTAGGTTCAAAAAATTCGCATGTATGGACAGACGTACCGGAGAGGGTTCCGTCACTTGAGCATTGTCTTGTCGCTGCTTTCACGAGACGAATTGGATCGAACATGATCGAAGGTTTATATATTAGAACGGAGAGGGTGAAACGTCAAAGTGCTTCGTCTTCTCTCTCGTGGAAGCAACTTCCCAGAAGTGAAGTGCGAGGACCCCATTGAAGAGAAGACCTTTTTCTCCGACCGAGGAAATTCTTTTCTTGGGAAACCAGAGAGCGGGAGAATTGACTGCCTTTTTTAGTGTAAAATAATAAATGGAGAAAGATTAGATTTTTGTGATAAGGAAAAAATAAATTCGACTCAAAAAATTAACAATTTAAAAGAATTTTAATTTTCATCGTTTATATCATTAGGAAAGCAGAGTTACCGGAGTATACTATCGTTATCAATCAAGATGTTTTTTTTTTTTTTAATCAATCAAGATGTTTAGTCATTGATTTTTGTTGGCAATAAAATTATTTTTCATTGGCTCGCTAAACTAAGTTACAAAAACGATTAAATATAGAAAACTAAACTAAAAGCCTCAAATTGGTATACCTACGATAAATTTACTTTCTGTTAATTTCCGTTGAATACCGTTAAATTGCTGAATCGAATAACATGTGACTGTGTATCAATTTAGGATTATCATCCGTTTATTGCAATTGTACTCATTTGTAAATTTTTTGGGATATTAATTAAATTTAATAAAAACTAACGGATGATAAATTTGTTGTAAATATATCAATTTGGGGTTTAAGGTGGTTAAAAATTAATTTAGTTTAGGTTAAATTTGCCATAAGCGTATTGGTTTCAGATTTTTAGTGGTCAAAAAATTAATTTAAAGTATATTTATCATAAGTGTATCGATTTGAGATTTTCGTGATATTAACTCTTTAATTTTTTTAATGACGATAATTTTAAACTCTGTTATAAACTAAATTATTGCCATCAACATGAAAAGCACCCGAACTTAAGCGAATTGATTTATGTCGATTTATAAAAAGAAACAACATTAGAATTTATACTAGTATATTGATAAAACAAATTATTCAACTAAAAGATTGTAAGCAAATGAAGGTCAAAATCTTCTGTACTAAAATATAAGAAATGATTTCTCTCCCTTCCTCTCTTATCTGTCCATCATCTTCTTCAATCCTCAGCCATGAGGAGAATTTGAGCTAGTCTTACTCTCTACTCCATCTCTTATTAATTTTGTTTGTGTTTTCTTATTTTTTTTGTTTTCTCTTGAACTAGATCTGGGAGTTCTGTTCTCCCGGCCTAATTCTAAATCTGAGAGTTTAAATTCTCATGATTTAGTTTTAGATTTGGAAGCTATCATATTCCAATCTAGATTTGGGAATTCCATACCCCAATGTCCAGTCTGTCTATAAGTCATCTACCTCAAACTTCAGTAGTGATTGTAGGAGCTCTGGTGTCTCATTGAACTATGAAGATTTACTTTTCTAAATGTTAGATCTGTGTTGGTTCAACCTATTTTATAATTGTTTTCATAAGGCGATGTTGTAGAGGAAGCCAAACGTAGGCATGCACTGCAACCTGGCAATGTCGTAGTTATTGGAGAAGAAATTTCCGACGTGTATTCATTCATCATTAATGATGATATGAGATCTAGTGATTGATCGCCAATTATTTTGCATAACAAATCTGTTCTTATGGAACGAGTGTATGCTTAACCTTGTTGATGCTTTATTCACCCTCATTATTTTTTGGATTTAGCTTTATTATGTAGTATTTCAGGCTCTGTTTTGCTTCAATTTACTTTACTATAAAGTCTTATCACATATCCTTTTGAGAAATGAACACAAACTCTGTCAATAAAAAAAATGCTTTCCAAATAAACATTATCACTATTCCCTCTCAAATACTATGAAAGATCGAGTTACCAACAATCTCAATTCACTTTACCAAAAAAAAAAAAACATTCTCAATTCGCGAGCTAAATTAAAGTCTCTAATCCATCCTCTCAATAGATTAACCACATAAACATTTTCTTTTTATTGATCCAATCTTCAAATGAGGCAACCTCTCAAATGATTATTAATTGAGGCGGCGGTCCAATTATCATGTGTAGTCAATTTGACAAATAAAGATACGCACGAATTACGAGTTGGTGGTCGGAAAATTACCTATGCGACCGCGAGATGTTCTGCTTTTCAATGGAATTGTTGACAATCTTGCTGGGAGAGCTTAAGTCAAAAGTTATTTTTCTACCTTCTACCAAAAAAAAAGAGTTCAGTTTTCTTTGATTTAAATTATTTGCGTGAAATTAGGGTGGAGTTGTCACGGTGACGTACGATTTCGGGTGGCAATGTTGACTTTTGGACTTGTTGGATCGTGAGTGAATAGGGACGAGGGAATTAGAGTCAAAGTTTACACCGTGTTTTTCCACTTGATGGATGAATCGATTCAAGTCAAAGCTGACAGCTCTGCTTTTCCCACTTCCTTTGGTCCCACTCACTTAAAACCAAAACCAACTCTTGCACTTCACAATCTTGCACTTCACAGGTCAAAAATAAGGAAAAAGGGGTAGAAATGCTTTATTTACAGGATAAAAGTCACAAAAAAAAAAAAGAATACAAACTATACTCAATATGACACATTTACTTTAAAATTTTTTGTGACATTGGAACTTATAAATTGATAACCGTTTGATATATATTTATCCCGAACCTAGACTTGTGTAGCACAAAAACTCATATATCTATTTAAGTGTAGAAAATCATACCGATTCTTGCTATTTTTATAAATATATATATTTCCTTTTTCATAGAGTTTGATTGGTATTGATTATCTAAAACGTCATATAACATTCGATTTTGATGCATAGAATCATTCGAAAAACATTTCATAGTTTTATGGTATTAAACTTATATTTCTTCTTGATAATTTTAGTGGTATGCGAGTCTCAAGGTATTCCAATTTCAGCTCAGCAGATTTTTAATTTGGAACTGCATCATCGGAAATTATTTGATATTATTACAACGGGTCGATGCAGGACCCTTCTTTATTTTTATTTTAATATATTCAATAATTGACTAGCAAATAATTGATTAATAAGTCTCCTTCACAAGATTAGAACTGACAAAGAAGTTTTGGCTGTGGAGTTCAAGACTCCAATTGTCCTTGGTGCCTCGTGACAAATCCCTTTCTTTATTTTCGTTCTTTATTTTTTTAAAGATTTCATGGTACATATAAATTAACGTTGATGGAAGCATACAGTTAAATCATCTCAATCTGTTTTCTTTTTAATCTAAAAATATTACAACTTTCACAACATTAACTCTTAATACGTTGATTCTCATAAGCTTTTTTAAAGCTTGAATAATATGATAAATTAGCTTTTGCTCATTTGAGAATGTAAATAGAGAGACATGTATCATAAAAGATTACTCGTCTCTTGTCCAAAAAGTATTATCTAAAAACTTTATAAAGAATGAATCACTCCGGTGAAAAGTCGCTTATTCAATTACAAGCAATCGAAAGTCATGCATGTGAAAGTAGCAATCAAGTCAACTATCGAGTCCGCAGTGTGTATGGGCAATTGTATAAATGCCCTAAAACTGTTGGATCACGAAAAAAATAAATATCTCGATTTTTGTCGAGAATCTTTGAATTTGTGAGGTGGTGCGTTATTTTATGCAAGAGGTACGATTGCACTCGGATACCCCGTTTTCAGGACGGTGGATCCGTCCTCGTTGTCATTATTAAAGTAGAGAGAATTACCGGTAGCTTTTTTTTCTTGTTTTTGACAAGTTCAGCTTGAGAGGTTATATAAATCCAAAAGTAATTATTAAAAAGACGAAGAATAATTTGACTTCCCTTGCGCACGTTTGACTTCCCTCGTGCGAGTTCTTCGTTATCAACGATTCCAAACGAGGCATCTGTTAATGAGTACAGTTAGGTCTTCTTTGACCAGAAAATATATTATAATATACGTACGCTACTCTATGTATAATCTATATTGACGAAGGGGATCTTATCAAATCTACAAATACCCTTAATACGCCTAATCATTAAGGTGTTAAACCGAGATCTGCTGTAACAAGTGTTAATCATCTTTCAGGCGTTATTTTTAAAAGTACGATATTTAATTTTCGATTTGACGTGTAATTGCTTAGCATTAATAGAGATCTCGAGATCCGAGATTAGTGACCCTATTGCTTTTATTCGCAATCCTAAATTCTCTTCACACATGGCAACAATGCCCAAGAGTAAAGTCGGAGGCCTGATCATGGCATCCCCTAATGCTTTGACATCATGGGAGACGAAAGTATATAAAATATTCGACTTTCAGGTTCTTGAGCTTCTGTCATTTATGATAATTACAAAACCTACGGAGTGCATGTTGACCAAGCCCTCACGCCGCATTAGAATCATCGGGGTTTACTCCAACTCACATTTGGGGGTGCTGTGGTGACGGATTTACTCAAAATGAGTGATGCTTATATGGTTAAACCGAATATTCATATTGCTTTACATTAAAGTTCGGGAGATCGTCGATGTTGTCAATCTTTTTCACTCGACTATTGATTAGAAAGAAAAAAAAATCCTGCCAAGTGCACAAAATTTTATGAGCATTTTCCTCGGTTTTCATCGAGGTATCAATAGTGCAATTATTTTATGTAAATAGTACTCTTGAAAATTGAAGTCAGGACATGTGTACACACAAGCGATGCTTAACATGGGCGCGCACATGCGCCTTGATCTTACAAGTGCCTAGATTCAAAAGGAAAATTTACACCGTTGCGGTTTATTATATAATTCCTTTTTATATCTTCTTGCTCATTAGCATGTGTACACAATAATAGTAAATCTGACACCAATGGAGAAGCTTTTTCCCCTCCAATATCGCCCTCTTGGCAAATACCTCCTTTGGAAAAGGGTCATTCTAGCAATACTAAATCTGATTTTTAAAACTAATATTATGCAGGATAATTGAAAATGAATATAAGGGGAAATGAATCATCTTCAAATTTCCTGCAATTAATTAATATATATGTCAACACTATCAATTCTTCTTAAGAACTTCCTTTTCATCATGAGTGGGTCTTTAAGTGGGAAACACGCAAATGTCCAAATCACTAGTAGAAATCCAGCAAAGTCACCATCCACCACAATCAATTTCAGAACCTCCTTCCCCTTTCTTTTCACCTTTTTAGCACTGTGCACTCTCACCTAAACTCCACTTTGCTTTCCTTTTTTCTTAACCGAGGCCATCAAATTCAAACCCATCATCTCCTTCTCCTCCCCTTCTGTTCATGCCAAGTGAACTCAGGGGGAAAAAAGGTGAGAAGCATTAGAGCGTTACTTAGGTTTTTCTCACTAAAATTTGATAACAAAAAATATTATGACAAATTTGAAGAATTAGAGAAAGTGATATAAGACTCTACACATCAACAGTTTGATATTTGACATGTTTCAAGCATTTCGAGTTAAATGAAAGTCAAAAGTGCTAGTTTAATAATGAGAAGTTATCGAAAATGTTAATTATATCTTTTTATTTATTAATGGGAAAATAATTTGGAAAAGCCACTAAAAGTAAGACAAAATGCATAAATATATCTTTTGTTGTTTATTGCAGGATAATTTAGAAAAGTCATGAACAGTGAGACAAAATACACTTTACGCTTAGAGAGATAGATTTAGATACTTGAATGCCAAAAAGAAAAAAAAAAAGAGAATAGAAAAACAGTACTCAGGAAAACGTGTCTACGCAAGCTATTTTCCAATGGCAGATGATACTGTGAAGGAAATATTACAGAGGGTGGTGAATACAATAAGTAATGTTTCTTTATAAGCATGGACCATCTGACAAAAGGTTGAAAAACTATCCACCCTTTTCAACAGTTCTCTCTCTCTCTCTCTCTCTCTCTCTCTCTCTCCAGTGTCCTTGTCTCCATCTCTGTGCGTTGCTGCTGTGCTGCCTTTAAATGGAGACCTGTGCTTCAGCTTCAAGATTCACTGATTTTGCTCTCTAAATTCTCTGTCCTCAAAACTCCCATATAGGAGAAAAGCCAGATTTGAGTTTTTGGAGCCTTTGGAGTTTTTGGAGCCTTTGGAGTTTTTGGGCAATCCCGAGACAAACTCTATATCCCCTTTTAAGCTTTTCGCTCTCAACCCTTTTCACCATCTAGTGAAAAATCCCCCAAAAGCCTAAAGAAAAAAGAAACAAGAAACAGATCAGCTCATCTTTTCCTCTCTGTTCTCAGTTCTCGCTCTATCTGCCACTCCCTCTCTCTCTATCTCCTTGGCTTCTTGTGCTAGGGTGTGTGGTATGGAAGTAAGTCTCCATCATTTGACTCGCGTTATCCGTCTCTTTGTATCCAAGTTCTGTTTTGGCTTTTGGGTCTGAAGTTTCTTTTCTGTTGTGTTCGGTGCAACAACGAAGGAGAGTTATTACAAGAAGAGTGGACAGATTCCGGCGTTTGGGAACTGGGACTACACGAACGATCTTCCCATCACTCAGTACTTCGACTGCGCCAGACAAGCCGGCTTGGTCCGCTCTCATTGCTCCTCTTCTTCATCCGGCGAATGTGGTCGTCCGCAGCCGCGCGCCAGTGCTGGTTTGTCTGAAGAGAGGCATCAACATCGCCGTCGTCATCCTACCGCTGCTCCTCTTGGCGTCGCTCCTGGAAAGGTTGGTTCGGCTTCGGTTTTGTCGAGATATTTCAAGATTAGGTCATGTTACGGAGAGATCAGAAACCTTAACAATGGCGTGCCTGTGCTGTTCTTTTTGTTAATGTGGGATCTGTCTCTCCAGCAGACAAGGGTGAGGGAAAAGCGACTCGCGCATGTCAAGGAGCCCAAAAAGCAATCTAGAACGTGCGACCGTGACGTGTCAGAACCGCCAAAGGGACAGCGCTACGTGTCAGTGACTGGCAACGACAAAAACAAGGTTGTCAATAAACTGCGAGAAGACGACGCCGGTTCGGTCCCTTATCCTCCAATGTCACCACGAAGACGACCCCCGAAGCCTGTCGATGAAGATCTCTACAAAATATCCCCCGACCTCCTTCGCACCACCAAGAGGGTCAGTCTCTCTCTCTCTCCCTCCCTTGTAAATCGCCTCCAATTTGTACGGTTGATCTATGTACGAAGACTGTCGCTTTAATGAATGCTTTGACACCCTTTTAACTCGCGTTGATTCAGAAGAAGATGCTGGGATTCATCTCGAGGTGTCTGGCTCCAGCTTGCACAGCTTAAGCTCATTGTCCAGGTCCAGTGCTAGTGAGAACTCAAAAATGTTCACGCTTAAAAGTTTTCTTTTGTTATGGTTTTGTTTTTTGCCGAAAATGTGTGGAAAGAATTGATATTATATATAGAGTATAGATCGAGGAGGTAGAAGTACATTTCTGGATTCCAAGATGGCCGCACTCCAGCCTTGCGATCAACCTTAATGTACTCATTTAGGAGCTTTACGATTGGATGATAGTGATGATGAATTTGAAATTCAGTCATTGAGAAAGCAAACAGATTGAAATAAATGAGTTGAATCGCCTAATGAGCAGACTTTATTTTGCTACCGTCTCATGCACTTAAATGAGCATGGAACAGTTCGAACCGGTTTGGATTGAACTCAGGTCAAATTAAAATTGTCGATCTGGTTCTGTTTGACTAGGGAGAACTTTCCCAAGTTCGATTTATGAACTGAATGGGATCGAAACTTCGAAGCAGGACACTTGTTATTGGAACTGCAGCTAGTATCATTCGAACAGCAATTCCTTCTCTTCCAACTTATTCAGCAACTCTGGAGCTTCACTTTGGTTACACGCCCTTATTTGCGCCTCCATTGATACACCCGGTTGTGAAACTATTGCATCCAAAGAAAATGATAAATTCTCGTAGCAGCTTTGGATGTTGACACAATGTATGCGACACTGAGTAAGATGTTGAACATCACGATATAAAAGATGACAATTCTCGTGCTTCATGCATCCCGAAAATACCAGCTCATTCCAAGCTTCCGATGACCTTTCGCAAAGGCCATTGAGTGAAAAGTAAAGTAGCGATCACCGATCATAAGCAATCATGTCCCAGGAGTAGATTCACTACAGCGAGAAGAATTTCAATGTTGGAAAAACAAGCCATGTAATGCTTTTCCGGGAAAAAACAATACTTTGGGATGCTCATTAAGACACTCGTGACCTTACAGTTATCTGTTGATCAGTGTAAAGTATGCTTCCGTTAATCAACGGGACATTTGCAAAGAAATTAGTCTTCTTTATTCTTGAGGTCATCGCTCATCTACTATCATTCATGCTTCTGTGATCATTCTTTTGCAAAATCAATCCCCCAGATATGTCGAAGGTTTTGTTCGCTGGGCGTTGTTCCACGTCGCACCATCTTGTTGGGCGAATTGTTGATCAGTAAACAATTTTTTTCTTCTGTGTTCTTGTCTTTTTTACAAGAATATAACCACACATATATACGCCGACGTAAGCCACCCTAGAATCTCCTACAAATCTGGAGATCTACAAATCACTACAAATCAAAAGATCTCCTACAAATCAGAAGATACATATATACAAAGACCTTAAATAGAAAAACTCTCCTATTGAGGCCCTAATTTACAGCTCATGTTAACACTCCCCCTCAAGTCGGTGAGAAAATATCTTTGATACTCAGCTTGACAAGTGAGCTATGGAATGCTCGACTCGATACAGCCTTTGTAAGTATGTCTGCCAACTGGTCTTCAGATTTGATAAATGAAAAACTCACCACCCTATCATCCAGATTTTGCTTGATAAAATGCCTATCAACTTCAACATGTTTAGTGCGGTCATGTTGAACTGGGTTGTGGGAAATCTAAATCGTGGCCTTATTATCACAAAACAATTGCTTTCCTGACTTAGGTGGAAAACCAAGTTCTGTCAACAACTTCTTTAGCCACAAAAGCTCAGATAGTCCTTTAGCCATCCCTCGAAACTCAGCTTCAGCACTTGACAAAGCTACTACTTTATGTTTCTTGTTCCTCCATGTAACCAAGTTTCCTCCCACAAATGTGAAGTAGCCTGACGTCGATCTCCTATCCGAGGTATTGCCAGCCCAATCAGCATCCGTAAATCCTTCCACCTCGTGGTGATTATTCTTCACAAAGAAAAGTCATTTCCCTGGTGCTGACTTCAAGTAGCGTAAAATCCAAACTATAGCATTCATATGATCTTCACTGGGAGCATGCATAAATTGACTTACAACTCCTACAGCATATGCAATGTCAGGCCGAGTGTGCGATAGATAAATTAATCTCCCTACCAACCTTTGATATCGGTCCTTATTGGTCGATACCTGATTAGGGAAAACTCCAAGTTTATGATTATGTACTATAGGGGTATCAGCAGGTTTGCAATCCAACATCCCCACCTCAGCCAACAAGTCCAACACATACTTTCGTTGAGATAAGAATATACCCTCCTTTGATCTTGCCACTTCAATACCCAAAAAATATTTCAAGCCCCCCAAGTTCTTCATCTCGAACTCATTTGCCAGTTTCCTTTGAAGTTCTGTGATCTCCTCAAGGTCATCCCCCGTGATGATCATGTCATCTACGTATATAATCAATGCTATCACTTTGTCATGCTGTTGTTTTAGGAACAACGTATGGTCCGAATTACTTTGAGTGTACCCATACCTTTTCATTGCAGAGCTAAAGCGACCAAAACAAGCCCGTGGTGATTGCTTTAATCCGTACAATGACCGCTCAAGTTTACATACTACTTCCAATTTATTAGCACACGCATATCCTGGTGGGATTTCCATGTAGATCTCTTCTTCCAAATCTCTGTGTAAGAACGCATTCTTTACATCAAATTGATGTAAGGGCCAGTCCAAATTTGCTGCAAGTGATAACAATACCTGCACAGTGTTCAGTTTTGCAACTGGAGAGAATGTTTCTTAGTAGTCCACGCCATAGGTCTGGATATATCCCTTTGCTACCAGACGTACCTTGTACGTCTCAACAAAACCATCTGCTTTATATTTGATGGTGAAGACCCATTTACATCCTACTACCTTCTTTCCCTTCGGTAACTCAACAAGTCTCCAAGTCTTATTTTTCTGTAAAGCCTCCATCTCTTCTTGCATTGCTTGAACCCATTTGGGATCCCTCAATGCCTCATGTACTCCACTAGGAACTCTATTTGTAGAGACATTCGAGACAAATGCCTTTAAAGGTCCCGACAACTACTTTGTCAAAACATAATTGGTGATCGGATACTTCAACCTTCGTTCTTCCACATCTGGTGAGTATCTATTAGCTAGGTTGCACCGACACGGACATGCGACATGCGACACGACACGACACGCCGACACGTCATTTCTCAAAAGTAAAGAATTTCGACATGTTCCGACACGTTATATATTAAATAAATATTTTATTATATAAATGCATAAATAACTAAATAATAATAATAATAATAATAATAATAATAATAATAATAAGAGCCTAGATTTAATTTGTACTAAAAACATTAATCCTACATTTGTTAATATCATTAATTTTTTTAATTTGACAAATTCAACTACATTTCATTGTAATAATCCATAAAAATTGGAAGAAAAAACAAGTAATTCACGTTCCACTATTAAATTTTAAATTTAACAATAAGAAAAAAAATCAATATTTTGTCATCAAATATAACAAAAAGCCATTCATCCACATTATCCACTTCTTCTGAAAAAAAAAAAAAAAAAAAAACAGACTTCATCTTCAGCTCATCAAGTGAAAAATTTGCAACTTCAAGCACCCCAAAATCTTCAAACGAGTATTGGAAGTTTGTTTTAGTTTTTATTATTTTTTAAAATTTTTCATATATTTATATTTAGACCCTAGAAGTTTTGGAAATTTGTAAAAATAACCTTGTGCGTGTCGGAGTCACGTGTTGGAATTTCCGACTCGCGTGTCGGAGCGTGTCAAAGGCAATTGACCGCTTGTCGGATTTTTGACACGCATTTACCGTGTGTCGGAACGTGTCGACCGCGTGTCAGACACGTGTCGGACAAGTGTCGGAGTGTTAGACACGACACAAAGGGTTACGGAGAGTGTCCGTGCAACCTAGCCTATTAGGAGCCTTGCCACGATTATGTCTGTCGGGCAATTTATAACAAATAGCTACATCAGTATCAATAGACAATTTCTGTATTGTATGAGAACTTACCTCAAGAGTATCCTCAGGAGAATTGTCAGGTACTAAAGAGGGGGTATTTTGAAGTGGAGGGAGTTGTTCTTGAGATTCTTCGTGTGTCTCTTGCACCAAATCAACCTGATGATTAGATTCCTTAGTGTATCGCTGCTCATTTTCCGGTGTCCCACCATGATCCGTGACCACACCATTGCTGGCCAATGCTGCCTGCCGCAGCATGTGAACCCGCTTGTCGACTTGCACCTTAGCTTGTGTGTTACTAGTCCTTGTGTACCAGATGTTGGCACTATGGGGTCATTTTTTTTTTTTTAAAGCATAATTAGCCGCAACCTCTGCCATCACACCACCTTCCCACCAATTTTTCCTTTCACTAGAAGTCTCCCCTTAAAAGGTACAATTGGGTGTGGGAAAAAATAATTCAGACTCAACGAAGGTGACGTCCATTGTGATATGGGTTTTCTTGGTAGCCGGATTGTAACAGCGATATCCTTTCTGATGAGTGCCATAACCAATGAAAACACACTTCACTGTGAAGGGCTAGTAAGATCACTTAGAGGAGAGGGGGGGGTGAATGAATAAGTGATAAAGAAATTTTTGCGAAACTTTTAGAGTAATTTGCTAACACCGTAAGCTATAGTAAACAAACATATAAAGCTGTAAATTAAAATAAGGAGTTTAAGGGAAAGAGAATAAAAACACAATGTTTATAGTGGTTCGGCTTAGATCAAGCCTACGTCCACTCTCCCGCGCTGACAGCCTACTGGCTAGATTTCATTAAGGATCAAAAGAGATGTTACAGTCTTACGTCCTTGACTTTACAATGTTGAGACTCTACTACACTTCTTCAAAGTCTCACAAGTATTTGCTCTCTCTTTTGAGTAAAATGAAAGTTCAACGATTGAAACAGCGAAGAACTTAAGAGCCTCAGACTTTGGAATTTTTCTTTCACGCACACACTCGAACAACTTGAGCGTCTTGCTTATATACTCCTTCATGCCTACATAACTGTTGGCACTTTCCAAAGGAATTCTTCCAATTTACCCGTTGGACAGAATCAATCAAGGAGATCTCGAGTCGTTTAAGGAATGTGATGATAGCCCACCAATCCTGCTCGCCCATACAATCAAGATCTAGGTTTCCATAAGTAGAACATTCCAAGTATACTTCGCCTTTCAACAGATCTTGATTATCCGAATTGATTCCAATAAGAATAATTGATCTCGATGTGCTATCTCCAGTCGTAAAATCTTCTACCAATCATACGAATCGAATTCTTAAAGATAAACTTGCATCTGGATAAGTCTTCTCTTCGTCAGTCTAGAAACTGTCATTGAGGGTAAACTTTGAGTCTTGAGTATTGCGGTCTTCAGACTTTGACGACAGAATCTGGAGTTCGTCAGACTTTCACAACTGAGTCTAGAAGTCTTCAGACAGACTGATGGAAATGTTTTGTCAACTTCAAAACAATAAGGGAGTTTTCTCCAACACACTGCACACGGATCGAGTTTTGTCTGTTAATTCTTGTGGAGATGGACGTATGCCACACACCCAAACACTTTGGGAGGTAGTGTCATGATGGAAGGAAGAGGAACATAGGATGCAAAAGCTTGAAGTGGGGGTCTGAAAGTTCAACACACGAGAGGGCATTCTATTCATCAAATGTACCGCTGTAACCACGGCGGCATCCCAAAAACGAGATGGAACCTGACCACCTATGAGGAGTGCCCGTGCCGTCTTGAGGATATGACGGTTCTTCCTCTCAGCGATACCATTCTGTTGGGATGTCCTAGTGCAAGACGTTTCATGTATAAGCCCATGGTCCTGAAAGTAAGCTGCAAGATGCTGGTGAATATATTCCTCACCATTGTTGTTGCGAAGGACTTGAATTTGAGTCCCAAACTGCATTGCAATCATCCGATGAAACATACTGAATATTGCTGCCACTTCATCTTTATGCTTCATTAAATGAACCCAGGACATTCGGGTACAATCATCCACAAATGTTACAAACCAACGAATCCCAGATAGAGTAGTAAGCGATGAAGCGCCCCACATGTCCGAATGAACTAAAGAAAACGGCCTAGTGCTCTTATTCAAACTCAAAGGAAAAGAGACACGATGACTTTTTGCCAAAATACATGTCTCACATTGGAATTTAGTATCTGACAAATTATGAAACAAGTCTGGAAATAAATGTTTTAAATACCCAAAAGATGGGTGTCATAAACGACAATGCCATAACCAAATCACTTTAGTAGACCCATTACTTGTGTGATGTGCTCGGCTTGCATGAAAGTCATCAACATAGTACAGCCTCCCCCCACTTTTAGTACCACGACTAATAATCTCCTTCGTGAGGATATCCTGAAATAAGCAAAAAGACGGATACATAAGAACACAACACTTCAAAGTATTAGTGAGTTAGCTAACATAGAGTAAACGGTTAAATAGAGAGGGCACTAATAAAGTGTGAGACAATGATAAAGAAAGTGTAAGATCAACATTGCCAGCCCCAATGATAGGATAACTAGTGCCATTCGCATTATAGATACTTTGTCTCTTCGGAGTGGTGTAGCATATAATATCGTTACGATTGGGTGTCATGTGATCCGTTACCCCAGAATCAACAATCCACCCCTCCCCACCACACTGAGAATTACTAACAAGTGCACACCTAGTGTTACGTTCAGGAGCCGCATTAGAAGTATTGGTAGCGTCTACCTACGGTACCAAAGAAGGGGGTGAGGTCCCGGTAGCCATTGATGCTTGCCCCAGTCTTATCGCATTTTCTGTCTTTTTCTTGTTCTACAACTCCTTCCACCAATCTGGATAACCGTGCAATTTTAAACAGGTATCTTTTGTATGTTTAGTATTACCACAATGAGTATAGCCTCCTGGGTGTTGTGGTTTAGCCTTCAAACCTTTGTTGGTCCTCCCTCCACTAGATGCAGTATTAGGAGGGACCATTTAGAGAGCTTTGGACTCATTGTTGGCCTCGAGAAAGTGTGAGATAACATTTCCACCACGCGACACCAGGGCTGCCACGGTGCTAGATGGTTCAATTGAAGATAACATAACAGCTTGGCGTACATCCTCTCGCCTCACCCTGGCATACGCTTGCTCCACCGTCGGAAATGGATGCATCTGTAGAATATCAGCCCTGACTTTGTCAAGGCGGTCATCGAGCTTGTCAAGGAAAAGATATACACGGTCTTCTTGCACAAGAGCGTTGTAGCGCTCGATATCACGAGGACAAGTCATGGGATTAGGCCGTCAAAAATCAACCTCCTACCATAAACCCTGAAGATCATTATAATACTTTTCAATCGGGCTGCCTGCTTGCTTCAGTCGGGACAAACGTCACTTTAGATCATACACTTGGGAGACATTAGTGCCACCATAGAACGTAGTAGCCATCGAATCCCATACTGCCTTTGCTGTTGGGAAATGGATAAAATTTCTAATCAATGCTGGGTCCATGGAATTGATGAGCCATCCTTTAACTGTACTGTCGTCAGTCTTCCACTTCCGAAAATTAGGGTCGGTCGAAAGTGGGGGTGGAAAATCCCCATTGATATATCCCAATTTGTCATTCCCAGAGATATACATCTCGACAACTTGGGACCAAAGGCCATAATTATGGCCATCCAACTTGACTGCAATTGGTGGGGCGGAGTTTTCAGCATGAGAAGGTCAGGCCTGATGGTGAGTCAAGATTTGTGTCAACTTGGATGTCAAGGTTTCAAGGAGTGCATCAGTAGTGGAAGTCCCTCTCGGAGCTTGATGCAGGATTACAGTGCCCAGAGACTTCATAGTGCCTTCTGTTGGAGCTGGAGGAACTATCTCGATGGGTGGCTTGTCATCCGCCATCAATCCCAATAAAGGGTGCGGTTAGTGTGGCAATCCGCACAAAACCATTGTGCGGCTACGCCGCAGCAAGAAATTCGGATTGTGATCAGAACACAGAGTCCCTAAATCATTTGCTCTAATACCATGTTGATTAGTAAACAATTTTTTGCTTCTGTGTTCTTGTCCTTTTTACAAGAATATAACCACACATATATACACCAATGTAAGTCACCCTAGAATCTCCTACAAATCTGGAGATCTCCTACAAATAAGAAGATTTCCTACAAATCAAAAGATATATATATATATATATATATATATATATATATATATATATATATATATATATATATATATATAATATAACCACACATATATACACCAATGTAAGTCACCCTAGAATCTCCTACAAATCTGGAGATCTCCTACAAATAAGAAGATTTCCTACAAATCAAAAGATATATATATATATATATATACAAAGGTGGTGGTGACTCTACTGCTCCTCCAGGGTTTATTTCACCGCGAAGCGGCGCATGGGGGTTCCCTGGATCACCAAAAAAAAAAAAGACCTTAAATAGAAAAACTCTCCTATTGAGGCCCTAATTGACAGCTCATGTTAACACGAACTGCTTGCCCCATCAAATTGTCCTCATGTGCATCCACCTCGAATGAAGGCTTATTCATCGGTTAATTTGGAGGTATTTCATCTTGGATTATCCTTCATACACATCTGTTTAGTTCAAGTAGTCGGACAGGTAAACAATGGACAGAAGGACATTAAAGACATAAAGCCTTTAGACATGTTTGCTGACTACTTTGTATTTGCATGACCATTGCTTTTTGAATTTAGGGAAATTATTGAGCATCTTTGGTGACTCAAAGAATTTGTTCAGGGGACTCGTGTTATAATCCATTGGATTTGCTTATCGTCGAAAGATAATTAAAAAAAAATGATAAGTCACCAAGTCAAGCGCCTCTTCATTTCAATCCTTTTTAGCATGTCAAGTACCTGTTGATGATCAAGTGAATAGATACTCTTTACCATGCAAAAAGGGCAAAAACAAAAAAAAAAACAAAAACAAAAGAAGGAAAGATAAGAAGCTTAATACAAGAAACAGGTATAAGTAAGAAAGAGAGAACTTTAAAATTGCGTGTTATATTGTAAAGTATTCAAGATTCATCTCTCGAGTCAGTGTCATCACTAGGATAACAGTAAAACTTCCCTTCCCTCTCACCAGACTCAATGAGCTTTGCGACGACTTCCCGCATTGTTGGGCGATCCGATGGAGACATGCTTGTGCAACGCAGAGCGATCTTCAAGACCGTGATCATGTGAGATACGGTGCTCTCGTCCTGTAAGTCGACTCGCACATCGAGCACTCCGGGAGATAACGAGTGGTCCTGGATGTAATTTCGCACCCAAGTCACGAGGTCACCGCCTTGCTCCAGGGGTTGCACCGGAGTCTTTCCCGTCAGCAGCTCCAGCAAGACGACTCCATAGCTATAGATGTCGCACTTCTCGGAAACTTTCATGGTGTATGCATACTCTGCCATCACAAGGTCAAGAACATTGTCAGAGTCCTAGATCTCTCAAACGGTGTTTTAGAATATGATTTGAAGGCGGATTGCTGATTCATAACCAAATTATCACGTGTCATTTCAGACGTCTCGTGCATTCTGAAATGAGATTTCTTTTGTTTGGGGGGGGAGGGGAATTTCGGTTCCTATTGATACTCACCAGGGGCGATGTAGCCATAAGAGCCTGCCACTGCCGACATGGATTTGGATTGTGGCATGTCGATAACTTTGGCCAATCCAAAATCTCCTACATGGGCTTCAAACTTGTCGTCTAACAGGATGTTGTTTGATTTAATGTCCCGGTGGAAAATCCGAGGCACACAGTCGTGGTGCAGGTATGCGAGCCCCTCTGCAGCTCCAAGAGCAATAAAGAAACGCCTTGGCCAGTCGAGATTGTAGGCCGACCCGTGCAGCGATTCCCCTAAGCTTCCCCTTGCCATGAACTCATAAAGGAGGAGATTCGAGCCCTGATGACGATAGAAGCCGTATAGCCTCACAATATTTCGGTGCCTGATTTTCCCGAGAGTCTGTATTTCTGCACGGAAGCTGTTGTCCACACTGTTTCCCTCTCTGTTGGACTCTAGCTTCTTGACGGCAATGGTATTGCCGGTCGGCAACGCTGCTCTAAACACCGTCCCACAAGCTCCCCTCCCAATGACGAAGCTATCACTGAAGTTATCAGTTGCCGTGACCAAGTCTTGGAAAGTGAAACCTTCCTTCGGGGAGAAGTAGATGTCGGAGACTGGTGAAGAACCCGGGTTTTCTTGCAAAGGCGCAACGGTCTCAACTGGCCTTATCATGAAATACAGGACAACTAGGATCAAAATGAAAGAAACCCCACCAATCCCAGCTGCTACTATGGCGACAACTTTAGCTAATTTTGAACTTTGGCTGTTTGTCTCTGGGAGTAAAGAAAGCGAAGATGGAGAGGCGTTGCAATTGCCTAGGGGTCCGCCACACAGCCCTTCGTTCCCAAGAAAGCTACTCACAGCCATGTTATCGAGCCGCGGCAAAGAAGGCAAGGGCCCAGATAAGACATTGTACGAGAAGTTACAGCCTAGTAAGCTCTTGAGATTCTGAAAGGAGCCGGGGATCGAACCGGTCAAGCGGTTATTGTTGAGTAGGAGATACTCCAGGAGAACAAGATTCCCAAGCGTAGGTGGCATTTCTCCAGACAGGTTGTTGTAGCTCAGATTCAGGGCAATCTGCAAGCTCGAGAGCGCTCCAAGCTCAGCTGGTATAGCCCCGGAGAACCAATTCCCTCCCATCTCTAGCTCAGTCAATCGGATCAGGTTCCCAAGCATGACGGGTATGGTGCCCGAGAGCCTGTTATCGGAAAGCTTGAGAAGCTCCAATTGGGAAAGGTTTCCGACCTCACTTGGCAAAGCACCCATGAAATCATTGCGGCTCAGATCCAGCCGTTGAAGCCTCCTACACATGAAGATTTCGCGCGGAATCTGCCCGGTAAGCAAGTTTGACGAGACGTTGAAAGTCACCAATTGAGAAAGATTACCAATCTCTCTCGGCAACTCTGACACAAAGTAATTATTGGAAAGGTGAAGCCTTTGCAGTGCTTTGCATTTTCCAATTTGTGGAGGTATGGGACCACTGAACTTATTCTGATTCAATTCAACAGTAGAAAGGTTCACCAGGCTGCACAAATCTGGTGGAAGAGTGCCTTGCAAGTTATTTCCGAAGAGCCGAAGCTGCGCGAGGGACTTGCAGCTCGAGATCCCCCTAGGAATATTCCCCGTGAGCATGTTCGACCCCAAGTTCAGCAAAAAAAGATCGGAATTCATGCACAGATGCCGGGGAATTTTCCCCGTTAGCAAGTTCTGCGATAAGTCAACCACCCAGAGATTGCTATAAACACCGAGCCCTGGAGGAATGATGCCACTCAGCGAGTTGTTAAAGAGTTGCAATGAGTAAAGCCTTGTCAGATACTGAAACCCCAAAGGGATGGGACCGGTAAGATTGTTGATGGAAAGATCGAGCTCCGTTAGGTTCTTCAAGCCAGCAAGCTCGTTGGGGATGTTACCTGTTAAATGGTTCTGGAAAAGGTGAAGCAATTTCAAGCCCGATACATGCCCAAACTCAATCGGTATCTCCCCTGTTAGGAAATTCTCCGAGAAATCTATTTCTGTAGCTAAAGAAAGGTTGCCAATCTCTCTTGGTATCGTTCCGTTTAACTGATTCCAGTAAACATACAGTTTCTCCAGAAACATCAGGTTGCCAAGCTCTTTTGGTATTCCGCCCACAAGATTGTTCTTGTAGAGGGCAAGAGTCCCTAAACTTGTACAGTTTCCGATCCCTTTAGGCACCACCCCAGAAAGCTGGTTATCCCAAAGAATCAAGTCGGTCAAGCTCTGGAGCATTCCGAGTTCAGTTGGAATGTTCCCCGTTAACTTGTTCTGCGCGAGACCAAGAAACTGTAAACTGTTGCACCCACCTAATTCTGAAGGCAAACTTCCCGAAATCAAATTCTGTCCAGCGCGGAAAGCCCTCAGGTTCTTCAGATTCCCAAGAGTACGGGGCAGCGATCCGGTGATGTTGTTCGAGTATGCAAACAGTTCGGACAGCCAGGAAAGGTTTCCAAGCCCCTCAGGAAGAGGTCCGGAAATCTTGTTGTTGCATATGTTCAAGGATGTCAGAGACCGTAGTGTGCACAATTCTGCTGGTATTTCGCCTTCAAACTGATTATTGTTCAATTTGATGACCTCGAGACCCGAACAGTCGCCTATTTCCCTTGGTATATTTCCAGACAACTTATTGAAAGAGAGATCAAGATAGGTCAAGCCAACCAGTTTGCCAATACTAGGAGATAAAGATCCAGAGAGATTCATCGAGCTCAAGTTGAGAGAGCACACGACTGGATCATAGTAACTATACGAGCAATTCACGCCATTCCATCCACAAGGAGTTGGGTCACTGGCATTCCAGCTATCAAGACGATGGAATTGATCAATGAAGCTCTGCTTTATTTCAAACAGGTATTGACCTTCCTCATTAAGCCCCAGACACTGATGAACCAGAAAAGCAGCCACAACATAGTTAATGGCCAAGAACACCCATTTCAATCTCTCCATATTCCAAACCATCACAATCACTCAACCATGAAAAGGTCCCCTCTATATGTTGCGTTTAAAACAGGGTCAGTTAGAATGTTTCATCTCAAGCTTCTGTTCTTGAATATGATTCAGTTTCACATAAGCCGAGTGTCCGAATGTTCAATAGACTCATACCCCGACTTGAAATGCAGGTGCGGCAAGAATTCAAATAAACAAAACTCTCATCAAAGGACAGAGGATTTTGGGTGAAAAATATGAGGAGGAAGAAGAAGATGAGGAAGAAAGGCCTCACGTACCTCCTTTTTACTTCATGAGAGACACCAAAAACTATTGAAGGAGAATCTTTCTTTTCTGGTCATCGGCAAAACATTTGACCAAGGAAAATCGTTTTAATCAAGGAAGAGTCACGTTATGAATGTAAGCAAACGGGTTTACTATTCGCCCTTGGTCTTGCCGTCAACTTCGAAGTGCAATGAAGATGGAAAACCCCTTTTCGTGATTATTATCATCAAGAAAGCAGGAACACAGAAACCGAAGAGCTCAAAAAGTGAAGTTTTTCTATGAGCTTTGGGTGAACATGAAGGATGGTTAACCTTCACGAGAAAGAGAGAGAGAGAGATTGTCATGGCCGACAAAGCATGCTTGCTCACTCCATCTTTCAGAAGGATCCATAGTATAATGCTTTGATAATACTGCAAGAGACCCACCACGTCTCATTTCTATTTAGTGCCCCAAAACAGGTCAATAGGAAAGCGAGTACAGAGGTCTTTTTTTTTAATCCTATTTTCCTGCTACAGCTCCCTATACAATATTCTTCCCAATTTGATGACGTGAAGTTTACTCTTGAATAATAATTTTCATAATTCGAAATACTCAATCATTTCACGAATTAAATTTGCTCAGAGTCAAAATCCCAATAAATAAACTCGGGAAATCCAAAAAAGACTTATCAAGTTCATTTATTAATAGAGAAAGTACACGTATTACAAAAATAACCTACCTTAAAAGGTAAAAAGAAATTGCATTTTTCAAAGCATATTTTACCAAGTTCTGAAAACGTACACCGGACGCAATCTCTAATGTATTCCCTTTGAAATAGTTAATTCTAGTCATATATGTATGATGACATTGAGTTCTATTATGAGATCCAAGATGGACTTAGAATTTGTCAATAGTTAAAGCCGATGTACTTGGCAGGGTAGACTTCGATAGGAGTGGGGTCACTCTCAAGCAGGGGTTATGGGTACGTTCAAAGTTGGCCATACCTGTCAGAGCTTATCTTAATCAATCTGCCAAATACGATTCTAAAGATGAAGTTGGGTTTTGTCAGATGGATTATCAACAGTAGCTTTGCTGGCACACTACTTTTAAGTTGTGACTTTGGCATAATCAAGAGCCTGTTAGGTATAATTTTCTCTAAGCTTTTATCGATTATGAAAGGTATGTTGCGGCTTTGGTAAAATGTGCGACAAGCTCTCTATACCTGTCGCAATCTTTTAGTTTTGATAGCTTATTGCAGCTTTTACGAAACCAAAAATAGTAGCAATTATTTGAGTTACAACACTCACAACATGTTTAGTTGCAGTAGTGGCTATCACATTACGGGCCCAATAGAGTTGACTACATATTGCAGTGTTTGCTTAAAGTAAATTAATTTATAACTAAAATAATTTATAGGATATATGTAATGATACATCAACTGTAATTATCTTGACTTTAATAATATATTCTATGATTACAAAATAGAATATCAAGTAAAAAAATCGATTTGATAGTATTTAGATAATCTCGGTAATACATAATTATTTAGTATGATCAAAGTCACATAATATAGCATACTATCAGTTGCTCCCCATTAGGTCAGCTTATGTAAATTTTCATAATTTAATATAATGTGATTTAATTCTCAAATTGTGACATTATTATTGTCTCGATCATATTGTTAATTATGGAATATATAACGTTCACTTTTATATAATCACATATAATTCTAAATCATAATTAATTATTAGGTGATAGATAGAAATTTATTTATGGAGTTGTGATATCCTGATGATAACTCATGATTGGCTATTAAATTGATAGTTACTAAAATGCAATCCTCATTTTAGACATAATCATATTTACTTGCTAAAATATATATATACTTGCTTAACTTTCAATTGTAACAATAATTTTTGAATCCTGATTGAATATTAAGGTGATAATTATATATATTCTCTTTCTCAGATTTTAGGGATACTTTTTAAATTCTGTCAGCCCATATTACATAATATAGTAGGTATCACAATGCTTAAACCAAAAAAATGCAATAGATATTAAAGTTTTATTACGCCACAAAAAAATGACTATTACATTACGGTTTTATACATAAGTAGAAACCTACATTCATTTATGAAATGACTGGAAGTCGATAAAAATAAGAATATATTTTTGTCCTAGTCATGTTTGTGGAAATTATTGCCACTGTTTATCTATACACGAAATAAGATTTTAATAGCCATTGCATGTGGTTGGATTGCACAACTTCCCAAATCTAAACAAATTATGCCTACTAATTATCTGCTTCTAAACCCTTTTAGTTGGAGAACAAGCCTTTAGAAATTGAAAAGCTAGTCAAATGAGATGTTGCCACACAATAGTTCTACATTTTTATTTGGATATGTATTTAAGTAAATATGTCGGCAATCTTTCTAATCATGCTTTGAAATACGTCAACGGTTTATCTAAGAAAGAAACAAGGTTAAGAATTAAGATATTCGACATCTTGAATCTATGGAAATGATTGTACAGACGGTAGCACCGGGCCCGGTATCCTTAAAAAACCTTGAACTTTTCAATTTTTATGAAGGAAGTCCTGAACTTCCAACTTTATGAAGGAGGACCGTGAACTTTCGATTTTGTATGAAAAGAAGTCTTTGGACAGTCAAATTCCCTAAGAAATTTCAGTTTCACCCCCTCTTTTCAGTTCTTGTTTTCTCAATTTTTTTGTTGCTGTAAGGATCAAAACTCTTATGTTTAGTTGAAGTCTTTTCTCAAGTCTATGTCTACCTACGATCTTGCCTTAGGTATCGCACTAGGAGAACGGTTGAAGAAAGTTCTACAAATAAAAAAGATTTGAAAAAAAAAACGAAAAATAGGAGTGGTAAAACTGGAGTTTCCATAGAAATCTGAAACTTTTTTTTTTTTTATAGAAAGCGAAAAGTTTAAGGTTTTTCTAGGATATTAGGCCAATAAAAATATTCCGCCATAAGATATAAGTGAAAGGAAGAATCGTAAACATCTAGTGTAGAAAATTATAATTTTTGTGGCAATATGACGCAACTAAGAGATGGATAAACATAGATTTGACTATAATTCAAAATGAAATGGTTCGCTTTGACAGTTAAAAGTAGCTAACCCATCCGTTGCCACAATAAAGATTCGCAAACATGTATTCAGACACACAAGATCACATGCACAATTATAGAAAGAAATCTCCCTTTTTCGTATTCTATAAAATATACAAAAAGATATTTGATATATTGAAAAGATTAAATAAAAACTTTGCTAACCTTAGGTGACAACGAAACCTGAAAATAACCTTAAACAGTAAAAAGTAAAAAAAAAACAAAAACAAAAGTATAAGATAACATGAAAAAATGACTTAATAATAAAAAAAGTGTCCTCTACTCAAACGATGGGTTTGAGGTCCAAAAAACCATTTCAAATGAGGTGTCCAGTACTCGGAGTGAGCTTTCCAGTTTGGTATCATTCGCTCAATAACTCTTTCTGGACCAAAAGTCATGATCATTTCAAGCGCGTCGCACATATTGCTGTTGTGGACATGCCAAAAACCATTTCAAATGAGGTGCCCAGTTTGGTCAAAGTGTAGTGCTCGACGCGAGCTTTCTAGTTTGGTATCATTTGCCCTGGAACCCTTTCCGGACCAAAAGTCATGATCATTTTCTAGGGCGTCGTACGGATTGCTGTCCTAGACACGCCCTTTGGATATGTGGTTTGCCCAAATGCTAGAAAGCCACAAGCAACCGGGAGTCCGCGTCACAATATCACCACTCAGGAAAGTAACTAAAAGAGACTAGTAGATTACCAAATTCACCTTGGCTTCTGTCATGGATGACGACCTCACTTACACATCAAGGAAGTTCATCCCCCTTAAAATCCCCCACTTACATTATTATTCACCAACGCAACATCACATGTTGCTTGTCTTACATCCATTTGTGTTGTTATGATAATTTATGTGCATGTAGACCTAATTAAAAGCTATTTGGATTAAAGAAGAAAGATAACTTCGGAGCTGTCTTTTGGTGTATTAGGATAGTGACTGTCACTACAAAAAGGGGCCTCAATGTTGTTTAGTCTTGTAAGGAACTCTCTAAGGTTAGGAAAACTAATTATACATTTCTCAGTTTAGATTCCTCAGTGGCATTTCAGTCTCAAATTGTTCTGCAATCCTCTTTTAATTAAAGATAACTCAGACTGCTATCATCCTTTGTCAGATGAAAGAGACCGCATGTACCACTATATATACACACACAAAAAGAATAAATTTTTAATATGTAAACTATTCTAACGAGTGAATTTGGAGTAACTTTAAACGCCAGTGTATAGTTCTTGTCAAATTTGTGGTGTTCATGTAAAAGTCTCGTTTCAAATTGTGAAAGCGAAAGAACAAATTTAAGAAAAAGAAGAGAGTCGCATCCATCTTCGCTTTGATCATAAGGTCAATCTCCTGGGTCTTTTGGACAAAGAAACAGGAAAGAGAATTTACTACAAAGTCCAAGCCAACATAGTGAGAGAGCAAGTCAAAGATGACTATGAATGCACTCAAACCGACCCAAAGGATCTAAAAATGATTCATGCCTTGAAAATAAAGAGTTTGGTTGAGTGGAGACCTTCGAGTCGGAAGAGCCATCCACATTGCTTCCATGGACCCACCCATGTCATGGGATACAACTCCCTGAGGTGGATTTTGCTCCAAGAGTTGAAAATTATTGGTATTGTAGGTAGGAGTGTCTTTGCTTTTTCCCCCCTTCACGTTCCTTTTCTTTTTTCCCTATGATCCAATTATTGTTTCATTCTATGATCCAATTATTGTTTCATTCTTGGGTTGGAATTTTGTTATGCGACGGCTTGATTGTGTGGTTTTGACATTTTGGTTTCGTGACTACTGATGATGATATGGAAGAATAAGTTGATGACCCCTGCTCGTGCAATCATGTGATCCACAAGGCTGAGGATGTGTCCGATTCCAAGACATTTATGGTGCGCCTATGGCTCCATATGTCGGAATTTGGGCAAAATGATGAGAACATGAGTCCTTGATAGGTACTTCAAATGCGTCCTGTTTGTATGACTGATCATCTGGAAATTGTCCCGTCACTTTATAATTCGGTTTAATTACTTTATAATAAGCAATGTTCTTTCGATTCCAAAGGTTACTTTAAGAAATTCTATTGCAAAGCCTCGCTATGTTAGATTGAAATGATCACTTGCGTACACGATCAAAGAAAGTTAATATAGTTTGAGATGTCAGGTAAAGGAAGCTAATGTTGTATTCGATTTAGATACAATATGTCATGCCTGAACGGTTGGTCAAGGTAGCAAACTCATTGTCTGATCCGCCAGTTCATCATAATTTGTTTATGTGGTTTGTTTGTGGCCTGCACTGATTATTCTCAAAATGGGAAGTCAAAGGACAAGGGCGCCATCTTAGCCATAACACAATCGCGGCCTTTTATGGCTTAATGTTTTCGAAAATGAGTGAGGAGCAACCCTAGAATCTCAATAAAATCAAACTAATCAAGAATATGTCTGGGATATCGTTGGGCTTGGAAGAGAGAGAGAAGAGTCATGTAATCTACTCAACAAGGCAATGTCATCATAAAACACGATAATGCATTCGTTTGAGGTACTGAAGTATATGATATAGCAAAGTCGTGACGGGTATATGTTTCTTTAGGACCCAACTCTTAAGACTATCATTTAGGATATAAGCTTTTTTCTCGGAAGTACAGCAATTAATCCCAATACCAAGCGAGAGATGGGAGTATCAAAAACAGCAGTCTCTCTCTCTCTCTCTCTCTCTCTCTCTCTCTCTCTCTCTCTCTATACAAGAAAAGAGCTATATACAGTCATAAACATAATGTTGAAAAACTCTTCATTACGCACACTCAAAACAGGGTGATCTTACAAGAAGAAAAGTTAAAGAAATAGCATCGTTCAGGCACCTTTCTGTGGCAGTGTTTCAAATGCAGAGACAGTGTTTTCGAACTTGATTCGATGAAGAGGTGCACCGCTTTGCTTAATGGCACAAGCTGTTTTGTCTTCAAGCGGACACCGTGCTTTCAACATGGAGAACACATGATTGTTTAACCTCCTAGCTTTCTTCAGAGCTTCCAAAAGCGCCTCCCAACCCTGTTCAAAGAAGAGTTCGAGTACATTAAAATATGAAACATATTGGAACAAAAAGTACAAGCCAAGTTCATTAGGTTGATCAATAGAGCACATCAAGCGCATTCCACTGCAGCGGTCCATACACTGTTGAGCCGCTATATGACAAGAAAAAGAAGACAAACCAATTCCTATCACCTAATATGAGAAAAAATTTAAAATATAGACTGCTTCCTTTACATGAGTCATTATATGCCATTTTTTGCCTCATACCACATGAAACCCTTGAATATTTAGGTCAGAGGAGTCTCTTGAACTGTATCCTGGTCAGGGAAGATTTTATGATGAAATTTCCCCTATGTTTTACCTGCAAGGAAGGAGGATTCTTGTGTGTGTGCGACACTCCCTCTACCTCAGCAACATTGAGGACCTGATATGAAAAATCGAATAGCTCGAAGTGCAGCTGCTGCCCAAGCAAGTACATAATGGTACAACCACCCCAGGCAACTGAATCGCCCAATACTTCATGGCTCGGTGAGGGCATTTGAACAGACTCCTCCACATACCCCTATATTTGAAGAATTAAGAGAACATTCAGCATGAAGGTGGTCAAGGTTTTTCAATAAGTACATCAATAGATCTCCCACCCAAGCAACTGTTTTGACTATGCTTTCAGAGTACTAATTCCATAATGACCTGGCCACCAACATAGC
The DNA here is from genome assembly GCA_016097605.1 of Eucalyptus guilfoylei. NCBI lineage: Eukaryota > Viridiplantae > Streptophyta > Magnoliopsida > Myrtales > Myrtaceae > Eucalyptus > Eucalyptus guilfoylei. The sequence continues at coordinate 29,306,174 of CM027861.1, forward strand.
AGGAACAGCATTTGCCCTGATGTAGGCACATATTACAGCAAATCCAAAGAAGTAAAAGAAATTTTCAGATGTTGACCCATCCATTCAAGGTGGCCAACATCCACAAGAAAAATTACTGGATGCTTCACTATTGAAACAACCAAGAAGTAGAGTCCATCCCAAAAGAAGAAAAAATTGGATTGACGATGTATTTATAGCCAAACAAATCCCCGCAGAACCCTGACGAATGAATTTGGATTAGCTTCTACAACCCACTAACATCAAGATATTTTTGAGTTGTGGCTGCGACAGAACTAACAGGAAAAGAATATGCCGACATCGACTTACAATTTGGAGGCCACTGTAGATGCGGTAGAAGTCCTTTGAGGTTGTAATGTCAATAAAACCTGTTTTGGGTGTAGCACTCCATTTACTGCAATATTTATCTAGTGCAGCACTCGTAAAAGCAAGGGCATACTCCAAGATACTTCCTGTATTTATGTTAGCCTTGTACAGTAAATCTGCAATTAAAATGAGAAGTCGGTCATGCATCTGTAATGCCAATTAATCAGAAATTACAGAAGAATGATGGCATCATCAAGGGAAGTTATTTTCCTGTTCTCCTCCACGTTGACTGTTGATGCAAAAGTGTAGTTGATTTTATTAAAAGGTCGAAGTATAAAGAAGTATAGCAAAGGAAGAAAGTCTTTTTGATGTCAACTAACTCCAAGTGACCTGTGCATTGAGATTTTTAACTTTAGTTTGTACTTTAACATAGGAATTTCTTGTCTGTACGAGGAAATGAAAGTTACAAGGGTGCTCCCTCAAAGATTTGAGCAACTGAACCATTATGGCAAGGAAAAGTTTGATTCAAAGGAAGGTACCTGTACCCGAAACCGACATTGGTGGGTAGGTAGAATCAGCAGTCAGATTCATTAGGTCTTCAAATCGATCATTCAGTAAAGCTATTAATATAAAAAGGGGCAACACATTGATACATTTAGTAAATTTTCCTGGAAATTATCTCTAAATCAAGCTTAAGGGAGTGTATGCACTGTCATGTTAAACTAAGGGCAGGTTATATTTTCATATGTGCCATTGCCAATCTCCTATTGCACCATCCAGCTCTCTTGTTCCCAGTTTCCCATCTTCCCATCTAGTTCATGAAATTTTCTTGAAATCTATACCGCATCTGGGGGTAAGCCAGAAACGTGCTAGTCAACACCTGAAGCAGGAAGGCAACTCTGCTACGTGCAAAATGTGTCTTTTCTTTATACAAGCTCTCCACATCCAACAACTTACACAAAACTTGTCACAGACATAAGTGGGACTGCAACAGTAGGACTAAGAAGAGAGAACATTGATCAACCATAGGAATGGTTGAAGGACTATTAATTACCAGCAGCTTCAGCCTGTTTTGCCATGGTGTGAAAGGACATGGGACTTGCGCAAACAGGGTTAGAAACAATGGCAGTGGTTGCTGATTTGAAAAGGTTAACTATAGGGCTGACTCCACCATCTTGAGCTTGCATTATCTGCCCATCTGCACCTGGAATCATACCCAACCAAGGTGCAGTCTGCATGAAGTGTGTGGTGTCTAGTTCCCTCTGTTAAGATGTGATGTAGTAAGAATAAGGATATAAAATGAATGAGGCAATTCACATAGAACTGCTGTCACAGAACATTATAAGACTCAGAAAATTAGAGGAACAACTAAACAAGTCTCACAATCATTAAGCATATGCTTGCATAAGTACATTAAACTTTCAGTGGGATGACATTCAAATTTCAGACGAGAAAAGGTTAAGAGCACTGACCAATGCTATATCAAGAAGCCCAATCCAATATAAAGTGCTCCCTATCTCTTTGATCCCACGAAGTACCTCTGCTTTAAGCTCTGATTTCTTGCCCCAGTTAAGTTGCTCTTTGATAAGCCTCATACAACCTATTTAAGGAGTCAATGAGAAAAGGGTGGATTTAGAATAATGTTCCAGAAAGAAACAATCTGTTTATATCGAGAAAGAACATTTGTGATAAAAATCACTGCAAAAGCATTGCTAACGTTATCATTTACCCGTCATGCCACCATCAAAAGGAAGCAATCCAATTGATTTAGGCAACGCTTCTTGTAATCCCATTATCATAGGTTCTATGGTAGTAATCTGAACATGAAAGAAATTGGAGATTAGACAAACCCATGAAAAAGTTATTACATTCTTGGAGAAGATTTCCAAGTTTAGCAACAAAGGGGGAAAAAAGGCACCAGTGTAAAGAAGAAAAATAGGACTTCTTAATAGAAATGATTTTGCTCAGAATTATTTCCTCAATCCTGAGTCAAGGCCAGTCAAGACAGAACATCATCTGGTTATCAAGGAATATTCTCTGTAAAGAAAATGATAAGGACTTCTTGATAGCTAAGAAGAGATTATTTTGCTCGGAATTATTTCATAAAAGCTGTGTGAAGTCAGTCAAAAATTGTCAGAACAAGTTACTTCTTGGAGTCTGGTGGATCTCATACGTGTTTTACCTTTCCTCCTTCAAAAAGCAGAAGAAAAGAGTTTATACTTGAGGTACTAAGAGGGTACCACTCCACACAACCATCAACGGTGATCTACCTAACTAAACCTACAAGGAGAACAAATTATAATGTGGTTCTTCTGATGCCAAAGATCTGAGCATCTGTACATACTCTTTTCAATAAAGCTAATTAGTATCTTGATTCTCAGATTCCCAAAGATTTGTCGAACTATGAGCTGAAAAATTTCAGGCATATAGCTGATAGCAGAACTATGTGGTCTTTGCCAAAGGAAAACAAATCTATAGATGATGTATTAACAGAGATCCACATATTAATGAGCTCTCTTTTTCTACAGCACAGGGCACATCTCTTCCTTGCCCATGTGCGTTTGGGTCTGTAGTTTTCATCATGTGCACGGAAGTCTCTTTTCGATAGGGGGCAAAAAAAAAAAAACACTCATGTCAACAGAAGATCCGGTTGCCTTTACTAGGCTGACAGGTGATCAGGTGACTTGCTTTGGGAGGAGGAGATTTTTCTGGGTTGTAAATTGCATGTTTACACTATGCCTATGCCATGCTTAATTCACATGCGAAGTCACAGAATGGCAATTGGCATAGCACCTTCATAAGCTCCACCAAAAAAAAAGGAAAAAAAAGGTACTTCTTTACCAGCATCTATATCACTTTAAAGTGGCAGAAAAAGATTCAAAAGCATGCAGAAATGACGAATATTGAGAAGGTGACCAAGGTTCACTGGAACCAACCAACATTACATGTATACATGATAGAATCAACAGATTTCATTAGTAGCCACACTAAGGTGTTGTCACCGTTTGCCCAGCTGTTTCAACTTGGATTTTCAACTTCTGCTGTTGAAGCGTATTAGGCTGGAGAAGTTGGGAGCTTCAGCTTGAATGCCGTGGGCCAAGAAACCTGGGACACTAGCTTCTTGGCTTCCACTTGTGGCATTTGGCCAAAGAAACTTTAAAAATTAATATATATTTATATTACTGGGAAACCTTTTTTTTTTTTTTTGGCTTTTGTAGAATCGAAGTATCTATTTCACAAATTATTAATCACTATTGGATTAAAAAATAATTTCTTCTACAAAGTTCCACCAAATTCTATTTATTCCCAATCAGATAACTTAATTAAAGGTAATATTGCCATGTGCCACCATTAATTATCTCACTATGGACTTTCAGAAAGCTTAATGCATCCACATAAGACACAAGATTTTGACTCTCTTCTCATGAAAGATTTCATTAATTATTATGATGGGACTTCACAACACCATGAAAGGTTTATGGTTCTTTTGAGACATACAATCTGATTTACTGAATTTTTTAACATTTTGGCACTGTCGGTCGAAACGGATGATTTGTTTACAAAATTCAAGAATATACTTGAAGAACCTATCTCTATATTTTCCTAGAAGTCAAGCCATTTTCCCTCAAAGCATAGGATGGTTGATCTTCAGGTGGCATTCCCTATTTTGTACGTTTTTTGCTTCCTTTACTTTTCTAATTTTCATTTCCTTCAGAGGGCTAGAAGATAACAGAGCCTTTTCTAGGTGAGCATTTGAAGTTAATATCAAAGTATTTATACAATACTTCAAAAATAGTCAGTTTTTGGGATTCCCATAAATTCGGTCTTATTTCATTTCTTAGTGGTTTTATTTTTTTCTGTCAGACTTAATGGTTCACTTAAAAGCATTAAAAAACCAAAACTAAAAGTGATGGTGGACCAAAAATACCATAATGAAAAAAGCTACAGCCACCCCAAACACCACCCAACCCCAACAAACCCCTCCAGTAAACACTCCCTTAGTTGACCATACTTAATTGATAACACCCATCATGTTTTAAGTATTACAATACACAAATAAGAATGCAAAACGTTCAAAATTAATATGAAGAGCAGAAGTATAATGTATCGACAATGTACACCATGCGGACTCCAGTTAGAAAAGAACAGATTGTTGGGGATGTCAAAACAAAAGAGATATAAGTATGAGATTCTAAAAGTACCTTATTTGATATATGGTCCAGTAGTGCTCTGATGAGCCAAGGCAATGACCTTGAACCGAGAAGTTTAACCATTGAAAACATATGTGGCATACCAAAGAACCCACTGTGAAGTCGTGCGAAACTCTGATGTGCAGAATTCAAATCCTATGATGATAACGACCAGAAATGATCACGAAGAGCAATGAACAAAGTCAAGCGACTGCTTGGATGGGTTAAAAGTCCTTCCAGTAAGCCACACTAAAATATCCCACCAAAAAGTAATACTTTAATTTACACAACGGTATGGCAAAAATTTGATGTTATATATATATATATATATATAACTCTAAAATAGCAGGTTCAAAGTTTAAAGTAAAATTTCCAACCCCCAAAAAAAAAAAAAAAAAAAAAGTTCAAAGTAAAATCATCCCACTGACTTACTTGTGTACCACAGTAGAAATTGGGCTTTGCATAGGGAACAGAAGGCTTTTGAACTGGAACTGATGGCACCTTTGAAGAACGGATGAATCGTTGAGTAGTATTACAAAGAATGAAGTTGGGCAAGAAATCATTTTGCATCTCTGACCAAATCTGGAAATGGAAAAAGAATTGAAGTGAACATTTGCTAAGGACATCAGTGACAAATTTCCAGCACCATAGGATCATACATTCCGTCTTTTAGTGGATGTTGCCAAACTATATGGTGTGTGTGTGTGTGTGTACATACACAGACATAAAACCATGCGTATGTCAAACTGCAACATGGAACCAACTTTAAAAATCAGAGTTATTTACGCAACTTACTGGCATTTGTAACTGGCAGATAATATAATAGAGAAATCATGACAGATCGCTAAGTTGCAGATATCAGCATACGCAGTGAAAAACTCAGCCAATAGAAATTTTCCTGGTTAAGATTTAATGTTAAACTTCAGAATCCTCTTTAGAGTTGCTGTCATCCCGGTTATCGTCTGGTGTTCATTAATGTGTTTTAAGAGGCTATTTCAAGTTCTTCATAAATAATGTTATCTGATGCAAACTGAGACATGACCCACCTTACTCTAGGAGATTCCATTATTCTACCCTATCCTCAACAAATGTCTGCAAAATACATCCAACTAGTGACTGAAAATTCAAGATCTTCCTAATATCTGAAGTTATGGGCAAAGAACTGTAACTAGCAATTGATAACCTCCTCATACAAAGATCTTGGCTTTGGGCCTTTTATATATAGGAGGATACCCCTTCCAGAGATTTAAATGGAACTTGACCGGATAATTATTTGAGTTTAATCTTTTCACAGGATGATGAAAAACATTTATATGCCTTGAACCAATGGACAGATGAGATCTTATGTACTCCCACTGTTTCAGAGATACAATTTACTTATCAAAGTCAAACTTATATTCTAGAGATCAAGCGACATTGCTTCTTTGGCCCAAGTCAATAAATCCCTTAGGTATGATGCAAAATGGATCTTGTTCTATCGTTGACTAGAGATTTCTCTATGAAAAGTACAAATCGGAATTTGAAGAATGGGAAGGAGTTGTCGTCGACCTGCAACAGATAGAGGAGGCAGCGCACATTTGGTTGCACCTACGGTTAAGGTTGTGATGTAACAATTATTATTTTGTGATTTTATATAGCTCTAATGGTTATTGCACTCTTTGGGTTGGGTAGCAGAATAGTAACTTCATTTGGTGTCAGTATAATGGCAGAGGAATTGGGATAAAATGTGTCATATGCCTCTCTCACCTCTAGTAGATCAACTACTAAACAATTATCTTCAAATTTTTTTATAAGGAAAAGGGCGGGGAGGGGCAACTGGTGGTTGCGGCCCCCTTTGGGCATGACCATAAGAGTCTCACACTTGCAGTGTAATGTTTGGATTGAGCCATAGCTGCTCTTTGTGTGGAGGAGACCATCACCACAACCACATCAACAAGCTGGGCGAACACCATGAGCACCCATCAAAGCTGGCCCGTGGAAAATTTCTATCCTTTCTTACACTTGAACCCCTCAACCTCTCGGATGCATGTGGGCGCAATTCCCACCAGGACCCCTGGTGGTGGTTACTTACTATATCATGTATAATATATAATTAAGTATAACATAACTAATTATGTTACCATAATAATATTGTTAGATTACTATATAGTTTCGCTATTAAAATAAAATTATCAAAACTAAATGGGGTTTTTCATATTTATATTCTTGCATTTGATTTCGTCAAGACTAACAAGGCTCGAACCTGCAGCTTCCATCATTCAGGGTGGTGCTCTGTTATAGAAATGACTAAACCTATTTATATGAACATATGCAATCAATTAAGTATCTAACAACTACAATAACTATAATATTATGATCAATATAATGATTAGTATATATATATAATAATATTGGTATCATTTATAAATAAATAATTGAGTTATGATTAAGTATATTTATTGACTGCAGTAGTAGAACATTATGTCACACAAAAATTATATTGCTTGTGGAGTCAGAGGGAGAAAGGAACATCTCAGCAATAACTATTACAAATTTGGCTGTAATAGCTAGCTACACTGGGGTAATAGGAATTAAAATTTTGGCTATAATAAGGATTACAACGCACTCACTATTATTCAGAGCAACCATCTTAATGTTATGGACCAAAAATAAACTTGCAATGTCACATTTAAAACAACAACCAAACATGCTTAAGTTTAATCAGCAAATGCTACATTGGATATGGCAAAGCAGAAAAAGCATTTAAGAACTACAATAACTACAATATTATTATCGATAGGATGATTAGTATATATAATATGATTAGTTTTATGTACAAATAAATAATTTAGTTATGATTAAGTATGACTATTTACCGCAATAGTAGAATATTACGTCACACAACAATTATATTGCTGGTCAATTGAGAGGGAGAAAAGAGGGGCATCTCAGCAATAAATATTACAGATTTGTGTGTGTGTGTGTATATATATATATATATATATATATCTTTTAGAGATATTTAGGAGATTTCTTTTATTTCTCTGTATTTATTTTGATTATGCATATCTAATCTGATATGCTTTCCTTAGATTGTCATCCATTCAAGCCTATAAATAGGCTCCATGTACCCTTTTTTATTTACATTGAAATATACACAATTACTCTCTTCCACTTCATTCACATGATATTAGAGCCGTTACCCCACGCTGCTAAAATTTCTCTGAAAAAAAAACAAAGCCACCAGCCCAGATCCAACGTTGCCTAGCCCCATCCAACCCAGATCAAATTCGGCGTCCTCTAGTTCACCCAGCCCCTCCAGCCTAGATATGGTGTTGTCCAATGTCGCATAATCTCATTCATCCCAGTGCCAGCGATGACCAGCCAAGAGTTGACACCAGTTGAGCTCCTCGGTCCTCTAGGAAAATTTTGGGACAGCAAAGAATATTATCCAGCACTCTATTTCTATGTCCCGACCATAGGTTCGAATAATTGCTAGTGCTGTAACAACCTTAGGCTTTTAGTATGAGGTGGTTTATTGATGTGATTTTTTAATTGTGTTGGATTATTGAACTATTGAGGTTGAGTTACTTGAAGGAAAATATTGTGGTAGTTTTCTTATTTTTATTGGAGAATGGGTGATCCTAAGAAGAGTAATATTGTGACAACTGAGGTGATTTCCTCTTCTTCTAATCAAATCACTGAGAAGAAGCTTGAGGGCAATGCAACTTTCAATGATGGAAGAAAATTGTAAAGCGAACGTCGATCAGCAAAAATCAGCATATACACTTGACTGGGCTTAAACCCAAGGATAATGCAACTTGGAATGCTGTTAATGCACATTTTCATGATTAGATGCTGAACTCTATGGAGAGTGAAATAGTTGATCTGGTAATTCACCTTGACATGGTCAAGGAACTGTGGGAGTATTTGCGTGTATTGTATTCTGGCCAAAATAACCCTTCATGGATTTATGATATATTGCAGGAGTTTTACCAAGTTGAGAGGAATAGGTGTTCCATTACACAGTACTTTGTTGATTTTACAAGGATGTATAAGGAGTTGAATGCTCTTCTCCCTATTTCAACTAATGTTCAACAAATGCAACTTCAAAGAGTACAATTGGCTGTAATGGGATTCCTTGGAGGTCTCGTTCTAGAGTATGAAACTATTAGATCTTAGATTCTTAGAGGAGAGATTATTGCATCACGCACACATTTGCTCAAGTTCTTCAGGTATCTCATGATCTTCTCAAGACACCACGTCTGTGGTAGATAGTTTAGCTCGTGTCCTAGTCTCGAACCAGTGGTGGTAAGGGTGATGGAGGAAACCATGGAGGACATGATGGCCTTCGTGGCCGTGGTGGCGGCCGAGGTACAAGAAGAAGGAGAGGCTAAGGCCAACAGCAACATTATGGATAGTCCCACTTTTTTATTGATAGCTTAGGGGCCATTCGGACTTGTCATTATTGTGGCAAACCTTCAAAAATTTTGCTACAAGTTACATGGGATACCAGAGTAGCAACAATAGTTTGCAAATACTGCATGTGGGACTGACTCTTCTTTGCAAAGTCTTTTGAAAGGCAACATAGTGGTTATGCCTAATAAGGATTTTGCTCCGTACAACCAGTTTCAGATTTCATAGCCCACTTTTTCCACCGCTACCCTGGTACAAACAGATAATGCTATTGCATGTCTTTCAATTGTGTCTCACCCTTGGATCATTGATTCAAGGGCCTTTGATCACATGTCAAGTCTTTCAAGTATATTTTCCTTTCTTACTCCATCATTATTCACTGTTATTGAAGCTAATGGTTCAACTACACAAGTTAAGGGGGATTGGTATGGTTCATCCAACTCTTTCATTGCCATTATCCTCGGTGCTTTATCTCCCACAATTTCCGTCTAACCTCATGTGAGTTAGTAAATTAACCAAAAACTATCAGTGCCAATGACATTCTACCCTGATTCTTGTATTTTTCAGGATACGGCTACGAAAAGGAGGATTAGTAGAGGGCGTGAGGTGGGGGGGCTGTATGTGCTTGAAAATGCTCCATCTATTGCATGCTCTAGTCTTACTTCCCTACATTAGATCCATCGTTGTCTTGGTCATCTACTGCAAACTCTTCAAAAGTTAGATTCAGGTTTTCAATCTCTTCCTAGTTTAGAGTGTGAGTCATGTCAACTTGGCAAATTGCATCGTGTTAGTTACCCGCCTTGAGTCATTAAGCAGGCAGTCTCCTTTTCATTAGTTCGTTCAAATATTTGATGAGGTTTCTAGTTTGGGTTTTAGATACTTTGTTACTTTTGTTGGTGACTATTCTAGAGTCACTTGGAAATATCTAACGAAAAGTCGTTTAGAATTGTATTCTATATTTTGTGCCTTTATTTTTGAAATGCATGCTTAGTTTGGTGTGCATGTCAAAGTTTTGGATTCTGATAATACTAGGGGGTACTTTTCTACACATTTTTCTGACTTTATGACTCAACATGGTATGATCGATGAATCTTCTTGTTCTAAACACCACAACTAAATTGTGTAGTTGAAATGAAGAATAGGAATTTATTAGAAGCTATCAAGTCCATGTTTTGAGATGAAGGTCCCCAAAACCTTTAGGTCTAATGCTGTCTTGACCGCACGCTATCTTATTAATCGCATGCCTTCTTCTGTTTTGCGAGGTGGTATTCCATTTTCTACTTTGTTTCCCAATCAGTCATTATTTGTCTTACCACCCCGTATTTTTGGCTGTTTGTTTTGTTTGTGATCATCGACCTATAGAGTATCAAAACTTCATCCCAGGGCCATCAAGTGTATGTTTCTGAGTTATTCTCGTACTCAAAAGGGATACCATTGTTATTATGCATCATCAAGGAAATACTTTATAATTGCTAATGTTTCATTCTTTGAATCTACTCCTTATCATGATCTTCCCGTCACTAATTTTGAGGTGGATGAAAATTTACATGTGACCACCATTCGGTCAACTACTCCACCTTCACTGGTATTTGCACAAGAACCACTTCCTCTCAATGTCTATACCTAGCGTCCTGAAGTAGCTATTGCTCCCCCCTTCCTCTTGTCACTACTACATCATCTTCAGCTCTAGATCCGCCATTAGCTGACCCTTTTCTTGTGTCTGATCTTGATCTTTTTATTGCTCATCGCAAAGGTACATGTGCTTCCACTCAACATTCTATTGCAAACTTTATCTCATATTCTTCCGTGTCTCCTTCCTTTCGGTCCTTTTTATCTACTGTTAAACAATATCATCTCCCAAAGTCTATAGCTAAGGCATTACAAAGCTCTGGCTGGATGACGGTTATGGGGTTAACTATCTAGACACTTTTTTTCCTATTGCCAAGCTTACATTTGTTTGTATTTTGATCTCTCTTATTGTCACATATAACTGGCCTTTGTTTCAGCTTGACGTCAAGAATGCTTCTTTACATGGTACTCTTTACAAGGAGGTATATATGAAGCAACCTCTGCGGTTTGTTGCTTAGAGGGAGTCTGGGAGACTAATTTGCAAGCTAAAAAAGTCTTTGTATGATTTGAGTAGTCCCTATAAGCGTGTTTTGGATGATTTTTCAAGGTTGTACTCTGTTTTGAACTGTCTAGATATGGAAATGATCACTCTATTCTTTTATGAACAATCAGGGCAAGCTGTTCTGATTGTGTGTGTTGATAATTTTATCATCATGGGAGACGACTTCGTTGGTATAGCTGAACTAAAGCTCTATCTTCAACAACAGTTTTGGACTAATGACTTGGGAAAGTTGAAGTATTTCCAAGGAATTGAGGTAACGTAGTCATAGAAAGGTATTGTTTTGTCACAGAAAAAGTATGTCCTGGATCTGCTCACCGGGACTAGCATGTCAGGATCAAAGCCTATTGATTCACTTACGGAACAAGGAGTCAATCTAGTTGTTGAGGAAGGAGAGACTCTTGGTAATCCTAAGAGATATAGAAGACTGGTATGTAAGTTGAATTATTTCACAATTACTCCATTAGACATTGCCTTTCTTGTCAGTGTTGTAAGCCAATTTCTGGCTTCCCCCCATACATCTCACTGGAATGCAGTTATTCAGAATTTGAGGCACTTGAAGAAGGCTCCAGGGAAATGGATTGTTTACTAAAACCATAGTCATGTCAGAATTTAAGGATTCTCTTATGCCGAATGGGCAAGGTCTCCATATGATAGAATATCAACCACTGGTTATTGTACCTTGGTTGGAGGAAATCTAGTGTCATGGAAGAGTTAAAAATAGAGTGCTGTTGCCTGCTCTAGTGTTCCGTCAGAATATAGAGCCATGGCACAAGTGACATGTGAATTAGTGTGAATTCAGCAGCTATCGACCAAGTTAGGCTTTAAAACTTCATCTCCTATATATGTCTCTATGGTGTAACAGATAATAATGTAGCATTACATGTAGCTTCCAACCCTATGTTTCATGAGAGAACAAAACACATTGAGGTTGACAATCATTTTATTCAATAGAAGTTGCAAAGTGGAGTGATTCTTCCAAATCACAATAGAACCAGTGAACAACTTGTAGACATCTTCACTAAACCTTTGGATAAAGGGAGGATAAAATAAATTTATAACAATCTGGGCATCATTAATATCTATGCTCCAACTTGAGGGAGAGTGTTAGAGATATTTAGGTGTCATCACAGAGATATTTAAGAGACTTCCTTCAATTCTCTGTATTTATTTTAATTAAGCTTATCTGATCTGATTTGCTATCCTTAGATTGTCATCTATTCAAGCCTATAAATAGGCTCCCTGTACTCTTTTCTATTTACATTGACACGTACAAAATTTCTCTCTTCCACTTTATTCACAGCCGTAATAGCTAGCTATTACATGGGGTAATAGGAATTATAATTTTGGCCATAATAAGGATTACCACGCCTTCAAAATTATTCAAATTGACATCTTAAACTGATAGATCGGAAATAGACTTGCAATATCATTTTTACAACAACCAAACATGCTTAAGCTTAATTAGCAAATATTACGTTGGATATGGCAAAACAGAAAAAGCATATCACACAATCTAGATTGGCAAGAATAATAGGAGTTACTGTACGTTAGAGTTAATTGCATCCTGAAGCACACTGGTTGGAGGATCACAAAATATAACAGTGAAGGAAGAGATTCAACCTGAGAGACAAGTCGACTAGAATATGAAACAAGTGATATGTTCTCTAGCATCTCGTTCATCATTAGATCAAATGAGTCTATCGAGATATCCTTTGATAGCAATTCATGCGCATGCTTCAAGACTTCCAGCAACTTCTCCAACTCCTGATTTGAGAGAAAATAATGTACGTAATGATGAAAACTCAGGATCTCCCTAATTTCAAAAACTTGATTGACAAGAGCCATGAAAAGAACCTTACCACTATTGCACATAAATCCTGGGACTCAAAACGATCAAACAAAAACTCGAGATTCTCTCTGAAAACTTTGTTCAGCCTTTCTGTAATCAGACTTCTCAAGTCAACAGTCCTTCCAAGCAACTACACATGGGGCCAGAGAGAGAGAGAGAGAGAAGCAAAAAAATATTTCAAAAAGTAAATAATTGTTATTTTGAGAGATAGAAAGAGGAAAGAAACACATGGATGTGATAAAATAAGTACACCAATGTTTAAGTGGGTGAATGGGTGTATTTTTCAATATATCCAATTGCAAGAGGAATCATTCACCTCACATGGAATATATTAATTTTTGAACTTGTAGAGCAGACCACATACACATCATGCAGATCATATTGAAGATATCCAAGACTTTGTTCCCTTGGGTGACACAAATGAAATGATAAGAAGACCATTCTCAATGTGGTCAACCAGTGTTCAAGGTAGTGATTTTCTTACTTGCAGCATTATCCATCTATTTTCTTTCATACAATATCAGCATGTCTAATTCCTCCAACATTGTCAAACCCAGACCAAGAAAAGAGTATGCTGTGTCCTGCCCCTTTTTCAATGACCTTTACATAGAAAGTGCATAGGATAGTGCAATGATGGAGCTTGCTCGTTTACTGAACTGGAAGCACCAGTTAAGGTCTAGATTTAGTGAGAGAATTCGTACTTGACGTTAGAACCTCATATGAATCCAGGAAAAATCTAGTAATTGGCTCTTTTGAATGACTGGCATCACACGTCATTTCCACAACAAAAAGGAAAAAAGATGCAGAGCTCGATAATGACATTTGAATTAGACTGACCTTCACTCTAGTCATCTTCAGTAATGTGGTAAACCTCATAGGCTGGATGGAAAAATTTTCTCCATTATCCAAGGCAAAGAGAAATGATGGATCAAGCAGCTCGCTACAAGATTTTGACATCAGTGAAATTTTGTAAAGAATTTGTATTTCAGTAATTAAGATAGAGACCGCTTTGCTTACCTTGCTGCCCAACTCTTGTAATATGTGAAAATACTCTCACACAGCTTTGACACGAAAATATCAAAACAATGGTCCACCTGTTAAAGTAGAAATTGAACAAAAGCAAAACGAAGCTGGATGAAGCAAATAAACGATCAGTGTCATCAATTTTACGTATGACAATATAGTTGCAACCTTGGTGACCCGAGGCTTATGTTGCCTGATGGGCCTGAATTAGTTATGGACGATGGCTTCAGAAATGAGGGCATTATCAATAACAAAATAGTTTCATCAAACATATCCTTTTTCCTATATTCCTGACAAATGTATGAATGAGCAACTAGGAAATAGCACAATGGAGGATAGATAGACTGAGCAACCAGGAGATGAGAAAACTCTTAATCATATAAGAAGGTAAAAAGAACGTTTACCTGCAGATATTAAAGACAGAATTGCTACAGCGGTCATAATTCCTACCCTGACATCCAACTTTTGCAGACATATTCCCGTCAGTAGTTTCTAGACTTTTGAGGTTTAGCAGTTCCATATATCATGCACATTTTCCAGTTCCTCTCAATCCATACATAATTTAGGTTAGTCATGCATAAAGGTAGGTTATAATAGGAAACTTTGGCTACATATTCCATTATTCTCTGCTAGTTGTGATCATGACTCGCTTGTTCTGTTGGTGCAATGCATCTTGCACCTAACCATTGTCTGTACATAATGTTGAAAGTATGGCCGTCTATTTTACAAGGTTTTTTGTTTTGATACTAATAAAAGCACTACAATGTGAGGAAGTGAAAACATATGCCAGCAATAGTGGCAATCTTTTAAAGTAATCACTTCCATCAAGGAAGTGCAAATTGCGTAACAAGACTATGGAATGTTCTTTAAGCAATTATTGGTTGTACTAAAGCTCCTACAGAACAGTACAACCTTCCAAATTCAAATATGGGAAGTTCTCCGAGCCATAGTAGCTCAATTTTTACGGCGGAGAAAGCGCTTCATAAGACACGAAAGAGATTGCACGTTCCAAGAACACAAGAATTTTCATCGGCACATGTATCGGCTTACGAAAAGATTACAAACTATATCTACCCTCCTGAAGCAATGTTATTCTAAGCTGCAGTTTTGATAGGTCATGTGGCTGCAAGAAAGATTTATAATTTCTGCGCTGAATTGTTTTATTATGACACTCTAAGCTGCACAAGGGTCAAGAAAAACAGGCAATACGGAAAATTGTATCAGCTAAGGACATAGTTGAACCAATTTGAGTCCTACCAAATCAAGACAAATTCCCTCCTCCTTTCTAAACTTTTTTAGAACCCTAAAATACCGGTAATCTTAAATTGTCTCTCTATGGCATGACACACCGATTGGTAACCATTTGATTTTCACGATATGAAAACAACAATGGTGAAAAACCTTGGTATTTGAAGCTGTTTGACAATTTCAAACATATATTCTATAATGCTGCTATGGAAGACAGCGCAAACACTCAAGCATAAATTAGTGAACGTTGCCACAGCTTCACAATTCAAGGTTAAGAAGTTGACACACCTCAGCTTCAATTTCATCATAGAGGAACCGTTGTTTCAAGACAACCAATGCCTGCTGAGCCGAATCATTATAGATGTCAAGAGGCATCAGGACTCTTTCAAGAAGTCCAGCATTGTGAGACTCTAATACATGATCCACCAGCATCCAGGGAAGAGAGCATTCAATAGGAAACTGCAAAAGTAGAAAGACATATGGAATTGGTGCAGAGGATAACAGAATGAAAACAAGGGATAGTAAAAGTTGGAAAATAAAAACATCTTCATGGAGAAGACCTATTTGTATATACATTGAGATCTTAGCATTGTACTGCATGCCTTGTTTGCCATGAAGCATTTCATTATAGCATCTAGTAGTAATGTGCATTAATTTGATGCCTATTTTTTTACCCTATAGAAATGATGAACAATGGAATTAGTCTTTCCAATTATTTAGTCATTTTTTCCTACTATAACAACTATGGGTTGATGATTCTTGAAGTATTATCATTAGACAGTTTGCTCTGACCACAGTACCCGACCAATGTAAAGAGAAATGCAAAGCAATCTGAAATATCTGGTCCAAGTTATGTTGAACAACCATTATAATTTAAAGCAGGGACACGCCCACTTTCCAATGGAATTATTTGGATTGCTTCGGCTGAGCAATTGCGGCTCATCTGTAACTTCTCTTGATTAAAGCTACTGAAAATCCATGCAAATAAATGTCTCTCTATGCAAGTATGTTTTTGCACCTATGCATGTATTTATGTGTGACTCCAAGTATTTTATTGAATCATTGACTTTTTTAAAGATCTTGTCCATTGTATTTCCAACAGTGGTCCCTGAGGCAAACTGTGTCAATGCTTTAGGCAGCTACTTTAAGACAGTCCCATCTTTAACGTAGTGATATTAGAAACAAAATGTAACTAAACTGATATCGATTCATTCTTAAATAGCACATATTGTGTCAGCAAAAGTTGCAGGTTAGACAGGAACCTCACAGTTGATTCACCAATCATCCACCAAAAGAATACGAGCATGTGAATATTATATTCTGTTTCAATTTTCTCTGTTTGGTTTTTCATTAAAGAGGCTGCTCAATTGCAAGGGACCTTTCCTTTCTTTTATATGTTGATCAAATTCAAGATAAAATAAAACCCTAGTTCTTTACCAAGCAAGCAGGTACCTATCTGAGTAACATTAAGTATCACTGGAAATCTAAAGCTCAGGCGTAACTAACAAATTTCCTTGGATTCTTTTACAACTTAGGTAGTCCTTTGATTAATGACTCCAATGCAAGATATCAGATTCTCTCGACAGTTTCAGCCATTCAATTTCAGTCTGGTTACAAGTACTCTCTAGCTTGACATATAAAAAAAGGTGCCTAGATTGCGTTTTATTGAGAACCAACAAGTAACAATAATTAAGCCTTTGCTCAGGGAGCAGTGTGGGCTTGATGGATCCTTCTACAACATTACAGATTATCCATTACTAGTCTATTCATCCCAATTTCCAGTTAACAAAAAGTTTCACCGATACAAAATAATATAGTTAATTAAGCTGCAAAATTACCATCATATAATAAAATCGATAAAGAGTTCATTCCATTCCAAATCCCAACAATGTCTGGAAAACTTCCTGCAGCTTTCAAACTCTCAAGCCAGAACTAGAAAGATCTTTCTATTATACGTAAAGGCACATGCAAACTTCCACTTTTTCTGCATTTGTCAAAGGATTTATAAATAAAAACTAATGGGGATCCTATGTAAGACTCTTGTGAGAATTTGAACTATGCTAACCATCTATCTAACAAAGAGGCAGAATAAAAGTCTGAGAGAGAGAGAGAGAGAGAGAGAGAGAGAGAGAGAGGAGAGTTAAAGTAGGACACACCCAGAAAAAAAAAAAAGAACATCTCTTTAACAAACTCAATTTTCATTTTCCTTCTGAAGAGTTTCATAAGTACATTCACCTCACAATATCAAAGAAAGTCAATAAAAGACTCATTCCCATATTAGACTACACTCATAATTCCCATGTTCAAGAATCTGGTTAATTCCTAGTAGAATCCAGGAATAGAGGGAAAATTCCAAATGAAGGTTTGAAGTGCCCTTATTTTCTCAAATAAGGACTTGAAGTAGATATTGTTTCAAATAAGGACCTAACCTCGCCGGTTAGCTAAATATTCAAATAAAAGACTGAAGTGGCCATGACAGTTTCAAGTAAGGACTTGACCCCGTCGACTAGCTAAATATTCCGGCCAATCAAGGGCATTTTCGTATAATACAATTTAATTTTAAATATTATTTAAATTATATTTTAAAAAAAAATTGAAAAAAAGGAAGGAAATCAGGTGAGGACTAAGCCCTCGCCGCGGCCGCCGCCTTGCCATTGCCGAGAAGGCCAAGCGATGGTGCGGCGGCGACGGTGGTACAGAGCCCTCACTGTTTTCCCTTCCCCTTCCTTTTTTTTTTTAATTTATTTTTTCATCTAATTCAATAAAAGGAAAAAAATTCAAAAAAGTAGACGACGAAAATGTTCTTATCAGCCAGTAGGTTAGATTCTTCTTCGAGACTTGAGACTGACATGGCAACTTCAGGCTATTATTTGAAACAATATCCACTTCACGCCCTTTTTTGAGAAAATGAGAGCACTTCAAGCCATTATTTGACACAATGTCCACTTCAGGGCCTTTTTTGAGAAAATGAGGACACTTCATGCCCTTATTTAAAATTTTCCTGTAAATAGATGTGTAGAAATGACGGACCAACTTCTTTTCCAAAGCAAACTGACAAAAATGATGTGAAAAGTCGGCCTGTGGTTCCTAACCGATAAATTACGGCTAAAACACTAGGTCAATTGCTCATGTGACTAGGGTACTAAAAACATCTCGTCTAAAGATATTTAGGGAGCCATTTCTCTGAATCTTCTGAAGATAACTACAGGACTCTGCAGGCATCAAATCTTGTATTTGAAGCCAAAACATTACAATATTAGTTTTAAAATTGCAAAGTTGATCTTCTGACACAGAGTTCATATAAACATTGATTGCAAAAAGGTTTTTCTTGATTAACAGCTAGTTGCTATTTGTAGGGACTGACTTCGTTATAATGCATGTGGTGCAACCTTATTGACCAAATCTGAGAGAATAAAAGTCCAACCAAGAAAAGAAGAAGCAAGTTCTCGCAACTCATGACCCAAAAACAAGCCCCCTATCTCTGATTTCACCATTAGTCCCCCATCAGAGATGCCCTAGGATGAATTCTAGTGTGAGAATGCACGAGTTCCAGTATCCACAAGTTGTCAGTTTACCTGAATAACACGAGAAGACTCCAAGTAGAACTCTCTAAACCAGAGAAAACCAAGATCACTCAAAGTCACCAATGTCGCTGCAGCACAACAATACGAAGCTAAATTAGTCCAAATGCTTTCTGTGTATTTCCACAGCAATACAAGTAAACAATAATTGCTGCTAACTGTTAAAGAAAGTTTATTTGTCCCAAGAAATGCTGACATGTCTATAAGTGAATGAAATCACACCAAATGACGTCAATGGGGCCAGGGAATCCAAAAAATGAAACGGTAACAGAGGGGAAAAGGAACAACCAACAAAAGGACATTCATTTCCTTCTGTCTATTTCTAACCAACTAACTTTGATGGAAGCAATAATCAAGTCTTATGGCTTGCCCTCATTGGAAGCTCAATTAGGAATCTTATTGTGAAATTTGGATTACACATCGAGCACGCGATTGATGTGGTTATCCAAACAACAACAACAACCACTATAATAATAATGGTATTAGCAAGATAGAGGAAAGCAATGCATTTATTACATATGCATAAGATATATATTCCGGACCAAAAGGCATTCTCTATCCTATTGAAGCATGTAGTTTCTCACCTAGCAAGTGTAAAGTTCGACCACTAAGGCAAATGTAAAATAGCTTCTCCATTCACAATGCTGATCCATTTCATCTGCTAGTGAAACTGTGGGATGCTGGTTGTTGAGATCAGCGGTATAATTTTAGGGAAGGTAAAGTTGAAGTTATTGAAACAGTCTTCTAGTCTGCATTAAACTCCTCTTATACACTATTTTCACAAAGTGACATTTGCCGTATAGTTTGACATAACAGAATGTGCAGGATTATAGAAAAGTAAGACGCACTGAAAGGAAGAAAGATAAAAGAACTTGAGCACATCAAACTGTAGATGAAATGCATGAGCTCTAATACAGTGCAATTGAAGCAGCAATTGACTCTTTGTCATAAAAACGGTACTAAAACAAGTAAAACAAAACCTATGTTTGCAACCCACTTTGGAACTAATTGCGTGTATGACCCGCTTTGGAACCAATTGCATGTACGATTTTAGGCAAATATAATTCACCTTCTCACCTCCAATTTTTTCTGACCTCTGGTCAAGAATGGAAAAAATTAAACAGCAACATGAGTAAATGGATATATTATCAAGGCTATTAGTCGGAACAACTTAATAACTCATTTTAATAAGTTAAAATGAATCTTTTCCATATTATATTTCACATTTGTTTCCATTTAGCGTATACATTTTCAGAAAAGTTAAAGGTACCAGATCAAACTAGCGTAAACATTTATATGCACATACCTTTCCAAGTTTCTGAAGAGTAAACTCTTACATTGTACTAAACAAAAGAGACTTTTTCCTCAAGGCTAAAGTTTCAGAAAACATTAAATACAATTTTTAATTGTTTATATAAACAATGTATAGACAATTGTAGATTCTTTACATGATTATTCTCAACTTGTTTAAATTTTTTCAACAATTGTGTAACATTTTTAGTTGAAAAAACTATATATAGATAATATATATCTACATATATATATATCAACAGTGAATTGCATTATTTCAAAATTGAAAAACAGAATTGATCTGCCCATTATGACAGCATGTGCTTCTTAGCAACTTTATATAGGTAAAAGTAGAAGTATGTGAGACAGTCTTCCAGTCCGCATTGGACAACCGCTTAAGGCATTATCCAAAGTGATGGACCATAGCTTGAAACAATAGAATGTGAGGGATTATAGGAAAGTAAAATACATTAAAAAGATGCACTGAAAAGAGGAGACAACAGTTCTTGAGCACATCTATCTAGAGATGAAATGCATAAGCTCTGATACAATGCGATTGAAGCTGCAGTTAAACTGGTAGAATTGCCACCCATCTCATTGATTAGTTCTGTTACCATCAGATTATAAAAATGCTGACAACCATGCACTTAAATCAAGCACAAAGCCTACAAGATGAAATTGTACCTGTATAGTCCAACATATGCAGGAAAAAGCTAAGCTTGTAAAAAAATGTCTCCAACTGTTTCATGTCATTGACGGGGATCTCAGAACCACTGTTACCAAAGAGTCCCCCGGGCTTCCTAAGATTACCACCAGAAACAACCTCATAGATTAAGAACTGCAGGCAATGGACCTGAAAAACATGACATTGGAAAATTAGACTCGTCCTCTACCAATTGCATATACATGCAGCAAACTTATTAATGACACATTTAATACCATTAAATAGTGCTTTAATGCACACTACCCCAGAGCACAATTCTCAAGTGGATTAACATCTGTAACCCTATGCTACTACTGAGCTTAACAGAACATTGTAAGATTCAGTGCAAAGTTTCTTCACGCATGGCAGCATAAGATAGAGACATAAACACTTGCACGCATGCATGCATGCAGATGCACACATGTGCAAGTATAAAGAATACATAGCAGAAAGTATGCATGACATGCCGAAACATACAGAAAGAGAATATAGTAACTCAAACGAATCAATCTGTATAACTGCAAAAACTGAAAAAATGGGACAAGGGAATTAACACCAAAGTACTATTACAAACTGATGAAGAAAGATTAAAGCTTTAGAAAAACCTGAGCAGCTGTCGGTGCCACAGGCCTTGGATAGAAAAAGTTCCCTTTGCTTTCTTCACCTCCAGGCTGTAGCGATTGCAACTCTGGCTCTGACTTGCTTGTGTTTGCCATCCAGTCTGCTGAAAGAGTTCGCATGTCTGAGAGAATCCTATCAAACAGAAATTAGACAAAATAAAAGGCGAGAATAAAAGGATATTTTAGCAAAGAACAAATAAGAATCTTACATAATCGAACAAAATAATAATTTCACAAGAATCATCTAGGACCACATATGACAACATAGTGATGTCATAAAGGATGACATCAAAAAGTTTCGGAAATACTGATAGTAGAGCTTTCGACAACTTGTCTAATTTCCATGACCACAGTAACCTCTATGTTTGGTTCAAAGCTCTATACATATTATGTATACTATAAATATTTTGTTCATAGTTGATATGCATTCTAGTTAGGGTATGAAATTAAAATGTTGACATGGATACTCAATTGCGCACACAGCCAACCAATCCTTTGAAACTTCTGTATTTCCTATTTATCAATTGACCATACAGATATTTTTCAGAGAAACTGTAAAATTGTCTAATACAAATTAACCTCCCTTCCTATATAGACATGGAAAAGCTAGCCTTGAATAGCTTGACAAATTACAGGGAGAAAAGGCAATCACAAGCAAATAGAAGCATCCCTTATTCAAAATTAGAGAACTTGAAACTTCCTTATACTCATGCACTTGACAAGCCTGAGGAGCAAAATCTTCCCAAAAGTACCAACAAAGAACTCCTCAAATATGCACCTTGATAGGTCCTTCTTCTTTCGAAACGTTGTTCGCAACATGGTGGCTAGAGTGTTCTGCACAAAATCTTGTACCTCAGCATGTATGGTTTCCCATAAAGCATCAGCTACCAATGTATCACATCTTTGCATCATCACAGCAGTGCTCTTTATGTAGCTAACAAGTTCAACCAGTGCTTTTCTTTCCTCTGCACTATAATTATACCGAACTACCTGCAATGTAATTCCAGATATGCACTATCATGAAGCAATAATTTTACAGTTCATCATCACTCGGAGCTGCATAAATCAACAATGACCAAAAGTTAAAGCTAAACAGGTCAAGGTCCAAGACTGGGCTATTCTCAGCTTAGAAGAACCTTGAAGAAAAATTAACAATATCAAGTTCGAACACACCCAGCAGCTGGACCAACTTAGTCTGGCTCTTTACGAGACTAGCATCAACACAAGCAAACAACAAAAGGTCATTTTCCTAATCTGTGACCAAAAAGGAAAGTGCTACTAGAACTGACAAGTGGAAGGGTAACCTCACGTTGAGGATTGAGAATCTCATTGATAGTGTCATCCAGCTGGAAAAGGAGGTTAACAATTTGTTGACTTAATAAAATAGTCGCCTGGAGGCACAAACTGTGCATTTTTTATATATCACTAGGTAGATATGGCATACAAGGTTTAGTTAACATTAATGAATCTCTCATCTTCATGATTTTGTTTTCTGAACGCTTCAGTTTGTTCATGGGTTGATAGTCCTGTGGCCCTCGTTAATGAAATTTTTAATTTTAGTGATCCAACAGAAGAAAAGTTAGCTGGACAAGGCTTTATACATTCAGCCGCAAGTGAAGCCAGTAGTCTCCTACCCACTGACCAGTATTAGCAGCTATCACTGCAGAGAAGGGAGCAATTAAAACAAAATGCAGAATAACAGGAACTCCATAATAATGATAATTCTCAAACAACTAGATATAGTACCTTTTCATAGTCAGAACAAGATCCTAAAGGTTCATTTGCTTCTAGTGAAACTGCATCCTTGCAGGGCCGAGAAAATTTCCATGCACATTGTTCCCATATACGTGCAGTCCATCTGCTTAAGAGCTGAAATCCTTCCACTACCATATCGTACACATTCCCCTTTACCTCTTTGCACCATTCAGCATCTGCACTTTCTGTTGACTTCAACAACAACAGCTAGCAAAACATAGACAAGCAGAACTTAAATCAAAATTTGCACATTAAGCAAGTAGAGAAACTATCCAGCTGCACATGTATCGAGAAGAGTACCTGATTCACAGAAGAAGCAAAACGAATTGAGAAATCATCATGCTCAGCACGAATGGCTCCAATGTGGTTAACAATCAGATACTGGCGCTGATAAGTGGCCTATGTCAAGGAGTTATCACAGCAAGTTGGCATGATCGACATGATTTTCTAACAATTTTTTCCTTGAAAGAAAAAATCGAAATTTCTGAACGGCGCATGACATTGTTTTACTGTTGCCCAAGCTCTGACAACACTAGTGCTGCCACCATGCAGAGATCAGTGAATTTGCGTGGTCAACTCTCCTATTTTAAAATTGACATGCCGTAATTTATTGATGAGACAGACTTTGTGGAGTCAGAACACAAGTAACTATGCTAACAACATAAGACTTGAGAGTCGAGATTATAGAACAATTCTCTAGTTGGTAGTCTTATCTAGGACCTTACGGTGAAAATGATGCTTACTAGTACATACAACATTTATCAGTCCAGAGGTTAAATCTATGATGTCTCGTTTTAGTACAATCTATTGCCTCAGTCTATACCTAGGTCCCATTTTGCACAAAAAGAAAAGGCCTAACTTCAGGTAGGATACTCATATAACCAATATATTGCATGCAATTTCTGACAGAAAAAGCCACAAGCTAACTTGATCCTTTACCTATGGCTACATATATGAATCTCATTAGAGCATGCAATGGAAGGTGGTAATATGGGGAAAAGTGAAAAAATTTACAGGACTTACTATTCAATTTGAATGCTTTTCACATCACAATGTTGAGCTTCAATCTAATCCATTCATTGCGTTAAATTTCTTAATAACTTTTCAAAGAGGTTACTTTGTCAAGAAGACTCAAAATCACAAGGAGAGACATGACAAGGCACTTTATTCTAGGGGAGGAGACTACTCTCTGGTGCCATGTCAGCTTTTAGTCAGGTTTCTCCAATGGGTATGGAGTGATGATTGGAAGATGACTAAAAAGAGTAACTGCTACCACTGAAATAAACTGAAGTTCATTGATTATGTGAAAGCACTCAAAGCAGAATAGTCTTTCACGAACCTGAAAACTTAAAATTATGAATCAGAAAGTGCAAAAGAGTTGACTATCAATTGTGCAATAATTGATGCATCATTATGTATGTCTATGTAAAATGGTATCTCTTATCGTGCTCAACGATGCATTTCCTTTTTTATATAGTTCTTAACGAGCAGGTTAGAAATTGATCCACCTCATGATGCGCAAGGTGACTTTGTACATGTAAAAGAAACAAAAGGCAAAGTCATTGAAACGCCTCAGCTGAAAGGATGTAAAGACCTTAGCATTTAATTAAAAAAGTGTATGGGAAAGATATATTCAAAGTTTCATGAAGCTACATTTACAAATCACCATCTCATTCCACAGTCATATATGTATAGATATTGCCATGGAACTGGAAGTATGACTTCTATGAACGAATGGGATAAAGAAAATCTTCCTGATAACTTGTAGAAAAATTGAAAGCTTAGAACCAATACTTAAAGCTATAAGAGTTAACTGAACTGAAAGAGATCAAGCCAACAAAGCATCTCCTCAGTACCTAAAGTTGACAGAACAGCAGAGTGACTAATTTAGCAATAACTATTAGATAGTGTTCAGGCAGCATTCATTGACAGGACATTTAGTAATAACTATTAGATAGTGCACTTTGATTTTTATGCAACCAAGTTATCTTATCAGTTCGCTAGTACTAGGAGCAAAAAAAATTTAACAGTCAAAACAAGTATATCGCAACTTTTACAAAGGTAGACAGGATATTCTTGTGCTTCCTTCAGAGGGAGCTCATGTGGCGCTGGAAGAGTGAGAAGACGAGTTTGAGAAGAAAACTTTTGGAAGTAACTGGACAATTCTTTCAGTATTGCAGCCGGAGAAAGATGAAGGTCTGGAAATGCAGGAATTACCGGATCATTCTGCCCAGACAGAAATGATGAAATTAGTCATTTCAACCACAGTGAAGAACTAATTCAGAATAATTATCAACAATCTTAGATGAAAAAATTTATAGCTAATGCACATTTTCCACTCCTATTCTAGTTGATAAACATTTTATTGATGATTGCATGGTTCTCCTCTGTCCTGAAATTCTACTATTCATTGCAAACGTAAAAACACATTATGAGAATTTACCTTAAATATATTGATAAGTCTGTTAATCTTAACCCTTTTGTACAATGATTCACTGTCCTTCTCGGATGATGTTGCCAGCACGACTAGGACAGGCAGAACTCGTAGAAGGATATGCCGCTCAGGAAACAGAAGAGCAAAATCCAATTCCAATGACTCAACAGCAAAAACAATAAGAACTTGTAGAATATCTTCCACACTTGTCTTCGTTAAGGACCTCAAAAATAATCAGATATGCATAGTACTACTATTTAAAAGTAAGCTGATGAGCCAAATCACATTTTGTTGTCGCAGGCAATCAATCAGCAGCATACCGATGTAAGTACAGAACACATATATGAGAATGCATATGTTCTTATGCATCACATTAATTGTCTTTCATACAGAATAAGTGCAATCAGTTGTCATACGGACAGGATACTTATTCACCCGAAACATCTCGACGTGCAAGTTCAATAAGATGGCCCATCTTGTGCTTAAGAAAATCTGTGACAAATGGATTGCATCAAGTCCCAGTTAGGAGAAGTGAACTTGCATAATGAGCAACAAATTTGACATCCGTGATTTTTCATCAGTGTAATGCCAGCATTTTCTGCTTTGGAGCAAACTACTTTGTACCTGCAAATCATCCAACTCCTCCCTCATTGTGTCAACATCTTGCCATTGAACGCTGACTTGTGTGAAAGTCCTGAAAATTTGAGAAAAGCCAAGGGAAAGATATTCATCTGAACTCTAAAGCAAACGAGAAGTGATGTCTATGGGATGTAATTTGCATCTAAAAGATGTCAAAAGATGCATATAGTCACACGTATTCTCTAGTCCAGTATTTTTATGAAATGACACTTGGTAGAAATATACGATGTCAAAATTCAAACTACAAAGACTTCAGTCAAACTTCTGATTTTTAACTTTATTAGCGATCATGCTCGTAGCTTTGCCATCAGATGAAAATGCACAAAAGCATCATTCTAAAATTGATAGCAAATGAACGTCATCGCCAAATTAACCATCAATTGGTTTTGCATTGAACCTACTTAGTTTGCTAGAAGCACAAAAGGACAAAACTACTTTAAGCCACTTCAACCATTATTGTTACCTCTAAAACTAAGTTATACTGGATGGCAAAGGCATTTATATTATGAGAATGTGATGAAAGGTATGAGAATTTATATTTTACTATTGAACTGTTAAACTGTTAAACCATTCACCCCAATTCTATACTTCATGGCCACACCATCTCTAGTATGCTTACTGTAGGGATGGTAGATACTAAAGTTAATTAATGCCAATTTAAACTTTCAGAAGCTGGAGTTCTTTGTATAATAGCAAGGCATGTAATCTACTTGAGTAATTAACGGAGGTTAGATATTAAATATCTTTGGCTGGGAAAAATGCACCGCAATATTAAACCATGCATAAGTAATGCAATTAAGCACTAAGCATTTCAATTTGTTCAATTGAATCCTAACTTTTACACCAAAAAGTGCAATTGAGTCTCAAACCTTTTGATTGATTCAATTAAATCCGAAACAATCATTGCAAAATGCAATTAAGTCATAAAATTTATGTTCGAATGCAATTTAAGAATGCCATGAAGGCAATTTTTGAGTGACAAGTAGGCAATTTTAGGTATTGTTCATTGTCAAGACTTGATTGCACTTTTTGAAAATATTTATAGAACTTAATTGAGCTAACTCAAAGAGTTAGGGCATAATTACATTACATACACGAGGTTTAGAACTTCATGTGCACTTTAACACATGCCAAAATACTTTATACAATCCGTCAGTGCCCCCAACCCCCCCCCCCCCCGGGGCCGCTCTCTCTTCACTCTACCTCTAACACCATTCCCTTCCACAATGCCCCCCACCTACTCAGTGCGCCAACAACTCTCCCACCGTCATTTCTTTTCTCCTCCGTCAACTCTCTCTCTGTGTACACATTGTCAATTTGGGCAACGCCACCAACCATCGATCTCCTAGAAGCTAATCAAGAAGCTCGATATCCAGATCTGCCTAGATGTGGATAGGTGGGTTCTGTCAATGGTGAGGAGGCTGACACTGCCATGTTCAGAGCCCGAACGTGGTGGTGGCCAAGTAGTTGATATGGTGGTGGTCTGGTGAAGATATTGTTTGTTTAGATAATAATTAACTATGCATAGAGTGATTTGCATGAACCCACCGATCACAAGTAGGGAAGAGGAAGTTTTCTCCAACCAGGAAAACATGGTCCATAAAAAATTCAATCATCAATAGAATCCTCAAGAAAAACACGACTTGGGTAATAAGAATGGACATAGATAAGTCTACTAAGTATCCGAGAATTGAGCAGACAAGCACGAGAGAGCGAGCGAGCTAAACCAAATGTCAAGCATAATTAATTAAACTTAGCACCAACATCAGGTAACAATCAGTTGCCTTACCTCTTATACCAAGAAAAATCATTCGGTATGCTTGCTTTTGCATTTTTTAGATGATCAAGTTGTACCAAGATATCAAGTAACTTCAACATAGACCTATTGCAAACAACAGAATAAGTGTTACAGTCCATTGCTTATAACTACCATAATTTTAACAGTAGGTCTCCATATATAAGTGAATTACAATTTACAGTATTTTCAACATTTACAGAAGAGGGAGTCTGCTGAACATTGGAAAAAAAACTTCAAAAAGACGACAGGAAAGGTAGAATAGATGTAAAAAAGAGGGAATTCAATAAAACCAGAGATGAGTTATGGTTGGGCCATTAATTCGTCGCTCTGGCCTGGAAAAACGCTGCATATCGGCTGCTAGCTGCATTAGAACTTGAGAGTTATACACTGTGAAATATGCAAGTGAAGCCAACCACAAGTGAGAGGCAGAAATTGTTGTACTTTAGATGCAGCTGATGATTGCCACCGTTGAATTTCACGGAGTCGACTCATCTCCAAGTCAAGAACTTGGTATGTCTCCATATACAAGTCAGCTTGACTATGCTTCATAGACTCAGGAAGCTGCATGATATTACAACAATAATTGTCTTAAACAGGTTCTGTCTAGAGCATAAGCTAACTATTATCTTCAATTGCAAGTCCACAATGTTCATTTCCATGATATAAAAGTTTTTTGCCAGCTTCTTTCTCTCTTTCTTCCTTTCTTTCTTTTCTTTTCTTTTTTTTTTTTTGGGGGGGGGGAAGGGGGGTTGGAATAGAGGAACAGTAAACTAAGTTGCGCATTATGCTAATTTAAAAATAAAAAATAAAAAACAAAGTCCACTCTGAATACACATGCAATGCTTCATCGAAAAACCATTGTCTCACAAGCATGGTGAACCAATACAAGGCCCTGGCGTTTGGAGAGAAAAGACAATCATCTCAAGATGGAGTTTATACGAATTTTAACTTTCTACAAAGGGAAATATCCATTTTTCTCAACACTACAACCCTAAGGACCTTGTAGATCTTTAGACATCAAACTCAGTTCTTTGCAAGAAATCTACGTATTCCTCCAAACTACAAAAATAGCCTCACACTATTACCAAAAAATAATTAATTAGAAATCTAGAAAGAACCAGTTTGATAAAACAAGAATTTCCCCGCTTCCCATTCCAAATGTGGATTTTCTGGCAGCACCATATGAGAACCGTGAATATGTGTCTCCACATTACTTTATGTCAACATAATTACCCATATGATGCTACTAAGAACACAACTGAATACCACTATTATCTAAAACAGCAAAAGTATACCGCAGATTCAAAATGGAAAGGAAAACCAACCTGAGGAAGCGCCTTCACGCAGCTGCGATACGTGTAGAGTACTGAACCCATCTCTTTCCCCTCCTGAATAAGAGCGTTCTGTAAACAGTTCCAATTTCCACAATTAGAAAGTACACAGCTAATGACATTACTAGTTTTCCCGAGCATTGAGAAACAAAAATGTCCGAAAGAATTAGCACAACCGAACAAATCGGCCCAGCCAACTTCTTCCGTTGTAGATAACCTCCAAACTTACAGTGCGCTCGAAAGAGCTAGCCGCAAACAGATGGCGAAACCGGGAAAAGCAAAAGGGCAAAAAAAAAGAGTAAAAATACAAAAGGTCCACGCACCAGCTGGTTGAGAGCTTTCGTGTCCTCGGAGAGAGATAACCGGTACGCCGAAACATCGCCATATTCTGCGAGAGAGGAGGAATCCACCAGACGGGAGGCGAATGCCGCCGCATCACTTGCCAGTCCACAAAACCGAAAACGCTCGACGAATTCAACACACAACACGCACGCACGCACGCACGCACGCATCCGAATCTCACGTACCGATGGGGCTGTTGGTGGCGCCGGGCTCCGCGGACACCCAGATTGCCGGCCCTTGAATCTCCGGCTGCTCGTCCTGGAAAACACAAATCCGACTCCGATCGCATTCAGCGAAACGACGACGCCGACGACGGCAGCAACAGCGACATCCGGAGATGAAGTTCGCGTAGAGAAGAGGTTTTACCTCGAGGGAGAAGGTGGAGAGAGCCGCGATGGCTTCTTCCACGGGGACCGCCATCGGAGCGCCGAATCGGAGGTCGGGAGGCCGTCCGTCGGGATTTCTGCCTGCGGCAATGCGAGTGCGATGGAAGGCGGAAGGTTGAAGCTTGAAGGTGACGTTGATGGAAAGCTTGTGGACTGGCGAGAGGGACTCGGATCGCGACTCGCCGGTGGGTCGGAGCGAGAAACTGAGCTGACTCGCTCTCTGAAATGGACAGAGAGCTAGGGGAGCGGTTGGTGCCTGGGTTTAGAGAGAAATCCAACGGTTTGTAAACTTTGATTATTGCTATTATCGTTATTATCAGTAATCAAATTTTCCACTTTTTGTTTTTCCTTAAAAAATTTGCAATTCGTGGAGTGATTTTTTAAATTTTACAAAAATTGGATAATCTATATGTCGGTATGTGTATATTTTCGTAGAAAATGTAAAAACTAGGGAAATACACACCATTTTCGTAGAAAAGGTAACAACTATAATCACTTTAGGAAATTAATTAGTTTTTTTTTTATCAACTGTACCTTTTCAGTATGAATTTAGGGATGTACTCATTTAAAACCTGCGCTATTATATGTAATTTAAAGACATTCTTTCAAATCATTAATACATAACATTCATCGAAACTAAGTTAAATATGTTTTTGGACCAAAAGATTTGTTAGTCATGTTTTGTAAATTATATCTCTGATGGAAAAGTAAACCATCATCATCCTTCTATTTTCCCAAATTTGATTTGGATATATAGATTTTACACTTAAGTAAGAATTCGAATGATCTTCATAGGCTAGTGAGCGGTAAGTTTCACGGGCAGATTCACGTTTTTAATCATATGAACTAATAACACTTATCGATAAGTCATGTTGCATGGACAAAAAAAATCATATTCAATTATTGATTATATAAAAAAAAACAAGACGTTTCAACGGTGCATATCTATTTCTAAAACTAAAAAGAATTAACTTCTTTAACATTGGCATCATGGGCAACATGCATCTTATTGATATTGCTTATGCCCATTTTTTTGCTACATCTATTTTATATCTATTGACATAGATAATGTTTACACTGCTTTGCCCTTTGTGTAATTAGTCAGATCCTCTATGGCAAGGAACACTGTATAGCATAAAACATTTTACAAAAAGAAAGAAGAGGTTTTTTCATTTTTCTAGACTTTTCAAAATAAAAGAACCTAGTAAGTCGGCTTGCGTGCGAAATTAGTGGAAAATTGAGATGGAAGGCAAGACAAATCATGCTTGCTCTTTGCTTCAAAGACAAGTCAATCGAATCATTTGAACTTTATAGCACACTAATAAAAATGCCAAATGCGATTGCTTCGGCATGAAGCTGAGACAATGATATGTCCTTTTTAAAGGTTACTTCCCCACGGACTCCGGAAGTTTTGGTCACACGAGACCAGATCGTCACTTCGGGATTTTAGCAAGTTTTGATCAAAACAAGGCACGGTCGCGCCGAGGGATGTGTCAAGCGGTATAACAGAAAAAATGTGTGAGTCGTGTTTTCTGAAAAACCATCTCTACAATGACAAACAAGCATGAGAGGCCTCTTGCATTTTCGTCTACTATTGGAAAAGCTCCCCCTCGATGACATAATTAAGATGTACGCAGAAAATGCGACAATTTCGCTCGTTTTCCGGGGCGTACAAGAGGTGACTTTGGATCCAATAAATAATAAACGTATAAATCTACTACCAAAACGGCCCCATTCCACTATAAGACTAAGGTATGTACAATTCAGATTTCATCTCTCTGATGCGTCTCATCGGTATGTCAAGTTCCCTTTCTTTCCGGCGAAGATCTCGAATGTAAACATACCTTGGGATCTCACTCATAATCATCTTCATCATGACAAAAATTGGCTTCGCCCTTGCAATCAGCTTTGTCAATAATCTCAAGCCCCACATTCAGGTATCTGGAGTACTCGTTGATACCCTGATACAAACTCTGATAACCCTCGAATGCAAGAATCCGAGGAGATGAACAGAAAGGATGGTTATTCGGGCACATCATCGGCGACACTATCAAGGCCCTGCCGTGCAGAAATGACCCTGTCCAGGGTGTGATCAGGCACTGTGATTCCAGCGGTCTCCATGTCTGCAACAATGGCTACCGCAGCATCCAATTCTCCAAGATCAAGACACAGTGAGATGATTTCGTCATATAGAGGACTGCAAAAGAAGAGGGAAACCATTTTTTGTAAGGTGGACGTTACAGCCTCTTTTACTCCTTCAAGTATCTAAGCATCCATTATAGTTCCTCATACTTGGCAGGATTTCATCATAATAGTCCGACATAAGAAAAGCACATTTCAAATTATTTCCTACTAAAAGAAGCACAGAACGTGTTAGTATTTAACATGTTCATGTATTTTCCTCTGTCCATTCCTTTTCATCTAACAAAAATACAAACATGCATGTATGGAGGCACTTTGGAGATGGTAAATGTGTAAAGAAAAATCACCTACTCTTTTCATGCTAGTTAATCTTGACCCTAAAATCAGACGAATTTTGAGAGAGTATCCCACATGTCAAGTAGCCAAAATTTCAAATAAGGCCATGAAACCCACACATGATTGATTTAAGAAATCCATTTCAATAAATTTTCAAGAGATTTATGATGTTGAATGCGTTGGTACTCCATGACTATAATATACCCTGCTCTACATCAAGAGAAGCAATGGGACCACATCCAAATGATACACAAATGAGCTTTCAAGTTAGACTTACAAAAAAGCTGATCATATTGAAATGGAGACCCTTTCTCAAAAAGTGAAGGGAAGGGGCAGAGTATGCAGCAGCATAACAAATAAAGCTTTCAGATCATGGCAGGCCAAGAACCAATACAGATGAAAATGAAACTTCTTGATCATGATAAGACAAGGTAATGAAAATCCAATACCTCCCAAGCACATAACCAAGACTATGTGTAGTTTGCAAGATCTTCAAGAAAGCTGATGGCAGAGGAGCCCTTATAGCTGCACGGAGTATCATGGCACAGTCCCCAATAGTGGGTTGCCCACCCAATTCTATTACCTGAAAAAATTTCAGTTGGCCAATAAAATTCTTGTGAAAGAAGAGTTATCAAAGTTTCCCTTACTATTGGTTTTTGAGATAATTTTCTTATTATTTGACAAGAAAATCTGTAGTCATTAAACTCTTCAACACATCCAAATAACCTATACTGCTCAATGGACAAACCCAACTCATGTTTATAGCACATAATAGCTAACTGACAAGTCTATGATGTTGGTATTGCACTGTCCCTTTCTATATATATATATATATATATATAGAGAGAGAGAGAGAGAGAGAGAGAGAGAGAGAGAACAAGTCAGATGCCAACATAATTTTTTTTTCAAATTAGCAAGTCCCAACATCTCGAGAAGGTTCAGCAAACAGCAGCATGTGCTAAGGTCCTTAACCCATCCTGTAATGAGTTTCAATGCACATAGCTTTTGTGGAGGGCCTACAATATTCATGATATTATTGACCTACTAGCAAAGTTCATTCAAATTCTTTCAAGAACAGAAAACCATTGATAATACTACTACTCACGGCATATTTTTTTTTTTTGAACAGAAGCTCACGGCATATTTTAAACTTACAATAAAATGATCTAATTGCGCATTTGTCAAATTTTCCAAGCTATTACATCATTGAGGGAACTTAGCTGCATTGATTACTAATAAAATTATAGTTTCTAAAGTGCTATCTGAACTGCTTGACTTTAGCATTCAAAGGCCAAGTAATTAAAGGTGATCGTACTTAAAGCACTTTCAATCTAAGTAATTTTCTATAAGCTACTCTTAATATTTCAGTAACTGCTCTACAATAAATCACATCGCTCCAGGGAATTAGATTAAAGTAGTTCCCAAATTAAGAGGAAAGGGGCAAGCAGTTTAGCAAGCTAAATAAAACCTTTCAAATGATGCTGGGATTAACAAGAAAAATCAGGACAAGAGAAGCACAATCTGGCATAAAGGAAACATTGTGGCATTGAAAGAACAGAAGAGCCAGGTAGGAGAGACAGTGAAACATACCTTTTGCATTGTTTTTATTGCCAACTCCACTTCCCATTCCTGAGACCACCTCTGAGGTGGCCTGCTCTTCAACTCCCTCTCCCATGTCCAACCCCAAGCATCAGCTATTGTATACATATCTGACACGTCAAAAACTTTCCTTTCCCGCAGTTCCTTAAATGCCTCAAATATATCCAAAGGAAACCAATCCTCATCCTTGTCATCCTGCATGAATAGCGTACAACCAATAGATTGAGTTTAATGGCTCTAGCCATGCAAAACAGGATCATGGAAAAGGAAACCAAGTACAACCTGGAAATTACACATCGGCATGATTTTTATTTCGAACAAGTATTCTAGCTAGAGTATAATCATTTCAACAACTCACCTGAGGTATTGAACAAAGAACATAGACAAGGCCCATAAGACCATAAGATCCAACCGCAATAATCAGGAAAATATAGCAGGCAAAAGCCAATAACAGAGTTTGACAAATTCAATGCAGAGTTTGACTAACCAATGTCCCTAACTTGAATATAGAGTTTAAGTTATTTACTGCACAAGTCAAGCAAAAGTTGCCTCATTTTTTTTTTAATTTGTTTTTTTTACCATTGCAAGAACTACATAAACCTATTATTGTCATTGCTTACACAAATCTAATGTCTCAATTATGTGGAACAGAAAATGAAGTAAAGAGACAACTATGAGCACAGATCAGACAATATCTACCTCCACAGATGCTCGAGACACCTTTCTCCGTGATTTTTTTGTTGAGGTAGTTGTTTGATCAGAATCTTTTAGTAACTGGACACCAATCATTTGAAGCGGTTTTTTCGCTTCAGCTTCCTTGTACTTTACCCTCTCTCCATCCGGAATCTCCGTTTCAGTTTGTTCAACTTCCTCCTCCTCATCTCCTTCTTCATCTTCAACATCCTTTACAGCATCTTCTGCAGCATCAACATCATCCATTAAATCTGAAACTTCTACTTGCTCCACCTCTATGGTTTTTCCCTGACTCCTATCCATTCCTTCTCCAAGAAATCGGCGTTTCCAGAACTCTGTATTTCCTTCCTCTAGCTTGATCCTAGAAATAAGTTCGTCCAGCTCTTCATCAACCTAAAACAGAAATAGAAGTCAACAACACCAAGGTAATTACACTATCCAGCAAAAATGGGAACTGTACGGAAGTCAAGACGGTCATGCCCGCACGTGTAAGCAATCTATAAAACCAATACAGACAACGTGAAAACTAGTAAACTGTCAACCTCCTCCTCTTCCTCCTCTACAGGAGGAACCCAAAGGGGCCGTCCACGTGAACGGTTTATCCTCCTTGCTTTCTGCACGCGCTGATAAAGAACATTTCTGGTTCCATCTGTTGGCAGATCTTGAGCCTCTAATTCTTCCTTTAATTCAGATACTGTCATCTTACTGGCAGCCTTAGGTTTCAAAACATTTTGATCAGGACCCTTTATAGTCTTTCTCAGTCTCTCCTCCACTCTAATATAATCATATTCAGAAGCATCACCTAGAGCTGCAAGTCCTTCATACAGCAAGGTTTTCAAAAGCTTCCTATGGTGCATTCTCCAATCCTCAAGACATCTTTGCTTGAAGGAGGTTTCCATAGGGTTTGAATATATGAATCCAGCCACATCAGGATCCAAAGGGGTCTTTCCTCTTCGCGGAACCCAGCGCTTGCGTTCGCCAGTAAGCCCACCCTCAGCCTCATACCTGATTTAACAGGGAAAATTACTCGAAAAATTACTTATTAAGACATTTTTCAGCACACACTAGATAACAAGGTAATTTGAAAAATTTAATTGTCACACCACTATTCTTACATCCTCCTTTTGTTTTATGTAGCATACTAATGAAGAAGCCCATGGTTTTGATAACACAGTAAAAATTAATTCAAAGCATACAGTATGAATGTCTTATTGTTTGCTGCTGTTTGCAGTGTAGTCAAAGGCGTTTGAGGTGCATGCCTAGGCGCTGAAGCAAGGCGGGGCAATGGAGTTCCGCCTCTTGGATGTCAAAGTGATGCATCTTCAATCAGGAACAAGCCCTTTTGCCTAACGCATCAAGCACACGTGCAATAGTTCTAGCTGGTAAAACCTTAGGCTTTGAAAATGCCAGAGTGGTTTCTTTTTTGACAAAAACTCTTTCATCCTTTTTTATAGGCTTAGACAAACTGGATCCCAAAAAAAGTATTACTTAGTCTTAAGCACTGTTCAGACCTTTGCTGAATTCAATTTCCTCTCTCTTTAAAAATGCCATCATCAGAGAAAGGACTAGACAGAGAGTTGCAGGATGCCGAGTCACTGTTTGTTTCAAAAAGAAAAGTTGTTGGACTCTTTCTCTCTCAATTCTGTTGGTTCCAACTTTTTAAGTCATTTACCAACCAGTGAGACTCAATTTTCTTTTTTCGTGTTCTTCTCTGTCCCTGCTTCAATTTGTATGTTCTGTTCTAAGGATAATCATAATTATTCTATTTGTATTGTAATTTTCTCACACAATTTATACCGTGCAACCTGTATATGTCACTTACCAACTTTGAGTTATGGCACCCAGCTTCGCTCAGATGTGCACTATTTCTGCACTTTACACCTCAGGCGTATTAAGGCCTTAAACCCTTAAGTGCACTTTTTTGCCTATGACTACACTGGTTGTTTGCCAAATAACAAATTTATGGTGACCAAACTGAAATTTTAATGAATTCCTCCAAGGGAAAAAATAGCAGAAGGGAGATAATGCAGCTTTTCTTATATATAAGTTGAGAAACACACCTAGCAATGTAATCAATCTCATATCCAAGTTCAGCTTCTTCTTGTAGAGGTTCAATCCAAGAGCTCACAAGGGTTCTGTATTTTCTGCTTAAGATCATAGCTCGTGGAGGAATTGGTTGGTTATCTTTGGCCATTGCCTCCAATGCTTCCAGCAATTCGACAATTCTTCCTGAATTTAGCATGTAGCAAATAGAAGGAAGAGTGAGTAGATCAAAATAGAATGCAATCTAACTATACTAAAGATTCCAATGCCGATTTTTTTGGGCAATCATGAGATGGTTCCATATCAGGGTCTGCAAACTACGGCAAAGCCAAAAAGAAAAGCAGCAAATACAGGTAAAAACAGCTAAAAGTTACAGCCTCAAAGCCCTTGCAATTTACATGCATTCACATTTCATTAAATTCGGAACAGCCTACAATTTTACAGTGGACAAGGTCACAAATGAAATGTGATCCTCACAGTCATCTTTTCAATCTGAAATCATACGACAATGGTCAATACTCAAGCCTCAATTCGAGAAACAAATACCAAAAAAGCATAATATCATTTCTTCCTGCTGATCTGGAAGCAAAACAGGTATCATGGTCACACAAGTTTCGATGGCTTAACTAATCCATTCTTTTTATCAGAACGACCACCCACAGTATCTGGTACAGTTGACTTCAAGAATCTCCTAATTTCAAGAACTAGCTGAATTTCAAGTTTCTTTCCTAATATAGACACTCATCCAAGGCCAGCACACAACAAAAGAATGGCTTTACGTATGACCTCTTGAATGCAAAATTCTCCTAAATAACTAATTTTGCGTTTAGACGGAACTAATGCAATTGGTTGACAGATTCACAAACCCCACATGATTCGAAAACTAATCGAACACAAATACTTCCATCCTAATGTCAGTATATAACAACCATTTATAGTAAGAACCAACAAATGACTTCTGCTCCAAAAGCAGAAGAAGAAGCTCTATGCTGTCCCTCATCGTGAAGGATCACGAGTGATACTCATCACAGGTAAAAGCTATAGAGCATGAGAAAAAGATCAATAAATGATCTAAAGAAAGAAACAAAGCTTATGATGCAGGCTGAAGTGGAAGAAATTCACAAACTTATTGTTCATAAAGATTCTAAAAGAATTTTCATCTAGAAGATTGGAAACAGAACACAATATATTAAGCCTGCTAAATAATTAACCTTCTCGACATAAAGCTCGGAGATACAAGGACAAAGGATCTCCAAAATTCCCTTCATTATGTAAAACTTTTGTGCCTCCTTCAAAGTTTTTCAGAGCACGGAAATGACGAATTGCCTCCCGCATTACACAGTATTTGGTAAAGCATTCCACCAACAACCTGTGCATTGAAGCATATCAAAAGGTGAGACTGATATGAATTAGAGTCACCACTTTGAGCCTCCTCACTTTGACATAATCATACTAGACTGCTCGATGAATTCGCAGGAAACATCATATTTTAAGTGTTAAAATTTTCAATTCATAATTTTAAACTTCTAGGCGGATGGAGAATATATACATATAAGTGCCCTACACATGCAAATCAGACTGAAATAGCATGAAAGTTGCAAGTGGAACTTTCCAACCTAAAAGCTTAAGTTGACGAGTGGAGAGAAACTAAAAGCAAGTGATGCCAACAAGCAATGTGAAGTAACAGACTTTAACATAGAGGTCCAGATATCAGAGAAAAAATTATGAAAAAGGTTATCAAACAGTTCCACTGTAAGACAAGGTATGCCTTCCATAAAATCAAAGTAAAAAAAAAAAAAAAAAAAACAGATGTAAGGATTATATAGTCACACAGTCAACCAGCCCATACATTCATCTAAAATGTCAAGCTAGTCTCAATTGATTAAGCATGTAAAGAACAACGAAGTCGGCAGTTAGCATCATATGCCGAACCCTGTACTTATATGACTGCACTGCTCCAGTACAGCATGTTTTTGTAGCATAACAAAAAGATATGCTATTCAGATTACTTGTATCAAAGAAGATGACTATAGGTGTCCCTTACGCATAAGTTTTCACATTAGGCTGCAACCTCTTGTGGTCTTCAACCATCATGCCAAGTAATTCAGCAACATCCTGTACTCTACAGAAAACAAGGATGAAAGAAGCACGTCCGCACAATATAAGTATCTAAGGACCGAAATATAGCAGATGATCAGAAACATCTGGATGTTGAGATAGAATATAGTTGAAGCATGCGCCACATTACACAATAGAAGAAGTGCCGCCAGTAGAACTCAGCAAAATGACCTCCATTCACGGTGCAAACTATCGGGAACGTTGCATTTTCACCAGAACAACATGCTCAATAGTGGTAAAAAATGATGCAACTTTTGACAGAACAGAAAAAAATAGGAGGGTAGAACAATGACTAAACTTGTGAACATCTTGGCAAGAATTTGTGCTGATTAATAGCCAAATACTTGGACTAAACATGGCGTACAAATGGAACTTCTTTTTTACCGAAAAAGCCTCTTCCAGGCTTTGCAGTTTGCAGCAAACTGATCAAAGAACAAAAGCCTCGATAGTATATCACTAAAGAAAAAGGACAAATGAAAAGAAAACAGAAATATAGTTCACAAGTCATCACTTGATTTTCTTGTCAAGGTGTACACCAGATAAATTCTTCCCATTGTATCTCTTAATAGTTATAGAACCACAAGCAAATTTCAGTAAGATCCGTAAACGCATTTGTTGAATTCTTGTCAGGGGTCTTACCATGGTTGCAATCTTACCTCACCAAATAAACCTACAATAACTTTAGGATGAATCATGGGATAATTACTCATGATTCAGTGGCCGAGAAAAAACACGGTAGAGATTCATGAAAGTGAAGCCTTAGGAGAGGAGAAACCATTATGGGAATTCACGAGTTAAACTAGCAACTATGACAATATGGAAACTCTTCATGAAGGTGATATTTCGTTAAGCTATGACTCATATGAAGAAAAGAGTAGAGTGAACCTATAACAACTTCAAACTGCTCTTTTTCAGATCAAACACACATCAAGCATGAATATCAGCTTTCGAAAAGCTATTGTCATCATAACGAAAAGCTACATCTTCACAGCTGACCAGAACTTTACCTGTCGTAGGATTCAGCTCTAGTATATGCTTGGATGACCCAATTATAGCTCTCAGTATCAGGTTTCATATAATCTGTTAACCAAGAAAGTTGACAGAAACATAATAAGCTGCAGGCCAAAGACTTCAATCCAACCATCTAGAGAAAAATTTCCATTCCACTTGTATTCTACATAATTTCCTTTCCATCCAAGTAATTTTAGATAAATAAGAAGCAAAACGAGTTATTGCTATCCAAATGTCCATGAACAGAAACACGTGATCAACATGATACCTGATGGTCGCACATGGTCATCCCAAGACCAACATTTAATTAATTACATACACATGACTTAAACTATGAAGGTCGACCAAATGTTGACCAATGAAGACAGATTAGCTAAAAAATATATACTTCTGCATGTTTTCATAGTCCACAAATTTGACGACTAGGTGAATAGACACGAGAGTACACACAACAAAATACATGACAAGAGTATATTCTTAACACGTATCTTAAGTTTGGAACTTGGGACATGACGAAAAATAGAAATCTGATTTAACTCCATAAAATTCAAATGCGCCTCCACATTCATTAATAAGGTGAAGGGAAGGGGAAAGCTAATGAATGACTACGCCGAATTTAGAACTGAATCTAATGAGTATCAAAAAGTTAAAAGCAATAATTTATTCTGACACATATTAAAACACCAAAATTATTGCATACGCCATTTGACTTGGAACTGCAATTTCTTTTTGGCTTAGTTGAAATCCACATTGCTAAACCATCTATAAATCAACAACTTAAATAAATATGATTTGGGAATATTTGTGCAAGCATGCATGTGTATGTAG
Source organism: Eucalyptus guilfoylei (assembly GCA_016097605.1). Classification (NCBI taxonomy): domain Eukaryota; kingdom Viridiplantae; phylum Streptophyta; class Magnoliopsida; order Myrtales; family Myrtaceae; genus Eucalyptus; species Eucalyptus guilfoylei. Next base: position 29,346,983 of record CM027861.1, read on the forward strand.
TATTTTATGCCTACCTGCCACCATCCAGAATAAAAAAATAACAAGAATTGATTAAACCAAACTATGATTATGGTTTTCTAGATTTTATGCCGCATGTTTAACATACAGAAATCAATCGTTCTCTTGGAATACTTATGGAGTAAAACAATAAAACCATCTATAGTGTGGGGTTCTACAATAGACCATGTTAAAGCGTTATAATTCACCAGCATTAGAAAAGGAAATGCGAGGTACACCTAGGTCTCTCTGACACTGACTAATCAGGAGACTATTCAATAAGTTACAACACTACTTTTAAAAGAAAACATGCCCGAGGGAGAGAATTGTCAAAGAAACACAGACACAATCAGGGGAGAAGAGAATGAGACCTTCTCCAAATTCCATGTTCTCAAACGTGGCAAAAGCTATTTCTGGTATCCCACAAGTAGCCTAATTAACAGATAGAGATGCTATCAGTATGTGAAGTCTTCAAAAGAAAGAATAAAATCAAAACATATCAACAAGCTTCTAATAATTAAGCTCAACATACAAGCTTGTCATAACTTACAATTCCACAATAAGAAAGAGATTTCATGCTCTGGTGCATCTCATAAATAGGTTTAAATATTGCTTGACACATTGCAGCAGTTGAGCTTTTAAAGGTGTTTGACAAACAGAACAGCCGCAGCACCTCTAAGGCTACGGCAGCTTAAAATAGTTTGTAGCGAGCAATCTCACCCAACTTTGAGGTGTTACAGCTTTGCAACATCTATTACCAATGGCATTACTAACAGCACTTTGCATCATAGCTATAGACGAACCACAGCTATACCAAACAGGCTCCTTGAAGCATATAAGCATACTTTCACGCAAAGTGTGCTTTTCCAAAGTTATTAAGCCCTAGAAATATTGATCCACCAAGCTTATTAAGCCTTAGAAACTATTCCAAAAACCATGACATGATTAGAAACACATAACGGACAAAACCTATGCACATAAAAGCTTTATTTAGATCATTGATGTGTCGGATTGCAGAATTAGGCCCATAAAGAGTCACGACAAACCTGAACGCTAAGAAGACAATTGAAATGGAAAGTTGTGGCCATTCTTCCCGCTGCCTCCATTTCATAACAAATTTCCAAAGCGTTAGAATGGTCCCCAACCTTACAGTCTTCTTGAATTAGAAAATCATAGAGCTCATCCGTAGCTCGCAAACCATTTTTTCCTCCCTTGAGGAAGACATCATTAGCATCCTCCAGATGCTTGCTCCTGACAAGCTCCTCTGTCCGAAAGTTTAAAAAAACAGAAATCATCGCACTCGCGCCAAAGAATATAGCACTCATACACATATGCACACGCAACCTGACACACAAAACAAAAAACTGGATATACGTACCGACAAGAATTACCCACGCTTGGCGTATATCGTAGTTCAATTTCTCCATCGCTGCAAGAATCTCCATTCCTCTTCTCGAGTATCCTTTGGAACCGAACAATCTAATCAACGAAATGAACGTCTCGTGCACCGGTCTAAGCCCCGCGCTGAGCTCCCTCCGCAGCGAGTGCATCTGCATTCAAACCAACAACGCGCCATTGTCACACAACAGACCAACTCTAGCATCAAAAGCAAGACCAACTCCTGCAATTCAACAGCTTCGAGATTCAGTTCTTGCGACTCATTAGGGGACCGCAAGGAGACGATCTTTCCATCTGCTGAACCAGAATTGGTCTGGCCTAACATTAACATCCTTGCATTTTCAGCTTGAATCGTGCATTACCGCGCCCTCCGCATCTCCGTTGAGCACGTGCGAGACGACGAGCCCGTGGAAGGAGCGGGGCCCGGGGCTGAGCCCCGCGGCGATCATGTCGTAGATCACCTCAGACACGCCGGCGACGTCGCCGCCCCGGGCGCGGGTCATCAGCTCCTCCATGAAGGCGAGGCGGAGGGCCTTCTCGGCGGCGGAGGCCGAGGCGAGGAAGGAGGCGGGAGAGGAGGGAGAGCCGGGGCCATCGCCGCCGCCGCCGCCGGGGCCGAGCCGCTCCGGCTGCTTCCTCCTCCTGCCCCTGCGGGCCTTCTTCTGCGGCGCGGGGGAGGCGACGGCGGCGCGCACGGCGGCGGCGGCGGCGGAGGAGGAGGGAGGGGGCCGGCGCGGCGGGCCGGGGAGGAAGAGGCGAGAGCCGGGAGCGGAGAGCGCGTTGAGCATCTGCGGGGGCGAGATTTTGGGTTTTGGATAAAGTGGAGTGTTCGAAGCGGGAGAAATGAGGAGGGAGAACGGTGGGTTTAACGGAGCTAAAGAATGTCGTCGCGATAAGAGAGAGAGAGAGAGAGAGAGAGCAACCGTCGCGGCGGACGGTGGGTTGTCAGAGCAAGTTGGCAACGGAGAGATTTATTAGTCGCTCTCTCCTCAACCTCAATTACTTGGGGAAATGCTTGTCTCGGAATCTTTTACTTGAATCTCTAAATTATAATTTTTTTTTTACTTAGTTGATCATCCGTGAAAAAAACAAATATGTATGGAAATGTTGACGTGGCAAAAATATCTCATGTCGAAAAAATATTGACGGTATAAGATATGCTAGCGCAACAAATAAGGAGAGATCTAAGGTTATAATAGATGTCCAAAATGAAACTCAAATTTTAGACTATTTTGAATCGAACGGACACTCTTCTCTCTCCTCTCCTCACCTCTCTCTTTGCCACCCTCCTCTTTCCCATCGAGCCCTCATTTGACCAACAAACCACCATGTTGCCCTTTCGGCTTCAACTTGTCCTGCATGCTCTCTCTCTCTCTCTCTCTTCGCCTGACGCTCTCGACTTTGTCCTCTCTCTCTCCCTCCGACGAACCACTAATCCCTCGTCCGACCAGCAAGCCACCATGTTGCCCCTCCAGCCCTACCATTGCTGAATCGCTACCCCCTTCTGGCTATGCCTCCCTCTCCCTCCCTCCCTCCCTCCCTCCCTCCCTCTTTGAGTCACAACTAAGTCCTCGTTTGATGAACCACCATGCGGCTTCCACCTTCTCCTCGAAAAGGTTGCCTCTGCCGTCATGAAGTTCATTGGTTGGATGTGGTGGTTTGTTAGTCCAACGAGGGCTCGGTGGGAGAAAGAGTGGACGGCGAAGAGAGAAAGAGAGTCAAGAGTCGAGAGAGAGAGAGAGAGAGAGAGCTTGTAGAGGAGAGAGAAAGTTTTGGCAACTTTAGAGCCTTTCTTATTTGTTACGCTGACACATCTTGTGCACGTCAATATTTTCTCAAAACATTTCATATGATAATTTAAATGAGTTAAAGATAATCTAAAAAGGTTTCTCCAGATTTTAAAGAAAGAGCAAAATAGAGGGAAAGGATTTTGTCAAGAAGAAACATGAGAAGAAGGGGAGGAAATCCACCTCCCTCGCTGAGCTTCTCATCACACCAATAATAGGGTCACTGCTCTCATACAGATCGAGAGAGAGAGACCCTCTCGACAACTAAAGTATAGGCGTGGCCCTCGTCCAAACAAGATGAGGGTTACCAACCATTATCCTCGCCTTTAGAGTTTAACTTGCATGTGAAGGCAAGGGCTAGGGCTTTGCTTCGACCCTCTCTCTCTCTCTGGCGAGGACGATTGCTACGATCGGTCTAGACGCTGATGAGGGTCATTGGATCGTCGCTGGTGGTCGAGTGGAGTGGTGACCCTTGCCGGCATAAGGGTGGTGCCACAAACCAACTAGCCTTCACCACCCATCTCCGCTCTTAGTCTTTCTTTTTTTTTTTCTTTTTTTTTTTACTACTACTTTACTCCGCGAAGAATTAGACAATCTTGTTGAGGTCACATGTCTTGTCATCTTAGCATTTTCATCCACTTGTTTGACAAAATGATCAATTTAGAAAAAAGAAAAAGAAAAAAAAGAAGGATAAATTTACTGAAAATCTTAAAACTTGTCACGAAAGTATAATTAACTCCTAGAACTTTCAAATAATATAATTAAATATTAAAACTTGTCAAATTAATACAATCAAGTTTTCTCGTTAACTCTATCCAATTCGGTTAACAAAAAATATCGACTTGACTGTTGTTATTATTTTATTTATCCTATGTGGCTCTCTCCGAGATTTGGGCAAGGGTCTGCTGATGGTAGGGTGACAGAGACCCTTCTTGGAGATGGTGGGGCGGTGGTGGCGAGGTTGCCCTTGCCTGAGTTCTCCTCTCTTTTTTTCTATGTTTTTTTCTTGTTTTTAACATAATTTAAATAAATTTAATATTAAAAATTAGATCTGTCATGAAAGTGTAATTAAATCTTAAAAAAAATGCATGCACTTTAAAAACCCAATTACACAAAATAAAAAAATAAAATAAAAGAAGAGAAAAGATCCAAGAGCAAATCGATTATTTTGCAACATGCCGATTGAATTGGATATGACATTTCACTAGCTCATGAACTCATCAAAATTTATCATAGAGCTAGTGCTTCTTGGTGCATGATTAGAGGTTGATTTAATTCTTAATTTTTTTTTTTTAAGTCTAATGATGAAGGCTTTGTGGACCAGGAACAAGTAAATGCATCACCACACCTTCCTCATAAGATATGATTTAAAAAGGGGAAGCATTGAGTTTATTATTTAGATGGACCGACCGGTCTCATACTCTCAGACGACACGAAAAGAAAACTAGATTCTTCCCACATTCAAGAACTCAGTTGTCGATCTTCATCTTCTGCAGGATATTCTTGAGGATCTTGATCAACAATGGCTTCCCGTAGCAATCACCCAGACCGGCCGCCATGAAAGTGTCCTCCTCAGTATCCATGGAGTGCGAGGTCACTCCCCCGATCATGCTGCTGACTCCTATGTTCCGCAGCTCCTTTGTTGATTGTGGGGAAGATGAAACGCCATCATTACGGCACGGAATGGATACCGAGCCATCGGTGAAAACTGTAGACATATGTGGAAAACTATGTTTGCGCATCTTTGATGGCTCGTAGTTACCTCGATTCCATTCATCACGGGCATCTCCCAGTCCATGAGGATGACATCAAAGGATTCTCCGGGACGGAACAGATCCACAGCCACCTTCCCGTTCTCAGCCACCTGGGATTCCACTACCACGCCCACCCTATTCACAAGGATGGTACGGATCGTGCGGATCATGGAGTCATCGTCCACGATCAGCACGGACAACTTCTTCGCAGGTGCAATGGTCGAGCGACTCCGGTCTCGTCACCCATTTTGGCTTTCTCGCTTCCGGTGCTCCTCAAGCAGGGGCTAGTTGCACCGGCGACTTGATTTGACATCATTTCCCCTGGCACCATATCGTGCAATCGAAGTTACAATGAACATGAGAATCAAGCACTCATGTAATTCTGTTGTTTATAATATGTTCGGCGATAGATTGTTTTATATGTTAAGCTCTGATTTGACAAGACTTTTTTAAGGATTATGTTTATTAATGAGTTCTTTTGTTTTTTCTTTTCGTAGGATTTCATCCTGAGGGGCTTTTTGTAGCCACTCTTTTAGGATGTGTTGAGGATGACGAAGATGAAACGAGTTGCATGCACGCATACATAGAGTTTCTAAAGTTGGCTTAAAACAAATAATTTCAAGCAATTTCATTACAAAACTAACTCAAAACAACTTGTCGGTCCCACACAACAATGATGTCTTGTAGGTAGGAGCTTGGATTATTTTTCTTCCCTCCTTTTACATCTTTAGCAGGGACTACATAGCACAAGAAAAGGAAAAAAAATGACCTAAGTCGCATTTAAAATTAGCTAAAACAAAATCTGATAGGCAATATCAACTCATTACTCAACCTAAAAAAAGTTGAATCTAATATGTTGGAAAAAGATATTTGAGAAAGTAGGAAACTACGAAACAACCGAAAATGATATCCTAAATATTAATATCGTTATCCAGTCTCTTATTCGCAATTATTGTTTCAAATGTCATTTCTTTGGCAAACTAGTTACTTTAATAACAAAAGTGACATACTCAATGCATACTTGAGATAACCTACTTGTGTACATGAGACCTTACAATGGAAATCTTGAGAAAGTTAAACTTAGAGTATTAAAAACAAATTTTTAAATATTAGGTTATGCTGTTTTTTGTTTTTTCTTTAATACCAAGTGTGGAAATTATTACTTTAGCAAGTTCTTTGAAGATATATTTAGTTTATATTGCTTGGAAATAATCGAATCAACATGACTTCCGTAAAATTAAAAATTTTGAAGCATCGGATTTTCCTCAAAATTTTTATAAATTGAGATAGCCCCAATGCTCCCTGAGTCGGGGCTAGCTACACCGGCAACTTGCTTGGACATCATTTCCTCTGGAACCACATCGTGCAATCGAAGTTTCATTAACACAAGAATCAAGCATTTATGTTAGTCTAAAGTAGCTCGAACGATAACTTCTTTTATATGTTAGGTTCTAATTTGATGAGACTTTTGTAAGGATTAGATTTATTAATGAGTTTTTTCTTCTTCTTTTTTTAAGGATTTCATCCTGAAGATGTTCGTGTAGTCACTCTTTAGGATGTGCTAAGGATGACAAAAATGAAATGAGTTAGTTGCATGCATTCATACATAGAGCTTCTAAAGTAGGCTTAAAAAAAGTAAGTTCGAACAATGAATAAATTATAAAACTAACCGAAACACCTTGTTGCTCAAACACAAGAATGATGGCTTGCAAGAAGGAACTTGGATTATTTTTCTTCCCTCTTTTTACATCTTTGACAGGAATTATATAGCACAAGGGAAGGGAGAAAGGAATTTAAGTCACATTTAAAATTAGCTAAAACAAAATTTGATGGCCAATATGGACTCATTATTCGACCTAAGAAGTTGAATTTACTACATTGGAAAAAGTCATATTTGAGAAAGTAGAAAACTACGAAGCAACCGAAAGTGATATCCTAAATATTAATATCGTTATCTAGTCTTCGAATCCACAATTAGTATCATACTAATAATATTGTTATCCAGTCTTGGATTTACCATTATTATTTTAGATGTTCTTTCTTTCGTGAACTAGTTATTTAATAACGAAAGTGATATACTCAAGGCATACTTGAGATCAACCTACTTGTGTACATGAGACCTTACTATGGAAATCTTGAGAAAGTTCAACTTAGAATATTAAAAACAAATTTTTGAAGATTAGGTTGTGTTGTTTTTTTGTTCTTTCTTTAACCCAAAGTGTGGAAATGATTACTTTATCAAGTTCTTGAAAGAGATATATTTAGTTTTTATCATTGGGAAATAGTCAAATCAACTAGACTTTCGTAAAATTAAAAAATTGAAGCATCAGATTTTGCCCCAAAAGTTTTATAAATTGTGATAGACATTGCAAACCCTAAAGGCAAATATGTAGTTGAAAAATAGTTTCTATGATTAGAATCATAGTACTTACCACAGTAGCTATTAGAATTATCCGATATTTGATTGCGTGGAAATTAAGAAATATTGTAAATGAATATGCAGACTTTTAGTAAAATGATTTTTCATTTCTGCAAAATTAAAGTACCCCAACGTAGATTTAATGCTTAAGTTTTCTTAAGTTTAACGATCGAGGTTTTGTTCTCACTATCCTCACTTGTAATCAGAGCTCTCGTTAGATTTTTGGACTGGAACAGGTAATGCATCACGACACCTTCCTCATAAGATATGGATTAAAAAGGGAAGCATTGAGTTTATTATTTAGATAGACCGACTGGCGTCATACATAAAGCGCCAACGCTCGCACGACGCGAAAAGAAAACCAGATGCTTCCCACAGTCAAGAGCTCAGTCATCGATCTTCATCTTCTGCAGAATATTCTTAAGGATCTCGATCGACAACGGCTTCCCATAGCAATCATCCAGACCAGCCGCCATGAAAGTGTCCTTCTCCGTATCCATGGAGTGCGAAGTCACTCCCACGATCATGCTATTGACTCCCATGTTCCGCAGCTCCTTCGTCGCCTGTGGAGGAAGATGAAATGCCGTCGTCACGGCACAGAATGGATACTTAATGATCAGCGAAAACTGTAGACATATGGAAAAGGTATGTTTGCGCATCTTTGATAGCTCCTAGTTTACCTCGATTCCGTTCATCACGGGCATCTCCCAGTCCATGAGGACGACATCGAAGGATTCTCCAGAGCGGAACAGATCCACGGCCACCTTCCCATTCTCGGCCACTTTGGATTCCACTTCCACGCCCACCCTATTCACGAGGATGGTATGGATCGTGCGGATCATGGAGTTGTCGTCCACAATCAGCACGGACAGCTTCTTCTTCACAGGTGCAGGTGTTGAGCCGACCCCAGTCCCGTCACCCATTTCAGCTTTCCTGCTTCCGGCGCTCCTCGAACTAGGGCTAGCTGCACCGGCGACTTGCTTCGACATCGTTTCCCCTAGCACCGCATCATGCAATCAATGTCACATTAGCATGAGAACCAAGCATTCATGTAATCAACTTGTCTATAATAGGTCGGACGATAAGTTGTTTTATATGTAAAGCTCTAATTTGATGAGACTCCCGTAAGGATTAGTTTAATGAATGAATTTTTTATTTTTTGGTAGGATTTCATCCTGAAAATTTTTGCGTAGTCACTCTTTAGGACGTATTGGATGACGAAAATGAAATGAGCTGCATGCATGCATACATGGAGCTTCTAAAGTTGGCTTGAAAATAGTAATTTCAAAGAATGAATAAATTACAAAGCTAACCAGAAACACTTGATCACTCACACACAAGAATGGAGGCTTGCAGGATGGAGCTTGGACTCTTGATTTCCTTGCCTCTTTTGACATCTTCAGCAGGGATTATATAGCACAAGAGAAGGGAAAAAGCAACTTAAATCGCATTTAAAATTAGCAAAAACAAAATCTGATAGTCAATATTGAATCATTACTCCACATAAAAAAGTTGAAATTAATACGCTGGAAAAAAAGACATATTTGAAAAAATAGAAGATTGCAAAACAACCGAAAGTGAAATCCTAAATATTAATATCGTAATCTGATCTCCAAATCTACAATCAGTATCGTACTATCAATATCGTTTTTTTTTTTTTTGATGACATTGTAACCACCGTACAGCCGGCAGCGCAAACCAGGGGAGCACTAGCGCGGGGGCCCACCTCTCACGACACTCCACTTTTACTATCAATATCGTTATTCAGTCATGAATTCACAATTATTGTCTCAGATGCTATTTCTTTTGCGAACTAGTTAATTTAATAACAAAAGTGATATGCTCAAGGCATACCTGAGATCCACTTACTTATGTACATGAGACCTTACTACAGAAATTTTGACAAATACAAATTTTTGAACATTAGGTTATGTTGTTTTTTGGTTCTTTCTTTAACTCAAAGTGCGGAAATCATTTCTTTAGCAGGATCATGGAAGAGATTCATTAAGTTTTTATTTCTAGAAAAAAGTCGAATCCAACTTTCCTGTCAAATTGAAAAATTGAAGCATCGGATTTTCCATTAAAGTTTTATATTCTATACTCTTCGTAGTCCATTGTCAAATGGGATAGACACTGCAAACCCTAAAGGTAAATATGTTGTTTGGAAAATAGTTTATATGATAAGAATCATAGCATTTAACAAAGCAGTTGTTAAAAATTATCTGATATTTAATTGCGTGGAAAATAAGAAATATTGTATAGGAAAAATTACTTGTAAACTGTACACATATTGTTCGCTTTGGACACTAAGTCCTCACGATTTTGTTCTTCTCAGGGCAGCCCATACTACCAAAAAAAAAACGTGTATGTACAGTTAGAGGGACCCAAACCTTATAAGCTAGCCCAGGACTCCCCCCCCTAAGCGACTAATACCACTTGTAAGGACCCGGTCTCCACTGTACACATATTGTCTACTTTGGACATTAAGTCCTCACGGTTTTGTTCTTCTCAGGATAGCTCATACTTCCCCAATAAAACGCGTATGTACAATTAGAGGGATCCAAGCCTTATAATCTGGCCCATGACTCCCCCCCAAGCAATGTGGGACAAAAGACATGCCCTTAGCCTCGCCCGCGTACTGCCGAGGCGGTCTTAGTTCGTCCCTCCGTACTGCCCCGGGTCTGGGTCGTCACATTACTTTTTTAGTACAATAACTTTTCATTTCATGCACGTCCTTACATAATTATTTATATGCATGCACAGGGCGTGTCTAAACACTAATCTATAATTAACTGAAAAGTTTACGGCATGCAACAATAAGAAATAATCAGATACTTTCTAGTATCATCTTGAGTATACATTTGTTAATTAATTAAGCAACAACACTAGATAAAGTTTGATTAGGTTAGAAATTTGGGTTCTAGATTATTTATTTACAATACCCGATAATAATGTATAAGCTAATAAAAAGCAAGGGTTAGGAAGATAAAGAACCTGGTTAAAAGCTTGATTAGCTAAACTTGTACAAATTATACTTTTGCTTTTCATTAATGGAATCAAGCAAAAGGTCAATGCCTAGGCTTTGATTATTTAAACAAAAAAATGAATAATTTGAAAAGTATTTTCCTAAAAATGATCGCTTGAATTGTTTCAAATAATTATGCACTAATAAATATTTTCATTTTTGACAACAATTTATATTTAAACATTTTCATGAACGGTGAAAATATTTTTGTTTATCATTTTGCGAGCAATTAATTATAGGAAAACATATTTATAAATTTTTATTTTCTACAAAACAAACAAAGCTTTAGACTCCTCAAGTTGTCGTTGGTCATATCTATAATCTGTCATCTTCCATTTAGGAATTGCTTTAATTTACATATAAAATTTTATTAAATATTCCAACACTTATCAGTTTCTATTAAAAATCCCTTACACAGAAAAATGTATTAAAGCTTTATTTGTTTCACTAAAAATGAATGATTTGGAAAATATTTTTCTAAATATCATTACCTGTATTGTTTGAAATAATTAATCAATAAAAAATAATTTCGCAATAAATATTTTCATCGTCCACAAAAATGTTTAGACATTAATTGTTGTTGATAATGAAAACTATTTCATTGACTAATTATTTTAAACGATATAAGAGACTATTTTTAGGAAAATATTTTTTGAATCATTCGTTTTTTGCAAAACAAATAGAGCTTGAATGAAATTTTTATCTACTAGAGTGATGATGCAGTCACCCAAATTAAAAAATGGGCATTTTAACTTTGCTTGTGGAAAAAATTCTTTACAATACTAGTGGTTTAAATAGAAGTCATTAGAACTATGGACTCGATAGAGACCTGATGGATATAAATCAATATAAACTTCATGAAATGTATTGTGTGAAATACACTTTGACATACTTAATTCATTATGTAATCTAAACTCAATACCTCCTTTTAATTCATATCCACATTTTGGGTATGTTTCAATTTTATGAATTCTTTTCAATATTTTCTTTAAATTTTTCTTCCACAATTTTGAAGCAAATTCTAGTCAGCCATGACGTAAGATGTGTATGCTATCCGCGAAGTCAAGCACCTGGGGACTAATGACAATTAAATTGTGTTTAATAGCTGCTTCATTAAAGCTTAAAAACATCTTATTTGAAGATGATGCATTGTGAAGTGGCAAAAGAATTGATTCTGATCACGGAAATAATCTGATTGGCATTAAGAAAATCACATGAATTACTAGCAATATACATGTTCGAATGGTTCCTAAATAGTGTCGGATTGGACGAGGGTCAGAGAAAAGTAGATAATATTGCAAGATTAAAACTTGGGACAAAGCGCATCTGAAAATGTCGTACTAGCCGGTCCATTTTCAGCCATCATCACCACCACCACCAAATAATAACTCAAAAACCCGAAATCATCTCTGTGGCTTTGTTTGGGTTACCAATTCTCAATTCTATCAAGGGCCACCAATATTAAGGAACAACCCGCGCGGCAATATGTTCATAAAAATGCACTAACTACCATTATTAGCTAAATTCTTCACAAAAATTTAAGTAGATAATACATGGTCATTAAGAGAAAACAATAGGCATTATTATTATAATAATTAGAGCATGGAGTCCGAGGCCATGATGGTGATGAGGTTCATGGGGTCCATGTTCTTCGGGGAGCCGGTCACGTTGACATAATAATCACCTGTACCACGCCCCCATTGTTTCAGGGGGGGAAGGCATCGCGGGCTCCCCTAATCCCACCCGAACCCTGTAAGGGGTTTGTGGCCGGGATGGGATATGGGCAATCCCCTACATTTACCTCCGTAGGGGGGCCACCAGAGGGAGCAGTTTAAGATCCTACTCGGGACCCACGTTGACATGATGAATCTTTGCAACAACCAAGGACCAAATCGATCAAAAAATGTAAGGTCACGAGGACTGAATCGAATGTCAAAAAAGAGTATAGGGACCAAGAGAAGGAGATGACCGCAGTGGTCCACTGCCTTCGGATGTGGAGGCATTATTTCCTAGGGTCGAAGTTCGTCGTGAAGACGGACAATGTGGTCACAAGTTACTTCCAGACCCAGAAGAAGCTAAGTCTGAAGCAAACTCGATGGCAGGATTTCCTAGCGGAGTTCGACTACATGTTGGAGTATAAGCCGGGAAAGGCTAACTCCTGGCTGACACACTAAGTCGAAAGATGGAGCTTGCAAACACGGTGAGTTGACCAAGTTGCCCTTGGGTCGACCGCATCCAAGAGGGGTTGAAGCACGATCCAAGAGCTCAAGCCCTCATCGAATATGCGCGGGAAGGCAAGACCCAACAGTTCTGGTGTGAGGATGACCTCCTCTATACCAAAGGGAGGCAACTGTACGTGCCTTTCCATGGTAAGTTAAGAAAGAAAATATTGTGCAAGTGCCATGATTCCAAGTGGGCGGGTCACCCAGGGATCCACCACACATTGGCCCTTGTCGAAGATCGGTATTATTAGTCTCAGATGCTAGACTACGTAGAAGCTTATGTGAAGACGTGTCTTGTATGCCAACAAGACAAGCTGGAGCAACGTTCATCGCCGGGGCTCTTGGAGCTGCTTCCCGTTCCAACTCGTTCATGGGATAGTGTTTCCATGGATTTTATCGTCAACTTGCCGAAGTTCGAAGGGTGTTGGACTCTCATGGTTGTGGTGGACTGGTTCTCCAAATATGCGACCTTCATGTCTACAACAAAGGATTGTCCGGCCAAGGTGGCGGCCAAGCTGTTCATGAAGCACGTGGTCAAGTACTGGGGAGTTCCACGAACGATCGTGAGCGATCGTGATCCTTGATTCATAGGGCATTTCTGGTCCGAGCTCTTCAAACTGCTGGGGTCGAAGTTGAACCTCTCCACAAGCCTACATCCCCAAACCAATTGTCAAACAGAGCAGGTCAATGCACTCTTGGAGATTTATTTCCTATATTATGTGAGCATAATGCAAGCGAATTGGGCGAAGTTGATCGACATAGTCCAGTTCTCTTATAATTTGTAGAGGAGTGAGTCCATCAGTCAGAGCCCATTCAAGATCGCGACCGGGCAACAACCATAAACCCCAAGCACAATCACGTCGGGTTATTGGGGGAGTAGCCCGCCTGCATACAAGTTCACCAAGGATTGACAAGAGCAAGCCAACTTAGCGCGAGTGTGTCTACACAAGGCTTCCAAGCACATGAAGAAGTGAGCCGACGAGAAGCAACAGCATGTGGAGTTCTAGGTCGGGGACTTAGTGTTGGCCAAGCTGCACATGGTTCTCCAATACAAGGACGTGCACAAGGGGTTGATCCATTCTACGAGGGCCATCTTGTGTGCTACAACGGGTCGGAAAGGTCACGTACAAGCTGGAGTTGCCACCAAAACTCAAGGTACATTCGATTTTTCATGTGAATATGCTTAAGCCTTTCCAGGTTGACGAGGAAGATTCGGATCGAGGGGAGTCACAACGGGCACCACTTGGGGCAAAAACCTCGTATGATTGAGAAGTCGAATGCATAATGGTGGATCGAGTTATACAGAAGCGGTACTGTGCGCCAAAGCGAGAATACTTGGTTCGATGGAAGGGTCTTCCAGAGAGCGAAGCAAGTTGGAAACCCACGGAAGCTCTTTGGCAGTTCAAGAAAGAGATTGACATTTTTCATGCCGAAGACACGACAAGGGCGTCGCCTGATTAAGTGGGGGAGAATGACATGGCCCAAAGGAAAAGCCCAATCCAAGAGGGTTCCAAACGACGATCATGACCCATCCATGGAACAAGCGACCCTCAGCTTGTATCCCTAAGTCCTAGGGTTTTCTCAAGTGTTCTAGAATACTCTCGGGGGCGGGCGATACGGTAATTGTATAGTTATGTAATAAATGCGGGTAGATGATAGTTAGGGAGATACAATCTCCACCGTTAAATCGAGGAGAGATCTACAGATACGTTTTGTCTTATACTTGTACATATAAGGGTCTCATCCCCATCATTGTATCATCTCATTCACAAGTGAAATACAAGTTCAAAACTTCTCTCTCTAGAGTCTCTCTCTAAAAGATCCTTGTGAGTTTAGTGTAAGAAAGGCTACTTGAGAGAAATCCTAAGGCCGCACAAGCTAGGGAACGCTAGATCGATCGGCCCGTGACACATGCATACATAGAGCTTCTAAAGTTGGCTAAAAAGAAGTAATTTTGAACAATGAGTAAATTACAAAACTAACCTGAAACACCTTGTTACTCACACACAAGAATGATGGCTCAAAGGAAATTGGATTATTTTTCTTCCCTTTTTTAATGTCTTTAGCAAGGATTATACAGCCCAAGGGAAGGAAAAGAGTAATGTAAGTCGCATTTAAAATTAGCTAAAATAAAATTTGATAGCGAATATAAACTCATTACTCAAACTAAAAATGTTGAATTTAATATGCTGGAAAAAGTCATGTTTGAGAAAGAAGAAAACTATGAAGCAACCGAAAGTGATATCCTAAATATTAATAGGATTATATGGTCTCCAAATCCACAAATAGTATCATACTATCATTACTATTAGCCAGTCTTGGATTCATAATAATTATTTCAGATGGTGTTTCTTTCATGAACCAGTTACTTTAATAAAGAAAATGACATGCTTAAGGCATACTTGAGATTGGCCTACTTCTGTACATAAGACCTTACTACAAAAATTTTGAGAATGTTAAATTTAGAATACGAACAACAAATTTTTTTAACATTAGGTTATGTTATTATTTTTTCTTTCTTTAAACTAAAGTGTGGAAATTATTACTTTAGGAAGTTCTTGAAAGAGATATATTTAGTTTTTATTGCTTGGAAATAGTCAAATCAGCCTGACTTTTGTAAAATTAAAATATTGAGGCATCGGATTTTCCCTCAAAAGCTTTATAAATTGAGATAGCCTTAGTGCTCCTCAAGTTAGGATTAGCTGCACCAGCGACTTGTTTCGATATTATTTCCCCTTCATCGTGCAATCGAAGTTGCATTAACATGAGAATCAATCATTCATGTAATCATCTTATCTATAATAGGTCGGACGATAAATTCTTTTATATGCTATGCTCTAGTTTGATGAGACTTTGTAAGGATTAGGTTAATTAATGAGTTTTTTTGTTTTTTTGTAGGATTTCATCTCGAAGATCTTTGTATAGTCAATCTTTAGGATGTGTTGAGGATGACCAAAATGAAATGAGTTGCATGCATGCATACATAGAGCTTCTAAAGTTGGCTTGAAAGAAGTAATTTCTAACAATGAGTTTCTTCCCAAAAAAAAAAAAAAACAATGAGTAAATTACAAAACTAACCCAAAACACCTCGTTACTCACACACAAGAGTGATGGCTTGCAAGAAGGAGCCTAGATTATTTTTCGTCCCTCTTTTTACGTGTTCAACGCGGGTTATATAGCACAAAGGAAGGTAAAAAGCAACTTAAGTCGCATTTAAAATTAACTAAAACAAAATCTGATAGCCAATATTGACTCATTACTCAACCTAAAAATGTTGAATCTATGCTAGAAAATGACATATTTGAAAAAGTAGAAAACTATAAGCAATCAAAAGTGATATCATAAATATTAATATCGTTATCTAGTCTCGAATCCTGATTTGTTCATACTATCAATACTGTTATCTAGTCTTGAATTCATAATTATTGTTTCAGATATTATTTCTTTCGCAAACTAGTTACTTTAATAACGAAAGTGACATACGCAAGGCATACTTGAGATCAACCTACTTGTGTACATGAGACCTTACTATGGAAATTTTGAGAATGTCAAACTTAGAATATCAAAACAAATTTTTGAGCATTAGATTATGTTGTTTTTTTGTTCTTTCTTTAACCCAAAGTGTGGAAATTATTACTTTAGCAAGTTCTTGAAAAAGATATATTTAGTTTTTATTGCTGGAAAATAGTCGAATCGACCTGACTTTCCTAAAATTAAAAAATTGAAGCATTGGATTTTCCCTCAAAAGTGTTATAAATTGAGATAGACATTGCAAATCCTAAAGATAAATATGTAGTTTAAAACTAGTTTCTACGGGTAGAATCATAGTATTTAACACAGTTGCCATTAGAAGTTATCCGATATTTAATTGCGTGGAAATTAAGGAATATTAAGTACACTTTTAGTAAAATAGCTTTCCCTTTCTACAAAATAAACGCATCCTAAGGTAGATTTAATGCGTAAGTATTTTTTTTTTAAAATCTTAATGATCGAGGCTTTGTTCTCATAAGATATGGATTAAAACGAAAACATTCATTCTATTATAATATTGATGGATCGACCAGCCTCACACATGAAGCCCCAAGACTTGCACGACACGGAAGGAAAACTAGATTCTTCCCACATTCTAGAACTCAATGGTCGATCTTCATCTTCTGCAGGATATTCTTGAGGATCTTGATCGACAGGGGCTTCCCATAGCAATCATCCAGACCGGCTGCCATGAAAGTGTCTTTCTCGATATCCATGGAGTGCGAGGTCACTCCCACGATCATGCTGCTGACTCCCATTTTCCGTAGCTCCTTCGTTGCCTGCGAGGAAGATGAAACGCCGTCATCATGGCATGGAATGGATATCGAATGATCGGTGAATACTGTAGACATATGTGGAAAATTACATTTGCGAATCTTTGATAGATCGCAGTTACCTCGATTCCATTCATCACGGGCATCTCCCAGTCCATGAGGATGACATCAAAGGATTCCCCAGAGTGGAACAGATCCACAGCCACCTTCCCGTTCTCAGCCACTTGGGATTCCACTTCCACGCCCACCCTATTCACAAGGATGGTATGGATCGTGCGAATCATGGAGTCGTCGTCCACGATCAGCACGGACAGCTTCTTCTTCGCAGGTGCAGAGGTTGAGCCGATCCTAGTCCCGTCACCCATTTCGGCTTTCCCACTTCCGACGCTCCTCGAGCAAGAGCTAGCTGTACCAACAACTTGCATCGACATCGTTTCCCCTAACACCGCATTGCGCAGTCAATGTTATTCTAACATAAGAATCAAGCATTCATGTAATCATCTTGTCCATAATAGGTCGGACGATAATTTATTTTATATCTAAAGCTCTAAATTGATGAGACTTCTATAAGGATTCAATTAACTAATGATTTTTTTTTTTTTTTAGGATTTCATCTTGAAGATCTTTGTGTAGTCATTCTTTAGGATGTGTTGGATGAAGAAAATGAAATGAGTTGCATGCATGCATACATGGAGCTTCTTAAGTCAGCTTAAAAGAAGTAATTTCGAAGAATGAATAAATTACAAAGCTAATTAGAAACACTTGATCGCTCACACACAAGAATGGAGGCTTGCAGGAAGGAGCTTGGACTCTTAATTTCCTTGCCTCTTTTGACATCTTCAGTAGAGATTATATAGCACGAGAGAAGGGAAAAAGCAATCTAAATCGCATTTAAAATTAGCAAAAACAAAATCTGATTGCCAATATTTGCTCATTAATCGACCTAAAAAAGTGAATTTAATATGCTAGAAAAAAAAGACATATTTGAAACAGTACAAGACTGCAAAGCAACCGAAAGTGAGATCCTAAATATTAATATCGTAACCTGATCTCCGAATCTACAATCTATATCATACCATCAATATCCTGATTTAGTCATGGATTCACAATTATTATTTCAGATACTATTTCTTTCGCGGACTAGTTATTTTAATAACGAAAGTGACATACTCAAGGCATACCTGAGATCCACCTACTTATATACATGAGACCTTACTATAGAAACTTTGAGAATGCAAATTTCTGAACATTAGGTTATGTTGTTTTTTCGTTCTTTCTTTAACCCAAAGTGTGGAAATCATTACTTTAGCAAGTTCTTGGAAGAGATTCATTAAGTTTTTATTGCTAGAAAAATGTCGAACCCACCTTTCTCATCAAATTTAAAAATTGAAGCATCAGATTTTCCCTTAAAGTTTTAAATTCTGGACTCTTCGTAGTCCATCATTGTCAAATTGGGATAGACATGGCAAATCCTAAAGGTAAAAATGTAGTTTGGAAAATAGTTTATATGATGAGAATCATAGCATTTAACAAAGTAGCTGTTAAAAATTATATGATTATTAATTGCGTGGAAAAAAGAAATATTGTAAATGATAAATTACATTTTTAGTACAATAACTATTTGTTTCATGCACTTCCTTACATAATTATTTGTATGCATGCGTAGGGCATACCTAAACACTAATCTATAATTAAACGAAAAATTTACTGCATGCAACATTAGGAAATTATCAAATACTTTATAGTATCATCTTAAGTATACATTTTGTTAATTAATTAAGCAATAGCAGTAGAGAGAGATTGATTATGTTAGAAAATTTGGGTTCTAAATCATTTATTTATGATACTTGAGAATATTGTATAAGCTAATAAAAAGCAAGGGTTAGGAAGATAAAGAACCCGGTGAAAAGCTTGATTAGATAACCTTGTACGACTTATACTTTTGCTTTTAATTAATGGAATTGAGCAAAAGGTCGATACTTAGGCTCCAATTATTTTAAAAAAAATGAATGATTTCAAAAGTATTTTCTTAAAAATAATCGCTTGTATCGTTTCAAATAATTAAGTATTGATAAATATTTTTATTATAGATAATAATTTATATTTAAACATTTTCATAAATGATGAAAATATTTATGTTTATCATTTTGTAAGCGATTAATTTTAGGAACATGTTTTCTAAAATGTTTATTTTCCACCAACCAAAGAAAACCTTAGACTCCCCAATTTGTCATTGGTCATTTCTATAATCCATCATCTTCCACATGGGAATTGATTTAATCTACATACAAAATTTTATTAAATATTCCAACACTTACAAGTTTTTATGAAAAATCCCTGACATACAAAAAGGTAGTAAAGCTTTATTTGTTTCGTAAAAAGTGAATGATTCGAAAAATATTTTCCTAAAGATCATTGCCTATATTTTTTGAAATAATTAATCAATGGAAAATAATTTTGCAATAAATATTGTCAACGTCTACAATAATCTTTAGACATTATTATTGTTGATAATGAAAACTATTTCATTGACTAATTATTTTAGAGGATATAAGGGATTATTTTCCAAAAAAACATTTTTTGAATAATTCATTCGTGAAACAAAAGGAGTTTGAATGAAATTTATATCTACTAACGGGATGATGCTGTTACCAAAATTAAAAATGGACATTTTAACCTTGCTTATGGAAAAATTTCTATACAACACCAGTGGTTTAAATAGAAGTCATTCAAAGTATGGATTTGACAGAGACCTAATGGATATAAATCCATATAAACTTCATAAAGCATATTGTGTGAGATACACTTAGACATACTTAAATTCGTTATGTAATCTAAACTCAATACCTCCCTTTTGATTCATATCCACATTTTGGGCATGTTTCAATTTTATGAACTCTTTTCAATATTTTCTTTATATTTTTCTTCCACAATTTTGAATTTAATTGACCTATTAGCACTATTATTTATTTTTTTCCTCATAAAATTAGATGAACTCCAATAGCTAAACAGTCCAACCACTGAAGCAAATCCTAGTTAGCCATGATGTAAGATGTGTATGCTATCTGTGAAGTCGCCCAATTGGGAACTAATGACAGTTGTGTTTAATAGCTGCTTCCTTAAAGCTTAAAAACATCTTATTTGAAGATGATGCATTGTGAAGGGGCAAAAGAACTGATTCTGGTCATGGAAAGAATCTGATGTGCATTAAGAAAATCACATGAATCACTAGCGATATACATGTTCGAATGGTTCCGAAGTAGCGTCGGATTGGATGAGGATCAGAGAAAAGCAGGTAACGTAAGATCAAAACTTGGGACAAAGCGCATCAGGAAACGTCGTACGAATGAGTCCATTTTCAGCCATCATCGTACCCGCCAAATGATAACTCGACAACCCGATATCATCAGCTTGGCCATGTTTGGGTTAACGATTCTCAATTTTGTTAAGCGCCGCCGATATTAAGGAACAATGCACACGATTATATGTCCTTAAAAATGCACTAATTGCCATTATTAACTAAATCCTTCACAAAGATTTAAGTAGAAGATACATAGTCACAGAGAGAGAAAACGATAGACATTATTATTATTATTATTATTATTATTATTATTATTATTATTATCATCATCATCATTAGAGCTTAGAGTCCAAGGCCATGATGGTGGAGAGGTTCATGGGATACATGTGCTTCGTGGAGCCGCTCATGATCTGCTGGACGATCAGACGGTTGGCCTTCTGCGACGGATGGAACGGGTCCCAGAACGCGTACTGGTCCCTGTTGGGGCACAGGGTCGACGCCACCGTGCACAGCCCGAGCCCATTGTACGGCCCTTGCCCGCAACACGCCACCTTTGCCGTGATGAATCCTGCAGCATTCGAGGACCAAATCGATCAAAAAATTTAGACGTCGTGACAACCGAATCGAACGTCGAAGAAGAGTATAGGGACCGTTTTCGACTTAAGTCCATTTTGGAACCATGTGTACGTACCATATGCTCGAGGGTTGGCGATGAAGTTGTTGTGCATTAGCTGGGTGTTGGCAGCGATGAACACTTGGGATTTGTACTTATTGTTGAGACCCTTGACCATCTGGAGGAGCTGAGGATTGTACAGCGATGCAGCCCTCTGCAGCTCGGCCACGCACTGCCCGTTCCGGCCCCGCATCGCCAGCTCCGCCGGCACGCACCCCAGCGGCCCGGTGCCAGTCACCAAGACCCTCCTCGCCCCGAGATCATGCAACCTCTGAAAGAACGAACAGGATTCACAAAGGGACCAATGAACACAGACCCATCCATAGGAGATGTCTTCTCTTTTTCTTGGAAAGACATGAAAAAAACCTAGAAAGTGATTGCGAATCCGTTACCATGAGGAGCTTCTTGAACTCGGAAATGACAAAGCGGACATAATTAGGGAGAGAGTACTGGCGAGATCTTGCAGAATAGGGCACCACGAAGTAGTTGTTTACGAAATCATTGCCTCCAACGGTGATGAGCACGAGGGCTTGGTTCACGAGCTTCCTGGTGCGGCCCGGCCCGATCAATGCAGCCACCCTTCGCTGGTACTGCCGAAAGTTCTCCAGCTGCTGGTACATCCTTATCACATTGATCTGCATAAAATTCATATTGCGTCTGTTAGCGAATGGGATTCGAGCGCCTGTTCTTATGTATGAACTGCAAAAGAAGGGGGTAAAAAGCTCACGAATTGAACTCCAGTGTCGTTGAGAATTCCGATTCCAGCTGAAGCGAAGTTTGCACCCACCAGCAGCCTTTGCCCTCTGAGCTGAGGGCTCAGGTATGGCAACGTGGGCTCCGACCCAATCTCCTGACCTGTCCAAATGAGAAAAGAGAATAGCGCTAAGCCTCAAACATTGGACAAGGCAAGTTCTCATGAAGAGATGGTAAGTTTCGTAGGCCCCAACTGATGAAATCGGGGATGTTGAACCCGTTTGAGAACCGGCCCGTTGGCCGGTGGGTCGGGTAGTCGATCCCATAAGGCGGGGAGTCAGCCCGGGCCGTCGTCGCCAGGTAGTTGTTATTGCCGCTGTCGACGAGCGAATCCCCAAACACAAAGAAGGCCCGCGCCGCCTCTGCTCGCAGCGGAAAGAGGGTTGTCCCCAATGCCGCAACGAGAGCGAGAGCGAGCCATGAAGCCTGAAATGAGGAGCTGGCCATTGGAGTGGGTGTGAGAAGCTCGAAATGGCTGGCTCTCTTTTTATAGTGTGATTTCACTTGCTTTGACACGTGAGCATAATAATAAGGGGAAGAACTTTAGGTACATACAGAGGTAGTGGCACAAAGTTTTGAATTAGGTCTTTGCCAGATCAAAAGCAACCAATGACCATGAACACCATTCAATTCTCAACTCCCATTTTTCACATGATGGAAGTATATGATTACTCTGTTGAAAGTTGAGTGCATTATGTTAATTGTCGAAAATACTATTATCAATAGCGCCACGAAATCCTTTACGCGTCCGAGCTTGGTGGGTGGATCGAACAACGATCCGAATCTAAGGTATACAGAGAAGCAGAACCCGTAAATGAGTGGGAGGAGAATACGAGCTAGTGGTCTTTGATTATAATAGCCTCTTGAATGATGGTACCGAACCAATTCTAAAACTTGTTAGTGTGCATGAAATCTCAAATTCGAAGGTTGAGATTCGGCTAGTTTCATGTTTCAATTACTTTCCTCCTGCCAAAGCTAACATGTGTCGCATAAAAAATTGGACCATAAAATTGGTAATGACCGTGGAGGGAGCAAGCGGAAAACATGTGCACCGAAGTTCCAAATCTCATGCATGGCATACAATTGAGTTCTAAATATTTTGATTAATACAATCAAATCTGAACCTTTTCTCCAAAAGTTTAATCGAGTCCCCCTAATGATGATTGATTGATTTTACAAAGCGGAAAAGTGCCTTGATGTAGACTCGACTCTTAGATCTTTTCCCCTTTGTGCTTTGCTAGATTTAGGTACATAAAATCATATGAACAGCAAAAGTCAAGTGAACTTGGCTTGACATTGATGATTCTACTTGTTTTCTCAACAAGGTCCCCTAGCTATTAATAGTTTTCAGAGCAAGAAGGGAAGACATGTAGGAGAAGAGCCGAGAGAGAAGAGGAGGTGGCATGTGATGTGTGTAAATAGAGCATCACGGACGCGAGCTGTGTCCAGTGTTTTTCCTTGGGGAACCTCGCGATTTCATTTCCTTATTAGGTTCTTATATGTTGGTTTGTAAAAAGTATTGCTTCACTTTTCTTGTGTTCTCTTTTCGTAGACAGGGCATGAGTGCAAAGTTTCAGTTCTTGGATACTTATGAAATATCCTGCAAGTTTTGTAACTTGGTTAAGTCCAAGGCCTACGACGCAAGTAGACCTTACTCTGAATATTTTGCACTCTTTCGATGGGATCATAATAAGTGACCTTCAATTATTAAGCCAAAAAATCTCCAACGCCCCAACCAATTTTACGCAATCCCTAGAAGGTAATTGCAGGATCAAACCTTAATACGACATATCCTTTTTTTTTCTAGATAAGTAACAAAATAAACACTCTAATATTTGGCCATTTAGTCAACAATTTTCGACCCGGTAAGTGTTGAGGAAAATGATTCTATCTAATATGGAATCGGCGAAAATGCCGAGAGTTCAAACCTCCAAGCTTCATTTTCATTGTTGTCTTGCTTGCTGTCCAATCAAGTTGTGGAAGTGATGAGCTAGAACATGTTAATAAAAGAAATCTCATGTGAAATCACATAATATATATCGTAAAACTGAAGAATTCACGTGAGATCCTAAGAAATACGGCATCACTTGCTAATCTATATCTTCACACGTATAAATCTATACACATCAATACACCCCTTTCCATCCCAGAAACTATATAAATCTATACGTCTTGTATTATATGGTACATACCTTATGCACGCCATGCATGCGTAGCCTAAGCACCTTCTGGCCTTTCCGGAAGTGGGGGAACACTGCCCATGATGCATCATCAACTACTTCCCAATGACCAGGTGCCATTTTCATGCAGAAATCGACTCTCTCTCTCTCTCTCTCTCTCTCTCTCTCTGCATGCATCAGCATTGAATAAACCCAACCCCACTTAGCTTCTGTTCTGCTGTATCGCAGTACTGGACAGACCCACTTTTCAGGCGCTTTAACTAGGGCGAAGGAAAGACAAAAAAAAAAAAACTAGGGCGAAGGAAGGACGGGAGGGCTTCGAGGATCGTCGTCAGAGTCCCTGCCCCCAACCAACGAAAACCCGCGAGGCAGACGTTGATCTTGATTGGGAGCGCCCATCGTGCGACCCACGTCTGGAACTCCTGCCCCCCTCTTTTTTCGTGTGCCGTGGCATCCACGACGTAGCGCGAACATTCATGCGTAGGAGTCAGAGAATCGCTGTACTTGCCGCTGCAGAGCAGGAACAACGACGTCGTCGTCTCGACAACTCTCTCGTCCCGCGGTTGGAGGATAAGACTGGTTCCTAACGCCTTGTATCATCGTTTTTGCACGGAGAATGGGGGGTCAACCAGGTAGAAATTTTCAACTCAACGTTGAGGAAGAACTCCGATGACGGTGAAAAGCATCGGCTGGAGGCCCACTTCAGGCCATTCTGCGCCTACGATGCTGGAGCTGCTTCCCGAACTGTCTAATTAAATCTACTCTGAACCACACGTTTGATCTAGTCTCAATTCTCTCACAAGCCTTTTGTTTTGAAAAAAAAAAATTACAAAATCCAAAATTTGCCCCGCATCAAAAAATGGCCATTGGTTTCTTCAATATTATACAACACTCCGCCACAATGTCGACGTGACCCGTCTTTATCTCGAGCCGAAGGGTCTGGCAACTAGCAGCCCTCGGCGAATGGCCGCCCTCTCCTACCCTTTTTCGCTGCGGGAGAGGGCGGCAATACCCATTGCAACGGGAGGGCGGCTTATTTCTAAAATGTAAGGGGCAATTTGACTAATTTACCTTATTTCTATTCCTAATTCCTCTCCCGATCGGTTAAGAAAGGTTGAATCTTTATTATTTTGATGCCGACTCGATGGTGCTTTTGCTTCCTCTTTAAAATCTAGTGACTAAATTTTGTTTCCATTTTATTTGGAAAAAAAATTGACATCACATTATCCCGTACTCAAACTTGCTTGGTACATAACTGATACGCAATAACCTTATGCAACTAAAGAAAATAGGTGTAATTAAAATTGAAGTAATTTTGTCATAAATTTTTACATCATAGTTATTTTAATATGCGCATAAGTTTATTTTATTCAAAAGGAAAATTACCTTATCCTGAGTTGAGAAAACATACGTGAACAAAAATTTTACTGAACATCAGATATTTCTTGGTTTATGTGTAAAAGCACGAGTTACCACAAGAGGTTCTAAACATTCATAATTTTTATACTTTTAGTTTCAATCTTCTATATACAAACACCAGATTTCATAGTTTAATTATAAAAAGATCCCAATATTTGGGACCAATTGGGACCTTTCGGAGATGCCCCACTCCTTTAAATTCCTATAAATACACAACTAACTTTTTAAATAGTTGTAAATAATAAATATCCTCTTCACCTAATATACACTACCGTCTTTTGTTCATACATCTCCAAACCCAGCAATGTCCGTTTGTTTTGCAAAAAAAAAAAATATATATATATATTTGAAAAATATTTTTGTGAAAACAAGTCTCTTATATCACTTGAAATAATTAATCAATGAAAAATACTTTTATTATCGACAACAATTCATATTTAAATATTTTTATGAAAGATGAAAATAATTTTCATTTCATTCATATTTATAAACGGTAGAAACTATTTTCCAAATTATTGATTTTCAACAAAATAAATGGAGCCTAATTCGAATATCCCACTTAAGGCATTAGAAATTGCCGATAAGCACTCATCAGACAAAAAAGATGGTCATCTAAGTCCCCATTCTGAAGAAAGCACATTGAAATTATTACCATATCGAATAAATCTCTGTTTTCACCGTCGACCACAACATGTAAAATACTCCAACGACATTACACCACCACACCAGAGAGAGAGAGAGAGAGCTCACTTCCTGAACCCCTCCCGAACAAAGAGAGCCAAGAATCGGCAAGCAAAGTTTATGACGACCGAACGCAATCTTCATCGAAAATTCAAGGGAAAAAAATGATATAAAAAGACAGATTTAGGCAGGATAAGACTTCAAGTCCTGGCGTCCAAGGCCATGATGGTGCTGAGGTTCATTGGGTTCATGTATCTGGTGTCGCCGGTCAGGATATCCCGGACGATGAATCTGTTGGCCCTCTCAGACGGGTGGAACGGGTCCCAGAACGCGTAGACGTCCCTGTTGGGGCACAGGTTGGAGGCCACTGTGCACAGCCCCAGCCCGTTGTAGGGCCCTTGCCCACAGCACGCCACCTTCGACGTCACGAAGCCTGCGTCGATCGGTCATGTATACCGAAAGCGTGATCAAAACGAGTACAACCCGGAAGAAAGTTCAATCCGTTAATAGGTAAGGGACATGTCGGAATGTTGCTAGTTCGGAAAAAAGTTTAAGCTTCGGGGTGCTAATCAAGACCAAAGAAATGCAAGATTCTAGTCTCTCTCTCAGATCAATTGAGTTCAAACCCGAAATAATTGGACTAAAGCTGTGCTTTGTATCGTTAGATTGAATTTAGTCGGATCTCATCTCACTCAACTCACTCCCGAGTTGACCCCGTTGATTTAAGTTTGGTCAACATGATGGCTTGTCTCTAAAGGGTGAGAAAAAGATGTGATGCCCCATTACTTACTAGACTGAATGTGACTGGCCTAGGTCATTCATATCTAACATTTTACTAACAAGAATGGGCAATCAGACCCTGAGTATCAGAAAGGCCACATTTATTTTAGTGCCAAAAAAGTTTCTCATTATAAAAAGAAATAAAAAAAATTAGCTTTCTCTGTTTTGAAACATGCTAGACGTGGGTTCCCATAACATTAACACGCTATAAAGCCCAAGTGGTCCCAAATCTATTTAATTGCTTAGGATAATATAAAATATGTATTTTAGGTCTTATTTTTTTTGTCGGTATTTTAGGTCTTATTTGATTTTGTATATTTTCCACTGGTTAATATCACCTTCACTTCCAAGCGCTATACGAGGGTTTATGCATCTGCCATTTCAAGTGCAAACCACGTTTTGTTTCATGATTTTTTTTTTTTTTTTGGACACATTACCATATGCTCGAGGGTTGCTGATGAAGCTGGTGCTCATCTGCTGCGTGTTGGCGGCAACGAACACGTTGGAGCCGATCTCGTTGTTGAGACTGCTGATCATCTGGACGAGCTGGGGGTTGAACAAGGCAGCGGCCCGCTGCAGCTCCACGGCGCACTCGCCGTTCCTGCTTCTCTGAGCCAGCTCGGCCGGGACGCAGCCCAGCGGCCCGGTACCAGTCACAATGACCCTCCGCGCTCCTAGTTCGTACAGCCTCTGAAATGAAAAATTGGAGTCTTGGTGTAAAGATCGTAACGCTTAAGATCCAATACTTCTTATGCATTATGCCTATAGAACGAGAGAGAGAGAGAGAGAGAGAGAGAGAGAGAGAGAGAGGGGCGAAATTAACGAGAAGACATCCTCCAGCATGACAGCATTAAAGGCGAATGTCTAAATACAGCGAAAAATGCTTTTCGATCTCATCAACCAATTTCGCTGAAAACATCCTCGTTCACGACGCAAATACGCTGGCATAGTTTTACTTCATGTCATGAAAATAGCATCAAAAGTGTACGTGCATGGACGTTGATTTTTCATGTCGGTTTTACTAGCCTAAAAATTTTCAACAGCCAATGAGAAAAATTCGAATGGCTTACGGCCAAGATATTGCGGTACTCGGAGATGAGGTAGACGACGTAGTCGGGGAGGGAGAACTGGCGGGACCGGGCGGAGAAAGGCACCAAGTAATAGTTGTTGACAAAGTCGTTGCCGCCGAGGGTGATCAGCACGAGGGCGTTACTCACTAGCTGCTGAGCTTGTTCTTCTCCAATGAGCGCAGCGACCCTTTGCTGGTACTGTTGGAAGAATTGCAGTTGCTGGAAGATTCGGATGATGTTAATCTGCAAAAAGAAAACCCAGAGACAACTAACATTGTAGATCAATGAAGAAAATTTCAACACTAGCTACAGAAATTTATCCACGGATTTGAACGTACATCTCCTAGGTTAAAAGCACATATCTTAGCACCTAAGTTACGTAACTTACAATGGTCTTGTCTACGCAAGTTACGATCCAAGCACGAATTTTTTATGTGATTTCTAATGCTAGAAATGTATGAGCATTTAATATAGTCAACAACTTTTCCGTTTCGTGACTCAGTTTGGAATACCCTTTCGTCTACATTGATTGTTTTGGCTTTCTATGATTGAAATGTGGTTGCAAATGCAACCCTAATCCGACATTGATCTTTTCTCTAGTTTCTTTCAAGAGCTAGAGATGTGCAAGCTAGCAGAACAAAATGCAGTTCAGTTCGAGACTACACTTACGAACTGAACTCCAGTGTCATTCAAAATTCCGATTCCGGCAGAAGCAAAGTTGGCGCCGACAAGCAAGTTCTCTCCGTTGAGCGTGGGATCCAAGTATGGCAACGTGGGTTCGGAGCCAATCGCCTCACCTGACAATTGACCAAAGAGACCATGTAAGCTTGGAAACACAAAAATTGCCGAAACCAATCAAACACATATACAAAATTCTCCTCTCTCAAAAGTCCTCACTGATAAGGTCGGGAATGTTCAGCCCGTTGGAGAAGCGGCCAGTGGCCCGATGAGTCGGATAGTCGATGCCATAAGGTGGCGAGTCGGCCCTGGCGGTGGTGGCGAGGTAGTTGTTGTTACCATTGTCGACCAACGAGTCCCCAAAGACAAAGAAAGCGCGCGCCGCGTCGACTCTGGGAGTCACGACACCGATCATCACCGCTAGACCTAGAATCACGCAAGAGAAAATTGTGCCCTCCATTGGGAATAAACAACAGAGCACTACAGCATACACTGTCTTAACCCTATAGAGTGTAAATCTTCCTCTGGAGCGAGGCTAGCTCCATACAACGTATATTTATTGAAAAGCAGAGCGAAGGAAGGGGTTAATGTAAAGATCAATCATTTGGATCCATGCATTGAATGGCACTATCTGCTAACGCCGCAGAACAGATGGACAAGGTCCACATGCAGCGAGGCTATTATTGGGCACAGGGTAGGGCTTCGAATTGAAGAGCGTATTTACTAATTAGCACGATTTGATTGAGTTGTACAATGCGTCGGGTGCTAGTTGTGTTTATTCTATCCTCTTCTTGTTATTTTACTATCTAGCACCCCTTTTCTTTATTTATTTGTTTGCTATTTAGCATCTTGCCATTCTTCTAGAAGGACAATGTTCGCGGGAAAATATTTCTTTGCCTTCCAAAGTTTGTAAATTCTTGTATCATTTTGATCCCTTGTAATTTCGTTCACTCTGCTCCTCACTTTTCACTATCTTTACATGTCGATTTGCCCTGGATTCTTACTCTCTGTATTTTTTTCAGTCTAAGATTTAATCAAGTAGGGATAATTGTCTAAAAAGTCTTAAACCTATTATATAACGGTCAATTTAATCATAAAATTTTCGATTTTATTAATTTAGTCCTAATTTTTTTGACGATTTGCCAATTTAGTTCTAAACTTGTTATTTAGTACTTGGCCGAAAAGATTATATAGCCAAATTGTTAAAAGTTTCATGACTAAATTGACAACTCAATAAAAGATTTAAGAGTAAATTGACACAATTTAAAGGTTTAGCACTAAATAGGCAAATTTTCGAAGGATTTATGACTAAATTAATACAATTGAAAATTTTAAAATTGAATTAGTCCTATTCAATAAATTTAATTTTTTTTGGACAATTTTCCCTCTTGAAACACTAAATGGAACACAAAGGGAGGACAATCACTGGCACAAAATAAATTTCCTTGGCAGTTAAGAGTACATTCGTCTGAACAATTCATTAGTTACGTCGCTGAAGAGCACTGGCGACTCTCACCATGTTCACGCTTAACATGCGCTGACAAAGAAATAGACAGAGCAAACTGGAGTACACACTCTGATCAGCATAGGAGCAAAATTGACATGACATGACACTTTTGGGGAGCAAAATGACCACGAGACAAATTCTGAGGGGCCAAACTGAATTTTGCAAAGGCTCATTTATGGTTATATTGATGGCGTCATTGTCGCTACACCTACTCTCTGCAAGTTACAAGATGGTGATAGTAACATATTTTGTACCGTGACAAAGAGCCCATAATGCAACCGATATGCTATGACCTAGAGGCTACAGTTGAGTGAGATGTATAATCACGAATCCTTTTATTTTATGAAAAATAAATGATTTAAAAAATATTTTCCTAAAAATAGTCATTTATATCATCTAAAATAATCGCTTTTTAAATAATGTTTTTATTTTTAATAATAATTTATGTCTAAACATTTTTATAAACGATGAAAATATTTTTCGTTCATTTATTTTTGTAAGTTATACAAGCAATTGAAAAATATTTTTTAAATCGTTTATTTTTATCAAAGCTCACGAAATTTAAAGGGCTCTTCCTGCGGCAGATTTTTAAATTTGCCAGAGACTTGTTACTTTTGCAGTCAATGTCGAGGATGATTGCAGGAATAAGAAGGCAAGGTCCTAGTGACAATTAATGTTACCTAGACGAAATAAGTCTTGACATCAATTTTTGTCTTTCCCGAACATCCTCTGAAAACAATATTTCTTTTTTTTTTTCCCCCTTTTTAGTGGCTAAACCACGTATAGTAACTTGGAATACAATTAGGGCAAGTGCATAGTTTTAGCCAGACGTTCAAAGAGACTTAAATTATTACTAGGATACCACTGTGCTACATTATTGCAGTGGCATTCATTATCATGAACAAGTTGTTAATGGTCTTCCCCAAGTTAAAAGAGGAGATAATTCCTCTTAGAAGCAAGTATACACAGTGATTTTGATCAAAAGTGGGGTTGTGATATAAGATTTCGAGTTGGCCGGTGTTGGATGACTAATTTATATATAAAGTGTCCAACATTTTAACAAAATAAACAATCTAATCGCATAAAATGTTCTCACGATCTTGTTAGTGGGTGTTCCTGGAATCCGTTAAATATAATAATTCAATTTTCAAGACCTAATTGCGTATAACATGAGAACAATCGATACTTCGAAAATTGTAAGGTTTGCTTGAGTGGTTGCTTGTTAAGATAATCCTATCACATAATAAACAAAATGGCAATTTCAAAAGAACAATAGAATGATCATGTTATCTCGTGAATCCTTTATAAGTTCTAAATTTGAGCTATTCCATTTTACAACAATCTAACTTTGTTTGCTAAATTAATCTCAATCATAATCTCTCTTCCTGCCTATTTCCTTATGTATCTCCTTGTATCTTTTCATCTCTCTATCCGAAGCCAAATTAAACTTCCAATTTTAGCCCAAAAGGGATGTCCGTGCTTGACATGAGCCAAATACAAATGATAAAGACATAAGACTGAATACTAGACAAAATGGTAATTTCACAGGATTGATAAAATAATTGGGTTATCTCGTAAATCTTTTTTTGATTATGGTTGATGTCACGAAAAATCTCAAATTAGTGCACATTGGACAAATTTATCAAAAACTAACTTTTTGACCACCAAAAATTCCAAATCGGTTCACATGCGATAAATTTATCATAAATAAATTTTTTTACCACTAAAAACTACAAATTGGTATATTTACGATAAATTTATCCAAAAATAACTTTTGACCACCAAAAACCCCAAATTAGTATATTTGTAATAAATTTACTTTCCATCAATTTTGGTTTAGTTAGATTAATACCACGAAAATCACAAACTTGTAAACCTGTGATAAACGGAGGGTAAACCCCAAAATCGCATATCCATTAACTGTCATGTATCTTCTTATTTTTTTATCGGTTCTACTATAATCCTACTCTAATACTCACTCTCAGACTTTTGTCCTACCTCCTTGCAGGGCGTCGGAGTCGAAACCCACTCTTGAAATGATTTCGTCTCCACCACAATCCCCCCTGAGAAGGTGGGGATTTGAACCCCTAACCTCCCCCTTTCAAGTTAGAAGGGTCGCCACTGGGGCGACTGTCATGTATCATCTAACCCAACAATTTAACAGTTTAACAGAAATAAATTGTAAATTTATCACAAATGTACCGGTTTGAAGTTTTTTGTAACCAAATTTAGTTTTGTGTAAATTTGTCACTGGTATACCATTTTAGGTTATTTTCATGATATTAATCCTTTAAATTAAACGTTTGCGTCAAATCTTTCTCATGATAATTTAACTTTGTTTCTGAAAGTAATCTAAAACATACTTTCTCTTCTTTTGTTTTAAATTTTCCATATTTGGATACATGCTGTGTGTGCCCTGTTTTTTGCTTGTTTACATATTAGAGAGAGAGAGAGAGAGAGAGAGAGAGAAAGAGAGATAATACGTATACATAGAGGACATAAATACAAATAAATATTATTCTATATGCGCGTATCTTGGCAGTGGGATACGCTTGGCACGGCTGATGCGGTCCCAAATTCGTCCCATTAACTTTCGATCACTCCCATGCCCATCTCAAACCCATTGCGGTTTTCATATTATATTCCAACTCTGCCTCAATAAAGTAGTTGGATTTCCATTGGTACCTGTAACCCGAAGTACTATTTTGTAATAAATAATAATCTACAACCTCGAATTTACAAAAATAACATTTTATCCGAAACTCGTACGTTGTAAATCTCTACTTAGGAATTTACGGAGTCTCATATACAAGATTGAAAAAATTTGAGATTAATGACCATAAAAGTCTAAGATCCAAAGGTAATAATAAAAAATAAAAAATAAAAACAGGTGGAAATGGTGACTATTGTTGAAAATGTCATATTATACTGTATCATGTTTTTGACAGTAATAAAAAAAGAAAAAACAGGCAGAAATGGTGACCGTCGTCGAAAAATGTCATTTAATACCGTATCTCGTTTTTAGCATCCACAAATTTATATAAGTAACCTTGACAGATTTAGCAGAGTACGGGCAGCTTAAAATTCCAAAAATCATTTTAAATCTTAATAGAATTAACAATTATTTATAATTCATAAAAGATGAAATAGTGGAGAAATTGTGTAAATAAATAGTAAGAAAAGAGTAACCGACACCAAGAATTAAGCGGTTCGTTCTAGGTGATCTACATTCTCAAGGAGAGAGGCGACATGAATTCACTATGAAAAACTAAGATTACGAGCTAAATCTATGCCTCTTGATCTCAGCTTTTAATTACACCTAAAACTTACTCAGTGTTTCACACATCTATAACAATGTTTTTCTTACCAAAAACCTTATGTAGAGAATACCAAAATACTTTTAAGGGATAAAGTGTGTAATACAACGATAAAACCTTGAAACTTGCTTTAAAACGCTGTTTGGTGCCACCGAGTCTTGCCAAGGCGTGCTTAGCTCAATATTAAGACATAAAATAACAATTCTTCACCTTGACTTAATATTTGAGCGAAGACGAGATCGCCGTTGAATGCTGTATACTGTATAGTGCTACTCTCGCACACCTACATGGGCCGCACAACCACCGCAGATGTTATTGAGTTCCAGGGGTCTCGAACTACTCAAACTCACTCAAAGGAAGATGTTTGGCTGACAAGTATTTATGATTATCTGCCGCAGAAAATCGCGGTCAAGAGGCAGGTCTCGTGAAATCGTGCGACCGGCCGACATCGAAATCCTGTTACGCGTCTCGAGTTTCGAATTTTGAGAATGCTTAGGTTAAATTAGCCAAGTCCATTCATAACCAAAATACACCAAGGCAGCGCACGTTTCTATTCTTTCAAATTTCTGTTCTTTTGTTCCCCGGAACAAAAAAAGAACAGAAATCCATTTAGTAACGCCAAATTATTTTATATTCCCCAGAATAGAAAATTAGCCCGGAAATAGATTTGGAGCAGAAACGAGAAACAAAAAAAAAGTTGATTCTTATTCCTAAGAACAATTTCTAGAAATAAGTTAATTTTCTTTTTTATTTTTCTTTTATTCCTCTCTCTTGTCGCGGCCACCTCCAACTACCCGAAGCCACCACTGACTGCCGACCGTTGCCGCCTGTCACCGGCCGCCGCCGCCCACCGCCGTGAGCAAAAATAAAAAACGAATAAATACAAAAAAGAAACTATTGCGTTACCAAACACATTTCTATTCTTTTTCTATTCTAAAAGTAGAAATTTTGTGTAGTTACCAAACGCGTTCTTTTACTCAGAAATTGTTCCCCGGAATAGAAATAGAAAAGAACTATTTCTAAAAAAAAGAAGAAAACTCTTCCCTAGCCAATAAGCGTTGTTATGCGCAGCCCAAACAGCGCATGAGATGGGGCATGCTATCACAGATCTACATTAATTCCATTTCCAAAGATGTGACTAAACATCGTAACCAAAATACACCAAACATGTCCTTCTTTATCCTATCTTGATCCCAAATCCCAAAGATAACCTTCTTGTGTCCCGTAGAAATTCGGCATGGTCTAGCCCCACACGATTCACTGAATTTAGCAAATGACGAATCGTTCACCGAGATCAATGCTGGAGTTTTCGCGGAAGACATGCAGATCTCCTTTGGAGGAACTCGATTTATTGACTGCCCAACAATTAATCAAGTAGATTTGATGCAGTTGATCAGTTCAAACCAATCTTTGAATGCTCAGACCAAAGATGCGCTCATCGACTCCCTCAGGGTTGGCACGGTTGTTTGGAGCTTTCAGAAATTTCGGCTCGGGAACTAGAAGTGACCCAAACTGCGTGAAGACTGCTCTACATGTCTGTTAGAGTGCCTCAATCCGAAAAGAAGTTGAGCTTGATTCAAATTAATGATAAACTTGTCCACACTTTTCCATGTGAAACTTTTAACATTCGAAGCTCTCATGTTAATTCAAATGTCATAATCTTGATCTTGATACAAATAAATCGCTTTGACCGACTGCTTTTATGTATATTATGAGTAAAAAAGCAATTGGAACCACAACTAAGAATGGAGTAGCAATAAGTATGAGAATGTTTTCTTCTACAATCTCATCATTCGAAAGAAAATGTTTTGTTACGAATGAACAAGAAATCGAGGCATGATCCATACATTAAATCTTAATTGTTTACCTGACCTCCTTTCACCAATCTTTAGTTAAAATAGAAGCAAAAGTGGTGAGAATTATGCAAGAATCGAAGTCAATTTGCTTTGCAGATAAAGGACAGAAAAATGACATCAATTAACTCCTATGAGATTGTTTTATGGGATTCCGCCAATTATCTTGACTGTGGGATATAATAAAGATGGTCCTAAGCATGACCTTAAAAGGCTTCCCGTTTCAATGGAATCCCCTTCGGGTGAAAAGGGGTATTTCCCACAAGGGTACCCGCCACAAACTCTCTTCGGGAGGTGAAAGGGCCCCACCCTAGATCCCGCGATGCCTTTTCCGGGATTCGGCCAATTATCTTGACTGGGGATATAATAAAGATAGCAGCAAAAGTGGTATTTGTGTTACCGAGAGACTCCCCGCGATATTGACAGTATGAAATCAAGTCAATCATCCACTTCAGCATCTTAATCATCCAAGAACAACGGATCCCCTTTTTTTTCTTCAAATGAGCCATTTTTAGATTTATTGATTCTAACAACTCATTACATAGTTGATCTTTAGGACCTAATTCCTTGGATCGTTAGAAAAAAATTGTACATAAAAAATCACTAATGTTAGTTTTTAATGTATATTTGATATAGTGATTTTATAAAGAATGCCCTCACTCTTAGGCCCATGTTATGCAATGATATAAACAAGTTACCATTTTCATCCAGCATATGACTTTGTTTTGATAGAATTAATTATTGCTTTGAAATTAGTGTATTTCCTTATTAATTATTCTTCACATGAACTTGAGACACCCATCGATATGTCCTCCTATGATTCAAGATATTGAAATCGAGTATATGGAGTTTCACGATTTCACTTGTCATCAAAATTATCGAAAAATCATCGTTTCTTATACATCTTCAGCGTTGGTAAGACACCTATTGACATGGGCCTCTATAATCTCGAGACATTGAAATTGCGCACATGAAGTTTTAAAATAGTTAGCACAGTAGTGAAATAATTAAACTTTGAAAAATCGCTATTTTTTAACATCTTCAAGGCATATTTTTGTTATAATTATACCCTACAAACATATGGTAATGTTCTTGAAAAATGATCATGATTGTAGGACTTATCTAACCATGAATTCTTCATTTTCCCGGTTTGTCTTAGCGAACTAGCGGCTCATCAACTTGAAATCAACGGGCTTTTCTTGACCAATGTTGTCACTAATAATTTGATTTCACTAGTCGGTGCTACAGGCACTCGTTAGACAATCAAGTAAATTGGATTTTCACATATAATTTTTTTATTGCGTATTTCGTAGTTTGAAAAGTTAAACTACTTTTAATTAAATATGCTTGACAAGTACTTCGACTATACAAGTCGACAGGATCCGTGGTAACTTAGTAAAGGGTCGAAAATGTGGCTTTAAATGCTCATAACTTTGAAGCTTGGCAAGAGCACATGTTGTCATTTTCTGCTCTGGCTTAAGCGGGGATGCTCATTGATTGAACAAAGGAAGCAGATTAAAAGGCCACAAAGATTAAAGTTGGCCATGTGACTTCCTTAAATTGGGTAGGCCTGAATTTTAACTACCGCCACTACTCAACCTTCACTTCTCTCCATCTACCAATTTGCACTCTCATTTATGAATATGAATCTCTCTCTCTCTCTCTCTCTCTCTCTCTCTCTCTCTCTCACACACACACACACACAAATACCCATCTCGATAATCTGAGGAATAATTTGAAGAGAAAGGTCAATATGATGCATCTACCAACCTAATTTGTTTCAATGAGATGAACAATTCGAGAAAACAGAAGTGTTCTGACAAGGAAAGGAAGAGACTTGTTAAGTGTTCAAAGAAGTTTCATACGGAGCATACTGTTCATGAAATGATGTTGAAAACCCTAGTTTGACATATTCAATCGGCACAACTTTCTTTTGTTGGGTTTGTATTAACTTCGAAGACAGAAGTTTCGATTAGTACAGACCATGTAGACCAATGTGTTTGAGACGACAAACCACAATGTGCGTGGATTAAGGCATGGAAAGGAGACCTTAGATCATATATATAAAATGTTCTAACATGTCCATACATTGTACCTAACTATTAGAATATCAATTTGCACTAAGCATTCAATCATATTATTACTCAATCGAGATGTGCTTAGTTTAATATAGTTTGATCACAAACTGCACTTGGGCTATCAAAGGGAAAATTGTCCAAAAAGCCATAAACCTATTATACTTTTGCCAATTCAGTCATAAACCTTTTAATTTTACCAACTCAATCTTAAACATTTTCTCTTTTTGTCAATTGAGTCCATCCAACCAATTTTGATTGAAATTTGTTGATGTGGATGTCGACCGTCCTCATGGCATGGTCGGTGCTAATGTAGACAAAATTTATTTATTTTTAATATTTTCTCTATTTTAAGTATTTTTTATGTTTTTATTTTTCTGTTTCTTTTTCTTTTTCTTTTTTGCCCTCTTCTTCCTTTGTAAGATTGTCCAATTTCCGGTGACTAACTTGAGGCTATGACTAGCGAGGGTCAGCCTTGCCAACCTCGGGCAAGGCTTGTCATCGCCAAATCCGACAAGATCGAGCCTCACCAGAAGCTGGTGAGGGTCACCCACGTCAAAGGCCACGAGGACGACTTTGCCGGTCACAAACAAGGCTCGCCCTCACCAGATCCAACGAGGCCAACCCTCGTTGGGCTCTGGCTAAGGCGAGCCTCGCCCAAGACCAGTGAGGTCGCTCCTCACCAAATCCTAACGAGGCCAATCCTCATCGATTGTTGAAGGCTGGATGACCGGCCAAAGGAAGAAGAGAGCAAAAATATATATAATACTTAAAAATTAGAGAAAATATATAAAAAAAATTAATAAAATTTCGTCCACATTAGCTGGACCGTGCCACATAGGACAACTAGTGTCCACATTAGTAAATTCTAGCGAAAATCGACTGAATAGACTCAATCGACAATAAGCGAAAATGTTTAGGATTGAATTAATAAAATTGAAAGGTTTAGAATTGAATTGACAAAAGTGTAATAAGTTTATGATTTTTTTAACAAGTTTCCTGGCTATCAAATATTGTCTCACATATTTTATTTGCTTTATAACAACATTTTTCTTCTTTTGCAAAATAAAATGTCATAACAATTAATGATTACCCACATTTATGAGAATCTCTAAAAATTTCGATAGAGGCTTCGAGGCAATTTCTTATTCTACAAAAATATGCCCCATACGATATATAATTTATATATAAAAAAAAACAGACTATAGACTATTCCCTATATCTAGGGTTAGTGAGATTTAAATGATGTCAACTACTTTTACAACGAATTTGGACATGAAGTAGCTGGACAATTTACTGCAAAATATCGGTATCGACCCTCATCTTTGGACAAAGAAGAAGAGAAGACGGTCCATCATGCCCTATTGCAATATTACTTCAACCGAAGTTTTCAGGCTATTAAATGACCAGCCAGCCCACCGGTACCCTCATGAAATATAAACTGAAATCACCGACCAAATACCGACCAAAAAAAAAGAAAAGAAAGAAATCACCGACAAAAAAGAAAAAGAAATATAAACTGAAATCCATGAGTTCATTAGCTGTTCTCAAGACGGCCAAAATAAGTATAATGATGCTCTTCCCCATTGGTTTTTTTCTTTCTTTTGTTTTTATTTCCTGATAAGAACACAATAAAGAAGAATCACTCCACGTAAAAATGCAGCAAATTATGCTGGGGGAGCTCTGAATTCATGGAAAAATTGTCCTCACAAGTTTAGAATTTGTCTTGGAGTGTGCACTTTCGATTTGGAAAATGTTGGTGGTTTTTTTTTTGGGGGGTGGGGGGGAGAAGAGTGTCCAATACATACCAACAGTGCCGTGTATTACACGATACTTAAGGCGGTGCTTATCAATTAGATCATTGAGTTTTGGTTTCAATCAACCAATGCACTCAATGTTTTGTTCTTTTTTTCTTTTTCTTTTTCTTTTTTTTTATGGACAGGGTGCCATTCACATGGCGTCCACCCTAGCGCTACATCAGTCCTAGCTAGAATTAAAAAAGAAAAGGTGTGCGTGTGTCGGCCCTCTACGTACAATGGCAAAGGGTTGTCCTCCCTGAACGAACGGTGGCAAAGGGGGCAACGCGAGCCTCTAGGACACCACGGGACTGTGTCATCCTTTTGTTTGCTACCATTGTGGAGG
Organism: Eucalyptus guilfoylei; assembly: GCA_016097605.1. NCBI lineage: Eukaryota > Viridiplantae > Streptophyta > Magnoliopsida > Myrtales > Myrtaceae > Eucalyptus > Eucalyptus guilfoylei. The sequence goes on from CM027861.1 coordinate 29,386,318, forward strand.
ATGATGATGGAGTACAAGATAACCGATGGTTTATAGGAAGACCTTAGCTAGATAATTATAATAGGATAACTTTCCTAAGCTACGACCTTTATACAGGGAAGGATAAATTACTCCATACAAAGAAAAGTAACATGAATTTATCAATTTTGGAAACTATTGTTACACTTAACAAGAGTATAAGAATTTCTTGATTGGTCTTGATTTGGTTGAGAGCAATTTTTGGAATTGCTTTATTGTTGAGACATGTTTTCTCCAATACGCCCTCGCAAGAGAGAGGGTCCATCGCTGATGCTAATCTTGTACCAAGAAATTGTTGTCATGCAAGAGGCTTTGTTAATGTATCCACAAGTTGATCACGAGTCATGTGACATACTCATAACAGATCTTTGTTAACCACGTCATGAAGAAAGTGATAATCAATGACAATATGTTTCATCTTTGAGTGAAAACAGGACTAGTGCAACATATGTAGCACCAATGCCATTGCAATAGATGCTACATGTGGTCGAAGAAGATGCTCCAAGTTTATGTAGAAGAAATTGAATCCATGTGATCTCAAAAGTTATTGCAGCAACAGCGTGATACTCAGCTTTAGTTGATCAACGAGCAATGAGTCATTGCTTTCGAGAGCACCATGGTATAGAATTCACCAATATAAACTATGTAGGTGATTATAGACTTACAATCATCTAGATTGTCTGCCCAATCAACATCAAAGAATGCATGAAACAATGGAAAGGGACCATTTTGCAAGTGCAAGCCAAGATTGATAATTCCTTTGAGATAACGTAAAACACGTTTAATAGCACTCCAATGTAACTTTGTTAGATGACACATAAACAAGGAGAGTTTATTGACGACAAAAGCAATATTAGGCCTTATGAACGCAAGATACTGAAGAGCGCCAACAATCTTTCTATATTTAGTTGCCTCTATATAAAGTGACCCATCAACATGAGTGAGAGAGCTACCGGTAGCCATTTGAGTGGTAACCTATTTGGCTCCTAACATGGTTGCTCAATCAAGAATATCCCTTCTATACTTGTTTTGTGCGAGAAGGGGACCATACTTTATGCATACCACCTCCACTCCCAAGAAGTACTATAGATCCCCTAAATCCTTTAATAAAAATTTATAGACAAGAGCTCTCACGAACTTTTGCAAAAAAATTGTATCACTTCCTATCAGGACCAGATCATCTGTATAAACCAAGAAATAAGCAATGATACCATCATGTTTGTATGTAAAGAGCGAAGAATCTGATTTAAATTGGATGAATCCAAACAAAATGACAAAGGAATTGAATTCTTGATACCACAAGCGAGGGGTTTACTTAAGACCGTTAGTAGTCTTTTTCAATCGACATATGTGATTACGATGTGACTGATTGACAAAACAGATAGTTGATGCATATAAACTTCCTCCATAAGAGTGTCACATAAGAAGTCATTGTTGACATTTAATTATAGAAGGGGCTTGACGTTTGATAAGGCTAGACAAAGGACAACCCATATTGCGGCGGGTTTAATAACCGAACTAAATATATGCTCATAGTCAAGTCCTGGCCATTGGTGAAATCCCCCGATGACTAGTCGTGCCTTGAACCAAGTTATGCTACCATCTAAGTTTGGCTTCACTTGAAATATCCACTTGTAGCTAATGGTATTGTGATGAGGCTCAAGTGGTACAAATTGCCATGCACCATTTCAGAGAATTGCATTAGATTTTCCCAACATTGCAGCGTGCCACTTTGGATCTTTTAAGGCCTAGGAAACACACATTGTTTCAAGCGAGGGAGGTAAATGATGTTTGGTAACTAAATGTATCTATTTGGGTTTGTAAATGTTATTTTAAGAGCAAATAATCATCGAATGAGAAAGTGAGGCCATTGATGGAATTGTGATGGAGGGACCAAATGAAATGTTTGAGTCCGTGGGAGGTACAGATGGAGCTTCAATAGCCAATGGCTGATTATGAATCTGCATTGAGGAACATTAAATTGGTGTTATCCACCAAAGTTGTGAGGCCATTCAAATGTTGATCTAGTACTTCTCCAACCATTAAACTCGAAATACCTTTTAACCCTGCATGATATGGCTTAGTTGTCTAGCATTGGAAGAGGTGACTGAATTCTTCATTGAAAACTTAAAGCTACACAAGTACATTGAGGTGGTAGAGACAAAGACTGACAACTAGTATGTAGGAGCGGATTAGCATTTTTGGGGTACGGAAAATTAAACTCATCAAAGACCACATGACATGAGACAAAAACTTCATTTTGTTGAGGATCGTAACACTTGTAAGTACTTTGATTGAGAAATTAGCCAAGAAAAATATGAGGTCCCGATTGATATTCAAGTTTGTGCTTGCCATATGGTTTAGGCTAAGGATAACACAGGTAACAAAATACTCAAAGTTTTTAGTAATTTGGACCGGAGTCGAAAAGAGCCTCAAAAGGAGATTGGAGTCTTAAGACCAATGTAGGTAGACAATTTATCAAGAATGCAATGGCTTGATAGGCGTGGAACCAAAACGAGAATGAAAAAGACACTAATGAAGCAATGTACGACTTGTTTCAAAGACGCCTTTCTGGGGACGCTGCACAATCTCATTATGTTGAGGTGTGTGTGTGGAAGTGTTTCTAAATGTGTGAACCTATAAAACAAGGAAAACCCTTTTAATTTTTTTGGGATATGTACACTACAAGTCCTAAAATTTGTAATAAAATTGCAATTAAGTCCTAAAATTTACAAAAGTGTAATCAAGTTCTAAAAGTTATCAAATTGATATAATCGAGTCATTCCATTAATACTGTTAACTTGCCTAATGAAAAATACTAAAGTGGCATTTTAAAATTAATTTCTCTCTCCTACGTGACATTTCTTAATTGTTTTATCTAAATCTTATTTAAACTAGAAAATAAGGTAAATTTTTATTTTTAAAAAAGGCAGGCTAGAGCCTTACCGGTGGATGCTATTGTCGCCACTGCCACCACCCCCATTGTCAAAGGGGCCAACAAGGGTGTCCAGCCCTCTCCGACCGGGCCGACCCCAAGCGAGGGATGACGACCCTCACTTAGCCCAGGTGAGGGCGCCTAGATTTGTGTGACACAACGCTTGCCTGAGCTTGGAGAGCATTATCGGCCCTAGGCGACAACCGATGGCACACATATCTAGGTAGGCACCCACGATCTGGCCTTACCAACCATCTTTTGGGGCCAAGGAGGCCTCACCCAAGTGAGTGATGGTTGCCGGCTCCAAGTGAGGGCCGACGTTGCCCAAATATGGGCATCCTTGCCTGGTCCTAATGAGGGTTGCCAGCCCTCGCTTGGAGCCGATGAGGCTTCGCTCGAGGCTGGCAAGGGCCGCCCACGCTTGCCTAAGGCCGATGACCTCCACCGACCCCTCTAGCGATGGGCAATGGCAGCAGCCCGTCGGCAAGGTCCTACCTTGCCTTTCTTCTTCTTCTTCTTCTTCTTCTTCTTCTTCTTCTTCTTCTTCTTCTTTTCAATCTTGCTTTTTTTAAATAAAATTTTTAGCTTTATTGGTTTTTAATTTAATTTAAATAATATTTGAATAAGAAATTAATAAAAATGCCACATTGGAGAGAGAAATTAATTTTAAAATGCCATGTCATCATTTTCCGTTAAACGAGTTAATGGTGTTAACGGAAGGATATGATTAGATCAATTTAACAAATTTTAGGACTTGATTATATCTTTTTTAAATTTTAGGACTTAGTTGCACTTATAGGTTTTAAGGCTTCAAATGCGCATATCCCCTAGCTTTTTATATTTGCAAAAAAGAAAAGGCTACGAAAACAAGTCATGGTGGCAAAATGGGTACATGACTCCTTTCCAACTCTACTTTAGTGGCCAAGTAGTACATAGATTGCTTAAAACTTAAAAAAAATGTTGAAAAGAAGTTCAAAAAAAAATATCCTAACCACATGCGGATCTTAATGAGTTTGAAACGTTTGGAACGGACTCACTGTCAACCCATTTTAATTACTAATTGAGTTGCCATTGAAAAAGGAATAATGACGAAAGAGAAAAGAATTTAGAAAACTTTGAAGACAGAGAAGGAGGGTGGAGAGAGAAGGGTCATCACAAATAGCTGCAGATCTCACATCAGTGTCATCTGAGTTTGCAATAGTCATGCTAATTACCTCTGCCGATGCTACTATGCTCTCTCTCTCTCTCTCTCTCTCTCTCTGTGGCTCTGTGGCTCTATAGAGGTGATCAACCTATTAATGTGCAACATCTTGGATAAAAGTAAGAATGAATTCATGTAATCTATAATTTTCTATAATTTTCTTTAAAGAAAGTGCTTAAATGGATTAGGCCCAATTGGACCAATACAATAGGCCCAGGAACAGAACGTCGGACACTACATTTTCGATTCAACTTCTGATGGTCCACCAATGCAAGAACGAGTTGCCCCCCAAAAACGCTACCTGATCAACCCCTACTCTCTATCCACACATTATGGATATTGCGCCGACGTGGCAACGGCCCATTGGCGGCTAAGATCAACCCACTCCAATTCTCAGAGAAGTCGGATAATCCCCCACAGAGGAAGGAAGAGAAAAAGATCCTCTCGCTTTAGCTGTCCTCAGTTGCCATCTTGTCTTACCCAGAGTTTCTTAGGCAAGGAATCGGCGCAGAAAAGGGAAAGGGAAACCTCTCATGGCTACACTGAACATGGCAAGTTTTGTGCTGAGCCCAAGCATTGGCTCCAACGCAAGCTCCTCCACCGCTAGGAGCATTGCCTATTTCCCTAGGGACGGCAACAGCCGGTCCGCGAGGAGGCTCGTGGTGAGGGCCGCAGAGGGGGAGGCGGCGCCGCCGGCGGCCACCACCACGGAGGCTCCGGCCGAGGGCGAGGCCAAGCCCAAGGCCGCAAAGCCCCCTCCGATTGGACCCAAGAGGGGCACTAAGGTAATCGATTTGCTTCAAAGCTCTTATCATTTAAGTAGAATAGATTGTGATGGATTATGTGGTATTACCATACTTCTGAAGCTTATCTTGCATGATTTTTCATCAATTAGCCATCTTATCTGGTGATTGCTATTAATATATAGATTTAAATCTGTTAAATGACTGTTGTAGTTAGCAATATCTGAAGGAGAACATTGATTACACTGTGATCTGGAATTACTGCTTTTGAGTTTTTCTAAATTTATACTAATTGACTACCCTTGTTAGTTGCGGGAGTATAGACTTCACTTTGCTTAAAATATGACACGCGAAGTATTGCTCAGTCGAGAAAATATAATATTATTGTTTGTTTTATAATACGATATGATTCGCGTGCATTTGCGAGGAACATTACATATTGTTAAGTCAGCAGAAAGTTGAATATTGCTATGATTATCAGTCTAAGAACCGATGATAAACCCAATTAAAATTCGATGTCATCATTAGTAGAGATGAAGTATGGTATTAATGGGTACCCAACAAAATCTACAAAAGTTGCATCTTCTGTAAAATTTCAGTTCTTGCATTGGGTTTATACTAAATTACTGTGGCATATAGTAAGATGGGTCAGATCATAATTCCTTTCTTTCTTTTGTAGGTGAAGATCTTGAGGAGAGAGTCTTACTGGTTCAAGGATGTGGGATCTGTGGTCGCAGTTGATCAGGTCTCTCTCTCTCTCTCTCTGCGCTTCAAAACACAGAGATATCTTGGCAAAAACGTTTGATTTTTGATGCTCTTTGTTGTTCACTCATGGTGGGCAGGACCCTAAGACGAGGTACCCGGTGGTGGTCAGATTCCAGAAGGTCAACTACGCCAACGTATCGACCAACAACTACGCGTTGGATGAGATTGCAGAAGTCTAGATGATTGCTTTGTAAAACCCAGGATTTATATGATACCGTGTGTTTGTAATATCCTCTCCATTTCTCTTCCTCCTCAGTCAATCTAATTCATCGATGAGTGCCTTATTAGATCGACGGCGCACACCTTCTTTCTTCAATCGATCAAGCTTACTGCCATGGACAGGTCGAGGTCGATCCATTTCACAACCTCCCTTCTTTGTATCAAGAGAAAAACCCCTAATCATAACGTACGTGGTTGCAATAGCAGGATGATCATGGAAACTCATAAAAAAAAATTACACAGACAATGAGCAAAAGAGAGGATCAATGAGAATGTCGATGTTAATATGACGCTCCTTTCAGTACCTTACTGTACGCTTAACGCCAAAAAAGAACGTTATGCGAGGCGATTTTCCATCACTTTAGATTGGTTATGTGTGATACATGCATGTTGAGCCTTCGTGTGCATCTTTGAACTTTTACTTGCGCAAGACGATGAGTAAAGACAGAGCACCAAAGAAGAAAAGTCCTGCCATGTCTCGCGAACATCTACGGAAAGACTTTCTTCCTATGAAGCAGCACAAACACAAGTTATATGCTAGAAAGGAGGAGAGAAAATAACCATAAAATCTACAATCCATTTCAAACCCACCATCAGAACAAAGAATGGGTTGCGGCCAGGCCCTTGCAAAACTATATGAAAAAGGCTGAAAGCCTAAAAAAGACGTTGAAAGAGCCCAAAAAAGGCAAATAGAGCCTCAAAAGACCTTTCTATGCTTATTTAAAGAAAACACAAAACAGACCACTTTCACTCTTATCACCCCACCAAAGGGCGGAAAAAAAGAAATAAAAGATAATAAAAAAACGTAAAACCCAACTAGTTTCTACAACCTAAAAGGGTTCCCATTTTAAAAAGGAAAAAAGGAAAGAAAAACGTTCCCAAAGAACCAAAATTACCATGGTTCTTAGCTTTGCTTCTTCTTCCTCCTCCTGTACTCCTCTATAAACCAAAACCCTAATTTTCTTTTGCAGAGATGGTGAACCACACATCAAGCATACAAATTCCATGGAACTTGCAAGCCATCCCAATCTGTAGTCTCTTGACCACCGTTCAGCAACCACAGCTCCTCATAACCACCAAACCCTAGATCACTCATCTCAAGATAATCACTCCCAAATGAGAACTCTGGCCAGCATTTATAATCGCCTTGATCTTCATTCACCATGTCAGGCACCACCAAATCCTCCCCTGACCAAGCCACATAATTGTAATTAGCATCTCCCGTCGTATCATTAGTAGTGTCATCCCTCATGATAAAAGGGTCACGACTATTAACATCAACCGCTTCGCTCTTCGCTGCCTGCTCGCATATACAACTATTGCTGGAACCAGCCGACGAGAAGTTGCTGCTATTGTCATTGCTGTCAATCGGTGTCGTGACGGTGGTCATTGTTGCGGGCAAGTTGAGCCTCGCGGAGGGCCCGTAGAGCTTCCTCGCAGCCTTGTCGTAGGCGAGGGCCGCCTCGAGGGAGGTGTTGAAGGTGCCGAGCCAGAGCCTCGCGCCACGGTTCGGCTCGCGGATCTCGGCCACCCACTTGCCCCACGTCCGCTGCCGGACGCCCCGGTAGGTGCAGAGCGCGTTCTCGGGGCCGCCCTTGCCCCTCATGCAGCCCTTCCTCGAGCGGCCCATGGAGGGCTTCTTGGTTTTGACAGCTTCTTTCTTCTTCCCAGCTAGTACTTGCGCTTGATGTAATTGGTCCATGGTTTGCATAAAATCTTGGGAAGTGGCTTTGGAGGACCCCTTGTGATGGGAGGGAGGCTTTGATTCTTGTTCTTCTCGAAATGCCAAATTAGCGGGTTCAGTGGATACACGCAGGAAATGACAGAGACCCTTTTATAAGATGGATATATACAGGAAATACAGTCTTGTGCAGAGTAGGAAATCGAAAAATCATGTATTGATGAAACGGATTTGTTTGTCGAAATTAAAGACTACACACGTGTTCCTGCTTAAACTCTATTCCTGTGATGGTGTTCTTTATACTGTCAATGTAAATCTCGTGAAAGAATTATAATCTTTTCTTCTATTTACTTGAGCAGGAGGATGCCTGACACTCGGAGAGAGAGAGAGATAGAGAGGGCAGCCTGAGTTGACAGGTGGAAGGCGCGACGCTTGCGGCGGTGACAGAGAGACAAAAGCCCGAAGCACAGGTGTCGACGAGATCAGACTCGCGGAGGAGCTTCGTCCTCAAGTATGGGAGAGCAGAGGCCAGATCCAGCCACGTGCGCGCTGGGCGTTGCGTCGAAGCATGGGCCCTAGCAGCGCCACGTTGCGTCCGCGATGCATGGCGTAGCCCCCCAGAACGCCACCGTCTCTCCTCGTCGCGATGAGGACGAACCCAGCGCATCACGAGAGCATGTCTCGCGTATCGTCCGACAACGTGATAATTAAGAGCGTCGAAGCCCCTGCCCTCGTTCCGGTTGTTGTTGTCCGCACGTCGTGTTCGAGACGAACTGATAGGTTTTACGTTTTCAAGGAGCACGTCCCATTCACAGAAAGGGAAAAATAAAACATAATGAGAAGAACAGCCACGGCGACGGAGGAAAGCCGTCGCAGGCGCCTGACTACTGTTTTGATGAGAGTAAAACAAGTTGAGGGCATACATGACTTGACCTAGATGCAGACCGGTCAAGATGGGTCGTCATTTTTTAACCCATATATGTGTTAAATGTATTAGTTATATTTAGTAAATAGATGATAAAATCCAGTTCAAGCAGAATCATAAGAAGAAGCCCTTGTTGGAGTTGTAGGAAGAAGTGCTACAAGAATGGCTATTTATATTTAAACACAATGTAGATGTTAAATGGGTCATAAATGAGTTTATAATTTACTTAAATCTAAATCCACCTATATGACTCTCTTTTCATCCTCTTTCTATTTCGCTCTCACTTGATCTCGTATTTATTCACTCAGCTTTTTATAATATATATGTGTTTTAACAATATGGATTGGGTTTGGTATGAGTGAAAAAATTTACATTACGGACAAATGGGTCATAAATGATAGATTCATCAAAATAAAGGGAAAAGTATCAAAAAAAGTTCTAAACTGTTCAATTAAACAATTTCAGTCCCAAACATTTTCACATTAATACAATTTTAGTCTATTCAGCCAATTTTGGTCGGCTGGCGCTAATGTGGACACTAATCAGTGGCCGAACGCTGACGTATCAATTTTTAAATATTTTTTATTCTTTTCGAATTTTTTATTAATCTATTTCTTCTTTTTTTTTTTTTTCCTTTTCTTTTCTACCTTTCCTCCTCCTTGGACTTTCCTCACGGTGGTTGGTGAGTGTCAGCGGCCCTCACCCAATGTCTACCGAGCTTCGTCGGCCAATGCGAGGAAGTCCAAGGAGGAAAAAGAGAGAAGAAAAGGAAAAGGAAAAAAAAAAGAAAAAAATTATTAAAAAATAGTCACGTCAACGTCAACTGACCAAAATTGATTGGATAGATTGAATTAGTACCAACATGAAAATGTTTAGAATTAAATTGATCAAATTTAAAGGTTTATGACTGAATTGATACTAATGCGTTAATTATATTAGTTGGATAGATTGACTTTTTTGTTACTTTTCCCTCAAAATAAATCATAAACTTATTTTTTAACCCATATAAGAGTTTAATTGGTTATGAATGAGTTAGTTATATTGAGTAAATGAGTTATAAATGAGTTTAAACGAAAAAGAGTGCCAAATGTGTCATAAATAAGTGTACAACTTATATTGACCCAACTCATTTATATATTTCTCTCGCCTTTATTTGATTTCGTGCTTATTCAACTCTCAACTCAATTTGATTATGAATTCTCATAAATTTGGATTAAATATAGAAGTGTTTTAATTATATGAATCAAAAAAAGTATAAATTATTAAATTTATATTGCGTAAAAAATTAATTAAATTGGATTAAATGAATTTATTTTGATAAAATCATTTATGATTCGACGTGATTACCTATTTGACAAGAAGTTATATTCAACATCGGCATTGCAAAGAGTCCTTTTGCTAGCTTGTATATACACGACGACGTATTCTAAGGAGACGGCCTCTGTAACCCTGGCGGTACAGGACGCGACTTCCTGTCGAATAGCTTTCATGTTCATTATTGTGTGTAGACCCTATGACAACATGGCCGTCGTCAAAATGCGTTTTGAATAGGGGTGACTTCGCACTAGCGATTTCATCTGTCCGAAGAGATAAGGTCGATGCTAAGATGGATTTCTGTCCGGCGGTACATCCTTACACAAATTCCAACGTTAGATTCGCTACGAAAAGGGGGCTTCTGTCGGCCAAGCAAATGCGTCGCCAGAACCTGATGCGGTTCAGCTTTCCCAATGGGGGGAATATATGGGGTGTTTGATAAGCATTTTTAGAAATCTATTGATCAAAAGAGCGAACGCTCAAACGTAAATAAAGACCTATTTTAAACTTTCAGTGTTTTAAAAATATAAGTCCATATTCACTATTCATCTTCCATAATTTCCAACAAGGAGCTACGAAGTATGATGATGATGTCGTCTGAGAGGTCATGTTTCTTCGGCAACACCTACATTAGGGTCACACGTACCTTGGCTACCATCGTTTGGAGTCATGTAACTTTAGGCGAGGCAACTTGAGGTTGCCCTAGCCTCAGGCAGTGTCGCCTAGACTGCAGTCTCACGTGAAGTTGCCTGGGAGGCGCGACTTTAGGCCACCTCGCCTATGGTCAAGCAACCACAGGCTCCATTAGATCTAATTTTCACTAAAAAAAAGCTATTTGCAAATGGAAGTTTTATCAAACGGTATTTAAATCAAAGTTGTTTTTCAATAGTCAAATTTATCAAATAGCATAGCATTTCAGAAAATCCCTTTAGTCCGAAGATATTTGTATTTTTTTAAAGTCATTTTCCCAAAGCCGAGATGGGCTGTACATACCATGTAGCGAGGGCCTTTTGGCGACAAAACCCTTTTGTCGAGAAAACTTCTAGCGACGCTGCCCGAGGTGGGAAATCGTGCAAATCGTTGGCAAGAGTTCTGTATTAGCGGCCGAGATCTCCTTGTAAATTAGGCCCGACAGATCGAGAAGGTTTTCTGGACTTGAGCCTGAAATACTCTAATTTAATATTTGAAATCTGAATTTGAACTCAACGAGCCCAAACGCAATTTTGATTTCATCGGGAAATTGAGCTATTGTTTGAGTAGCCTCGGCAAATTCGTTCGAATCTTGCACCGAAATGTCTCAAATTGAATCGCTTTATTCATCATAGTATGACAAAGGAAGATTCTGGAAAGCCCAACATAACATCTAATAGCCGAATTTAACTTGAGTTAGAAAGGTATACCGGAAGCAAATTTCCCGAGGATGAGCCTCACGCCTATAATCTGGCGTTTTGTGTGATCATCGCTCTTAATTTGATTTTCCCTTTGGGAAACTGTTCTAATTATAAACCGGATAAGGTCACATAGTAGAGAGGAATGACATAAGGACCGTAGCATCACATAGAATCAATCTCAGTGCTATAAATTCAATAGTGAATGCTTAAAGGGAAATGTACAAAAAAGTTCTAAATCTTTCAATTTTTGTGTTAATTTAGTCCTAATTTTATTTTCTCACATTTTGCCTATTAAGTTCATTCGATTCATTTAGGTCGAAAATGGCTAACATGAATGCCTATAATTTTACGTGGCACAACTGGTGCTGATATATACTTTTTTTATAACTAATTTTTAGAATTTTTTGGTTTGTTCTCTTTGACATTTGAGGTTTTCTATATGGTATCCTTTTGTTCAGAACAATAATCTTTGCTCTGTTTTTCGCCTCATGGCAGGATACCAAGTTGTGGTGGGGGACACAGTACATCATCAAGAACATGACGATTAGAATGTGGCAGAAGAAGTGTTTCAGCATGTGGAAATAACGACTCCTCTGATGCCTACGATCGCGTTCATTTGGATGATACATCTGAAATGGATCTTTCGGTAGATGGTCATCCTCTTGTTAAGGTCAGAGCTAAGTTACCTGCAGTTCATGATTGTCTGCTGATACACAGCCTTTCTGATATCCAACAAAGCAAAGGAACCTCCCTGGCAACGAACATCAGTGAAAGTGTTACACCCACCCCCCAACACAGACTTGGTAAAAGCTGCATAATGGCAATCTCTGGCCTGCGAGATAGTGGTGTAGTTACCATGGGACCCCTCAGACCAGTGAGACCACAAGTTTTTACATTGTTGAAGTGTTTTTGGCTAAAGATAGAAAACTCTAAGGATGTAAGGCATAGGGTTCCTGCTGTTCCACTGGACTTTCAGAAACACGTTTAGGATGGTTGCATGATCCAGTCAGAGAATGGCCCTTGGAGCTCGAGTGGACTTAGGAGAACTGAAGTTACGATCGAAAATTAAACTGTGTGATGATGTCTCATATTCACTTTTCTGCAATAGAGAATTGTTGTTAATAGCGGGAGAAAGATACTTCTAAAGAGAACTTGGCTGGGGACAATAAGGGTAAAGTTTCTTCTATACTTCTGGATTTTCTCTAGCGTTTGTTTCGTTTCTGAGCCTCACTCAAACAAATGTCTCCTGCAGGACTTTATCAGCTTGATAGAGCGTGCACAATGTCAAGTAAATTTCTCATTACTTGTTTATTGGCTAAACCTCTTAATACTTCCCCTCTCAAGGTCTTCCTCACTTCCCACAACACATCCCGTTTAAGAGCGGATTCTGTACATTTGGCTACACACTAATCCAGTTTATATCGGTATGTCATGGAGAATTCTCTATAACAAGTATGACAGGAGGTTACAGGCAGGTTTTCAGAAACCGATGGCCTATGAATTGGCTGTTCTGGCTTTTCCTATTATTTTCTGCCCCAATCTTTCTCAAATGTCTTGTTAGATGGATATAGAAGTTCTGAGATTGTTCTTTCTCAGCAACATTGCTTTCTGCTGCCGCAGGGAGATGCTAAGATACAGTGATTATAGTGTGCCACTGGCCGAGTTTGAATTAGACATAATTACCAAATTCAAGCCTCTCAGGGTAGTTGAAGGGAAGGACTTTGTCAATGGAAACGAAGACAATAATCCATTAAATTCTGTGACCCTGTCTAGTGAGAACAGTGTGAATGCTCAAGTGAACGGTGGTGAAGCTAGCATTTCTGACAGAGATGAAATTAATGTGGCTCTAAAGCTGGGTTTCACGCTTCAATCATCTTCCTATGCAACAAGGGCCTGAGAGCTGCTGAAGACATCAACTTCTGTGAGTTTGCCACTAACAGTTCTTCGTTCTCTTTTGAGTTGCTCAAAGAAGACTCACTAAAGGCGAAATAAGGTGCAATCCCTATCCCCAGAGATCATGCAGAGACCCAAGGAAACAAGAAAAGTGCGCAAAGTGAAAATAGAAAAAATTCAGGACAGGAGTACAGTAAAGTAATAAAATCAGAGTTACCACCAGCATCTTGAGAAAGCATTAGTATCTACTTGAGTTTTGGAAAAGTTGCCTCCATATTTGCATGGGGTTAGAAGTGAGCCCATTTGATAAGAAGAAACAAGAACAGTATACACATATTTAGGCCCGTTCATCAAGATCCTGTCTTGATTTCAGAGTAAAACCTGTGTGAGTTCAACATTTACTAATACGGGTCCTCTTTCATGGAAGCTTAGGTGAGGCTACCGGAGTGCTTTATTAGATAGGCTTTTGCTACTGGTAGGAAAACTAGGCAGGTTTATTAGCTGTTCTAATGGGCTTCTCTCATCCCCACAAACATCCACATGAGCTAACGTGTAGGATCAATTGCTCAGAGAGCGTCTGCTTCTCTCCAACATTTAATTTAGGGGAAAAGTGCCAAAAAATCCTAAACCTTTTATATTTGTGCCAATTTAGTCCTAAACCCTTTTTTGGTGCCAATTAAGTTCTAAACTTTTTTTATATTGTGCCAATTTAGTCATTTTCGGCCAATTTTGGCCGGATTTTGCTGACTGGACGCCGGCCAGCTAACGTGGCCTTATCGGCGCTAACGTGGCTCGGGGTTTGGCGAGGACAGTAAGGCGACGGCGTCGGGGGGTGGAGGCGACTGCAGGGAGCAACGGTCGCGACGGCGGGTCCTCTGTCTTCCAGATCTTACCCTTTCCCTTCTCTCCCTAGGTTTACTCGCCCTCGCCGGCCATGGGCGAGGCTCGACCCTCGCCAGATCCAACAAGGGCGAGCCTCGCCGCCCAGGCCTCGAGGGCAGCCTCGCGCCGGGCGGGCAAGGCTCGCCCTCGCCGCCGAGTGCGAGGCCGCCCTTGCGACCACTGGCGAGGTCGAGGTCAACCTCGCCGACCGTCGCCTCTAGCCGGTCACTAAGGTCTGGCGACCGGTAGGAAGAAGAAGAGGAAAAGAAAAAAAGAAAAAAATAAATAATAATAAATAAAATTCAAGAATATTAAAATATTATTAAAAGCTGTCCACGTCAACGCCGATGAGGCCACATCAACCGGCCGGCGTCCAGTCAGCAAAATCCATCCAAAATTGGCCGGAAAGGACTCAATTGGCACAACGTAAAAATGTTTAGGACTTAATCGGCACCAAAAAAAGGTTCAGGACTAAATTGACACAAATGCAAAAGGTTTAGGACTTTTTTGGCACTTTTCCTTTTAATTTAGTGTTGAAATTTGCCATAGTCGGACGGTCTTGCCAGAGGCTTCAAATTGTTCATGCTTACCAACTGAAACTTGGGTCATTATGCATTTGCAGGTTGCCTTCTACTAAACATTAAACCAGGAAACAGTTTCATTATGAACTTTACTGTCGCAAATCCAACCGACAAAACATAATTTAACCACAATTTGCAAAATTCCTCACATCTCATAATGGGCCTATATATTTTCACGAGTTTGCTTCCCAAGGGACGGTAGCCGTTGCTCCAATCCCTCCGATTGCTCTAGTAGATTCATAAGGCCCCATTTGTCTCATAAAAAATAAATAATTTAAAAAATATTTTTCAAAAAATTATCGTTTATATAACTTAAAATAATTGACCAATAAATAATGTCTTTATTATCGATAACAATTTATTTCTAAATTATTTCATGGACGATAAAAATATATTTTTAATTTATTAATTTTTTGTAAGTGATTCAAGCGATCATTTTTAAAATATAATTTTTAAATTATTTATTTTTCACAAAATAAATACATCCTAAATGAACACCTATGAAGGACTCCAACAACCTCACGAAGAATTCTAATATGGAAAATAACTCACCTTCAGTTTTGGTTAAACTATCAACTCTTGCATGCACCTTATCAGAGGCTCAGCCAAAAAATGAAATGAAAAGATACTAGTATAATCCATTTAATTAGCTGACGAAAAAAAATTCCATATAATTAAGTCAAAATGAGATTTTCCAATTTTTAAAAGATGCTTTCACGACATCTCTAATATGGAGAAAGTACCTAAAAAAAAGTCATAAATCTTGTGTCAATTTAATTTTAAAATTTTCAATTATATCGATTTAGTCCAATTTTTTTTTTTCATTTCATCAATTGAATCCATTTGTGGTCTTTTGAATCGCAGGTTAATCGACATGGTGCCGCAACCACTGCCGCTATCTCGGACCAAAAAATACAAAAAAGACCACAAATGCTCGCCACCGTCCGAGCAGGCAACGTTAATGCCGATGGGTGGCCAGCGTCATTCACAACCTAATCCTTTTTAAAAAGATCGGCAAGTTCAAAAGCGCAATCTAATGAGTGACGTCCGATCTCGCCAGTTCAGTACTCTCAAATGATGCGTTCAAGACCCGTCGCGGCTGACCAAGCACCTTATCACACGCTACTTTAATGCAGAAAAAATCTGACTATTGAATGGCCGATGCAAATCACAACTCCCGTCGTGCCCGCAACTTTCTCATCAACAAGCAAGAAAACTGTCTCGTCACATAGCAATGGGTTTCTTTTCACAGCAACATCTTTAGAAAGCTGATCCAAAAGAGTTCATACAAAAGAGAAGGAGAAAAGTCAACCCCACTTTCTTTCTCCTTTAGACAGATCTATCACTACAGAGACAAACCCCACTGGCACTTATTGCCTATTTCAAGAATCATACACATCACTAGCAAATCACACGCACCAATGTAGGCATGTACTATGGTATGCAGTCTGCATCCTCTCGTCTCTTTTTCCCATCTCACTTTAACCTTCAAAAGAGATGAGAAACCCCAAGAAGAAAGAGAAGCTGTAAGTCTCTTCTGAGTAGACAAACCCCGGACCCATGATCAAAAGTTAGATCGCATCAGACGGCTGGGGAATTCTCGTAGAAAGTGGGGCTTGCGCCGGTGGGCTCCACCCTCCTCATCATGACCCCGGAGGGCTTCATCGACAGGTCGTCCTCGTCGTGGTACGCGTACGCAAACCCGCCGTGCCTTGTCATGTCCATCCCTTGCATCTCGTCGTCGCTGGAGATCCTGAGCAGCTTGAGCTTGTGCAGCCCGTAGAAGAGCGGTCCCATCGTCGCCGTGACCCACCCGCAGATCACCAGGATCTGCACGACCTGCGCCGCCAGCAGCCGCCCGCCGCCGCCCATGAAGAGCCCGTGCGGCCTCCCCTGCCCGCCGTAGACCTCGTCCACGTAGACCCCCTTCGCGAAGAGGCCCGTGAAGAGCAGCCCCCACGCGCCGCACCCGCCGTGGAGCTGCGCCGCCTCCAGCGGGTCGTCGTAGTTGCACTTCTCCGCGAGCTTGTTGCACCCGATGAGGACCCACGCGGCCACGAACCCGCACACGATCGCGGCCCACGGGTCGACCACGGAGCAGCCCGAGGTGATGGCGGCGAACCCGCCCAGCAGGCCGTTGCACACGTCGGTGACGTTCCAGTGGCCCGCCAGCAGCCGCTTGCCGAACAGGGTGGTCAGGGCCGCGGTGCACCCGGCCAGCGTGGTCGTGACGGCCGTCCTCCCGACGGCGCTCCATTGGCCGTAATAGCTCCCGCTCGTGCCGTACGCCTTCAGTATGGTGAGGAACGAGCCGGGGTTGAACCCGTACCACCCGAACCACAAGAGGAACGACCCGAGGACCACGAGCGACGCGCTGTGGCCGCGCAAGGCCACGGACCGCCCAGCCCGGTCGAACCGGCCGATGCGCGGGCCCTCGATGAGGGCCCCCCAGAGGCCCGCAATGCCGCCGACCATGTGGACGACTCCCGACCCGGCAAAGTCGATGGCGCCCGACCCGAACAGCAAGTCGCTATTGGTCCGGGTCGGGCTGGCCCACCCGTCACCGGACCAGAACCAGTGAGAGACGATGGGATAGACGAAGCCGGTCAAGAAGGAGGAGTAGATGAGGTAGGCGACGAACTGAGTCCGCTCGGCTATCGAGCCGCTCGTGATGCCGGCGGCGGCGATGGCGAAGGCCCACTGGTAGAGGAAGAAGCTGTAGTCGCCCGCCGGCGAGGGGTAGTCCTTCAGGCCGAAGAAGTGGCGGCCCACGAAGCCGTTGGAGGGCGAGCCGAAGGCGAAGGCGAAGCCGAAGAGGTAGTAAAAGAGGCCGCCGGCCGCGGCGTCGAGGACGTTGGTGAGCATGATGTTCATGGTGTTCTTGGCGCGGACGGAGCCGGCGCAGAGCATGGCGAAGCCGAGCTGCATGGCGAACACGAGGTAGGCCGAGAAGAGGAGGTACGTGTTGTTGATCGCGTAGGAGGTGTCGCTGAACTGGTCGGAGATGGCGGAGAAGCGGCTGCAGAGGAAGGTGGCCATGGCCGTGGAGTTGGGGCTGCCTCCGAGGAGCGGGGCGAGGTCGGAGGCGGCGCAGGAGAGAGTGGACGCCATGGATGAGGAGTGTTGAAGCCTGCAAAGTTGTTGTGAATGTGTGAAAGAGGGAGATGATATGGTAAGGGGAGATGATGAATGGCGGGGGGTATATATATTAGCGGAGAAGAAGGGGAGTGGTAGGGAGACAACGTCCACCTTACGTTTTTTTTTTTTTTTTTTTTTTTTTTTTTTTCAAAATGAATTAATGTAATGCCCTCTTGCTCTACAGTCTTTCAATTAAAGACAAAAAAAAATTTAACAGTTGAGGGTTGGAAGCGAAGAGAATCTTCATGTATTGATTCACTTAAAGTCATAATTAGAGCCAGATAATGACCTAATAAATGATTATAACAGTGCTGAAGAAAATATTTTCTGGGGATAAGTTGATAATTTCGATTTTTGTTATTGCACTGCTTAAATGATTTGAACTGCACATACAATTCCATGGAGTTCGGTTTCATTTCGAAATATTGAAAAGAGTGAGATATCTTTGGTAAGGAGCAAGTAAGAAAGCTATCAATGAATCTGGGTGTGGTCCAATTGAATGGATTGCCTTTTGAGTATATTCTATACCTATTTTAATCCACTTGTGGCTATGCTAATGTAGGCAAGCATTAAGGTCAAACAAGATGACACGATCATCAATATGACAAAATTCCTATTCTAAATTAGAAATAAGAAAAAAGCAACAGCCACCAATTTTCGGATATTTAAATCAAGAATTGAATCCGGTTGAGTAACTAGTTGCATTATTACAGTATAATAGGACATGTGAGTACGTATGCTATTACCTTGGTCATTCGTGCATTATTTGATTGCATGATAGCCAGGGTATCATATCAAGCCGGTCAGTCCATTTTTTTTGGAATTTTATTGGGGAATTTTTCGAACTTATCAACGAGCTTAGATTTAATTTCATAATTTATAAAGGATCGAAAATTTAGCAATAAAAGAGCGCACATGATCTTGATTAAACCATTCGGTCAATTATTGGAGTTACTAATTATTCTACAAGAAAATGAAATGCTTGTTTGATATGAAGATTGCCCTAACACGTAG
Source organism: Eucalyptus guilfoylei (assembly GCA_016097605.1). Lineage (NCBI taxonomy): Eukaryota > Viridiplantae > Streptophyta > Magnoliopsida > Myrtales > Myrtaceae > Eucalyptus > Eucalyptus guilfoylei. The sequence continues at coordinate 29,405,018 of CM027861.1, forward strand.
GAGCTCACACAAGAGTCTCAAGCATTTTTCAATTGTTATAAATATGAACGATGTATTCATTAACCGTCAATAAAAATCGAGACATTTTTAGGAGTGCCAGCGCAATAAAGAAATCTACTCTAGAGATTCGCACGAATTTTATACATGTTATTTATCCACACATAAGCTATACTTTGGAATAATAAACGACTATTGGGATCTATTTAATCACATATAAGTGACACGATTCTACTGCTCCACGCGCAAAAGATATGGATTCTCTTGCCACATTGATAAATTTCAGTTTAGTATCAGTAAGTGCCGAAATTCGTGGTAAAGAAAAACAATAACTCTGTCTTTCTTTGGAGATAAATTGTTGATAACTTACAGATACTTTCACAAAATATAAAAGGATACGAGATTAGCTTGGCCCTGGGGATTTGTATGCACGTGTTTCGATTTTACTTATTGCACTGTTCCAATTATTTGAACCGTACATACAAAACCATGGAGTTCAGTTTCATTTTGAAATATTGAAAAGAATGAGATATATTCGGTAAGGAGCTAGTAAGAAAGCTACCAATGAATCTAAGCGTGGTCCAATGAAATCAATGCCCTTTGAGCATATTCTATAACTATTTAAATCCACTTGTGGCTTTACTAATGTAGGCAAGCATTTAGGTCAAACACGGCGATGCGATCATCAATATGACAAAATTTCTATTCTAAATTAGAAAAAATGCAACGGCTACCAATTTTCGGATATTTAATAATTAAATTCGGTTAAGTAACTAGTTGCATTATTTACAATATAATAGGACATGTAAGTACGTATTATTACTACCTTGGTGATTCCTACACTATTTGATTGCATGATAGCCAAGGTATCATATCAAGCCGGTCAATCCATTTTTTTGGAGTTGTCTTGGGCTGTGTAAACTGGGGGAATCTTTCGAACTTATCAACGTAGGGTTGATTTAATTTATTTAGATGGCGTACGATCGAAAATTTGGCAATAAAAGAGCGCACATGATCTTGATTAAACCATTCGGTCAATGGGAGTTACTAATCATTCAAAAAAAGAAAAAAATAACGCTTGTTTGATATGAAACATGCAGGTGCTCACATATACGTATCAAGCATTTTTCAACCGTTTTAACCATCGATAAATATTGAGACATTTTTAGGAGTGCCTGCACGGTAAAGAAATCTACTCTATAGATTCACGCAAATTTTATACACGTTATTTATCCACACATAACCTATGCTTTGGAATAATAAACGATTATCGAGATCCATTTAATCACGTACAAGTGATGCATAATTCTATTGCTCCGTGTGCAAGAGATATGGATTCTCTTGCCGCACTAATAAATTTCAATTTATTATCAGTAAGTGCTGAAAGTCGTTGGTAAAGAAAAATAGTAACTCATGTCTTTCTTTCGAGATAAATTATGGGTTAACACTACGAAAAACCCCAAACTGATATATTTGTAATAAATTTACTCAAAACTAATTTTTTTACTACCAAAAACTCCAAACTAGTAAACATTTTTTTAAGTAATATGTTTGTAACAAATTTACCATATGTTAGTTTCTAGTAAATTTTACTGTCAAATTACTAAATTGGATGACACGTAACGAGTTGACTAATGTACTTGTTTGAGATTTTACTCTCCGTTTGTCACAATTATATCGGTTTGTGATTTTTGTGATATTAATCCAATTTTACGAGGAGTATATGTATCACGAATTTACCAATTTGGGATTTTTGATAGTCAAAAAATTAATTTATAATAAATTTATTATAAGTGTACCAGTTTATGATTTTTTGTGGTCAATTAAGTAAATTTGTCATAAGTATATCATTATGGGGTTTTTTGTGGTTAAAAAATTAATTTATGATAAATTTATCATAGATATATCGGTTTGAGGTTTCTCATGGTACAATCCATAAATTATTAGTAACTTACAAATACTTCTACAAAATTAAAAAGAAATGAGATCTGCCTGACCTGGAGACTCATGTTTACGTGTTTCCTTTGTCTTTTTATATTCTGATCTATTAAGCCGATTAGAGAAACCGAAGAACATGCCGACAACAAAGTCTATATTAATCAATATCTAATCAGAAGAAAATTACAGACTAAGAGAAAAACAATTAGAAGGGAATTCAGATCAGACTTCTGAGGTGATGCAGGCATGATCCGCTCCTGCAGAGTTCACTTTCCATTTTTTTTTCAAACGATAATTATTTGTTTATCACTCCAAATCCGATCCAATTTGCAGGTTTACTTATCATTGAGTAGCTCTCAATATTCGGTGAATCTCTGATTAGTCAACTGATAAAGTAGATTAAAGAAGAGATCGATCGATTCTCTGCTGACAGCTAGGAGAAAACAAGAACCTAAATCCTAATGCAGCAAGGTATTTTCCGGAAATGGCAAAGATCGTTGTTTCTTTTCTGGATTATCACGGCACGTCAAGATTAAAGAACATGGATCTGTTCTTGAATCAGAACGATTTCTGTTGCGACTCGCTGTTGGTTTTCGGAAAGATCTGTTTCTTTTTATTATTTATTTATGTTAGTTTTGTATGTGTAAGTGAGAGGCATTATACATTATGGTCCACAATTATGAAAAATTTCAAACATAAACTAAATTTTTTGAAGATCTCTAATTAGAACGACTGCGGACTAAGCTTCTCCTGCACCCAGCACAAAGTTTTTTCTTTCTCTATTAAAAAAGAAAAATGGGATTTTTTTTTTTTCCTTTTTACATCTCTCTAACACATGAAAAAGCTCTACATGTATTACAAATGCGTAATTATCGCATCTAATTATGTCGTATTATGCACGTACCGATTTATATGTTTGAGGTCCATTGTTTCCAGAAAATAAAGATTTCATAAGTACCCATTTCATATGGAAGCTGTATATCCACGCGTTTATGTTTTCTATGGCGATTGGATCTCTTTAAAAACACATGACGCAATGAATTTGCTTAAAGAAGGTTTCATTAAAAGCGACACTGCTTGTGGGTTCTCCTCTTAAGGTTTTCTTGATGACACGTCCATTATTTCAGGCGAGGAAGGCCCAGGTGTATCCGCCCAAGGGCAAGGACTAGATTCCAATTGCATTAAGCAAGAGGGGACCACAGTTAACCATAGTTTTCTTTACAATTTACAGACATTAGGTTAAAATCTACCTAATTAATAATTAATTACGTAGATAATCAGTCCAGGACTTCAAGCAGGAGAACAAGCGTGCGAGGATGGCGATGACACGGACCAAAAAATCAAGAATCAAAGCTTAACAAGTGCTTCTTCAACCACCACCAGATTGATAAACACGTCAAGAGCCAACGCCTCTTCTTCGATGCTAAGAATTATTAATTCGAAACTTAATTACTATTAATTCGAAACCCTAATTTCATTGGTTATGTTCTGTAGGGACTGCGTCTTATGTGGAAAGATTTGAAAAACGTGGAGGGACATGAAGACCAATGAACATGCGTGTGCCCTAGAAAAAATATAAATTTTTTGGACCCCACCGTATTATTTGTGACTGCGAAGATTGGCTTAAATCAATGGGCCAATTTGCATTAATTTGGATAAAGGATGAGGCGTAAGTTACAGTTGACCGGCCTAAGGGGTATGGAAAAGTCAACGACTCAGCGTGTGCAAAGAATCCACAATGCTGAACTGGATCTACACATTTGCATCTCACGGACACAACTAACATGAATATTCTCTCTCTCTCTCTCTCTCTCTCTCTCTCTAGCAATATACATACATATACATACATATACATACATATACATTCTTATATACGACTAATTGTTTAAAAATACAAAATGTTGCCGTTCAACATTTGTTAGTATATTCGGCTAATGAGAGAGCCGGTTTAAATCCTAGATACTTCCCTTTCATCCATTTATAATCTTTTGTACTCGACGTTATATTTGAGCTTCAACCAAAATAGAAAAAATGAGAGAGAGAGAGAGAGAGAGAGAGAGAGAGAGAGAGAGAGAGAGAGAGAGAGAGAGATTTGGAGTTTTATTTTGGAGTTTTAGAGATTTGGAGTTTTTACACAATCAAGATGTTAGGATTCACATAGACAAGTCCCACATGGGAAAATTAGTATGGTGTTGAATAAATATATTCCAGTTGACCCATAACTCATTGACTTAAACTTTTGAGCGAAGGTGAATCCAATTGGATATGTTGACGGGTTCAGACTGGAGTTCCCTCTTGACAATTTTTATAAGTGAAAGTATCAGACTTTTGCTGCCGGCTAGTAGCCGCCTTCACTCACCAATGATGAGGGTTATCCCTTGCCTACATTTCCTCGCTTTTTTTTTTTGTATTTTAAAATTAGCTAATTGTTTAATATAATATAAATCAAATTTTGATTAGATCAAGGTCATTTTAGCCACATCAACATCACGTAAGATAGAGAAAACAATAATAATAATAATAATAATAATAATAATAATAATAGTAAAAGCAATGTCAATATTTCAGAGTTAACGAAAGAACTTGATTGCACTAATTTAACAAATTTTACAACTTAATTGCATTTTCTGAAAATTTTAGAATTTAATTGCACTTTTCTGATAAGTTTTAAAATATAGTTATGGCACCTCTTATAAAGGGGTCGACACCAATCGTGATCGAGACATTACAATCGGTAATGATATTATCCAATGTATCGACGATATTACTTGATATTTTGTTATCCTTCGTCCGTATAAGTTTAGGGTACAATTTACCGAAAAAGGAAATAATTATTCATCCATTAGAACGACATTGGAAAGGTTATTGTTAACCTAATGCCGATAACGATGGAGTTGAAAAAACCTGCCGGCTTGTTTCATCAGGTCTACCTTGGCCTTTTGGTTTTCTTTCTAATATTACAATAAACAAACATGTAAATTCACAATGATCCTGAAACTTGCGACGCTGCGAACCGTTTAAGGATATTGGGGGCATTGGTTACGTGATGAATGACGTTTCAAGAGAAAGACATCTTGTTTTTGTCGTCTCGCTTTTCTACGTTCGCACCTTTTTTTTTTTTTTTAATTAATTGCAGTATTTTAGGAATTGCTTTTGATTTTTGAATTCAGGGTCGTTCGTTTCGGTGAAGTTGCTTTTCCCATTGGAGAAAAAATTCTTTTGGGAACGAAATTATTCGAGATATATGATTTCAAAAATTATGTTTTTTCTTCGTTCGATGTGTACGAATGACAAAATTGTGGTGCTTTTTAACTTATCGATAAGAGTCTATGGATTGAAAGATCGAGATGAAATGCTAAGTCTCAACTAGAGCCGCTGAAGACGAAGCAAAACGGTTAGATCGCCGACTGTGACGGCAAGGCTTCCATCGATGAATGAATCACGACGTCGGCAATTTTAGGCGACACTTGGCGGGGGGAACTTGAATGCATTTTTCACACGATGGCTTAGTACTGCACTAGGTTTAGGATATAATTGGAATTCATATAGCACATTTAAGGATGCACTTGTTTGACCCAAAATTTTATGGTAAAGCAAAATATTTTCCACGAATTTACATTTATTCGATGGTTTAGAGAAAATTATTTTCCATCAATCTAAATTTGTTGTTTTTTATCCATATAAAATATTTCCCGTAGATTGGTTAATTTTCAGCCATCCAAACACCGAAAAGTCGGAAAGCAATTTTCCTGAAAACGGTTTCCCTTCAAACAGACGGATTCTAAGACGAAAAGCACAATTTTCTCCCTGAAAGTTCTTATTGAACTTCATAGAGAGGATAGGTACTCTTGGGTATTTCAATATTCTAGGCAGTATGTTATACAAAAGATCAATCTTGTAAGTTATCAAGTTCATAAATAGGGAAGGTGGTTCTCAAACGAATCTCAAAAGAACGACTAGTTCAGTCCATTCACAATGTCACGCTTCCTTATTTTACTTGAAAGAATCTTCAGAAATTTACAATGCACCAACTTGAAATTGTCAAAACAATAATCTCAACAGCAAGGAGTGTTTAAAATAATAATTAAACAAATACCACTTCGGTGGTTTGCCACGTAAACCCCCCGCTTCTCTCTCGCTCTCATTCGATTAATTCATATCTATTCAACCAAAAAAGAAATATTTAGACTTAATCTATTCTATCTGGACCTAATTATTATGGTCCTGGAATTATTAAATTAGTAAGAACCTTGTTGTTTTCAACTTTACTCTCTTATCAAAACTAAAATATGCAAAGTGGCAAATTTTCCGTTAGCCGAAAGGCCACCCTAGCCGTGCTAAAGCAAAACGCGACTTCTCGAGGAAACATGCAGGCGTTTAAGCCAGCATTGTCAACTGATTTAAGTTATTTAATGAACTAGTTAAATTACAAAAATGAATCTGACAACCACAGAACCCCAAATTTAATTTTTATTCAGGAGGGATTCTAGCACGGACAGCGAGATCATGCCTCATCAGATGTTGACCACATCGATCATTTATTTTTAAACTGAATATGTAAAACCCCAAAAATAGTTGTAGAGCCAAGTCGCCGTGTTGTGCTCTAATTTTGATTAACTTAATAATGAGCATCGTTTATTGACTAATTTGAGAGCGACATGCACGGTAAATTACGATTTCTTCCTTAAATTTCTTTTATTTCGACGATCTTCGTGCACGTCGGTCGGTTACTTGGAGTCTTTGGTTAGAGTCACCAATGTTCTTTCTTAGTTTTTTTATTTTCGCTGCCATTTAATTACAATGTCAATGGTCCGATTTTGCAGTTAGTTTAACAACCGAAACCGTGTAATTAAAAGATAGATCCCAAGACAAGCATCTAGTTTTCCGCTCTTGTTTTTTGCCCTTCTCTTTATTTTCACAGAGATTAAAATATACCTAATGGTCGACCCACGCGCGTATTGAATCCAGTCCATTTTACTTGGCCTTGGCCGGCTTCTTTGCGGCCGCCGCGCAGCAAAGCAGTTGATATCTCTTTAGCTGCCGCTTGGGCTCGAGCCTCCGCCGCGACAAACCTTCTCCTGCAATGTTGCATCAGTAATCGGTTTAACTCCTAGCGACCCAAAAAGATGCAGGGTACCAATTGGGACCATATTAGTAACGTCAAATACACAAGGTTTCTTAAACAAGTAAAAAGGGTAAACAACACAACAACCAATCCATCTTTCGCTTGATATGCGGTAAAAGTGTCAGAAAAAATCTCAAATCTATTGCATCTGTACAAATTTAATCATAAATATTTTAATTGTGTCAATTTAGTCGTTCTAAATTTTTCACTTAAAGTCAATTCAGTCATTTCAATTAATTTTTATTGGATATTACTGATGTGAACCTTGACCGACTTACATATAGCATGATCAATGCTGATGTGGACATTTTTATTAATAATATTTTTTAAAATTTTCTCTCTTTTTTTCCTCCTTTTTTCTCCGATGGCCGGCAGAGCCATAGCTGGCGAGAGAGGCCCTTGCCGCCACAAGTGAGTCGGCCTCACCCTGGCGAAAACCTTGCCAGATTTGGCGAGGACCCACTTTGACTTTGCTCCTTTTTGGACGCACATCGAGCAGCTGATCGATATTTTATGCGGCATCAGAGTTGTTTCCGAGTTTTTCGGAGGTGCCTGGACTTTCGTTCTTTGCAGATGAAATGTTCGACGAAATGCCAGTGAATAATGACTGCCACGGTTTGCTTTCGTAACGACGATTGGGGATTCAATTGGCATGGCGCTTTTCTTAACTTGAAACCTTGAATGAAACCACGTTCATTTTTTTGCAAAGACAGGCAATTGCAAAATGCTGTTCTCAAGAGTTCCTCGAGTCCTCCATCACAAATCCAATAACCAAATCCCAATCTCTCCGTTTCGTCAGCTAAAGACCACCCTCCCTCCAACTTCCTACTTCGACGAATCTCCTCTGCAAACCCGCAAGAAAGATAACTACTTCACAGTTGTCCAGCACATTTCCAACCTTGTTCACCACAACTACAACATGGTCTGACCAGATCTAGCAAGGGCAGCCTCACCGGCGCTCGCCCTCGCCCCAGCAAGGCCAACCCTTGCCAGCCATGGCCACTGAAGGAAAGAGGAGGAAAAAAAGAGAGAAAAAGAAAAGAAATAAAAAAATTCGAAAATTCGAAAATTATTAAATTATCATGAAAAATTTCCACATTAGCGCTTTGGCTGCGCCACATAGGTAGGCTGACATCCACGTCAGCAATATCTGGTCAAAATTGGCCGAAATGATTAGATTGACACATATGAAAACGTTTAGGACTAAATTGATACAATTAAAAAGTTTATAACTGAATTGGTACAAATGCAATAAGTTTAGGACTTTTCTAATACTTTTTTCCCCTTGACGTGCTCAATACATGCATCTATCTATGAATCTAAATTTATGTAATGTCATGCAAGTAAGCAACCGTAGTTCTGAAATGAGACGGGGCCTCAAAAGGTGATGCAAAAGCCATTAGGAATGCATAGATTTCTCATAGTAAACCTGGACCGTTCTTGGAATATAATAAGAAACACGAAATTGTATTTTTCACCAACCACACAATCCGTCATGTTCGTCTAACCCAACCAACACATTATATCTAACCCAACCAACACATTATATCATCTAAGCCCAGTAGCATGTGTTTTCTTACTAGTTGAAACTACCAGACCTCTCAATCATGTATTGAGCTCAAATATGCAGTAATAACAATCTTAAATTAGAATGCTTTTAAGTGCATTGATCTTCTTTCAGGTACAAGTGCACCACCTTCAACTCAGAGGATGAAATGTGGATTGGAAACATCCCGGTGTGTGGTGCAATGCCTAGTTACAGGGCAATCTCGAGAAAACAGGAATGAGAAAAAGAACCATTCCTGAGTTTAACTGAAAATTGCAAACGAGACAAAGATAGCATCTTTCTGCCCTATGAGCTTCAAGCCTAGCAAGGCTTATGATCATTCACCTTGTATAAGAATCCGTCAGCTGCCGACTTTTGCTACCTTTCTTTTCTCGGTTTGACCAGTTAATGGACACTGCATCTCTGTCCAGCTTACCGGAACCATTGTTGCACCTGCAATCCCAGACCAAAACACCCGTCACGGTTTCATCAAGAGATCGTGTAAGTAGAATCATTATTCTTAACACTGCTACAGAAGGCTCAGATAGCCCGAATCTCAACCAGGCGAGGCATTCCTGCACACTTTTTTAATGTTTTCTTTTTTCTGAACTAGGCATTCCACTTGCAATGTTAAGAATAATGCGTTCACAACTAGGGACTAGGGATATAAATGCAAATGCATTCACTTGCGTTCACTTGCAGTGGATATAAATGCCATTTGGTTGGAACTAGGGATGGCCCAGAGGTAGGATTCCTGGCATCCCCAACTAGGGATTCCACTTGCAGTGGATATAATGCCATCCACACACAGGGATTCCACCCTGCACATCACTTCAAGCCACCAGTTCACCATCATCAAACTAGCTCCAATTCCTGCACACTTTTTTGATGTTTTCTTTTCTCTGAACTTGTTGACAGATTTAGCAAGTTATTCTAATTTTTATTTTCATCTTTGCAAGATTTTATGCTCACAATCATAGGTATTGTCTTAATTGAAAGGGCAACCGTGTACCCCATGGAAACGGAGACACTGCGCAGTTTCTTGTCCCTGTGTGCGGATTTTCCTCGCAACACGGGATGAGAATTGCAGTAACTAGCCCCATGTCACCGCATGGCCATCCCTATCTGGAATATCTATTTTCACATGGTACTGAAAGAAACTAAATACTGAAACCTTATATATAGATGGCAACAGCTGTACGTGATTTACCTGCTGCACTCTCTGCCGACAAGACACCAAGTTCATTCTTCGCGGTTGACAAATAATAAGCTCGTGCATCTCCAAGGGACAGCTAATGATGAGTGAAGGAAAAATTGAAAACTAATCCGTAGCCCAACTCTAACTACACAAGAATGATGCCCTTTCTTATTTCCCTCTGTCCATTTGCCTGGAAGTTTTTTCAGTCCTGTCTTTTTCGGGTTTAGGGGATGAGGGTGGGTGCCAAGGACGAAGAACAAACAGCCTTCATCCACAGGCATGTTTTTCAATGGTGCTATTGTAACAAAATGATACATCCTTAATATTGCCTTTTCTTTTCATTTAATGACTGGGAGCTCAGAAAATATTATTTTGATCATTCAGACCATCAAAACACCCTTAACCTATGTGCTATGGAGACCATAGAAGTACAAAAAAAGAATTTGCATCCATTTGGCAAGAGAATCAATGATGAGAGGTTCAAAGGAGGACAAAAAATCCCCAAAGAGCTTTCATGGGAGGTGCAGAGGTCTCTTCATTACTTACAAATCAGAAGCATGAGAACAAATAAGTTAAACCTAGTGGGATTAACACAAAGTTTTCGATATATATAGGAGGAACATTGAGGATTCCAAGACTTCACGATTGATGCATAATCAGTATGCTGGGTTTAGAACTAGCTGATTCAGTCAGCAAGGGCAATTTGATGCTTTTAAAAAGCTTTACTGACTCCTCTACCAGAAGAAGGTAAATATGGTTTGGGACATAAATTAATAGTTTTTGGCATGACCCCAGCCTATTTAGATATTTTAGCGACAAAACATGCCAACTAGTACCACGATTAAGAAAACCACTCAGAAAATTGTATGAAGATTGCCTTCCACAGTGCTTCGAGCATAAAAGGATACAACAAGAGCTCTGACAATGTCACCTGGCCGAAAAGATAAGTGCATATCAACTTTGTCAATCTCAGTCGCTCTAACATCTTGTTGCCTGTCAATACAGAGTATTTAGCTCCACTTTGTGTAAACCCCAAGAAGTATACATACACAAAACATATGAACAAGATAGCTGCAGGGCATGCCGCACTTTTTTTGGCCAAAGTGGGCATGCCACATTGAAGAATATGATCTGACCACGAATTCTAATCAAGAGCTACTAAAGATAAGTGGTCAATAGAGGATATCAACAAAAGACAAACTTTTCTCGTTGAAGTGTCCTTCTTTTCATATTGCACCCAATAAGTCAAAACCGTTCAGTTCTCAAAGACAACAGCTTGCCAAACTAGGATCGATACTTCCCAAATTATAATTACTGGCCAGATTGTAACGTTCTCATTGGCCGATGCATCAGATGATAAATAGTACAAAACATGATGCACAGTCACACATGCCCTAGATGATATAAGATTGGAGATCGAAAAAGTTCTCAACTTGAAAGAAATAACCCAGTCATAAAACTTTCAGAAATTCCTGGAGTTGGTCATAGATACTACACGCATAGAAATTAATCAAACTACTTAAAGAGACACAAACCATACCGAATTATTCCTGTGAACTTTTCCCTGACGGACTTCGGACCAACACAAAGTATGTCAGCTGAGGCCATCCTATTCAACACTTTAGTCACCTGCAACCATAGTTACAAAACCGGAACAGCACATTGGTTTGACGGATGACCTACAATCCTTTGGAAATTATGGTAGCAATGCTGCATAACCTTTAGAACAGGAGCTAATTCTTAATCTCAGCACTGAAAAGCCCAAGAAAAAGCAAAATGAACCTATTTCTAAGGAAAAAACTTCCAACTCATGGTAGGGAAATATATGAGCAATTCACATACTCTTGCAATAACAACAGAACCTGGCTCTGGAACTGCACCATGGGCTTTGTGACCAATCACTTCCACAGTCGGCCTCTGGATAAAACAATTTACCAATACAATAAATGTCCATCTCATTTTACTAAAAAGCATTTAACAACAAATCATTAACAGGGTGACTAGGAAAGTGTTCCTCCATTTTCACATATAATTCACCAATTAGACACAAATTTACTGGAATAAAAGCCTCTATAAAGTAAAAGCAGAGGAGCCAAACTTGATAGGTGCAAGTGATGTTCGTAGCTGTGAGTATGCAGTTCCATTAGTGGGACAGCGATTGATGTCTTCTTATGATCTTCTATAATAAGTCAAGAAACCAAATGTGGCTAAGATATTTTGTAAAAACCGTGAGCATGACAGAATCAACAACAGCATAAACCACAGCAAATATTACTAATTTTTTGTAGAATTCTATACCCTTGGGGAAAGATCCACATTTTCACCAATCGCTGGGCTGTCAACACAACCTCCATTACTCCTCAGACAACAATGACTCAACCTCCACAACATCGCATACTCCCTTGCGAGCACTATGACCCTGTATAGACCACCAAGCGCCCTGAGCACCGAATGTCCAGCATATTTCCAATCTCATAACCAATGCTTACCCACATAGCAGTTCATTTAATCGTAATCCCGCAATCCACACGTCACCACAGACACGAAGCTATCTCGAAGCACACTGACAGAAGATGCCACATTTTCACCCTAGTTCTTGCAACTCAATTCATACACACATGAACCCAACTAATCAAATCAGCCATCTAACCAATACAAACCCATCTCACGAGCCCAACTAACCATAACCACCACTACCACCACCACCCTCCTATCTCTTGCATTCCTCCCTCTCAGAGAACTCACAGAGCAAACAGACGAAACACCAACTGGGTGTTCCCCTTTCGTTCGTACCTGGTCAGGCGCGTCGGGCGGGGGAGACACAGTGCGGACGCGTCCGGTGAGGGAGGCGTAGACGAGGTTGCTGTGGGGCGCCAGGTAGGCGCCTCGTCCCGGCTTGACTTCCGCCGCTCGACCCAGCACGTCTCCCGGCGTCGCCAGCTCCTCCGACTCCTGGACCACCGTTTCTTGCATATTTCCCAAAGCTTCTCCTCCTCCTCCTTCTCCTTCTTCAACCACGAACTAGACGGCGGCGAGGCGAGACAAGGCGAGGCGCGGCGGCGGAAGTACGAGGACGGTGGGGGTTTGTCAAAGGGGAGGTCCGGATGGCTTTGGTTCCGGGTCTCTGGGCCCGATTTGATTCCGCAATTTGGATCTCGGGTTCGGTCCGGAAGGCCCGAATGACCGGACTGGGCCCTCAAATTTATGTATTTCGCTCGTTAAATGAATTCGGGTTAAGCCCATCGGGCCTGGAAAAGGATACGGGCCCAACTTAGTTAGACAAAATTGCAATAATTTCGGTTCCAGTAGATTGTGGATTGTTTTTCCGGTTGTCTGTTTTGCGGAATATATTTTCCGGCATTTGATTTAGGCATAAGCTAACGAAAAGGTTTTCTTACCAAAATTTAAATTTAGAAGAAATGATTTTTCTTTATAAAAATCAAAAAACATTTTTTCAAAATATAAATAGACATTGAAGTTTAAATATGAAATTCTATACATGAGCACGAGAACACTAATGCTAATTCTCAATTCCCAATATTCAGGATTAGCCCTCTAGTAGTCAGGTTGAGCGCTAGGCCCTCGACACCCACGTTCAAGTCTATCAAGGCCAATCTTGAACTCCTGGTACTTGTACCCAATGCTCTGGCACCCGAGCTTGGGTCCATAAAGACTGTGCTCAGGTGCCCAACACTCAAGTTGTAGCCTCAACCCTTGGGCTTGGGTCTATAAAGGCCATGCGCGGGTCCTCGGCACTTGGGTTCCAGTACTTGTTGATAAAACGTTTGCTCCTACAAAATTATATGTTTTTAAAAATACGAATTTTTATTTATTTTTATTTTAAAAAAATTAATTTTAATTTTTTTTTTTTTCATTTTCATTTTCTTTTCTTCCTTTTCCGATGAGGTTTAGCCTCATTAGATCGAGTTTGCCCATGAGCTCACATCCCCCGATGGTAAGGCTCGAGCTTCTCTAAGATTGGCAAGCTTGCAACAACTAGTAGTGAGACTCGAGCTCGCTTGCGATTGGCAAACTCGCGACCTCTGGCAACGATCGAGCTCGTGGCCAAATTGGGTGAGCTCGCCGAAACACAGTGTTGACAACATATCATTGGTAGCTAATAAGCATGCGATCATACTAATAAAGCCATTGGGGAAGGGGGTACCATGCTCGGGATTCGATCCCCGTTGATTATCACACACATGATCATAAAAGAAAGGAGTAAGGGGAAAAAAAAAGAAACCATCGGAACAAAACCTTTACTACTAAATCTCGCCGCTGTATAAAATTCGCACTACTTTTGTCTAGAAAAGCTAGATACGTCACATCATATTTAAAAATTTGCCTAACTTTTGATTGTGGATGAGTTCGCCGTTCTTTAAGAGTGCGATTATTACCCCTATAAAAAGCTCATGACTTGAAATTCCTGAACATGCGACCCAATAAAGAAAAAGGTTTTAAGATGATAGATTTCTAGAAAAAGGGGTCGTACTAATAACTCAGAATATTCTTCGCATCTTAAATATATACCATTAATACAGTTTTGATGCATAAAAAAAAAAATTCTTGTAATTCTATCCTTTTGAAAATATAATTTGACATGGAACAGTTACAACTTTCCCGACACTCTCAAGATTTTCATGACCGTGTTTAAATGACTTAATACCATAAAAGTGGACCATGAGATTTGGAGAAATTAAGTACATTCGAAAAAAAAAACTCGTCATCTTATTGAATTTTTAGTAATTCTTATATCCAGTAAAATGTAGTCAACCTTTCCAAAATTTCGAACAATTAATAAGACGATTGGACAGCTAGTCTTAGGAAGACTATGTATAGCAAGGAGTTTTGCCAGGATGTACTCATCCAATAATGCAATCATTTGATACATATGCTATTTATCTTCCTACCACAATCGGGATTTTTTTTCTTTTTTTGTCTATAAGGTGATTCCTAGCATATTGTCAAAGAGAAAAAAGAAGAAGAAGAAGAAGAAGGGAAAACTGCATTTGGTGGGATGATATGACACTGGATAAGATAATGTTAATCATATTCGGCATACCAAAATCTGAATATATCCTGATATAGTCTTGATAAAATAAATCTATCATTATCAAATGATGAATATATCTATATAGGATATGTCTCACACTCATCTCTTTCCCCTATACCCTTTATTCATCCATGATCGCCACTCTCACATACCTCTATTTTGTTAACACTAACGAGGCTCGTCATGGTGACGAGCTTGACTTGATCTTGGCTAAATCTAGAGTCCCTCCATGATTGACCTCAACTCTACAGAGCTCAACTTGATCTCAGCCATAGTGGAGCTCGACTCGACTTTGGCCACGAAGGAACTCTATCTAATGCACCTCCGCCGCACGAGTCGCCGCACCTTCGGCGTCAACCTTGGCATTCGCCGCAAGGATAGGGGTGGCAGTCACCTCGCTCTTCTGGCCGCCCAGCAAATATACTCTGAATCTGCGTAAACACCCTTTTCCGACATCTTTGAACTAAGCACATAGAGAGCTATCTGATTTATATTTCCAGGTCATCCCTATGGATTACCTGTTTCGTTTGATGTAATTATCCCCAAAGCCCTTTCTAGCTTAATTTCATGGGAAAGGATTCATGTAGTATCCTCAATCCAACCAGATATCTTCAATCACTAACTAGAATGAGGGCGTAGCGAATGGCGACTGCGGTGGAATCCTGGAAACGTTTCCCTAGACCCATGTGAATGCGACGACAGAGAAGAAACATTAGGAACAAAAATCGCATTTATTTATGATGTTTTAAAAAAAAGGGCCGACAAGAAACAAGATTTATCTTTCACAGATGGGAATAGAGAAAACAAGGATGAACAAAGGGGATGAACCCAAAATCCAATGGTTGCATATTGATAATTACCAAAAGAGAGAGAGAGAGAGTTATAAACTAGTTGCATTTATGCCAATTAAATCATAATCATTCAATTTGACCAATTTAATCCTGAACATTCTAATAATTTGTCAATGTAGTTCATCTTACCAATTTTGGCCAAGAAATCGCTAACATAGACAATTTTTTCAACTTTTTAATGTTTTCTGAATTTTTATTATTTTTTCTTTAATTTTCTGTTCCTGTCTTTTCCTTCTTTTCTTTTTTAAGTTTTATTGTGGCCACCAAGGGTCACTAGAGCTGGCTCGCCGCAAAGCCTTCACCTAGGTCTTGCTATAGCCTTGATAGTCATAGGCGAAGGTAGCCTTGCCTAGATCATGGAGGCCTTCGATGAGGCTAGCCTCCTTCAAATCTGGGTGAGGGCTGCAACCCTTGTTAGTGATCGACGGTCATGGTGAAAAAGAACAAGAAAGAAATTAGGAAAAGCGAAGAAAATAAAAATTCGAAAAATATTTAAAATTAAAAAAAAATTATCTACATCAGTGTCGACCGTGCCATGCAAAATGATAATCGTTCATAGTAGCGATCTCTAGTCAAAATTATTTGGATAGACTATATTAACAAATTATCGAAATGTTTAGGACTAAATTGGCTTAATTGAAAATTTTATGACTCAATTAGTTAAATTGAAATGTTTGTGAATAAATTAGCACAAATACAATAAATTTAAGACTTTTTCCATAATTTTTCCGTGGGCCCATGATGGAGATGGAGGGGGACTGGGTGGATGCTGAAGATTTAGCACGGTGGTGATGCCAAGAAGATTAGATATCCGCGATGGTTCAGAGATCTAACATCAACATTCAATCCGACATGGGCAAAGACGAGGAGAAGGTGGGGGAGCAAGAAGGAGTGGGGGATGTATGTACCGGCAGCAAGAGCCATTATGTGAACATTCAATACATCAGAACTTTAGGCATTTAATCCAAGACATATATCAAACATTGTATAAATTATTAGAAATTCCATCTCTATTCGATTCGATCTATAACCTTGTTCATCCGATGAAAAAGTCGAAACAAGTAAAGGCAGCCTAAAGGTCGGACTATAAAATGATTGCTAGCATCTAAAGGATTTTTCTCTAATAAATTCACATATATTTATCCTCGTTTCTACTGTGTCAACCTATTTTAAGTAAATTAGGATGTTTAGAATCATGCATAGCTACTTATGAGTGCTATTAGATTAAGTAGGGTAATCAACAAGAAAATTCTGCTTATAAAATATGAAGGATTTTGTTGAGCCACACGGTGTTTGCCCCACTTAAGCAATTGAAAAATCAATGATCTACACACCAACGATAAAATAAATATATTTTCCACTTTTACCAAGGTCAAAAGAGATTGATAGGCAATGATGAAACCTCATGTCATTCGGCTAACTTCTTTTGCAAAAGAACATCACCCCAACTTTCTATCCCAATTATTGTTTTTTTTTTGTTAATTAAGCAAAATAATCTAAATAATTCCATAAGCCTCCAAGAGGAGCCAAGAAGCTCCTCCCATCGTGCAAAGCTCCCGTGCAGCCAACAACCGATGATGGAATGATGGAACTTGGCGGTGGCTTTGGCGTGGAATGGCCATGTGAAGTTCTCAATATGATATTGCAAAAAAAATTATTAGCCTCCAAAAGAAAAGGATAAATAAATTAATAAGTGAAAAGGTCCACAAAAAATTGTGACACTGGAAGCACCTTCCAGATGGCAATTTGGAGGGTGCAGCTCTTCTGCTCTCTTTCAATAATGATACCACAAAGAAGCTGCTCTTTGCACATGGGCTCCAGCTTCTATCCACCTTCATGGCTTGAACTATCTCTCATTATTTATTGTTTGGTAAAAGAATCATTGATTCATTATGTGATCAATTTCTAAAGATTGATGGACTAAAGATAATTGAAAAGCCAGATGCATTTGCATGTGAAAGATTTTAAGATAATGGGCAGCATTTGTTCTTTGAGAGAGAGAGAGAAAGGGGTTTGGTGGGTAAGGACAATGATTGTCGTAGTGATAACCTTGCAGAAATGATTATTTTTTCTCACTTATTGCAGCCAACACGAAACCTCTCTCTCTCTCTCTCTCTCTCTCTCTAAATTCATTTCAGTCATTCAATCAGAGACACACATTCTGACAGAAGAAAGTTCCAAGATGTCTGTTACAATTCTAATCTTTTAGTCTTCTCTTGGGACATGGGTTGATTCTTACCTCGCCTGTCCTATCAAACATATGAAAGGAAAATCAACAAAAATAGCCAAAGAAAGGGGGAAAAAACCTACTTAGGAAAAAAGGAAAAGAGGAGAGAGAAGAGAGAGAAGAAATTTAAGATTAAATGCTTACCTGGTAATACAAAATTTGCAGAAAGAAAGTTAGAGTGGCATTGAAAGCGTTGTCTTCTTCCTCCTTGTTTTACACATGTAAGTTACCATTATGACAGACATGAGAGCAGGGTGACATTGCTTTGGCTTGGAGTGTACTGGTAAATTTGCACAAAAGAAGTTTACTGATAAAGATTTCAGTGTATCTAAACATAGTCTACAATATTACTTCTGTCAGTCATTTAACTTGGTATATTCGATGGTTCCTCTTGCTGGAAAATCTCATACAACACAATATGATATTTGACTTATCAGACATGGCATCTTTCATTATTGACTATATTTATCCTTCTCGATAATTAGGTTCCTCATTCATCCATCATCATTTTTATAGCACAGATTCCCTTTTGCCAAAAAATCTAATCAATACTGCCCTACAATGATATTTCCATTCAGTATTCCCCATATCGACAGCTCCATTCAAGATCAATTCATACAAATACCATCATCTCTAATATTGGATTTGTCTTCGATCTTACAGTACTCAAATGTGGACTGTTGCACAGGTACATACACAAACCTTCTGTATGTGGGTAAGCCACGACCAGAGCGGAAAAATGACATGCTAAGGGACAATACCTTATTAGATTCGCCAAATCTCACGGAAGAAGCAGAACATGAAGATGGATCAGACGACTTGTTTTTAGGACAGGAATGCAGTCCATTTACAGTAGTTATAACACTTTTCACCTCTCCGCAGTTTCAGAACCGAAATGCCCAGAATCCCTGAAAAATAAAATTACTGTCAACAATTTCACAGTGTGATATCTAACCCCTTTTCGGAGATAAAATGACTGACAGAAGTAGTATTAGAGAAATCAGGAGTACAGGTCAATTATTAACTAATAATACTTCTCTAGTTGACCATCATGAATCAATTATAGAAGAACCAAAGCACAACCAACCACTTCAACTCTTCTGAGACATATTCCCTCCCATGTTTTCATGTCTCTGAGAATCTCAATAAGTCCAAAGCTTTACACTCATCTCTTGCTGATTCTTAGCTGGGTTAAGATCCCCTGAACCCACGAACTCAACCTACAACAAGCCACATCATCTCTCTCTCTCTCTCTCTCTCTCTCACTTTGTCTTGTCACGGGCTATTGTTATGTACATTAATCAGATTGATCACTAATTTTATTATAATTCCTCAAAGAACCATATAAGCATGCATATATTAATACCCATTTCATACCCATCTCTTCTTTGTTCCACAAAGCCGAAAATGCCACACAACTAAAACAGACGAACCCCAGAGCAGTCCATGAAGAACAACAAGACACTGAAAAAAATGCAACTCCAACTGCTGTTCTTCTACTGTTCCATTGGCCTCTCTCTTGTTTTTGCTGAGGGAGCTCAAACCACACCCAATGATGAACTTTCATCTTTGCTCTCAATAAAATCCAGCCTGACCGACCCTTTAGACTGCCTTAAAGATTGGAAAGCCCCGAGCGGCGCCCCAGAAGGTGGTGCAATCCAATGCAACTGGACTGGAGTCTCATGCAACTCAAAAGGGTTCGTGGAGAAGCTCAACCTTTCCAACATGAACCTGAGTGGCAGTGTTTCTGATCAGATTCAAGAGCTACACAGTCTTTCTCACATCAACTTGTCCTGTAACGCATTCGAATCGACATTGTCGAGAGCTCTCTCCAATGTGACCTCACTGCAGAGCATCGATGTGAGCCAGAATAATTTTGTTGGCAGCTTTCCTGTAGGCCTGGGAAGGGTCGGAGGACTAGTGCAAGTCAATGCTTCAAGCAATAACTTCGCTGGCCCTCTTCCAGAGGATCTCGGGAGTGCGACAGCTCTCGAGAGCTTAGATTTGAGGGGTAACTTCTTTGAGGGCTCAATACCGACGTCCTTCAAGAACCTGCAGAATCTGAAGTACCTCGGGCTTTCGGGGAATAACCTTACTGGGCCAATCCCCGGAGAACTCGGGCAGTTGTCGTCTCTAGAGACGATCATCATGGGTTACAATGATTTCGAGGGTGGGATTCCTCCTGAGTTCGGGAACCTTACGAATCTCCGGTATCTCGACTTGGCAGTTGGCACTCTCAGTGGACAGATTCCCGCTGCATTGGGGAGCTTGCGAAAGCTCACTACCATGTACCTGTTCTCAAACAGTTTCGAGGGAAAGATTCCCCCGGAAATTGGTAACATTTCGTCATTGATCTTCCTAGATCTCTCCGATAATAAAATCACAGGGGAGATTCCAGTAGAGCTAGAAAACTTGAAGAATTTGCAGCTTTTCAACCTGATGTGCAATCAACTAACTGGGTCGATCCCACAAGGTTTCGGGGAGTTGACCAAGTTGCAGGTGCTGGAGCTGTGGAAGAACTCGTTGAAGGGTACATTGCCAACCAATCTCGGCAAGAACTCGCCACTCCAGTGGCTAGACGTATCATCAAACTTGTTATCCGGTGAGATCCCTGAAGAATTGTGCAATTCAGGCAACCTCACTAAGCTTATCCTCTTCAACAACTCCTTCTCGGGCCCGATCCCTATGGGCCTCTCGAGCTGTGCTTCATTAATTAGAGTTCGCATCCAGCGTAATATTCTATCTGGGACGATTCCTGTTGGCCTCGGAAATCTGCCAAACCTTCAAAGGCTAGAATTAGCTTATAATAACTTCTCTGGTGAGATCCCGCAAGACATTGCCCTCTCTACTTCGCTTTCTTTTGTCGATTTGTCATACAATCACCTAGACTCCTCTGTTCCTTCTAGTATCTTTTCCATTTCCAACCTCCAGAATTTCATTGCTTCCGACAACAACCTGAGAGGCAACATCCCAGACCAGTTCCAAGATTGCCCATCGCTCTCGGTGCTTGACCTCTCAAACAACCGTTTCTCGGGTAATATCCCGGTGAGCATAGCATCGTGCAAGAAACTGGTCAAACTTAATCTCAGAAACAACAGGTTGACCGGTGGCATCCCCAGGGCGATTTCCACTATGCCCACATTGGCCATTCTTGATCTGTCCAACAACTCTTTGGCCGGTCAAATACCGGAAGTTATCGGAAGCTCGCCCACATTAGAGACGTTTAATGTGTCGTACAATAAACTCGTTGGCTCCATTCCATCAAGTGGCATGTTTGATAACATCAATCCTTCTGAATTAGCAGGCAATCCTGGACTCTGCGGCGGGGTTCTTCCACCGTGTTTGAAAAAGTCCGCTGCAACATTAGGAAATAAAAGAGGCATGCACATATATCACGTCCTCATCGGATTCGCCATCGGGGCGTCCGTGATTTTATCCCTCAGTCTGGCATTTTTCGCTGGGAGGATTCTATACAGAAGGTGGTACTTGTATGATGGTTTCTTCTATGACTGGTTCAAGAGGGGAAATGAGGAATGGCCTTGGAGGCTGGTGGCTTTCCAAAGGGTAAGCTTCACCAGTAGCGACATCCTTGCTTGCATAAATGAATCCAATGTGGTCGGCATGGGCGGGACTGGCATGGTCTATAAGGCTGAAGTGCACCGGCCCCACGTCGTCGTGGCAGTCAAGAAGCTCTGGAGATCGGGTTCTGATCTAGAGAACGGCTCCGATCTGTTGCAGGAGGTGAATCTCCTAGGACGGCTCCGGCACCGCAACATCGTACGTTTATTAGGGTATCTTCACAACGAGAGTGACGTGATGATGGTTTACGAATACATGCCGAACGGCAACCTTGGGACAGCATTGCACGACAAGCAGGCTGGGAAGTTGCTGGTCGACTGGGTCTCAAGGTACAACATCGCAGTCGGAGTGGCGCAAGGCCTGAACTACCTCCACTACGATTGCCATCCGCCAATCATCCACCGGGACATCAAGTCGAATAACATCTTGCTTGATAAAAATCTTGAGGCGAAGATCGCGGATTTCGGGTTGGCGAGGATGATGATCCACAAGAATGAGACTGTTTCGATGGTGGCCGGATCCTACGGATACATAGCACCTGGTTAGTATCAATCTCGTTCACAATCTTTAAGATTAACAAATCGATTAGGAATATAGATCAATAACAGTTGCGCCTTTCTATTGCAGAGTATGGATACACCTTGAAAGTAGATGAGAAGAGCGACATATACAGTTATGGGGTCGTCCTTCTTGAGCTCCTAACAGGAAAAACGCCCTTGGACCCATCGTTCGGAGAGTCCATTGACATAGTCCAGTGGGTTCGGACCAAGGTCAAGGACAACAAAACCGTGGAAGAAGCGCTGGACGCCAGCATAGCCGGCCAGTGCAAACCCGTCCAAGAAGAGATGCTTCTTGTCCTGCGGGTTGCGCTTCTCTGCACAGCGAAGCTGCCCAAGGAGCGGCCTTCCATGCGGGATGTCCTGATGATGCTAGGAGAGGCAAAGCCACGCAGGAAAAGTGTCTGCTATGGCGATGCACCAAATGCTGGCAAAGAGAAGCCAATTTTCACTACTTCGCCGGTAGTCGGCCTCCGGTAGAACATTAATTTCCTAAGCTTGATAGCATATGCAGATCCTCATGATGTAAATTTCTTTTTCCTTTGACTAGATTCGATTAAATTTGCATGAACCGGGGCATATGACCATCGGGGAAGCTTTTGATTTGCTTATCAGTTGTTCATGTTGACCATGTTGGTCCAGCTAGAGAAACAAATAAGGTATAAAGGAATCCATTTACATTTCTAATTGCTTTACAATGGAATTGTTCTGTTTTTGCCCATTCATGCTGCAGTTTTGGCAAAGTACTGGAGGTCAATAAGTTCATTTTGAACTTCAATATCTCAGGTATGGCCATTAAAGCCGGTCCCTGAAGAAGACAGATTTGCACTGTTGATTTTGATCGAAGAGGTGAAATAGCCCATTTACTCAATCTAAATTAGCAAATCGGCACTGTCATATGGCACAATGGAACTTGTAAACCTGCTAATTTGAACGATCTTGACAGTGATAGATCCTCGCGACAAGGTATACTTCAACAGATGAGCGTCTTGTTGCGAATGCCAAATCTAGCTCACTTCTTTCATCTCTAGCCCAATTACCTTTCGTTCTTAACGATCTGAGATTGAGTTTGGATCTCAAGTCACGAGCAGTGGTCAGAACCCAACATCTCAATATGTTCTAACAAAAGAGACTGATTGGATAGGCCCTGATTCAGCGGGACTATTGCTAACCCAAACAATGAACTAAACATATCCATCAACAGTAGGTTAGCAATGAAATTACTGGTGACTCGATATACTAAATCTTAAGCTAGAAAAATATTGGCGACAGACTGATTTTCAGTCCGCCATTTGCTTTACTAAGCCTTATGCCGGAACAAACTCATTTTCAATCCATCGACTAATAATCGCTATCGTACATTTCTCTCCGTCTGTAAGCATCTCAACAGTTCATCTAGAACAACAGAATGCAAACACGCTAATACAGGCAAAACACACAGAATTGTGCGACTACTGTTTGTCATCACTCTAGCATTTGGGTGTGTTTATATTGTGTGACTGTATTGCTGTAATGCTACCATTATGAACTCGATGTCTGGCGAAATATGTTTGAAAAATGTCATAAAGCTTTGCATCTGTCAGGTGCTTGAGCTTGAAAAGAAAACTCCAAGACAAAAGTTGGGACTCGAGATGATCTCTCAAAAGCTGTAATATACGCTCAGCTATATCATTACTTGCCAACCTCCTTGAGGCCAAAGTGCCTTCTCTAGAAACCAATTCTTTTTGCATGGATCCTAAAAACTCAGGTACCGTGCTGCTATTTATTGACTGAGAGGTCTGAATTTTTCCAGAAACAAAGTTGAGGTCTTACAAATGGAGATTGCTGGTGATTGCTGGCGCTGGATCACGACGTGCTTAAAGAATTGGGTAGGAATTGAAGTCAATCAACATTGAATTGATAAAACCGAACCTAACTGAGTCCCGGTTGGGGAAGCTCTCAATGGCAGAGGGATGGAAAGTCTTTAGATGCAGAAAACGAGCGCACTGAAAAAATACCGCTTAACAAAGTCCTAAGTTTGATAAACTTTATATTTGACAATAGGCTAACATGAGAGTTGCAGGAACAGTAGAAGTCATCTTCCCTCTACTTCCTTCCCTTTCCCTTACGATACAATATTTCTAGTATGATTTCTAACAATTCTGCGAATTCCTAGTGATGCTTTTTTTTTTCCTTTGAAACAGACTAAGCATGCGTGCAAGGCAAGAAGTTGCGCAGTCCTGGGATCATCCAACTCTACTGGGCTCGTCCCTGCGCCGAAAATTTTTTGTCATACATCCTATGAATTTGTTATTAAGCACACTAAGAAAATCACATCTTTTTCAGGATTTTTCACAATCCAAATTAGGTTCTATAAGAGTTAAACACATAGTAATATGAACATACTGTTTGCATTAATACAAATGCAAGCAACCAATCTATTGACTTAATAGAGCAAACATGTTCTTTCAGATATAACTCTGATCCAAAACATTCTTAAAAATTAAATCCTACCACTTGGATAACACTTTTCACATTAATACATACATATCCTTCAGTGTCCCATCCCCCCCCCCCACCCCTCCGAAAAAAAAAAAAACTTCAGTGGCCCAAAAGAAATTACACGTAGATCAATATCAGATTGCAGCAACAGGCCCCAAAAGGACACTTCTGATATTGATTGGTAGACTGATGTTCAATTCCCTTCTCGCGCTCAAAACACAATTCGATCACGTAAAGATTGGAGATGCACGCGCGTTTTTGTGGAATCAGTAGGCATCTTCTTATACTTCGATCGAGAAAAACGTTAACTTCCGCCGTACCTGATCTTCTTGGTGCTGCCTCCGCCGCAACTGATAGAGAACTCGCACCCGTACGCGTTTCCGAAACACGAGAACAATCCGCCTCCATCACTGTGCCTTCGTGGACGATCTCTACCTTGGTTCGCAACCGTTTTGGCAATCTTCTTGCCGTTGCCGCCTCGGTCATGGATCGGAGGCAATTCGGTTCGCCACCGCTCGATCTTGGTCCTCAGGCCCTCGATGCTATCGCTCTCCGTCCAATTGTCGAGCAGTATCGAGCTCTCGCCCTCCTCGCGGTAGTTCTTATTCGGGGGTAGCAACCCCTTGGCTATGGCGGCCGCCACAATTGACGCTGATGGGCCCACATCGGATACCATCGACCCCAACAAGCTCCCGCCTTTCGTCTGCTTGAACCCAACCATCGAGTCGTTGCAAACGGTGCTTCCAGGATTGTAGGAGTAGTCATTTGTCCTCTCGCTCTGTGACCGCCATAGGCGGATTTTCGTGGCATCATTCTGTGAGTTCTTGTTGCCATTGTTACCAGGTTGCTTTTTATTGTCCTTTTGGTCCGCCTCTTCACCACTGTCGAAGGCCAAAGATGCGCTCAGCTCCGAGTTCAATGGCATGCTGCGCATGCTGCTATTGATGAGCGAGACGCCGAAATTTATTGCCCCTTGCGGCCGGCCCGATGGACGCAGAACCTGCAAATTGTGGTGTTCACAATTCGATCCACATAGATATCATAAGCTGAACGAATTGATATCAAAAGGATTATACGGTTTCCATTTAGCAAATGATCTATACCTGCAACGTCATGAATCTCATGGGCGTGTTCTTGGTCCGCGTCCGTGTCGATGGAGGAATGAGGCTACTGAGGAGCGCTCGGACCGTCCCGACGAGAACCACGCGAAGCCAAGTCAATGCGTAGATTTCGATGGTGATCACGCAGGTGTCGGTCTCCAAAGAGACATCATTCACGCGAAACACAAACTTCTCGTTCCAGTTAGGGTTTGCGTGCCCTTTCTCATCGACCCTCGTCGTCAGTTTCCGATCGGGATGGACCCACGCGACCGCATACGTCCGCATGGATTTCGAGACTGGGGCCAGATCTTGGGCTGATATGAGATTGAGTTCGAGAAGCCTTCCTGTAGAGACAGAAGGAGCCATGGTTGTCGCCGCGGCAAGCCGCCGGTCGTGGCAATGGCGAGGGGCGATGGGCTAAGGATTGGTTGAGAATCATTCACAGGAAAACATGGACTTAAAAAGGAATTGCGCTGTCATTTCTATGGAGGGTCGGTTTGTAAGGGTGCTTGCGAATTGTCAGGGAAGTTGTTATGGAGGTTGGCTTGTTGATACCAGCAGGAGGGCCCTAATTAAAATTAGACATTGCCATTCATGAAAAACGGCGACAACCTATCAAGAAGACAATGCCTTGTCATTCTGACCACTCCGTTAGTGATAATAAAAACTAAATTATCTGGAACTTTGCGACAGCTTCACTGCGAAATTGGCTCCTCAAGATTGATCTGGTGCCTCAAGATCATTCCTCGTTTTTCACGTGCCAAATTCATTGTTGCTGCGGTCATTTCTCAAGCAAATATCGGTGCCAATGTTAAAGAATGGGCGGTAGACGCCGGTGCTATTAGGCACACAAGTCTTTAACGAAGATGATATCTATCTTGAAGACTCTCGACCTACGCGAGTTTTGGGAAGGGCAAGGTTTTGCTCAAGTTGACATTGGCCTTGAATGAGGTTCTGCATGTACCGAACATAAGGGCAAATACGATTTCTGTGGTCCGACTGAGCAAAGGTGGGATTAAAGTATCATTTGAGTCTTGATAAGATGATTGTTAGAAAATTCAATCCAAAAACTTTTGTTTCACACCTTCTAACATGGCATTAGAGCACAACTTCTACCCATTTTGCATTTGCCACTCCTAATTCTCTTGCACGAGAGAGGGGATATTATAATATTCCACAAGACTTGACAATGGAGTTTATATTGTCTTTATATATGTGCAGTCTCCCTCCACCTATAATTTTAAGCTTTTGGGTTGGATTTTATAATAACAAGTTTGGACATTTTGATATCATTCATGTGAGTACTCCTTATGATGCTAACCTTCGTCTAAAGAAACATAAAGACCATCTCATAACTTGATTATGTGAAAGTTATTGGAAGTTTGATGCATTTAATGAACTTTTCTTGATACGGCTTATGATGTCTGTAGACTAAGCAGGTATCCAAAGAATACAAACCTTATCATGGGAATGCTTTGATAAGGGTAATGCGGCATTTGAGCCGTATTGGGAATGTGGTTTTCTTTATAAGGATTTCTGGTTGTATTAATAACTACATTAATGCTAACTGGAACTTAGATTAATATGCTACAAAACCCATAGATGATTGCTTATTAACCCCTTGGTAGGGGTGCAGTAAATTGGAAATCAACAAAGCAAATTATGGTTGCGAAATTTATTTTTGACTCGGGCGTTGTAGCCCTTGATTTGGGTAGTAGTGAGGTTGAATGACGGGGCGGATTTCTTATCAAACGTTCTATTGGGCATGAAATCAACATCGTTTGAGTCTATGCGTTGTGATTGACACATAATATCTTCAAACATCTGCTGAAATGTGAAGTTACATTTATCGATTATACAAAGTCAGAAGTGAATTTGGTCAATACTTTGACAAAATGTTTGGAAAAGAAACAAAAAATTGAAACATCGAAGGGAATAAGCCTAATTCCAATTCAAGACCTATAAATAATATTAAAAAAAAAAATCTAATCGTAATATATACTAATTTCACTTGTAGTTGATCTCTTCTAAAAGAGGCAGAGTAAGAGGAAGAAAAGAGGCAATTGTGTTTTGGAAATAGGCTGTAATAGCTATCACACCCGAGGTTGTGTGATAGCTGTTACAGTTGTTACAGATTACTGCAAGCAAACGTGGTAATGCATGTAATGTAATAGTCATTGATGCAACGGAATGTGCTGTAGCAGCTGTGAAATCTATGCTTGGAAAGTCCAAGCGTGCACTACTTGGTCAACTGCAAAACTTAGAGTGAGTATTTTGATGGGGTTGACAGAGTGTAACACTGAGCCGGTCAAGGAAGGGGTTTTTTCTTCTATAAATAAAGGGACAGAATTAGAAAATCACATCGTTACTTTTCTAATTAAACATGAGCCAATCTGCAAATGCATTTCCTTTACTAAAATTAACAAAAAGTTTGACTTGTTGAAAATACTTCAATATTTTTTCAATTTGAGAAATGAGTGCGTCATCAAAATGAAGCGATGAAGTTGATTTTTAAAGCAGAGAAACGATTGCTTATGAGTCCGCCTCCACAACAAGTTTGCTAATATCCAAAGAAATTGTCAATTTGAGGTTAGGAAAAAAAGATGCCCCATAGTTCTACTTTGAGTGAAGAACATGCTTTTATTGTCCGCGTGAATCCGACATGCCAATTACTTGAGTCATCATGAATAACTCCTCCTGAAGCCTTGAGCGGCAATGAAGAGAAGCGAATAGAGAGAGACTTTGTAGAGCGGTGGAGCTCGATGGTCGGAAACTGATGAGAATGAGAGGATGGAGAGGGTGGAGAAATGAGAAGGTGTCGATTGTTTGAGGGAATAAAAGAGGATAATTAAGACAAAAGGAAGCATAAAAGAGGATAATTAAGACAAAAGGAGGCGTGTTGTTCTCTAGGAATAAGATAATCATAGATACTTTATAGTGACTGATTTGGGCTGCCGTACCAAACCCTAAAAGAATGGGACCAATCTAAATGGGCTTATATGGATAGTAGGATTCACGGATTTTTTTAATGAACCCCAGTAGTGGAAAGTTATTACACATGTATGAAGTGGATGGTTAATTAAGGAAATGATCTTGGTGAGTAGCAATTAGTAAGGATAATCTATATTCATTAAGATGAAAGGGGGTTGTGAATGGTATTTTGGTGATGTGGCTTATTGAGAAAGTTTAAATAACTTTTTTGGTTATTTATTATCAATTGCACATGTTACTACTTTCAACCTAACCCAAATAACTATTATTTTTGGAAAAATATATTTTTTTTAAAAAGTAGATTTCGTTAACAACTGCCCTAGAGGCATTGGTCAAACATCTATCTAAAGAAAGATCTTTGATTTCCAATTCACTCCACATACATTGGAAATAATATTACTTACCTATTCAATGTACTTAACTAGCGGTTCAAGGACATTCGTGATAAGATAACTTTAGAAAATATTTTTTATATATTAAGCTAAAAGTGGGAATTGTCCCGATTCTTGGATATTCCAATGTAAACCTTGCTACTCACTAAATCATTCATAAATTAACCAACGATTTCCCACTATTACTATATCCACGTCAGTAAACACTCGCTCAATCTCAAGATGTTTTTTTTTTAGAGAATCTCTCATCATCTTGCATGTGGACAGCGGGTGTCTCAACACTAACATTAAATAAAGTGAAAATAAATAGTGAAGAAGTGAAAAAGCATGTTGAGGATTTTCATTAATTTGTTTGACTTTCTTTTCCTAATTTCACACTTTAGTATTACATGCTTAGTTATGAACGTGGTATTAAATATGTTGCTATATTAAAAGAAAGTTCATTTATAAGAAGAAGCTAAATAATAGAAAAGATTATTTTTCATAAAGTTTTGATTACTCTCCTATATGAGTCTTTAATAAATGTGGTTATACTATTACAAATCATAACCTAAAGTTTCTATTCCCTTACATATTGCAGCCTTTTAGTGAGTATAAATTGCATTCATTGAAGTGGTCCTTTTAGAATCATGGATTGATTTTTCCTTTTCAATTTGAAAAATGGGAAAAGTATAATATTGTTTTATTTTTGCCAAAATATGAATAGTATGTAGCGCAACATTTAAAGTTACGTGTTATAATTTTTCTTTCATGACTTATCAATAATGCTAGATATGATCGATATAACAAAAAATCCGTCACATAAGAATTTTGGCTTTAATTGTAACGGCATCTTTTCTTATTTACTTAATAAAAAAATCAGATAATGCCTGTCATAATTATGATATCTCTGGCATCTTACCTAACCTAAATTGAAGTGCTTACGATGATGTTTTGGTATCAAAATTTTATAAAAGCGAGATAAATACAGCTCCTCTCCCATTCCAAAACTTTTTCGCATGAGACAAAATTCTTGTATTGGAATGATAAAAAAAAAGAAAAAAAAAGTGACAAATGAATACAACTTTTTCCTCTCTCATGACATAGAAGAAGATACAAGATGTCATCCGGCAAAGAATCGAGGGGCGGAGTCATCTTCGGTTCTGAGTTGAAGGATGGAGGGATTTAAGGTTTCCTCAACAAAGAATTGCAGATTCTGCAGAAAAGAATATCGAAAGACCAGAGGGGGGAGAGAGAAGGCATTGGTGACGTCGGAAGCGACGGACGAGGTAGGGCGGAGGCGGCGGCGTGATTCGTCGAACGAGATGGCGGAGGAGAGATAGACAGGGTCGACGCTAACGGAATAGGAGAGAGAGCAAAGTGGAGTCTTTAGGGAGGAGGTGACACTTGGAGCACTTGCTAACAGGGCCTGCCACAGCGACACGTGTAGCTTACTGAGTGGGTTTTTACAAAAATGACGTGACATTACAGTTGCCCCTAAAATTTTCCCGACAAGTAAAGCCAAATGCGTCCCCCTCTCCTGTATCGCCACCAGTCATCGTCTCCTCTTGAAACTAGAGAGAGAGGCATAGAGGAGTAAAACCCCAAAAAGGAAAACAAAAGAATTTGAAGTCAAGACGGCGAAAACGAGGCAAATTTCTTTGTTCCTCTCTCTGGCGGATTGTAGTTCTTCGTCCCCATCCCTTCGCCGATTGATCCTGCGAAAGAATTTCGATCCGTTTTAAATTCGTATCTAGTATGGTTGGAATCATTAGTTTAAGAGGCTGATGCTTCGATGAAAATGCCTCCTAAAGTTCCGTGACAGGAGCCTGAACGTCGCTGAAGCGCTGCGAATGCATATGGTAGTTCAGAAGCAGTTCCAAGAACGAGATGAGGTTAGCTTTTGACGTTCGAGGAAATGGTCTACTGAAGTGAAGGGGAAGCATGTTGCTGGCCTGCAGATATAGACTATTACTTCATGCAACTAAAAGAATATTTATACTCTTCCACGTATTATGCAGAAGATTCTCAATCGTTTTCGCTGAAACATCTAACTAAAAGCTAAAAGGAAAAATACTTCATGTTTCCTAAGAGCAACTGTTCTTGATAAGCACTGTCTTTAAGAGCATTTCACTTGCCTAATTCAGGCCATAAGACATACCACTTTGTGTTCTTGGGGCACTGCATTTAAAGAATGCTTGATTTCCCCTGAAGACAAAGGATCTAGTCTAGTGTTTACGTGCCAACTTGGGAAATAAAATTGCATTGATAAACTGTAGATGGAAGGTTTAGCAGCAAAAAGAGAGGAAGAAAGAAATGATGCTCGAACACACAAGTGAGGAAGATTAGTAAGTTGCTGGTGATTTCTGTCTTTCTAGTTTGTGTATAAAGAAAAAAAGTGTACCGACTGTGGGCAAGAATCATGAGGCGACCCATAATTCATGCGGGGCTGCCCGCTAGACTCGCGTGACGTGTGCCGAGGAATCGAAAAACGAGGGAAAAGTTCAGGTTTATCTCCCAAGTTTTGGGACGAATGACTCAGCCCTCTAAAAAACTTGCGCTTCCCATCGCCCTTTATGAAAGGTTTTGTGACCGACACCCCTTCCAAAAAAAAAAAAAGATATTTCAAGTTGACCTTGGCCTTGAATTTACCCTGGGAAAGGTAACGTTTTGCTGTACCGAACATAAAGGGCAAGTAGATTTCTGTGGTCCGACCATGCAAAGGTGGGATTAAAGTGTGTTTGAGTGATTATTATTAGAAAATCCAACCCAAAAGCTTTTGTGTTGCACCTTCTAACATGATTTCAAACCCCAAATTCTAACCCTTTTGCGCGTGCGTCCATCCCATTAATCAAATTTTACGTACCGCTCCTAATCCTCTTGCACGTGAGAAGATGTGTTATAATATTCTGCATCGCTTGACAATAGAGTTTATATGCTCTTTATATATGTGTGGTCTCGCTCAACCTATTAATTTAAGCTTTTGGGTTGAACTTTATATCAACAAGTTTGGACATTTTGATATCACTCATATGAGTACTCCTTAAGATGCTGACTTTGACCTAAAGAAACATAAAGACCATCTCATAACTTGATTATGTGAAAGTTATTAGAAGTTTGATGCATTTAATCAACTTTTCTCGATATAGCTTATGATATTTGTAGGCTGAGCAGTTCTACAAAGAATCCAAACCTTATCATTGGAATGCTTTGATCAGGATAATGCGATATTTGAGAGGCATTGGGACTGTGGTTTTTTTTATAGCGATTTCTCGTTGTACCAATAAGCGCGGTGATGCTGACGGGATTGTAGATTCACATGCTACAAAACCCACTGGTGATTGCTTATTCACCCCTTGGTGGTGGTGCAGTATGTTGGGATTCGACCAAACAAATTATGGTACTAAATCTATTTTTGATGGGTTGTAGCCCTTGATTTGGGTAGCAGCGAGGCTCAATGACTGGGGAATTTCTTATAAGAAATTCCGTTGGGCATGAAATCAACCTCTTGTAGGTCTATGTGATCTATGAAACACCGACACTCTTTATAAATCTTCGTGTCGTGTCGGACACTTCGATACGTGTCAGATACTCTCCGACACTTTCGAACACTCAATCAATACGTGTCTGAAAATTTGACACCTGCTCAACTTTCTTGACATTCTTCGATACTCAAGTCAGAATTTTGACGTACAAGTTTTCGACATGTGATTTCGATATTGAGGTCAATTTTAAAAAATTTCAATAAATGAGAGGTCAAAATGCATATATGTGAAAAAAAAAATAAAACACAATAGTAAAATAATAAATTAAGAAAAAAATAATAATCTTCTCTTCTTTTCTGACTTCCACTTTCCGTGATACACAATTCACCTCTTAAGTTTTTTTTTCTTCTCTTCCGACATATCTAACATGCGAGTCCAGGATGTGGATTGATTGTTTTTCCTCCAAGTTTTATGAATTAGTGGAATAGAGTTGAATTTGTCAAATTGAAACAATGAATGATATTAATAAATAGTGGATTAATGTTTTTAGTATAAATTCATTCTAGGCTTTATTTATTTATTTATTTATTTATGAATTTGAATCAAATTAATTGGATTGAAATAATCATAAAAATGATAAATATATATTTAATATACAACGTGTCATAACGTGTCAGGATTTTTTTTTTTTTTTAGAAACGGCATGTCGACGTGTCGTGTCGTGTCATGTCGCATGTCACATGTCAATGTTAGTGTCGGTGCCACTTAGTATGTGCCGTGATTGAAACATAATATTTTTAAACAGCTACTAACGTAATGTTATATTTATCATTATACAAAGTCAGAAGTGAATTTGGCCAATACTTTGATTAAATTTTTTAGAAAGAAACAAATAATTGAAACATCAAAGGGAATGAGCCTTATGCCAATTGGAGATCTATCAATAATATAAGGCTCATGCGATTTCCACTCCCTTATTGACTCCTGACACTTCCTATCACATTGATTTAAGGGAAAATTTCAAATAAGGACCTACAGTGCTATCTTGTTCTCAAAAGAGAACCTGAAGTGAAATTTGTCTTAAATAAGGACCCCAAGTGCCTTCATTTTCTCAAAAATGACCCGTAGTGGAGTCTGTCTCAAATAAGAACTCAAAGTGATCATTTAGTCTCAAAGAAGGACCTCATTTGCCGGCCGGTGAATAAATGCATCTCCGATGCATATTCCGGTAGCCTGATAAGGGATATTTTTGTCCAAATTTTTTTTTTAATTGTCGGTTGTCTTGTTCTTTATTATTATTATTTTTTTGGGTCAATGGTGGCATTGTTCACCATCTTCTTCGTCCCCTGTTCATCTTCTTCTCAAGAACATCGGACTTGGAAAGGGCCAGCGGAATATATATCGAAGATGCATCTATTCACCAGCTGGCAAGTGAGGTCCTTATTTAAGACTAAATGACTACTTTAGGTCATTCTTTGAGACAAACTTCACTTCAAGTCCTCTTTTGAAAAAATGATGGCACTTTGGGTCCTTATTTGAGACAAACTTCACTTCAGGTCCTCTTTTGAGAAAATGATTGCACTTTGGGTCATTCTTTGAAATTTTCCCTTGATTTAATTATATTATTTCTTGTGGATTTCACTTTTAATTTAAGATTGTTCCTTTCCTTTTTTTCTTCACTTTTTCTTTTTTTTCCAATCTCAAATAGTATTTGTTATGATTAGATGTGGGGCCCACTCTTGATTTAAGATTATTTTTTTGCCTTCTTTTCTTTTTTTCTTCCCCTTTTCTTTCTATATTTGGAATAAATTGGTGTTTCTAGTTTCCAAAAATATATATAGTTTTTTACGGGGTTCCTGGGTTACCAAAAAAAAAAAACTATTGTGTCAATGAGTTGATATTTCTCTTTTTTTGCATTAAAATAACCTAAACATAAGTAAGAGTGAAAAAAATCATTTACTAGTTTTAGTACGCATTTCGTTTAATTATAATGTTAATATGTGTCATATGATGTAGTTTGTGTATTTTAAATGCTCAATTTTCATTTTCTTCTGTGAATCTAGTAATCCAATAATCATTATTTTTGATGCCATCATTGCATGATGTTTTAAAAGATAGTTTAAAAAATATTAAAAATATGACAAAGTTAAGCACATAAAATGCATATGCAAGTCTGTCCAAGTAGGCACAAAAAAAGGATCTTGAAGTCGAATGTGCCCTTTCAATCATTATAGATATGCTTTTAAAGTTGAACGGCTTCCTCACAACGATCTTCAAATACTCGTTGAGACATGTAGATATGCTTTCAAAGTCGAACGTGCACCTTCAACTCTTAAAGTGACACAGCTTCCAAAATGTATGTGTAGAAGCGGGCACAATAAGCTTTTTGAAAGGAAACCATGCATTCTTTATGTAATTAAAAACCACTAGATATTCCTTAGAGCAAATTCTCGTAAATGTGTATTGAAAATCTAAATCGAAGATTTCATGATCATGAAAATAGTCTATGTAAACAAAGTAAATAATTTGTGGATAAAATAACATTTCTTTACTTTGATTATGATTGGTGCTTGCTTGAATTACAACAATGGAGAATAAGTTCAGGAAAAAAAAAAAACATGAAGGGATCGCTGAAATGTAATGGGTGTGGGAGGAACAGTTAGAGTGAAAAAAAGTTGTTCGAAAATGATGCGGGTAGTTTTGTTTTTTTTTTTTTTTTTTAAATAGAAAAAAAAAAGATAACGAAGAAAAAGATGTAAGAAATAATTTTAAATCAAGAGTGGGACCTGTAAATGATAATGTAGTCAATTCAATATGATAAGAGATATCAGGAGTTGATATATGAAGTGGAAATAGGGCGAGCCAAAATTTAACTGTAATTTATATTAATTTCCCTTGTAGCTAATATAATCTAAAATAGGTAAACCGACAAAAGAGGCAATTGTGTTCTGGAAATATGCTGTAACTATTACGCACTCTAGGTCATTACAGTTGTTGCAGATTACTGCAAGCAGACGTGGTAAATGCATGTAATGTAACGGTCATTGATGCAATGGAATGTGCTGTAACAGCAGTGAAATCTATACTTGGAAAGTCCAAGCGGACGCTACATTATCAACTGCAGAACTTACACCAGGGAGGCTATGCACGGGGAAAACAACAACGTTTGAGAGGAGTTTGAGTGCAGTATCTTAAAGGGTTAATAGAGTGGTGGCCACTGGCCAGGGCTGAGCATGAGCCCTGTTTGGGAAAGCCTTGAACGCCAGCGAAGGAAAGCGAACCGGAGAGAGCTCGAGAGCTCGAGTGAAAGAGAGACTGTCGCGCACCTGGGCTCGTCCGTGCAATGCGGGTTCGTCGAGGCACGGGACTGAGCGAGACACGAGAGAGAGACTGTCGAATGGCGGGGCTCATGGCGGTTGCGCGGTGGAGCTTGATGGGCGGTGACCGGTGAGAATGGGAGAATGGAGAGGGAGGAGTCCGTGGGACGTGAAGGTGCAAGACCGTTTTGAGGGAATAAGAGAGGACGATTAAGGCGGAAGTGAGTGTGGTGTTCTCTAGGAATGAGATAATCATAAGATACTTTATAATTTTTCTATGTACAAATCAGATTGGTTTGGGCATCAGATCATTTTGCCATAGTAGATCCCGAAAGAACCAGATCGGTCTAGACCAACGGCCTATATGGGATTTAGGATTCACAAGTATTTTTGCTCAATCTCAAGAGGGGTGTTAAGTTACTAGACATTAATGAAGTGGGTGGTCAATTGATGAAATGACTTTAGTCATTGTTAATTGGTAAGAATAATCTATTTTTATATCAAGATAAAGGTGGGGGGGGGGAGGAGTGAATAGTAAAATGGTGACGTGGTTTCTCTAAAAAATTTTAAGGATTTTTTTTTTCAATTCCACATTTTACTACTTTTTACCTCATCCTATTATTGATATTATAAAAAAAAAAAAGATTTTGTTAACAGGTACCTTAAAGGCATTGGTCATATACTTTTTGAAGAAAGATTGTACTTTTCACTCCATTGCCTCGCTTGTGCTACGCGTATTCAATACATTGAAATAAAAAACGCTTATCTATTGTATATACTTAACTAGTGGCTTAAGGTTATCCGTTGTAAGACGACTAAAAAATATCTTTTGTATATCAAGCCAAAAAAGGGACCACTTATTTAACATTCCAATATTGACTTTGCTACTCAATAAACCATTTCATAAAGTAATCGACAGTTTCCATATATGTAAGACAACTAGCCACTGTTATTATATACATTTGAGTAAATATCTGCACAATTTCTCTCGAAATGTTTTTATCTTTTTCCATATATAATCTATCACCATCATGCACTCGGATAGCGAGTGCCTCAACACCGGGAATTTACATAGTAAAGAAGTGAAGGCATGTCGGGCATATCGAGCATTTTTTTTTTAAATTTCCTTGATTTTTCTTTTTCTAATTTCACACTTTAGTATTACATTCTTAGTTTTGAATGTGCTATTCAATATGTCGCTATTTGTTGAAAGAAAAATTTCATATTTTAGACGAGAATGGTACAAAAGGTTATTAGATCTCTTGATTAGGATTTTATAAAGTGTTGATTACTTTCCTATATCATTCTTTTTATTTAATATATTTATACTATCACCATTCACAACCTAAGGTTTCTATGTTATTTTTAATTAATATGAAATGAGAAGTATGAATTGCATCCCGTTGAAGTTGTCTTCTTACAATCATGAATTGATTTTTTCTTTCCCAATTTGAAAAATAAGCAAGCAAATATTATTTTATTGTTTGACAAAGTGCAAATAGTACACGTCGTCATAAGATGTTTAGACTTTAAAATATTTTCTTTTCACCTATTCATTTCAAAATTGGAAAAAAAGTATGCAATCCACCTTCGTCTTTATCTTTCTTAAGATGGAATTTCTAACCAAGTAGCAAAAGTCGACGGGTCGATAAGATAAGATAAGAGATGATGACAACTTTGTCTTCCTTCTTCGTTTGAACCCTTCTCGATTTTCTGCACACCACGTTACACGCTTACTATGACGTTCCAGCATAGAGATAAACACGACTTTCCTCTCTCAATCCAAAACTTCTTTCGCACGAGACGATAATCTAGCATCGGAACGATAAAAAGAAAATGGGAAAACGTGACGAATTAAATACGAATCCTTTTTTCTCCCTCCCTCTCCCGACATATTAGAAAGGTACAAGATGTCATCCAACCAAAATAAATAAATAAACAAATAAATAAAAATTTATTTTTAAAAAAAAAAAAAGTGGGGGGACCAAAAAATTGCCCGGCGGCGACCACTAAGCAGAGCGAAAGGGCGCAGAAAACCGAAAGGAAAGTTGCCCAAGTGGAGGGGCTGCCACGATGCTCCCCACGCGGGCCCCACCACCCATCCCAATATTCCCCTGCTTCTCGCCCCAGCGCTCCCCCTCCGTCGCCCACCGTCCGATCGCCCGACCGCGATAGGAAGATCCCGCACGTGCGGGGGGACACGCGCCGGGGCCCCACCGCCACGACAGGGAGATAGGGATAGAGAGAGAGAGAGAGAGGGGGAGGGGACAAGTAAATCCAAGTACGTTCTCTCCGTCCCCCTCTTTCCTTGTCCCTTCCCTTCCCTCCTCTGCATCGTCGCCAATCATCGTCTTCCACCCCTTTGGAAAATCGCAAGGGAAATTCGAAGGTCAAGACGGCGAAGAAGAGGCAAATCCCTCGGCTCCTCCCGCTCTCGCTCCCTCTCCCTCCCCCTCCCCCTCTCCCTGGGTAGATAAGGATTCCCCGATTCCGCGTCTCTCCAGCTGATCGCGTGCGCCTCGGCTCTTTCGCCTCGCGACTTCGATTCGGTGGCCGGGTCCCCCTTCTCTGATTTCGGGTTTCCTGAGGTGGGTATTCGTCAAGTTTGTGAATTTCTGCGGATTTCGTGCTCTGGGGTTGGAATTTTTCTTCCTTCTTTTGTTGGCTCTATTTTTGGGGTTCTTCGTCGCGTCGCTCGGCGGCTGCTGGTGGCGGCGGCGTCGGCGTCTGATTATTTGTGGGGGGTTCTTCGCGTATTTCTCACCGGACCGGACTTTGCTTTGATGGGTTGTTTCCTTTTTTTTTCATGTTCTTTTTCGGTTCTGCTATTGGTCGAACGTGGTGAGGGGCTGAGGATGAATTCCGCGGAGACGGTTCTGGATAAGGCTTCTTAATTCGGCGGCGTTTGTTATTCTAATTTGGTTAGGGGAATCGTGGTTTTCGATCGTGGATTGGTGTTTCTCTGTGTTTCTAGCTTGTTGGGAGGAGGCTATGTGTTTTATGATAGTCCGGCGGAATTTGCATCTCTTGTTTAAGAGATGTGGAGTGTGAGAAGTATGTGGCACTTCTGGGACATGATCGTGATTTC
This sequence comes from Eucalyptus guilfoylei, assembly GCA_016097605.1. NCBI lineage: Eukaryota > Viridiplantae > Streptophyta > Magnoliopsida > Myrtales > Myrtaceae > Eucalyptus > Eucalyptus guilfoylei. The sequence goes on from CM027861.1 coordinate 29,443,922, forward strand.
TTTGGTCGTTGCGACTCTGACACGACGATGGCGATGGTTTAGGATTGTGTCCTTCGTTGGGATTGCGGGCGCTAACCTCAGCGATTGGAAATTGATGTGATTTTGTATGGGTTCTGGATTAGGCTTCTATTGCCGCAACAGTTATGATTTCTCTTTCTTTATTATTTTTAGTCTATTAGTGGCACGGTGAGTTTCTTTCATGTGAATAGTGCATGCTTTAAGAATGATGCTAGGTTAGTTTTGGTGTTTCTCTGTTTCATTGTCGTTCGCTGGAGGTGGAGGCTATATGTTTGATGATAGTTTGAAACTTTGGGACTTTCATCTAAGTGAGAAATTTTGCACTTTTCGAGACACGATGTTGGTTATCTTGGCCATTGCGACTCTTACATGGCAGTATTGACAAAGCTTGATTGAATTATATTGTAAATTTCCGACTATTTTGGTGTCTTTTTCAATTTCCTTTTAACTATCTCTGTAGTAGTTTTTACAGTATACGTGCTGTTTTTTCCTAGAAATTTTCAGTGTTTTATAGATTTCGACTTGGATGTCTCTTGAAATGTGCTCTAATTTAGTCATGTGGCTCTGTAGACACCATCTTATCGTCTAGCCTACTAGTAACGTACTCAAACAGATTTTCTTGGTGAATGAAAGTCTTTCTGTTATTATGAACATGCATATTGGTCATGTAGGATTCCAGTGCTGAACGTTTGAGTGATCTTTTATTTGCAGAAAAAGTGCTCTCTCTTGAGCCCTTGTCAAAAGTGATCCTCAACATTAAATAGAATGTTTATTTTGTACTGTTTCTGGATTGGGTGAAAAGAGAGTTGATGTTTTAATTCCGTTTCTGCAGGTAACTCAAATGTTATTCAAAAACGGGACCGTTGGAAGTGGTCTTTCATCCGCTTCTGGATGTACGAGTGATATCTGCTTTTCTTCCCCTCAGCAACATGAAAGACATGCACAATATTCTCCATTCATTTCTCCAACAGTCATGATTAGAACATCCACACCACCTGTAGGTTTTCCCCGAACAGAAGTACAAGCTACTGCATTGACTGATATTCCAAAAGAAAGCAAAGATGTTACCTGGGATCCAAATCAGCTTCAGGATTTTCTTATCTATTCAGAAAATGTTCCGAGCCAGAATGGTCAGTTAGAGAGCAGGGGGGCTGTCATGGGTTGCGACAACCAATCTGCAGGAAGTGATTTGATATGGACTGAAAACTTAATTGGTGACGCTATGGATCTAGATTGGAGCAAATTTCTTGCTGATGATGATGCAGTTGACCCATCAAAGGTGTGTATCTTTTAACTTGTAATGGGGTTTGCTGTTTGTCCAGCAGAGAAGGCTGAACTTGTTCGCGAGTCTGTCATTTGCTTGTAAGGTAGATACCAAAGGAGAATGTGCTCTGAACATTTGGCGCTACATGAGATACTTATTCTTTTCTTTTTGGGGGTGGGGGGTTGCAGAGGGGGAGGGAGGGCGGTCTTAGGGTATTTTCTCCTGGTCCAAATCAATAATTCTGGAGATGGTTTTATTATTGTAATACTGTTTATCTAATTTTCATTAATTTTATCTTAAATTAAGCTGGCATGTCTTACTCAGATGCCGTTTTCTGTTATGCTGTTGCAGCTGCCCCTTACTGTTCAAGGTCAGCCTTTACCTCCTGCAGAATCTTCTGCTGCCGCTAATCAATTGTCAAATGCACCCTCAAGCAAGGCTCGAATGCGTTGGACACCGGAGCTTCATGAAGCTTTTGTGGAGGCTGTTAATCAGCTTGGTGGTGGTGACCGTGCGTATCTCCTGATTTCACTCTGGATTTTGGTTATGTGTATAGGATGACCAATTTATTTGATTGTTTTCACTTTTGACATTAATTTTAGGCGCCACTCCCAAAGGTGTTCTGAAGCTGATGAATGTAGAAGGCCTAACAATCTATCACGTGAAAAGCCACTTACAGGTATGTTCTGCCTTTTTTTCTTCTAATCCCTGGCATGATATTGTCTTTTCTAGTTTCTATTCCAAACTTACATGGAAACCCTTTTAATGCAGAAATACAGAACAGCTCGATATAAACCGGATTCAGCAGAGAGTGAAGGTGAAATTCTTTTGTTAATAATCATTGCTAGTTGGTTCTTTGGACTACACTCTGCATATATAAATTTCCTTTCAGCAGGCACTTATTTATAGTGCAGCCTTGCATTCCGTGCATCTTCGGTCTTTCCTGTCCTTTGGGCTGTAAATGACTGGTCATTCCTCTGTTTCCAGGATCTTCAGAGAAGAAGTTGAGTTCGCTGGAAGACATGAAGTCTCTGGACTTGAAGACGTGAGTCATTTTCTTAGCTCTATTAATTTATGTACTGTGATTGATTGGCTGAAGGGCGTTTCTTTTCATGTTGAGGGATTCACTCTTTTCACTTGATTTAGATTGTATTGATGCTGTTTTGACTTGTCCCTGATGATGAAATCTCTCATGTTTCATGTCTCTTTATCATTTAACGCTGACCCCAAATCTTCTTTGATTTCACCACATAAAATGTAGTTATTTTCGGCTTTGAGTATCTGATTGGAAGTAATAGTTTAAGAGACTGATGTGTTGATGAAAATACCTCTTAAACCTACATGACAGGACTATGAACATCACTGAAGCGCTGAGAATGCAGATGGAAGTTCAGAAGCAGCTCCATGAACAACTTGAGGTTAGCTTTTGACATTCGAGAAAATGGTCTTTTGAAGTGAAGGGAAGCATGTTGATGGCCTGCAGATATAGAATATTACTTTATGCTACTATAAGAATATTTCTCCTTTTCCACATATTAAGCATTAGATTCTCGATCGTTTTTCCTGAAACATCTGAGTAAAAGCTAAAAGAAAAATATTTAATGTTTCCTGATAGCATCTTTTCTTGATAAGCACTTCGAGATCCCAGTTGAGTTCTTACTCACATAAAAGCATTTCACTTGCCTAATTCAGGCTATAAGACCTACCATTTTGTGTTTTTCGAGTACCATCTTTAAAGAATGCCTGATTTCCCCTGAAGACAAGGATCTTGTGTGTGTTTAAATGCCAAAATATTGAGAAACGTTCCCTAATCTCTCTACAAAAGACACAAAATGTAAAATTTAAGTCCTGAAGCATCTGTTACCCAGTCACTTATGCTTTATCGGTTGTCAATTCATTTATGCTTTATTGGTTATATATTTCCTGCAGATTCAGAGAAAGCTGCAATTGAGGATTGAAGAACAAGGAAGGTGCTTACAAATGTTGTTTGAGAAACAAAGGAACCAAACAGAAGCAACCGAGCAACCTCAGGCTGAAAAAGGACTTGAAACGACAAACCCCAGCTCTTCGCCAGGCCAAAGTTCTCTAAACATGAACAAAAGGCAGAAGGTTTCAGAAGCAAGGACTCCCGATGATGACAATCCAGATGAGGGCGAGATAGGTCTTCCATCTCTGAACCCTCGCTGTGATTAAGCTGGAGCAGCATCCTTTCAAGGTCTTGAAGAATGGAGAAAGAGAAGGATATTAAAGAAGAAGGAAGATCGCATGCTGCCTCTGAAGATGACGTAGTGAAGTTGTTTTATGACGACCGCATGACAAAGGATTTCTTTGACTGAAACTAGGAGATTTTGGAACTCCGCTCATCTAATTTATCTGTGGATTCGTATTAGATGGATTTAGTGTTTAAGTCGATAAAAGCCTCAGACTTTCGAACTATCCAGACTTGGGAAATAAATTTGCATTGATAAAACTGTAGATAGAAGGTTTAGCAGCAAAAGGAGGGAAGCAAGAAATAATGCTCGAACTCACGAGGGACGACGCTTTTACTAAGCTGCTGTGATTTCTGTCTTTCTAATTTGTATGAAAGAAGTGTACTGACTGTATATTCGCGGGGGGAAAACATTGTACAAATTCCTCTGCAGGCGTCATTGGCTTGACATGTAGATAAATCTGTGTGACGTTGCCTCGTCTCAAGATTTACTTTGCATAGATGGACTATACTTTTGGGATATCTTTCTTTTCAAGATCTGCTTGGTTCACTATCCCAGCCTATTGATTCCGAGTTATAAAGCTAATCGGTGCGGAGTGATTAAGGCCTGGACAAGAGGATTGGCGTGGTGGCGCCGAGGGTCGCCTCTCATGAGAGGAGCCAGATCCGGCTCCTCAAAGTCGGGACGAGAGGGGACACGCATTAAGTTTTGAATAAGGAAGCTTTCTCTGATTAGGTGATATTCAAACGGGAAATGTTTGGTTTACATCATCACGTGACCCAATCTCTCTATGTGGGCAAGAGTCACTTTTGAACAAGTACCTTTCTCTGATTAGGTGACATTCAAACGGAAACGCTCGGTTTACATCAGCGCTTATCCCAGTCCCCGCGACGTGTGCCGACAGATCAAAAGGGGAGGGAGAATTTCTGATTTATCTTTCCAAGTTTTGGGAGGAATGATTCAAGCCTCTCAAAAACTCTGCGCTTTCATTGCCCTTTCTTTGTAAGAGCCTAAGAGGCCTTGTGCAAACCGAAGGTGTAAACTTTAGGTGGGAATTTTATCTGGGTAGTTCCCAAGGGCTTCACCCACGAAGGTTCAAAGGGGACAAAAGATGGGACTTTGCTTTTCCCAAGGAAACGTCATCTGCCACTCGTGTCCTTGTTGGCTTCGTGAAGATTTGTCGATGAAGATCGGTGCTTGAGCTTGGGAAAAGAACCGGGAAGTTCGTAGCTTTGGTTACTGTCCCAAGAGGATCGTTTGCCTCGTCATCTGTCGGCTCTACCCTGCCCTGAAAGAAGGGCTGTACGCACTTCTCAAGCCGGCGGCAGAAGAACCCTCGATTCCAAGGAGGAGGAGGAGGAGGAAGAGGAGATGCTGTTCCAGGTGGGAGGGCAAGGGACGCGTCCCACCTTCTTCGAGATGGCGGCTGCCCAGCAGCTCCCGGGCAGCCTCCGTGCCGCGCTCACCTACTCCGTCGGCGTACTCTCTCTCTCTCTCTCTCTCTCTCATGCAACTGCGAGCGCGTTTCTCTCTCCGGCCGTGTCGAATTCGTCCTTGTACTGACGGTCCCAGCTTTAATTTTTCGCCACGAATCGTGGGTTCAAGACATGATGATGAGCTCTTGAGCCATTTCGTTCGCCCTTGTCTTGGAATTTTTTAATAGCGTGGGGCGGCGATGAGATTGTCCGTGGTTTTTAGCTCTTTCGTTGACGTCGTTCGAGTGTTGTTTAGGTTTGAGCCCAGCTTCAAGATTAAATGTCTCAGTTAACTGGCCAATTAGCGTAATTTTCTCGGTTTTACCTGCTTCGCTGAATTCGGTTATTGGCCTGTTGTCGCCTGCTCGAGCATACCTGTAAATGCACCCAGTTGAATTATTGGAATTGGCTGGAGTTGTTGGTGGGTTTGTGCGTAGTGGACGACGATAATTGTCGATTCCTGTATCAATTTCTCCAACCTTGTATTAGTTCGATTGACTTGGGAGAGGATGGGGTTTACTGCGGCATTATTGTCTTTCCTCTTTTCTTAGATTTTACTTTGTTCCTTTTTATGGGGGACAATTTATGGGATGGAGTGCTGGAATTTATGGATGAATTGCAGGTACTTGCCTTGAGAAGACCTTTCCTTCACAAAGTATTGGACTACGAAGATGAGTTCTTTGCACTGCTGATGCTGGTTCTCGAAAGTCACAGCTTGCGAACTACAGGTGACTCTACAAACAAATATATTATGGCGGATTCCCTCCCCCCTCCCATCTCTTTATTTTTCAGCTAGACTAAGCATTCTCCTTTATTTTTTGGCTAGATAAAGCATTCAGGACTTGTAGAGCGTTGAACTAGTCCTTTGGCACTATCTGTCCCTTTGTCATGGAAATAGCATTGTATTTGGTGGGCTACTGTCTGTCTCTGATGGTAGTCCCATCCATGAGCGTTAATTCCTCAAGGATATAGTTGAACCTTAGAATTTTGGCTTGTTGAAGTGCAAGTGAGAATCGACCTTTTGATTTAAGCTAACCTTGTCAAGTCATGTGAAGAGTTATCTTTCCCCTGTACGTGAAATGTTTTTTACTCTCCATTCTTCACCTGTCATGTTTCCTGAAGTGTAGAACTCTGGAGACATGCCATCTTAATACTTCGGTCAACTGAGAATTCTGTGGGATGTGAACGTTAAAAAGCTTTGTTCAAATACTGAAAGAAAGTATGAGATGGACAAATATGTGTATAATTTAAGTGGATTCCTACAAAAGAAAAGTTTCGGACTTACTAGTTAGACATTTCATGAGGTATCCTTAAGTTTGATTATTCAACTTTTCATCATGGAAGTAGCCTTATTTTTTAAATTTTGTTCTTCTTCAGATGCTTCATTTTCCGAATCTTTATATGGACTACGAAGGAGAGCGGTGAAGATAAAAGCACAGAAGGATGTTGCTCTTTTGAACTCAGGGGATAGATTGCATCATTCTGGGTTAGAAAAGCGCCAGAAAGTCCTATCTGTTGTGTTTCTGGTACAATCTTTTGCTTCTTTCATCCAGCTTATGTATAAGCCACCGAATGATGTTAAATTTTCTTGGATAAGTTTCATCAAATGTTTCCGTATAGATAATGTAACTCTCTGAAAAAGCTTCACTGCCCTTCATTATGGCTTCTGTTGGCAGCATAATTGCGCTATGGTCAACACGTTCATGATACGTAACTTATTTTTCTTATTGAGGCTTGGTTTAACTTTCTCTCTGTAACCATGGTGAATGGAGTCAAGACAAGTAGCATGAAATCTCATTGAACTATAAAAAAATTGATATTACTCTTGAATTAGATTGTGGCTTATATTCAAAAAGGATAACTATTCTTCCTCTTCTAATTTCAGTTTTGCTTACAAACTCCTTGCTAAACGAAAAGTCTTCTTTGTTTAAACCTGTATAGTCATGCTCTGTGGTAACAATACGGCTTTCTACTGAAAAACATTGGAAATAGGTATTGTTATTTAGACATGGGAGCTTTGATAATGTATTAAATTGTCAAGGTTTTTATCTTTCCATTTTTTGCTTTACTATCTGGTTTTGACATGGAAGTACACAATTATGATTAGGTGGTCTTGCCATACTTTAAATCAAAATTGCATTCCATATACAACAAAGAAAGGGAAGCCAGACTTCAAGCAAGCTTATGGGGTCATGGAGAAGATAGCTTGGATAATTTGGACTACGTCACTGGAGGAGAGGATGTTGTCGTCTCAGTGGGAACTTCGAATGCAGATCGATCAATCAGAACACACTTGATGAAGAGGATTCAGAAAATAGTAGGTGCTTGCTACCCATGGATACATGCTAGTTGTGAAGGTACATCACCCCGAGTTACATTATGCCTAACATCTTAAAGTGTCGTTCTCCTTGGTTCAGGTGGTTGGGCTGAAAGAATTAGTAAACTATGCCTATGTTTGTTCCCAATTTCTCAATTCGTTAAAATAGTACTTTTCAAAGATAACAGGGGGCATTCAGTGATAATTCACCTCATTCATACAAACCAAGAAAACATTGTTTTTTTTCTTTTGGACACTTGTTAGCTTTAGTAATTAGAATATTGGGGACTAAATTATGCTTGAGATTCTCAAATTGAAGCTACCTTCTGGCTATGCAGGATTGTCGTTTGCCTATCAACTGTTGTATCTATTGGATGCCACCGGATTCTATTCTCTGGGCTTGAATGCACTTAATATTCAAGTTTGTCGAGCTACTGGGCAAGAGCTGGTTAGGTTCTCTTCAGTGAATTTTTATTGTCAAATTGTTGTATCACCTGTTAGTAAATCTGCTAGTACTCTTCTTTTTAATTAGGGAAAGCTGAAAGGAAAGAGGACCTGTAAATGCAAAATTTGTATGAAATGCAGGAGACCATATAGCTTAGAGTTAGTTTCTTTTTTCATCATTTTAGCATTCTCTCTGGTTGCTGTTGCTTAGTTAAAATACATAATTTTTTTTATTTTTTTATTTTTTATTTTATTTTTTAATCTTCTCCTGTTACCTAGTATAAGGTTATCTCAGTTATGTGCATCTTTCTTTGCCCTAGGTATGAAATTGTTCTCCTTTTTTAATTGTATAATTGGTGTTGGTGTGAAGATGGAATGAGTCTATTTAAGAACAGCCATCGTACTTGCTGTAACTTGCTAAGCAGGACTGTCTTTTTAATTCAATGTGGTGCTGAAAAGAGTTGTGTGAATGAAGATAAAGATCAGACTTTTAAACTTAGCAGTGCTGAATGTGCTATGCAGATTTATGGTAGGACCTCTGTACTAATTGCTGTTGGCCAAGCTTATGCCAAAGCTCAAAATGAATACATAATAGCCAAATCTTTTTTGACCCTGCAGCAGAATCCCGATAGTACACTGTACATGTCTAAGCTGTGCATGTCTTATTGGATAGTCCTTTTTCGTTTGCTTCATTTTACTTTTAGAAGGTATCAATCTACACTTGGTATCAATCTACACTTTCTTATGCCAATCTAGATGGATACTTCATCAAGAATTTCCAAGATACGAAATCAAGAACGTGAGAGACTTCGTGGTCCTCCATGGTTGAAGGTATGGATCTGTCTTGTTAGTTGAATTGATAGATGTCGCTTAATGTATACTCTTTCTCAAAGTATCAAGCTTTGCATGTTCATGTGGAAGTGCTGGTAATCCAAAAATGGTTGGCTATTTCCTCCTTTTTAAAGATTTGATAACATAGGCACTAAGTAAGTCACCCTTTGATCACACGGTTAAATGAGCCAAAATATATGCCGGGAAGTAATTTTTGCTCATGTGAAGTGTACTTTAAATGTCTTAGTAATTCGACTTTTAAATCACTTATATCTTATTAATCCTAACAGGCAGTGCAAGGTGCCTTGCTCTCCTGTACATATACAGTGCTTGACTATGCACAGACTGGATTAATTGCAGCTGTATTCTTCTTCAAGGTGAGTCCTTTTCCTACTTATTTTGATAATAAATTTACTGCAAACAGTTGCATTGACAAAGTATAAGTTACTATTCCCTTTTGTGATATCTGCATCTGAGGTGTTTATTGAATTGTTTGTTGTAATCCTGTAGCCCAATTTTGTCTATTTCTTCTAGAAGTGAATGAATCTGTATGATGAAAATGTGGAAGTTTGCTGATGTTTGAAATTTAGTAGATGATGGAATGGTGGTACCAATCTGCTGAGGAGAGAATGTCAGCTCCAACCGTGTACCCTCCACCACCACCACCTCCACCTCCAAAGGTGACAACTCTCTCTCTCTCTCTCTCTCTCTCTCTCTCTCTCTCTCTCTTCCATACCCCTGACACAAGTGATTGCTTGCTTCAAATGACTAGAGAATTTTTGTTATCAAGTGTCATAACTGAAAGAGAGTTGGATAAAGACAATTTTACGTTTCTGGCAAAACTAGACACCTCTTTCATCCCTCAACAACAATCCTCAATTTATTGTCATGCATGGCTGTGTTATAACAGCAGAGAATTTTTTCAAAAGAGGCTATATGATTCAAGAATCAAGCATCATTTGAGCAGGTTGCAAAAGAAGGGATTCCACTGCCACCAGACAAAACATTATGCCCTTTGTGCTCCCAGAAGCGAGCAAATCCATCTGCAGTTACTGTCTCAGGGTTTGTCTTCTGCTATGCTTGCATTTTCAAGTATGTTTCGCAGGTGAGCTACTTTCATCCTAGCAACAATAATTAAATGCAGACTTTAGTGAAATACTTTAGGGAGCACATGGTGTATACATACGGGATATGGTGTGAGCAATTACCTTTAAGAGTTGTTGAACTGGTCCAAAATTATTGTTGAGACTTATGGTGGTTTAGGATGTTCACTAGCTAATACAACAATTTTGATGTTATTTAAGATTTCAAGATTGTTGATTTAATACCTGCATGATAACTTATCTTTCTTCTTTTCTTTATTTGTCTTTTCTCTTTGCTAAATAGATAATACTTTATCCGCTTAGTCGTTCTATTAACTTATTGAGACTCTTCAAGTGAATATTGATGCAAAACCTGAACTCTTTCATAAAGCTAAGAACAGGGATTCTTTCGCCCTTTCATTTGTTGGATAAAAAAGGGTGGAAAAGATAGTATTTATTCCTTTGCTAACATGTTTTCAGAGGAAGGACAAAAGTACCAACTTCTTAACTGAAGCAGCTCATATAGTTCAGTATATATCTGATCAGGGACTAAATAATGTCTCTTTTCCTAAACCAGAGATTTTGACTTTCTTATTTGTCTATTGATGGTTTTTCCACAATTCCACAGTATAAGCGCTGTCCAGTCACATTGATGCCCGCAACAGTTGACCACATAAGGCGGCTGTTCCATGACATGTAGGATACTCATATCTCTGCAGATGATCATCTTTCTAAACATGGCCAGAACCCATGGTCAAATGAAGGAAACAATATGCTGCAATTGAACCGAAGACAGCCGTTGGGGTGTTTGGAGCAAAGGTGTGGTCTGACAGCGTTTAATTACCTGATCTTTGCCAGCCCATGAGTTGTGACTGAGATACATGTCAAACTTTCTTTCACACCTCATGCCTTCATTACATGCTCACATGCTCAGTACGAGCGAAAGTCTCTCGGATTACACAAGCCCAGTCACTTGCCTCGCTTGTTTTTTCCTTGGCAAAAAAGAGAAAAAGTGACATGGCCATAGTTTGTACATACCTTTGAGATTGTCTCATGTCTTAAATTATATCAACACTGATCATTTTTAGATTAATAAAGGCGTCCATGCTTGAGGGCTTTTCCTGTCAAACACATTCCCTTTATAAAGGCATCACTATCCGGGCTTAGTTGCTAGTTGGCTTATAGAATTGGGACATCCTAGAGGAACTACGGTGGTTTCTCTGTCTGTGGGCTTTTTAATTAAATTGTTTGTCCGGACCTTGGTTGGCTGAGTGACTGAGTCGATTTTAAATTGCTAGAAAGAAGCCTAAAGGGAATTCAGAAGGAGAAATCAGGTTCTTAAAGGGGAACCTAGAAAAGGAAATGATACCGCTCGCTAAAATGTCCAAACGTTGCTGGAATTTACCTTGGTTTCAATCTTGAGTTCACTTTGTATTGTTCATGTTCCAGTTCCAGCTCTTGGTTCAGTTTCATGCTTAGACCTTACGATTTGATATAGTTTGTTTCAGTTTCTGGTAGATTCAGTCCTTCTTTAGTGTGTTTTACATTTTGGATCCTGATTTCGTATTCCTCAAATTTGATTGCGCTTCAGTCGAATCCCGATTCGGGTGAATTTCTTTCATCTCTCTTGCATCTGAATCTGGTTGGCCACGATCCATTTCGAACCCTTATTTCAAAACCGATGATAATTCCGGCTCGGGTTGGAGTCATAACGAAGTCAATGTTCTTCCGTGAATGTCCCACGAAGTTATTGGAGTGAACATGATCAGAGTACAGGATGTACGCTGAATCGGGTGTCTCATCTCAATAAAAACTTCCTACTGACGAGGGACCCAAAAATAATGCTCACAAGATGTACGCTGTCGTATTGACTTTTCTCCCGTGAAGTCCTTCGCAATGGCACAGCCTTCGTACTAAATTTTTAATTTGAATGAATGCATGTTTAATATGAGAATTGAGGAGCTAGACAATCGCAATCTGATAACACAAGATTGGCATGAAGAAGCTCGATATGCTCTTCCTGCGGAAGCATTTTGGTTGGATAAAGCAGATTCAAGTTGAGTTTAACTATGGAAAGCAGCTTTGCACTTTCGAATTCCTTGTACGGAAAGTTCTTTCTCAAATCCTACTCATTCAAGGCTTAAAAAGTCCATATTTCACAATTGATCCATAACTAATGATAAGCAATTCAAATAAAAGTTGATAACCTTTCAGCCAAAAACAAAAAAAGTTGGTGACCTAACATAAATGAGTAACTTCATCAAGTGAAAGTCATAGCTAACTCAAATTAAGGTGGTGCACTTATTTATAAGAGTCTATGATAATTACGCATCACTTCTTAGGTTTGACAACATTTTGGAATTTATGACATTTCTAGAAACTTACTTATAGCAAACTTTTTTCCCGCCTTTTGTTTTCCAAATGGAATGCGTGAATTCCGCTTACTCAGACCGCATATTTTATACTCCCTGTAACAGAGTCTCGATATCATTATTTCTTAAATATCGGTGTTTTTATTAATTTATTAATGCGATATTTTTAGTGACTGTGTGGAGAATTCGCGCCGTCCTTGCTTGAGCCGATTGCAGCTACAATCCCTAAAGGGTGCAGAAGGGCCGCCAGGCCCGTACCATGTAAGTCCAAAACAAGAAAAAGAGAAAAAAAGAAGAAGATCCCGTGTCACATGACTGATAGATCATATGGTCCCTTTGTGCTACAAAAGCTCTTGGCATGTACTCCCCCAAAAATTAATTTTTATATTTCTAAAGAAGAAGCTCGATAATTTGATGCAACATTAATTTAATTCACTCGGTACTAGGTTTCACGTTCCCGCCAGGTTGTCGTGTTGTCTTTTCCCTCCCATCTCTTTCAAATGCCTAAAGGGAAGTCATTATCCGATAAAGAAGGAGCACCTAATTCTCTTTAGTTGAGACATTGAGGCAGTTGAGACATTGTGGCATTAAGATTACCCTGTACTCCCCTCAAATGTCTGTGGTCTATCAAAGCGAGTCACATGATGGGTAATTGCCGAGAATGGAACTTCACAAATTTATGGTTGTGGAGGCGTGTGGGGGCCCTGGACTTATGCTGAGGACAAGAGAGCACGGTCGTCGAAACACCGGAGATGGCTTGTCGGGGAGAGATGGCCGACGACCTTGTGCAAGGGCCGATGATCCAAGTCACCATCTGTCGACACGCGGCCGATGACGGTGTTAGACCGACCTTGCTCTTGCTTGGAGTCTTGCATTGCCGGACAACCCCCTTCGCGAGACGGGTGAAGTCGGTGTTGATGCCTCAATATGTCTCAACCGTTGATAAATCTCCATTTACTTAATTCACGATTTAAATCTATTTATATACAAGGAGTATCGTGCAGAATAAACAATCCAGAAGATCCATGTCTAGATTGCCTCCTCCAAACACCCCCTTCCCAATTTGGGAACTGAAGTGTCAGAGCTAACCCTTGCCTTGAATAGGAACTTCATCAAGAAAAGAATTATTTATGAATACGGAAATAATAAAGATAGCTGCTAAGACCATACCGAAGTAATAATATCACATGGCATCTATACTAATTATATAATTTTGCTACCGTACACTAAACGCGTTACATTTACATCGAATTAACCTTTTGGTCGATTTATTTCTTCTATTTCTCGCTTTTGAATTAGAAAAGTTCCATCACTCATTTATCACAGCTAGTGCGACATCATGGCAAGACATTTTCCTTGGCATGCATGATAAAAGCATAGGCAGAAGTATCAGAGACCGACGAATATTCCTGTTGCAATTTGCATAAAGATATCAATTTAGGTTTTTTCTTTACATATTGTAAGACAATGAACAAAGAGATAAATAAATATACTTGATTCACAACTTCACATGACACGGCCAAGTCAAAAGCCAATAATAATGATTACCAACGTCTTATTGGTATGGCAGGACACTGACTGCTCCTTAGGCTGTACTATGTTTCGGAAAGAGTTAAAGAAACTCGCGTTTATTTTATTACAACATGCTTATAAAATAATTTAATTGGGAAGGAAAGCATTGCTCGAAGTCCAATACTTTATGTGAATATCTATTCAATTAGGTGTGGCTCTCAAAATATAAAACGCGCTAGATGATTCTGCCAGTTTTCCATATGACGTGTCATGTTAAATAACCAAAGTTCATTTTTGGTGAAACTATAAAAGAAAGTAAATAAATAACGTGCTAATTTTGGTCATGACTTTGTAGGTAAAGTAACAAAAGTTCATTTATAGCACGGCAGGTAAAAAAAGTAAATAAATCCTCCATACTAGTTATATATGTACAGGTTGCATCATGAACCGATTAAGTAAAGATTATTGGTACAAGCGAAAAAAACCCACTATGTAAAAGCCTATTAATCATTTTGCAGGTATCATGAACCGATTAAATAAAGATTATTAATAATGTACAGGTTGCATCAAGTCAAAGCAATTTTTATGCTGTTGATAGGATTTGAATGGACAATCTTCAACTTTTGGACTCGAAATTTCGTGACGCCTCCTTCTTAAAAAAATTATGAAAAAGATAAAGAAGCAAAATTCCAAGCTGTTATGTAGATGGTAAACGCCACCACACGGCACCACCACAAATTTTTCTTTTTTAATTTTCAATTGAAAAATCATATATGGAGTACCAAACCCGTTTTTTTATTTTCAATGATGTATGTAATATTTAATTCTTCTAAGCAAGATGTGTGTTTCATATTTGCATGAACGGGGTGAACGGCTTTCCAAGAAGTAGTCTTAACAATATCATCACTTTACAAGTTGAACAACATGTATCTATGTACGTTAACAAAACTTATCAATATACTTATAAATATTTTAAAGCACTTTCCGACAAGATTCACTTAATAAAGGAAAAGTTTTACCTACCGTTCTTGTATTTTGACGTCTTTTCTAATTAAGTCTACTAACATTTAATTTGTCTGATCGTTTTTGCTTTCATGGGCTTTCAAATCCGATCAATCCAACTAGCGCGGCCATAGGATGATCTCGTAGCACCACATTGGTAAGATTTCCTCAATGTAAAAGTTTATGTGTTGTCATGATATGACATTTCACACATTCAACAATATTTGTCCACAGATGTCCACACGGACCATATACGTTACTTCATTTGGTGCCCTCCAGCAACCGCGTGTTTAACTCGATTTGATCGAATTTGGTGTCGGCTAGATTTTATCAGAAAATTTGTGAAAGTAGAAGAACTCAGTTGGACAAATTAAGCGTATAAATATTCTATCAGAAACAAAGTAAAAATACGTAGACGAAATATAGAAATTTCCGCATTTAATAGCCGCAAAAAGTGGGAGGGGCTCAAATCCCAATTCCCAAATAATGACATCCTTTCTTGGGGCAGGCCCTCTCACTTCTTGTTTTCGTTTTATTTCCGTTTTTCGTGGGCCCACCTCGTCGCCGTTGAGATCTGAGGGAGTCAAGGCTTGTTCAAAGTCAACAGATCGGACGCTCCTCAATGAAAGATTGGACCCAAAGGATGTTACTTTCACCTCGCAGCTCGAAGCTTGCCTCCGACTCATTATGACCACTTTGCGTCCGCACAAATCAAAGCCGCCCAAACCTTAAACTTACCTATTAATTTCAACAATCATTATTACATACATTGACTATATTCATCACCATTTCGCCCGCATCATATTTAAGAAGAAATTATCACGTAACCATCATCATTTTCTAACATGAGTTATGAAATTAGACTTTTTATTGTCAAGGCCCTCGAAATACTTATTAAGTATACTTAATTAGAAAATACATGAATCGTTGTTTAAAAAATATAATGAGTAGATTACGTTTTCATAATGGATGGTGGCAATTTTTGTGACATCAATATATCTATATTGATTATCGTTATTTCCGTTCATATATTTTGACGTGAGTATAATAATGGGTCAAAACGTTCTGAGTTATCACCATCTTGAGCTAGCTATGTCATGCCACATTAAGTTCAAGTTTCTTTCAAAATTGCATGTTATTTTATCCATCCTTAATTCGAAAGTCGAATTGAGATTTTCTTTTTGCTTTCTTGTAAAATTTGACAAAAGGAATTGCATTTGACTGATCTGTCAACATTATTTTAGCATATGTTTAGCATTCCGTGGAGAAGCTCGATTTACGATTTTCAAAAAAAAAAGATCATGGAATAAAATCAATCTAGTCATAAGTAGATAATATGTTTGTGAATATTGGCTGATTCGTACAACTCATCGGTTACTTCACCAAGCGGTCAAAATCAGGAGATATGGGCGTCCACAGTTAGAGTACCGAACAAGGTCCACATTTTAACACGTCAATGAACTCCAAGCTCTCCAGAACCGGGGGGGACCGGGGAGTACATATTATCAAATATTAAAAGAAAATGTAAAAATAGGGGAAAAGTGAAAATTAAAGTAAAGGAAGAAAGAAAAAGAGGAACGGTTGCACTTAAAACCCGAAGTCGCAAGAAACAACCAGCCGAACCCACAGAGGACACGTGTCTCCACTTTTGGTACGCCAGGTTGCTTTTCCACTTACACGTCACCCATTTTCTTTTTGGCCATCCCCCCATCCATCCCTATCATCATTGTTCCCAAGCTGAAACCATTGAAGACTCCAACTTCGCCGCTTTTTCTTTGCTCTTTCTCTCCCTTTACGCAAGGATTTTATCAATTAATATCGACATTAACTATATAATCAAAGATTCTATCATTTTCAAATGCACCATCTTTCTTATATTATGAATATATACATTGCAATATAAACCAATTTTTTTAATTAAACATAGTCAACAAATTACGTGTAAAGAATTCTAAATCGAGAATGGTGATGGTAGTTAAAATCAAGACTCAATAAGTATACGAAACTTGTATGGTATTTTGTAGATATTTATATTGCGGAAACTACATCCCCGTTCAGCCATACGATGATAGGAAAAAGCGATCTAGAACGCTCTTTGAGGCTCTCGCGATAATTTCCACCTGGAGATGATTAAAAACTAATAAACAGCATCAGCTTTTGACAAAGAGAGAAAGGAAGGAACGAACAGCTGTTTTTTGAAAATGTAGCAAGTGAAACCTGCCCAGATCGAGAGAATCCATTCTCACCTGCACCAAATGCAATCTCCTCGCCTTCATTTCTTTTTATTTACACTTCTTGCTCTGTACTCTTGAGGAGTTTTGATGAACTTGGAAGAGACTGCTCCAAGTACTGCACATCGCACCCAACCGATGCGGCGCAATATCTGTTGCTATTAGTCAGTCCTCGTAGGGGTGTGAATCAGTTCGGTTCGAATTTTCCATTCAGATAGGAGTGTCAACGATTCGATTCGGCTTGGCTTGGAAATTGCTCTTGAATTGAATCGAACTGTTTGGGTGTGTATTATCTTTGAATCGAACCGTGCCCATACTCGGATTGGTTGGGTTTTGGTTTTTCAATTTTCTTTTTTTGAAATATTAAAAAGATATTTAGTGGAAAATAAGAAAGATTGTGTATAATGTAATATTAAAACGAGAGGCAATTTTCAGCTCGATTAATTGAACTGAACTAAATCAAAACTATCTGAGCCAAAATAAAAAAATAATTATATTTCATTATCCGAACCAACACTCGACCAAACCAAAAATGTATGAAAATTCAGCTCGGATCAATCTCAATTTCAGTTCAATTTTTCCATTTGGTTCATATGCCTGGTTTTTTTCTTGAGAATCTAAAAATCCAAATTTTCATGTCCTCCTCTCTATTCCCAAAAGTCTCTTTTTCTGACACTCCTATTCTCTCTGATTCACTCGTGCCAATAGAACGCTAATGTTCTTTTAGTTTATTTATCTGTTGCTCCTGTTTTCTTTCATACTAGTTCAACAATTGTCGATTCTTTTTAAATATTGACAGATAGGATTATTTATAAGTTAGGTTAATATTACAAAATCTTAAATTAATATACTTATAACAAATTTACCAACAAAAATCTCAAATTAGAATATTCGTGATAATTTTCCTTCTATTAATTTCCGTTAGATTGAATTAATACTACGAAAAACTCCCAAACTTGTACACTTAAAATAAACGGACAATAATACCCCAAATTGGAACACCCGTCAACTAATCCAACTTAGAATATAATGATAACATTTAATGGAAATTAACATATGGTGAATTTATCACAGATATACTAGTTTAGAATTTTGCGTGTATTAGTCCTTTATAAATTTTTCCTAATTCATGATTTTGCTATAAAGCAATTAGTACTCTTGTGAAAACATTTGATAGCTACTGTTATGTGAACACTAACAATCTTACGTGACACGACATTAACATGGATATTTTGAATATGGTTTTGTTCTTTTAAATTCTTTACTCTCTTTTCTTGTTTGGACTAAAGTTCATAAGGCGCCATGGCCCTTGCCCAAACCGAGTGAGAGCCATGACATCCTTGCCCAATCTAGGTGAGGCCACAACGCCCAGAACCAACGAGGGTGTGCGATGCTCGCCCAAAGCTGGCATGGGTCGGCCAGCGACCTTTGCCATCCCTCAATTTAAAATAAAAAATGAAGAAAAAAATTAAAAAAATCTACATTGATATTGATAATGTCATGTAAGACAGTTAGTATCTACATAAGTAATTCTAGTCTAAATTGGCTGAATAGACTTAATTGGTAAAATATGAATAGATTTAAAATTAAAATGGCACAACTAAAAATTTAAAACTAAATTGATATAATTGCATTAAATTTGTGCAATTTTTTGGTAATTTCTCCCGTTTGTTCCGGTGTCCCATCTCAATATGAACTACCTACGGACGAGGGACCCGAAAATAATGTTCGCAAGGTGTACGTTGTCGTATTGACTTTTCTTCCTTAAGTCCTTCTGCAATTATGAGAATTGAAGACCCCGAAACAATCACATTCTTATCACATGAGGTTGCCTTGAACAGGACCCGATTACCATGACAGAAGCTTAAAGTGCATTTTGTAACCATTCTGTTTATGAGAATAATTTTTGCTTAGAAATGATTTCTTTTATTCTATTTCTAGGAATAATTTTTGAGTTTTTGAAAGTGATTGGTAATTGTCCAAAATTTTTATTCCTTGGATAGAAATGTCTTTAGTAGGATTCTTAAATTTTTTGTTTCTTTTAATTTTTTAGTACTTTTATTATATATTTTCTTATCTTTTCTCTTTTTTCTTTTTCCTTCTCTCTTCTTCTACCTTCTTCTACCGTGGCTGGTGACTAGCTAGGTGAGGTCTGGTGAGCTTGTCAGAGCCTTGCTCGTTGGCGCGAGGCCAGGCCTCGCTTGGCCACTATGAGGCTCATTAGGCTAGGCGAGGCTCACCGAGCTGGGCGAGACTCGGCCTCGCCCAGATCTAGCAAGGTTGAGCCTCGCAGTGGCTAGGTGAGGCTCTAGTGAGCTCGTCGAACCTTGCCCAATTAGTTGCCGGAGATCGTTAGTGGCTGTGGCGATGGCCAACAACAGCCAATGATCGGCTAGGAGGAAGAAGAAGAAGAAGAAGAGAGAAGGAGAAAAGAAAAAAAAATTAGACTTGGTTTTAAAAACTGTTCTGGGAATAAAAAATAATTTTTTTTTTTACTTCTTGATTTAGTTCCAAATTTATTCCTTGGAACAAAAAAATTGATTTTTGCTCCCGGGGAACAAAAAAATTACTAAACGAATTTCTATTTTTTTTGTTCCAAAAAATAAAATAATAGAATCGGTTATTATCGGGAGTGTTACCAAATAGGTCTTTATTCATTCCGGATAATTTGTACTGCTATAACAAAGTCTCGTCTTTGAGTTAGAATATCATTATTTCTTGAATATTGGGATTTCCGTGAGTTTTTTTTTTTTTTTGTCAGTCCTACTCTATCCATACTCTAATGCTCACTCTCAGACTTTTGCCCTGCCTCCTTGCAGGGCATGGGAATCGAAACTCACTCCTGAAACTAAATCGTCTCCACCCCAACCTCCCTGAGAAGGTGGGGATTCGAACCCCTCACCTCCCCCTTCTCCCCATTCCATGTTGGAAGGGTGGCCACTGGGGCAAGCCCCAGTAGTTAGTTTCTGTGAGTTTATTAATGTGATTTTTTGCAATGACGGCGTGGAGAATTAACACCGTTCTTAATTGCACCGATCGTGGAGCACGCGGTTCTTAATTGCATCGATCGTAGCTATACTCCCTAGGGGTGCAAAAGGGCTGCCGGCCTTGTATCAATTAAGTGTTAAAGAAAAGAAGAAGAAGAAAAATGAAATCCGGTGTCATAAGTCACGTACAATTATTTATTATATAGGTCCCTTTTTCTATGAATGTGCTACAAAAAGCTCTTGGGATGTATTCCCCCAAAAATCAATTTATATATTTCTAAAGAGGAAGCTTGATACTTTAGTTGCAACATTAATTTGATTACAAAGTTCTACTTTTCACGTTCCGGCCAGGTTGTCATATGTAGTCTTTTCCCTCCTTTCCCTTCCTATTGGCTAAGGAAAGTCATTATGCAATAAAGAAGAAGCACCTTAATTCTCTTCATTTGAGATATCGGTGCTACTTAGAGATTGTTGTATAGATTACTCTGTTCCCCGGCAATGTCTATTGTTTATCAAAGTGAGTCACATGCGAGTCATAGGAAATTGCGGGGAATAGAACTTTAGATGTGACATACTTATGTTTGTGGAGGCATATGGGTCCCTAGACTTATGCTGAGGACAAGAGAGCACGGTCGTTGAACCATCGGCGGTGCCCTATATGGGAGGCATGGCCGACGCCCTTATGCAAGGGTCGGCAGTCCCAACCACCGAATGGCGTGCATCACGCAGCCAGTGATAGTGCCACACCTTGCTCCTATGAGGAGCATTGCATTCCCAAACAACCCCTTTGCCAGACAGGCAGATATCCCATGTCTCATCTGTTGCTCCTCTCGGTAGTGATGCTTCAGCAAGTCTCGACTGTAAATAAAATTCTCATTTCTTCATTCACTATTGAAATTTATTGAGACATCAAAAAGAGTACCGTGCCGGGTGGAGGATCCATGTCTAGATTATCTATCGCTCTCTCTCTCTCGCCAATACGTAGGAATTGACGTTTCAGAGTTAACTATTCAATAATCAATCACATATTTTCGTTTATTAAACGTTTTGATTAGGAGTTTCATCATGAAACACAATTAATCAAGAATTCGAAAACAATAGAATAGCTGTTGAGACTTTAGCAAATAATAATATCACATTGTATTTACATTTACTATGTAGTTTTGCTACCATGTGTTGCATTTACATCGGGCTAAACTTTTCATTGATTTTGTTTTTCTATTTCTCCCTTTTGAATTGGAATAGTTTCATTACTCATCCATCACAGCTAATGCAGCATCTTCGCAACACATTTTCTTTAGCGTGCATGAAAAAGCACAGGCAGAAGGATCAGAGATCGATGAAGATTTCTGTTGCAAATTGCGGAAAGAGATCAATTTTTGTTTTCTTTACACATTGTGTGACAACCAACAAAGAGATAAATAAATATACCTAACTTCCCATCAATGGCGATGATTGTCAATATCTTATGAATATAGTAGGACACCTTGGCTATCGTGATACTACGTTTGGAAATTAGATAAAGATGCTCATATTTATATAATTACAACATGTTTATATAATTACAACTTGTTTATTAAATTATTTGCCTACACTCGTTCGTTGGATGATTAAAAAAATGGCTTCGTCGATATTTAATTGGGAGGGAAAGCATCGGTTAAACCCAATATTTTATGTGAATTTCTAATGTATTAGGTGGGGCTCTCAAAGTTTAAAAGCGTGCTAGATGATTTGGCTAGTTTTCCGCATGACTTTGAACGTTGAGAAACGAAAGTTCATTTCTGATGAAGCTACAAAAGCAAGTAAATAAATAATCCATCAAACACCTAACTAGTTAAAGAAGCCAAATTTCAAGCTGTTAGGAGAGGCTCAACGCCAACATACAGTACCACCACACATTTTTTTATAAAAAATTTCAATCAAAAAATCATATATTGAGTACCAAACCCATTTTTTATGCAATGATCGATGTAATTTGTGAGTTTTTTCTGCCAAATGCGTATTTTATTATTTGCATCAACTGAGCGGATGGTTTTCCTAGAAGTAGAGTCTACATGCGTTTAATCTGTCTGATTGAGCCCTTCTGCTTTCAAAAGCTTTCCAATCAAGCCTATGTGGAATCAAATCGGTCCAATCCAGCTGGGGTGGCCGTAGGACGACCTTGTAGCATGACCTAGGTAAGATTTCTTCAGTGCAGAAGTTTATGTGCCAGCATGATTCGATGTTGCTTACATTCGTTAAATTTTTCCACACATGTCCACATAGACCGCATAAATTTTTTGCATCATCCTTCGGCATCCTCCGATGGCCATGTTTTTTACTCAATTTGGTCGAATTCGGTGTTGTCGGATTTTATCAAAAAATCAGCAAAGTCGAAGAGTCCGATAAGACAAATTAAACGTATGAATATTTTATCAAAAACAAAGAAAAAATGCGTAGATGAAAAAGTTGATATGTCCTAATTTTAAACCACAAAAAGTGATGTGATCAAATCCCAACTATAACCAACTTTTCCCATATGGGAAGGAGACGTGGGGGGTTTGAACTCTCACAATTTCAGGAGGAATGTGGTGGGGATAATTTGCCTTCGGGTTTCGATTCCCCTATCTTGGACAAAAAGTTGAGAGTGTGAGTTAAAGTAGAACCGGCCAAAAAGAAAAAACCTCAGCTACCAACTATTGAGGGTCAAACGGCCAATGACAATGCTAGACCTTTCTCTTGCAAAGAGCCTTACACTGCCAGACGGCCCCCCTTGCGAGACAGGCAGAGATTCCTTATCCCATACGTTGCGTTGCTCCTCTTGATGTTGACGCTCAGTAAATCTCAATTGTTGATAAAATCCCAGTTTTCTTAATTCATAATTAAAATTTATTGAGACATTAGGGGGAGAACCTTGCAAAGTGAAGGGTCTATGTCCAAGTCCTCTCTCTCTCTCCCTCCCTCCTTGATATCTAGGAATTGATGTGTCAGAGCTAACTATCGCGAGGAGATTCAATAATCAATCATAAATTTTCATTTATTACACTTTTTGAATACGAGCTTAGTCAGAAAATATAATTATTCATAAATACGAAAACAACAAGATAGCTGCCAAGCCATACCAAAATAATAATTTCTTATAATATTTACATCGACTATATAGTTTTGCTACTATGTATTGATGTGTTACATTTGCTAAATATTTTCTTTAGCATGATAGATAATGCATAGGCATAAGGATCAGAGGTCGATGAATATTCCTGTTGCAATTTGCATAAATAGATCAATTTCGTTTTTTTTAACACATTGAATGACAAAGTGATAAATAAATGTACTCGATTCATAACTTCACATCAATGGCACAGCAGCCAAGTCAAAAGTAAATGATAACGATATAGCAGGACACTGATTGTTACTTGGCTATCGGGATACTAACACTACGTTTCGAAAAGAGGTAAAAAAAAATGCTCAAAATTATTTTATTACGATACATTTATTAAAATTATTTGCCTGTGCACCTTCGTTCGTTGGGTGGTAAATAAAAAAATGGCTTCGTCAAGATTTAATTGTGAGGGAAAACATCGCTTAAACCCAATATTTTATGGGAATTTCTCGGGGCTCTCGAAGTATAAAAAACGCTAGATGATTCGGCTAGTTTTTCCCATGACTTTGCACGTTGAGTAACGAAAGTTCATTTCTGGTGAAGCTACAAAACAAAGTAAATACAAAATCCATCAAACGCGTTACTATTTAATTCCCACTGCAGTTAAAAACTGCCTATTGATGTGCCAGTTTTCACATTGTATTTGCACGTTAAGTAACAAGAGTTTTTTTTTTTTTTTTTTTTTTTTTTTTTTGGTCTTTGGAACAGAACTGCATAAATGACAAGCCCGCGCCAGTAAACCCCTGCGCGACAGTGACATAAGTTAGGAGGACCCACCACCCCTAAAGTCACACTTAATACACCTAGCCTCGCCTCCCGGGTTTTGACCCTTCACCTTGGATCGAGGATCGAGGGCGCTTATCCGGAAGCCCACCGCATGGCCGGTGGTAAGAGTTTATTTATAGTAAGGTAAGGAAGAAAAAGGTAAATAAATCCTTCGAACTAGTTACATTTATGTGTTGCATATATAACCTGCTATTTAAAGGCCCATTAATCATTTTGCAGACACCGTGAACTGGTTAAATGTAGATTATCAATAATGTGTAAGTTACAATGACTCAAAGCAATTTGCATGTAACGCCTCTTCAAACATTACGAAAAAGCCGAAGAAGCCAAATTTCAATCAATTATGGAGATGCTCAACGCCACCACACAGGACCACGTCACATTTTATTTTTAATTTTCAATTGAAAAATCAAATATTGAGTACCAAACCCATTTGTTTTCTTGCAATTATCCATGTAATTTTCAATTTTTTTTGGCCAGATGCATATGCATCAACTGAATGGATGACTTTCTTAGAAGTAAAGTTTAGATGTGCTTTAATTTGTTCAATCTAGCCTTTCTGCTTTCACAAGTTTTCTAATCAAGCCTCTATGGCACCAAATCCAGGCAATCCAGCTAGCATGGCTGTAGGAAGACCTCGTAGCATAACATGGGTAAGATTTTTTCAATATAGAAGTTCATTATGATCCGATAATAATATTCGCTAAATTTTTCCACACGTGTCATCATTTGGCCTCCTCCGATAGTCATGTTTTTAACTCAATTTGGTCAAATTTAGTACTGGCTGGATAATATTTAACAAGAGATTTTGCGGAAGTAGAAGAATTCGATTAGACAAAGTATACATATTTTATCAGAAATTAAGTAAAAATACGTAGACGAAAAGCAGGAATTTCCGCATTTAAAAGCCACAAAAAGTGGGAGGGGCTCAAATCCCTATTCCCAATCAAGGACAACCTTATCGGGGAAGGCCTTCACTCCTTATCTTCTTTTTATTTTCGATTTTATAGCAAAGTTGCTGGGGATTCGCAAATCACGTGGGGCCCACCTCGTCGCCGTTGAGATCTGAGGGAGTCAAGGCGTGTTCAAAGTCAACAGATCGAACGCTCCCCAATGAAAGATTGAACCCAAAGAATGTACTTTCACCCCAAAGCACGAAGCTTGCCTACTCATCATGGCCACTTTGCGTCCGCACAAATCAAAGCCGCCTACAGCCTAACTTACCTATTAATAAAACAATCATTCTTACATTGACTATACTCATCACCACTTTCCCCACATCATCCTTAAGAAGAAATTACCATATAACCATCATCATTTTCCAACATTTGATGTTGATTTAGACTTTCTATCGTCGAGGGCCCTCGAAATACTTTTTAAATATATTTAATTAGAAAATTTAGTGCTGTTTAAAAAAGTAACATAGTAGATTATGTTTTCACGGTAATAATACAAAAGAAAACCCTAAATTAGTATATTTATGATAGATTTTCCTCAAATTAAATTTTTAGCCACAAAAAATCCTAAATTAGTACATATGTGATAACTTTAATCCAAATTAATCTTTTTACCATAAAAATCCAAAACTAATATATTTGTAATAAATTTACATTCCTTTATTTCCATTAATTAAATTGTACTAATACTATGAAAAATCATAAATTAGAACATCTGTGATAAATAGAAGGTAAAATACCAAACTATCCGTTAACTAACATATGTCATTTAACTCAATAATTTGATAATAAATTTTGACTTAAACTTATAGATGGTTAATTTATCGTAAGTGTACTACTTTAGATTTTTATTTGTCGTCAAATTAGTTTGAAGTAAATTTGTCATAAGTGTATTAATTTTGCATTTTTAGTGGTATTAACCCTATGTTTTCATGGTGGGGGTAGTACTTCTCATTGCATTAATGTATATTATTGGTTATCGGTATCTCTGTTCATATATTTCATCACAATTAGAATTATAAGTCAAAACGTTCCGATTCATCCTAGTCGCATTGAGTTTGAGTTTTTTTTTTACAATTCGACACTGTGCTCGAGTCATGTCTTCATGTCGCGTTGAGAACTACATGTTTTTTTTATCTATATTATTTGTTGTCCCTAATTTAAAAGGTTAAACTAAGATTTTCTTTTGGCTTTCTCGTCAAAATTGACAAAAATGATTACATTTGACTAATCTGTTGACATTAGCTTAGGATATGCTTAGTATTTTGTGGAAAAGTTTGATTTATGACTTTCGAAAAATCAGAGAAAGAAGTCATAAATTAAAGTCAATCTAGATATAAGTAAATAATTTTGTTTATGAATATTAGCTGACTTATTCAAATCATCGGTTACTTCCCAAGCAATTAGAATCACGAGACATGGACCCAGAGTAGACCATCAAAATGGGCTTAAATGGGTTAGTTATATTAAGTAAATTGATCATAAATGAGTTTAAATATAACAGAGGTGTTAAATGAGCCATAAATATATAATGAACGGATGTATAATTTACTCAGACCCAATCTATATATACTCTCTTCATTCTACTTTGCCCTTATCTACTTGCTCACTCCGTAATCTCACCTCAGAATTTCATAAATTGAATTAAATTTGAAAGCACTTTTAATAATACAAGTTGAGTATGTATTATCTATAGATCAAACATGATTCATTAGATTTGTATGGCATGAAAATTGATCAACATGGGTTAAATGAGAATATTTGGATTAGATCATTTTTTACCTGATCCGATCTATATGTTTGACGGATTTAATTGAGAGATATAATATGAAAAAAAATAATAAAAATTGTAAAATAGGAGGAATAGGTGAAAAAGAAAAAGGAAAAAGAGGAAGAGGTAACCCTCATAAAACCCGAAGTCGCGAGAAACAACCTCGGCTAGAAGACGAAGTCGCCAAGGACACGGGTCACCACCTTTTGGTACGCCACGTCGCTTTTTCACGTACACGTCACCATCTTCTCTTTGGCCATCCGCCACCTACCTTCTTCACCGCTCTCTCTTTGCACTCTCTCTCTAACAGAGGATCTTGTCAATTGATATCTCACGTTAACTATGAAAATAAAACATTTCACCGTTTTCAAAGGGCAATTCGCATGGTCAAAGTCTTGAACTCGATCGGTTCATGAAATTTTTATGGTATTTCAATGAAACTTTTATGGCATTTCAATGAATTTTCAATTTCTATGGAAAAAAGGATCCTAAAATACTCTGTTGATGCCGTTAAAAAAATTCCCACTTAAAGGGGTGATTAAGATTTAATCAGCCTCAGCTTTTGCCAAAGAGAGAGAGAGAGAGAAGAGGAAAGAGAGGAACAGCTGTTTTGAGGAGGGTAGCAAGTAAAGCCTGGGTCCCAGCCTCCCAGGTTGAGTTGAGAGAGAATCCATGATCACCTGCACCAAATACAATCTCCTCACCTTCATTTCTTAAATTTTTTTCGACACTTTCCGGCTCTGTTTTCGAGGAGCCTGATGATCCAGGAAGGGGCTGCTCCAAGTGTGGCCCCGCGCCTAACCGATGCAGATGCAGTGCATATCTGTTGCTACCTAGTCAGTCGGGACATGTCTGTGTGTTTGTTTCTTGAGAATCAGAAAATGCAAAAAAACAAAAGAAGGAGAGGGTAATTTTGGGTCCTCTTCCCGAAGTCTCTTTCCCGACACTTCTGCTCTCTCTCTCTAGCTCTGATGCTTCTGCATATTCCACTTCGTGGGACAAAATTTGAGACTGCCCTTTTTGAGTTCTATCTCTTTCTCGTGAGCTTTCTGCTTCTTCTTCCTCCTCCTCCTTTGGATGCTTATCTTGAGCAGCTGGTGCTAAAGGAAGCTTCTTCGCGTTTCGTCTGCTAAAAGGGTTGTGCCTTTGCTTACACGAACGTAACTGGGTTAAATTCTTTTTTGTACTTTCTCTGTTAGCTCTTCTCTGTTCTTCCGCTTTTCGAAATATCTTGGCTAAAAAATCTCGCTAAATTGAAGGGACGGTCTTTTCCGTTAAGAAACTCCAATGGGAATCACGCGAATCTCGAAAAATCTGATGCCTGGTTTTTGGGTTGGTTCATCTTCTGAATTCTCATGATCACGGGTGATGGTTTTATTTAATTTTTGGCTGTGAGACTGCGAATTGTTGAGAGAACTTGAAGCTCTGTTTTTTCATCTGTACTGCTGAAGCCTCCCTCTCAAATTCTTACGGTTATTTTTTTCTTTGTTTTCTGGTGGCCGTTCATTTCATTTTTGTTTGTATGTTCTGCTTGTATCTTCATAGATTTTTTATTTTTGTTTTTTAATTTTGCAGTTGATAGGAACATCGAAGAGGACCACTCAACAACAACACGCTATCGAGGTGTCTACAGGGAATAGGATGGCTGTGGCTGAAAGCTACGCCTGTGGAAATTTTCTGGAGAGACCCATGAATGCATTTCTACTGATCATGAGAAATTAGTTGGGCTCAAAGCAAAAATAAGAACAAAGAAGAAGAAGAAGAAGAAAAGATCTGGTGGGAGTTTCATTCACGTGATTATAGGGAAAAAAGTTCGGGGTTGACAGTCCATGACATTATCCGTGAAGCTATCATCGTTCTCTTTGGGTCCTTGCGTTCCTCTGTTTTGATAGATAATTGGAAGAAAATGGAAGCTCAGTCGAATCAGAAGGCAATTGAGAGAGTGGTTTCGCAGAAAGCTCTGCAGATGGGGAGCTCATTTCCATGCCAGGTCTGTGTGGTGGGTTTTCTCTGTGGAGTGTGTCTCACCACTCTGTTTCTGGCTGCTCTCACTTCTTTCGGAGCGTTCGGGTTCAGCAGAGTCTCCTTGCCTACGATTGCAATGGGGATTTCCCAGGGGAATTCAAGCTCAAACACCATCAGTGAGTCTTAAATTGTATATTTTTTCGTTATTTGCTTTTTTGTTCACATGCGTTGATGATTAATCGTCATCCATTATATGTGATACAACTTTGATTATCTGACTTTTGAGATAAACTACAGAGGATGAAGTCGTGAAAATTCCATGTGTTACGGGAAATTTCTGCAACATTGTAGTTTATTTCTTACTTTAAGGGAAAGAGTACAGAAGCAAAGATTTTGGTGCATATATGGCAGTTAAAGATAGCCTTCTTTGCAGAACTCATATATCTGAAAATTCCATTTTTTCAGGGAAATTTTTGACATAGAGGAAAGATTAAGGTGGAGAACAGATGAAAAGTCATAATTGGGAATGATGGAATGGTGTAGATGAAGCAACTTGAACCTTTTAGCTTTGCTTGTTCAAGTCATTTTGTTGATTCACCTTTGACTTTGACCTGACTGGAGATGCAAAATAACTTGGTATATAAATAATTTAGTTCATGATTCTTCTGAGAGATTTCCGCAGATATTGGATATTGTTCTCTCAACGTTATGCAGACCTTCCACGTTAAAATGTATAATGCAATGAAGCAGGGTAAGTGTGAAGAGAAATGAAATGAAAGTGATCATTGACCAAATTATAGCTTCTGTGATGGTGTGCTCGAGTTGCTGGCTTAGGATTTCCCTGATAAATTGCAGTAAATCTGCTTATTTACTCGCTTGTGCAACGGCGACACCAATTCCATTGATCCAATTCTTTTTTGGGAGCTCAATTAATTCTTTTGACTATTATACATGGCAGATATTTTCACGAGGTCAGATCAAGATTTTGATCTCAAAAGGCCAGAGCGAAATGTCGATTCAGTGCCAAGCAAAGAGCATCAAGAGAACGAGAGAGTCTCTTTGCTTTATTCAGCTTGGAGTGCTTTACTAAAAGAACCAACGGATGGAAGAGAGGAATTGCGTAAATTAGGACTAAGCAGATCTGCAGTACCATCTGCTCCTCATTTGGAGGACTGCAAATCGAGTGCTCAAGTAAATAAGCGACTCGACAGCTATGCTGAGAATGAGATATTTCCTCCGTGGACTAGTTGGAAAGGATCATTGGAAATGCATTCGGCATCTATAAATGATGAGCAACTGAAGAAATATAGGCGCCGAGAAATATCTGAAGGTTCTTATCCTCCTTGGGTATGATTCTTCAATTTTTAAATCCTCTGGAGAATTTTCATTGGCACATCATGCAATAGCGATTCGAAGTTGTGCAAAAAGATGACATCTCTTAGCTAATTAGCAAGTGATGTTGACAAAATCATCGTCTTAGGTTACCAAGTTTGCGCCATTTCTTGAATCTGTTGCTTTTTGAGTAAAAAATGAATCAGCGTGCTTTGGTAGGGATAATGTATAAAATGTTGGTCTCAGTGTTTCTCTTGATCTAATTTGTGAGAGCATTTGCAGATCACTGGGTCAGATCAGGAAAACTATCCTCTCACGAGAAAAGGTCAACGTGACTTATGGATCCATCAGCATCCTTCAAACTGCAGTGATCCTAGCGTGAGATTCCTTGTGGCGGACTGGGAAAGATTACCTGGATTTGGTATTGGAGCTCAAATAGCCGGAATGTGCGGGCTTCTTGCCATTGCTCTCCATGAGAAACGGGTCCTCATCACTAACTACTATAACAGAGCCGACCATGATGGTTGTGAGGGTATGAACTAGTCCTTTCTTGTGGCTAATTGTAGATATTCGTAGAAGTTCAAGATTTCCCAATTGACAAATCTTAAATTGTCCTTCGCAGGATCAGCGCGCTCAAGCTGGTCATGCTACTTCCTCCCTGAAACATCCCAGGAATGCCGAGACCGTGCACTCGAGCTTATTGGGAGTCATGATGCATGGAAAAGTGGAATTGTCACTGGGAAACAAAATTACAGTTCGAAGCAAATATGGGCTGGCCGAATACCCCGGTAATTTGACTCCGCTTTACCCTTTTTTTTAAGTCAAGCTCATGAGCGATCAGCAAACATTCAACCTGTTACCCTTTCAATCCGTTTGGCTAAATAAGAATTCTAATTCAGGTTATGGGGGGATCCTTGGACTTACCTGCAGCCAACGACTGAAATAAATGGAAGTTTGATTTCGCGTCATCGCAAAATGGACAGAAGATGGTGGCGAGCACAGGTACAAGGATGCTTTGCTGCATGCATCAAAAGTCTTTTTTAGTTTCCCCAGTTTCATTATAGAAAAGAGCGTAAAGAATAAGTAGCGTCATGCATAAATGACGATTGCATTCTGCTCCAATATTTATTTTAAGCTCGGTTATGTGATTCTTTGCTATGAATACTGATGGTATTTTTCAGGCGGTGCGCTACTTGATGAGGTTTCAAACGGAGTACACATGCGGCCTGATGAATTTGGCGCGCCATGCTGCTTTTGGAGAGGAAGCTGCAAAGATTGTCCTCACAGGTTTACCTGAGAAATGGCCACAGGTTTGTGTTGTTTTTCCAAGTGCTCCTGCCACGGAAAATTGATCATCTTTAACTGGTCAGCTCATGAGAAATCTTCCATTGCAGAACGCCGTGGAGAAGCCTGTGTCGGACATCGAAAAGTTTGTTTGGTCCAATCACAGACCGTGGATTCCTCGGCCACTTCTGAGCATGCATGTGAGGATGGGCGACAAGGCGTGCGAAATGAAGGTGGTTGAGTTCGAAGACTACATGAGCCTGGCCAACCGCATAAGGAAGCGGTTTCCACACCTTAATACCATATGGCTTTCCACAGAGATGCAGGTTGATTTCCTATTTCACACGTTCTTCTTTTCTGTGGTCTGATATTCTTTCTAGCAACATTCGCGGTTTGCAAGCTGGAACAATGAATTGTGAATTACCTTCGGCATCGAGTATCTTAATGATTGGAATGTACTCGTTGCCTCCAGGAAGTCATAGACAAGTCGAAATCATACGCGAGCTGGAACTTCTACTACACGGATGTGAGGCGACAAGTGGGCAACATCACGATGGCCAAGTACGAGGCGAGCCTCGGGAGAGAGACGAGCACGAACTACCCGCTCGTGAATTTCCTGATGGCGTCGGACGCCGACTTTTTCATCGGAGCGCTGGGTTCGACTTGGTGCTTCCTCATAGACGGCATGAGAAACACTGGAGGGAAGGTAATGGCCGGGTACTTGAGCGTCAACAAAGACCGATTTTGGTAGAAAGCATCGAAGCCCCATGCATACGTCGTTGCATGATCACAATTTTGTGCGTTTCTTCTGTATTCATGCATAATGTGTATATATGTGTATACTTCTCATGTATCAGTTCAATGTACAGATCAAATAAAGACGGTCAATGCATATCCTCAATGCAGTAATTTACGCAGGTCAACAGAGCACAGGTTTATAACCCCTTTAAGGTCGGTTTCCCACATTTTACCCTAAATATGAAGCATAAAAAAGGTGAACGAAGCCATGTACTCAGATTGATATGAAGGTCTCATTGGGATGATACCTAACATTAACTAACGTGCAAGCTAGTTAAAATCGAGGCGATGCAAACAGAATGAATAGATTTAATTGGTTCATGAGATTCAAATTCAAAATATGTTTCAGAACTTATGCACTCGTGTCTATGAATAATCGAGAACTAGTAATTTAAATATCAAACATCGATTAATGTGCCGTTACATGTCATATCATCAAATTTTTCCCACTTCTTTCTTTTTTAATTTAGCTTTGCATAGCTCAAATAAGTACACATAATCTACTGAAGCCATTCTACTTTCCCACAACGTGATGAAATTTCTAAAGCTTTCTTAATTTTTACTTTTGTTTACTCTGACCCCCATCAACTTGAACTAATATTATTTCTAACAGAACATAATTCACTTCCCATGTAACTGAAAGTAGCCTTTCGCAATTATAACCTTAGTATTTTTTTCTTCAATTTGACGCGTGCTTCATTATGAAAAAGGTGTATCAAGTGATTAATTTATTGTTTTAGGTTACATAAATTAGCTTGAAAAATGGATTTATGAAGTAATGTAATAAACTTTATTTCTAAACTCACCTCCAACTGGATATATTGAATAAGTCAATAAATTGTTAAGTACACTCGAGACGGTCGTCTCTGTGAAGTCAACCGCGGAATACCGTACAGAATTGTGCATCTGTTTGGTGGGTCGGTTCCGATTTTTATTTCAACTTTAAGGCAAGACATTTCAATTTTGGTCCCTGAACTTGCGTTGTCTTTCCAATCAAACCCTTTAACTTTTTGATGTTTTTACTTTCTGCTCTTTCTACATGAGTCTGACGATCCGGCGAGAGACTGCTCCAAGTGTACAACACAGCCAACAGGTGCAGTCCATGTCTGCTGCCATCAGTCAGTCAAGGCATGTTTGTTTGTTTCTTGAGAATCTGAAAATACACAGAATAAAATAAAAGAGAAAATGTTTGTCTTCTCTAACCAAAGTCTCTCTTTTCTGACACTCCTGCTCGCTCTCATTCATCTGCTGCATATTCTATTTCAGTCTCTTTTAAACATTTTCATCCTCATTATTCCTTTTTTTTTATCAAGCTTCATGGGACGGATTTGAGCGCCTGCCATTTTTGGGTTCTATTTCTTTATTGTGAGCTTTTTCTTCTTTTTGGAATAATAAAGTTTTTATTGGTAGAATTTTGCCTGCATGCAAGTTGGTGGAACATGGAAATTACTTTTATATTGAAAAGGTTAGTAGAGGTGTTGGAATTTGACGAGGAACAGAAAACTTAGAAGGGAAAGTCAATGGTGGACTTGTTGCTGATGGCTTAGGCGCGACTAATAAGCATTCTGTTCCAAAAATCAATTTTTGATTAAAAATTATTATTTTTATTTTTATTTCTTGGATAAATTTTTGAGTAAAAATATACGTTTTAAAATTTCTCTTCCTAAAATAGAAATTCGTTTGATAACGATATAAAATTTATTCCTCTCAAGTGATGGTGGGAGGTGCTCGACGTCGGTGGCCAGCAAGCGATTGGCGGCGGGCGGCCAATGTCTGGCGTCTAGTGTCTAGCATCCGGCATCTGATGTGCGATGCCAATGTCCGCACGTTCGGCGTCCAGCAATTGACGGTCGGCAGCCGGTAGTGAGCATCCGATGCCCATGGGCGGCGAGCGGTGACGACAGTGAATGACGAGAAGAGTTTTTATTTTTCACTCTTGTTCTAGAAATAGAAAAGTTAAGAATTTTAACTTCTGATTTTTAGTCCAAATCTATTTTTGAAGTAGAAAAATGAAATTACATTATCAAACGGATTTCTGTTCCAAATCTATTACGGGGAAAAGAAAAATAGAGAAATAAAGAAATGTAATAGTTATCATTCGCGCATTTAGAGAACGAGAAATCAAATTCTACTATGCGTTGGACAAGATTGCCTAGCACTCTCCGTTTACCAGCTGAACTTCTTCGCCGACTTCAAGAGCGGGGTGGCTTTTTTATACATACATACATCTATGTATGTATTTATATATGTGCGTGTACACACTACCAACTAGGTAGAGTTTCATGTAGAGAGGAGAAAAAGACAGAGAGGGCTCTACTTAAGCTTCTGTGTGTTTGTTCTACTAGTTGTAAGCCTAAGCAAATGGATCTCTCTCATTTTTTGAATTTGTGCTATTACTCCAAATTATCAAGAGTTGATGTTGTTTTCATTCCAACATTTGATATTAGAGCTAATAATGACATCCATCAATTCCATTCAATTACAACTTTTAAAGTTGACAAGAGAAATTTCAATAACTAGTCTGTCCAGATGAAGGTGCTCTTCAAATCGTAGGATTTGTGAAATCAAGTGGAGAAAAGCTACACCAAAGTTACCAGGACTAAAGCATTCGATGCCTTAAAGAAGAAGGAGAAAGTTCCATCGGTGGAGTCTCAAAAGTAAAATCATAAAGCATTGTAAAAATCTTTTAAGTGAGAAAACAATATCTGAAAAAGATATCGAGCAGAGACGGCCAAACAGCGTGGGATTTTTTGCAAAAATCCTACAAAGGTGATGATTGTGTAAGATGAGTCTGGCTTTAGCACTTTGAGGTGGTTTCGAGTTTTTACCCATAAAACTCTAAATCAATCTCTGCATGCTTGATCGTGTAAATACCATTGTAAACCAATTAAGGGACTATGGTGAAGAACTCAATGATGTACGAGTTGTTAAAAAAATCTTAAGATCTTTTACCAAAGGATGTGACTATGTTGTCACAGCAATCGAGGTGTGTCAACCATGACGATGGAACCGTTGATAGATTCATTGTGCTTATAGAAGCAAAGAACTAATTGAAAGTCCATCGGTTGGAATCCTGAGCAAGTATCGTAGAGTCAGGTCTCTTAATCAAGTCGAGGAGGCAATAATGTGGTTGAGGTCGTGGAATTAGCCAAGGTAGAGGGGGGTAGAGGGGGAAATTCAAATTCAACCAGAAAGCATAAAACATGACATCAATCCAAAGTCAAGTGTTTTAAGGGTGCGCATGATAAAATTTCTACTTCTCTATTTCTCTGTTTCTTTATTCCCCGAAACAGGTTTGGAAAAGAAATCCGTTTGGTAACGCAATCTGATTTTTCTATTTCTGGAACAGATTTCTATTCCAGAAATAGATTTGAAAAAGAAATCAGAAGCTAAAATTTTTAACTTCTCAGTTTCCGAAACAGAAAGTGAGAAATCAATTTCTGTTTCAGAAATTTTGTCATGCGCATCCTAAGTGTAACAAATTCAAACAATACAAATTTGAATGCCGAGCAAAGGCAGTGCACAGGCAAACAGTTAATGCAATACCATTTATGTTGACAAAGACTGCGTGAAGGATGACTCGAGCACCATGGACACCAATGTATGGTACCTTGATATCAGGTTTAGTAATCACATGTTTGGCCAGAAGTTGTTATTCACATAGTTGGATGAGACAGTTTGTGGTGACGTTAACTTTGGAATAAAAAAAAAAAAATTCCCATCATAAGTGCATGTAACATTAATATCAAGTCAAAGATGATACTAATGTCATTATTGTAGATGTTTACTTTGTGCCTAGGCTTTTTTGATATTTGTCAAGTATTGGGAAACTTTAAAAGAGAAAATGCCACAAAGTCAACATTGAAAATGGAGTTTGCAACCTGTAAACAATAGATTGATTACAACGCCGGAGATGATGAGGAACTTGATAGTCCTCTTACCCTTTAGACAACGACTGCATTGAGTTTTCAAGTGATGATGTAAGATGGGAATTGGTTGTAGCCTCTTTGATTTGGTCGTTGAAATTTCCATGTTCTAAAAATTATTGGTCCAGACAAAGATGGTGATTGGCATTCCTTTGATCGACAACCTAGACCGCCCATTCGGATGGTTTCTCATCGGGAAAAAAACATCAATAATCATTTCCAGTTGAAACAGCAAGAAGAGCAAAGCAACCATTGGAGTTGGCACATGCATATGTGGCCTGTTGAGGTGAAATCATTTAGGCAATAAAGCTATATGTTAAATTTTGTGGATGATTTTACCAGAAAATAATGTGTACATTTTTTAAGAGAAAAATTAGAAACTTTTGGCAGAGTTAAAGAATTTAAAATTTTTTGAAAAATATAGTGACTTTAATTTGAAGACATTGAGATCAGATAGAGGGGCAGAATTTACCTCAAATGAATCTAATAAATATTGTAAAATTTGTTAGTGAAATGTCAATTGATTGCCGGTTGTACTCTTTAGACATAAAGAAAGGAGGACAAGTTTGGAAATGGCAAGAAATATGATAAAATCTAAAAATCTATCCGAGAAATTTTAGGCATAAGCCGTTGCGTGTGTTGTATTTGTCTAAACGGCTGTCCAACATGGAGTGCTCTAAGAAGAACCCCAAGAGAGGCTTGGAGTGACAACAAGCAAAATGCTTCGCTCCTACGAGTATTTTGGTGTATGACATATCCTCATATACCAGATGAAGGAAGAAAAAAGTTGGATGATAAAAGCCACAAGTGTATCTTCATCAGCTACAATGACGTGACTAAAAGTTATAAGTCATATAATCCAATCATGGAGATAGCAATCATTAGCCAAGATATCCAGTTTTTTTTAGGATGAAGTTTAGGACTGGAACCAAGAGGTTGAATTGAAAGGCATCACTATTGAAGATGAACCATTGGTAAGAGAAAAAAAATTCTTCAACTAAGGATTCATTTTTGCCTGTTAGTTCAACTTCTTCATCATCAACAGTTTAATTGCCATTAGGTCGTTCACAATGATTGATGGAGATGCCAACAAAACTTAAGGATCATATGGTTACGAAAGATTGATGATAGTGACAAGGATAAAATCACTTATGAAACTATGGTAAATTTTTGTTTATTGGTAGAATTTGACTCATATATTACGAGGAAGTAGCTGTAAATGAGAAGTGAATTCAAGTAACAAATGAAGAAATCGAATCCATAAGAAAAAAAAAAATAACACGAGGGTGCTAACTTCTTTACCACCCGATAAGAAACCCATTGGTGTCAAGTGGACATACAAGACGAAGTACAAGTCACGATGGTTAGGTGGATCGTTCTAAAACTACACTTGTCATGGAAGGTTACAAGCAAAATCCCAAGTATTGATTATTTTAGGTATTTGCGTCACTAGTTTGAATTGATACCATTATGAAGATCTTAGTATTTGCAGCTTAGATACATTGGAAGATTCATCACATGGATGCGAAATCAGTATTTTTCAATGGTTTTTTTAAAGAGGAAGTCTATGTGGAGCAAGCACAAGGTTAGGAGAAGAAATGACATGAAAATCAAGTTTATAAACTGTAGAAGGCATTATATAGGCTAAAGCAAGTATCTTGAGTTTGGTACACGTATATTGACATGAATCTACTAGAGAATGGTTTTCAGAATTGCTCCTATGAGCATAATTGTATATCAAGTTATATACTAATAGCGATATAATAAATGTGCATCTTTATGTGGATGACTTGATATTTACTGAGCGTTATAAAAAGATGCTTGCTGAATCTAGGAGGCTATGATTAGCCAGTTTAAGATGACAGATTTAGGATTGATGTCCTATTTTCTAGGTCTTAAAGTGAAGTAGACAAATGATGGTATATTTCATTCACTACAGAAACATGCTCATGATATTTTGAAGTGATTGAAGATGGAATCGTTTAGATCAATTCGCGGTCCTATAGTAAAATGATTGGAGCTAAAGGAAGAACGAAACTGTGAACTTGTAAATCCCACTTATTTTAAAAGCATTGTTGACAATTTAAGATATTTAGCTTCTTTTAGGCTAGATATTAATTATGGTAGGGGAGTTGTTAGTCAATTCATGTAGAAACCATATTGGCCACATTTGCAGATAGCAAAAAGAATTTTACAGTACGTCAATGGAACTTGTGATCATGGTTTTCTATATTCTTACGCTCATAATTTCAATTTTGTGAGATACATAGACAGCAACTAGGCAGGTGATACGGGGACTCCGATGAGTACTTCCGAATATGCTGTCTTTCTAGAATCAAAAGTAATTTGTTGGTCGTCAAAAAAATAAGTACTTGCACTCTTCAGAGCTAAAGCAAAATGGTAGCTTCGATTGCATGTCAAGCCATTTGGCTTCATAGGATGTCATCTGAATTGATGCATCAACAAAAAGGTCCTGCCAAGTTAATGTGAGATGATAAGTCGGCAATTGTATTAACCAAAAATCTTGTTTTTAATGGTAGAAGCAAACACATTGACATCAAGTATCACTATGTTCGTAAGCTAGTTAAATACTGTGAGGTTGAACTTAATGTCTATTGATCAAAAGATCATTTTGCAAATAATTTGACAACAAAGGCAATAAAGATGATGTTTGGTGTTAGTTGACTTTCATAATCAATTTTAAGGGAAGCTGTTGAGATAATAAAGTTGATTTTGGTAGATATTTTGCTGGACAGAAGTTTGTAGAACATGGAAATTGCTTTTATATTGAAGTCGTATATAGTAAGGCATCGGAATTTGACGAGGAAAAGAAAACTCAGAGAGGAAAAGTCAGTGGCGGACTTGTTGCTGATGGCTTAGAGAAAGAAAAATTAATTTCTAATTTGTGCTGGACGTGCTTGCACAGCTCGTTCCCCATTTACTAGCTGAACTTCTTTATCGACTTCAAGAGTTGGTGGCTCTTTTATATGTAATATTTGTATTGTGTATAATTTGTGTGCACTGGGTAGGGCTTCATGTAGAGAAAAGAGAAAAAGATAGAGGGACTCTTAGTTAAGCTTGTGCATGTTTGTTCTTGCTGTAAGCTTATGCAGAAGGCATTTTCAATATAGTTCTTCCTCCTTTTTGGTATTTGTGCTTTTGCTCCAAATTATCAGAAGTTTATGTTGCTCTTACTCTATGGTTGTGGCTGAAGCTATGCCTTAGGAAATTTTCTGGAGACCCCCATGAAAGAGCTGATGGGAGTTTCGGTCATGAGATTTTAGTCAAAAAGTCGGGGCTTGACAGTGGATGAAATTATCAGTGAAGCTATTGTTGTTTTCTTTGGGTTCTTGTTTGTTGGGGACGCACAGAAAAAGTTTGATACCTTCACTTGAAGAGATTGAGAGATTAAGTCCAAGCTCTTCAATATATACAATTGGATTCATCTTTACTAAAAGAGCTCAAGTCAATGGGTTATGGATTAAGTAGGATATATTGACTACTTCATACTACATTAATGTTTCGACGTGGGATTTTTCTAACGCAACTTATATGTGCAATCTAACATTGCGATCTTCAATTTTGGTAGATTGTCGGAAGAAAATGGAAGCTCAGTCTAATCAGACAGCAATAGAGAGAGTGGTTTCAGGGAGAGCTCTGCAGATGGGAAGCTCATTTCCATGCCAAGTCTGTGTGGTGGGTTTTCTCTGGGGAGTGTGTCTCGCCACTCTGTTTTTGGCTGCTCTCACTTCTTTTGGAGCATTTGGGTTCAGCAGAGTCTCACTGTCTCCAATTTCAATGGGGATTCCTCAGGGGAATTCAAGCTCAAACATAATCAGTGAGTCTTGATTTTTATCTTCTTCTTCTTCTTTTTTAAATTTTATTTGCTTTTTTGTTCTGTTTCACTGGAAATCAGGGGTTGTCCCAATTAGAGAATAATCTTCAGCAAAGAATGATCTTTGGATTTTTTGTTAAACAGGTTTAGTGGCGATTCGGATAGGAATTGAATTGCGTAACCAGGATTAAGAACAATAAACTTCAAGGAAAAGAACTACAAATACTGAAACTGAAAATAAATTGTTAAATTGAATAATTACATAGAATTTGCCCTTGATGATCGTGGATCTCTCTACAATCTTGAGTGCTATTGGACTAAACCGTCAATCGGTATCTTCAGCTTCAATCGGCATCTTCACTTTGTCTCCTTTCTTCATTTCCCTACATCTAGCACTTAGCTGAATTAACAGTGACATTAACCATGTTTTATAATCAAATTGGCATGGTCGTCAGACTATTCACCTCCGTGCGTTGATAGTTGTGTTTCATGTAATCATAATTCGTGGTAATTGGCAAGAATTCCATTATCGATAACTTGCTGGCAACCGTATCAGACCAAGCTATATGCTTGCTTGAATCGGCATCATGTCGATTACAAAGATTTGGTCACTTTTTTGTGTGTAAACTGCTCATATCTCATATCTGTAGATGAATGATTTCCAATACATTATATGTGATGCTACGTTGATTATCTGATTTTCTGAGATAAACTACCTGACTGCTGCTAATTTACTGCTGAGGGTGAAGTTGTAAAAGTTTCATATTTGACAGGAAATTTCTGCAACATTTTACTTTGCATCTTACTTTAAGGAAAAGGCAGAGAAGCAAATTTTGGTCAATATATGGGGGGTTAAAAATAGCCTTCTTTGCAGGACTCAGTTCATCTGAAAGTTCCATGGTTTTCATGGATATTTGTCGACAGAGAGGGAAGATTAAGGAGGAAAACAGATGAAAAGTCATAATAGGGAATGATGAAATGGCGTGAATGATGCAACTGGGACCTTTCAGCTTTACTCGTTCAATTTAGTTTGTTGATTGGCCTTAGACTTCGACCTGACTGGAGATGCAAAATAACTCGGTGTATAAATAATTAATTTCACGATTCTTTCTGCAAGATTTCGGCAGAAATTGGACACTGTTCTCTCAACGTTATGTAGATCTTCCACGTTAAGATGTATACCATAATTGCAATGAGCAGGGTGAGTGTGAGCAGAAATGAAGTGAAAATGATCATTTCATTAAGTCATTTCTTCCATGAGGGGGTGCGTGGTACGAATTTTATCGATCCAATTCTCTTTTGGGAGCTCAAACAAATTTTTTCACCGTACAATGCAGATATCTTCGCAAGGTCAGATCGAGATTTTGATCCAAAAAGGCCACTGGGAAATGTCGATTCAGTGCCAAGTGGAGAACAACATCGAGATAGAGAGAGAGCCTCTTTGCTTTATTCAGCTTGGAGTGCTTTACTGAAAGAACCCACGGATGGAAGCGAGGAATTGCGTAAATTAGGACTAAGCAGATCCATGGTACCATCTGCTCCGCATTTGGAAGACTGCAAGTCACACGCTGGAGTAAATAAGCGACTCGACAGCTACGTTAAGAATGAAATATTCCCTCCATGGACTGGTTGGAAAGGGTTATTGAAAATGCACTCGGTATCAGTAACTGATGAACAACCGGAGAATCTCAGGCGCCGAGAAAAATCTGAAGGTTCTTCTCCTCCGTGGGTATGCTTCTTCATTTTTTGAATTCTCCGGAGATTATACTTTTGGCACATCATGCAATAGGGATTTGCAATTGTGCAGAGAGGTTACATCCGT
Source organism: Eucalyptus guilfoylei (assembly GCA_016097605.1). Classification (NCBI taxonomy): domain Eukaryota; kingdom Viridiplantae; phylum Streptophyta; class Magnoliopsida; order Myrtales; family Myrtaceae; genus Eucalyptus; species Eucalyptus guilfoylei. The sequence goes on from CM027861.1 coordinate 29,485,284, forward strand.
TAGCTAATAGCAGGCGATGTTGACTCGATGATCATGTTGGCATACCGGGTTTGCGCCATTTTTTCGAATCTATTGCTTTTGAGGAAAAATTGAATCAGCGTGCTTTGGTAGGGGTGAACGAATGAAACGTCTGTCTCAGTGTTTCTAGTGATCTAACTTTGCAGATCACTGGTTCGGATCAAGAAAACTATCCTCTCACGAGAAAAGTTCAAAGCGACCTGTGGATCCATCAGCATCCTTCGAACTGCAGCGACCCTAGAGTGAGATTCCTTGTTGCGGACTGGGAGAGATCGCCCGGGTTCGGTATAGGAGCTCAGATTGCCGCAATGTGCGGGCTTCTTGCCATTGCTCTCTGTGAGAAACGGGTCCTCGTCACTAACTACTATAACAGAGCTGACCACGACGGTTGTAAGGGTATGAACTAGTCCTCTCGTGTTGCTAATTGTAGATATTCGTAGAAGCTCAAGATCTCCCAATTGACAAGTCTTAAATTGTCCTTTGCAGGATCAGCGCGCTCGAGCTGGTCATGCTACTTCCTCCCTGAAACATCCCGGGAATGCCGAGACCGCGCGCTTGAGCTGATCGGGAGTCACGATGCGTGGGAAAGTGGAATTATCACTGCGAAACAAAATTACAGCACGAAGCAAATATGGCACGGCAAAATTCCCAAGTAATTTAACTCCACTTTACTCCTTCGTTCAAGCTCCGTTAGCAATCAGCGACATTCAACCCGTTACTGTTTCAATCTGTTCAGCTAAATAAGAATTCTAATACAGCTTTTGGGGGGATCCTTGGACTTACCTGAAGCCGACGACGGAGATAAATGGAAGGTTAATTTCACGTCACCGCGAAATGGACATAAGATGGTGGCGAGCGCAGGTACGAGAATACTTTGCTAGCGCAGCGTCCCATGTCAGTGATGACTGCATTCTGTTCTGACGTTCACTTCAAGCTCGATTTCGTGATTCGTTGCGATGATTACTAATGGTTTGTTTTCAGGGGGTGCGTTACTTGACGAGGTTTCAAACGAAGTACACATGCGGCTTGATGAATGCGGCACGGCATGCTGCTTTTGGAGCGGAAGCTGCAAAGATTGTCCTCCCAGGTCTACCCCAAAAATGGCCACAGGCATGCGTTGTTAGCTCAAGTACTCCTGTCGCAGGAAATGGATCATCCATCTCTAGCCAGTCATCTCATGAGAAATCTTCTGTTGCAGGAAGCTGCGGAGAAGCCTGCGTCGGACATCGAAAGGCTCGTTTGGTCCGATCAAAAACCGTGGGTTCCTCGGCCACTTCTGAGTATGCATGTGAGGATGGGCGACAAGGCGGGCGAAATGAAGGTGGTCGGATTCGAAGAGTACATCCGCCTCGCCAACCGCATGAGGATGCGGTTTCCTCACCTTCACAGCATATGGCTTTCCACAGAGATGCAGGTTAGTTTCCCGTTTCAGGCATCATGGTTCGCTGCGACAATAAAGGAAACGATGAATTGTGAATTACCATTGGCATCGAGTATCTTGAGATCGGAACATACCCGTTGCCTCCAGGAAGTCGTCAATAAGTCGAGATCATACGCGAGCTGGAACTTCTACAACACCGATGTGAGGCGACAAATAGGCGACGCTTCGATGGCCGAATACGAGGCGAGCCTCGGAAGAGAGACGAGCACGAACTACCCGCTCGTGAATTTCTTGATGGCGTCCGACGCCGACTTTTTCATCGGGGCGCTGGGTTCGAACTGGTGCTTCCTCATAGACGGCATGCGAAACACCGGAGGGAAGGTAATGGCCGGGTACTTGAGTGTCAACAAAGACCGATTTTGGTAGGGTATCAAAGCCATGTATAGGTCGTTGCATGTGTTAGGAACGCAAAATGTTGAAAAGAAGAAACAGAGAAGCAGGCATGAATTTGTACGCTGAAAAAACCTTTGAAAATTAAAAAAGGGAAAACCCACGGTACTGCACTAATAATCTCTTCACTTTCGATATCATTTTTAGAGGTACAAGTTATAACTATAAAAGAAATTGCCCATTATATAATAGGAATTTAGGGTATATTAAGTTATTGTAGACATGTAAGCCATCAACAGTAAAAAATCTCTTCACTTTCATACTATCAAACTCCAGAACTATATCAATCTCCCACTTGGAAGCTAACCTTAAAAATGGAAATTAATATTATTGGATGATCATGATACTTTCCAAAAATCGAAATTATTGATCAATGGAGGAACAATATCACCATTTTTGTTCATGGCAGATAGTTTTTCATAGTTTTCACCCGTCTTTGGAACCAAAATTGTCATAGTGCAATGACCTCTTTATCACTTAAGGTCAACTAAAATATTTTATGGTTCACCAGCTTCAATCAAAAGCAAATAATGCAATAATGGAGAATACCTGTGTACAAGTTTAGATATTGTACTAGATCTTCTTAAAGTAGGTTTAAATAAGTGTGGTTCTTTTTTATCAGAGTTTATAGCAACAGTTCAGGATTCCCATCCAAAACACCCTTAGAAACCCTCACAATTTCTCTAGTTTCCTCCATTTGTTCCTCACACTAGATACTGCCGCAGACTTGTCGTCGTACAACATATTTATATTGAATGTAGCATTATTTATTCTTATTATATTTATATTTTATTCATCCTAGATTCTATAGACAAAATAATTAGGTCTCCGACGGTTATGCCCAAGTATGCTACCCATTGGGGGTTGGGATCGGTTTCTTGGCGGTTGGGCCTGATTCCCAAAGACTGGGCCCAAGACCTTTAGTTCCATGATCGTGTATAGGGCTCCTACGCCTAAGTTGCTAGCGCTTAAGCCCGAGTTTGTAGAGGTCAAGCCTGAGACCTTGGTGCCAATATTTGGGTCCCGGTAGCCATGCCCAAATACCTGAATCTTGCGCGCCCGAATCATTGGCGCTCAGGCTTGGGTCCACGGAGGTTGGGCTTGGGACCCCAATCTAACACTTAGGTCCGATTCCATTGAGGTTGGGCCAAAGTCCATAGAGGCCTAGCTTCGGACCCTGATGCATTTGAGTCATTGGTGATCGGACCCAGGTCGATCCAGGCGAGGCTCGAGACTTCAATACCCGTGGTTGGGTCCCCAATAGTCATACCTACATATTTGAATCCCACGCTCAAGTCACTGGTGCTTAAGCTTGGTTTCATCAAGGTTAGGCCTAGGTCCATAGAGGTTGGGCTTGAGACTCTGATGCTTGTGTCCCAAATCCCTAGTGCCCATCCCTTAGTATTCGGCTCTTGCACTAAAGTCACTAGTGCTTGTACTGGAGAGCCTGGTTTCGTGCTTGGGTTTGGGTCTATCGAGGTTGGGCCCACATGCTCAAAGACCGGAATCCCAAGCTCGTTATGGGCACCCAAGACCCCAATCTAGCGCTTAGTTCGGGATCCACATAGATTGGGCTTGAGACTCTGGCGTCTATGCCCGAGCCCTCAATGGCCATGCCTAGGTACTTGACTTTTGTGCTCAAGTCACTGAGTATTAGGCTCGGGTCCATTAAGGCCAAGCCTAGGCCGATGTTCGATCCATGAAGGTTGGTGTGAAAGCCTTATGCATGTGCTAAGGTTGTTAGGATCGCAACTCTTTGAAGAGAAATTAGAGAAGGAAAAGAAACAAATTTTTATGTTTCCAAAATCCAAAAGGGAAAAATTGCAGTGCCGCACTAGACAATCATTTCACTATTAGTATCAGTATAAGCTTTACAAGCTTTAGCTTTACAACTACAAAAGATATTCTCCTAATATATACTGCAGGAGTTTTAGGCATATATAGTTATGACGAAAGTTACATGTATGCTATTATGAGCAGTAAAAACTTCATTCTCTGCTTTAGCATGAAAATTACATATGTTTCCATTAGCGGTAAAAGTTATGCACTTGAATATTATTTTTTTTTTTATTAGACTCCACATCTCCATCAAAGGTCCCCCAGCAGATCATGCCCTAGTACAAAGCCCCCGCACCCAGGTCACTGGCACCCACGCCCGAGAGCTTAGTTCAAAACTCAAGCGCAAATCCAACACAGTGAGTCTAGCTCTCTTGTATTACAAGAATGGTGCATATCATTTTAAGAATAAAAAATGATGTTTCCTTTTCCAAGCGGAAAAAAAAAATTCTAACTCATTTTCAAATTCCAACCAAATTAAGACAAATATTGCCATTTCTTTTCTGGAGCATAACTTCTTGAAAAACATTTTTTGGAAATGATATGAATCCGACAGAACCTTGAGATAAAATGCGGGAAACCAAAATCCAAACTAGGCACTTACTATGTTTTTCAATGTGATGTATCAAGTGATTTTTTCGTTCGAGAGCAATTTTTGGCGAAATGACCTATTTTGGTTACAGCTGAAGCTGCAAGTCTGCAAGCATTTCCTTGTGGTTTTATCATATCTCTTGAATCTCGCTCTTAAAAAGTATTTATCTTGGTAACTAGGCTTCGATAAATAGAGCTCCACGCCCTTGGCCGAGAAAAAAGGAGCGATTTGGACGTTTGAAGACTAACGAGAGAAAATATTTAAAAGCATGAAAACATGAACAAAGCCATGTTAGTCGGAGAGCGAATTCAACACAGCAAGAGCTCGCTGAAACAGGGCAGGCATAATCGTTGAAATTCCAATCATTTCGTGTTAATAAGGAGCAACTAAGAAATAATTAAGCGTAGCGTAATCGAAAAGGCCGTAACTGCTGCAGTTTTCAAGCTCCTGACTGCAGTTCTCAAAACACGATGATGTTTACCTGCGGCTGCAAAAACTGCAGTTGTAAGTCTAGATAAGCGCACTGTAATGCAGCCGTAATCATCAAGATTCACCAAAATTCTTGAAGACAGTCATTTCCTATGACCAATGAAAATAAGCATATGACCAGCAAGAATATCCAAGATTGGAAATATGAAGTTACAGGAAGGTTCGTGCCAGTCATGTTCTTTGTGCAAACAGTTCACATGTTATCAGATCGTCCATGGTGGTAGATGATCCGGCACCTAAGACAGGGATGATGTTGAAGACAGGTTGCCGATGCATCTCTGCGAGTTCTTCTAAGGCATTCTTGAACAACAGTGATAATGCATCCAGGGGAATGTGCAGGCTCACAGGATAATAGACCCTTAGGCTCTACAAAAGAGAGGCAAAGAGTTGTGAGAGAGAGAGAGAGAGAGAGAGAGACGAACAGATGCTAGTAAAGAATGAAGATGCCGCCCGCTAGAGAAGATTCACTTCTAACTGGAACTGATAAGAACAATTAACAGCAGAGAAAGAAGCTATATTGCAAAAGAACAGGCCATAAAACTTGAGATATATGATTAATTGGAGGACGGTATTCAATTTACCCATACAAACTTCGCTTCATAAAGAATAAAGAATCCAACTGCTTTAATAACTATCACGGAAAAAATAATTGAGATTCATAACTCAGAATCTCAAAGAAACTTGTTAAGTGACATTTTGAACAAAATCTGTTCTAATGATGCAAAAATCAGTAGCAGAAAATTTTTCTTTCCTAGAAGAGGATGAGCAGCTTGACAATACTCAAGGTTCATCAGATTGAAACTTGGCACAATGTGAAAAGTGTGGATGGTCTATATATCATGTGGAACGATGGTAAAAGATGGGGAATCGTATAAGAAAATGAAAGAAATAACTTACCACAATTTCTTCCCAAAAGAAACTGTTCTCTGCAAGAATTTTATCAAGGAGATAAATGCAAAATCTTGATATTCTATCCATCTGCCTCTCTGATATAAGATTTTGAATGTCTTCACTTTTCCGATTGGCACCGAGAAACTCAGAACATAACCTTACAGCTGTCTCATTCGTGACTGACATTACTAATGCACAGATTGTCCCATTGACAATACATCTGTTAATGCAAGTATCATGCCAGCCTTCATGCTGAAAACTCTGATTGCCTGTTCTTGTAAGAGACTTGCCTTCAGATATCGTTTCTGCATCATCCACATTATATAGTAATGGCTTCACTTCTACCAATGCTCTGCAACAATGTAGAGTCGACTGAGTATACACTTGAAGTAGATGGAGACATGGGACACCTATATAATTAATCCTTTTCAATATGCTAAATCAGAAAATGCCATGAACTGCACCTCGATTAGCAAGTTGCCAGTGCATGTGAGATTTGTAAAAGTCAGCAAGTTAGAGAAGTATAGTATCATAAGGTTATACTGCCTTCTCTGTAATTAAGAACAAAAAATTAAAATTTCTCTCCCCTTTCTCTCTTGTCTCACAGGTTCTGTGAGTCAGCAGTCAAAACATCTAACGAGTCAAGTTTCATATATCAAGACATTTATATTTGTCGGCTAAGAAACAGAGAAAAGTAAGAAGATGCCACGACTCCTTTAGTTGTGGATAATCTTCCCTTTGTGGACTATTTAGTATCTGTTCCACATCTTCCATGCTAGAAAGTACAATTTTCATTGTGCCTGTGACACTCATATGAATTGGGTCCAATTTTTCAATAAGATGAAATGACGCCCTCTCAGGCAACTATGATCTAGATACAAGTATTGTGAACCAAATCAGCCAGTTCTAAACTACGGCATTTTTTATTGTTCAAGGGAAACACGCTTGGATCAATTAAGAAAGGTCGACTGCGGTAGGCTCAGTTTGACCATGTACATTGTACCACACAAACAATGAGGGGTGATTTGGTAACATGCTTTCATGTTTTATCACACAAGGGAAGAAAAACATTTCAGTTTCCAACGTGAAAACTTGGTTACTAGACTGTCTTTTCAAATAAACTTGACCAAATTAAGTCCTGTTACCAAAGGCCATTATATAAATGCAGTATATTACTCAAATAGTTCCATGGAAATGTATACAAGAATCTTTTTGAAGGAAGTGGCAAAGGGAAAAAGAAGCCAAAAGTAGAGGATGAAAAAAAATATAAACCAATATACTCAGTTACCTTTTTGGCAGATCAGGCACAAGGACATACAGAGATAAGTGATCGAGCACCTTAGGCAACTTTCCTTCTTTCATACTGCTAGACCTAATCTGCTTGAGGAATTCCTCCAGCTTGTCCTGAATTTTACCCCTCTCTGATGAGGGAATAGATTCCGAGCAGTACACGACTAAAAGAACAGAGGAGGTAGATATTGAACAATTAAAACTTTTAGCCACAGCTTCACTGTTTTGCAGTGCTAGCTCTAACTCAGCTACAGCACCTCCTTTGCTGAGAGTCATTGTCGGAGGGTAAAGCCCCAGTTGCCCAGCCATATACAGTACATTCTTGTGGAAGGTTGCCTATAAATAACAAACTCAGGAAAATCATTTCAGTCTAGCGGGCCAAAGGGAGAGAGAGTGGCTTTTAGAACAGAACCCAAGCTAATCATAGAGTTACAAATTAATTCAAGTACACAAATATGTCAAACACCATCAGCGATTGACGTCACCAACGGTGCATCATTATCCTGATCACTGGAGGCTTTCATTTCTTCCATGCAAGTATACTCCACATGTAATTAGTCCACATGCCCAATTGCATAGATTAAATTATATTGATAAGCATAACCAACGAAGGGATTTACCTGGCTGTATGGTCCAATGCAGCTAGGTGCCCAACATGATATACTTTGTACATGAAGGACTCTTTTCTCTTCATTTTTTGTGACTAAAACTTCAATATAGGCCTTTCCCAGGCCTACATGATGCAGAGGAAGCTCAACGGTACTACGGGATGGAACACCAGAAGGGCACTTCTCCTGTGTGATGAACTTGACATATATATCATTTGCTACAGCAAACTCATTCATATCAGATATGTAGAGATGAACATAGAGAACATTCCTCCAATCCAAATTATGTCCCGAAAGTTCTGCTTCGATCTTCCTTAAAACACTTTTAAGGTCATCCTGCAAACCTGCCATTTATTGAAAACAACAAGAGCCACAAAGAGTTGCTTATAAATGAAGATTAATGATATACTGTTACTGCTGAGCCAAAAAAAGATAAAAGAAAAAAAGGAGAGAACCAAATACCATTACTGCAGACTAAGTAAATCGATCTTTACCTGAAGATTCTGAAGCTCCCAACCAGCAAGAAATGGAGAATGCCAGGTCCTCTTTCTTAGTTGAGATCTGCAGTCCATCATCTGCTGCTTTGGTCAAAATAGTTACATCAGCAACAGATTCCTTAGCATCCGCACATCCCTCCGAATTCTCAGCTTGTACCTCATACACTAAACCCATATTCTCATGATGGAGATCATTCATTTTGTCACAATCACCAACAGGTACAGATTCGACCTTAGTTTCCAAATGAAAAGCCAATGGGTGTAGGATTCCAACAGGAGCTATAGAATCTGCAGAGTGCAGAATAACCTGAAATTCTTCAAGCACGATTCGAGCATGCTGGAGAAGTTTGAAACCTCACATAGTTAGAATATTGGACAGAACAAGACAAAACCACTTTTCTTATCCAAAACAGTGCAAGCGCGAGCACAGAGAGAGAGAGAGAGAGTCTGTGTGTGTAGGTTCGTTAAAATTTAAAACCAAAGATCTTGTTACTTTTTTTCTGAACTAAATGAAGTAGAAGCAAATGTAGAGTGCAGCATATCAGTAATATTTTTTCATCAGACTGCCTTTGTTTGAGCAACCGCACATCTAAAACCAAAAACATAGTAACTCATTTCCTGAAGAAAACTAAGTAAACACAACCATAGAACGCAGCATATTAGAAATATACCTTTTGTTTTGGATTCTAGTAATTTGCTTTTCATAAACACTATATCCCTTTACAAAGGATGGGCAATAAATAAATTGTGAACAACAGCTTGTCCCATTCAAGAAAGAAATCACAATGAACAGAAAAATGGAGGAACTGTACTATGGGTTCAAGAATAAACTTACGACAAAGAGGGGACAATCGAGAGTTAAAGTTTCGTACTCCCCTCCTTCTCCACAAACATTAATTCCATACAACCTGGCCAAGGTTCAAAAGTGAAGGAATAAAAAAAAAGCCAGTAAATCACATTTGATGCACAACAAGAAGATAACTACATGCTTTGTAATTGAGACTTCCTTACATACTCTTTCAATTTATGGAGGTATGAGTACAAGAAAGAGATATCTTTCCCCAAATGCTTTTCAGGATTCAACCCCATAGCTGCCACCTGTCACATCCATTTGTCTTAGAAGAAAAAATAACATCTAATAGAAACACTATAAAATATATATATTTGGATAATAATCTACTATGTTCGATCTCAATTCATACTTGACAGCTAAAAAAGCACAAGTACATCCACAGGCATGCCAAATGAACCTAGAATGACTCATCAACTGTGTGAATTTAGGCTTTTAGCCAACCTGAAACTCATCTTTCATCCCAATTTGCACCCTCTAAAATTTGACTACCACCATTTTCAAACACATCAAAGCATAACATCTGTCTTCAGTGGCAATTATGTCACAAAAAGAGCTCATTGTGAACAGACACTTCACTAAGTGAGAAGGGACAGGTGAAAGAAAGAAAGAAGGAAGGAGCAGTACATTTTGACGTAAGAGATGTGCCTTAAAAACAATAAAGGAGAAAAAAATAGCATTCTACTTTCAAATGTTGAAACAAGCATAATAAAAATTTCGATCAATAAATGCACTGTAATGAAGTGGCAAACAGGACTAATGGCAAAGTTCCATGGCGAAAGAACATTGACATCAGTTTATACATAAGAAATTCATATCCTCGTTAGTCTCGTTCAAGGCATGACTTTCACCTCACAAAATAAATATATCAACTTATAGAACTCGTATTTTCACCCAAAACCTTCACTAATCTGTATAAAAAGCATAAAGTGAAGCACTTCATTATCAAAAAGAAAGAGCTGCGGCAGATTTAAAAAAAATAACAAAAGTTTCACCTTCACCGTGATGGCCAATATTCCATTGTCAATCTGATTTAGCAAAAGAATGAATCCTGTAAGTTAAAATAAACTGAACAACTATCTAATGCCACATCAAATGATAAAATAATTTACCATTTCTTGAAGAAGCATTGACTGATCCTGTTTCCATAAATATGCCAGAGAAACAAGCCCTAACCTTGAACAGACACTTTCCACCCGTAGCCTTTGATAATCAGAAGCTATTGCACCGGAAGATACCGCCTCGATTGATGGTATCTTTTTTTTAACTTCTTTCAACAACTCATACATATCCTCAACTTCATCCCCAGGAGTCATTTTGTAGCTAAGCTTCTGGTGCCTGTCTGAGCACATAGTCTGAAATTAAGAGAAATTATGCAAGAAATGGTATGGCTCTGTAGTAATAGTCAAATTCTTCACTGCAACAGATCAACAGGTTCTTTTGCATCGAGTGAAAAAGCAACATGGCCAGGCCAGGTAATTTTTACTGGAATGGAAGATGTGCACTAGGGGAAGTGGATAATGACAGCATCAATCATAATGATTAAAGATACTAACACGAAGCTAGTGATGATGCTTTGCGTAACTCAGTAAACTAGTGGTGTCGGAAAATAGGGAAGCCAATGGACACTGGCTTTCCTTGTGGCCTTGGGTTGGCCCTAAAATCATTCGCCCTCAAGGTCAAATTATCGCGGTTAAGTGGGGGACAGTGAAAAAAGCCATTTGACTTGTTGTTTTGTCATTTGAAGGAATTATATTACTGATCTCGACTATTTTTGTAACCTAAACAACATGAAAAATAAAATAAAAAAAATGATCTATCGAAATATCCAAAACCAGCTGCAAGTAATTGTTCTATCTAGCCACAAATCTCTTGCATCCATTCTTTGGGAGCATGTATGACACACATCACTTATACATTTCTACTAATACAAACCACCACTGAGCATTCCTATGCAAAAAACTCGCCTTGTAGATCCTTGTATTCGTTTTCTGAACAATGGAATTCCCATGCACTTTGCGTAGCTGACTATTATTTGGTGCCCAACCTGACATCAGCAATTTAAACAGCCCAAAGTGAGCAAACTCCAGTAGTGTCGAAACCTTGATGTAATTGAAGCATTTTAGTCATATCATGAATGATAAAGACGTCAAAACAGCAGATTCATGAAGACTAGGTAGCAGCAGGCCGAGAATATTTCCTATCATAAAACATTCTCCACGCAATTCCCTTTACTATCATTACGCCTCATCTGAAGTCCACAATTAACATCCTTAGGAGATGAATACAATCAAATGCCAGAAAAGCACAGATTACTAAGCAAAATGTAAGCGCAAAATGCCGTCTCCGATCACATTCACAAGACAAGAACTCCTCCAGGAACCACCTCGACGCGCAGAGAAACTTTCATCGCAATCGATCGAGCGAGCAAATGAAAATCCGAGGCGCATTCAAGGTTTCCCTCACGATTCTGAGTTCGTCCATCTAATCCCACACTCCGTCGCTCATTACTCATCACTTCATCAAAACAATTCCAAAAATAAATTCGAATAACAACGCTCGTCGACAGAGAGAGGGAGAGAGAGAGAGGGACATACAGTCTGATACATGTAGCTATCGAGCTCATCCACGGCATCGTCGACGGGCATCAAATTCGCAAGCGCGACAATCTGAAGTCCAAAAGTCAGGAGACATCATCATACCAGGCATCAATCGAACTTCGAAAAGGTCAAAATCCAAACCACAAGAACGACAGCAAAAAGTGAGGAGCTCATCAATACGACGGGGTCAACGTAGAGGGAGCAGTACCTGGTGGCCATACTGGACGCACTTCATCATGGCGTAGCAGCTGTCCTTGCCGCCGCTCACCAGCGCCACCACCTTCATCTCGAGCTCCTCCCGCCTTCTTCGGCGTGACGTCGGCACAGAAAAAAGGGAGAAGGAAGAGAGAGAGAGAGAGACTGTCAGCTTAGTTTTGACTTCGCGCACAGACAGACACGATGAGTAGTATGGAGTTCGTCTGTTTCCACGCCAACTCTTTGGGGCTTTAGGGTTTTCCCCCAATCTTGAAAATTTCGCAAAAGCCTCCTAAACCTGGTCCCGATTTTTCAACCGTTACACACGACCCGATCCTATCTGGACCGAAGCCAAATGTAATTGATCATAATTTTGTAATCTCAATATAGGTAGTTTTTCATAGACTTTAATCTTATAATACAGTTCGAGTCAATAATCATTTCGGATATGTATTTTAATATAAATTAGAAATTTTATAAAAAATTCTTAAATTGGATCTTGACTTTTCGACTATTATGTATGACTTAATCCTCTCTCAAGGTATATGAATTTTTCTTCGTATCACATCGTACTCAACCAAGTGTACTTTATCATAATTTTATAATTTCGTGTATGTAATCTTTTACAAGCACCCCAATATAAATATGATATGTTAGCACAAACTCAACCAACACGAGTTGCTTCAATGGCCTCTCATGAAAGCCTCCGTTGATTTTTATTTTTTTTTCATTTATCTTTCATGATGATCTGAAATGCCAGGACATGTCACATTGGAATGGATTTTCAATATCTAATATGCTAAACCAAGTTATCTTGTAGGCCCCCCCTCCCCCTTTGCTTTTCCGAGCATGCCATGTGTCGGCTTGCAAATGCATGGACACCGTTCGGGATGTCTTATCATATGTCATATGTCGCAATGCATCACAAAAAATGGTTTTCAAGTTAGTGGCTTGAATCGACAAAGTCATCTTGCAAGCAATTGCCACTAGAGAACCTAACCCAACTTTTCCGAACGTAGATGAGGAGAATCGTGCAATCTATAGTCCTTTCATTCCATCCATCCAGCCTTACGTTGGACCCGGTCTTGAGTTACCCTTTGAGAAGCCGCCTCCTTGTGAGCGAGCCAAACTCAATAAGGATGGGGCCGCTCGGAGAGACCCAGCAAAGCAGTTGCCAGTGGTAGCATTCGGGATGAACGTGGCAACCGGCGAAGAAGCTTTGCTAGACCATTAGGAACATGTTCTGCACTCACGGTCAAAATGCCACGGTACCTCTGGCTATGCCGCAATAGGTTACGTTAAAAATCATATTGGAAATTGATTCGCCAGAGCCTATACAGATCTTCGCAATGACTGACAAATTTTGCTTTGCGCACCGGGGTTGAACATACTCTTGGCTACACGCCCCCACCAGATTTAGCTCACATGTACTTACACAATCAAGTTAGTGTTCATGCAACGCGTAAAATCATGACCCATATATCATTTTGATTGTAAAATATTTTACCTAAGAGAAAAGTCTCATCAAGAATCTCGATACTAGTGGAATTAATTATCACAGGTAGTTATTAAGATATATTTTGATGCATGATATCGAAAATTGTGGAAAGAATTAATAATGTTCATGAAGATAATACTCATGTCACGGATTTACACCGTAGTAATGAGAATCCTAGCCCTCGCTTGAGGATGGAAAGAGTCGCTCCTGCTTTATTGTTTTAACTCTCTTATGGGTTGCTAATCAAAGACCAACAAAGGCACTAGAGATCATGCAAGCCCAAATATTATGCAGCGTTCACAATCCACAAATATATCGATCTCCATGGCATTTGCATAAAATAAAAATAATTCCCTACTGGTCGTGGCATTGATACCGCCACAAAGAATACCGACTGATAGCGGAAAAAATGAGGGTCGTGCAAACTTACTAACAGGTTTAGATGTAGAGATATGGACATAACATTTTCACCATAATATTCCTTTATTGTGGCCAACTTCTCTGACAATGAGCTGTCGCTGACATCATGTTATCGATAAACAAGCATCTGATCAGGAAAAAAAACAAAAAACATAATACAAAGTCATAGTCGAAAAGCACCGGCAAAGAAAGAGGCAAGCATCCCGTCAAAAAGAAAGAGGAGAACATATGCCTTCAGATCATAAAGTCAGCAGTCATAACATTATCTAGTATCGCTATACGGCTTTATGGTGATTGCTTTCTTCTAAACTAACCAAAACCCATTCATAAATAACCATTATTCGAACAAACTACCAACGAAAATGGAATGAAAACGGAAAGAATTTGCCTACCTCCCCAACCTTGCCAAATGATTGTACCAGTTTCGAGTACTAGAAGAACCACCAAACTGATGTTCAAAACGTAAGTTATTAAGAGAAGCACCAACCACTTATGCTAGAGAAACAAATATCTCAGAAACTGGCAAGAAGATCACGAATGGCGTCAATGCTTCGAGTTGGACTTCAATTGAGTGTAGTTTAGGCCGAGATTTCCTCCACAGAAATGTTAAATTTGGTACTTGGTATTATCGCCAAAAGTCCAAATATCAGTCCATGTCCAATTTCCTAGAGAAGCCTCTGCCCTGTGGCAGGCCAACTTGACCATCTGTGGAAGTTCCTCCCCTCGACAAGTTTATAGGTGACTGACAATCCATTGCGTAATTCATTCCAGGTTGGCTCTCTTGCTCCTTTGCCTGTTCTCGATGATGATTTTTTTCTCTTTCTTAAAACCTGCCATAAAATAAGATCATTAGGGTACTTGCAAATGCGCAAATGAAATCTTTTATTAAACATGGCAGAGCAGATGCTACAACATTTTTCAACCAAGACCTGAAGATCCTACTTATAATCATCTGTTACACTAGTCATCTTAGTGTGCTAAAAAGAAAAAGAAATCTAAAATATTAGAAGATATGATACAAAAAAGAGCACTTGCTGCAGCAGCCTCTCCAACTAATAGTGGACTGAAATATTGGGAGGAAAGTGAATATCAAGTTATCTCCAAAAATAGTCATAGCTTTTAAGCAAGTCTTCTCAACCATTAACAAATTTATGGATGGGCAATTCATGGAGTTATATAGCCACCTTTGATATAAAAAAAAAAGGGGTAAAAGCCGCCAAAAACCCTAAACTATGTCCATTGTGACACATTCATCCAAGCTTCTTCTTGTAACACCAAAAACCCCAAACTTATATTCGTATGACACATTTACCCAAAAAATTTGATGTCCAAGAAAAAAGTTTGAGACTTTTGGTATCCAAAAAAAAACCGGTTGGGATAAATATGTTACACATGCAAGTTTGGGCTTTTTGGTGTCGCAAAAAATAGTTTAGGTTTTTTTGTGGGCTTTTCCCAAAAATAAATTAATGACCTTTTTTTTATATAGAAAGAAACATATAGCCAATAAACATAAGAAAGGACACCGGCTACTCATATCAAGTGTAAAAGGGAAAGCTTTTTCTGTGACCAGGGTCTTCTTCTTCTTCTTTTTTCCTTTTTTTTTTCAATTGGCTAACAGTGTTTCTCACTAAGACATGCACATCACTCAATTCATTTATCCTCAAGCCTGGATAAGGTTGGGCATATAAGTTCATCACAACTATCTTACCCGATCACTCTTAGAATGGAGCCTCAAGGGACTCATCCCATACTTCTGCACTTCCATTAGAGGCATCTTCAACATCTTCTTCCATTGAAAGCCTAATATATTCCCTATGGGCGAAGCGATCCCACTCTGTCAAGGTTGGATTCTCCCTTTCCTATTTCAAGTAGAAATATCAAGCCAATATAAAGCTTGCAACCATGCCAATTAACCAATCATTCCTGTCCCATGAAAAAGTAGAAGTTTTTAAAATATGATATGGAAAATTCCTACCTGACGAATGAGAAATGGATCACGGGTCTCAAAAGCCATAAATTTATTGAGGTTGAAAAGAATATTGAATACACTTCCCGAAAGTCTGCAGGCTTTCAGATCATTCAATGTGATATAACTTTCATTCTGCAAGCAAGGGCTTTTAAACCGTTAGATAAGTAATAGATAACCACTAAAGAAGTACCGCTTTATTGTGGTCAAATTCGCTAGATCCAACCAATTTAGAAACTAATTCCCTGGAAAAATACTCTAAGGGCCTTAACTACATAAATAAATCAGTATCTAGGAGGCATGTACTCTAAAATGTGCACTTATACAAGTAATGTGTAATTAAGGGAAAAGATGGATGAAAGGACATTTGCGGTATTCTTAAACATTCTCCTCATCCATTGCAGAACATAAATCCCATGTACAATATAGCTCTGAAGAAAGACAGAGCGAACCTCTGGCCCAATCATGTCAATTATCTGACACAAAATATCCTCAAAGAGCACAGGCTCTTGAGCCATGCACTCCATACGATGCAACTGCTCCTCATAGAAATATTGCAATTCATTTCGGGTCAAAATTCCATTTCCATCCAAATCTATGCATTTAAACCTGAGAAAGGAAGTAAGACATCAAGTTATATTTAAGGTGGAAACATATACAAAAATGTCACAGCATAAAACACAATTATAAAATTTTGAAAAACAAATTATCAGATATATGCATTAAGACAAAACCTTGGAAGATATGGAAGAATGATCAAGATCCATGAAAATACTAACAGTATAAAACTTGGAAGATTTTTAAACTGGTCAGATAAAACGAAGTACCATATGCAATACAAAATGCCTACACACTCTCTCTCACCCCTAAACGTGCCCCCTCACACTCATCCCATACACACACACACACCTGCGCACATAGAGAAGAGTTCTTATCATGGAACAAAACACCTCCTTTGTTTTCGGCCTTTAGATGAATTGCTAAAAGAAAAATACAATTACTGAAAAAATTAGAGAACTTCACAATTTCATTTCTACCTTATCGAAATAAGAGTTGCAAAACTGGACATGTTGTTCAAAGACCTCAAGATTCATGACACAGCAATGCCTATATGGGTTTACAGTATCAGGATTTCTAATGTACCAGTATTCAAGACTAGGCTCAGAAGATTTATCCTCCTCAGCCAGTATGAAGTAAACAAAATCTTCATAACCCATCTTCCCTTCAACTTTGCTGGTGAACTTTTTTGGGACCTGAGATCATTCAGGAGAAAAGAGACAATTTCCATAAGCACCAAGATGTCCATTATAGCAGGAATCTGGGTCAAGTAATTACATCCAGCAGACACAAACCTGAGAAAATATTCTATCTACAATTCGGTAGGTAAGTGCATGATTGCCATATCGGATAAGGTTCTCCTTGTCTATCAAGAAATCATGATCTGTATCCAGTTCCCAGAACTTGCAGTATATGACGTAAAAATGTTCATAAGAGAAATACCTGCATTAGGAATTAAAGTATCAATGGTGCAAGCAGAGAGCACAGTTATAAAAGCAAACACCTCAAAAGATTACGCTGGCAGCATCATTACTTTGCCAACTACAAACATAATCCATCAAATAGCTACTTTTAGAGACCAATGCAGAAGAGACAGATTATGCATGAACTGATCTCACAGAGAGATTATAACTCTCAGTAGAGATTATAACTCTCAGTGGCTTTTACTGATGTATACTACACAAATCTGCCTATGAAGAAATGGATGGACAAGCCCCAATGAGAAAATTTTGGAAGGACAGAAATGCCTAATGAAATATCTAAGAGAAAACATCATCATACGTTCTTTTACCTCAAGACTTTATTTATATCTTCTTCTTCATCTGCATGTAACATTGCATCAATCAAGTTCCCACGTTTCAACTCCCTGAGAGTCAGGTTGCCATTTCCAGATCTATTTATGTAGTAAAATATTCTGTATATCACTGTTTCAGCTGGGCATGGTAAAGAAAGTCATGTTAAATAAACAGAGAAGGTAGAAAAAACAAAATATTACAGTCTAACAGACATGAATGAGATTTGAGCTGAAGCAAGAAGCAGGAAAAACTACTAAGGCTAGGCTATCAGATACAATGCTCCCATAACTACTGGGTGAAACTTTTTAAACCGGCAAATATAAACCAAGATAGAAATATTAAATGTCATTAAAAATTGCTGCTGTGGAAATAATTTAATCAAAAAGTCCTCAGTATAGTTAGTACCTACATTATCACTAATTGTGAAATTTACTTTATAAGTGTCAGAAAACAGAACAAATTTTTTCTTTATGAATAATGAAAACAGAATGCACTCCATGTAATCAGACTTTATAGCAGCCATGGCACATTAAATTTTGTTAAGTCATTGCGATGAAGTCAAGATTCAAAGATCTTGTGTTCTGATAAGGGTTGTTAACAACACCTGACACATATTTCCTCAAGAAATTGTAACCCTTCAGTGAGCCAAACTTCCAACTACAAGGGTAAAATAGTACTGTCTATTTCAGCAACGAAAACAAACCAAAAAATGTTTAATTCATGAGAAAAGACCATCACAATATTTTATGACCTCTACTTATTTATTATGAACATTGATAATTTGTAAATAATTGCTTCTATCGATATCCATATTTCAATAATAGCTTGATATTTCACTAGATGACTTGAAATACAGTGAGCCTTTATATTAAACCAATAAGGAAACTCAAACACATCGAAACATGGTTTTGCAATTTATTCAAAGACACAATATTCTCATTTTCATGAAACAAACACATGTTCATGAAAATAGGAAACCAAAGCCAATTAGTTTCATTTACATTTTCACCACAAGCGATTTCTGAAACCAAACAGGTACGGCTGTATGCATCAAGCACTCCCCAAAAACATACAGTGGGAGCCATGTGCACCAAGCACCCCCTTTTTACTAAAGATGGAAGCGGGATGGGCTTGGGATGGTTGACCTAGTCCCAAACCCTTCTCACTAGCTTTCGAGTATTTTGCATAAACTATATGGTTTTGCAAAATGGAATGCCAAACCCATCCCATTTGATTATCAACAGGCTCTCAAAGGCACTGTGGTTATTAACTTCTTCTTCAAACATTGTCTAGCACAAAATAAACAGCAAACCATCTTCATCACACATCCCCAATCATGGAAATCTAGATAATGCAACCACTTCAATTTCAAATTCTCACAGAAGTTCCACGAATCATAAAAGATAACATAGGTCATACTTTTCGGGTTTTGGGATACTGGCAAGACAAATCTCAAACCATATAAGGTTCTGTAAATAAAATTCTAGTCTGTCCCGTAACCCTAAACCATGACACATTTAAGTCCTACTAGGGTTCGGGACAAGTTGGGTACCCTATGAGACCCAACCCAACGCCACCTATATTTTTTAGTCACAAACTACTTATTACACAAAGCCACATTTTTCATTGACAGCATCTAGAACAGCATATGGGCAAATGAGGAGCATAAAGGAAAGGACATCATGTCATGTAATATAAACTCCATTTTAAATAAAGTAACAATATTCACTGAAAGTAACTAGAATGGCATATGAGCAAATCTGAGGAGCACAAAAGGAAAATAAATCATATCACGATAACCAAAATCTAAACAACAGGTCGGGGACAAACCATATCTTTCCTGAAACTCAGGTGTGCTCTGCAAAAACTCCAGTCCAGGGTGAGTAGCCAAAAGCTCTCGAAGCACAGGTTTGAAGTCATCCTGTGGCAAAGCAGGAAAACACAACATATCAGAAACTAAAACAGTATAGATACACCAATGTAGTCAATAACAAGTTGCAAAACTAAGATAACCCCAAAAACTTTTCCAAAACTACAACCTACAGAGGAGAAGGATCAGAGAAAACATGAGCAAGGAAAACATATTAAACCTGAGTGAGATACTTGAGATTTGGTTGCTTCAAAATCTTATAGATTTGAGTTGCTACATCCAGCGTCAACATGTTCCCATTTATCCAGTAATCAGCAAATGCATCCCTATTAGTCAATTATAGGGGAAAGATAAGCCCAACAAACAGCAACAACATTAATAAGAAGGAAAATGTTGAAACAATAGCCAAGAAAGGGAATCTGAAATCCAAATAGCCTCTAAAAAGCATACATCACTAGCTCATGTGGGAACCAATTTTTCACACCCAACATATATTAGCCAATGGAGAAGAATGCAAATCAAGAAGGAAAGTCTAAACATCCTCTCCACGCTTATGGAATAGGTGTCAAGTAGACCGCTAGGTTTATGATATTCCACCAACATAAACAGCAATAGCATAAGCATTAGCCGGTCATGCATTTGTGTATACGTCTCACTCTCAATCATCCAACTTTTTGAGTTTTACTACCTATAGCTCCAACTCTAGTTTGCAAGCTGACTCACTATCTAAACCTGCCTGGGCGCATGAAACAAGGTAAGATTCTGACAGTTAACTAGTAGAATGGTTATAATATTGTCAAAAGATCAAGGGGGTACTATTGCCTCCCGTTACCAAAAAGCCATGGTCCCAAAAATTTGAATGAAGTTGACCGCTTCAGAAACATCAGGATCTAAGATACTTTGAGCACTCAAGTAACTGCAGCGTAAGGTAGCTAAATTAAGGGTATTCAAATACCATCGTAATTATAAGAACCAACCTCTGAAAAAGATTGATGAAAAAATCCATGGACAATTTGAAAGGCCATGCAACTAGAAAAGTTAATTAAAAGAGAAAAAGTGCAGCATCATAGAAATAGCATTCTTGAGGACTTGCTGACCATGGCTCAGGTAAGTTGGGCCCCGAATGGGTTATTAGTCTGACAAATTAAGTATATTATGATTTTCCCTGTTAAAGAAGAGGATTTATCCTGAGAGTGCTGAACTTATTTTCCCAACAAAATTGTCATGGACCACTCATTTAGGAAAAGAAAATTAATGTTTCTTGTAGCTGCTACAGTGAGAAAACATTATACCAAAATTGAAGCCACCAATTACTGCATCCCTTTCTCCAGAAAAAATAAAACATCTAGTCAGTCGTTTTGTCTGGAAACTTTCCGAAAGATAATCATATTACAATACAGTAAGAAAGGAAATACTACTGCAATTAATTTGAAATTCACAAGTACTACCATGTGCCTTATTCTTGGATTTGCTCTGACATAACTACTTCTTTCTCAAAGCAAAGTCAACTTAGATACCATGGACAAGCGTGTACAGGGACATTTGGTAAACAGCAAACTGTAGAAGAGAGCAAATAAAGATTCTGGAACAGTATAGGTGCTCTAAATAGAAGAAGAGTCGGAAAGCTAGTATGATGATTGAGCCAAAATCCAAAATTGACCAGTATGCTTAGTCCCATAATGTGGAAATGCATGCAGTAAAGATTGGCGATCATCCAGTACTGGAAGCCTATGCACACCATAGAGGAGACAGAATTGAAAAAGTTAGCAAAGGCAGCCCTGTCACGATCACTAGATTTTTGACTATATCACAAATTACCACTGGAAGCAAGAACTTAATTTGGGAAAAGGTAGAAAATGATGACAAAATGCAGACCTCGTAATAAAGCCAGTGCCATTAACATCAATCTTTCTGAAAAGACACGTTGAGAAGAATGATGGCAACTTGCAAATTTCCCTCGTAACTAATTTGAAGTCTGAAAGACCAAGGAAATAATAGAGCAATGAATTATAGATGGCAGAGAAAACACAAGCAAAAATAACAGGAACGCCAACAGTATATTCTTACCATTTATCTGCAAACCATCAGAGTGAGCATAAAAAAATTGATTGATTCTCAATATGCATTGTTCTTTCAGTTCTTTTGGAGGCGGTCGGCCATTTTGAAAGTAAAACTGCAATTATCCACATAAAAAGCAACTTACTTTTAGACATACAGGGAAAATTCTTCAGCTATGCTCAAAGAGTACATCTGAATAAATTAGCATCTCCCAAACCTGTGGTATTAATTCTTTCACTGGCTCGCTAACTACTTTCAAAGGAGAACCCAAATGAGAAGGGCCAACTCTCTGTTTCATTACACGAGGGGAACCAGATGTACTCCTAGGGGAAAGTGGAGGGGCATTTCCAGCAGGAAACATGGAAGGTAATGAATTTCCTGAAGCAGCACTGGCACTCGAAGAGCTCCCAGGAGCATTCAGAGGAGCACCTGCCTTTGCATCATTTATCAATGATGTCACCTGAAACCATAGGGAAAGCGAAGTTCTAAAAACTTAGGACACCATATCCGAGATTCCTCAAAGACCATCAAAGATTACGAACGCATGTATGCAAATCATTGCCTTCTAGTTTAATATTTCAGAGAGCCAGCAACTATGACATTTTGTGTCCAATCAAAAGCAAGTTAATAATTATACAGAACAGCAACTAATTTCCGAGGAAGCATCCTATATATAGCACCAGCTTCCACGATCAAAGCAACTTCTTCAGGCATCCCACAATCAAACCACTTGAACTTCCCACATCGTCAGGTTTCATTGACCATGGATGTGATGAAACAAAATGACACAAAATTCATATGGCATCCTCACACATTAAGGTGCATGAATTCATAAAAGTGTTTGAAAGGCTTAGCACAATAACCAATTTGGGTAAGGGCCTCTTTTTTCTCTATGACATGATTCACAGACAAGTTGTCCTGTACTATCGATGAACCAAGTATGACCTAGCATTTAGCATTCATAGTTGCCACAGAACTGCTAGACACAAAGCTTTGAAAGTGAGCATCTGGGAAACATACACAAGAAATGACAATTCTCATAGAAGTTGCAGAAGCTATGAGGGCAACTTGACCTCAAAGCAATTGAGTTGTCATCATTGAGGCTCCATGCCGAATGGCAATTATAATTATTAGATATAGATTTCAATTTTCAGTCTCATTTTGCTGGATTTATAAATTTATTGAATTGTGATCTTAAAATCTGCCAGGTTTTAAAAAAGAAGCACAACTCACTAAATAAAGTATCGATCTCTGAAGTTTTGAAAATATTGGATAATATTTTAAGGATAATGTCACTGCCATCTACAGAAAGGGTATGCTGAATGATACCGCAGAACTTTGTTGGATGTTTAATAACACCCACATGTTCAAAGGGGCATTTGCATTTTGCCACATCACTTAATGCACCAATTAGTGGAACATTCTTGGTATAAAATTCATTACTTTTGTTTTGATATGATTGTTCATCTTAAGTCATTATTCCCTCTAATGGCGAGGTTCTCTTTTCATAACAAATCTTTTGAATACAGTTTTCATTATAATAACATCCTGTACGCCAATAAAGTCGAAAGTATGAATTTTTTTTCTCTTTTAAAAGTTATAACCTCCTTCCATCCTTGTTGCAATAACAATTCTTGTTCATGTCTCCTTTTTCATATACAGAAGGGATCAGACCAACAACATCATGACTCATTATTTAATTCTCATTAGAAATACTTACAATGTATGGCAAATCCATGTTCCATCATTCACTTAGACTCTAGCAAAGAGGAGTGAAGATGAGCAAGGCAAAGTATCCTTCAGAAGTTGGAAGAATCATTGGAAAAACACATCAATCCTGACAGTTTAATGCATCTGGCCTAAGTTTTTCAGCCTCACCAAGCTGTCTTGCCCAATTGATTAAATAAAATATAGGACCATCCTTCATTTTAGACTCTCTCAGACAAATTATAATCCCACACTTTTGGTAGATAGCCGTGACTTTGGAAAGTAATTAGATTATGTTCAGCAACTTTAATGTCAACCAAGCATGTGTTTGGACTAAGGTATGAACAAACCCAGTATTTGTATTCCAACACATGTTTTGCAGAATACTCCTCATCCTTATCATGTGGAAATCCAAAAATCAATAGTCTAAGACACTTTACAAAAGTATTGATCCACCTTTTCAATAAATGCATGACTTGACAAGAAACTTGCCACAAAATAATTCGTAATTCGTAATTCGTAATTCTCATATCAGTTCATTCTTCTTCGAGAATCAAGCTTGCATCTACTCAACAAAGACTAAATCAGTTTTCCAGAAGAAAGATTCCTCATAAAGTTTCGATTCCCTAGCTGTAGCTTTTTAAGCATAAAGCTCACAAGCATGGTACAGGGAAATTCCTATTAAACCCCAATTTTTGAGTCCCATACTAGCAATTGGATACTAACCATCTTTCGAATTTATTCGATCCCTTCAGGCAACTTTAACCTCAATCTTGCTTGTCTTTAGGGTTAAGGCAAAAAGAAACCGCTGTTAGAAGTCCAACACGTCTTTCATAAGATAAATAATCCACAATCATTTGGAAACCCATCGATCAGTACCCAAAAACACCACCTAGTTTCTGACCAATTTTCTAGTAAGTGCATGACTTGCTCACCATCGAATGATGCACAATACCTAATCAGTTCTTTGTTCTTTGAGAGTCAAATTCAAATCATTGAACGATGACACCGTCTTTTGCAAATAGAGAACGTCTCGCACAAGTTTCCAATTCCCAAACTGTAACTTTTAGTTTAGAACTTATACACATGGCATTTCTTATCCATAACCAAAAGACTCCAAATTTCAAATTGCACACAAAATATTTGCACTCTAACCCGAACTTTAGGAAACAATTAAATCTTATCCACCATTTGCTGATCCTAAACCAACACATAAAGGAACCATCATCATAATTCTAACACAAATTCACCATAGGACTCCCCATCCATAATCATCCGAAACTTGAAAAAACAAAGTCCAAGACAGCTTCTCCAAGTTTCAAACCAACTTTTCTATAAATGTCTGACTAACATATGAAACTCAGCATAAAAAGGTGAAGATTGAAATAAATAAATAAGAATTCTTCTCTCGTCAATGCGATCAAATATAGGTGATTTCTGAGCTGGAACATGCCAAACCAACCAGAATCCCTAACAAGAAACTACAACCGCGACATGTATCTCAACGAAGTAATGCATAATCACCACCAGCAAAAATGCACACGTAAATTAACACAGCAATCAGATACGTAGGCACACTCGCAATGCATATCAACCAGCAAATTAAAGCACGGAGATTTCGGTTCAGTTCTTCCGCGGGGGCGGAGGGGGGAGGCGACGATAAGTTACCAGCCGGTTGCTGTCGGGAAGCGAGAGCCACTGGTGGAAGATCTTCTCGACGAAATCGGAGTTCGATTTCAGAGCCAGCGGGGACACCTCATTGAGCTGCAGCAGGTCGGTCTCAAGGGACGCCACCTCGCCTACAGCGATCTCCATGCTCATCGTCTGTCGTCTCGTCTCTCCGGCCCCTCAACAATCTCTCATCCAAAAAACCCCAACGCCAATCGAAGCGGCGCGAATCCTCGCGGCGGGAAGGGAGGGAGGGAGGGAGGCGGAGATCGACGGGAACAAGGTGCAGATTCAGCTCCGGGAGCTCGGGAGAAGAGCCGGCTCCCAAATCGCGAGAGCTGGATACGCGAGGATCGGACCGAGCGACAGATCTTCCGCGGAAACGAGCGGCCCGGATGGGCGCGACAGCTCTCGCGCTCTCTCTCTCTCTCTCTCTCTCTCCTTCGGCGTGGAGCGGAGGAGGAGGAGGAGGCGATTGGAGAAGACGACGACGACGACGAGGGGCGAAGCGAGAGCGAGCTCTAGAGAGAGAAAGAGAGGGAGAGGGAGGGGGGGGATTGTTTATTTAGGGATCGATGATGCAGTTGCAGGCTCGCAGAGAGATCGAATTGGGGGAAGAAAATGCTTCTTTTCGGGAGGTGTTAAAAATTAGGGAGCAAGCTGATTATGGAGAGAGAGAAAGAGAGATATCGGTTGAAGAAGAAGAAGGCGCGTTTGCACGTGCTTGGTCACGTGCCCATCATATGCGCGTGCATGAGGTGTGCGCCACCCGCGGGGGGAAGGGCGGGTTGGGCCGGACCCCGACCACCTTAGAGCGCTCGTGATAATATTTCTATTTCTCGATTTCTCTATTTTCTTGTTTCCCTATAAATGTTTAGAATATAATTAGTTTGGTAAAATAATTTAATTTTTCTATTTTTGAAATAAATTTCTATTTTGAAATAGATTTCGAGTAAAAATTAGAAGTTATAATTTTTGACTTTTTTTATTTTTGGAACGGAGAAATTAAAATTCTTCTCATGTTCACTCTTGTTATCGCCAATCGCCCACCAGCCACCCGTGGGACATTGGACACCCACCACTCGTCGTTGCTCGTTGGCCGCTCGCCCGCCATCGGCCGCTCATTGCCGATCGCCGACCATTGGACTCCAGCGGCCTGTCGTCAATCGTCAACCGTCTAATGTCCGTCGGTCGTTGGTCGCTCATCACCAACTACTGGACGTCGAAGGCCCATCGCTGACCATCGGACGTTCGCCACCAACCTCTTGTCGCTTGCCACCGGTCGTTGGATGTCAGTCACCCATCATCACTCGCCGGACTTCAGCCATCGGCCACCAATCGCCAGTCGTTAGCTAGTCGAATGCTGGATGCCGAACTCTGGACGTCGGATGCAAGATGTCGGTTGCTGACCACCGGATGTCGAACTCCGACGTCGGACGCCGAACGTCGGACTCCGAACTCCGGCTGCTCGCCGCCGATTGCCAGACATCGAACTTCGGCCATCGAATGCTGGTCATCACCACTCCTAGAAATAGAAATTTTATTTTTTTACCAAACGAATTTTTATCCTAGAAATAGAAATTTTGAATAGTTATCGAGCGTGTTTCTTTGCTCATAAACTAATCCATGGAATAGGAATTGATTTCTATTCTAGGAATTTTGTCATGTGCGCCCTTAGTGTGGCGAGGGGCTGTAGATTTTAGAAGTCAAATGATAATTCATGATAAATTTATTGTAAATTAATATTTTGACCACTAAAAAATCAAATCGGTATATCGTGAGAAATTGATCTTCCATTAATTTCCATTAAACTTTATTGTCGAATTATTGAATTAGATGGGCTGATACATGGTAGTTGATGGATATATTTATTGGAGCTTTACGTCTCGTTTCATCGATTTGTAGTTTTTCGTAGTATTAATTCGGTTTAATGAAAATTAATAGATGATAAATTCATTATAAGTATACTAATTTGAGAATTTTTGACGGTAAAAAATTAATTTAGGCAGATTTGTCGGGAGTTTTAGGAGGCAAAAAATTAATTTGAAAAAAAAATTATCATAGATACATCGAATTTTTCATGATATCATAGATACATTGAATTTTTCATGATATCATAGATACATTGAATTTTTCATAATGTTAACTCTAAAAGTTGTGCCTCGTCGAAGCTGCGGCCTGCGAAACACGTTTTAATGGAGATTTTGAATGCCAACACGTTTTAATGGAGATTTTGAAGTGGCATCAAGCTCATCACGAGTTGAAAAAGGATGTGGATGTTAAATAAAAGAGCTTCGGGCCGAGCCTCGAGTGCGACCGGCGTCAGCCTCGGCTGAATGCATTGGGAGTTGAACCGAGCTGGGCTGGATCTCGTTTTTCTGCCCCCCCTTTTTCGAGAGTCGATGTCGAATTCATAACCTTCACATCGAAAGAGAGCTCGACCCAAGATGCACTATTTTTCGTTTTTGTTAAATCCCAATTCGTCATTTCGAGTACATTGGATTACGAGAAGCGAGTTAGGCCTTGCGTAGATTACACAAATAATTTTACAGTAAAGAAGTGGGTGGGTAATAAGATGAATTGATTTAAATTGTATCATTCACAACTTACCTAAATCCCAACTCATTCGCCACCTATATTTATGACTTGAGCACTTAGAGAATGGGGCAAACCATTTACGATGACCAAATAGGAGTCCGGAAAGCAAGATTGCTTCAGCATCCAATTTGCGCAGGCTTTGAGCCCGAGTCCCCTTTACGAACGATCACCCACTTTATTGAGTCCCACAACTCAAGTACACTATTGATGGCATTGAGTTGTACGACTTGATTCAAAGCCCCAGCTTCAATGTTGGCAAGTTTGGAGCCGACGCGAGTCGCACATCCGCACAATTCTAGGTCATCACAACCCGGGCTCCCGGGAAAGCCTAAGTCACAGAACCACATGCCATTCATACCCATTGGCAGCGGCTGAAACCGGTGGCCAGCTACTCCAACGTCACCCGGCCATCCATAAAATGTCGCCATCAGCTTAGAAAATCCAGGCGAGGATGATTGGACGGGGTCATGATTGAGACATATAATGCTCCTGATGTTCGATGCATTGAAAATTAAACAGCTCTTGCATTGTCCGGTCAAAACCCATTTGATCAACCCGAAAAGTAGGCCAAGCGTTTAAAAAGAATGATCAATGATACAAGCTTTAGCTAATTGCGGAATCAATATTAAAAATGACGAATGTACATCAAGACAGACGTCACATGGCACTCAAAAGTACTGTATGGGGCTATCCTGACCAGAAAGTGCTATGATTTCCCCTGTACCTTGGAAAATCCAGAGAAATCATCAACACTCCAATCTCTTTGCTAAAGAGCCTGCACCTTTTAGCAGGAACTAGACTGCACTATCGCATTGGGTTCAAAGAGATACAACAATAGGACGATAAGCAGAAGCTAGAATTGTCGAAACAAAGGAGCACAAAAGAGAACTCCATTGACTTGGGAAAAGATGGATTACAAGGCAACTTGGCAAAAGATGCATTGCAAGGTTTTGATCGAGGCATTTGACATTCGGACCAATCCAAACATTTGTAACAGACAAACCAGGAAAGGAAGCATAACTACCAGACTTATCTATAGCCCTATGAGCAAGTTCATGTTATGCACTCTACGGACTCGTACTCCAGCTTGGTCCCTCCTGTAAAAAATTTCTGAAAATCCACGAGCTTAAACTAGTAACAAGTATGCTATGCATTGAATATGGGTTGTCGTAAAAGCAACAATCACTGGGGAAAGAATCAGATGCGATCGATTAAGCTAGTTGGGTAAGAAGATGTTGCTAAATGAACTAAGATGCTAGTTCAGAGATGAATTATTCCTCTAAACCATTGATTTTTCCATAAATCACTCAACACATACAGAAAATAGTTCAGCATCCTGTAGCAGTAACTTTATGGCTCCAAGTCCATGATAAACGACCTAATATGCATGAGTAGCAATAATTTATCATTAAACTAGTTTGAACCCACCACAGTATTATTTCTACAAAAGATCAAGGCAACCATCACCTTACTTGGTCAAAGGCTTAATCATGTACTGAAGTCCTCGGACCATCAAGTCAAAGCCCCCGAACAGATGTCCAAAGAATAAAATTATGAAACTGTGTGATAAGAGGAAGGACAAGGTCAAAATTTTCCTTAAACAAGCAGTTACCATCAAAATTTCATGGCTTGCAAAACCAGCAAAAGAGACATCAGAAGGAATAGTCTGTGAGACAATATTTGTCAAAATCTATAAAATCCACAAAGAGGGGAGGGTAGGCGAGCCGCTATGAAGAAACGGCAAAATAAGGACAAAGAAATT
This sequence comes from Eucalyptus guilfoylei, assembly GCA_016097605.1. Lineage (NCBI taxonomy): Eukaryota > Viridiplantae > Streptophyta > Magnoliopsida > Myrtales > Myrtaceae > Eucalyptus > Eucalyptus guilfoylei. The sequence goes on from CM027861.1 coordinate 29,514,381, forward strand.
GCTAAGGTGGAACACGCATTATATGCAGCTCCACTTAAGAAAATGGCTATCTGAGAGCTCAAAGACACCTTAAGCCTCAAGTTACAATGCAGTCCCAGTTAACACTGCCTCTTGAGAAAGAACGTCCCATTCTATCAGTTTTTGACGCAATTCATGGGCTTCTTTTTCCATCCCTGCAGCAGCCACACCATCTATTATGGCAGAATAGGTGGTCTCATCTGGCTTGCATTGACTTGATATCATCTTTTCCAGTACTTGTATTGCAGAACTGACTTTCTCATTTTTACATAGCCCATGGATCAGGAATCTGTACGCAATGTTACCAACTCTGTGATTTCTCCTATTCATCTCACCCAACACATCCATAGCTTCCTCAAATAAATCCATTCGGCAATACCCCCAAAGCAAAGCTCGATGTGTGACGTCATCAGGATTAATCCCAGCTTCAATCATCTCATTGTATAATAACTTCGCTTTACCCATCTCGCCCAATTTAGCCGAACCATCAATGACGACATTATAACTGATCAAACCTGGAGAACAGCTAGTACCACTCAAAAAGTGAATTAGTTGAATGGCCTCGTCCATCATGCCCTCTTTAGAAAGGGCACCTAGAAGGGTGTTATATGTTATTATATCAGGGCAACACCTTTTCTGAACCATCTGTTCAAAGAAGTCGATTGCACGGCCTAGATATCCAGATTTACACAGACCATTGATCAAAATATTGTAAGTAACAACTGTTGGAAGACGTGAACTTTGACTCATTATTGTAAGGACTTCATCTACTTCATTCCACATGCCACGGGTGCAAAGAGAATGAAGGAGACTGTTATAAGTTATGGTACTAGGTTCCATGTCATGAGATAAAAGATTATGCATGACTAGAGCCGTATCTTCATAATTCCCCCGCTTGCAACTAAAATTTACAAGCGAGTTATATGTAACCATATCAGGATGACAACCATTCATAGTCAAATCTTCCAAAACTTCAATAGCTCGCACAACTCCACGGTGCCTGCATACTAACTCAATAAGGATGCTGTTGGTGACCAGATAAGGTGGGCATCCCTTCTTCAATTGGTCCTTCCAAAAACCAATAGCCTGATCAAAATGACCATGGTCAAACATGCAGCGGATGATAGTGTTGTAACTTATGACATCCGGAGGACAGCCACTCAAGCTCATGTCTTGTAAGAGGTCCACGGCAGATCTGAAGTGCCCTTCCTTACAAAGACTACCAATCATCATGTTACATGTGATCACATCAGGAACCCCACCAGATAAGACCATGACTCTAAGGACTTTGCCAGCTTTCTCTATTCTATTGATTCTAATGAGACCTCTGATTAAGCTTAAGCAGGAAGGGAAGTGGGGAATTTGATTTTGGCGCCCCATGACATCTATCAAATGTGCTGCGGTCATCAGTCTCCTGCTACTGCAGAGATTTTGAAGAATCTCATTATTGGTTTCCTCATCATTTCTGGCAAATGATCCATCTGAAAGCCGCCGTGACGAACTGGAAGTTTTCCTCAAATTCGTCTTAACACTGCTTTCTCTCGGAGCAATCATTTCATAACCCTCTGAACTCCACTCATCTTGGTCAATGTCATCTTCCTCATAAATACGAAAGCTTCTTTGTAAGACTTCACACTGAAAAGAGTTCACATTTCTTCGAACACTGAGATAACCAATTGGCAGACGGCAACTATAATTGCACTTAGTTGAGGTACTTGTATGAAAAGCATATCCTGTTAAGCAGTCGATACCACAAGGCCCAAAACTTTGGCTGGCTTGTTTAGAATGCCGATGCAGAAGATGCGGAAGGGACACATTGGCCATGGAACTCTGTGGGGCAACCGTGAAACCCATATCTTCCAAAAACCCGCAGGAACTTCGGGACTCCCAATGATTCAGAGGGTCATAGCGCTGATGGGCATCAGAGTGCAAAAGCAACAGAGAAAAAGATCGGAAATGACTGCCCTATATTACCTCGGAGATGATAATTCATCCAGGATTTGGAAGGAAATGGAATCACCGACACCAAGTCCTGCAAAAGAACAATGACAGGCCCAGAATCATAAATACAGCATCGAACAACAATAAACCCGTTACATCTCTCCACGCATAACTACCATAAAAGCTGCTTTAATCAAGGTACAAACAATGAACCAAGCCACTTAATCAGGAGAATACAATTCATGCCAGAAAAGACACTGAACCCTCTTAATTCCGATACAGAACAACCAAATCCCCCTCATTTAAGTAGTAAGTATCACAAGAACACGACAAAAAGGAGCACAGCCAGCATCAGCCGATTAGGAAAAAGCAGCCATGACCGAGAACACCTGATCGAAAACCACTCTCATTTTCCAACCGCCAGCCGACCTAATCATCGAAACTCAAATCACCCGAAGCTTCTCAAATTCCACCGAACGGCAACGAAACAATAGACACACGCGCGGGGCAGAGAGATAAAACGTTCAGATATTTACCAGAATCGACAGAATCGACCGAAAATAACCGCCACAAAAGCCGCTTCAATCAAGGTACAACTAACGAACCAAACCACATAATCAGGAGAATAGAGTTCATGCCAGAAAAGACACAGAATCCTCCAAATTCCGATAAAGAACAATCGAATCTCCATCATTTAAGCAGCAAATATCACAACACTCGATCGAAAATCACTCTCATTCCAACCGCCGACCGACCGTAATCATCGAAACTCAAATCACCCAAAGCTTCTCAAAATTCCACCCAACGGCAACGAAACGGTAGACGCGCGCGGGGCAGAGAGATGGAACGTTCAAATACTTACCAGAAGCAACGGAATCGATTGCCGCCGCCGCCACCACCGCCGACGACGACTGGGTGTTGAACAGCCGGCGCGCTCTGCGTTACCGCCGGCGGGGGCAAAGAGAGGAGAAGGAGGGAGACAGCTTGGGGAGGTGATGATTACAAAGGAGGACGCTGATCACTAGGGTTCTCGCCTGCTTGCTTGCAAATGCAAACTCCGGTTTATGCTACGTCCAAATTTTTTTTTGGCCTTTTCGAAATAAGGATTACATGACAGTTGACACGTGCCAAACCTTAATGTTTCGGAAAAAGGTGAAAAAAAAAACGTTATGAATTATAAAATTTTCTTAGTACCATACCTCATCGTGTCGCGGGCCAACGCTTTAGATCCCAATCCGTGCGGGCCGCGTTTGTTTGTAAAGAGTTGGATTTGTGGAGAGTACCAAAGGATCTTATTTATAGATGAATTGCAACCACCGTAGATCTCTCCTTAATCTAAAGGTAGAGATTTAATATCCTACCTCCTATTTACCTATTAAATGCAAGAAGTCTCTAGATTGTAAGTGTATATTGTCCCCTTGATGTATTTTAGAACACCTAATTAAACCTAACTAGTCACAATACTACGCTTAAGGAGCATGAACACTGACTCATCAGTTTGCCATATATTTTGCTCTTGAATTTGCTAATTGGGCATTTCGCATCTATTTCGCCTGAAGATTACTCTACGTGCGACGAGACACATTTTACTTTAAGGCCTGATCTTTGGTTGTTATTTGAATTGGGTTGCCTAGCGATTTGAATGTGAAGTGAAGAACAAGAATCATAAGCAATTACAAAGCATGAGTAAATGTGGGAAGTGCAACGTTAAATTGGTAAATCTAAAAGGAAGCATTGATTGTGTTGATGATCGAGAGCTCTTTACAATGATTCAACACGGCGTGTATAGCCTATTACACAAAATAACCACCTCTAAGCGATTAATGTTAAAATTAAAAGTTACAGCCACCTTTTCGAGATTTTCACCTCTATGGCTAGATAGGTGGAGATTAATGTGTGTTTTCTCTCTACCGCATGGGTAGTTTTCTCCTACCTTCAGGGTAGGTTTCGATTTAGCCCCAATGACAAACCCTAAACCATCTCCCACAAAACCCTATTTCGTCTACCCTAGGTTTCCGATCAAAATCCCAGTGTAAGGGTTAAACCCTAATGCCCATCACATTTCCTTCCATCTTGTTGTGTTAGCCACTCCCTCCACAATTCTTGGTACACAGATTGACACCCCACTCCCCCCCCCTCCCCCGGTAATCCTCATTTGAGATACCCATGATCCACCCACTACATCAGAGCTCCCTTCAATCGATTTGGGCTTGTATTCTCCTTTCCTGCTAGTTCCAAACTCCTCTGGCCAACTTGTGTGAAGGAAATCAAAGACCTTTGTCAACACAGTTCCTCGAGATTGAGAGATGGCAGGTCCGTTCGAAGAAGAGAGGCGTTTAGTGGCTCTTTGCAAAAGTCTAGGTAAGCTATTGTTTGAAGATGATGTAACTGATGTTAAAGGTGACATTTTTGAAGAGAAATTGACTGAATGCTGGAAAACATTGTTTGGGAAGTTGTATTCTAGACCAAATGTGAATTTTCCAACATTTTTAAACACAATAAAAAGAGCTTGGAGGATTGAAAATGTTACTTATACATTGCTAGAGCCGGGCTATTTCTCCTTCTCATTCCTGTCCGGAGCATATGGATTACACGACACATGCCAAACCTTAATGTTTCGGAAAAAGGTGAAAAAGAAAAAACGTTATGAATTATAAAATTATCTTAGTACAATACCTTGTCGTGTCGCAGACCGATACTTTATATCCCGATCCAGGCAGGCCACGCTTGATTATGAAGAGTTGGATTTATGGATAGTACCAAAGGATCTTATTTATAGATGAAACTCTCTAATTGTGACTGCATATCTCTAATTAATCTGACGGTAGAAAATTAATATCTATCATTAAATGCAAGAAGCCTCTAAAATATAAGCGTATAAAGTCCCCTTAACTAGTCACAATACTACGCTTAAAGAGCCTAAATACCGACTCATCAGTTTGCCATTTTTTTTTTTTTAAATTTTGCTCTTGAATTAGCTAATTGAGCATTTCGCATCTATTTTGCCTGCAAATTACTCTACATGCAATGAGACACATTTCACTTTCAAGCCGGATCTTCAGTTGTTATTTGAATCGGGTTGCTTGGCGATTCGGACGTGAAGTGAAGAACAAGAATCATAAGCAATTACTCTGAACACTAGTAAATGCAGGAAGTGGAACGTTAAATCGGTAAATCTAAAAAAAAAGAATTCAATGTGTTGATCATTGAGAGCTCTTTACAATGATTCAACACGGCTTATAGAGCCTATTACATAAAATAACCGCTTCTAAGCAATTAATGTTAAAATTAAAAGTTACAACCGCCTTTTCGAGATTTTCAACTCTATGACCAGATTTCGTAACTACGCATCGATTTTATCTATAAATGTTTGCAACTTTTGGTTGTCAATGGGCTCAAGTTCAGGGCGCTACTAATATGGCTACCAAGGCTTCGCGATTGTTTTCCCCAGTTGCATGTCCAACCGTTTAAAACTTCTCAATTGGCATCTTTATCATCTTCACTTTTACTTTCAACACAAACTAATTTTATTTTAAGTGCTATTCGTTGACCGATAGTCATCATATGGTGATAAAAAAACTTTGTCATCGATATTCATAATTATGAACAAGTTCTTCTGCCATTGATATCTTGTCAATAGCACAATTGCTTGCCACCGTTGAGCTTTTATATTGACGTCATGTCGATTGTTCATAATCTTGCTCATCAAGAGGCTTTTTTTATTGTTGATAACTTGTCATTTGCTGTAATCAATACCGAGTTTTGTATCGAAATCATATTAATAATAAATTATCTACTGGTGGGCAGCTGCATTGGTTGGGCTCTACTACCTTAGCGCCGAGAGAATGAGTTCGAATCTTCGCATGGCTATGGTGGTGGGGTTCTGTGCTAGTCTCCCTCCAGGTATAGTCGGTGGTCTCCGTTGGGCCTGTCGTGCTTGCGGTGGCCGTGAGCACTCGTAAGGTGTGCCAAACCGGATCCTGGATATCAAAATAATAATAAATAAATAAATAAATAAATAAAACTTCATCATTTTTTGGTGTTAACATCGTCTTAAATGTTATTTAAATATTTCTTGCTTGATTGGAGGCGCGGATGATAAATGTTGTTTGACATCAGTTCTGTTGGATAACTTTTGTCATGTCTAAATAATAAATATTTTGTCTATTTCATTGTCGGATGATACCTTTTGCTCGTAAGCTGTGTAGTTCAGACAAGCTAGTTAGAATTAATAAAATTAAACACATTTATTTCTTGATAACTTTTGAAGCACAAGAAAGACTTATCTATTTTTCTATCCGAAGTACTACAATTACTGGTAATACACACATACTCTAATTATTCAACGAGGAACAAAATATTCCAAGGCACTAATTACTCTCATTAGGAGAGGGATCGTTCTTGACGTTAACAACAAAGAAGTAAATATTAGAGATGTGTAATAATTTGGTGCCAAATTTTCTATCCAATAATATAAAATTAAAGATAGTCAGAATGTCACTTATAAATAGGATAATAATACAAATTATTCCAAATAATTCTTAAATTTTGGCCTAATATCATGTAGTACCTTGATTTTAATTTGTTCAAATTAGTCCATGAAGTGCAGTTCTTTTGTTTGTTCAAACTACAAATTAGACATTGTTTAATAACCTAGATTATTATATCCTGAGTTAAATTTTAAAAAATGATGAGTTAACATATCTATCTTTTATACATCTAATTGTGAAAAGAAAAAAATTAGGACATGTCAATGCATTTGAGATGAATATCTTACTTGCGTAATCCATATGTCACTTTTTTTTTGTCCACCATCAAACATTAACAGATTTGAAGCCACATCAATAGATTTTGTTAATCTGAATTAATGAAAGGACAACATTGAATATTTTTCATATAGTATAGAGACTAGATTAAACATCCACTAATAGTTCATACACCACATTGAACAAATTGAATATCCAGAGATGACATTGCACATGGGACAAAGTTTAGGGCTGTCAAATGGGTAGGTATGGGTTGGATCTGAGTTGAGTTGATTGAACGTTATAATTTTTTATTTTCAACTTAGCTAGTTATTAAATGCCATTACTCATTCGAATGGCTCGAATCATCCTTTGTCTTTACTGAAAAAGGGCACATGCCTATGCGTGCACAAAAAAGAAGAAGACACAAGTAAAATCTAAATTTAAAAGATAAACAACCATGATAAATTTATAATACAAAGAGATTGGAAAGTGAGAAACAAATTGGATGTTAATGAGCTCCAAATATATTAAGTTGTTAGGTTTGTAACTATGAACATCTTGCTCGAAATTTTAATCATCGCATTCAATTTATTGCAATGTTATATATTACATTAAACATAGGCATAATGCAACATAAGTTGGAAAAGATCAAGTCTGAGCCAAATGAAAGGGTTAATGGTTGAGGGCTCTCGAATGACAAAATCGCAACAAGAAATCAATATCAAAGAAAATCAATGGGGCCGAACCGTGGCATATGAATGAACCAAGACGAACACCAAATCAATTCTCAATTTAGAAGTCCACCCTTCTTTCATCAGCTCATTGTATCAGCAAAGGAACTAAAATTTTATCCCACAACACAATCGGTAGATCTAAGTGTGATTCTAGTATATTCAACATGTGGACTCGACAAAAACACATCAGATTCAATTTAGTTCCGCACAAGAGATTCTTAGCCAAATCCAGCAATACTCAAAATCGGATTTGTGTTGCGAGAATACTGAATGTGGATTTAAACCGAGAAGAATTGTAGCGGAGTGCATAGCTCCTAGATTCATTCTCAATGCAGGACAACAAAACTTGAGGAATGCCTATACAGCAAAAACGATCGCCATACATCCCACGTACAACGAGGAAACCGACGCAATTGAACTGTTAGTGAGCTAATTTCAATACAGGGAGGTCTCGGTTAAGAACACATTAGGTAATTGAACATTGTAGTACTGCAAATTTCACTACGCAATGCTAAGATGATCTCGCTTAGGAATATCACCAAACATGCAGCAGGCGCTCGACCGATGAACAACATGGAACAGTAATGGAGAGAGATTCACAGCCAATGTAAAATACATCTGGTCTTAGAATATTCAAGTTTCTCGTGATAGCTTTAGACACGGTCAATTTCCATAGCGACGGAAGTAAGAGTTCTCGGTATCTACCTCACTAAAACAGAGCATGAAGAAAAATACCTTGAAAGTGTAGGTGCTGGCCACGCCATCGTTGGAGACAATGAGGATGGTGATTGGAGCCAGGGAATGAGAAACGAACAAGCTCCAAGCACTTCGAAGATGCTGGCTGGAAAACGGGGGCGAACGGAGCACTTCCGGCGGCCGCGAAGCTGGTGGTGTTCGACGGTAGCCGAGGCTGCTCTCGTGGATCTGATGGACTGAGTCGAATTGGGCCAGGTGCTTGATGGGCTTGACTTGTGGTCTGGGCTACTCTTGTGGTTAGACTGGGCTGGGCTGGAACATGGTGATCAAACCGGGCTGGAGTGATGGGGCTTTTGTGGACCTGGTGCTTCATTTTTCTATTAGTCATTTTATTTTTTTATCATAATTTATTATTACCATTATTTTTATCATCATTATTTTATTGTTTTACATAAAATAAATGTTTAACTTGTCAGCCATAGTTCAGATGTCAACACTGTTGTGATGCAAATGGGTCTTTCCCAAAATATTACAAATAATCAACTAAGATGGTAGTTGTAGAAAGCATACATAGATTTAGTCTTTGGGTAATGTGATACCCATAATAATTAAAGTGTAGAACCTATATAAAAATCTATATTTATTAGTAACATTCAGTAAAAGATCCAGAGATTCTTGAAATGTGATGGACTTGATCTAGTAGATTTAATTTATGCAACAGTCATTTGTGTAATTGTGCCAATATGTTTGGTGTGTTTTTTTATGTAATTGTACTGGTTGAACACTTGTGGTCTTGGGACTAAAAGGATGTCAAACACCAAATTGCACTCATATGGTCATTATCGTCATCATCACTTTTCTCTCTCTTTTAGTATTTTACTGGGCAAGTATTGAAGAAAGTAGCGGCAATCGAAACTTACAAGATTTCTTGGATCTTGATACATACGGTCACCTCACGATCAAGCCTTTCTTTCTTCTTTCCATGATACTAATTGAATAATTTAATTATAACTATTACAGCTCTCATAATTAACATTGCTCGAGTCAGCTCTCAGTCGGGTAGGAAACGTAGTCATGCTACATACATGAACAATAAATACATTGTGGCACACTAAATCTTAGCAAAAATTTTTTTGGTAGATCTATGATTTGAGGTGGACTAGACAACATTTACCTGATCCAACAAAGTAAGGAGTGATTAATGTGATGTGAAAGCTTGAAAAAGTGGGGCTCTTGGTGGGATAGGAAATGTGACTACTGACATGAGTTGACAATGATGAGGATACTAGCATAATAAGTGGAAGAGTTTGCGATATTCCAAATCTCACATGAAATGATAAGAAAACTTAAGACAAGAGTTGAAACTCACTCCAAAAAACCACAACCTAATACTTTTTTGGGGAGTTAGACCTGCGTTGAATGTTTTAAGTCATTACATGTGTTAATTCAAATTAAATAAATTCGTTTCACCAAGCAAAATACGATAAGAGGGTACCTATAGATAGTCCTACTCTAGCACATTTGAAAGTTAATTCTAGACTCGATCACAAGAGGCGATTAAAAATTGTAATGCAGCAAATTTCCCTTCGTTGAGCTTCCCCAGTGCACGTGCGCGAGTTCCTTTCCAACATTTAGAGCGATAGAGAGAGAAAGATAGTGGGGAAGAGTGGGGCCGGTTCCGATGAGGTGGACCGGGCTCAATTCAAATCTTTATTGGTTTCACCGAATTGGAATTACTCGGTTTTATTAGAATTTGATGGGCCTTGTGTGGCCTAGGCCGCTCTTGTGGATCTAATGGGCTGAGGCGAATTGGGCCAGGTGCTTGATGAGCCTTGCTAGTGGTCTGGGCTACTCTCGTGGTCGGACCGGGCTGGAGTGATGAGCTTTGATGGTCCCGGTGCTTCATTTTTTATTGCTTTTTTTAAAAATCTTTTTATCATAATTTATCACCATCATTATATTTTAAATTTACAAAAATACGTATGTTTGACTTTTCAGCGGTAATTTAGGTGTCAATGCTGCCGGGACGCAAATGGGCCTTTCCCAGAATATTACGAATAACCAGATGAGATGGTACTCTTTTCACAAATCCAAATTCGATAAGAATGACAAGTATCAAAATACGACAAACTTAGAACTCCTTTTTGTAAATTGAAAGTTATACAAAATATACATAGATTTAGTCTTCCAGTAATGTGATAGACGTAATTAATTAAAGTGAAGAAGCTATATGAAAATTATTAGTAAGATCCAGCATAGGATTTACAGATTCTTGAAATGTGATTATCTTGATCTAGTAAATTTAATTTATGCACTAATCACTCGTGCAGTTGTGGCTATATGTTAAGCGTACTTTTCATGTAGTTGTTCTAGTTTAACACTTGCGGGCTTGGGACTAAAATGATGTTAAATACCAAATTGCACTTGCATGACTGTTTCGTCATCATCATCATTATTATTCTTACTCTCTTTCAGCATTTTGCTAGGCAAGAATTGAAGGAAACAACAACATTCAAAACTTACAATTTGATTAATAAGCACCCTAAAGGTAATTCCTTCAAAAAAACAAGTTGTGGTTGCAGTGTCACTTTTGAAAAAGAAAAGGAAAAAGGAGACAATTATTGTCCTCTAAGGACTTGTAGGGACAGTGGACTTTATTAGATAGACTTTTGTTACTTCGTGTCCAAATAAAAGAACACGGATGGACATGTAAGACATGAAAAGACAAAGAGGGTCCTAATTTTACAAAAGTTTATCCAATCCAACGTCTCATGTCCATGTCAAACGCGCCACATTTCTAATTGCAAATGATTCGCGACATTAGTGTTACTTTAGGGAATAAGCAAAAGGAGGAGACATTATTGTCCACTAAGGACATTTAGTGGACTGTGGAGCTTATTATAGATAAGAGAAAAAATTTAGGGGTGAGAACATGCATATTAGCAAGTAAAAACTATGCTTCCCTTCACAATTGACTCCATGCTTAAAAATAAAGAGGATAGCTAAAAAGTATAATTATATAAAATCAAATATTGACATTTTCTTTATGTAACGAATCTTATTGAGATGCAAATGAACCTTTCTCTAAATATTTCGAATAACCAAACAAGATGGTAGCATTTTTACCGACTCAAATTTGATGAAATTGACAAGTGTTAAAAGATTACAAAATCAAACTTCTCTTCCACAAGATAAGATACCATATTGAATGAACTCCCTACGGATCTGCGAAGTGCATCATCTAAAGAAGACTTGGTTTCAGTGCAATTAGAGAAAATATCTGTAGATTTAGTCTCTGGATAACGTGATAGGTAGAACAAATTATAGCGTAGAGGCTATATGAAAATTTATATTTCAATAAGTTCCATGAGGATCTAGAAGTTCTTGAAATGTGATTACTTTGGTTTAGTAGTTTAATTTATGCAACGCTTACTCATGCAATTGTGCCCATGCCTCAAGGCTAAAAGGATGTAAAACACCAAATTGCACTTCTGTTGATGTCGTCATCATCATCGTCATTCTCACTCTCTCTTTCAGCATTTTGCTGGGCAAGTATTGAAGGAAGCAGCAGCAATCAAGACTTAAAAGAACTCGTGGATCTTGATACATATGGTCAGCTCAAGACCGAATCTCTTTTTCTGTTTTTCTTCCAATGATAGCTATAAATAATTTAACCCAAGCCTTTGTGGATCTCGCAAGTGACGTTACTTGAGTCGGCTCTCAGTTGGACCGTAAGTTAAAGTCATGCAATGAACATGAATAATAAATGCATCATGGCACTTCGAGTCTTAGCAAGATTATTTTGGGTAGATCTATGATTCGGGAATGGACTGGACAGCCAATCCAATAAAGTGGCGAATGATTGTCATGATGTGTAAGCTTGAAAATGTGCAACTCTCGACAGTTAGTGACATTTCAAATCTCACATAAAATAGAAAAGAACTGAAGTTGTAAGTTGAAATCTACCCCAAAAAATACCACCTCATATCTTTTTTAGGGAGCTGGACCCGCATTGAACGCTCCAAATAATTTTATGTTTTCATTCAGATTGAACAAATTTGTATCGCCCTGTAATATTTGACGAAACATAATTAAGATAAGTAAGTCCTATAGCTCATGCTACTCTAGTGCATCAGAAAGTTAGTTCTAAACCCAATTGATAAAAAAATCCGATCTGAATGTGAACGGATTGGTATTATGTTTAAAGGCGGCAGGCCTGACCTACATGCCTCATAACCTTGAGATCATTGAGCAGTTTAACACCTATTCCATGCTAATGGTCTGAGCATGGAATGATAGGAGATGGCATTTTAATTAGAAATGCAAAATCATAGTCCCAAAGTTAAGAACAAAAAAAAACCGTCACATCAAAATAAAACGAAGTTAAGAACATGAAAAACATCGCGCCAAAATGAAACTAGAATTTCTAAATTGCATCCTTTGCCTCCTATAAAGTAGCTCGCGTCATTGTTTGCTAATGAGTAGTGAATGCCTCAACTTAGTTTGCGATTATCATATGTTCCACTTCTGGGGTAGGCTGTTTCTAGTGTGCTTTTTTGTCCAAGTAGAGTGGGCACTTCAACTACAGTATGCAAGGCTGTGCATATGTTTGTCAATTAGATTCGGAGATAATTTAATCACGAGTTTTTGATAGTTGTGAAAATCTTCATAGTATTTCCGTAATTCATTTGTGATTTATTTATTGTTTCACTAGAAATTGTTTAGATTAAATACTGTGCGGATTATGGATTAAGGGTTGGGAAAACTTGGGAGCGCTTTAATGACTTGAGCGTGGTTATAACATTATTTGTATTACTTGACTAATAGTAGGCCGTTCTCCCCTTGGACTAGATCATATCGACCAAGCCACATATATTCGGCATCTAATTGACTTTTCTATTTCCTGGTTTATTGTTGCTATTCCTTCTTTCTTTTGCAACAAAACTCAAGATAAATGTAATGACATGTCCAGTTTTAGTTTGACTTATATGTATTTTCTTGTATTGGCTTTTTTTTTTTGGTCTACCTAGTATTAACATATTTAAATATTTTGTAAATGATCTGTTCTACAATAAGGGAACAAATTCAGAAACAAAATGTATGTGTTGGGGTGCAAATTTCAATTGATTTTACGCAACCGTTCAACTCAAATTCTAGTTGTTTCGAAATCGAGGGCAATTATTCTATATGTTCACTTTACTTAATTATGTAATATCCATTTAAAAAAAAGATAATCCCACATGTTCTGGGGAAAAATCAGTACAATAAAACTTTTATTAATTGATTTGAAGGCACTCTAAAGGTAATTCCTCTAAAATGCAGTCATAATTGTTTTGACTGAAAAAAATCGCGGTATTCTCCAATTATTTCGTGCCTTATGTTTTTTTTACAATATCAAGTTAGTAATGAAATATCATTAATTCTGATTAAAAAAAAACGTTTGGTGGTGTCACTTTTTGAAAAATCAAAAGGAAAGGGAGATATTATTGTCCTTGAGGGTGGATCTTATTTCGAAGACTTTTGCTACTCCTCGTCCGAATAAAACAAAGGACGGACATCCATTATTGATAATGGTGTCACTTTTGGAAAAAGCAAAAGAAAAAGGAGACATCATTGTCCTAACTGGAGGGTGGACGTCATTTCGGAGACTTTTGCTACTTCTTGTCTGAAAAAAACAAAGGATGGACATGCACGTTGTGCAAAGACCAAGATCGTCCTAATGGGAAACACGTCACGTTTCTCATTGAAATGACTCGCGACGAGAATGTTACTCTGGAAGAAAAAGCAAAAGAAGCAGTAGACGTTATTGTCCTAGGACCTGTAGTGGACTGAAGACATTTAAAACAACGAATTGACATATGAGACGTAAAGATCAATAAGATCTTGAATTTGCAAATGCTCATAAAAAAAAATTCGGGATAACAACGGTGTCGCTGTCATAACTATAGTACCACGTCCACTTTGGTTTCAAACAAGAAAATTATCAATTCCATCTTCAAAACGTTTATTGTGTGAATTTTAATGTAGTCCTAAATTTATTAATTTTGTTAATATTATTCTAAATTTTTGTGTGAGATTTCAATCTAATCATCCCAGCTAATTTTCGCCTAAAATTGCTAATGTAATGATCAAGTTATTATTGGCCATCTTATATGGTATATGCAATGATATGATCTACACAAATTTTGAGTATGATTCATAGATACTATCTAATCACAAACTCAATTTAGTTTGATGTATGGCCACTCAATTTTTTCACCCTCATCTTATGCATGATGTATCTTTGAGAGCAAATCTAGGTAGCAATGACAATAATGAAGAGAAATAATAAATATTTTTCTATCGAAGTAACGGATATTTATTTTTAGCCATTACTTAAAAAAGATTTTTCATCAAAGCGTTTTTGAACACTAGTTGAGCAATCAACTATGAAATCTTTGTAAGATTTATGTAATTTCTTTGTGAGATTTAATGGTTGTTTTGCAAGGAATTGCGCACACTAAATACCATGTGAATTACCAATCATTATCATAACCTCTAATGTATTGCTTGATTAATAATGAAATCTTATACTGCTCTACCCGTGGATTAGGTCATACTGACTGAATCGAATAGTCGAATGTATTCTCTATTCGATTTTGGAGACTTTTGCTACTTTTTGTTTTAAAAGAACAAAGACATGCAAGTTGTGAAGAGACCAAGATCGTCCTAATGTGAAACACATCACGCTTCTCACTGCAAATGACTCGCCACATTAATGTTACTTTGGAAGAAAAAGCAAAAGACGCGGTAGACATTATTGTCCTACGACCTGTAGTGGACTGCAGACATTTAAAACAACGAAGTGACTTATGAGACGCGTGAAGACCCTACGATCTTGAATTTGCAAACGCTCATCCAAAAAATTCGGGATAAGAATGATGTCGCTGTCATACACTGATTTCAACTAAAAAAATTACCAATTCAATCTTAAAAGTATTTATTGTGTGAATTTTAATATAATCCTAAATTTATCAATTTTGCTAATACTATTCTAAATCTTTACATGAGTTTTCGATCTAATTATTTCAGTCAATTTTCGTCTAAAATTACTTTTGAGATGATCCAGTTATTGTTGGCAATCTTATATGACACGTGTGGCAATATGATACTGCTCTCCCGATGAATTAGGTCATACTGAGTAAATCAAATATATTATATATCCCATTTACTTTTTTGTTTTCTGGTTTATTATTGTTCGATCATTTGTTTTTGCAACAAAAATCAAGATAAATATACCGACATGTTTATCTTAGTTTGACTTATATGTATTCTTTTGTATTGACCGATTCCTTTGTCTAGTCTACTATTAGCCAGTCATTATAAAATTGATAGCATATTTATCCATTTTGCAAGTTTTTTATACAATAAAGTAATAAATTTTAAGACACAAGATGTATATGTCGATGTGTAAACTTCAATTGGTCCCATGCACCTGCATGGGTCACATTCTAATTATTTTGAAAGCGAGAGTAATTTTAGGTCTATATATATGATCACTTTCCTTAATAATGACGTCCCACTTTCAAAAATTTTGTCATAGATGTTATGTGAAAAAATCAGTACAAAGCAAGTTATATAATTTTATTAATTGATCAATAAGCACCCTAAAAGTATTTTCTTCAACAAAAAAGTGGTGGTCATTTTGATTGAAAATTAGCCGTGGATATTAGTACAATTACTCATCTCTTTGGTTCAGGATGTTTAGGACCTCCAGATCGGTTTGCGAGGCTGCAGGCGAGAAGGATGGGAAAAAGGGAAGATCTATGTTCTCCTCTCTCCATGGGTTTTAATTGGATTTTCTCGAGCCGCGTCTTCCATCAACGACAGGCATTTCACGACGTTCCAGCTCGTCACTGGCAATTCCAAAAAGAGGCTCAACTTTAGCAGCGCAAGTGACGACTGCGAAGTTAAAGCCTTTCCTTTTCCTTTTGGCTCCACCGACAGTTTCGTTGATCGCAAATTTAGAAAAAGTTTAAAACATTTTAAAAAAAAAAGAAAAAAAGAAATGGGCCCCTTGTCTGCCGAGAGTTTTTTCTACTTTACATATATAAAGTTGCTAAGAAGCACATGCTGTCATAATGGCAGATCAATTCTGTTTTTCAATTTTGAAATAATGCAATTCAGTGTTGATATATATATGTAGATATATATTATTTATATATAGTTTTTTCGACTAAAAATATTTCACAATCGTTGAAAAATTTAAATAAGTTGAGAATAATCACTTAAAGAATCTACATTTGTCTATACATTGTTTATATAAACAATAAAAAATCATATTTAATGTTTTCGAAATTATGGCCTTGAGGAAAAAGTCGCTTTTGTTTAGTACAAGGTAATAGCTTACTCTTCAGAAACTAGGAGAGATATGTGCATATAAGCGTTTACACTAGTTTGATGACGTGGCTTTAACTTTTCTAAAAATGTATATGATAAATGGAAGCAAATGGAAATATAATATAGAAAAGATTCATTTTAACTTATTAAAATGAGTTATTAAGTTGTTTGGACTAAAGCCTTGATAATATATCCATTTACTCATGTTGCTGTTTAATATTTTCCATTCTTGACCAGAGGTCAGAAAAAATAGGAGGTGAGAAGATGAATTATATTTGCCTTAAATTGTACGCACAATTAGTTCCAAATGGTCCAATGGGAGCAAGAATTCGCAAACATACGTTTTATTTTACTTGTTCTAGTACAATTTTTATGAAAAGCGGTTCAATTGCTGCTTCGATTGCACTATGTTAGACCTCATGCATTTCATCAACAGTTTGATGTGCTCGAGATCTTTTATCTTTCCTTCTTTCGGTGCATCTTACTTTTCTATAATCCTGCGCATTCTATCGTGTCAAACTATCGGCATTTGTCACTTTGTGAAGATAGTGTATAAGAGGAGTTTAATGCAGACTAGAAGACTCTTTCAATAACTTCAACTTTACCTTCCCTAAAATTATACCGCTGATCTCACAACCAGCATCCCGCAGTTTTACTAGCAGTTCAAGTGGATCGCCATTGTGAATGGAGAAGCTATTTTACATTTGCCTTAGTGGTAGAACTTTACACTTACTAGGTGAGAAACGACATGCTCCTATAGGATAGAGAATGCCTTTTGGTCCGCATGCAAATGTAACAACCACATTGTTTTCCTCTATCTTTCTAACACCATCGTTATTATAGTGGCTGTTTTTGTTTTTGTTTGGATAACCCCATCAATCACATGTTCGATGTCTAATCCAAATTTTGACCCTTTACTGGCTTTCTAATTTCACAATAAGATTCCTAATTGAGCTTCCAATGAGGGCAAGCCATAACACTTAGATTACTGCTTCCTTCAAAGTTGGTTAGAAAAAGACAGAAGGAAATGAATGTCCTTTGTTGATCGTTCCCTTTCCCCTCTGTTAACCGGTTTATATTTTGTATTCCCTGGCCCCATTAATGTCATTTGCGTGATTTCATTCACTTATAGACATGTCAGCATTTCTTGGGACAAATAAACTTTCTTTAATAGTCAGCAGCAATTATTGTTTACTTGTATTGCTGTAGACGATACACAGAAAGCATTTGGACTAATTTAGCTTCGTATTGTTGTGCTGCAGCGACATTGGTGACTTTGAGTGGTCTTGGTTTTCTCTGGTTTAGAGAGTTCTACTTGGAGTCATCTCGTGTTATTCAGGTAAAGCGACAACTTGTGGACCCTGGAACTCGTGCATTCTCACACTATAATTCATCCTAGGGCATCTCTGATAGGGGATCAACGGTGAAATCTGAGACCGAGGACTTGTTTTTGGGTCATGAGTTGCGAGAACTTGTTTTTTCTTTTCTTGTTCGGATGTTTATTCTCTCAGATTTGGTCAAGAAGGTCGCACCACATGCATTATAACGAAGTCAGTCCCTACAAATGGCAACTAGTTGTTAATCAAGAAAAGCTTTGTTGCAATCAGCGTTTATATGAACTCTGTGTGAGAAGATCAGCTTTACAAATTTGAAACCAATATTGTTATGTTCCGACTTCAAGTACAAGATCTGATGCCTGCAGAGTCCTGTAGTTATCTCCGGAAGAAACAGAGAAAGGGCTCCCTAGATTTTTTTAAACGAGATGTTTTTAGTACCGTATTCACATGAGCAATTGACCTAGTGTTTAACTGTAATTTATCTGTTAGGAACCACAGGACAGACTTTTCACATCATTTCTGTCGGTTTGCTTTTGAGAAGAAGTTGGTCCATCATTTCTTCACATCTATTCCTGGGAAAAATAAGTATAATGAAACTTTTACTAATTGATTTGTAAGCACCCTAAAGGTAATTCCTTTAAAAGGTGGTCATAATTGTTTTGATTGAAAATAATCGTGGTATCCTCCAACCATTTCGTGCCCAATCAAACGTATAGTGGTATGACTTTTCGAAAAAACAAAAGGAAAAGGAGGTATCATTGTCCTTGAGGGTAAATCTTATTTCGGAGACTTTTGCTGATCCTTGTCCGAATAAAACAAAAGACGGACATCCATTATTGATAGTGGTCACTTTTGGAAAAATAAAAGGAGAAGGAGACATCATTGTCCTTACTGGAGGGTGGACCTCATTTGGGAGACTTTTGCAACTTCTTGTCTGAAAAAAACAGAGGATACACAAGTTGTGAAAATACCAAAGATCGTCCTAATGTGAAATACATCACGTTTCTCACTGCAAATGACTCGCTTGGAAGAAAAAGCAAAAGAAGCAGTAGACATTATTGTCCTAGGACCTGTAGTGGACTGCAGACATTTAAAACAACGAATTGACATTTGAGACGCGTGAAGACCAAGGCCTGCATGTTTTTATTCCTCGTTTCTGTTTTTGAACACTTTTTTTGTTTTTTTGTTCCTGGGAATAAAAAAGGAACAGAAACGCGTTTGGTTGCGTTTCTGTTCTTTTTTTGTTTTTTTGTTCCCGGAACACAAAAAGAACAGAAATGAGAAATAAAAAAAAGCTGTTTCTTGTTCCAGAAACGATTTTGAAGAAACGCTTCTTCTTCCTCTCTCTTCTCTTTTCTTCTTCTTTTTTTCTTCTTTTTTTTTGGCCGGTCACCGGCCTCGGCCATGGCCGGCGACCGGCCGTCGAGGGCCGGCGACGCCGTCGAGGGTCGGCGACCTCGCCGGAGCGTCGCCGGCCCCCGGAGAGGCCGAGCCTCGACCGCGCCGGCGAGGCCGAGCCTCGCCTTGGCTGGGCGAGCTCGGCCTCGCCCAGATCCGGCGAGGCCGAGCGTCGCCGGCCCCCAGCGAGGCTCGGCCTCGCCGGATCTGGGCGAGCTCGCCCAGCCCAGGGCGAGCTCGGCCTCGCCCAGATCCGGCGAGGCCGAGCGTCGCCGGCCCCCAGCGAGGCTCGGCCTCGCCGGCGCGGGCGAGCTCGAGCTCGCCCAGCCCAGGGCGAGCTCGGGCTCGCCCAGATCCGGCGAGGGCCGGCGAGCCTCGCCGTGGCTGGGCGAGGCTGCCGGTCCCGTCGGCCGGTCGCCGGAGGCCGGTGACCGGCCGAAAGAAGAAAAAATAAAAAATAAAGAAAAAATGAAAAATAAAATAAAATTATTAAAAAATTAAAAAAACAAAAAAAGAATAAAATTCACCAAACGATGTTTTATTCATTTTTTATTCCCTAACAAATTTACCAAACGATTTTTCTGCCAAAAATTGTTAGAACAAACACTTTTTTTATTTCGTTCCCCTAACACAAAAAAAATGAAATGTTACCTACGCATTTTTCAAGTATGATCTTGAATTTTCAAACGCTCATCTAAAAAATTCGGGATAAGAGTGATGTCACTGTCATAATTATTGTACCACATATGCTTTGACTTCAAATAGAAGAATTACCAATTCTATTTTAAAAGTATTTATTGTGTGATTTCTAATGCAGTCCTAAATTTATGAATTTTGTTAATACTGTTCTAAATCTGTGTGAATTTTTAATCTAATCATCCCCGTCAATTTTCATCTAAAATTGCTAATGTGATGGTCCAGTTATTGACAATCTTATATGGCATGTGCGACAATATGATATTGCTCTCCCTGTGGATTAGGTCAATATATTCTATATCCCATTTACTTTTTTGTTTTCTTGTTTATTATTGTTCAACCATTTGTTTTTGCAACAAAAATCAAGATAAATATGCCGACATGTTTATTCTTAGTTTGACTTTTATGTATTCCTTTCTGTTGACCGATTCCTTTGTCTAGACTACTATTAGAAGTCATTATAAAATTGATAGCATATTTAGCCATTTTGCAAGTTTTTTCTATAATAAAGTAATAAGTTTTAAGACACAAGATGTATATATCGATGTGTAAACTTCAATTGGTCCCATGCACCTGCATGGGTCACATTCTAGTTATTTTGAAAGCAAGAGCAATTATTAGGTCTATATATATGATCACTTTCCTTAATAATGACGTATCCACTTTCAAAATTTTTGTCATATATGTTATGTGAAAAAATCAGTACAAAGCAAGTTATATAATTTTATTAATTGATTAATAAGCACCCTAAAAGTATTTTCTTTAACAAAAAAGTGGTGGTTATTTTGATTGAAAATTAGCCGTCGATACGAGTACAATTATTCATCTCTTTGTCTCAGGATGTTTGGGACCTCCAGGTCGGTTTGCGAGGCTGCAGGCGAGAAGGATGGGAAAAAGGGAAGATCTATGCTCTCCTCTCTCCATGGGTTTTAACTGGACTTTCTCAAGCCGCTTCTTCCATCAACGGCGGGCATTTCACGACGTTCCAGCTCGTCACTGGCAATTTCAAAGAGAGGCTCAACTTTAGCAGCGCAAGTGACGACTGCAAAGTTGAAGCCTTTCCTTTTCCTTTTGCTTCACTGACAGTTTTGTTGATCGCAAATTCAGTGTAGCTAGCGCGAGTTTAAAACATTTAAAAAAGAAAAGAAAAGAAAAGAAATGGGCCGCTTGTCTGCCATCATTAGGAGAAGGAAATAAGAAAAAAAAAGAGAGGTGAACAGTGGGTGAAGCGTGCAGGCACGGTGAAGATGGAGACGGTGAGGAAGGGGACCCACAATTTGGGCCAATATGCACTAGAATTGCGGAAGGAATCTTTCCGTCTACACGCCCAAGGCAGGGCACTAGACAAAAAGCTGAAGTTCTGTCTGCCCTTCATTAGGACATTTTACCTCGGGTAGAATCAACAAATGTCGCATTACACAGATTGTGGCCTCAACGTCCATTTTTCAGCGTGACTAGGACAAATGCCTAAAAAGTCTTTTATTCACACCCATCATCTGATGCTATTGTCCCGGACGTAAGAACTTTTGTTTCCTCTCCACTCAGCACACTTCCTTTCAAACCATTCAGGCACTCTTGTTTAATCCTCCGCCGCTCCCGGATCAAGCCATCATGCCCATCGCGGAGCTCTTTCTTGGCGCCCTTCTTCCTGTGCTGTTCCAGAGGTTGGCCTCTCCCGAGCTGCTCAACTTTGCGCGCCGTGAGGGGATCGATAAGCTGCTGAAGAAATGGGAGGAGATGCTGATCAGCATCAATCAGGTGCTGGCTGATGCAGAGGAGAGACAACTGACCAGCGATCCTGGGGTGAAGTTGTGGCTCAAAGATCTCGGGAACTTGGCCTATGACATCGAAGATTTGCTTGATGAGTTCACCACAAAGTCCATGGAAAATAAGTTCAAGGCAGAACTCGGCAATAGCAAGGTGCGCTCCCTTCTTCCGAGTTGCTGCTTCAAATTGAGCCCGAGAGCATTTATGTTTGACCGTAAAATGAGATCCACGATCGAAGAGATGGATGGCAAACTACAGGATGTCATCACTCGGAAAAATACTTTGAACTTTAGAGAGGATAACGGGAATCGTCGACAGGATAAGCTAGTTCCCACCACGTATTTGCCCGAGCCTGGTTTTGTTAGTAGGAAGGATGAAAAAAGTGACATCCTTGAATTACTGACCAGAGAAGAAGACGATAGAACATGTGCAAATCTAAAAGTAATACCCATCGTAGGGATGGGGGGTGTGGGGAAGACGGCTCTAGCTCAACAAGTTTACAATGATGCTAGAGTCACTGGCTATTTCGATGTGAAAGCATGGGCTTGCGTTTCTGAAGATTACGATGTGCTTGCTATCACAAAGAGTATCCTAGGAATAACCGATGGTTGTTTATCCTATGAAGGTAAGGACCTAAATTGGCTTCAACATAAGCTCAAAGAAAACCTTTCGGGGAAGAAGTTTCTTGTCGTTTTAGACGATGTTTGGAACGAGAAGTATGGAAATTGGACTACCCTATTGAAGCCTTTTCAATCGGGAGCGAAGGGAAGCAAGATCATCCTCACCACTCGTAACAGCGACGTTGCTTCATTAGCCGGTGCTCCACCGTATTATCTCAAAGAGTTGTCACAAGATGCTTGTATGACTCTGTTCGCATTTCATGCTTTCGGAGTAGGAAATTTCGATCATCATCCAACTCTTGAAGCATTAGGCCAGGAAATAGTAAAAAAATGCAAAGGGTTGCCATTAGCCGTAAAAACATTGGCCGGGGTGCTACGTAATGAAGTCAATCCCCAAAAATGGAAAGATATCTTGAATAGCAAAATTTGGGACCTACGAGAAGAAAAAGATGAGATCCTTTCAGCTTTGAAACTTAGCTATCTTCATCTCCCTTACAATCTGAGGAGATGTTTTGCTTATTGTGCTATATTTCCGAAGGACTACGAAATTGAACGGGACGACTTGATTCACTGGTGGATTGCAGAAGGCTTGTTGGAAGTAAAAGAAGCAAAGAACCTTTGGAATGCAGGTTTGAATTATTTTAACGAGCTAGTATCTAGATCGTTATTTCAAAAGTCGAGTATAAACGAATCACAATTCTCGATGCATGATCTTGTGAATGACCTTGCAAAGCTAGTTGCTGATGCAACTTGTTTTAGCTCAGAGGAGTTTGAGTTTGAGGGTAATCAAAGTAATGCATCTTTTGCTCGTCACGCATCATTCATTCCCAACATTCGCATTATGCCGAAAAAACTCGAGATATATCACCAAATGAAGAGACTTAGGAGCTTCATATCATTACGAAAGCAATACTACGATCATCCCTATTTGTCTCAAATAGTGCTATGTGACTTGTTGTCGACAGTAAAGTACTTAAGGGTGCTTTCATTGAGTGGCTATAACATCAGAGAGGTATCGGATTGCCTTGGCAAACTGAAGCACTTAAGGCACCTTAATTTGTCGTATACTAATATTGAAATGCTTCCAAAGTCGATTGTTGCATTATATAATCTAGAGGCTTTGATGTTGCGGGCTTGTCAATGCCTCACCGAATTACCGAAAGGTATGGAGAAATTGATCAATCTAAAATTTCTCGACATTACCGATACTCCGAACTTAAGAGCGATGCCAATGTATATAGGTAATTTGATGGGTCTTGAGATGCTATCCAAATTTGTAGTGGGAACAGAAAATGGGTTAAGATTGAAGGAGTTAAAAAACTTGAAAGATCTCAAAGGGGAGTTGTGCATCTCTGATTTGCATAAGGTTCAAGAAGTTGGAGATGCTAAGGAGATCGATTTAATCACGAAGGAGGGAATATGTCGGTTAACCATGCAGTGGAGTCCAGATTTTGAAATTTCTCGGAATGAAGACCTTGAAGCAGAGGTCCTCGTCTTTCTTCACCCTCACCAAAACCTTGAAAATCTCGTGATATCCTACTATGGAGGCCTAAAATTCCCATCATGGTTAGAAAGTCCCCCACATCTTAACATTGTGCATTTACGTTTACATGGATGTTGCAAGGCCAAAACGTTGCCATCACTCGGGCAGCTATCTTCACTTAAAGAACTGTATATCGAAGGTCTAAATGCTATATGCACGATAGGGTCTGAATTTTATGGAAATGATGATAGTTCTTTTCCATCCTTAATTACTTTGGAATTCAAGGACATGCCATTATGGGAAGACTGGTCTCATTGCGTCAGGATTGAAGAAGTAGGAGTTTTGTTCCCTCATCTTGAGCATCTCCTCATTCAAGATTGTCCTGTGTTGATAGGAAAATTGCCTAGTCAACTAGGCTCCCTCACAAAGCTCGAAATCAAGTCCTGTCCGCATATGGATGCGTTGCCCTCCGTCATTAGCCTTCCATCTCTCAAAGAACTAAAATTCATAAGTTGCAATGAGGGGGTGCTGAAGAGTTTGGTAAACTTGACATCTCTAACCTCTCGTCATAGAAGATGTCTCTGAATTGACTTGCTTAAATCATGGGTTTACAAGCTCCTTGATGAAGCTGGAGGAGTTAGATATCAAAAGATGTGAAAAGTTAACTTACTTATGGCAAGATAGAGATGTAATCCAAGATCTCGTTTGTCTAAAGAGGTTATCCATTGACAAGTGTCCTGAATTCATATATTTTGTGGCTGAAGAAGGAGATATAGAATTGCCTGGCAACCTCGAGACCATCTGCTTGAGTGATTGCATCAAATTAGAGAATCTCCCAAGCAAGATGCACACCCTTAACTCTCTTAGAGACTTGTCAATTGAAAACTGTCCAAATATCGTGTCCTTCCCCGAAACAGGTATATCGACATCTATGATAACATTACAAATCATGGGCTGCAATAAGTTGCAACATTTACCCAGAGGATTAAATGTTGACCTGAATGAACTAGGCAGCATCAATACCCAGGGGGACAAGATGTCTTGTCTGCAAAGTTTAAAGATAACCTCCTGCGATTCTTTGCCAGCCGCTCTGTTCAGCGGGGGCATATTTTTACCTATAACCCTCAGGAGTCTCCAAATTTACAATTGCCAGAACGTGGAGTCGCTCGCGCAAATAAATCTAGACTGTCTTCAGTCTATTCAAGAGATTCGAATTGAGAGATGCGGTAAGTTGAGAAGCTTACCCCAGGGCCTAAACACACTCTCCGGCCTCAAATCCTTGCGTTTGTTCGACTGTGCTGCTCTAGAGCTGGAGTGCTTCCCTCCTCTTCCTCCCGGAATCTTGGTGTTCCATCTTCTCAATTGTCCGAAGATAAAATTGTTACCTAATCAGTTGCATCAACTCACGAGTCTTCGACATCTGGGGATTCAAGGGTGTGAGACTATTGCGCGCTTCCCCAATGGAGGATTGCCGCCCCAGCTAGAGAGCCTTTTTGTAAGTGGATGCGAGAATATGAAGCAGCCGGTGAGGGAGTGGCTTACCCCGCTCACCTCCCTTAAAGTTCTGTGGATCGACGGCAGCGTGGGAGGAGTGGGAGAGGAGGAGGATCTTGTGCTTCCGCTCCCTTCCTCTCTGCTCTTTCTCATTATCGGAGATATGGGGAAAGTGGAAAGACTGTCCAGCAGTCTCCCTCCCTCTCTCCAGCTCTTAGACTTTTGGGAATGCCCGAAGCTGAGGGAGTTGCCCCAGGATGGCCTCCCTCCCTCCCTAGAAAAACTCCGGATCATGAATTGCCCGATTCTGGAGGAGCGATGCAGGAAAGGGACCGGCTACTATTGGCCCCTCATCCGCGAAATCCCGCAAGTTGTATTGGGTGATGACTACTCCAAGTCAATTACTTGAAAGAAAGAAGGGATTCGGACTCTGAATATTCAACATGGGAAGAGATTAGGGTATTTTTAATGTCTGAGCCTTGGCTCTTTTTGAAGAAGGGGATTCCATAGCGTCAATCACCTCCGCTTTTCCCTCTGTCGTCTCTGCACCTCAGATCACCCCAAGTCTCCATCTCCCGAAGATTCCTATGCCTCGGACATACTATTTCCATTCAAAAATCAAGGTATCGATCAATCTCTGCCATTTACTACTCCTCTACTCGTAGTCACTTTTGTCGTAACGGATCTGTCGCATTTGGATTTGGATTTCTCGGCTTATTTTTGTGCATTCCATTCCAACAGTTTTCTGCACTGCCCATTCGCCAAGAGTCTAAATCTTGTTCGTCTTGCAGATTACATTGGAATTCCCCTGTTGATGAAGTTTGTCGGTACGGCACAGGGACCCATGGAAAGGTCTATGTTAAGTCTAGGAGGAGGATGAGCTACTTTGGAATCAAAGATGCATAGCCATAGACTCTGGAGACGCTGGTTCACATTCTGGTGGGTGTGTGTGTGTGTGTGTGACGGATCGATTCTATGCAAGGGGAGTGTTAAGTTATACGTTATATATGCATTGCTTGGAAGGTTTCTTAACAGCTTAACTTTTTAAAAACTGCATTTGTGTAACATGCAGCAATCGAATCAAACAGCATGACCAATCAGCCAACCCTATGTTCTTGTTTGGTTCTTTCTTTTAGTGAGTGTGGATTGTCTGAAAGACTTTCAGACAAGGATTATAAGGCTTTCACAATATCATCAAATTACAACAACATTTAAAGCTTGGACAGTTAAAAGCCGCTTATATGCCAGAAAGCTTTAGCTTATCAAATCTATTATTCATAGTCTGGTTGACTATTAGTGTCAACTCTTTTTGTTGCCCAAGAAAGTTTTTGAAATGATTGAGCGTAAGTGTAGAGCCTTTCCTTTGGAAGGGAGATCCTGATGCTAAAAAGAGAGCAAAAGTTAGATGGACTGTCCATCCTCTTAAGCAGTTTGGAGGCTTTGGCATTCAAAGACTGGATTTGTGAAATCTTGCTTGTATTTTAAAGTGTGTGGAGAATTTTGTAGAGGTGTGGTCTCTATGTTTTGCCTGGCTTTATAGCTATCATCTTGACTGTAAACCAGATGCTACTTATGCTTGGAGGAATTTATTAAAAGTCAGGAATATTTTGAAACCCCGCATTGGATATATAGTGGGTAATGGAGATAATATCTCTCTTGGTATGATTTGTGACACGATGCTGGGATCTCGCCGGAATCATCTCTCAAGGAGAATAACTTATGACTCTTCTCTTCCTCTGCAGGTCAAAGTATCTGCTGTAATTCGTTACTCTCATTGGAAATGGCCCGAGGCTAGGTGTAGAGGGTTGGTTTCCATCCAAGGATGTGGTGAGATCCCGGAGGAGCGATGCACAAAACAGATCGGCCGCGATTGGCACTTCATCCGCGAAATCCCACAAGTTCATATAATTTTAGCAGATAGATGAGTAAGTCGAAGCTTTTGAGTGTAACTACTCTAGGGGAATGCCAAGAATAACCCACCCTTCTTCTTTCATCATTATCTCCTTCCCCCCCTTGTTGTCTTGTCTGCACCTCCATCGCCACCTAATGCTCCTTTGCCTCTCCACTCTGCCGTCCTATTCCCTCTTTTTTGTCATGCTGCTGCTCCTTCAGCTCTCACGCGATGTCATTGCCCCCTCCGTTTTCCCACCAAAGCCTTCCCTCTTGTCGACAAGGACAGGGTACGGAGAAGGGTTACATGACTTCTTTGAAGTACAATCTGGTAAAGTGTCTCAATACTATAACTCAATCGGTCCATTTAAACCATGTCAGTAGTAGGGTTACGAACTAAGGCAAGTCTACTTTGAAATAGGGTGGGTTAAGGTGGATTATTTTTTTCTTTCCAGTAATTATGAAGTTATTGCGCTAAGAGGTGATTGCTTTGTGGATTCAAGATGAGTGGAAATCTCTGCTTTTGACGGTTAGATATAATAATTGTGGTTAAGCAGAGTCGAGATGAATGTTGGAGTATCCAGATTGTGAATTCGGTTCTTAGATGGATTCGATATGGTTAACCTTAAACGATTCATCATGTTGCGAAGATAATGTCTTAGAAAAAACTCGAAGATCGACTATGTTTCATTTTTTAATTCAGCAATTCAGTGAAGTTGTGAGCAAATGGTTTTGTTTACTTGTAAAATTGAACAAACGGAAGCAAGAGCCCTTTAAGTACTCAGAATGCTGTCGAATAGAAATTCTATGTTAATTGTAGTTTTTTTTTTTTTGGTCGAATATGTTAATTGTAGTTAAGAGTACATTACTATTGTCAATTCATGAGAGTCATATTTGTGATCCAATTGGAATCGATGGGCGATTTTGCTCTTGAAAAGCAGGGGTTCATCATGATACTATTTAGTTCTTGATGTTGCGAGAAGTTGATCGATTTGGGAATTCTAATGTTGATAGGTGAGACTTCAAGAGTTGTTCAATGAAGAAGGGTGTGAGGCAAAGTTATGGTTGAATGAAGACATGAAGCCTTATATGTACATTGTAGATTGTATCTTAAGACTCCAATTAAGGATGGTCCCTCCGCAGGAAAGGAGATATCTTTGCTAGAGGGATTGGTGAAGCATGGGTTGTTCTTGGATATGGCAACCCCTGTGATTATGGGGAACATGGAAAGACAGTCCAGCAGTCTCCCTTCCTCTCTCTGGACCTTTTGGATCTTCCATTGCCTGAAGCTGAGGGATTTACCCCAGGATGGCCTCCCTCCCTCCCGGGGACGACTCTGGATCTTCAAATTTGGAATTCTGCAGAAGCGATGCGCGAAACGGTATCAGCACAAGTTGTATTATGGGGTATAATAAATTTCTGAGCTGGCTCTTAGAAAAGGGTGCGTATTTTAATTTTAGACCAAAAATTATATGTGCACTTAATAAGTGTGTTTTTTTCTGTTTTAGCAGATTTTTAGTGAGCTGAAGTTTAAGTGTAAATAGGATTCATCTCCTTCCCCCTTGTTGTTTGTACCTCAATTACCTCTGCTTCCACTCTCCACTCCCCACTCCATCATTCTCACCTCTATCTCCCTCTTTGTTGCGCCGCCGCTCCTTCAGCTCTCCCATGACAAGGACAAGGTATGAAGAAGTGTTTATTACACTTACAATCTGGCAAGTGATCTCATTACTGAACTCCATCAGTCCATTTAAACCATGTCAGTAGTAGTTTACATATTAGGTTAAGTCTGCTTTGAAATAGGGAGGTGTGGAAAAGGCGGATTTTTTCCTGTAATTATGAAGTTATTGTGCTAGGAAGTGATTGCTTTGTGGATGTAAGATGACTATAGTAGGACTCTTCGATCATGAAATGATGTTCTTAGATGGTTTCAATGTGGTGACCGTTAGACAATTCATCTTGTTGCAAAGATAATGTCTTGGAAAAAAAACTCGAAAATCTGCTGCATTTCATTTTTAAGTCAGCAATTAAGTGAAGTTGTGGATGGTTTTGTTTACTTGTGAAATTGAACACACAGGAGCAAGAGCCTTTTAAGTATCCAGAAGACTGTCAAATAGAAATGCTGCGTTAATTATAGTTTAAGAGGACAACACATTGTCAATACATGGTAGTCATATTCATGATCCGACTGGAATCGACGAAGGATGTCACTCCTGAAAAGTAGGGGTTCATCATGATACCATTTGGTTCTTGATGTTGCAGAAGGTGTTCAATTTGGGAATTCTGATGTTGATAGGTGCAACTTCAAGGGTTGTTCAATGAAGAAGGGCATGAAGCAAAGCTACTGTTGAATGAAGACGGGAAGCTTTATGTGATGGATGACTCAAATTACATTGTAGACTTGTATTTCAAGACTCCAATTAAGGATGGTCTTGCAGCAGGAAAGGAGATGTCTTTGCTGGAGGGAGTGGAGGAGGAGGGGTTGTTCTTGGACATGGCAACCGCTGTGATTATGGGGAGCATGGAAAGATTGTCCAGCAGTCCCCCTTCCTCTCTCTGGACCTTATGGATCTTCTGTTGCCCAAAGCTGAGGGAGTTACCCCAGGAGTGGCCTCTCTCTCTCCCTTGAAAGACTCTGGATCTTTGGATGTGGGATTCTACAAAAGCGATGCACGAAACGGTATCAGCACCTCATCTGTGAAATCCCAGAAGTTGTATTATGGTGTATAATAAATTTCTGAGCTGGCTCTTTGAAAATTATATGTGTACTTAACAAGTGTTTTTTTTTTTTTTTTCCAGCAAAATTTAGTGAGCTGAAGCTTTTGGGTGTAACTAAGGTTCGTCTCCTTCCCTCCTTGTTGTCTGCACTGCAGCTTAATCACCAACCTCTGCTTCTTCGGCTCTCCACTCCATCATCCTTACCTTCATTTCCCTCTTTGTCACGCCACCGCTCCATCAGCTCTCCCACGACAAGGACAGCGTACGAAGAAGTGTCTATTACAAACTTGGAAGTACAATCAGGTAAGTGGTCTCATTACTGAACTCCATCAGTCCATTTAAACCATGTCCGTAGTAGGTTACCTATTAGGGCAAGTCCGCTTTGAAATAGGGAGGTGTGGAAAAGGCAGATTTTTTCCTGTAATTATGAAGTTATTGCGCTAGGAAGTGATTGCTTTGTGGATTTAAGATGAGTGTAGTAGGACTCTTCGATCATGAAATGATGTTCTTAGATGGATTCAATGTGGTGAACGTTAGTTAGACAATTCATCTTGTTGCAAAGATAATGTTTTGGGAAAAAAAAAACTCCTAAATTCGGCCGTGTTTTATTTTTAAGCCGGCAATTGAGTGAAGTTGTGAGCGGATGGCTTTGTTTACTTTTGTAAAATTGAGCACACGGAAGCAAGAGCCTATTTTAAGTACTCAGAATGCTGTCAAGTAGAAATTCAGTGTTAATTGTAGTTTGAGAGGATGATACGTTGTCGATATATGGGAGTCATATTTGGGATCCGACTGGAACCGACGGAGGATTTCACTGCTGAAAAGCAGGGGTTCATCATAATACAATTTGGTTATTGATGTTGTGAGAAGCTGATTGATTTGGGAATTCTGATGTTAATAGGTGCGACTTCAAGAGTCGTTCAATTAAGAAGGGTGTGTGAGGCAAAGCTATGGTTGAATGAAGACAGGAAGCCTTATGTGACGGATGACTCAAACTACATTGTAGAGTTGCATTTCAAGACTCCAATTAAGGACGCCCGCTGCAAGAAGGAGATATCTCCGCTGGAGCGAGTGGTGGACCACGGGTTGTTCTTGGACATGGTGACAGCTGTGATTATTTCCAGTAAAACCGGTGTAGATGTGAAGGCGAAGTAACATTTTTGCCCAGTAGTTACCTTGGTAAGAATTGTAATCTTCATTAGATTCAAATAGAGTGTATCTTGCATCTTTTTGATGTGTAATCATGTTTAATTTGTTCTAAACAACTCAAATGTCCAGATGGGTCCTCCCATGCTTTAAGTGTAAATCATTCAATTTGTGGCAGCCCTCGTAACACTCACTATCAAGCCATTTCGAATATACTTTGCTCATCAGTTTCTGCTGTTATGATAGACAATTGCATTCGTGGTTGTGACTTGTGAGTACACTCCTGTCAACTGTTGCGTATCCTTCATTTACTATTTAATGTTGCTAGTGAGACTATGGAAGTGATTCAACTGAAGGGAGATGAAAACCAGAGGTTTCTGGTGTGAAGCGATTTGGCCTTTAATTCGGAAACATTATTGCATTCATGCATGATACATGTCAATAATCTTTTGTTTGAATTTCTTTTGAGGAAACAGATATTCACAAATACGGGCTATTGATATAGAAATGGGGAGAGTACGACTAAAAGATGGACCTGCTAATTGAGGATGTTGAGATTTCTAGTTTTATTTTCAGGATTCAGCAATATGTCATGGATTCATCCTTGTTATCTGCCATTCTCTCTGTTTGCTATCATATGGACTATCAGATTTCTATGATTTATCACCTTAATCTGTGACTAATATTTATCAGCATCAGAATCTCTCTGTGAATATCAAATCTTTCTGTGAAATTATCTACAAATGCTGCAATGAGCCTGGCTAAACACAAGGACTGTCTCCCCCAAGATACGGCTCGTGATGCAATGCTTTGCCTACAGCGTTGATAGCTCTGTTTGCAGGCTGAAAACTGAAAGAAAAGCAAAGAAATGCACAATCAAGATGTTTTGCAAAACGCCAGTTTCGTTTGATCCTAGAATGGTTGCAATCTTCGAAAGCCTCAGTGAAAGGAGGAGTGAAAGCACTGTGTCTCTTCTATACATGGAATATAGTGTAGTGTAGTGTAAAACCATACAATACACATGTTTCTATTTACACAGGAATGTCACTTCAACAAATAATGAACAAGGTGCAACATAAGCCATTGCACGAATGGAAATTGAGTATAATTCTATACGTCTTTAGTGCAACTCCACATGAAGCCTCGGTCTCGTGATGATGCACTCTTACTAGTTCCATAGAACCAAAGCCATAGATGCTGTGAAGATGGTCATCCACAGCAACTTCCGAGGTAGGAACATGTGCGCTGATGAGAAACAAGATACTAGGCATTAGGTTTGGTAAAAATTTCACTAGATTGTAGTTCATAAATGCCCTGTTTAATGTTCTTAAAGGAAGTTGATGACTTGGATTGTCTTCATTCAACACCAAATGCACTGTCAAAGGCTGTTGTAGGAGCTGTGACTATGTAAATGTGACTGTTAACAGCTGCCATTTCAGATTGAACTACATGAACCTCTCTTTTTTGACTTAATCGAAACCTTAGGAAGCAAGTAACCAGTTCTTTGGAAAATTTGTTTTGGCCATTGGAAAAAGATAATATCAAGAGAGAGACGTTTTCAAAATCTCACCTTAACTACCGCTGTCTGATCCTGTGGTAGATGAGTTGGAAACTTTTATTCCGAGATTTTCACAGTAGTTACCAATTGTGCCTTCAAAGAATCCAACACAAGACATGTTAAAAGGAAGGTACGCATAAGTGGAAAAACTGGGAATTAGTATGAATTGCAATCTCAAGTCTATGAGTTTATATCTTACCATCACTGAAGCATGGGAAGATGCTAACATTCACGAGAATCGTGTAACCAGCATCGCACTGGCAAGTGTGCTGGTAAGTTGCAGATTTCGTGCATGTCCTTCCTCCACAATATATCCAGTAGCAAGCTGCCCAGAAATTCCTTCAATACGACTTATGTACCAAAAGGATGAGGGAGGTGAAGATGATTTACGATCGAAGATAGATGTGTTGTATGGAACGGATGGGACTGGGGGAGACCCGGGCATGCAGGAGTGCTCAACAGAACCTGCACGAAAAGAAGATTTGCAACTTAAGCCTATGTCCACAAAAGCAAAATACAATTCATAGGAATCTCAACCATATGGCTCTGAAAGTTGAATGTTTATGTGAGGTAATGTGCAGAGTCTGCAGATGAAGCTCTCGAGCTTCATGTTCTAGGATTAGTTTTTTGTTCATCTTCTCAGAGTCGCATCATCCATGTATTTCGCCATTTAATTGGAGCGAAAAATTGGCAAGTTACACTTTTTTTCCCATTCTACTGCAGAGAACTAGTCAAATGATTTCTTACTTAAGGCAAAGTGTTTGTTTTATTTACTGTTACAATTACTGCAACCTTGTAAACACTGAGACGGAACTTGAGGTCATCTTCATTGTCGAGGCACATCTGCTTCCAACCCGCTTCGCACTGGCACTTGAAGCCAAATAGAACTTGAGGTCATCTTCATTGTTGAGGCGCATCTGCTTCCAACCTGCTTTGCACTGGCATTTGAAGCCAAATAGAGTACTGGCATTGACGACGCACGACCCCTTTCCACTTTGCACTTTGCCGCATAGCTCCTCTGCAACATCGATTCAAACTGAGCAAGAAAATCAGTCAGCCATTTGTTGTAATTAATCAACATCGATTCAAACCGATGCAGGTAGATGAGGTGGTAAATTTTCAAAAAACTCTTCTAGAAGTGCCTGTTTTTTCTTTCCTTTGTATTCTTGTTTGGAGGTATATTTCTAAATTCTTATTCCCTTAACTCTCTCAGTGGCGGGAGGCGTGGGCCGGAGCTCAAGCTTGGCCATCACCAGCTAGGCGCTGAAGAACTCGTACTAGAGATGTGGTAGTTGGGGCTTAGTTGAATGCAATGAGCATTTATCTTTGCGTAACTAAGCATGAGCTCGAGCTCTAGCTTCGTATAATAATAGCTGTGTAAAGTCACTGGTTCACGCTGGCATTCAACGACAAGATCGGAGGGTTCGCAGTAAATTGATCATGGGCAACGGACCTTGCCAGACAATCAAATCGGGTTCATGATCATGTACTCATTCACCTACTTCTTCGCAAACTTCAGCCCTAATGCCACCACATTTTTGGTGCCCACTGAAATCTTCCCAGTGCAGCTCAGGTCGACGTGTCTTGGCATATATGCCGCAGCTGGCAAGGCTGGGTCCTTGGTGGATGCATTCAGTTTTGTGCATGCTGTGGATGGGATCGGTGTGAAGAAGATCCTGATCACACTCGGCACGACCAATTTCTTTGGGATAGTCTTCATCTTCTTGTTGCCAGAGTCGAAGGGCCATTTGCTCGAGGAGATCTCTGGAGAGCATGAGGAAGATAATGCAGCTGAGTTGAGGACTTTCCCTGCTTAAATAGGCCTCAAAGTCTAGACATATGAGGTTTCTAGCAGACTTTGTCAATGTAAACCAGCTCTGGCACAGTTTTAGACCGTATTAGCTCTGAAAGCTGCCTTTTTTGGCCTCTGATCATGTTGACCCATTGTCGAATAGATTCATGCCACCATCGTTGAAGCTTGAACCATGGTCATTGAAGTAGAGGCAGATGTATATCTGTGGTCATGTAATCTCATTTTGACAAGTTA
Source organism: Eucalyptus guilfoylei (assembly GCA_016097605.1). NCBI lineage: Eukaryota > Viridiplantae > Streptophyta > Magnoliopsida > Myrtales > Myrtaceae > Eucalyptus > Eucalyptus guilfoylei. The sequence continues at coordinate 29,549,051 of CM027861.1, forward strand.
ATCTAAGTTCTTAGCCCAGAAATAAATTCACATAACTTCCTATTCCTGCTTGCAATTTCCTTCTTGTACTTCTGGCCTACTGCACTGATAGTTAGATCTTCTATCATCGATCATAGAGAGAGAAATCCCTTTCATCTTGAGTTTCCGTACTTATTGCCCGTCAAATTCATGAAACTTTCAGCAGGATAGTTTCAATTCATTCAGAAGAATATCAATGTATAAGTATCCACTTCACAGAAATAGAAATTGATGATGATTGCGATGAAAGACCATTCCTCAAATCCTGACTAATTTGAAGTGGAGCTTCAAATTTGCACATAAGCACGAGTTCTGATCGAATGAGAATTTTGGAAGATCGAGCTTTAAATGCAAAGTATGCATGCACGGCTCCTTTGAGACAACCATCATCGTCTGGGGCTGGGCCTCAAGAAGTATCTTGCTTTCCAAATGCAATGAAAGACACCTTGAAGAATCCATCTCTCGTACAAGAAATGAATAGCATATTGTGAACCAACTCTTAGTACTTAAAAATGTGACATCATTCCCATCACATGTATAAAGGCGTAAAGACAAGCTTACAGCAATGTAGAGTCCCCAATTAGGGACATGAAAGGGGAAATAAGGATTAAGAGAGTAGCAGAATCAAAGAGAGACGCGCAATCAATTTCTCACTCAATTTTCTCACTCAATTTTCTCACTACATGACTCTTCTCTACCTGAAAACAACAAATTATTTCACAACCTCGTAACTTATTAAAGCTTGAATTGAAGCGATTCATGCACTCGCTGCATTAATTCCTCAGTTCAATAACTCTATTAGTTTCAAGCCTTCCCAGCTTTGCCCTTTAATGGCATAGATGAAGGCTCCTCATGACCATCTTTAGAAAAGTACATTGGCTTTCCGAGAAACGAGATCTTAAAGCAAGTAACAAGCAAATCACGTGGTCAAAGGGAAGCTACATATTGATCATATGGCAAGTGGCTTCAGCTTATGTGCTATGCTCACCCTACAGATATACTCTCCAACCCCTGAAATCCAAAGCTTCAGTCATCTTCGTATCTAAATTGAAGAAGGCAAAGAAGGGGTTTTTGTCCAAAGCTAGAAAATTTTAGAGAAATAGATAGTGTGGGCAACCATTGCAGTTTTCAAGCAATGCAGATCCCATGCCATCATTCAGTTCTCACATAAACATGATCTATGCGAAAACCAAAATATTGTAGGAAAATGTTGGGCACTATCGAAGAACATTAGCATCAATATTTATGGAAAGCAGGCAATAACCATGTTTAATTTCCATGAATGGTCAGCACACAATTTCAACAAGTCAAATCTACTCCTATAAACCGCACCCCCCCCCCCCCCAAAAAAAGAAAAAAAAAGAAAAAAGAAAGAAAAGCCCATACTTAAAGTTTTTGTTGGGTGTACTGTTAAAGCCAAAGCAGCAGAGGCAAATTCTTACCATATCATGAAAATTTTAAGCAAAAACCAGAAGCAACTTACAAAGCAAGTCAGGACGCATCATTAAACCAGTAGACATGCAGTCTATAAATGCATTTGAAATGGAGTGAAGCAATATATGATCCCAAATCAAAATCACCACTCATTTAGTATGTACCATCAGACCTAGAGAGACAAACATAGATAACAATCAACAAAACATATGCAATCATTTCACCTCCCCACCGCGAGTCTTCCAGGCAACGCTGCGAACTTTACTAGACTGAATAGTCTCTGTTTCAATCAGAAGACATAGATAGCCCGATGATGAATTCATCTGCCTCCTGCAGATTACCACGAAAGCATTACTAAGAGAAGTCCATATCTAGCTTACCGTTGATAACAAAGTAAAATTACTAACTCAAAGATACCATAAAAACAGACAAAGAAGAAGAATTTCGGCCCCCTTTTGTGCAATGTCCTTAAAAGTCACTAATCTTACTGTTAAATTCACCAACGAGCGCATCTGGCGAATGTACAAACAGTTCATAGATCACAGCAGCAAGAAAAGCCAGACATTGGAGTTTACCGTCAGCGGCCGAAAACAGAAAAGCATTATCTGGAGCAACGCCGGTGCGAGACAAATCCCAAATTTACGCCGAGGGAGAAGAACCCACCTCGCCAGCTTGGGTCCATCTTACGGCGCACGGCATTAGGGGGGATGAAAGGAAATCCCTTTCTTTTGGGAATTGCAGCGGCACGAATAGACCGAGGAGCATCGAAGCAGAGAGAATGCGGAAGCCGGGGTCTTTCCCAAGAAATCGCACGCTCCGTGACTGAAATCGGAGCGGCCCATTCGGGCTTGGGGAGAGCGCCTCGCCGCCATCGGCGTGATGTTCCCGCGACGAGCCCGCACCGTGTCGCCGCGTTGCTTCGACAAGCTGCGATCGCTGTCTCTTGGACGAACTGCACCAATTTGAGCGACGCTAACCTCGTTCGAACGGGAGCGAAGCCCGGCGGATGAAGGACTTGAAGCTCGCGAAGAAGGGCTCGAAAGCTTGCGGACGACGGAACCAGGGAAAGAAGAAGAGACGGCGGCAAATGAAGCTCGCGAGGAGCGGCGGAGGACCGGAGCGGCGCGGCGGAGGATCGGGCGAGAGCGATCTGCTTGAGCGGCGGGAGAGAAGAAAGAAAACGGGAAAATTTGAAAATCCTAAATTCAATTTGGGGATTTTCTTTAAATATTTTACCTGATTGCAAATTTGGGAACAAATTGACTCTCTTATGGTTACGACCGAAAAAAAAAAAAAAAAAACTCCATTGTGGTCGCTGGAAAATGTTGAGAAAACTTTTGGTCGGCTGGTGGGTCCATTAATCTTTTATTAAAAAATGATTTCACTTTAAATTTTTATTTAGAATTTTCCTTATGCATGCTATGATTTTTTTTTTTGGTAAGTTTTATTTATTTATATTGGCTTAGCCTACGTTTAGGAATCGCGAAATTGTAAGTATCGCTTATTTTACTTAAATGAATATTGAATGTTCCAACAATAGGTAAAAATAATTTTCAAAATTACAAAAACTGTGTGTAATTATTAATAATTCATACAGTATTGTGATTTTTTTAGTCAAATATAGTATTGCAATTTAATAAACGCAAATAAGTTGTAAGGAATCAGGGCATTGACATGAGCATTTTCGCAATCCGTTCACGAGACCGACCTCTAGATCCTAACTCGTCGCGATATCACTTGCATTTCTATGGTAATTCCTACAAAGAGCGTCGCGACACGAATGAATTTAAATTAATATCGGGTCCACAAGTGGGGGAATCCATTCTTACCCGATCCGACGGCTATCAATTCTCCAAGCGGCGGGAAAAGACCACGTGGCGCCAAGCCTTTTCCCACATGAATCATGCCTCCATGTTTATAGTCCTACGCAAAGCCGTCCAAACACGAGAAAAGCGAAGGCAATTTGGGTGGGGGTACGGCAAGCCGCGGGCTCCATCGCTTGTAAAGACCACCCCCACGCGCTTCCTCTTCTTCTCCCCTCGCTGCCGCCCCAGGAATTCGTCCATGCTTCCAGAATCGCCAACCAACCAGCTCATAGTTCTCTCCCTAATGCATTTACTAAACTATATTGATATCAAAACGCTTTCAAAGTCAATTGTCGAAATTCTTGGATTGTACAGTAGAGGGTTTGACTAAAGGGTTTGATGTTTTGGGCAATCAATATCTTATCGAATTACCTCATGAAGAAATTTATCAATCTATGATTTTTTTACACTATTGATTCTCTGAACCTAAGAGCGATGTCGTAGTGAATTGGTAATTTGGTGTGTCTCGAAATGTTGTACAAATTTGTAGTGAAAATGGAAAATGAATCACGGTTGAAGGATTTAAAAAACCTGAAGAACCTTCGAGAGGAATTGTGCCTCTCTTATTTGGATGAGGTTCGAGAAGCCAAAGACGTCGAGGATGCCAATTTAAATGGAGTGAAGATTTTGAAAATTTCCAAGATGAAGAGCTGGAAGCAAAGGTCCATGACTTTCTTTTCCCTCATCGAAACCTTGAAAATTTCACGATGGCCTAGAATTCCTTAGGAAGTAACATAGTGCATCTACATGTGATGTCAAAGGGCCAAAGTATTATCATCACTTGGAATTGTAAATTGAAGGTTTAAATGCAATATACATGATGGGGTCTAAATTTTATGGAAGTAAAAGTCTTTTTCCATTCTTAGTAACCTTGAAATTCAAGGACATATCATTGTGGAAAGACTAGTCTCATACCATCCTCATTGAAGAAATAGGAGTTTTATCCATTTGTCTTGAGCATCTCATCATTTGGAATTGTCCTATGTTGATCAGAAGAATGCCAAGTCAAGTAAGCTCCCTCGTAAAGCTCGATATCGAGTCTTGTCCGCTTATGGATGCCTTGCCCTCTATTAGTAACGTTCCAAAAAGAGTTTAGTAAACTTGACATCTCTAATCATTTTTTGCTATAGAAGATGCTACTAAACTAACTTGCTTGAATGATTAGTCTACAAGCTCCCTGATCAAGCTAGAGAAGCCAGAAATGAAACTTGAAAAGTTAACATATTTGTCATAAGATATAGATGTAATTTGAAATCTCGCTTGTTTGAATGGCTTATTCGTCAAAAGTTGTCTTGATTTCATATCTTTCGCAATTGGAAAATCTCAAGACTATGGACTTGAGGGGTTGATAACTCCGAAGCAAAATGCATGCCCTCTCCTCTCTTAGAGGTTGATGGTTAATAACTATCAAAAACTTGTGTCCTTCCTCGAAACAAGTCTACCAACATTTGTGATATCATTAACCAGTAGAGACAAGATTAATTGTTCGTATGGATGAACCAAGCAGTAGTAGCAATAACCACAGCGACATGACATCTTGTGTGTAAGAATTGTAATTCTCTGCCAACCTCTTCATTCAGCGACGGTAGATTTTTACATGCAACGTTCAAGAGACTTAAAAGAAGTAAAAGTAGGGCAGAGGAGTCACTTGTGGAGATAAATGTAGACTCTCTTCACTCGTTTCAAGTGATTGAAATTAGGGATCGCCAGAATTTGAGAAGTTATATAGTTAAAACAAGCTAGTTAGAATTTAAAAAAAAAAAAAATTAAACGCATTTATTGCTCAATAACAATTCATAAAAAAAATATTTTTTTATTAAAATCAATAAAATTATTGAAAAAAACAAAACACAAAAAATTCCTTAAATAGAAGAGATTTGTAATATTTTGGTTATAAATTTTCTCTTTAATAATAATAAATTAGAGTTAGTCATAATGTCAAATATTTTTGTGAGAAGCAAATTTCTCTTGCACCCGAGATAATAGTATTATTGAAATATCAACTTATCAACATTTATCAAAGGAAGGTTTGTTTAGCAAAAAATGAATGATTAAGAAAATATTTTTAAAAAAATAATCACTTGAATCACTTATGAAAATGAATAAACAAAAAATAATTTTATCATCCACGAATGGAATTTAAATGGTGTCTTCACGTAGATATTTTATTTTATTTTAAATAATAGAAGAAGCATTTACGTAAGTGATAACCAGTGGCCTCGTCATTACGATGGCATGAGGACTACAAGCACATTTATTATTTTGATGAATATATTCCATCCATATTATGAAGCAAATATTTGTAGATTTTCTAAGCTACCCTTCTTTTATATAATAGAAATATAACAAATTTCTTATAAGGATTAATATCATTAAAAACCCTGAATTGGTATATGTGACAAATTTACCCTCGGTTAGTTTATATTAAATTTCATAGTCAAATTACTAAATTAAATGATACACAACAATTAATGAGTATATCGGTTTAGGGTTTTACCCTATGTTTTGTCTTGTGATACTAATCCAATTTAACGAAAATTATGAGATAGTAAATTGTCACAAAATATAACTATTTGAAATTTTTAGTGGTAAAAAAATTAATTTATAATAAATTTATAACAAGTAGAATAATTTGAAATTTTTTGTGATTAAGAAATTAATTTTGAATAAATTTATCATATATATATATATATATATATATATATATCAATTTGAAGTTTATCGTGGCATTAGTCCTTTTTATAACCACCTCCCCTCATAAATGATCATCCACTTTTCTTTCCTTGCATGACTCGTCATTTCATGTGCATAACGTACCTTAAACCCTAGTACACATTGTGGGATAGAGGTGCACTTAGGGAGGATCAAGTAGCTTGGAGAATTAGCATTTTCAGAATATCAAATTGTTTAGTGAAAATTTTCCTTTCCCATCTTGCATTAACTAATGCATTAGAATTCCCATTTTACCCTTCACTTTTCTTTTTTCTTCTTTTTTTTTGGCACCGGATCCGTACTAGAGGCAAAGGCAAAGTTAAGTTGTGGCCAATCGTAGCTAGGAAGGAAGAAGCTTCGTCGAGGGTGGGGGGGGACCCCCAAAAGCCTTTCGACGCTGCTTTTGCAATGAAGGGCGATTTGGAATTAAGCAGATTGGTTGTGAGAATGAGAATGATGAAGTATCAACGAGTGAGGAAAGTCCTTCCACGCGACCTTATTTCGATTAATAATCCCGCAGAGCTCTTGCTATTTACATTTTTTACAAGTTGCTTTATAACAGATATGGTAAATATAACGAAAAATCATAAATTAATATATATATATATATATATGTAATAAATTTATCTCAAATTAATTTTTTGATTATCAAAAATCTCAAACTAGTATATTTATGATAAAATTTACTCAAAATTAATTTTTTGACTAAAAAATTCAAAACTAATACATTTGTGATAATTTATCATTCCATAGTTTTTGTTAAATTACATTAATATAAAAAAAATCATAAACTAGCATACTTATGACAAATGCAGGTAAAACCCTAAATTGATACACCTATCAATTCTCACGTGTAATTTAATTCAATAATTTGATTGTAAAATTTAACGAAAACTAATGAATGGTAAATTTGTTGTTGGTGTACTAGTTTAAGGTATTTGGTAGTCAAAATATTGATTTGGGGTAATATTAACCCTATTCTACTTACAATATAATATGTGCATTAGGTGAAGATCAATAGATTCCTTATCTATAGATGCAAAGCCATAAAGTCAAAGCTCTCCCAACCACATCCTGGGTCATGGGCGCATCAGGCCTGTGATGGACGGCTAAACATGGACGACCCAATCGTTGCAAAAGGGCAACAGCACAGTATTCGCAGGGAGCATCTTCGCGATCCGTATAGGGGTGGCCCTAACTCATCGTGACATCACTCGCATTTTTCTACACTAGACTCTTGCATAGAGAGAGTACCACGACGCGCACCGACTCGAACTTAATATCCGGTCCCCGGGAGGGGGGGAATCCATTCTCACTCGATCCGACGAATCATCGACCCTTCCTCCAACCGACGGTCAAAAAGCCCAGACCGGTGCGTGGTGCCAAGCCTGTTCATCTTTCCTACACAAAGCCGGCCGAACACGCGAAAAGCAAAGTCATCTTGCTCTTTAACAACCAACCCCTTCATTCGGTGCGCGCCCCCCGGAATTTGCCGACGCTTCCAGAACCGGCCGAAAACCAACCGAGCCCACAGTTCTCCACCCCTGCGAATTTACCGAACTACCCCCACCATCTCCCCTTTTTCTCGAAACCAACCCCCACGCGTTCCCCTTATTAAATTCACAACTCCTCCTTTGCGGTTTTCCTCCCATGCTTTTCCCTTCGGCTCTTCCCTTCCCCCCCTATCGTGAATTGATAAAGAGCACCCACAAAAAAAAAAAAAAAGAGGCAATAATTAAATCTCGCTTAGGAACTCTTACTTACTTAGGCACGTCACGCTGCTGCACGCCAAGGCCCCTCCCCCAACAAAAAAAGAAAGAACACGTCCATCATCAACGAATTTTTCGCCCCTTTCTTTTCTTTTTGTCATCGTACGTCTGAATTTCAATCCTATCGGGCATTGTCTTGAATCACGAGTGACCAGCAAATCCCGGGTTGCCCGATTTGCCCTTATCTCCAAAGGGTGCATAATCAGCGTCAATCAGCCCGAGCGGGGCGAATATTTCTTTGTTGTTGTGGGGGGTTCCTGTGATCTCTGTAGTTCTTGATTTCTTCCCTGCTCCCAATTTCTGGGTCTAGGGTTTGCTTCACGCCCGGATCAGAATTCAGGGTCAAGATCAAAATCCCTCTTTTGTCTCTCCGTTGTCATCTGGGATTTGCTGAGGGTTTGACCTAATCTTTAATATATACATATATATATATACACACGCGTATTGACAGCGGCAGCGGAGAGGAACATCGATCTGACCACGCCTTTGATAGGTTAGGGTTAGGGTTTAGATCTGCTTAATTTTGATCTTGGGAACTTGTTGGGTTTTCTTGTGTGTGACTTTGGGTTGTTGCTGTATTTGGGATTTTTAGTAATTACTTTTTGATTGGGAAAATGTTGGGTTTTGTGGTGTGATGGAATCTAGGTTTTTGGTGGCTGCTGCTTCCTCCTTCTGCCAACTCAACTCCAAAAATCAGACACTCTGGATCATGACAACGTAAGATGAACCTTGGTCCACGGGTTATTTTTAGAAATAAAATCTAATTTCATTGATTTTTGCCGAGATTTGACCTTGGACGGAACCGTGATTTATCTTTTTTTTTTTTTTTTTGGGGGGGGGGTTTACTGAGGACAATATGTTGTCAAATGCTGCTCATGTTCTTTGTGCTGATCTGATGTGGTATCAAGCGGGGGTGGGGTTGTGTCTCATGGCTTGTCTAAATTTGGAAGTTGCTGCAGTGCATGTTTGTTGTTCTATGCATTGAGGATATTTTGGGTAAAAAAATTAGCTATCTTATCTATGGAATTGTTCATGGCCCCTGCTTGCAGATCATAAATGCTGCTTTAGGATCTCTATGGAAAATTGACGATCAAGGGTGTTCAGATTATTTTATGCTACTGTTGGGAATGTGCTAGCGTTTTGATGCATTTGCTTCCTCTGCTAGTACCTTCGTCCATGTCATAGGCTGCTCTAGGAAGATATAAATCATCACGATTGCTTTGTTAGATATAAATCATCGCCGTTGCTTCGTTATCTCTCTTGGTGTTTTAGAGGAAAATAGTGATTTCTTTCGAGTGTGTTGTTTTGACTAAATGTGTGATGCTCAAGAGAGCATCAGTGCTTTTTAGTTCCCCGTCAGAAGCCAGATAACAGCATTCAAAGTGATTGCTAAGACTTGAATGGAGTTAAGAGTTATAAGGTGATATGGATGTGGATAGACTTGGCAGATAACTCCTGCCTGAAGATTAATGCTAGTTAAGCTTGATTAAGTCCTAAGAGCTCATGAATGAGACACGTTACAGCATCTTGTGAAGCTTGTCCTATCTATGAGCAGAAATAGTTCCAGAATTTCAAGTGTGCTTAGCATTAGTGTTGACTTCTAGTACTGAATAAAGATTGCATGCCATAATGGCAACCTTTGGATTTACCATGTTAGCACATACTTTCTAATTAATAACTTCTTTGTAAAAGAAAATAATATCTACTTAACTTAATGTAGGGTGTTGTGACTAAGGTTTGACGTGAGATAGCAATTGGTAAAACTTTGTTGACGGGGGACTTCGAAGGGAAAACTTATGCATTGGGCACTTTTTAAGCTACTGGATTTAGAAAGAATCAATATCGGCTTGTTTGATGATTGAACAATATTTGCATGGTTGTGAAGCTGTTTATGTTTCCCAGATAAAACATTAGTTTCCTTATATCTGCAGAGACCGTCCCTGTCAGTTGTCGTAGTTACTGTTGATTTCCTTCATATTGATTTGCTGTGTGTCAATGACCTGGGTCATGCTTAAAGATGGAGAACCTCTTTATCTGTATGCCATATTTTCTGTTCACCTCCTTTCACATATAGCTCAAATATTAGTAAGTTCAGCATACTGTTTAGTTTCTAGTCTATTGCCTTTTAGAAATTTGAATGCCGTTGTTATTATTCTTTTTGCATATTAGCCAGGTCCCCCTATATGTTAGTTCAGCTGGATTGTTCGGGCATCACTGTCTTGGTTTTTTTCTTATAAGAATTGAAATGTACCACAGATCAAATCCTTATTACTTGCATGAGCTAATTTTTAATGGTACATGTGCTATCCACTCTGTCTATATAAAGTGTTTTGACGACTCCTTCAACTTCATCTGTTCAGAAAATGATGGGGACACTCATGAGAGTTTGCGTTAAAGAAGAGAACGATGAGTTTCCATCAATTCCACCAGGTTTTGAGGCATTTTCTTCGTTTACTCTAACGGGGGTTCAAGATAATAAGAATGAGGATTGTAAACAAGATGGTGAGAGCTTAATCAGTTGCTCAGCATCAGCAAGTGCTTCTGAGTTGCAGTCAGTGAAAATAAAAACTGAAGTTGATAGTGATGATGTCAAAAAAGTTACGCGGTCGCTTAGGCGCAGATCTTGGAGCAAGTATAACCAATGCTCTAACAGTTCCGACGATGAGTCGGATTGTGAGAAGGTTGATCTTTTTGCCTCTTGAATTTTCTCGAAGTTTTTTTTTTTTGGGAGTCTCCATGTGCTCTTTATTAACGCACTATTTCTAATGCAAGTAGTTACATTTGTCCATTGTTGCAGAGTTTTTCTGCAAGGCCCTCTCTTCCTAAGGGCGTGATTCGTGGATGCCCAAAATGTAGAAATTGTCAGAAGGTTTGGTTTCATCATCAATTATCCCTTCCGTTTACCTGTGTTTTCTCCATGAGCAGCTTAGCGATCTCGTATGTTTATTATGCTTTTTATGAAAAAAAATCGACTGGTAGGCACTAACCACCTCTACATTTAACGATATTGACAATATTGTTGTTGACTTCCCCATCTTTGCAGCCATGTAAAGATGGATTCGTTTTACTGATCACAGGCAAAGTGATAGATGATGCACTACCATGAAATAGATTCTATGCAGCATGCATTGTCAAATACATTTATAGTTATTTTTGTCATGGAATAGGGCTCACAGGTGTTGTATTTTAACAGGTGTGTGCAAAATGGCACCCAGAGGATTCTAGACGGCCTAACCTTGAGGATGCTCCGGTCTTCTACCCTACCGAGGAGGTTTCTTCTTTTGCTTTTTCTCTTACTAGCTCTTTTAGTATTCATTTTAGTAATGGATGCTTTCCAAATAATACAATCATATTTTTTTATAATTGAGATCTTTCAATTATCAGCATACTAAAAGCTAACCTTCTGCTTTCAGGAATTTGGAGATACTTTGAAGTATATAGCAACCATACGCCCGAGAGCAGAGCCATATGGAATTTGTCGCATTGTCCCTCCACCATCCTGGAAACCACCCTGTCCACTGAAGGAAAAAAGCATATGGGAGGAATCAAACTTTGCTACTCGAGTCCAGAGGGTTGACAAACTTCAAAATCGACATTCAATGCGAAAGATATCCATTATTCAAAGCCAAATGAGAAAAAAAAGGAGAAAATGCACGAAGAATGGTGTAGATTGTGGTAATGGAAATGGGATTAACTTGTGTCATGGTGATTCTTCATCTTCTCAAGGGGATTGGTTCGGGTTTGAACCTGGTCCCGAGTTCACTCTGGACACATTTCAGAAATACGCTGAAGAATTCAAAACCCAGTACTTTACCAGCAATAGAAACATGAATGTGCTAGAAGATAGCCAGCCTCCATTTCAGGGTCATTTTGAGCCATCACTTGATGATATTGAGGGGGAGTACTGGCGAATGGTAGAGAATCCTACCGAGGAAATTGAGGTATGATACATTCTTAGAACTTGTCAAATAATTCTGAGTCTTGACTATGTTCATTTTATTACACCTTATTGCCTCTTCCGCATTTGGTATTCTGTGCTGTTGAAATGACGTTTGCGATATTGCAGGTGCTCTATGGTGCTGATTTGGAAACAGGGCCTTTTGGCAGTGGGTTTCCCAAAGCATCAAGTCAGCCTTATCCTGTTTCTGAAGAAAAATATGTAAAATCTGGGTGGAACCTCAACAACTTTCCTAGGCTTCCTGGGTCCGTTCTTTCCTATGAAAGCAGTGACATATCTGGTGTTCTGGTGCCTTGGCTGTACATTGGGATGTGCTTTTCCTCCTTTTGTTGGGTAGGTATATATGTTCCTTTATTTACTTTGATGAGCAAAATGCAGCTCCAGTTACATATGTTATGCCGTGTGGAAGCACAATGTCATGCGTGTCTTGCATTTTCTCATTGATTTTGTAATATAAATGAGAACATGCACTTTAGGCATGCTGTATCTTTGAATGAATCTCTCTCAACGACTTACAAGTCTCCAGAATCCTGTCATGTAGTTTCAGCTAAGAAATATTTTATTTACTGTTCTTTCCCAGTTGTTGCAGAACTGTGACTTTCATGTGCTTTTTGACATTGTGGTTGCTGATCCATTCATGTTGCTGTTTCATGTTCTGAGAACAGCACGTCGAGGATCATCACTTGTACTCGTTAAATTACATGCATTGGGGTGCTCCAAAGATGTGGTATGGAATTCCTGCGACACATGCTGTTAAGCTGGAGGAGGCTATGAGAAAGCATCTGCCAGATCTCTTTGAAGAACAACCTGATTTATTGCATAAGTTGGTGAGATGGATTTTTCACTGTGGCTGTTTGGATATGTATTGACTGACTGTAGCTGATGAATTACGTTTCTGACTATTGTTTTTGCTTGCTGATTCTGCGGCAAATCTTATCCTGTGCATAATTGGTAGGCTATGTTGATGGCAGCTGCAATGAATGTAATGTCCAAGTTGTTTGTAGGGAAAAAATTGTGATATAAGGTGTGAAGAATGCTTTAACATGTGTACAAAGGAGTTTTTGCATCTTCTGAGTCCAGAAAGTGCTTTAGTTTTAATATTTGTGAAGCCTGAATAGGGCCTTATTTTGATATTGGAACTCGTCTTTCTATCTAATAGATGGCCATTGCTTAAAAGAACTTAATTTTTGTAGCTAGTTTTAATGTTGCGCAATTACTTGCTACTGGTAAAAACTTACTGCAGATTGCTAGATATCTACTTTTTACCCCAGATTCACATCTTATTTAATAGAACTTTGGCATGTTGCAACTTGCTTTGTTGGAGAATGAAGTTCCTTGTTAGATGTGGGACAAAGCAATACGCCTTTTAAGAGCAACCCTTTTACTTTTGGCTGAGAACCATTTTAAATGCCCTGCATGTCTGTAGGAAAGGTTTCTCTCTTTTACAATGTTTCATTGTTTTCTTCTCGTAATGCAGGTTACGCAGCTGTCCCCCTCGATACTTAAGTCTGAGGGAGTACCTGTTTATCGTTGCATCCAAAATGCTGGAGAGTTTGTTCTGACCTTTCCTCGGGCATATCATTCAGGGTTCAATTGTGGCTTTAATTGTGCAGAAGCAGTAAATGTAGCTCCTGTTGACTGGTTGCCCCATGGGCAAATTGCTGTGGAGCTATATCGTGAGCAAGGAAGAAAGACTTCTGTTTCTCATGATAAGCTATTGCTTGGTGCGGCTAGAGAAGCAGTTAGAGCACATTGGGAACTTAATCTACTGAAGAAGAACACTCCTGATAATTTAAGATGGAAAGATGCCTGTGGAAGGGATGGCATATTAGCAAAAGCATTCAAGGTGATTCTAAGTTCTGCCTTTGCTATTCATGTTCATTATCTTCTCATGTACTGCAAGACAGGTCGTAAAACTTTCTTCTTTGAAATAGCAAACTATGGCAGTTTGTCATCTTTGCCTGGAGTAGGTGATTTGGGTTCATATATAGCATGTGAGAAAGAAAGAACTGTTGTGAATTCGAATCACATTTAAGCTTGCTAAATAGTGAAATTGAACTTTCAAGGTACTTCTGGTGGTAATGGTAACATGCAGGCTTGTTTGTGCATTAACTCCTTTTTGACTTTGTACACTCTTGGTCAGACACGTGTCGAGATGGAGCAAGTGCGGAGGGAACCTATCGGTAAAATTTCGCGGGCAGTGAAGATGGAGAACACTTTTGATGCCACTACAGAGAGGGAATGCACCAAATGTTTCTTTGATCTGCATCTTTCTGCAGCAGGTTGTCGTTGCTCTCCTGATAAATATACCTGTTTGAATCATGCAGAGCACCTGTGCTCATGTGCTTGGGGTTCCAGATTTTTCTTATTTCGTTACGACATAAATGAACTAAATATCCTTGTTGAGGCATTGGAAGGAAAATTAAGTGCTATATACAGATGGGCGAGGCTAGATCTTGGGTTGGCTCTGAGTTCTTATGTTTCAAAGGAGCACCTGCAAGCACCAGCGGTCAATGGTAACTTATCAAGTTCCGGTAAAGGAACTGTTATGAAAGAAGGAAATGCACAAATATCAATTACCTACATGAAAGATCTACTTGTGAAAAATCTGTCTCAGAGAAGCGTGAAAACATCACAAACTTCTCATGATGCACTTGATGTACAGAAAGTGCATCCTGGCCACCGGTTTGGAAAAGAAGAATCAAACAATTCTTCTCCCACAACAAATCACCAAGATTGTCAGTTGTCTCAGGAAAATGGCTCATGCAATGGGAAGATTGCTGCGGAAGAATCTGGAGCCGAGAAATCTTCAGTTTTAGGACAAGATAATATTATTCTTTTGAGTGATGACGAAGGTGAGGAGCCGGAAAAGTCAGTTTCACTTCTATTGAAAGAAGGATCCTCTGAAGGGATGGCATATTCTTTGGAGAGGCAAGTTCATTCTGACAAGAAGGCAAGTGCTTGCGCTGTGCAGAAAGAAGTGACCTTAACTACCTCCATGACCAGTGCACCATCTAGCAGCCAGAGTGAAAGAAATTTGTCACCTGAAGGTCAGCGGCATGCTTGCGCATCAGCAGCCATTAGTGATGAACTGAATGGGAAAGATGGAAATCAAAAATCCAATTCTCAATCTGCTCCTTGCACGGGTTCTTCGAGTTTAGAATCTAGACGTGCTGAAGATTCTTTATTAACGAAAGAAGTTGGTGATAACAACAGCAAGAATTCTAGAGCAGCAACTGCAGAGGGCTACCTTCAGCATTCTCCTTTATGTAGTAGTGAAAAACATGCTGCTGATGAAAAGCAAGAAAAAGGCGGAAGCAATGTAGCCTGTAATGTGGTGGATAACTCAGCAGATTCTGCAGGAATTTCATCTTTTACTCAAAGCAATCTGGATAAATTCTTCCGCCAGAAGGGCCCCCGAATTGCAAAGGTAGTGAGGAGGATCAACTGCAATGTTGAGCCTCTGGATTTTGGAGTAGTGCTTCCTGGAAAGTCATGGAGTAATAGCCAAACAATTTTTCCTAAAGGTATGGTACATGTGGACCATTGACAGAATAAATACTATCACTAACTATTCTATCATCTAATGAAGTTGCTCTTTCTTCTCGTTATTCAGGATTTAGAAGCAAGGTTAGGTACATCAACGTTTTAGAGCCTCCAAGTATGGGTTTCTATATCTCTGAAATCCTGGATGGTGGAGGAGTTGGACCCCTGTTTATGGTAAGTGCAGTATTACTTAGTGAAATAAATTATTCTCATTGCTATGTTGCTATTGTTAAGTAATCCTTCACAAATATCCTAGATATTTTATGATTCTACTCTCAGCTTTAATGATTAGTTAGGTAGGAAAAGCTAATAGGCTTTTGTACTTTTAACTTGTTTATTTAGCTTATGATTGAGGATTCTATTGTTCTTTCCCCCATTCTTGACTGCTTTGTTGCTTTTCCAAAGGTTCTTAAAAGTCTCTTTTATAGTTTATGTTTTGATAAAAAGGTGAATTATCAGATTTCTATTGTAGCTTTTGCTTCCAAGTGCTCCAGGAGCAAGATATGTTAAACTTTTTTTATCAGCCAAAAGGCGGGGAGGGTAGATATGTTTACATGTGAATGGTAACAGTGGAGATCATATTTGATTATGTCCAGCTGTTTGAATAGTTTTTTGTGAATTTATAGGTTCATAGATGTTGGATTAGAAAGCTATGGTGGATGTCCATATTGATTTTGAAGTAACAATTTGTTCCTTTTTGTAACACAAATTCCCTATTTCCTTTTTCAGGTTTCCTTGGAACATTGCACAAGTGAGGTTTTTGTTCATGTTACGCCTACTAAGTGCTGGGACATGGTTAGAGACCGATTAAATCAGGAGATCACGAAGCAACACAAAATGGGAAAGATGAACCTTCCTCCTCTGCAGCCTCCTGGCAGTCTTGATGGCTTTGAAATGTTCGGTTTCTCTTCACCAGCTATTGTGCAGGTACTAGGTTTTAGGAATTGCTCTTTCCTTGAAGTAAAATGCGGACTATCATTGGGTTTTCGGTGCTTATATATGTTGAAGAGGATTGCATCTAGAGGATTAAGAGCTATTTTCTACATGATTTTGGCAGAATTTTGGAGAGAACAATTGTGAGTTATCACGTGCATCAAGCTCAGGGTATTTTTGAAATAGCAATAACTGAATAATGAAAAGAAGTCATGGTTTTTGAGCAATTACGGTATATGAAGAAGAGAACCTGGTTCTTTCATGTTTCTGGTAGAAAAAAACTTGAATATAGTGAACAGAGTGGCGTAGTTCTTATCTTGTGTGCAAAGGCTAGAGGTTAAGTTGATGTTTTATTTCTTTTTGTTGTCATCGTTGTCATCCGTCATTGGACAAGTATACAGAAGTAACAGAACAGGACTTCCCTACTGTCATATGGAGCCATCCGAGCATGAACATGGAGATACTTTAAGTTCGTCAACTTTTTGGTTCCTAGACTATCTTGATTGGTGTGATCTGAATTCCTTTGGAGCACTTAAAATTCGTAACATCATCATTTCCTCGCAGGCTATTGAGGCTCTGGATCAAAATAGAATCTGCATTGACTATTGGGCTTCCCGACCCTATTCTCGGCCTCAAGTTCAGGTTCCACAGCATTCTTCATTGATAGATACTGGAGAAAATGTTAACAGGACAAACAGGGAAGCAAGCAGTCCAGATGCCACTGGAAACTATGTCAAGCCTGTCGAGGTTGAGACAGCACTCAAAGGCCTTTTCAGGAAAGCTGATCTGCAAGAGTTACGCTCTCTATACACCGTACTAAACCAGAATAGGTCAATTCTTAATCAAGACTTGTTAACTACACTCCTTGGTGATGAGATTCTTAAACGGCCCAGCTGATCCATTCCTTTCCGATCCGTGGGGATTGGAGACCCGAGTCGGTACTGCTGGTTTTTTGACACTGTAAATACAGCACCTCATTCGGCTGCAACATAGGTGACATCCTGTCCGAGCTTCATTATCCTTTGAAAGGGAGAAGGAGCATATTAAGTGGACAAAGAAGATCGGGTGTTGGGTTCCCTTCATTGGTTTATTTTTGGTTTCTGGAAGAATCAGAAAGCTTATTCCAGTAGACACTGCCTGTTCTGATCTCGATCAGCACCCTCTTTACATCGGAGTAGAATAAGCTCCAGTGTTCTTTGTTCCTTCTTCCAGTTTCATATATGTCGGTGCCGCGAACTTTTAGAGTAGTTCGCTCAGGTCGCGGTATTCTTAACCTTCCCTGAATCGCAAGATGTTGATATGCCGATTTTTTTTTCCCTCTGGAATAGATGATTCATTCTGCATTTCGACTTTGGCAGGTCCAATATTACGCTATGTTCAGTTGTTGCACCGTGTTTTTCAGGTACACTTCTCTGAAGTGGAAGTCGAAAACTACCATAGCTATCCGCTGTGAATTGAAACTACTAGTAATACTCTTCCGGAGATGCATCGTCCGGGTAGGTTGGACATCACAGCAAATATTTTGACTATTAAAAAATGCTAACTACTGTATTGCATGATCAGATGGTACACAGTTTTGAATCTACTGGATGCTGATGATTAAGTGAATAGCACTATTAAGGCAAGTAGGAGTCCTGATCATCTTAGCTTGCTGTCCGAGCACAAGGCCTGAGCAACATAAGAAAACAGAGGAGGCGATGGATGGTTTAAATTTGTCTATATTGGTTATCTGTCTGCAAGTCCTGTTTTGGTTTATTACTGGACGTGGTCCAGAAAATGAATAATTTTAAAAAAAATCTAAAAATATCATTTGTATCATTAATGAAGAGTAATGAATTTTCATCGTATATCGAAATATTTCAATATAAATTGTTGTCAAATTGTTTTCTATTGATTAATTATTTTAAATGATACAAATAATTTATTTTTAAAAAAATATTTTTAATTTTTTTTTTCGCGAAGCAAACATACTAATTTATTGAGAAATATACATAATTACATAGTCATCACCCTCTTGATGATTTATCATATGTAATATATATCCTTCACTTGATTAAGTTTCTTTCATTGCTAATCTCTCCCTCTCTCTCAATATTAGATATAGATATACTAAGACAGATCTTCTAAGTTGGTTTATTAAGAAATGTGAAAAATTTCGAGCAATCATCCAAATAAATGGCATCACATTGAAAAAATTAATATTCATGTCCAAGTTTCTTTTGATCTATTACCATATCCAAGTCAATTAGTTTTGAATATGTAGAAATTCAAAATATATCATCAAATATGTATATGTACAGGGGATAAATATATATATTTCAATAATTTGTTTTGTGTGCTATGAACGAATAAATATATGTATGAGGTATTAAAATAAATATATAAGTTGATAGATTAAGAAATGTGGAAAATTTCGAGCAATCATCAAAATAAATGGCGTCACATTGAAAAAATTAGTAAAATTAGAGATATTTCAACAATTTGTTTTGTGCTATGAACCTTTATATCTATCTCAATCATTTAATTGGCTTTAATTTAATAGGTCAATCGACTGGTTAACTTGCTAAAATTAGAGTGATTTCAAGTAAATTTTTTTTTCTCAAGATCAATGATATTCACAAAGGTCTACATACTTAATCATTTTTCCTTAATAGTAAATTCATAGAATAGAATAACAAGTGGAAACGGTGTTATCTTTCTCCAAATTAAAATTTGGGATAAAGCCATTGAAAATCCCTAAACTTTTTTGATTTACATAATATAATTCATGAACTTTTTATATGCAATCAAGCCCTAGAAGTATAAGTGCTTTTTCATATTAATCCTTCACTTATAAGTAATGTGGTAAATTCCATATGAACAGTTATCCCTCAAACAAGTGCATTATATTCGACTACCCCACTAAGTCCATTAGGTGTGTTTGATAACATTTTTGTTCTCGGAAATTTTTTTTATTAAGAAATAATTTTTTTAAACTATTCATTGGACGAGTTTCTATGGAGAAGAATGCATTCGATAACTTTATAAAATTCATATTCTTGGAATAGAAAAGAATAAAAATGTATTTGGCACGATCTTAAAAATTTCTATTCTCAATTTTTTTTTCATTTAATCATAAAAATATCAATGAAAACTTAACATTTCATATTTGAAAAAAACTGGACTTTTTTAATGATTTAATTGATCAATATATTCTAAAATACCTAATAAAATCAAGTATAATAGGTAGTCAAAGATGGATGGCTAAAAATGGCAACCGACAGTGCCATTGGTTTATCACTCACAACACAAGGAGTTTGATAGTAAATTTTAGGGTATTACATTAAATAAGTGCATAGACTTTTTGAGCTTTCTTAGTTATAAGAAGAAGAGCAAACATTGCTTGGAGTTGACAAGATTTCATGACCTAACATTGTCTCAAAAGAAAATAATATTAAAAAATCCATATAGTAAAGTCTTAAAAGTTTATTTAATTTCAAATCCAACTTTCATCAAAATATTTTCACATTTTTTTATGTTAAACCAATTATAAACTAAAGTCAACATTAAAATCTAGTAAAACTACCCAAAATCTAGTTTCTAAATTTTTTTGTCTATACTTATGATTTTTTATTTTTTATTTTTTATTCTCAAAGATGGGCACTTGGATCGGATCAAGAGACTAGATCTTGTGTTGGTTGTGTAAGGGTAAGTATTAGATTACATTGAGTTTATTTTTTTCTAAAATAACCATATTTATCTTTTTGTTTTCGGGAATAAAGAAGTGAGTTTTTTATACTTCTTATTTTTGTTTCAAATATATTCCCTAACCATTGATTTGTTACAAGAAATAGGAAAATTAACTGATGTTATCAAATACATTTATTTTTTCTTTTTCCATTCTAGAGAAGAAAAAAACAAAAAAAAATAGGAAAACAAAAACATTACCAAACAAGGAACATTGCTGTAGCTACTACTTTTTGTCCTTTTTCATATGCACAAATAATTCCTAAATTTTAATCAAATATGCAATGTCAATGCTATACTTTTAATTTGTATAATATGATCCTTAAACTTCGGCTTAATGTGCAATACTGTCTGTGGATTTTTAATTTATTCAATTGATCTTTGAACCATTAGTAAGTTTTCTATGCAATCATTTCATTTGTGTCATTTTCAAATAGTATAGGACAAAATTCAACATACCACATTGAACGAATGAAAAGATTGTTGATAACATTGCATATTAAATCAAAATTTAAATACTATTCAATTCAATTTTTTAATATGATTTATACAATAATAGCAAATTCTTGTTGGGTGATCGAAAATGATGCCGACTTGTTTAAATAAATACTCTCAAATAACTAATTACGTCATTTGATAAAGTAATTTTAAAAATTTTATGGATTGGTATCCCCCGAAATTGTTTGTATTGTGCAAATGCTACATATCCAAAGAGTTCGTGAAACCCTAATAGACGAAATCCTGTATTTTATAAATATATATATGTAATTATGAGGTCAAATTGAACTTTATGACAATGAATGATTATATAGGTCGTGCCAACCCAAAATTTCATTTCTGTCGGCGGCAGCTTGCCGACATGCAGTACAAGCGGCCACGTGGGAGGGCCGCCCCCGTGGGGACCACAGAGCGAGGCGCACGTGTCAGCAGTCTAGGCGTGTTGACCGTAGTTTGCGGGCATCTTTGTACGGAATGTTTCTTTTGAATGCTTCTGGTACCCGATTTCGCTTTCCTCCCGGCGAAAAAGAGGGGGGAAATCCACTTTCGAAAATAAAAACAAAAACAGGAATGGAACCCAAAAGAGCTAAAATATAATGAAAGCACTTTCAATCATCATGCTACTAATTTGGAATTTATTTGAATTGATTACCAACTTGTTAAGCATCGACTAGTACAGGTTGGTGGGGAAGCAAAAAACCTAGGAAACTTTCTTCAAATTTATTCAACAAATCAAAAGCGAAAGATCAATTTTTTAGGTCAAAAATTGATCCTTGTTGGTATATATATAGAAGTGGATATATATAAACATGTATAGAAGTGGGTATTTTATAACAACTTTACTTTTAATAGATTGCATGTGTTCTTCGGGTAATGCGATTGGAAACACTTTTTCTCTAAATTCAGTAAAGCCTATACCTGTTTTATAATTTGTTTAGACACCTGTTAATAAATTATCAATTATTTTGCTGCGTCAAAAGCATATAATTAATTATTCCATATGCTGCAGACAATGTAAAAGAGTATATCCTTTTGTACTTCTTTCTCTAAACCCCTTAATCTTTCTTTACGCTTATAATGCCCATGGTTTTGGGGCAACCCAATCCTTTCACACGCGCAAGTATACTCGTGCACACGCGCGTGCGCATACATATAGAGGGCAAAAAGGGCAAGAAAACTTATGTGAATACTTGAAGCTAAAATGGCAAATTAATGAAGTAAATTATTGCATCATTGAGTTAACAAACTTGTGCCAAAAAATTGATTAATGAATGTTTCTTCGTGCGGTTGTATTCTTATGAGATGGTTTTGCATCACTAAAATTGAAGTACCGGTCAAAAAATTCAATGGAGGCAAAGATTCTAACAACATTAAACAGATCAACACTTTGCGAAAGGAATTAGGAAGGACATGAAGGCTTGTGCGGCTTGTTAATTTTTGTGTTTTGTAATATTTTTCGGGGTGAAATTGTCTAGTCAGTTAAATATTTATCGTACGAATATCAATTCATTCATAAACTTTCTAATTTTGTCAATTTAATCATAATCTTTGTATATAGTCATTCTAATTATTATTTGCCAGAAATCGTTGACTTGGTGGTATGTCAGATTACCGATGATGACTAGGCCACTACTTTAGCAATTTTTGGCAAAATTGACCAAAACGATTACATTAGATTTGGTACACTATTTAGGACTAAATTGACAAAGTTGAAAAATTTATGACTAAATTGGCATTATACAATAGGTTTACGACTAATTGGACACTTTTTCTAATTTACTAGCTAAGCTTTCTTCTCTAATTTCTGGCTAATGTCTATTATGTTCTTTCTTCTTCTTATGAATTTTCCTCGGCCTTTTGATTTGCATATTGTGTGGTATTTCCAAATTGCAAAGATAAGTCACACAAATTTATCCTAATTATAATTAGGAGGTAAATCAATGTTCTATTATTAGATTACGAAGATTATTTAGGATTTACCGGTTGCATCACCGTCGCCGTCCGCAACTTTATTTCGACGATCAAGTTGTTATTAAATGTGAGGAACATATACCATACTCATGTATTTGCTACATTCTTGGGCACTAAAGCTTTTTACTTTGCCCACCTTCCATAACGTTCGATATAGTTGATTAGGTTCTGGATTCCACTAGATTAGTGCTTGATCAACTTTTTAACACTCTGGTACATTTCTCTGGGTGGAAGTGATCATTCTCAGAGCGCTTGCCTTTTCACTACAAAACATGAATCGACTTACAGATCCATAGGTCAGCTTGTTGATGCTGAACTATATATGTGAGTTACTGACTACTCTGAGATGAGTCGATGCAGACCCTGAAGTTGTTAATGAACCCTTTTCGTGTAATACTAGTTCATGTGGGAGATGATGAGTGCACCATGTGAGGTGTGAAGCAGAGAAGAATCTCACATTGGATGTTTGGATTAACAAGGAAGAGATAAGTGTAATAAATGTCCTAAACGTTTTGGGCACTGGTTGATTGAGTCCTTAACGCTCTAAATTGGTTGATTGAGTTCTAAACATTCTTATTTAGGTGCAACCAAGACCTAATCTTATTAATCGTACCAATGAACATAGATTGTTTAATATTTGGTTTTGCCTATGATCAAGGAATAGAATTAATACCTGGTTGTGTTGATCGTTGGGTGTAGACATTGATTATGGGGATCAAATGAAAAATTAAACTAAATAGCTAGGGAACCCAGTTTCTATGATCTTGATTTTTTTTCCCGCTTCAAAAAACATCTCGGATTTATTTTTCACTTATTGCTCATAATCAGATTTCTCACTCAATTTTTGAATGAAATTCAATAGCTGTATTCCTTCTTTATGTGATCAAAATCATGCTTAATTCCAAGAAAGCCTCTGATATCATGCAATTTTCCAATGGCAAAATGTCACCAATGGAGGAAACTAAAACTTTTCAAGATTACTATTAGGTCCATCGCTGGTGTCCATAAAAACTTACATACTCATTTGTTTGAAGGCTAACATGTGTGTTTGGAGTTAGTTTTATAACCAAATTCTTCTACATAGTCACCATCATATGATGAGTGCGTAAATTGTCTCTTACATCAATAGTAGACCTAATGAAAGTACCTTTCAAACTCTATTGACTAAAAGGCCAATATGTGTAGGGCTATTGTTGCACTTCTCTCAGAAAAGGAACAATTGATAATGCTTGGTTGTCCATGACGAAATACTAGGTTTTCAAGGGAGGGTAGGTCCAGCTAGATGCATCGATGACCTCAGCATTTTACATCCCCCTCTTGGATCTCCACCAATTATGGAGGCATTAGACTTATGCTGCTCCTCCAGTAGATACACACTGATCTTACCAAGAAAGTTCTTTGAACTTGCATTAAACTGTAATTCTTTTACAGTGAAGAATATTGCCCTTTTTTCCAGAATAAGAAGGTGGTTAGCAATTTAATTTTATGGTCTATACCCCCAAAAAGGAAGTTGGAAAAAATGACTGCATTCCTCCCTAAGCTCACTAGAGAAAAACAATTGATGTTTGTGACTATTGTGAATCAGTCGTTTATCATGTAAGCCACTTTCACATGGTTGAACAGATTTATCTCGATATAGGGTTGATTAGATACGAAGTGAGTGAATGATCCCAAAGAAGATGTTCTATAGAGAACTTCGCTTGCCTTAGTCATTTGGAAATAGAGGAATCAAAACTAGAATCCTCCCATGAACTGCCATTGTAATTTCAGCTACATCATCCTACTGCTAAGCATCAGAAGGGTAAAAGAATTTGGCACGGTACTTACTCAAATTGCAATAATTTAAACATACCCACTAAGTAAAACATACATAATATATGTAATAGGCATTGGAAGAACTGAAAAAAAATTCATTGAGCATGCACTCCAATATCCGCAGAGACAGCACAAAAAGTTCATTAAAGGCAGGTAAAGACTTAAAGCACATCTTTTCGGTAACTTTAACACCCAAATTAATTAGAAACATGAAGAAATTACTTGGTATATTTTGACATGTAGTACTTACGAGAGACTTGGGACTTGCATATCGAGGGTCTTCATTATAAGACTCGCAGGTCTTTCACGAGTAATTAGCGGAGATCAAGCCGAAGAAGACTGATGACATCTAAGTATATTGAAACGCGCATATATCTGTTAGTTCTGATCATACGTTGTCTTTTGCTCCGTGAACTGTTCTGTGCTGTCTGCAAAGATTGACTAAGGGCAAGAGAGAACTCATCATTGCGATGGCCCCTTCTCCTTGGGCCGCTTGCGCTTCTTCTCGTAACTAACGCCCCTCGCTTTGGCCTGATAGTCACGGACTTCCTTCAAGTAAACCCTCAAACCTCTAGCTCCGAAAGGGTTCGCCCCGGGGTCCCCGCCGTTCTCCTCGTAGGCGGCTCGGAGTCGCCCGATGAGCGCGTCCAGGCTGCCCCACGCTTGGCGGAGCGGGCACGGGCACGGGGCAGGCGGGTTCGGGAGGCCGAAGAAGGGGCAAGTCTGGTGGTGAACCTTGGTCTTGCCAAACTGGTCCTGGTAGCGGAGGAAGTCGAAAACATGCATGCCGGTACATGCGGCGAGTGGGATCGGCGGCCTGTGACTTCCCAAGTACTGGCAGAAGGTGTTCCAATCCCGGCGTTTCTGGTTCTCATAGCGGCTTAGGGTCGAAGAAGATGATGAATCTGTGGTTGGTGGTCTGGTGATGGAGTTAACTGGAATGTCCGTGTTGCTGAGCGAGTGATGATGATCGTGGTGGTGATAGATGGGATAATCTGGTTCTGGAACTGGTTCCATAACAGTGATATGTAGGAGCTTGGATAGTTTGTCTTATTTAAGAGAGAGACTAATGAAGCACTTGGCTTGTTTAAAGCAAGAGGTTATTCATTGTACCGCACAGGATTTTAGGACACTTGGGTTTATACAGAGGAGGACAGTAATCCATTTGAAGGAGAAGTAGACATTCCAAGTGAGCCAGAATGATTAGTGTAAGAGTGGTTGATTTAAGGGGATGCGAGAATCTCTTGCATGGTTTTGGATTGTAATGAAGAGAGGAACTTGGAGAGGGAGGAAGGAGAGCGAGAGAGAGAGAGAGAGAGAGAGAGGCGCGGCTAATTAGGGTTTTTGTGCTCCAGATGGTGAAGAATTTAAGGAGGAAGTTTTTGATTGAGAAATTAAAAACCAAATGAAAAGAAGGGCGTTGTGGTATTTTCAACGGGCCTTCTGGCGTATTGTCATCTTTAGTTCAAGTGCATACCTCCCTAACTAAATATTTGCTATTCTTAACATCATGATAACTACATGTATAAGGTCTGGGAATATCAAATGGGAAAGTAACACTATCTATATTGTCATCAACAATCATCAATCAAACATTTAGTGGAAAAGAGATGGTCTGCTATCAGAAACTCACCAAGTAACTTTACAACAATCATTTGGGTCGATTCAATCAATCACAATAATTATCGCACCGCAAGGTAAGGCGCTTTGCCGGGGTCAATCCGAGGTCTCGCCAAACTGTTTGCTTCCCTTACCATAACTGAAAATAATTGATTAGCTTATACATAGGAACCACACAAGGCTTTGCAGGATAGTTTCCAAGTTGTATCCAACTATGTGAATGACGAAGGAAATAAGCAGGGCATGGCAAAAAGTCAAGCATGGTTTCTGAAGTGTTGATTTGGACTGCTAGGGTTTCTTCTGTGCATAACCAATGACCATGTCCTACTAGGATCACCCGCATCAAGCTAAGAACTGAGGCTTGTCAGAGTGTTGATTTCTTGTATGATCCCGTGCCGGCTATTCTTAGAATATCATGCATAGTAATTTACCTATGTTTCACTTTATCTCAGAACCACCCATGCCTTAGTTGGTAAGAAAAGAGAACTTAAAAGAGTTCTTTTGTCCAGTGACAAAAGTATTGCTTCTCTTGGATCATGTAATGTGCCAAGCCAATTTATATAAGACCGCTTTCTCCGTGTTCTCTGGTGTTGCATATGCCATTCAAGAATGTTAGGGGTGCAAAGACCCCGTGATAAATTACATTTATGTAGTGAATATGACGAATTCTTATGGATTGTTGTTCGAATGCTCATGTACTGTACAAACCATCGATTTATGTATCAATTTTTTCACATCTGGCATCACTCTTTACTTTGTTCTTTTGGTTTCTTAGAAGTTCCGTCGATGCATCTTGTTGAGAGCACTTTTGACAACCGGGGTTCTCTTTCAGACCTAATTAGACAGAAAGTGTAATACTAGGTTTTGATTGTCAACAGTATAATCAAACCATGAAAAGGAAGACTCGGACCCTATCCTTTCCCAAAGATTGAGGCACAGACAGCACTAACAATGGGGGGAATATTTCAACTTTTCCACTCGAAGCAAGGAATTGAATCCCCTCATTTGGAGTCTCTTTCCTTTGAATAAGGTTTCGCAAGCATTGGACTCCCAAAAAAGTAGCTGATGACCCAAACATGGTGAGTTTGCTCTGTGCCAAAAATAGTAAACATGGAGCAGAATCCAATGTACTTGTGCATACTCCATGTCCTTAGCAACTATTTATGTTGGCAAATCGAAGGACCGCTTTCCTAATTTTGTTGTACTTTTCTTTAATTTTGATAGAGTTCTCTTTTTCTATGAATTGAAAGTGTCTGTTTGTTGCCACGACAGTATAAATTAGCTTTTTCTACAGTTTTGCTCATCCAAAACTGCATTTTTTTGTAAATATGTCTATCCTTAATATTATGGTTGGTAGAATGATATGTATAATTACAAATGACGTATAATCTTGATGATTAAGGCGATCCAATATGACATTATTACAATATTATGAAGAGATTGAAAATGTCATAAAATGTTATCAATCGTATAATGACAAATTAAACCTGTCAAATTGGAAGTGCTGGACTCCTTTCATGTAAATCTATTGTCTTCTCTCTAGTAAAGACAGTGTCGTTAACTTCTTCTTCTTCTTTTTTGTTTTTTCAACAAAAGAATGAGCAAATTAAAATTTCGAAGTTCATACAATGAGGAGGGCAAATGTTATTCTCCATTCTCAGACGTTGAACTTTTCGGTAAATATGGTAATGTCTGTTTCTAATATCATGACCCAAGACTTATTGGCCACTTTTCAATATCTAAAAAGAAACGATGTGGTGACTACTTATTGACATGTAGCAGGGTAAACGCTTATAGTGTCATAGGAATTTTTACTGCTCTTTTCTCCATCTATTGATTTTAGGGGGTGAAAAAGGAAGCCTAGGGCTATACTCTAGATAAGACTATTCTTGTCGTGAGGAGAAATATGTGACATCATCATTTAATTGAATGAACTGCATCTTCTGAAATCGATTTATCTCTTTTTATTTCTTTCGAAATTAATAGTCATAGATATTTTTGTCTTGCTTCATAATAGTTCTTCATATGGCATTGCTATATGGACTTAAGGTGGTCTTTATGCAATTAAATTTGTCTAAAATATAAGTATTATACTAAATTTTTCATATTTCCCTCTAGGAAGATGCCTGTAACGTTTTTCTAATTTATCGTAATTAGAGATTGCAATGAGGTCGATTTGGGAGGCCTATCCCTAATTTCAAACTCAAAATCAATCAATCATAAATAAAAATCAAGCCTGTCCCAAATTCAAGCTAAGTTTCCAAATAGGAATCTCAAGCATATCCTGCTTCAATATACGAGAGCCTGAAACTTAATAAATTTACATTTTTTTGTATATTTTGAATATAAATATTTTAGTGCTCGACCCTTACCAAAAAAAAAAATATTTTAGTGCTCGACAATTTGATGATTGAAAATCAATTATAATTTTGTGTGCCGTGTTAAGTCACCCAGATTTGGATTGAAATAGCATAGGATAAGGTAAGTTAAAAATTTTTAATATATCATATGAATTGTAAAATATCATTTCCCATTGGTGCAATACAACATAGGATTCAAAATCTTTGAAAATCTCACTTGCTCACAAAGATGACACTTTCCAAATCTAGGGCATCATCTTGTTGACGTGATCTTGCACAGCCAAGACTAACACCATTTTGAGCAATCACCATTATACCTCCTCCTTTGAAATCTTCCGATTGTTAGCACAGAATCTCAGATTTGAGTAGAGGACAAGATCAGATGTTGAAGCATCACAGCAAAATCAGGTAACCACCGTTGAAGATCAACATATGAATGCCCAAAACTTCGTGTGTTTTGATTTTTTTCTTCTTTTTCAAAGACAACTTTTTGAGTCGATCCACCAATTTCGGTCATTCATCAGCGATTGCCAATTCAATTCGACAATTGTCCGAGGACAATCGGCTAGATGTCAATGATGATTGCACAATGGTCAGAAGTGATAGGTTGTTGTGGCAATGGTCCTATAGGATGGTCAGGAAGGCTGTTGTGGCAATGGTCCTTGTGCAATGGCCGGTGAAGCTAGACTCCATCACTCCATTGTTGGAAGGAAATTGTTATGTTTTTTTTTTTTTTTTGAAAATTTTTATCAAATCCGCATTTATCCCACCCCTAGCCTGGATTTCTTATCCAACATTTTATTTGGGTTTATCAAGTATGGAAGGCGTCATCAAACACTAGACATGATATTTTGTTATCCTATCAAGCATAAAATTTGGACTACTAAACATAGTCATAGGGTTTTGGGCACTTTAGAAACTCAATATATCCGAATTCTACCATTCATAATATTAGTGGGGAAATTACCAAAAAAGTCTTTAATCTATTACATTCATGGCAATTCACTCTTAAGCCTATTATTTGTGTCAACTTAGTCCCAAACATTTGTAAGTTTTGTCAATTGAGTCGATCTAGCCAAATTAGGCTAGAAATTACTAACATAAAACACCAGTCATCCTAAGTGGCACAACCCGTGTTGATGTGAATATTTTTGTATAATTTTTTTGGTTTTTCCTTTCCTTTTTTCTATTATTTTCTTTACTCTCTTTTATTGAGGGCTAACAAAGGTGTCCAGTCAACCCTAGCCAACCACAGGCAAAAGTCGAGATGCCCTTGCCTAGCCTAGATCTGGCATGGGCCCACTAGCCCTCGCCTAGTGGCCGAGAGGGTTGGGCAACAATGCTTGTCGGCCTTAATTCCCCCCCTCCCAAAAAGAGTAGAAACAAAAAAACAAAAAAAGTAATAAAAATTCAAAAAAAATGTTTAGAAAATTGTCCGTGTCAACGCTTGTTGTGACATAAGATTGTTGGCATTTGCATCAATGATTTTCGACCTAAATTGACCAATTAGACTCAATTGACAATATATGAAGATTTATTACTAAATTGACACAAGTACAAAAAGTTTAGTACTTTTTTGGTAATTTTCCCTAATATTAGCACAAAGCGCAAAGCCTATCATGCACCTAGAAGGCAGGTTTCTATTACTAAATGGTAAGATTTTGGTCTCATTGCGCTTCGTGGCATAGGGGCTGGGAATTAATCTTGGAACCTTTTTATTCGGATTACCAAAATCCCATGACGGTGAATGTCTGCAGGAGGTCTCCGCTACCTAAGTACCTCTCTATTTTGTAGTGCCCTAGTGACGAAAACTCTCATTCCATGAAAACAAAGAGAAGTCTTGTAAATCCCACATGATCAATGGACATGACGATATAAGAAGTTCAACCATGCCCGGTGCCTCCAGATTGGGAAGCTCGGCCAGGGCATGGCGCAAGCATTGCTCATGACCGGCGACATTGTTGATGCTGTTGGTCCATGGCCAATTAAAGAAGGATGAGACCGTAGCTGAAGGAGGAAGAACAATTTTTTTCTTTTTTCGTTTAATTCACGTCGGTGGACACATGTCAATTCACGAGTGAAAAACAAAGCTTGAGGAGTTAGTCTTGTACAGATCCCGATCAATGATCCCACATGATCAACATCCTTGATAATTTCCATGGTCTAAGCAAGAACTAGCTACCGGAATTTTGGTCTAAGTCCGTTTAAGTTCACGTTTTCAGTAAAAATTGAGCTATATGTTCACGTCAGTCCTTATAGCCAAAATGTTAATACTTCTGTTAGATTTGCTTAAAATTTTTCTTTCGTCCTCAACATTGATTCACGTCATTTTCAAGTTCGCAAATGTCTCCATAGGAAGTGGCGGGTTCAAGAATGTGACAACATATCCTATCACCTCAAACCTGCATGCCAATATTTTATAGCACTCAAAAAGGCAACAAAAATACACACAAACTTCAATCCGTCTACCCAAGGGGAACAGACATTTTCAAAATTGGTTCTTTTCTGAGGCCAAATACCAGATCAAATCAACATGTGATTTCGGTTCAGTTCTGGCTGAAACCTACCAATATGTACTCTTGCTGCTTCGAACTCAGAATACAAAAGTATGCTCACTCGGAAAAAATGAATGTTCTCTCGCATTTTCCCTTGATTAGACTTCAAAGCAGTCCATTACATTATTTCTGACTTCAACAAGCGATGATCTAACTCCTTATGTAAATTTCACATTCTGCTACAAAAGTACTACCCTTATGTCACCGCAACTAGTGTCCACAAGACCCGTTTTAGTGATGAGATGCAAAATTCAAAGTTAAAAAAAGAAACGAAAGAACACCTGACATGGCAAAATTTGACACCCAAGTCAACCTATAAGTGAAACCCTCACCGAAGTTCGTCTGTCATCTATAAAATGATGCCATTATAAAGAGAAAGATTGCCGTTGAAGTGGTGACTATAAGTTCCTGCACATGCATACATTGTCATCAGATAGCAAAATCAGAGACTTGGGACCATGTAGAAACAAAGATGGGCATGATGAACATGAAATTAATTGCGGAAAGCAATAGATGTGTATTCATTCATCAGAAAGGGAGCAGAATGTAGCAGCAGAGCACTTGGACTTATTTGTTGATATAGCATCTCAGTGAAGGATGTTCATCAAATGAACATAAGACATGCTGGACCTTATACTGTAGTTAACAGATCTAATGTGAGTCAAACTGGGAATCAATCGTATGGTGAAACCATGCTCCACGTAGCCAAAGAAAGATGCATCATAAGGTCCATCACAATTATTGTCAGGGAAAAGCAAAGAAAACGGTACCTGGTTATTATAAAGAAAAGCAGGTATAAAACTGCCTACGAATTCTATCAAGTTCAGAAGACCAGTATATGCCTGCAAACACACAATGCAAAGCCATTAGTGAAACTGAGTTGTTAGATTGCAGAACAAAGACTATTGTGAATGCTAGAGCAAACAAAAAGATAACTTCTAGAAAGATGATCTATGATCAATAACTAACTTCTAGAAAGATGATCTATGATCAATAACTAACTTCTAGAAAGATGATCTATGATCAATAACTAAGTGGTTGGGGACCCAATAATGTTACTATTATCTGTCTTAGCTATGTAAGGCAGAGAGGGGTTAAAAAGGTGAACCCTTCAATTAGTGCCTCAGCAGGAGTCGCCTCTTCCAACTGGTCCCACTGTTGGTCTCGTGACAGATTCGTTCTCAAAGATATTATCAAGAACGGAGAGACATCACTAACATTCACACCTTCATATAAGTCCATATTATTTATAGCAAAAAAATTACTTCGCCAATCTTTGAAGGTGTATGTCGTCTAGAAGAATCAAAGGCACAGGAATCAAATGATCATACCACAATCATCTACTCCAATTGAATATATGTGAAATTTGACCTTGCTAAATTTCCTGCTTGTCAGCAGAGCAGACTCAGCCATAGCATTCAAGTTTGCCTTTGTTCCAGGATATTATGCTATAATACTCAGCGCAGTGGTTATTGCCCAAAAATTTCTTACCAATCATCCAGGGGTGATGACTAAATGTCTCAACATGTCAGAAATCTCTAATAAGTCAACGCAAAGTTTGTCGCTTTTTTAAGTGCCTTTTTCTCTATATTAAGGTGCAAAGTTCTTCCTTTGAAGTGGCTAACCAAATGCCAACTATGGCACGTAATAATCTATCCTTTGGGGCATATGATGAAGTTAGAAAGGAGATAAACATGAAATACACCAGAAAAGAAATCATACCAGAGAAGAAAATGCGATGCAGCCAAAAACTAATGCAAGAGACCTAAGCAACCGTTTTCCCATTCGCATCCCTCTCCCTGGATCCTCCTCACCTTCTTCCTGCAGTTAATATCAATTCAACTGTCTGAGTAACTGCGGCAATAACTTCAGATGGTCCTTCTAACAACGCTAATTTGTGAGAAGATATTCAGAGATCAAAACAAGTAGGCATATACAACTAAAAGAATAATCAAATATGCAATGCAGCTGACTTAGATGAAGGACAGAAAAGGAGGAAAGGACAGATCCAAGCTTCACATAGAAACTTACCGTAAAGGTTGGTGATACAGGCGGTTCAAATGATTTCAACTTCTCAAAGATCCGGTACACAAATGCAAATGTTAAAAATTGTAATGGTTTATATTCAGCATTGTGCTTGATTAGGATCCAAGCTGTCTGCAGAAAATCAAGTTGCTAATTCAAATTAGATAAATGAAGAATATCAGTAGAGCAAAGAGCAGCCTCCAAGGAGAAAAATCAAATCTGAAGTCAAAACAAATGTCTCAAATGCCTTTAACAAGACGATCATGCCTTCCCTAATGCATCTATAAAGTATGGCTATGGCCATGTGTCATGGAGAGTGCCTTACAAATAAGTCAAAAGGTTATCTCTTTGTAACCTCTAAGTGTTTTAAAAGAAATATTGGGCATTTTCCCCACTCATTTCTTACAAAAGGAACTGCTCCAGAAAGATCTAATCATCTCCTATAATAAACTGAACTGGAGACACCACAGCCAAAAGGACACTTACGAAGACAGCAGATATTGCCATGTTGATGCGCATGTCTTGTACACTGGACTTGGTGAACCTGGAAGAAAGGGAGGGGAAACAAGAAGAAGCCAATGTAATACCAATGGCAAGGTGCAATCAGAAGAAATTCAATAAGCGATGGTGGTTCAACCAAAAAAAAGAAGCCAGAAACATATACTAAAGGAAATATGTTTGATGTAGACTAATTATTAGGTGGCAAGCAATCGAGTCCTAAAACTTCTGAAATCAAGTCCTTGTTAAAACCTTGACAGGAATTATAGTTGCAGGGCCATGTAAGATAATGGTCATCTTTAATTAACGGAGTTGACATGAGGACTTGACTGAACTTTTCAAAGCTTTAGGACTCAATCGTGCATCGAGAAGTTCTATAACTCAATTGCATGCGGTACAGAACATTAGCTTTAAAGCTTCTAGTGCTGTTATCTAGTTCGATTACAATTATAAAGTCCATCAATAATGTATTCCTCACAGGAAAATGCACTGATGGAATGATGAACACAAACCTCGGCCCCCATGGTACAATGGGTTGATTATCAGCATATTTGATATCCTTAGAGACCTATTTAGGAGCAATTGAGCAAAACAGAGTCACATATTCTCTCTTTTCAGTCCAAGTATTTTAAACATACAGTAAACATACAACTCATGCACAATGGGAATTGTACCTTGAAAGAACCAAATGTGACACCCTTTTTCCTGTTGCTTAATTGTGCCATCATCACTTTGTCATATGCCTTTTCCAGCTGAAACATTATTAATCCCCAATAACCAAACCTATAATGAGTATATTAATATGATTTCATAGCAACCCAATATAAAAATTGAGACATACTTGGGAGGCAGCTGCTTCATCACCTCTTCTCTCTGCATCCTTTCGTTTCTTTGTATATGCTGCTTTAATCATGTCAAATCCCTCAATTGGATTAACGCCCAAAACCTGAATCAAGAACAAGGAATTAGACATTCCATATAAAGATGAGCACAATGCTAAATGTACCAAAAGTCCTAAACCTAGTCCTAAAAGTTTTAAATAACCAAAGTGCAGTTAAATCTCAAAACTTTTGAATGGCACAACCAAGTCCTTCCGTTAGTTTCATTTGTTTCAAGTGAAAGAAAATTCAATGTGGCTTTTTTCATTGTTTTTTTCTTTTTATTAAGGTCTGCCCACCTTCCCTCTGGTTGAGGTCGAGCATCATATCCATCTCTGACGATAGGTCGTTAACCAGAGATGGAACACTAAAATGATGACCAGGGAAGGCTCTGGAGTAGAAGATTGGTTTCGAAACCCAGAGCAAAGGCTAAAGTCTGAGACATGTGACACAAAATGCAGTTCAGGGGGGCGAAACCGAGCCTACTGCTGCGAATTTACGCCAATGGACGAAATTTCAGGAATAGAGTATGGCTCCGACAGATTCAGGAACAACGAACAAATGATGCAAGAGAAAGAAACAAAGAACACGACAAAGAGAAGCGCAGGTGGCGGATAGCATCGCGCACCTGGTTCTATACAGCGTTTAAGTTTTCAAGGAAAAAACAGAAAGCACTTCAATTGTACTGAATTGACCACATTTACAGTGACCACTGATACTGGAGCTTGCGAGCATGGTAGAATCAGATCAAAACCTCGATACTTGAAATGATATCGAGATCAGAAGCATATGTAATCCCACATACTAAAACCCTCAACAGTTCAAAGGCCCTATTGCAAATACCATTCGCAGCCCATTTTTCCTCAAACTAGAAAATGCTAGCAACAAGCGAAACTTCAAAAGACAGCGCCATAACCTCGTAAGGGTTGAAGTCCGCGTTGGGGTTCGAACTCCCCGGAGCTGCGGACGAGGAAGCGGCGCAGACCACTCCGATTCTCCACGGAACCGTCCTGGCGAACCTCCGCGAGGGCTGAACGGCGGCGAGTTTACTGCCCCACCCACCCACCACAAGAGAAATTTTTCATCAGAGGCGGGAAAAGAGCCAATCGTTACCGCAATCGGAACCCCAAAAAGAAGGCTTTGCTCACCTGTGGCGTCTCGAGGGAAGACGCAGGCTTGGGGTGATGGCGAACGTCGCCATGGAAATCGCCATTTCCTCGCGGCCGGAAACGGAAGACGACGACGGTGGCGGTGGCGGTGGTGGTGGTGGTGGTGGTGGTGGTGGTGGGTTTTGAACTACGGAAGAAGATGATGAGCAAGAAACTGATCAGAAACTAAAGAGAGTTGTTGGATTGTGAATGGGCTTTCTTTTGGGCTTGGTCTTGGGCTTAATGTTACTTTAATCTTGGGCTTGCAGAAATAGCCCGTTAAATGCATTATTGTTTGTTGTCACCGATAGGTATCTTTTTTTCTTGTTCTTTTTTTAAATCCATGTAAGGGTGTCCGACATTGGCCACCTGTATATCATCCGAAAGTGAATGCTAAATTTAGGACGGCAGATTTGACTCATGAACTGTCTACCAATTGGACAAGCCTGTCACTCCTATCTTACCACGATGCGTAAGTTGATAACAACGATGCATCTAAATATATGACATGCATAATCAAATGCTTACTGCAAGCGGACACAAAGAAGAAGGCTTTATTGACCTATGGCATCTTGAAGGAAGACGCAGGCCCGGGGTGATGACGAACGTCGCCTGGGAAGTCGCCATTTCCTCGTAGGCGGAAACAGAAGACAACGGTGGTGGTGGTGGTGGTGGTGGTGGTGGGTTTTGAACTACGGAAGAAGATGATGAAGAAGTAACTGGTCAGATACTAAGGAGGGTTTTTGGCTTGGGCTTGGGCTTGGGCTCAGGCTCTGTCTTGGGCTTGGGATTGTACTTGGGCTTAATGTTTCTTAAATTCTTTTTTGGGCCTACTTTGGGCTTGAAGAAATAGCCCGTTGAATACATTTTTTGTTTGCTGTCATTTAGGTATCCCTTTTTCTTTTTTTTTTCTTTTTTAAATCCATGTGAGGGTGTCCGACATTGGCCAACTATATATCATCCGTAGGTGAATCTTCAATTTGGGGCGGCAAATACGACTTGTGCACCGTTGCCAATTGGGCGAGCCCGTCACTCCTATCTCACTACGATGCAAATGAAAAGTTGATACCGACAATACATTTGAATATATGGCATGCATAATCACTATTTGAGATTTGTCATGTGAAAAAAAAATATAATTATCTTTTTCATTAATTTGCTATAGACATTTTATTCATATTATTGTTATCTATGACTAATAAATGAGAAATCAAGGTTACTTTTTCAATGAGCTAGTTTAGCTTTATTGCTTATTATACCCGATCGAGTACGTAAGCCCTTGTCTTATCCAAACGAGTACCTCCACTTTTTCAAATTTGGCTTGATGTAAGGCCTTCATTAATATTGGAAACGGAAAATGACTGGGAAAGACATATTGGATAGTTAAAGTCATCCAACTTGGCACTTTCTCTCTCCCCTCAGCGAGACACATGAACGAGTTATGTTAGCAAACTCTGCTATACACAATAGTACTTATCACGTTATTTTCATACATGTCAAATATGCAAGAGGATGATACCTACCTATCAGAAGAAAATCGATTGAATAATGTTTACAGAAAAGTTCATGTAAAGCTTGGTGGGTGTTTTGATCCCTATGGTCATGTGGTATAAAAAAGAAAACTAGTGTAGAAACGTAACATCCAAGTATTATTTTGGCAACAACAAATAATTTGGATGTGTTTGGGAAAGGTAGACAAAAATACAGGGAAGGCCCTTATACTAGTAGGATAGGGAAGCCCACTGGGGTTCCGGGGTTCGCCTTCAACATGATATTATCATCTTTGGCCGTGGCTCACTTGCATTTGTATGAATCACATTATATGGTCCAAGGTTGGGCAAGACTTATCTTTTAGTACAACGATCTAAAATTGGATGATGTGTGATCAAAGATATATCTAAAGCCCAACATCCCACAGTGGTTCCAATATATAACTGAAGGCAGCCCATAGAATCTTTGTCGATATGATATTGTCTGCTCTAGTCGCAACTCAGCCGCATCTAAAGTGTTGTGAATCCCGTTGTTCTATTTTAAGGTTGCGTGAGACTTGTCTGTCCAGATTTTGAGTAATATGGATCAGAGACGACATAACTAAAGCTCAAAATCTGTACCTTGTTCTAATACAACTGGATGCAACTGACCTAGGCTGATCGTCAACATAATATAGCTCGTGCTAGTTGCAGCTCAACCATAACCTCATGGCTGTAAAATACGTTTTGCTAGTTTGAGGTTGCACACCAATGATTTACCGGGGCAACAATCCAGTCTTGAGCAATATGGGATCGGAGTCAAATTATCTAAAATCCGACATGCCCCACCCTCATTTTCACACCGCATAAGGCAGCCCACACGAGCTCGAAGTTAGAGATATTTAACCTCTTTCTTCTATACTAACGTGATGGTCTTGCTCAATCCTAAAACTTTATCCTATATGCTTTTCTTATATCATCTACTAAATTCGATGTATTACAAATGAATAAGGATAACATCCTTTTGGAAATGTAAAGACGTCTTAAAGTTTGATGGCCAAACATGGTAGGAAAAGTGTTAAAAAAGTCCTAAACCTTTTGCATTTGTGCCAATTTAATCATAAACCTTTTTTTGGTGTCATTTAAGTCCTAAACATTTTTATGTTGTGTCAATTCAATCATTTACGACCAATTTTGGTCGGATTTTTTCTGATTTGACGGGCCGGCCGACATGGCACGATTGGCGCTGACATGGACAACTTTTAATAATATTTTAATTTTTTTGAATTTTTTTTCTTTTTTCTTTTTTTCTTCTCCTCTTCTTCCTCCAGCCGATCGCCAGACCTCGGCGACCAGCTAGAGGCAACAGCCGACGAGGTCGACCTCAACCTCACCGGCCACCTCGCTAGTGGCCACGAGGGTGGCCTCACGCTGGGCGGCGAGGGCGAGCCCCACTAGCTCAGCGTGAGGCACCCTCACCGGATCTGGCGAGGGTCGAGCCTCGCCCATGGCCGGCGAGGGCGAGCCCCGCCAGCTCGGTGCAAGGCCAGCTTCCAACGAAGCTCGACCCTCGCCAGATCCAGCGAGGGTGAGCCTCGCCGCCCAAGCCTCGAGGGCGGCCTCATGCCGAGCGAGCGAGCCTCGTCGCCCAACGCGAGGTCGCCCTCGCGGGCACTGGCGAGATGGCCGATGAGGTCGACCTCGACCTCGCCAGCCGTCGCCTCTGGCTAGTCGCTGAGGTCTGGCGATTGGTTGGAGGAAGAAGAGGAGAAGAAAAAAATCAAAAATCAAAAAATCAAAAAATCAAAAATATTAAAATATTATTAAAAGTTATTCACATCAGCGCCGATCAGGCCACGTCAACCGGCCGACATCCAATTAGCAAAATCTAGCCAAAATTGACCGGAAATGACTAAATTGGCACACTAAATTGGTACAAATACAAAAGATTTATGACTTTTTTAACACTTTTCCCAACATGGTATATACAAAGCATGAGTCTCTTCGGGAAGGAAAAGGAGTGGAGGTTGGTGGAGTGAAGAATGTTATCTTTTAGCCTTGTTCCATCACACCAAACTAGTTCGATTTGGATAATTAAAACGGAAAGTTGGATTATTTAACTACAGTTGTCTTTTTCTTTTCGGACTTAAACCCCCCAGTGCAAAACCCCCCAGTGCAATGCTTCAAGTCCACTTGGGGCAGCGGCAAAGAGCTGGACGGATCAGGCACAGAATCTTGCCTTTTAAAAAGTTACTTAAAAAGCAATGCATCACGTCTAAGGCGTTATTTAATTGGACTATTTAGCTATAAGTCAAAATTAAAATCTTCCAGCATGCCCAAGAAAGAGATTTGGGTCATAATGGGCTTGAGCTTGACTTCAGCAGTTTCCTTTTTTTTTATTCTTTTTTTAAAAATAGATGCCTTTATTAGCTAGAAAGATTTATTTAATTTGTAGAAGAAACTTAATTTTAGGAAGAGGATTAGAACGGCGCTCTCTTCAGTCAATTGATGTAAGTTAATTGCGTCCTTTACCTCACACATACACACACATATAGATATATTAAAATTAGAGATTTCGAGGTTAGTTATACAAAATTCACCATTAAAATCATTCGTGGAGTATTTTATATGCAATAGATTTTTAGCCATTTTTCATGCACACATATTGTGTTCAAACCTTTTTAAAGTTTTTATCACGATAAAAATGTAAGTCATCGGACATATTGAGAGATGGTGTTTAAATATAAAACAGAATTATATATGAATTCAATAATAAACTACTCGCTAGTTTTCAACAAGGTGATTGATGGAACGAGAACGTGCAAGTAGTTTCTATGTGGCTAATGGGAAATTAGGGAGATAAGCGTGATTATCTAAAAGGGCCATAACACACATTACGGCATGAAGCAAACCAGACAACTTAATTTTCAATAGTAGAGAACTTCTTTTTCCCTTTTCCTTTGCTTGTCTCTTTTATGAGTAATCATGTTTTTTTTACTAAAAAAATTTTAGGGACACCTTTATGAGTAGTCATTTCAATTGCGAAAAGCAGAGACAAAAAAAGGTGCTTGCCACTACAAATATGCAGCAACCAAGATGGACAAGGAGTCTGCACAAGATTGACCTTAGCAATCCTGTACTGCTAGTTTGAAAACTTGCACTAAAGTGGGTTTGTTAAATAATCTCATAAATTCTAATCGAGTATTAATTACATTGTGATACTCAGGTAAAGGCATTTTGCTTGTTTAGACCTTCATCGGAGTTTCTCATTCTCTCTTGACAAGCACTTCGCTGCCTCCCCATCCCACATGTATCAGGCAATGAATAAGCCACCATAGCAAAAACACAGATTTCGCCATGATTTAGATCTTCCTTTTGATTTATTTCAAGTACCTAAGAGTATACTAATGAACTTTGGACAATCATATAAGTATTCACATACAAACTAACTCGACACGAGTTGCATACATAAAGTTCCGGAAAAATGCCCTTAACTTAGTTTTTCGTTGCTGCTGAAGGACATTAAGAGTGACTGTAAATAAGCACACGTAAAAAAAACAATGTCGGGGTCCTCGTGATTTTCCCTTGA
Organism: Eucalyptus guilfoylei; assembly: GCA_016097605.1. Classification (NCBI taxonomy): domain Eukaryota; kingdom Viridiplantae; phylum Streptophyta; class Magnoliopsida; order Myrtales; family Myrtaceae; genus Eucalyptus; species Eucalyptus guilfoylei. The sequence continues at coordinate 29,589,438 of CM027861.1, forward strand.
ATTTTGTATGCGAATTGTTCGTAGGCAAAACACTAGAAAGGAATAATTCGTTCAGCTATTTTTTTAATAGGCCGAGGAAGCGCTCTGTAATTAATTAGGTAAACTTAAGTCCCGTGAATACATTCCACTAACATGGTCAACATACGATAATGGATGACGCATTCCGCATCCTTTCCTTTGAGTCGACAGCATTTTCAACATTAAAAACGAGAAAAAAGAAAGAAAGGAAGGAAGATGTCATTTGTACATACCACATTTGACAAGGTTAACCAGTACCATATTTCCAAAAGATGAGTGGATAGTATTGGACCGGCGGCTGGACATGATTTTCTCTTTGCCGACGCCCGTAAATATTGACCACCGAAAAAGATAAAGGTTGGACTGCACTTATTAGCGGGACAGAAGCAACCGAGAAGGATGATGGAAGTGAGGCTGCGGGAGTGCAGCGAAACTAGAAAATGAACATAAATCGAAAAGAAAACCATTCAAAAATATGCACGTGCCTAAATGATGCACTCACTCCTTTTTTTGCTTTCAATTCTACAGTCAAAACACAATTCCTAGAAGCCATTTTATTTATGCACAGAGAGATAGAGAGAGAGGGAGAGAGAGAGGGAGAGTTTTTTGTCTATGAAAAACCATGGATTTTTCATAGTAAAGCCTCTAGCATATACAAAGACCCACATGGTGGTATACTGTGGAAGACAAGCTAGAGAGAGCTTGGATCATATTGAGGACTAGTCCCCTCGAATATAGAGGGAGGGAGAGAGAGAGAGAGAGAGAGAGAGAGAGAGATGGCGAGGACACCATGCTGTGAGAAGATGGGGATGAAGAAAGGGCCGTGGACTCCAGAGGAAGACCAGATCCTGATCTCCCACATCCGCCAGTTTGGTCACTCCAACTGGCGTGCACTTCCTAGACAAGCAGGTACTTCTTATTCATTTACTCATAAACTTGCGAAGAAATACGAACAAAAGATTTCGCGGTGTGCGATGCAGTATATAGAATTGTTAAGAAAGCTTTATAAACCTACCGCAGGTCTGTTAAGATGTGGGAAGAGTTGCAGACTCCGGTGGATAAACTACTTGCGACCCGACGTGAAGCGAGGGAACTTCACCGACGACGAAAGAGACACCATCATCCAACTTCATCAAGTTCTGGGCAACAGGTAATTGCATGTCTGGGGATATAGTATAGTTTAAATCTTTGTGGTCCGATACTATGTTCTTCCTCTGCATGGCATTATTCTTGCAAACTATATTGAAAATGGTACGAATTCGAAGTTACAATACAAAATGAAGCTTCGTAATTTAACGGGAGAACGGTCAGTGAGTCGTGCTATTTTAGTTTGGTAATCTCTACCGAGTGAATGTAAGGAATTGCTAACCAAACAAACCCACTTCACACCTCAAAACGCATTCTTATTATAGAAAGAAATGCTTACACATCTTTTAATCTGAAATGGCTAAGGAGAGGCAATGTTCTTTTCTTTAGAAACAGATCCGATGGAGACGGGATAGGGTCTATAGCTCAGAGAGTTAAAGCACCTGGCTGCAAACCACGGCTTTAGGAACTCAATTCTCTTATCTTGGTAATATCCTTTGATAACGAGGTAGAAACCTTAATCCCAACAGATGCAGCTTTGAACATCTTGTGAAATCCAGTATGTTCAGTCCTATTTGTATATGCCTTAATTGGCATCCCAATAGAATATTTAGTAAATTAAAAAGGAGATCAAATATCGATAAATTACTCAAATGAGAGTTAGTAACCCAAAACTAGTTGGTAAATTAATTGCAAATAATGAATTTTCTCTTTTTTTTAATGTTGATTGGATACTTGTTGATCTTTGTTTTAGTAGTAATTATTTCGATGCATATTTTAACACGTTTTGAAATTTACCGGTATCGGAAAATAGCTGTATTTTTTGGACAAAAACAATAGATTCTACCTATGTTTGGTCCATTCTAAAGTTCATATTTCTCAATATCTTCACCTTTTTTGCTGGAATTCCAGATGGTCAACCATAGCCTCGAGATTGCCGGGGCGAACGGACAATGAAATAAAGAACTTCTGGCACACACACCTGAAGAAACGGGTGCCACACAGCCTCCCCAACTCAACTCCCTTCACCATAAACCCTACTCGTTGCACCACCCTCGATCCCTCATTCCAGAATCCGACCTCTGCGCCGCCGACGCAGAAGTTTCAAGAACCACTGACAACGTCGGAGTCGGAGTCGGGCCCCTCGATAGCAGTTCAAGCGAACATCGAAAGCAGCTCACAAGCCGTGCCGTCTTCTCGTGCTTCCCAGAAGCTCGAGAAGACAAAAAGGGATCTCGTCGTGGGTTCAGCCCCGGCTTTTCCGATGGCGGCGGGGTCACAGTGCGGCGGGCAGGGAGTTCTGAGCACGAAGGGAGACAAGGACATGGAGTTCTGGTACAGTCTTCTGGTGAGAGCAGGAGATGGACATCATCAGCTGGCGAACGCCGCCGGGACGCTATAGAAAAGAAGCGATAGGAGTTCAAGAATGACCAGCACCTTATCTTTTTTATGGTCATGTGGGAGAAGTGTTTTGGACTGTGGTGTGGAACAAGAGTGATTTTTTTCTATCTTCCTATCGACTTTATTTACCATAGTCTTTCAGAAACCGCACGGATTCAGCTTGGCATCAACGTCAAACGAGTGACTTTTTAGACGTGATTGTATTGGTATATCGTTGATTTGATTTTTAGGAAAGGAAAAGAAAATTTCTAACTTGAATACTTTAGAAAGGAAAGAGATTTGTTGGGAAAAAAACAGAGAAATTAAAAGCTAAAAAAAGCCTTGAAAAAGCTTTTAAGAAAGGAGAGACCGAAAATTGTTCACGGTGGGACTCAAATCCATAAACTCTTAATGCAGCATATCTTTCAGGACCAAGACCATTTATCATGACTTCTGCTCGTTACATGCCTTGATTTACGACTGTCCAAATAGCATTTCCTGCTGCAGTTTGAGCAACAAATGGTGTCCTACTTCTTGTATCATTAAATCCACGAGTACCGGCGGAAGACCAAGAAATTACCCAACCCTATAACTTTGTAGACATTAATTAGAGAAAAACGTCAAAAAAAATCATAAATCTTTTGTATTTGTACCAATTTAATTCTAAACATTTTATTAGTACCAATTTAATCATAAACATTTTGATTTAATGTCAATTCAGTCATTCCTACTAATTTTGGCTAGATTTTGCTGATTAGACGCCGATTGGCTAACGTGACACGGCTAGTGTTGATGCGAACAACTTTTAATAATATTTAAATATTTTTTCATTTTTTTTATTTTTTCTTTTTGCCTTCCTCTCCTCCTTTCTCTAGCCAGTCGCCAAACCCTAACGATCGGCCAAAGAGGTCAAGTTCGACCTCGCCACCTTCTAGCAAGCCTCCCCAACCATTGGCGAGGCTCGAGCCCTCACCAAAGGCCGTGAGGTAGCGCATGCGAGGGCTCAAGCCCTTGCTAATGGCCAGGCAAGGCTCGACCTCATCGGATCTGGCGAGGTCAGGCCTCACTTGTGGTCAACTAGGATGAGCCTTGCCAGCCCAACATGAGGCCGCCCTTGCGGCTTGGGTGGCCTCGAGTTAGCCTCACCCATGGCCAACGAGGGCGAGCCTCATCACCCAACATGAGCAACCTTCGTAGTCTCTAGCAAGGGCTCGAGTCTCGTCGAGCGTCGCCTTTAGCTTTGGGGGGGGGGGGGGGAGGGGAGGAGAAGAAAATAGAAAAAATAAAATAAAAATCGAAACCGTGTCAATCGACCAACGCCTAGTCAACAGAATCCACTCAAAAGTAGGTTGAAAGAACTAAATTGGCAACAAGTGAAAAGATTTAGAACTAAATTGACATCAATAAAATGTTTAGGATTAAATTGGTATCAATAAATGGTTTAAGACGCTTTTGACACTATTCCCCATTTGATTGCATTGGTATTTATTGATTTGATTTCCAAGAAAGAATAAAAAAATCTAACTTGAATTCTTCTGAAAGGAAATTGATTTGTTGGGGGAAAAAAAGAGTTTGAAATAAATAGAGAAATTAAAAGACAAAAAAAAAAGCCTTAAAGTAGCTTTTAAGAAAAGGACAAAGCGGAAATCGTTCACGGTGGGACTCGAACCCACAATCTCCCGCTCCGGAGGCGAGCGCCTTATCCATTAGGCCACGCGAACATGTTGTTACTACGAGGATCAACATTAAATTTTTATAAGATATTTCATTGTCATTCACACATTCTCTTTGTTATCAGGTGAAGGAATTAATAGTCAATGCAATGCAATGCGCAATGTTTGAGGAGTGAAGCGATATTTCCCCCCTTTTTTTCCGCCATAAAGGAGGCAATTTATTTGTATTACCATAGCCGACATGAAATGATAAATGAAGTAAGATTTTGATAGCAAATATCTCTGGTGTAATTGTTAAATAATCATCTAAAAATGGCAATTTCTTTGTATTGACCATATTCGACATGAAATGATAAATGAAGTAAGATTTTGATAACAAATATCTCTGGTGTAATTGTTAAATAATCATCTAAAAATGTCTACAACTTTCAATACATCGTCACTCTCTCTTTTTCTTTTTTTATTTATTTATGTGTAACCGATATATTAGATATCGAAATTTTTCCTTATTAAGATTGGCTAACCAAAATCTCGATGAATTTATAATAATGCCCTGATAAAATTAAAAACGAGAGGCAAACATCATTTTATTATTTTTCTCAATTTAACTGAGGAAAGCATAAAAATTGAAAAGGAGGAATGAAAAAATATATATATTGGATCCACATGACAAAATAGAAGAGCAATTATCATAAAAGGAAATCCAAAAAGGCCCAACTGCAACACCACAAGGATTTTATCAACACAGAGGGATACCATAAGAGAGATTTAGGTTTAAGAAATGTTTAAGCAATTGTATTTAATCCATCGCGATAATAACAATCTGTTTAAGCAATAAAAAAAATAAAAGATAGTTAAAAATTATTGTAGAGTCCACTTGTAATACACAATACACTATTACTCTCACAGTAGCCTAAAAAGTAAAAACCATTAATGCTAGCAAAGTCCAGCTTGAGATTTCTCTGGTAATTTTTCCCAACATGATATGCACATCACAAAATAAGAAAGTAAATCATGCCAAATGAAAATTCAAAAAAAGATCCAAAATCAACGCTACAGATGCAAAATCAATGCTCCAAATCCAAAATCAACCTTACAAGGACAATATCAAGGGCTCTAAGAAGAAAAAGAAAACGTGCAAGTATGTGGTAAAATTGCAATTCAATATAAACTTCCGCATTGAAGTGTCTATCGTCCACTAATTCAATATAAACTTCCGCATTTAAGTGTCTATCGTCCACTATAAATTTAGGCAACACCACAAGGATTTTATCAACACAGAGGGATACCATAAGAGAGATTTAGGTTTAAGAAATGTTTAAGCAACTGTATTTAATCGATCGCGATAATAAGTCTGTTTAAGCAATTAAAAAAAATAAAAGATAGTTAAAAATTATTGTAGAGTCCACTTGTAATACACAATACACTGTTACTCTCACAGTAGCCTAAAAAGTAAAAACCATTAATGCTAGCAAAGTCCGGCTTGAGATTTCTCTGGTAATTTTTCCCAACATGATATGCACATCACAAAATAAGAAAGTAAATCATGTCAAATGAAAATTCAAAAAAGATCCAAAATCAACGCTATAAATCCAAAATCAACCTTACAAGAACAATATCAAGGGCTCTAAGAAGAAAAAGGAAACGTGCAAGTATATGCTAAAATTGCACTTCAATATAAACTTCCGCATTTAAGTGTCTATCGTCCACTAATTCAATATAAACTTCCGCATTTAAGTGTCTATCGTGCACTATAAATTTAGCCAAACCTTCCCTCCACTTCTGTCGTAGATCATTCAAGCACACTGGCGACTCCGGATATGGAATCACTTTCAAGGCTTCAAACAATACTGGCCATCTCCATCTTTCTGTTGCTGCAACCAGGTTGCGAGGTGTCGTCCCAAGGCGCCCTATCCTTGCTCAAGATCACTAATGGCTTGGGCAATAACAATAACCTGACGCTCCAATGCGTATCCCCGTCGAAGGGCGCCGACTTGGGGATCCAATTTCTCCTGCCCAATCAGTTTTTCTCTTTCCTGTTTACACCGGGCACTGGGGGAGACACTGTATATACCTGCAGCTTTGCATGGCCAGACAATTTTCATAATTATGATATATACGTGCAGACGAGGGACGCGGACTGTCGAGAATGTTTTTGGCTTGTACAAGCCCTGGGTCCATGCAGACTTGATAACACAACCCAGGTATATACAATCTGCGATCAATGGAGTAGCTAGTGCGGGGCATCCGTCATCTTGATGTTCTAGGCTACGTAATATAATCCGATTGAAATAAAATGACTTCTTTTTTAGTTCTCTACCGTTTTGTGTTAGATACTGGATGCGCTCTTCATTTTAGGTATGTTTGATCTGTAGATAAAGATTCACGTGTGATGATAGGAAGCGTAAACTAGAGACTCACAGGCATTAAAATAGTTATCAAGCACAACCAGTTCTTCTCATCACACGGGTCTAGCCATTTTAGCACGAACAATTTGGGAAAATCACCAGAAAAAGTTATAAATATATTGTGCTTTCGCTAATTCAATCATAAATCTATCAATTAAGTTCTAAACATTTTCCTTTTATCAATTGAGTCTATCCAATCAATTTTTATTAGAAATTACTTATGTGAATGCTAGCCATTTTACGTGACAAAACCGATGCTTGACATTGATAAACTTTTTTTTTTTCAATTTTTTCGAATTATTTATTTATTTATTTATTTTTCTTTTGTTTTTCCCCTTTTTTTTTTTTTTTTTTTCCTTTTCTTCTTTTTTTTTTTTTTTTTTTTTTTTTTGGTAGCTAATGAGGATTGTCAAACCAACAACTGGGTGATGACCACTGGGCAAGGGTCATAGCCCTCGCTCTATGGCTGATGAGGGTTGAGGGAAAAGGGTTGAGGGAAAAGAAAATAAAAAAATTTCATGTCAGCACTAGTCATGCTATCTAAGATGATCGATGCCCATCAGCGATTTTCGCCCAAAATTGGCCAAATGAACTTAATTGGCATAATTATAGGATACGACTCAATTGACAAAAATGCGATATAATTTTCTCCAAAAAGCTCAGTCCTAAGATGACAAGAATCTTCCTTCCTTCTTTTCCTCTTATACGAGATTCTGCCTTCGTTAAAGACAACAGGATGGTAATGGGATCTTCATCGCCAATAAGATGTATGTTCGCTTGAAACGAACTATAATGGGCATCAAAATGCAGAATGAAAAACACTATATTCCTATACCTTTAGTCAAAATGACGGGGAGTCAAAATTGTTAGACCTAAATAAGAGAAAAAACTGTAATCTCATGGGGTGATTAATTGATAATTTGTTAACGAGTGCCCCTAGCACATTGGTCAAATAATCCCTTAAGAAATTCTGGAATTTTCAATCCATTGTATATTTCGTGTTATGTACAATGAATGTATTGGATATGGAAATAATTTCTTACTAAGCATGATTAACTAGTGCCCAAGACACTCATGAACAAGACCTCATAAAATAAAAATTGAAAAGGTTGGGTTAAACAAATATCAGCTCCATGTGACAAAATGAGAAAGAAATTATGTTAGCAATATTATGATATTTAGATATCTCTTAGAGATATTTAGGATATTTTCTCTAATATGTATATATATTTCAATTAGGCATATCTGATTTGATTTTCTCTAATTTCCTTTATGTAAGCCTATAAATAAGCTCTCCATGCACTCTTTTTTATATATCAAAATATACTGAAATTCCCCAATTCTATCTTCTACTTCATATTTAACTATTTCAAATTAAAATTCAAAAAACCAAAATCAACACTACAAGGATAATACCAATTTAGAGGGACGCAGGAAGAGAGAATTTAGGATATGCTGGTTGTATATACCACGAGCACTGGACTCTTCAAATGTAAATGCAACACAAGTATATGATAATATTGCGGTTTAACTTCCTACTACGAGTGTCTGTGTTCCATTCTATGTTTACTCTGATCTCGTACACGAGCCATCCAAATTTCGCTGCACTTGTCATAAATCACTTTAACGACGACGACCGTGGATATGGAATCATCTACCGGACTTCGAATGGTACTGACGACATCCATTTTTCTGTCGCTGCAAGCTGGTCGCGAGGCGATACCCAAAACTTATGTCCATATCACTAATAATTTTCCCTGCGGAATGTATCTCACGGTTCATTGCAAATCCAAGGACAGTGGTCCGGGGTTTTATTATCTCCTGCCAAATCGATATTGGGCTTTTGCATTCCGACCTAGCTTCGGGGGAAGCACGCTATATTTCTCCAGCATCTCATGGAACGGTCGTTTTGATCGTTACGATACGTATGTGCAGTCTAGGGATATTCATCGATGCCGGGATCGTTTATGGAGTACATTGCCGGATGGTCGTTGGAATTCTTCTGCAGTTTCACTGCTGCCAAGCACGACTGGTTCCTTCAAAGCTGAATAGCTCGTTCTTAATCCTCGAGAAGTGAGAATATCGTAAGAGGATGAAAAACCTTCCATCCTTAACCTCCTTTTCTACGAGACTTTGCCTTCGATAAAGACGATAGGATGGTACGGGATCTTCGTTCCTTCCTTAACGATGCTGAAAATGCAGAACGAAAAGCACTATATTCCTGCACTTTCATTTGCAGGAGAGAAGGTTGTCATCATTAGGCCTAAGTAAGCAACTAAGAAGGGAATGAATTGGTTTTTCGTGAAAATGCAGACTGATTTTATAGAACCGATATCGCTTCTACGTGTAAAGTGAACTAGCAATGTATGCAGCGTGTATAAATGGGTTTAGGGAAAGAGAAATTATAGGCAAGATTTATAGAGAATTATAGGCAAGATTTATAGAGATTCGGCCTGGGTATGCCTACTCGTCCTCTCTTCCAACTTTGGTAGCCTAGACAGGCTGAATTCCATTGGCCTTTGTTTGTAAAAGTCCTGGACTTTTAATTAAATCAAGTGATGGTTTTAAAACTTAATTACATTCCGTACATAACTTTAAGGAGTCGCAATGCATTTTTTACGGCCAAAAGAATTTAGAAAATTAGACTGAAAACACTGGCTGGTGGGCCAGGCCGACCTAAAAGGGCTGGGCTGGCCCGTGGGCCAAGTGCCATACTAGCTCTTTAAGGCCAACTTGTCATGTTGCCACGCCTCATAATGAGTGAGATTTTCGAAGTTCAACTTGGATATACCTACTCCTCTCTTCCAACTTCAGCAGCCCACACAGGTCGAATTCCACTAGATTTTGTGTAAAGGTTTATAACTTAATTGAACCAATTAAAAATTTTAACTTAATCGCAATCAGTATATAAATTTAAAGACGTGCAGTGCATTTTTCCCGCCATAAAGACTTCAAAAAAAATTAAGCAAAAACATTGCGTCATGGACCAACCCTTGAGGGCTAGCCCACGGGCAATGTGCCCTGGTAAAGGTTAACTTGCTGTGTCAGCACTGCCCGTAGGCCGTAACAAGCCAAGTCGTGCCATGTCCCACCCGGCTCAACCAATCCACCACCTTATATTTAAGTGAATACGCTCATTTCTCTTAAATTGAGTTACTATATATTACATCTACCAAAACATCCAACCATAGGGAAACAACCTATTTGTGTTTGATGTTGAAAGTCTAGTTGACCCAACTTCAGTTTCAGAACTAGAAATCGGTATAAGTCCAATTGCAGGGACATATTGGTATATATATACTGTCGAAACCGATGGAGCGTCTAAGTTTACGTATATTTTAGCATATAAGCTGAAAGAATTTTGCTATGTTTGAACCAAAAAAAAATAGGGACAAAATTTCGGTGACGAAAAGTTCATTTTCTTTAGAAATTGCGTCTAGCACATGTTATGTTCCACAATCTTAAGGATTTTCTTTTTCTTCCTTTATTTAGGTTAGACAAATATATCAAATAGCTGAATTTTAAATGGTAATCTGCTGTAATTACATTTGATCTTTTCTATAATAAGAGTAATCGATAGAGAAGCAGTATAAAACTTCAAATATTAGCGGAGTGAAAAGAGTGTGAATTAAGGAATGTGTTGGGTTAATATATTTCCTTTTTACTTGAAATCCACATCAGAGGATATATTTTTTTGGCTTTACTGTTATAACAGTTTGTAAACTACTATTTAAGTAAAAGTATATTGTAAGTTACAAATTCTTGAAAGAGTGGACACCACAATGATTTTTAATTACTTTTTATTTGTTTTTGGCAAAAAAATATTTTTATTCTATAGTAAATTAAGAAAAGTCACAAAAGCATTTTTCTATATTTTTCTGTTGAAACATGATTATAGTAAATTGAGTTTAAAAAAAAAAGTTATTACATTCTTCCTCTGTCCTGAAACTTCAATGCTTTTAAGTAAAAGTATATATCGAACAGCAGTGTCAGCAATTCTTTTAAGAAAATTAAAAAAAAAAAAAAAAGGAATTATTTAGGAAGGCGACACTGACGCCTCTCAGTGAGGACCAATGGCCCTCATTGAGGTCCCAAAGAGGCGGCCGGCCATTGAAACCAAACTATATTTTCGATTGCTAATTTGGTAAAAATATAAGAATATGTCAAACCCCCCAAAGAGAACCTCACCATGAGGTAGGGCTCAATCATTTAAAAAAAAGGAGGTTAATATCATAAAAACCATAAAATTGGTACACTTGTAGGAAATTTACTACAAATTAACGTTTGACTACTAAAAATCTTAAACCGGTATATATATGACAAATTTACTTCCACCATCAAATTATTTAGTTGAATGACATATGGTAATTGATGAGTATATCGATTTTGAGTTTTACACTCCATTTATTGCAGGTGTATCAGTTTGTAATTTTTCATCGTATTAATTTAATATAACATAAAACAACATAAGATAAATTTATTATAAATATGCAAATTTAGAATTTTTGTAGTCAAATAATTAATATGTGATAAATTTATCACAGTGTACCAATTTTGAGATATTCGTGGTATTATCCCTTCAAAAGACGTATTCATGTCATCATGTGGGTTGATCGATCGTGTAATACATGTTTAGAATATCGGCACGCACGCCTGATCCTCTTACGTTTGCCATGACGTACGTAGGCACGAATGGATGGATAGGGGTGCAGTAATTGACTAACCGCAGACCGTAATTAGCTATTCGATGCTTGTAAGAAAAATGGAAACCTAAGACAATTCTGGCCAAAAGCTTGGAAACGACATGACGCAATCCATTGCGCATGTTCTCACCTTAGTTTTATTTAATAATAATATACAGTCTCAGTCATCCGTGACATAATTGTGGGGCATTTATTTCCATCATAGAGGTTCTGACTAACCTCCATAATAATTGCACAAAAAAAAAAGTTCATGGGGAAAAAAATTAAAAACTCGATTATTGTTTCCCCCCTCTTGAAATCTATCTATCCCCTCAAGTCATTTTCGACAACGATTGATCGAGAGAGGGAACAGCCCTTGGATTTAAAATAATATTGATCAAACTTCAAGAAATCATACCAAATTAAAAAAAAAAATGATAAATTAAATGAGAAGATGCATCATGACGTGGATTTAAAATAATATTGATCAAACTTCAAGAAATCATACCAAATTAAAAAAAAAATGATAAATTAAATGAGAAGATGCATCATGACGTAGTCCCCCTTCTTCATGCATGCGGATGGTCTGCGATTCGGTGGTGGCGGTGCATGTTTCATCGTGCGTGCGTTCTTCTTCTTGGCGTGACACCACAAGACATTGCAGTGTATTCCATTACATATTAACAATTTAATAATATAATAACAACAATAATTTGAGGATAATAATTATAACTATAACTATAACTATAACAACAACTGTGATTTACATTGAGCTCAATTTAAATTGCCTTTTAACAAAGTGTAAGAGATTGATGGATAATAATTTAACAAAAGTTCACATGGACTCTTTGGTATATTTGCTTCTAATTACTTCATTTTGTACACTTACATATAATTAAATTATGCAAAAGGCTATATAATATATCTTAGAGAAATCGAAAAGATTTTGGGATAAGAAATGAGAAAATTACCAAAAAAATCATAAATCTATTACAATTGTGTCTATTCAGTTATAAACTTTAAAAAAAAAAAAATCAATTCAGTCATAAGCCTTTTACATATATGTCGGTTCAATCAATTTGACCAATTTTGGCCCACTAAAGCTAACATGGACGTCAATCAACACCAACCGTTTGGCGAATGCGACGTGAACTTTTTTTTATATATTTTTTTCATTTTTTTATTAAATTTTTATTTGTTTTCCTCCCCTTCCTTCTAACTCGATTAGTCGCCGCCTACCAAAGGCAAAGGCTAGCTAAGCTAGGCAAGGCCCAATTAAATATGGCAAGGGTCGACCTCACCACTGGCCGGCAGGGATGGCCTTGCTAGATCTAGCTATGCGACACCTCGCCCTTGGCTGGCTAGAGGTAGAAGGAAGGAGGAGGGGAAAAAAAGAGAAAAAAAATAAAATAATTCAAAAACATATTATTTAAAAAATTTCTACGGACTGCCACCAGGCGTCTGCATCTCCTGATCGACATCTACATCATGTCGACCTACCAAAATTAATCAGATAAACTGAATAGGCACAAATACAAAAAGTTTAAGATTGAATTGACACAATTGCAATAAATTTACGACTTTTTTGATGGTTTTCCATATGAAAAATAATAAAGAAGTAAGATTAAAATCCTATTTGAAATTAAGTGCCTTATGATATTAATTGAATTACGTATAATTGTTATTCGTATCACACACAAGTGACAAATTATTCCTATAGGTTATCACCCGCCTATTACTCAAGATAATTGTTCAAAAAGTCCTAAACTTGTTACAGTTTGTAAAATTTTAGTTATGTCAATTGAGTCATAAATATTTTCCACATTTTGCTAATTGAGTCCATTTGGCTAATTTTAATTGAAAATCACTGACATAAAAGTCGATGGATGACAAATGCTAACGTGGACAATTTTTTAAATTTTTTGTAGATTTTTTTTTTTATTTTCCTTCTTTTCTACCAAGTCTGCACAGGGCCGGCAACCCTTGTCAACCATTAGGCAAGGGCCTCTCTAAGCTTGGAAGAAAAAAAAATAGAAAAATTAAAAAATCATAATTTTAAAAAATATATAAAAATTATCTACGTCGTCATGTCGACGACTAGCTTCTACGTTAACATTTTTTTGCTAAAATTGACCGAATAGATTTAATTGATGAAATTAAAAGATTTTATAACTAAATTAATAAAAATACAATAGATTTATGACTTTTCGGGCAATTTTTCCCCAATTACTCTCTACAACTCAGCATTAAATTGGTGGATATGCATTATTTCTTGAAGATCTACTCATATTTGATATGATAAGGGTGTAGTTGGAAGCCATCCCGGTTTTCTAATTATTAAGAATTAGGTAGGATCAAGGCGCATGCGCATCCGTGTAGCTAAGATAAAATACGCATTATGTGGGTGTCCACTCGAAGTGGATATAAATCTGATCATGATTCAATAGAAGGACAAATTTGAAAAGACAAAGGCGGGACACGTGCCGTGATTTCCTTAATGAAAATAGACATTGACATAACTGAAAAAACTAATTAAATAGGTATTGATAGATAATTAGCTCAAAACTTCAAAATATAGTATTTTCTATGAAAGAAGTGAAGACCACGGAAATTATGTTCTCTATTAAATGACTTCGTTTATAACCATTATCTTCACTAAGATGTGCTCTCATTGATGAACCTGTCATCCATTAAAATGCAATTAATGACCATTATCTTCACGAACAATTCACTTTTGAAAGAAAAATGCATAACAAAAGCACTATTCATTTCGCAGAAAATATGACTTTTTAAAAAAAGAAAATTCAGGAAACCATTTTCTAAAAAAATAATAACATTTTTTAATGTTCGACTGAAATTTGAAAATAATATTGTTCTTTGTGAAATAAACATGATCTAAATTGATTATAGGTGGTTTTTAATTGTATCTTGAAATCAATGACTCAAATGTAACTTTTATTGTAGTCTTTTTCACCGTGGGTGACTCTGTGTCCCCGCAGCATTCGTCCTTCTTCTGTACCTTCCTATGTCCGGAATACTTATAGCGACCACCTCGGCTTTTGTTTCGTAGTTACAAATCGAAAAAGGTTTGCCTCCAAATCTTTACGGGATTCCATGCACGATAGATCTTTCATTCTTTTCAATAAAAAAATCTATGTATAAATAGGGGAAAAGGTGGGGGAAAAAGAAGGAAAATAATGGTTTGCCCCCACATGGACAGATGGCAAAAGGGTGAGGAGAAAAAGAAGAAGGAAAAGAATATTTATTCATTTAAATCCATCAAAATATCTCATGTCTCTTCTAAATGAAATTTATCTAATTTTTCATACATAAGATCTCTCTTCACTTATTAATTTAAGTTTTTCGATTAGATATTCCTATACGATATCAGAGTTGAGTATTGCTCCAACTTTTATTTCACATGCGGTACTCGTTTGTCAATTTCCATTTTATTCTTTATTCTGTTTGCACGTAAGGAGGAATATCTATCTATCGAATTAAGTTTTTTTATTGGACATTTTAATAATGCACACAAAACTTGTCATGCTCCTGTAATCTTAACTTGCTATTTTTTATAAATTACAGATTAACGACCGTTAATCTTGTCAAGGAATAGGGGAAAAAGAAGATAAAGGAGAGATTCCGGGTTTGTGGAAATCCAGTGGCCACTTGCCTTGGTGGGAGAGGCAGAATTTACGGCCTTTTTGGAGTGCCCCACTTATATGAACTTTAATTTGGCCTTGGCTAATATATAGCCCACATGCTAAAAGCAAAGTTTTTGGTGAAATTTTGTCATTGGTTGAATCAACATCATGATTGAGTGAAGGGACATTGTCATTATCTTGTGAACTACGTCATTATGGATGTGTTTAACCATTGATAACCTAGTCGTGGAGGCATGGCCCATTCTAATAAACATTTAAATTTAATCAACTCGTATATATCTATTTCGAGATTCCATTTCTATAGGCTATATTGTCTTAGTGATTAGCGTTCATAAACAAAAAAGGACTTTGCGTTCCTTGGGAATATAGATGTCAATATAAGTCATACGTATCCGATAATATCCAGGCAAAACTTGATCTATTTGACAATTTGGGGATCTCTTGAGCCCACCTAAAATGTGTCCACATGGAGTCGGCTAAGGTTTTTTATTTCAAATAACATGTAATTGGTCGAATTTCAGTTAATTTGTCCATTTACTTATCTGCACAAAATCGCAAAGTCATGGGGTTGCTTGAGAATGGGTGAGAGCTGTTTTTTACCCCTTTTGTGTAAGAGGCATGTAGGGACTTAAATGACTCCATTAGAGGTAACGTTTACCACTTCACCATGTTTTGATGAGCAGGTAATTTAGGTTCCACGCCATCTTCAATACCCCACTTTTAGAAGAAAGATAATCTAGAAAGTTTGCTAAATATGCTTAATTTGAAATCACCGACATTTACATAGAAATGAGAATCTTCCTTTTTGAAAAGATAGAGTCATTAATGTGAATCCCCATTATTCGTGGAGAAAGCCCGAATTCCGTATTAAATGCGTTGTGTGGCTAGGACCTTAAAGCCGCGTTTGAGTCTCCGTTCAAATCGTGGGGGGATGACAACTTTTTTTACGTGAATCGACGCGGTTTTACCCTATCTGATAAGCCGACATTGATAAATTTAAAAGTAACTTGAATTGGCATGAATTTAGTGTATATAATTTTTTTAACATGCTTAATAAGAATATAATTTTCGCTATTACACAAATTAAAAAAAATATACACCAAACTTGACAGCGAATACAAATTGTCAGCCCTAATCCAAGGGTCAAATTGCAGTTTTTTAATTTGATTTTTTCGATTTTATCCGATTTTATCTTAAACCCATCAAATACTTTTGAGGACAAGATTTATCTATGATGCATGTCTATATTTGTACTTAAATCCAATATTCTCTTAGGCTACGTTTGGTCGTCCGGATTTCTAATCAGGATAGGACTGGATAGAATAGGATATGAAAGCCTGAGATATTTTTATATTCTATCCATTGTTTGGTGAATTATAATATTAAAGTCAGATATGTCCACGTTATATCATGTACATTTTTTTGATATAAATGTCATATCATTATAAATGAACCTAAATGTTCATAAACGGAGATGGTGAAAATCTTTTGTAACACTATTTCTTAATTTATTTTATTTTATTTTTCCTCTTTTTTATATTATTTTCGTTATTATTTCTTTTTTCCCCTTTTATCATTCTTTAATAAAATTTTATCAAAAAGTAAACTGTACCAACATACCCAAAATACAAAAATACCTAAAATATATAATAAATATAAATATTTAATTTATAGATTGAATGTTTATTATGAGATAGAATTAAAGTGGAATATATAAATTAAAATAAGATTAATTAAAAATAAATATTTATTTTTTTATTTTTAATTTCTTAAATTAGAATTCAAATATTATTTATATTGAAATATGATTTCAATTTTGTTAATTTAATAAGTTTGTTATTTAAGAAAAATAACTTTCCTATTATGGACATTAGAAATCCTATACCTTTTTCCCACCTTCCCTATGGGATAATTTTATCCTATATATATCCTCCTTATATCTGACTTTATCTTATCCCGAGAAAGACAAATGTAAGAGATGATTTAATCATATCCTATCCCGAATTTTATCCCGACTGCTTAACACGGCCTTATAATATTTAAGATATTCATATGACTTATTTTTATCTAGTCAAATCATGTCCTACCGACTTCTATATTATTAGAATGAAATCCAATAGTAGTGGATAATATTTTATTCCATAGGTGGAATCCCAACCGTTAATTTTTTTCTTATTATTGGCAATCATGAAACATATTTTATATATATATTTAGGACTGTGGGATTTGAGGAAGTTTTGAGTGGGATGATGAAGCTTGTAATTTGAGGAATTAATGCTATTGGGTCTTGACGGTTTAAGGAGTTGTAGTAGCTCTAGTCCTCAAGTGCTTTTTTATGAACTAAAATTCAGATGAAAAATATCTACAAAGTCTCAGCCCACCAAATTAAAAAGAAAAGATCTTTATATCGTTTGAATGGAGGAAAAATGGGAAAATCAAATTTCAGATGCACGGCATACTCCAAATTACTGAAAGTTCTACAGGAAGCAAAAAAATCTAATCTAATTTAAATCTAATCTAACGAGATAGATCATAATAAAATAGAACTTTGGACATTATACGCACTAAATTAAATGGAATGAGTATTCTCTCCATAAAATTGTAGTGCTTTTGACGTTAAATACACTAAAATTTACTAAGAGAAATATTTCGAAATATCAGTCCATATTAATAATTTACAAAAGTCACAATAGAATCTACTATCATAATCATAAAATTAAGGTCATGAAAGCATGATATGAGTATTTAATACTTAAAAATTAGTAAGGCAAATTTAAAGAAAGAACGATGTGAAGTGAGCATTAATCTCTAATCTAGATGAACATGCAAAGGAGTCGATTTACTTAGTCCATTTCGAAAGAAGTAATAATTAGTAATAAACTAGCTTCAACTAAATGGCCATGCATGTCGATACCACTTTCATGTAAAGTTTTGACTCAAAAATCGCACGGTAAATAACTGTCCCTTTTCTCTCCCTCCTCTACCGTTACCATCCCGGGTGTTGCAGTTACTTTTCGAGTCTGAATCAACAAACAAACCGGTCAGTTTACTTTGTCCATTTCGAATGGAGCAATGATTACTACCAAACTAGCTTCAACTAGATGACCACGTATTCCAATGTCACCTATATGTAATTGGCTCGAAATTGCACAGTGAACGACTTCCCCCATTCTCTCCCTCCTCTGTCGTTACCATCCCCGGTCACCTCCGCTGTCTCGCCATCGCTATCGCGCGCATGAGGATTCGGCTTTTGAACTCGTCACGATAACGCACAATTATTTTCTATCCTTGAAATTGGAAGTGAGTAAATGCTGCTCCATGGTGGACCTAGGGAGCAAAAGCATGCCCCAACTACAATGGCGACAGGTTTTTGGAGTTTGTTTCCGAGGTCGAATGGAGGAGAGACCCGGTTCTATAAATTTTGCCAGCCTAAATCCCAGCACAAGAGCGACAAAGAGGAGGGGGTCCTTTTGCCACCTATAAAACTTTAAAAGGTTTTTTAATATTCAATAGAAAGTGGAAGGAGACAAGAGTGTTAGGTTTATCCTCTTGGATGATAATCCATGCTAGATTATTTAAAATATACATTTTTCAATTTTTTTTAAAGATTTTGCCCCATCCCGAGAAAACTTTAAGATGAACCCATGGCCATGGGTGTGATCTTGGGAAAGTTTTTTATTTATTAAGCAAATACTACTAAAAATCTTAAATTATGTCTATTATTACGTATATACTCCAAACTTTTTGTCTTGAAAATCCCTAAACTTGTCATTTATGTGACATATACTAGTGGTGTGCATCGAGAACCGCCCGAATCTAGAATCACCCGAATTAGACCAGACTGGTTGGTTTTGGGCGGTTCCCAAATAAGGCGGTCCGGTTCCCGATTCCTACCTTTGGAATCGATCGCCGGTCAGTCTGGTTCCTAGTTCCAAGGTGGGAATAGGATCAATGGGACCATATTGATTAATTATATATATAAATTTCTTAAGAAAAAATCATAATTCCTCCAAATTTCTCCCATTTTTCATTTTATTTTTTACCCAAAACGGTAAATTTACGGGTTCCACCGGACCGGTCTAGTCCATACAGTTCTCGGTTCCAAGACCGGTCAATCCGGTTCCCAATCCCAGAACTTGGAATCAAATCGGACTGGAAACCGATCAATCCTAATATATACACTCTATTACAATTTTATTTATGATATATTTATTGCACTAGTATAAGTTTTGGATTTTAAATTTGAGACATGTGTGTTACAGTAGGTAAGTTTAGGGTTTTTAGTGACAAAAAAAAGTTTGGGATATTAATATTATAATTGACATGCTTATAAGACCTTTATAATATTAATCCTTTTTTTTCTCTCTTGATTTGATTGTCCCCCAAAAATTTAGGCATGATTTCCTCTTCATCAAGTCCTTCGGTTAGGGCAAAAACTTACCCAATAAACCTGGATACGATTTGGTGGGAAAGATCCGCTTAATTAAGTTAATCTTGATTTTTTATTGCATTTTCTATAGCAAATCTATTTTGTTCGATTGTGGTCCGAGCCTAATATAAATAATATCATAAAAGAGAGCATTGATTAATTTTCCTTCTTTTTTTCTTCTCCCCCAAGAGTCGTAATTTGTATGCATCCTGGCCCTAATCATAACCATACAACATCAATTTGCATAATCTCACCATAATTAATAATTAATTATTTATTTATTCATTTGCTTATGATCATCAAAATGGACTCTCCAAAACCTAAAAGAATTGACCACCTTCTTTCCGGCCAACATGAACTGACCACTTCACCACGCCTAAAGCATAACAACGGAAGCCAAATCCAGTCCATTTTATTAACATGACTATAGTCCCCCCTTTTATTCATAATCATGTTTAACGCGCCGGCTCGTCTCTTGAACCCCCCTGTGCCATCAAAAAACCTGACGAACCAAGTAGAGATCAAAGGGTCGCGACACTTCAAGATTGGGTTTACTATATGTCTCAATGCGACAGCTTGTTTTGTCAAGTTTGTGAGAGGAGAGAGAGATTGTTTTTTAATGAGCTAATGAGGTTAAATAAAAAAAAAGGAGTGAAAGGTAAAGAGGGAGAGGGGGAAATTAAAATATCCACGACATTGATGTATGTAATTCGACGGGAAAAATTCATTGAAGGCAAATCGCCCGCCATTTCTCATAGTATATATAAATTAGGTCAAATGATAAATTAGGTCAAATTGTAATGCATCAAATTAGACTAACTTCTGCAGTCCAATAAACGGCAGGCCATTCTTATTTTAGTGATAATGGGACTTTCCTAGCGAAAGTCAACCTATTCAATTTGCGATCCTCCGCTCATGAAATCCCCATTAGAATTTCAACGTCAAAATATTTCATTTATTTTACTCACCTTAATCTTTTTCAAACTTGGAAATTTAAAAATAAAAAGGACTAAGCCACACAAAAAATCTTAATTTTACTCCTTGCGACAAATTCACCTCAATTATTTTTTATGATACAAAAAACCCTAAATTTATATCCATAAGATACGTTTATCCCAAATCTTCTTAAGTGATGTTAAACATTCAAAATTTGTATATACATCAAAAACCCTAACTTATATCCGTCGTATGTTGTCACACAGAAAAAAGCTCTAAATTTAAAATAGATCTGTCACATCGGACACAGTTTATGATTTGTGGCGATTTTTAATCAAAAGCAAAAGGAAAAAAAAAAGAAAAAAAGTAAACCTTCGCCCCAAGAAACACAGTCAAGTCAAATCGCAGCCGTCCGTCTCCGAAAACGTGGAGAACCTCCTCAAAAACGCCCCTCTCCCTCGAATATTCCCCCACCATATTCCTCCCTTCTCTTATAAACAAGAAGACGCGAAACCGAAATCACTCAAAAGGCAAAAAAAAACAAACAAACACAATCCCAGCGCACCAGAAGCAACAAACCTCAAACCAGAACACAGAGAAAAGGAGAGAAAAAGAGAGAGAGAAGGGTATAGAGAGAGAGAGAGAAACGACAAGAACAGCAGCAAGCACCAACCCAACATGTGCGAGGCCCTGAACAGCGGGTACCAACTGCTGGAGGAGCTCGGCCGCGGCCGCTTCGGCACCATCTACCGCTGCTTCTGCCCGGACAAGAACGCCTTCTACGCCTGCAAGGTCATCGACAAGTCCCTCCTCTCCGACGACCCCGCCGACCGCGCCTGCCTCGACAGCGAGCCCAAGATCATGTCCCTCCTCTCCCCGCACCCCCACGTCGTCTCCCTCGTCGACGCCTTCGACTCCCCGGACTCCCTCTCCATCGTCATGGACCTCTGCGACCGCCGCACCCTCTTCGACCTCGTCGCCCACCGCCCCCTCCCCGAGCCCGAGGCCGCCCGCCTTGCCGCCCAGCTCCTCTCCGCCCTCGCCCACTGCCACCGCCTCCGGGTGGCGCACCGCGACGTCAAGCCCGACAACGTCCTGCTCGACGACCGCGGCGCCCTCAAGCTCGCCGACTTCGGGTCGGCGATCTGGCTCGGCGAGGACGGCGCGGCGACGGCGGAGGGCGTGGTCGGGACGCCTTACTACGTTGCGCCGGAGGTGCTGCTCGGGAGGGAGTACAACGAGAAGGTGGACGTGTGGAGCGCCGGGGTGATCCTGTACATCATGGTGGCCGGGGTGCCCCCGTTCTACGGGGACTCCGTGGAGGAGATCTTTGAGAAGGTGGTGAGGGGGAATCTGAGGTTCCCGACGAAGCTTTTCAGAGGGGTGTCCGCGGATGTTAAGGATCTGCTGAGGAAGATGATCTGTCGGGACGTTAACCGGCGGTTCTCTGCAGAGCAGGCTTTGAGTGAGTCCTCTGTCCTCCATTTTTCCTCCCTTTTCTCCCCTCTGCTCTGTTTCGAGTGGGTTTTCGGTTGATCACTAGAGGGTGATCTGTGAATGTACATCATGTTGTCTTGAGTTTCTTCCAGTTTGGGTCTCGTTCGTTCTTGTTCTGAAGTGGTGATAAAAATCTGATTTTTCTTGAGGGAGTTCAGTTGGTTGTGCAGTAAAAAGGGGAGATTTTGATCGGCATTTTCAGTTCTTTCTTCCTTGGATGATGGATGATTACTAGTTTTCGATGGGTTTCTCCTTTGGAAAAGGGTCTTGTGTTTCTGAATCAGTGAGAAAATTTGATTTTTTTTCTCGATCAGATGCTTGAAAAGGGAAAAGGGGACATGGGTTTTTAAGGTCTTCTTCTGGCTCATAAGATCGGAAATCTAAAATTCTTTTGAAGACGCTGCAATCTTTATTTCGCTGTAGTTCGTTAGCGATAGTGATAGCTTCCGATGTTCAGAATGTTCTTGTCCTCCTACTTTATACTCAATAGTGTCTGCTCTTTTGTCAAAACGCAGGGCATCCATGGATTCTCAATGGAGGCGAGACAAACTCCCTGGCTGATATGACCTGAATAAAGAGCAGACCCCTCTCTCTCCCAAAAACTACTGGGTTAGTGGTAGTGGCAAGATCATGTAAATACGCCACTGCTTTCGCTTTTCCCAATGTAAATTCATCATCAGTTCAGATCACACTCTTCCCCTGCTTCGCTTCTCTGCCCGAGCCCCGTGACTCTGCAGAGCCAAGATGGATCGCATTCCAGAGCGAGGACACACCTGGAGGCTTACTGCTGAGAGACTGCAGAGCTCCATCTTTGTTCAGTTTTGTTCCTTTTTTGTTTTTTTATCTCTTTTGTGAAGGGGCTTATGTGCCTGGTATTTTGGAGGAGGTAAATAGGGGTTTTGAGAAGAGCCTGTTCCGTCTTTCCCCGCCCCATCTCTTTTTTTTCCCCCATGAAGAGTGAGGAAGTGAGAAAGCCGCTACTTGGAAAAGGCCAAAATAGAGAAAAACCGAGAGAGAGAGAGAGAATTGTGGTTTTTTGTATCTTTTTATGTGTAATCTGTGTTGAATGGAATCAAGAAAATCCTCTCCTTTTCTTCCCTTTCGCTTTCTGGTGTTAGCTGGAATCAAATTTACTTCTTCTTCTTCGAATTTCTAAAGAGCATTAGCTGGGTGCGTGGAAAGTTGTCGGAGAAACACGCGGGACATTGTCTGCCTTCCTCGAAGGGGCCGGGGAGGGCATAAAGAAGAGCATATGCTCTTTTCACTACGCGTCCCTGTTGGTTGCCATGAACGTCAAGTTTTTGGCGTGTCCCTTTCCCTGGAACATGGGACCGCTGGTCCCCACGTTCAGTCGACCTCTCTCCAGTTCCCCAACTTCCTTCGCAAGTCTCCTTCTTCAATAGAATCAACAGTGGACAAAAAGTAGAGCAAAGGAAGTGGAGAGAGTATTTTCCGTGCAGTTGGGGTCGACCTTTCCAAATATTTCACTTTGAAAAGAATCGATCAAAGGTAATGCAAGCGCATCATCACGTGCCCCAGTGCAAGAATCTCGCTACGGGAGAACATAGCATATGCCTTCGCCATCTCCGAGATCCTCTAGAAGGTTTGGAGAGGGATGCACTTTCCTCTCCATTCGCACTCGGGCATCTTCAATAAAAAATTTCTTATTATATTCACAAAATTTCTGGGGGCACGCGTGCGTAGTGCATGACCTCAGAGTGCTCGGCGCGAGTTAAGGAGGGAACATTAGGCCGTCCGGATCTTGAAACTTTTTACAGATTTCGATAAGTGAAAAGGAGAGGAGATCAAGTGTGAAACCAGCGCACCCACCAGCATGGGATTGATAGCTTATCAAAGGGGGCGGCTTTGGCAGTCTTCATTTTTGAATGAATTCCAACTTCTCAGACCCACATGGCGTCGGTCTTATAATCCCACCCGATACGATACGCTATTTGGGTTTCTTCCCATCGTATACGTTTGCTTAATTTGCCCCCTTGCAATAATTGTTTTTTTCTCTTTCTACCAGCTAAGCGATGGGGGTAAATAGAAGGTCGGAACATAGAAAGATTTGAAATCATAATCTCCTATCATAATATCCGTAAGATTTGATAAAATCACCGTCGACTGTTCAAAAAATTTAAACTGTTAAATAATGACGTGATTTAATATGATTTAATATCTAATTAATCCCCAACATGATACGCTATCCAGATTTCTTCCCATGGCATAAGTTTGCTCATTACCCCACTCCTCCCCAATATTTTTTTCCTCTTTCTACCAACTAAGCGAGGAGGTAAACAAGAGCTTGGAAATAAAATCAGGACCCCTATTAAAATATCATGTAAGACAACTGTTCAACAAATTTAGACTATTAGATAAAGAAGTGGTTTAATATCTAATTACTCTTAACAAACCCTATCAATTTTAACAAATTTTCCTTACAAACTTTTAATCTACTTAAAAGAAATCTTACGATACGCTACCTGAATTTAGATTAGTGATTTTGTTTGGAGATATTCATGTTTTTAAATAGCCACGTCTTTGTATAAATGATGTACAAAAGCACAGCACGACAAACCCATACATAGATCAAGCTATTTGAAATTCAGATACTTAAAATTTCCCGATAAGGACAGTACGACAAACCCATATATAGATTGAGCTCATTGAAATCCAGGTACTTGAGACTAGGGATGATCGATCTAGACTGAGAGGACTGGTTCCCAAAATTCGAAACTGGAGATTAGATTGACTGGTCTAGGATTAGGAACTGGACTGAGCTATCGATCCAGTCCAGTCTAATGGAACCAGTCACTTATTTTTTCCACTAATTTTTTCCCACTACTTGGAACCAAACTGAGATAGTTTTAGTTTACATTTTATTAATTTTTTTGAAGAAATAATAAAATAAAAAAGTATATTTAGTCGGTCCGGTTCAATTTTCCCTTGGAACCGGGAATTGAATTGCTCGAACATTGGTTCCACTTTTAGGAATCAAGAACTGAACCGATACTCCCGGGAATCGAACCATATCGACTGGTCCAGTCCAATCCAAGCGATTCCCAATTCGGACAGTCCGTTTTGCACACCTCTACTTGAAACTCAACCCACAAATATTTTTTTGATATATCACAACAAACCCAATTTGGCTTGAAATCCTGTGATCGTGCAATGGAACATTGAAAATACATGCTTTTGGTTGATCTTAGATGGCTGGTTTTATGGATTAACGGCTATTGAAGTTGGGAATTGACTGCATAGATTTGAAAAGGTTTAGGAGCCAATCGCAATTACGTCTAGAATTTAATCATATCTTTCGTAAAACTATCTCGAGCTTGTAACCTTAATTTTCACTTTTGCTTGGTGGAATCTCAATTTTGTCGCTCGTGCTGTTCGAGTGTAATGATAGTCATTTCTGCGTCGATGTGTGACAAGCCGTACCTAACACGGAATCAATTATTTCGAATGTAAGATTAATTATGTCTATTTATATAACAATTAACCACCAATCTTATGCCCACCACATCTCTTAAAACTGCCAACCGACTGGGGTCCTCCCATGTGACACGTTACACAAATTAAGGAAGTGCACAAATGGTCCAAGAAAGACGTGTAGCAAGCAAAAATAACGAAAATAAAAAGAGAGAAAAAGCTAGGCCAGGTGTATTGAATTTTTATTGGAGGGATCTAGAAACCTGGTACTTTTTATCTTTTTGAGAAAAAGGTTGTCGATAGAAGTTAGATCAACATGATTTAAATAAGTTGTTTCATTTGTACTTGATGTACCTGTAGTCCTTAGGTACACGTGGATTTCTTCTTTTTTTTTTGGTTTTAGGAAATTAGGAAATATTTTTGTGAGTGATAAGACGATTTTGTTCTCTTGTCATCTCTCCGTGATAAATTGTTCAAGGCACTTCCTTGCCCTCTTTTGGCTTGGTAAGGCTGCTCCACAAGTTGGGTGGGAGCTTGGGTGATTATGTCATGTATAAGCTCATTCTCTATTTTTAAAATTCCCAATTAATTAAGATTAATGGTAAGCTTGTCTCACGAAAAACTCATGACTTGAAAAATATTTTCTAAAATACGATCTCTTATACTATTTATAAACATGAATGAACGAAAAATATTTTGATTATCCACGAAGTTATTTTGGCATAACCAATAATCTTTTAGAAAATATTTTTCATCTTTTTGGCAAAATATTCAGATCTTAAGAGAAACCAAGATGTGATCCATGTACTTTGGCAGGAGGTTCATTTTTGTCCCTAATTGAGTACTTTGTCACTATTTTTGCTTTTACAATGGCAGCTTGAAGTAGACCATTGACTTTGGGGATGTAGTTGGAATTGAACTGTGCTTCTTTTTTCCATGAGGAGTCTGTGAGAGCATATGCAGCCCCCATGACATGTACGCCCGTTCTTTTGATGTTTGGTGCGTGGAAAATGAAGAAAAGATGTTGAAAATTGAGTGCCATCTTCAATGGGAGGCATGAAAGAAAAGAATATGCTCTTCTATATGCCCTTTTTATTGTGAATGTACCTTTCTAGCTTTCTTCGTTTGCAAGTCTCTTTGATGGAATATTTACCCTTTACCAAAAAAAAAAAAAAAAAGTCTCTTTGATGGAGTTATTTATGTGGAAAAAGATGAGAAAAAGACAAAATGAAAGGGGCATTTCAAATCAAAGCAATGTCATTCTAGCCTTAAATGGGAAATAGTGAGTACATGAGAGTTGTGGTTCATCATGTCATTCACATGGGACATCACGTTGATTTTGTGTAAAGCTAAATCAACGACTTGGAAAAGTGTGGATTTCATTTAGCAGGACGATGAATTTGCTGAAAATTATAGGTTTTAATCTCATATGCACATAAATAATTGTTTTTTTCACAATGTATTGAGGTACAAACTGTAAGTAGATTTTCCATGTATTTAGGGCCAAAATTTTCAAATATTCCACTTCGTGAAAGAATCGATCAAAGTAGTGCAAGCGCATCATCATTCATCACGTTCCCGAATCCAAGAATCTCGCTACGGGAGAGCAGAGCATAGGCCGTCGCCATCTCCAGGATTCTCCAGAAGGTCGGGGAGGAATGCACCCTCCTCTCCCGTCGCTTTCAGCATCTTCATAAAGAATATCTTATTGTATTCACGCAATTTCTGGAGACGCGTGCGTAGTGCATGACCTCAGACTGCTCGGCGCGAATTAAGGAAGGAACATAAAGCTGTTCGGATCTTAGATTTTTTACAGATTTCGAAAAATGAAAAAGAGAGGAGATCGAGTATGAAAGCAGCGACCCCAGCGGCACGGGATTGATAGCTTATCAAAGGGGGCCAAAAAGTCATCATCTTTGAATGAATTCAACTACTCAGACCCACGTGGGGGTTGGTCTTATAATCCCACCTGATACGATACGCTCTCTGGGTCTTCTTCGTCGCAGAAGTCTTTTGAACGTGTAAGTGTAAGTACATTGAAAAGAGCTAATCGTCCCAAGTTAGCCAGCGTTGTGCTTTAGCAATTTGAGAGTGGTTTGCTGTTGAAAGCCCATCAATTTTAACAGATTTTCCTCACGGAATTCTAATTTACTTGAACGAAATCTTGGGTTTTTTTGTTTGATAATGATTAAAGTCTAATCTCCAGTCTCATATGGTTATTGCGTATCATTACTTGTGTAACTTGATTACAAGACTAATCAAAAGTATAGAACTCGAATGTTTAATGTAGAATTGAAGGTGAAATCTAGTTTAAAACTTGTAACCATAATTTTCATTTTTTTTTTTGGTGGAATCTCAATTTTGTCGCCCTTGTGTTGTTCGACCAATGATAGTGTGCATCGACGTGTGTATAGGCCGTACATATCATAGTATCAATTATTTTGAATGGGAGATTGATTATGTCTATTTATATAATAATTAACCACCAATCTCACGCCTACAACGTCTCCTAAAACTGCCAACGGACTGGGGTCCTCCCATTTGACACCTGACACAAAATAATGAATAATAAAATATGAGCATAAATTGTCTAGGAAAGACGTGTACCAATAAAGAATGACTAATTGAGTGGGTAAATAAATAAAAATAAAAAGAGAGAAAGAAAAAGTTAGGTCGGGTTTATTGAATTTTTATTGAAGTGATCTAGAAACCTGGTACTTCGTATCTTTTTCTAAAAAGAGTTATCCAGAGAAGCTAGATAAATATGGTTTAAATAAGTTTTTTTATTTGTACTTGATGTTACCTGTTGTCTTGAGGTACACGTGGATTTTTTGTGAGTGATAAGACGATTTTGTTCTCTTGTCATCTCTCCACGATAAAGCCGCATATGACAACGCTTCTATTAGGAAAGAGTTTTTTCGTAAATAGTTAACTTTTTTTTATTTCTCGCTTCTAATAATTTCTAAAAAAGAACCTTGTTTGCAGAACTACATAAAATTTCTACTCTTGGAATAGTTAAAAGAATAGAAATGTGTTTGGTAACGCAACAATTTCTTTTTTGTATTTATTCATTTTTTATTCTTGTTTACGGATCGCCGCCACCCGGGCCGCGCGCCCATGTCGCCGTCGCCGCACGACCGCCGGCCTCCGACGGCCGGGCGGCCGCGGGAGGGGGCGGCCGATGGGCTTCCCGCGGCGGTCGGCGGTGACGGGCGGCGGCCGGCGGTCGTGCGGCGACGGTGGTGGTGGCGGGGCGGCGGCCGGCACCGCCGCCGCCGGTGGGCGGTGGCTCTGGGCGGTTGACGGTGGCCGCGGCAAGAAAAAGAAAATCAGCTTATTTCTAGAAATTGTTCCCGGGAACAAGAAGCAACTTTTTTTTGCTTCTCAAAACTGTTCTCGGGAACAAAAATTTAGAGAAATTGTTCCCGGGAACAAATGTTTTACCAAACAGGTTTCTGTTCATTTTTTGTTCCGGGAAACAAAAGAACAGAAATTGGGAGAAACATGAGCGTTACCATGCGCTAAGTGTTCACGGCACTTCCTTGCGCTTTTTGGCTTGGTACGGCTTCACGGGATGGGTAGGAGCTTGGGTGATCATGTCGTATATAAGCTCATTCACTATTTTTTTTTTCTAATTCCCAATTAATTAAGATTAATGGTATGCTTATTTCATGAAAAACTCATGATTTGAATATTTTCTAAAATACAATTTCTTATATTATTTATAAAAATGAATGAATGAAAAATATTATTATCATTCATGAAACTGTTTTAATATAATCAATAATTTTTTGGAAAACATTTTTCATTTTGTTGACAAAATAACTGGACTCTAAGTGAAATAGGGCGTGATCCATGCAGTTTGGTGGGTTGTTCAATTTAGTCCATAGTTGAGTACTTTGTCACTATTTTTGTTTTTATAATGACAACTTGAAGTGCACTCTTGACTTGGCCCTGTGACATGTATGCCTACTCTTTGGATGTTTGGTGCGTGGTAAATGTAGACACGTTTTGAAAATTGAGTGCCTTCTTCGATGGGACGCATGAAAGAAACGGATATGCTCTTTTATATGTTCATTCACTATGAATGTACCTCTAGCATTTTTTGTTTGCAAGTCTTCTTCAATGGTGAGTCAGTTATGGGGAAAAAGAGAGAAGGACAAAAAAAGGAGTGTTGCCAATGAAAGGAATGCCATTATAGTCTCAAATGGGAAGACTTTTATCCGTTGAGCAACGGCCCTTCCACTCAGCATTGTTGGATCACTAAGGCCAACTTTCATCATTGCTCGATGGGTGGGTCTCACGATCAAGCTCCCTTCTGCGGCTCTGCCTTTGCACTTGAGGGCCAATCTCTATCCAACCCGAGAAAACCTTTGCACGCCTCCATTACCGTTTGGGAGGGCATAGAAACTATCTACCTGAGAGTGTCCCTTGGCTTGTAGGTCCTGACACAAGCTTAGAATTCTAACTCTTCCATAGTGGTATTGGCTACATAAGAGTTGGTACATCATGTCATCCATGTGGGACATCACGTTGATTTTGTGTAAGGATAAATCAGCAACTTTAACAAGTGTGGGTTTCATTTAGTAGAAAGTTGAATTTGGTGATGATCATAGGATTTAATCTCACATGGACATGAATAACTGGTTTTTCACATGTGTCGAGGTGTGAATTTTAAGAAGACTACACTTAAAAGAATTTTTTACGTAGTTTTATATTGAATGGATTGATTATGAAATGTGAGATGATTCAATTGTGGAGATACTCATAGTTTTGACAACCTCAATTATTGCAAGGTTAGGACTCTGGAACCTCTTTTATTGACGAGAGAGAGAGAGGTGGGTTGTAATTGCAAGCTAAGCAATAGCCATAGGATGGGAGAAAGAGAGAGGGGAGCAATTTTCTATATATATATATAGAGAGAGAGAGAGAGAGGTAATTTGGTCCAACCAAATAATTCATTGATTATTGCTTAACTTTCAAAAATTCCACCTCAAAATAGAATCAATAAAAGGTGCCGCAGGCGCATCGTGCCCAATGCAAGAATCTTACTACATAAGCCCAGAGCATATGCTTCTTCCCATCTCTAGGATTTTCTACAAGGTTGGTGGAAAATTGCGTGTGATCATATATCGACCATTGAAACACACCTAACCCTCCACTCACTCTTAAGCATCTTTTCAAAAATAAAATAACATATAATCTCGAGAGGAGTGCGAAGTAGGATGACCTCAAAAAAGAAGTTGAATTCATTCGGGCTCCACAAAAACAAAAAAGTCAAAAATGAAGAAGACTTTTTCTTTCTCCCAATGCAAGTCGTCAAAGTTGCACCATGTGATAAGCTATCAAACCGTGTTCAACACTACGAGCAAGAGATAGAGAGAGAGGAACAATTTTCTTCCTTTTTTTTTTTTTAATACATAGACAATTTGGTGCAACAAAATAATTTTACCGATTATTTCTCAACTTTCAAAAAGGCCAGCGTGATTTAAGGAAGAAACATGAGCTGTCGACCTTGAAACCTGCCCACCGAACATGATTGATTTGATAGCTTATCAAACGGTGCAACTTTGACGAATCGCATTGGAAGAAAGAGGAATAGAAGTCTTCTTCATTTTTGACTTTTTTGTATTTGTGGAGCCGAATGAATCCAACTTCTCAGGGCACCCCACCCATACCCTACCTGGGGTTTTCCCCATCGCAGAATTCTGCTCATTTTCCCGCCTTGAATTTTTTTTTGCCTAGCAACTCGTTCTGAACGTTTGAGTAAATTGAAAAGAGCGAGTGATCCCAACTTAGCCAACGCTATACTTTCACCAATTTAAGAGTGGTTTTAGTGTTGAAATCCCCACAATTTTAACATATTTTCCTCACGAACCTTTAGCCTACTTGAAAGAAATCTTAGTTTTTTTTTTCAAAGATAAAAATCTCCACTCAAGTCTCCTATGGATTTTGTTTATTATTACTTGTGTGACTTGATCATGAGACTAATCAAATGTATAGAACTCAATATTGTACGTGGATTTAGTGGAAAAATTGAGTTTTGAAAAGAAAGGACAAAAAACCCCTAAATTACAAACACGGCGATTGAAAGTCCATTAAAAATTATTTTTTAATCATTTATAGGTTCATCCGTAATCGTGTATGGGTTGCTCTTCAATGTTCAATTTAATCATGTAATCATCTTTTCGTTGGTTGGATGAGAATCTGAAATTTTGAAACAATACACTTTTAAGTACCCGGATCTTAACTACTTCGATTTTTTTATTTTCAATTCTTTCTTGCAAATAATATCGTAGATCTTATAACTCGAAGTGAATTTGGGAGTTATAGATTATTAACTACGTTTTTGTTATCCTTTCATGTTGCGATTTTTGGATAATATGGAAGCTGATGTTGAAATCCCCAATCTAATAAATGTTGATGGTCGCTTAGGTATGCAATAAGTTCTTTGAGCGTATGTAGAAACTTATTTGTAGAAGATGGATATTCTACCTATATAGGCCCGATACGAGATTTGGACTATTAATTTCATTTGGAGATACTCTTGTTTCCCACCATCCACAATGTTGTACAAGAGGTATCAGGAAAATTGTTCAAGAAGTTCTAAAACCTATTACATTTTGTTCAATTGAGTCATCAATCTCTTAATTATGCCAATTAAATCCTAAATCTTTTCACGTTTTACCAATTGAATTTATCCGGCAAATTTTGGCGCATTGTTCATTTTAGTCCCTAAATGAGTACTTGGCCGCTATTTTCAACTTTTAATGTGACAATTTTGACATGCGGTTGAAATTAAACTTTGCTGCTTCTTCCACGAGGAGTTTTTGAGAGCATATGCTGCCCCCCCGCTGATGACATGTACACCCGCTCTTTTGATGTTTGGTGCGTGGAAAATGTAGAGTAACGTGTTGAAAATTTTAGTGCCTTCTTCGACGGGGGAGGCATAAAAGAAAAAGGATATGCTCTTCCCTAGGCTTTTTTTACTATGAATGTGTATACCTCTCTAGTTTTCTTCATTTGCAAGCCTTCTTCAAAGGAGTCAATTATGGAATCGATTAAAGGAACGCAAGCGCATGCGAAATGCAAGAGTCTCGTGACGCAAGCACATAGCATAACGCCTTTGCCGTCTTTATGGATGCTCTAAGAAGGTCGGAGAGAATTAAAAACTAACGAACGCTCTCCCTCGCTCTCGAGCATTCAAATATTGAAATTGAGATGACGATGGATGACATTAAATCTATACCTATTGTTTATATTCCCAAAACTTCTCGAGCGGCGTGCGCGGTTACGACTTACGACTTCCGTGACCTCAAAAAGCTCGGCACGATTCAAGAAAGAAACGTAAGCTGTCGATCTTGGGGAAAGAGGAGATCACGTGTGAAACCTGCCAGAACCCAACATCGTTGATAGGTTATCAGACTGTGCAGCTCCGACAATCTCATGTGAAGAAAGAGAAAGTCTTCATCTTGAATTCCCAGACCACATGCATGGTCTTAATGATGCCAACTGATAAGCTATCTGGGTTCTTTTCCGTCTGAAGATTCTGCTCACTTTCAACTGAAAAAACTGTGTTTTTCAAAGCAACTTGATTTGCACGTTAACTGAATTGGAAAGAGCTGATCATCCCAACTTAGCCAACGCCTTTGCTTGTGCCAAGCAAAAGCATTTGGGAGAGCGTAGTGCTGATTTCCCCATAGTTTCAACAGATTTTACTTACAAACTTTTTAATGTACTCAAAAGAAGTCTTAGATTTTCGTTTAAAAGATAAAAGATCTTCTCTCCAGTCTCATATGGGTTTTGTTTATCTCGTACAACTTGATTACAAAGCCAATCAAAAGTATAAAACTTAAATTTCATGTAGAATTGAGGGAGAATCGAGTTTTGAAAAATTAATTGTAAATTTTATTTATTTTTCATTAAAAGTCAATCGAAATTTCTTTTAATTAATTGCCGGTCAGCCTGTAATCATGCGTTGAATGTAATCCCCTTGATCTTATTAATATAATGAATTTAGGAATTATGGATGATTAACTATGTTTTTTGTTATCATTTCACGATTCCATTGTCGGATATTAAAATTAAGGGATAAGTGCATTGAAAGTCCTAAAATTTGTTATGAAAATACAATTAAGTCTTAAACTTTTAAAAAATACAATTAAGTCATAAAACTTATCACAAAGTTCAATTAAGTAATAAAACTTTCAAAAAGTGCAATCAAATCATAAAACTTGTTAAAGTGGTTCAATTTAAGTCATTCCATTGATTGCACTTTTTGAAAGTTTTAGAATTCGGTTGCACTTTTGAGACAAATTTTAGGATTTTATTGAACATTTTGAAATTTTTAGGACTTGATTGAACTTTCATGACAAGTTTTAGAACTTAATTGTACTTTTAAAAATTTAGGACTCAATTGCATTTTCATGACAAGTTTTAGGATTTCTAATGCATTTATCCCTAAAGTTAATGTTGAAATCCCTAAACAAATAAATTGTGATGATCACGGAGATATGCAATAAATTATTTCCATGAATGTAGGAAGTTATTCCGTGGAAGATGGATATTCTTACCCCATATCATCCCAATACGGGATTTCGACTATGAAAGGTATGTTTGTAAACATCCATGACTTTGCGTGAATGATATATAAAAGAAAGGTATGACGGCAAAGGCATCGGATACTTGGTGCTTGTTCCGGAGGATCGGAGTGCACAATATCCAAGTTCACTTATGTGGAAGTAGAAATTCACATCTAAAAATTTCCATATATATATCAAGCTCATTGATACTCAACGCATGTATATCATTTTTGATATATTACATATCACGACAAACCCAAGTTTTGGGTTGAAATCTTCCGATTGTGCTTGATTAATAACTGACGAAGTATTGATAAATATATTTTCTTATTTAAAAAATACCATAGCAATTATTGGACGATCTAGAAAGCTAATATTATTGAATAACTGGCTAACGAAATTGGGAATCAACTACCTGGCCCTGAAAATTTCTAGGAGCTGATTGCAATCATGCTTAGAACTTAATTATATATCTTGTGAAGTGACTTAAACTTGTAACCTTAATTATTACATTTTGGTGGAATCTCAACTTTTGTTGCTCTGTCGGGGTATCAATATTTAATGAGGTTCTGGGTCCAGTGTACGGTGAGATTATCAATGTCTATCATACAATAATAAACCAAACAATCTTACGTCTACCGCATGTGCTAAAGTACCAACCCACTCGGGGTCCTCCCATGTGACATCTTAGACAAATTAATGATAATTAAATATCAGCTAAATTGTCTAGTAAGCAAAAATGAAAAATAATACAAATATAAACTCGAAAGAACATAGTTGGAGCAGCTTTATTGAATATTTATTGGAGGGATCTAGGAACTTGTAGTCTTGTACTTTATCTTTGTGAGAAAAGTGTTAGGAGAAAACCTAGATCAACGCGAATATGTGGATTAAATGAAGTTTTTTTATTTGTACGTGATGTGTTTGTAGTCCTTTAGATACTCATGGGTTTTTGATAGATTTAAGGAAATTAGGAGATATTTATGTGGGTGATAAGATGATTCCTCTTCTCATCTCTCTTCTTGATAGGTCCCCCATCTCATGTCCTCATGCTTCTCTAATTACTTATCCCAAGTTCATTCGAGCGTTCAAGGAATCTAGTAAGGTTATTTATCAAGTTGTGTGGAAGCTTCTGGGTAATTGTGTTTTTATCAGCTCATATTCACTATGTTCATAATCCCTAATTTATTATCTATTAGAAAAACTTGAGGAACGAAATCTAAGATTTCGGTCCCTGTGCTTTGGTGTGCTCTTCATTTTAGTCCTAAATGAGTACCTTAGTTACTATTTTTAGCTCTTATGGTGACATTTAAGAGTGCACCTTTTACTTTTGATCCCTACACGAGAAGGTGAAACCAATAACATAAGCTGTCCAAAAATATTTGTCGACTGAATTGTATCAACTTGATAAGTTTTAGAATTTGATAATACTTTTTTTAAAAAAATTTAGGACTCACCTGTACTTTTATAACAAGTTTTATGACTTGATTACACTTTTTAAAAGTTTTTAAAATTCAATTTCATCTTTTATGATATGTTTTAGGACTCTTAATACGCTTATTCCAAAAAATTTTCATAAACGTTGGCTGTATGTGCTTCCATTGAAATTGTAGCTTCTAGAATTTATTTATTTATTTTTTTAATTAGGAGTGTTGAGCCAATACCACTTTTCTTTTCTTTTTTTTGGGAAAAAATCTATTTAGATCTAATGTCTTGATAGCTTATCAATGGTCTCGATTTTGGAGTATGAAGGAATCTCTTTTGAAGGAAGACAAAAGGGAAAAGAAATGATAGTCTTCTCAAACCACATGACCTGCTACCTAAGATTCTCCACAAACTAATAATTTTGTTAAATTTCGGCCCAATTCCCATCTTCAACAACAAACTTTTATATCTATTAAATCAAAACCCATCACAAATAAAAATATTAATTATAAGATAGGTCACTGAGAAAATGGGGACCGAATTGAGTAAAAACTATTTTTGTTTGTCTTCATTTCCTAAATTTGAGTTCTGAAAAAAAAAAAAGAATCATAAATGAAAGAAGACTAAGACTTTGCAGGGGACCGGGCTTGCTGTCGCTCTGGAATGGACTAGCCATGATAAATGCTTGTGGGTATCATGTGATAAGTCGTACACGTCAATAATTAATTATTAAATAGCTACCTTACACCTATCACATGGACCAAACTTCCAACTGCAAAATTGGGGCCCCTACCATGTGACAAACTTACAACAAAACTGTAGAT
The DNA here is from genome assembly GCA_016097605.1 of Eucalyptus guilfoylei. Lineage (NCBI taxonomy): Eukaryota > Viridiplantae > Streptophyta > Magnoliopsida > Myrtales > Myrtaceae > Eucalyptus > Eucalyptus guilfoylei. The sequence goes on from CM027861.1 coordinate 29,625,475, forward strand.
TATAAATCAACAATAAAATTGTCCATAAAAAAAGAAGACAAAAGAAAAAAATAATAATTGGACCACTAAGGGATATTAAATAAACGAAAACATGGTGCTAAGTTTAACACTGAAAAAGAGAAATTATCTTACAGATATTGATTTAGTGGTTAAGGAACAAGGGGATTTTATGTGAATTTAGCTCATGGCAAGGATTCAATTCCCCAAATCACCAAGAATAAATAATTTTATATTTGGGCCATTTCGCCTCATATTTTTGTTGCGCCTCATTAGTTCTTTGAATTTTGTTGGTATTTCATGAGTTTCAGACTTATTTATTCAGGTTGGCTTTCTCTATCAAAAGAAAATGAAAGAGATTGACTTACAATCATTCAAAAAAAAAAGAGGTGTAGGTACTAAAACTGAATAAGGCAAATTGGAAATGTTAATTGAAAATATTTGAGCCCTTACTTTTGCTTGCGAGTTAACCTAGGACGCAGCGGAAAAAACTAAGTTTTTCATATAACACACTTTTCAACTCATAAATTTTTCCGAATCTGTCGTAATTGTTTGAGGAAAAACATTTTTTGTTCAAAATTAGTAGCAGTGTATCCTCTCATATGCATTATTTTTAAATGGTGATTTTCAATACATTAGATGACAAGATTGCGAAAAATCCATTTATAGCAAATATTTTTACTCATGTTGTATCAGGCGATAACAAAGTTTAATAATTTATGTATACATTAACTTATTTACAATGATAATTTTAAAATTAAATTAAAAAAGATATACTCACATAAAAAGAACTTTTTATTACTTGATTAAACAAGTGAAATAATGCTGTAAAGAAAAATTAATATTTTATTAGCAATTCGATAGCAAAAACTAATTTCATTATCAGATTAATTACTTTATATGTTAGTCTGATAAATGAAATAATTTCTTAAGGAATAAACCGATGCGATAAAGAGAAACTGAAAAATCCACCCAATTATCCTATAAATAAGGTGCAAATTACGTACGACGAATCACAATTCACAAAATTTTCATAAATTTACATTTGCAAATTTCAGAAATTCTTACGCTGTTCACATCAGGCAGTCCAACCATATCACGTATGGACAGTTTGAACATGAATGCACTTGCGTGAATGCACTTGAATTGGGTAATCAATCGAAATAAAGAGGCACCAGCATATGGGGAAATTGTTCGAGACTAAAGAAATCTCGAAACCCCGCGGCGTTGAGTAGCATGCAAACAGTGTTAGGCTTACTTTTGCATGTACTGACATCTATCACGGCACGAGGAGCGGTACTTGTAATCAGGAGGCATCGGCCGGAAGGCCCAGGCCGATTGGTGAAGTTTGGCTATGGAATATCAAATAGAATTTAAACTCCATGAATATATTAGTACATAATGTTCTGAATATATTTTGTACTCTCTCAGCTGTACTGAAAAATGAAATATGTTCATTCATTGCAATTTTTACTGAATACACGCGATTTATGTAAGAACGTGGGCCGGCAAGAACATTGTGGAGTGGAGCCACACCACATGAATCTCTGCGGCAAACAAGGGGTCTGTCACTTTGCTTGTACTAATTAAAGTTCTGCTTTCTGTAGTTGCTGTATGTACTTGATGTCCTTGTAGACTGTAGATTCACATGGATTATGCTGGTAGGGTTGGCCAATTTCTGACGAACTGCCCATCAGACACAACGACATCTCCGGGAACGATCATTTTTCTTAACACGACTCGAGAACAACACTTCCACATCAAAGTGAAATACATTACTTAATTCTTTTTTCTTTCATTTTATGCCTATTGGTGTTCCAAAAGTAGCCTTCCGAAGTCCTGGAGAGGAATATGCCTCTTGGATTGACTACAGGAAGATGCCTCTTGGGTTGACATATAGTGCGACTTGTTAGATATATAGGGTTATATGAGATTTTGAATTATCAACAAATTATAACGTGAAGTGAAATCAAGTGAAATTATATCCTTTTTTGTTTTGGAGGTTATTCAAATTTATATTATCAGAAAAGTCTATAGAATGATTTATGGTTGGATTGGTTGGACCAACAAAATGAAGTATTTGGGCTTCGTTTAGAAAAAACCCAAGTGGTAATATATTTATGATTACTACTACTTATATTATAGATCATAAAATATAATAAGAGAGTATTCTTAAACTTCTAATCAAACGAGTAACATGATAACTACGTTGAATATTCCGCATTGGCAGATCCAAACATGAAACGACATCAATCACCGTTCTGTCAGATTTTAGCCGATGCATCTCCGATGACAATCACGTTTCAGTTGGCGAGCTTTATCTGTGATCGATCTTAATTTTTCTGGGCGAATACTTTGCTTGCTTAGCCAACACAATAGCATTGTCAATTGAATCACACCAGACGAAGAAAAGCGCCTGCCTAAGGATCATCCCTCACCTGGATGGCCCTGGGAACCGAATAGAGAACTCAAATTGATGCAAATCATGAAGCGCATGACCAAAGTACGATGAGTCTTCAGGGTGGCTAACTTAGGACTTTCTTTTGGCAGAATAAATAAAACAGATGACAAGTGATGACCAGAAAAGGAAATTAATTACTTTCACAAGTTAGCCAGCATTATACTGCTTGTCCTGCCCTGGTAATAGATCTTAGGCCGATCAAAGAAGCCTCAACATATCATCATCGTAACAATGGCGTACGAAAGGTGCCTTCCCTTTTGCATAGACCATACAATCAGAAGCAAAACGACGCATCGCTGGAAGCCCAGTTCTCATCAGAAGAGTCGATCCTAGAAAAGACAGTGCAGCAGAAATGCACTACTCGAGCACAGATTAGCAAACACATTCAAGCAGGAAGGACTCAAATCATACACGCACAACAACAGTCTGAGATTCACCTCGTAATAGATTTCACCATATTCCCAATTGACCAACCAAATCCCGACAAAAGGGCACCATCATAAATTTCATACTGTTTAGACAACTTAACAACAGAAGAAAGCAGACCAATGAGCGTACAATGTCTTTGTGACAGACGCATTGGTCAGATGACACCAAACACCAACATGCCTTCTGTGAAGCACATACTATTCTAGCCCATGGAGTTTACTACGGGTGATGGAAAAACAAGTTCTTCAAGTGAGGTTGAAGACACAAAATCACATTCTTCACAGCCTCAGTCACAGATGACAGAGATATTGAAGTGGAACACAAATAATTATGAGCAACTGAGGCAGCTATTAGTGTACAAAGAGGAGGCGAAAGGAGTTACGGCCTTCTAAAATTCGAACCCTTTATATCAAGGAAAACAATATCTTTTCCCCTCCCACTTTTTTACAATGCAGCATATTTTGGACAAAATTAAAAGGATCTCGAGCTTCCTCCTTGGGCAATCCTGACGTGCTCTGTGTGTACAGGTCTTTCAATGCTTCTCCACCAACCTACCTACTTATCATACTTTTGCACCATGGAAAGACTGAAAAATAAAACAAGAGATAAACATGGTGTATGGAAAGTAATATGAACAGGTACGATGTAAGAAAGAAGCATAAGACATACATGCTCTAATTAAGTTTTACAGCAACTGTTGACTAGCCACATCACTTAATTTCTCGTGTCTTGAAGTAAAAAAATTTGAGGGCCCATGTAAATGACCGATACAACACAGGCATCACAAAATATAGACAAATATAACTTTCAAGTCAAATTCCACAGAAGTTGGTAAAATAATGTCTTGAACAATTTCTGACGGAAAAAAATGTCAAACGGTCACACAACTGGGACAATTGACACTAATCGACGCGTCACGAGTTCAATACAGAATTTAAAATCATGACAATACTTCCTTTGTTTATGTTCACTTCCCAACATCGTACCCATCTACACACGAAGTAAGTGGCGGTATGCAAGATGGAAATATCACAAACAAGCTTTCTTGGATATATATATATAAACATATCTATGAGACACCCAATATCCTTCAGAACTTTTTCTTCAAGCATGTGAAAATTGTAAATCTATGTAAGTGGGACCAACAAAGGTTCTACTATCGGTCCAGTTTAAATGGATAACTGCTTTGATAGTTTAGTTCATGAGTTTAAAGATAAAATTCCCAAAACTTCATGCTGTTGTCCTCAAAACTGATAAATTCTCCCAAATGGTTGTCAAAGAGTAAATCTGAAAAATAGCTCATAGCTAAAATTCTGAAATGTTCTTTTCAAAAAGGAAAAGAAGATTCTATAACTAACTCCGAACAAATCCAAAGCTTTATGCAAGAAGTCTGACTTGTCATCAACAACCTATTAGTACAAGTTGGGACATGCCAAAATAATTTGCCCATTAGATTTGTCCATGTGGCCCTTTATCAATCCTCAATGCCTAGGGATTGTCTTCGTGAAACAATTGGAGAAGACCACCTATTCCAATTCTAGACTAGGTCAGGCACCTAATTGTCATAAAACCCTATTTCTGTTTATTTACCTTTCTTTTGCTCATTCATGGGTAAGCACTCAACAGACTTAGAGAGCGTTTGGTAACCATTTTATATCTAAGAATAATTTCTACTCAGAAATGAATTTTTTCTGATTCTATTCCCTCAACAAGTTTTGAGTATTTGAATGCGTATGATAATTGAACAAAATTCCTATTCCCAAAATAGAAATACGTTTGGTATAACTCTCATATTCTATTGTGACTTAGAATTTCTTTTAATTTTTAAATAATTTTATTACATTCTTTTTTCTTCTTTTTCTTTTCTTCTTCCTTTCGCTGGAGCCTGGCTAGGTGAGGCTTGTCCTCGCCCAACCACCGCGAGGTCGGCCCCACCATGGCCAGGCAATGCCGCTTGCACGGCTGGGCAAGCAGCGAGCCTCATCAGCGGTTGGGTGAGCTTAGCCTCACCAAACTTGGGCAAGGTCGAGCCTCAAGGCTGAGGCTCGGCCCAGCCGCAAGGGAGGGCGGCATTGCCCAGCCATGGCGAGGCTAGCCATGTAGTGGCTGGGCATGGTTCACCCTCACCAGGGGCCGGCCAAGCTCCAATGAGGCCAACAACTAGCAAAAGTGCGCTTGATTCTGGAGTCATTCCTAGAAACAAAGAAGAGACTTCTTTATTCCGAGGAACAAAAAAATAAAATCAAATATTATTTGACCGGATACCAAACAGGGCCTTACACTACTATTGACAGAATGCTCAATTCAAGGTCAACTATACTACTCCGTTCTTGAGCTTCCTTGAAAAAAAAAAACTAAAAAAAGCTAAGGCAAATTATAGACAAATCATTAAGGCTATCTTTTGCCCTCACTTATTCCCAAACTCTATGCAGAGCACCAACTATTGGCACAGAATTGTGGGTCAACCAGATTCACAGGACCAAAAGTAAAGAAAAACATCCTCATAATAGTTTTGGTTACAGTGCTCCGGATTCAACAATTAATTAAAACAAGGAATTAGATGTGACTAGTCCACTTTCTTCTGTAAATAATTTAATCCTCTCACGATATACCATGCCCACTTGTCATTTCAATTCAACAAATGCCTTTGTTCCACATCCAAGTTATTTGCAAATTCAGTACTTGAAAATTTTATCTCCCATTTTGTCTTTATATCCTATGTCAATTACCATTTACGATTGTGTAATTTCAGGTAGCCTGACCTAAGAGACTGGAATTTCAAGGTTGAAGCCACACATAACAAAAAATCAAGATTAAAACATCAATGCCCATATTTACACAGTCGAATTTAAATATAAGGCATCAAGTTCTCTGTTTAATGAAAGAATCGCACTAACCTTAACGCCAGTTGGAGGATTTCCAGGCTTTGCTGTTGTCGTGCTCCCAAAAGCATTGGAACCCGAGGAGGAACTCAAAGGCTTAACAGGAGTCATTGTTATGCCGCCAGAGTTAAATTTTGGCTTCTTATCAGCAGGCTTTAGTATTTGGAAAGAGCACATCAGGGTCTCATCAACACTCATCATGGCACCAGCATTGTCAAACTCCCCACAGTAGTTAGGTGCCGAAAATATAGTTACTAGTTGCCGGTTAGCAAAGAATTCGTAGCCATCCTCCACAACCTGCAATCAAACAACATGGTAAAAAGACCACCAGATATAATCAAAACATAAGTGCCTCCCTCCAAAAAAATCATACCAAATAACTGCACAAATGAAGCATGGAGCAAAAGCATCCGCAACTCAATGACATAAATTGCCATGAGTCACCTTTATGGGGATACAAAGGTATAAGAGAAAAAAAAAAGGTCCAAGGATCTACAAATAGGATATTCTAGTGCTTGTTCAAGTCTTATAAGTGTATTGTCCAAGTCATTTTGACAGGCTTGAAGAGGGTGGAAACTGGTCAAGTTAGAATGCATGAGAAAAAACCTGATGAGCACGGCAAATAAGATCCAGATCATGCTTCTGAAGAAACTCTGTCACCTTGTCCGCCCCAAAGGTATATGAAACTCCTCTGTCATTCATTCCCCAGCCCTGTACATCCTTGCTAGGATCTGACCAGAGAAGATCACAGAGCAAACCAGTATCTGGTACATCTGTGGGACGCTGCAAGTTCCTAATTTGGTCTAAATCGTGTAAGTCAGGTGAGAGACCACCATGCATGCACAGAATCTTCTCATCTATCAAGGCTGCCACAGGCAGACAATTAAAGCAGTCCGTGAAAATCTTCCACAACCTGACATTGAACCTTCTCTTACATTCATCATAAAATCCATATATCCGATTTATAGAAGCACATTCGTGGTTTCCTCTCAAGAGGAAAAAGTTTTCGGGGTATTTAATCTTATACGCAAGGAGTAGACATATTGTCTCCAAACTTTGCTTGCCTCTATCCACATAGTCCCCCAAAAACAAGTAATTGGCATGAGGAGGCAATCCCCCATACTCAAAAAGTCTTAAAAGGTCCGAATATTGTCCATGAATGTCCCCTGAAACTCGAGAAAAATAGTTCCTTGTCATTAGATTTTCAAAATTTTGTCAACAAATAAAAAGAATGGAATATGCTCGGAAAAAAAAAAACCAAGCAGCAGTTTCAGGAAAAACTAAATTCGATGTTCTGGTGACTAGAAAGGACCATTTGTATGTACCATATAGCAAACAAGCTACCACATTATTATCCTTAATATTATTGAAGGTTTTGCTGAGTTTTTCCCCCCCTCCTATTCTGCAAATGTACGAACTTTCCAAGTGCCATTTTTTCTTTTTTCCTCTTAGGTTATTCGCATAAAGATGGAGCTGTAGCCTGCTATATTTTGTCAAATTACACGCTTTAGATTTGTGCATTTATTTTAAACACCGTCTATCACCACATACCAGTTAAGTACTTTCTTAATTAGAGCACTAGTCTCCGAATATTTTAGACTTAAGAAAAAATATCCAAAGGTTATTTATAAGAGAGATCAGTTTGAGTAATGCAAAGGATTATAAATATACATCTTACTCTATGAGATAATTCATACATCATCAAGTTACACTGCTTTTATTCCTGTGAAAAAACAATACCACCTTGGATTAGCATATGGAAGTGTGATAGATATCCATCATTAGCCAATTTTATATTATGGCATTGAGGCCTTAAAAAAATTCTCACGTGCATAAAGACAGCAAACAGAGAGTGCAATCACAAGGAACTTCAAATTAAAAGTGATTTTCTCATGACAACTTTGTACAAAATATCTATACACTTGTTCATATAGCTTGTATCTCTTAGTGCAAATTTAGGATAGATGATTGAAGCTCACTCTTTTGGAAAGATTTTTAATCAGTTATCATTGAACTCTTGTCAATTCTTCACAGGATGAAATAGAGCATGTTGAATAAAATACAAGCAATCAGTAGAAGCTGCTAAATCCCACCAAGATGATATACTTAAACTTGCTGATACAAAAGAAATCAACAATCTATGCTATACATGAAGCTATGACTAGCAGAAAATAAGCTCCAAATCAAGAGACATTTTCGAAGCATGACTTAACATATGAACTGCAAAGGTTCTCACCATCAGCAACAAAGCCAAAAGAGGAACATTCACAAAGTCACACAATCATAAATCATGCTAATAGAAAGTCAATCAGGGCCACATACAGCGGTGGCATTAGATTCATCAGAATTAAAGTTGAGCTTAAACCATTCAAACTGACCGTTAACTCCAAAATCAGACAGAGCGGTGTGACCAATAATATCAATTTTGTGATGGATTAAAGAGGTGGTATAACTTGTGAAGTGCATTCCACAAGAACCAGACAATCCAGAAACTTCATCCCATCCTAACATAGCTTATACTACAATTGAACAAATAATATCAATAAAAAATTTGATGAAATGCAAATGAAACATAGAATTGTTCAGTTCAGCTAAGTTGATCAATTTCTTTCCACGGTTCGAATAGAAGAATGCTAAATGGAGAAACTGATATGAGAATCAGTGGACAAATCTTGAATATTTCTATACAAGTTGATACCTGTGTGGTACCTATCCGCCTGTGGTGCTCACAAAGTTGCAGCCATTACTGTGAGAGTTAACTCCGAAAGAAGCCACTCTAGAAAAAGGGGAAATAACTCATATATCCATCAACTTATATACTTTGGGTAATTCCTAGCTATGCTTTTTTCTCCCGCCCCAATCTATGATGCCTATGCCAGCTCTTGAGGGTCACTATTGATGTTTAAGCAGACCAATCAACCTCATCAATCAAATCTACCAATCACCCACAAGAGGATGTTCGGTTTAAGGCTAAATATCTATTCCACACACATCTGTCCACTCAATGAGGCCATCACCCTCCTCCACCACAATGCAAGAGCATAGACCAAGACCGATGTTAGCTTTCTCGATACCAAGGATAGACTAGGGAATCAAACTTGTGACTTTCGATTTGCAAACCAAGTCCTAGACCACTTGACCAACCAACACGGTGGTTCTCACACTTTCTATTTACAAAAAACCGAGAGATGCACTCTTGTAAACTTTGGCATGCGAGTTCTGAAAGACAGCATCACTGTTGGCTAAAAAAGAGACTAGCCACTGGTATCTTTTGAATCAAGCATCACCCCAAACAAGCAAAGCATGAGTGGTCTACAGCCTCACTGTTGGCTAAAAACGAGACTAGCCACTGGTATCTTTTGAATCAAGCATCACCCAAAACAAGCAAAGCATGAGTGGTCGCAAGTTCGAGGAGAATCAGAACCACTCTACATGTCATGCTTGATTTTTTTTTCTCCACCCCTTCTATTTTGAAGATTTACATTCTCAAGTTGCAGTCTCCACTTTCTTTCATTCCATGCATCACATTCTAAAGCATTAGCACCTAAACGACCTATTGACCCTCCTCTCCATTCCCACAAGGACGAAATCAAAATACTCGGCTTTTTTAAAGAACAGTCACGTGGCAATCAAATTGAGAATACTTAAGGAAATACATACACGCGGGTAGCATTTATAGACAATACCACAAAATACCAACATCAGAAGGCAAATGCAGCAATATGAGAAATCGTGCAATTCAAATCATCTTTATCCTACCCACAGGACAGTGGAAAACATGACCAAATGTAACTATTCAGGCAACTACACCAGAAGAGACAATGAACGTGTTAAATTGAAAGGAGCTCAAAAAATACATGGTATGATGCGAAATCACCAACTACCAAGACCTGGTGAAAGGTTTTCAAATCAATAGCAAGTAGGCAACAAGAAGAACATTCCAGCCAACAAGCAACTTTTAGACACTCGAAACTATTTACAAACTGGACAATGCACACATTCATCAAGCTAATGCAACCGAACACAGAATACACTGATGCAAGCAGGCATGACGAGGCGTCGAAAACAGATACTTAAATCCCCTAAAGAGAGCGTGCTGCTTGCTAAAAGCTCAGCCACAAGACATCATAACGAGCAGAAGAAAACCCATTTCAGTTCTCCTGGTCTACCATTCTATCGCGAACTGAACTAATCCAAGAGAATCAACTGCAGAAACTCCTCAACAAAGACGAGACACTACTCAGCTCGACGACAAACCAAGACGAAAGGCAGCACCGACACATCATGTACTAACCCAAAAAGAAAAAAAAAAAAAAAACACGAACGAACGGAAGAAAGGAGGATTACCGCATATCTTAATCGGCGCCTCGAGATCCAGCAGGTTGGGCTGCTGCATGAAGACCTCCCGCGAGGTCGTACAGAGCTGCCTGATCTCCGCCTCCGACAGCTGGACCTGCTTCCCGGGCCGGGTGCGGACCTCCAGGAGCCGCCCGATGATGTCGTCCAACACCGCTTGCTCCATCTCACCCCAACCAAAAAAAAAAAAAACAAACAGGAACCCTCCCTAGGCGTCCGGCGAAAACGACGCCGCCGCCAGCCGCGCGCACCGGCGGCCCCGGTCAACCGAGAGAGAGTCGCGAATCAGCAGCCCCGGCTCGAGGGCCGGGGAACGGGACCGGAGAGGAGGAGCATGCCGCGCGGCCGGAGGCGACGGAGACGGCGGCGGAGGGCGGCGGAGGGCGGCGGAGGATCGAAGAGAGAGGGAGAGGGAGAGGGAGAGGGAGAGGGAGAGGGAGCTAGGGCATCGGAGGGAGGGGGCCTGGCTTCAGTTCTTGGCGAAATGTGTGGAAACTTTGAAAGTGGAAAAAGAGGAAGCGCTAGATTTTAGAGAGAGAGAGAGAGAGAGAGGACTGGAAATTGAAACAGGGGTGACCTAAGCACGGCGGGGGCGTTTCGGTCAATTCACCCCGCCTGGGCGGTTGATTTTTTTTAAAAACCCACGACGGTTTTTTTTTTTTTTTTTTTAGTTTTTAGTTTTCGATTTAATTTAATTTGTTTTTGTTTTATATTAGTAAACACGGTTCGGTTGTGATTAAAGAAGTGATTTTGGTGCGCTCCATTTGTTGAGTGCTGCATACGGTGTGCGGATAGAATGCTGCATGCCGAGATTATAAAAAGCGCTTCTTTTTGAATGAGGAGTCAAAGAGATGGTTTTGCATCGTCATCCCCATGCAAATTAAAAGTCATTAATCAAACCGCCATTAGACCTTAATCCCCTCCCTCCCAATTAGTTATTATGCTTGGACGGCTCAGTCAAATGTTTGACGAATCTTGGGTGTAGATTCCGAAGTAGGAAAACGACACTAACAGTCCTCAAATCTTGATTAGCTATATAATGTAATTCATGAATTTTGAATTTGTTCAATATAATCTCGAACTTTATCTTAATAGATAATGCGGTCCATGTATTTTTTATTTATTTAATATGATCCATGAACTTTTGATGTATGTTTAATCTAATCCATGAACTATATGAAGATATTCATTATTGTCGCCAAATTTAAATTAATGAAAAGATAATATTTGATGTTTTCATACAGTGAAAGAATTAAATTGAATATTTATCAAAAGTTTCGAAACCAAATTATATGTTAAATAAAGTTTAGAGATTGTAGTGAGCAAATTAAAACCTTATGAATTATATTACATATTTAGTCATAATTTAGAGACCATTTATCCCGTTATTGAAAATCCACGATTCCTGGATTCTTGTTTTTTCTTTCATGGGGTTGGGGGAGAGATCTGATCAAGACATGCTCATAATGGCAAGATCAATGATTAGAAAAGTCAGCGGAGGTATGAGGAGACGAGATTGGATCCGAAGGCACTCGGGGATGGTACGGGAATCGGCAAACGTGAGATCAAATCAGCGGGGCTTTTGGATGTCGGGTTGTGTGAACGTGGAAGAAAAGACAATGACCGAACGAACTCCACTGATAAACTGCTCCTGAGAAGGAAAACAGCAAAGAACTTGAGGCGTTCAAGCTCATGACCCAGCTGAGAAGTCGACTCGGGCAAGTGATCTGGAAGCTACAATCTCCTCCTGCAATGGAGAATTCGATGTGCCGGCATGGAAAGGGTGAAACGGAGCCGTCTCCGATCATCGTCTGTCGGAATAACTAGTAATTTTTGGGCAAATGGAAAGCCGGTGAAGCTCATCAAAAGGGGACATGAAAGGTCCACGATCAGCACTACTTGTGATAACCATTTCACTACTTGAATTTCGTCGAGTTGTGCCGTGTCCGGGGCCCGGGGAGCTTCGTATGCTTTTGTTGCTTCAATGTGTGATTCCAGAGTTCGACGTACCCACAAAATTTGAGTCTCTCCATCATCATTTTCTCTTGCATCTTCCATAGATTTGACCCTTGAAAAGGAAGGAAGGCGGACATGGCTTTGGGCCTTACCAACCTAGAGTTGACTGACTGGTTAGGCAGAAAAGATGATATGTTAAAAAAAATGGGACTCGTTTGTAAGGCGTTCCCTTTATGGACCCTCTCGCATGTTTTATGTATTTTAAGTCTGATCAAAGGTTATGTACAAGCGCCTCTCAGGAAATTTAGCAAGCAGGTTGATTTCCTAAATTTGGTGTTTTTAAGGGAGCTGGGTGTGATTAGGCCAAATTCTCTTAAAAAATATCAACTTTAGGTCGGAGACCCAAATTTTCTTTTCCCTTTCGAAAAAAGTACCGACTTTAGGATGGGTCTCAGTATTGGCCCAAGCCTTTTGTTATTTCCTAAAAAAAGCACCAACTTCCTATTGGCACTGAAACCCAGCTTTTGTCAAATTTCCGTTTAATTATGGCATCAAATATTCGACTCAGCAGAATTATTTGACAGAGACTTGATGGGGGATAGGAGTGGATACCAGCTGAAAGTTGGTATTTTTTCAAGGGAGAAAAAACAAGTTTGGGGGAGAATTGATACAAAAGTTAAAGTTAGTGGTTTTTCATGAAACAGAAAAAGTTCGGATTGGAATTGGTAGCGATGCGGACAAGAACCATAGTGACTCAAGAGCTGGTGTGGATTTCGATTCCAAGTGCATGACCAAATTGCCCAAACCCATATAATTTTTTACATATTTAATTCTCTTTTAAAGAATAAAGAAAATCAAATTGTCAAAGCCCTAAATTAGAGTGGTCCAAACAGCTAACATAAGAACCAATTGCCCCTCTGAATTGGGACTGAACTAAATTTGTTTCTTATCAAGGGAATTGGGCATGATTATATACAATATTAGAAACTTTAGTAATTTAATCGTAATAAATACCTCGAGCACTCGTCAATAAAATCATTCAATGATCGGCGACCAAGATTGAATAAGGATCTCTCTTTTATGCCCCTACGGAGTGCGGAGGCTAGTCGATTCTTGGAAATCGGTCATGGTCAACTGATGAAGCCCCGCCCACCTTCCTTACAGCAGGCAAGTTGACTTTAAACACCCGTTGACTGAAAATGCATGGGAAAATGCACGGTGGACGGAAGACGACTCATCCTTTGTACCTTGCAAGGAAGTTCGGCTTTTTCGTTCTTAATACGCGGTACCAGTTCGATGAACTGACCTAGGACTGCACATGCCATGCCATTAATGCTAACGATATTAAAATCGATTTGGAATTTTGATTCATGAAGTGACGCGACACGTGTATTCCGATTTCATCTCATTACTTCACAAATTAAGTTCATAAATTCATCGTTATTCTGAGCATAGTTTTCTTTATATAAATAACATCTATTCTCAAATCGCATTAAACAAATATGTTCCTGAATATGACTTGGGCCGACTTCTCTAGGGGCCAAAGAAGAGGCCTAAGAATCATACCGTCGCCGCAACCAATGGCAAACAGTGCATGCAACCAGAAAAACGCACCGCCATCTCCGGGGAGCAATTTTTAGTCAAGGTGGGAAATGACATCCGATGGAGTTGGCTTGTTCATGTTTTGTTTTATGACAGTGGTATGCTTTTGCTTGCTCGAGAACCACGTATAATAAATACCATGGGCAATTCAAAAGAACAGAAAAAATAAACCTACTCTCCAAAGTTTCAAGAATCAAGTTATATTAAAGATTAGCACCACAATATAAAGCTTGCTCATCAAGCCAATCTCTCTCTCTCTCTCTCTCTCCCAGAGGTATGCTAGTCATACTTACCAACTTCTATTGACTATTACATGCCTATCAACTTCTTATTATTTTAACATTGCACATGGGATGGAGGGATTGGAGTGCAGCCTGTCAAACAACTATTTTCTTCCCAAAAAGAAAATAGAAGATAAGAACACAAGTTCTACATGTATAAAAAATAGCATACCTCCATTGATAAAGGTCCAAGCTACTACTCTCTCAGCTTTGGTTATCAACAATGAAGTTCACTAGCATTAGTCTGCTTGCTCTCTTCTTGTTTCAAGGCTCGTTTATGCAACTCGTCACTTATCAGGCGCCGATGGTGGATGTACCTACCTGGGAACCTCTGAAGCCGAATGATTCAGGCAGAGTTCGATATCTATACTGAGGGAATTACCATAGCTTAAGGAAAGTTGTGCATAGAGCGCCACCACCTCCTCCCATTCACAATGTTCCCATCCATCCAAGTACTCCTCCACCACCGCCACCACTATAGCCACCACCTTCTTTCGTTCACAATGTTCCCATCTGTCAAAGTCCTCCACCGTAAACTGCCCCTCCACCACCACCACTGTAGACGCCACCCCCGCTGCAGCAGTTGCGATATAGTGCACAAGCATATGTGTGATGCCATGGATGTGCTTTGATTTTTGTTTTAGCTGGGCAACAACTCGTGTGTTATGTGATTTCATGGTTTGTGTGGATACTCGATTTTTGTTTTAAGCTGTGTGTATTATTGGACCATTGATTCAATCTAAATCAAGATAGCTTACTAACTGTATAGGAATATCTAAATAACAAACTACATATTCATTCAACAACTTAAATTTTTATAATAGTTAACAATGTTACATAAAATTTCATATGGTATCAAAATTGGAATTTTGCGTTCTAAATACTTAAAATCCACTGCGTGTGCAAGCATTTATTAGGCCGAAAATCCTCACTCTAGCCTACCTTATCAAAATGTTGACATCACGTAATGCCAGTGCTTCAAAAGCCACTACTTAGCTGATATTGGCTACGAAGAAATCGATGATAGATTGTTTTATGTCATGTTCCATTTGGATAGCCTCAAATCAGCTCTCATATTTCATCGCACTTTAGACGCTTTTACATTATGTTTGCACTTTGAAGAGTGGTGCGTTTCTGCTCGGAATCATGAGCGCGATTGGTCTAATCAAGCTAACTATTGCCTGCAATAGGGGATCACGAAGGGGCGTCTTCTTAAGTTGTATCCGTCGTTCTTTGTAGTGAAATATGTGTAGTTTGCTTTTCCATACAAGTGCAAACGCTCAGGCACAACAACAATTTTATACCTTTTTCGAAAACACTGAACTTGTCGTGAAATCTTTGATTGGAGATTACTTCACGGGTCAAATTCGTAACAAAAAGTAAAGCACATGGACCAAGATTGGAGTAGGGCAATATAGCAGGAGACTGCTTGGTGTGATTTTAAAACTTTTTTCAATACCAGAATTCCGGCGTTTGGCAGAACCATAGACCAGGGACGCACATAGGATTGCCTTTATTCACTGGTATCGAGAAACGATTTACTCTACGAAGTGATGGACGTGACCCTTATTTTGAGTGGAAGACATTGTGCGCCTTTCATTACGTTACCCCACTAGGCTTTTCTCGCAAAATCATTCGAATAGACTGGAAAGATCTGCATGGATCCGGTCCTCTCCGGACCATAAAACCATGCAGGGAAGTGCCATATATTCAAAGTTGGAGATTCAAAAGGGTGCTGGTCGAAAAATCCAAGATTATTTACACCTCACTCAAGTTTTAATCATTGAGTTATAGAATCGATGGACACCACTGATTTCTCCATTTCGATCCAATCATTTATGTGGGATTCTTCTTTCTTTCGTGCCTTACACATGCGCTCGACATATCATAATCATTCGATGGCGCAGGACCTCGTGAAGTCCACTGGGTTGACGATTGTGATTCACCCTGTTCATGTTGGGTCGGGCGTGGAAGGGCCGGCAAGTTGGACTTTGGGAATGTGTCGGCTACAAATGCATGGTGGAAAGCAAAAATCGCTCTTGCGCTGTTTTTCAAAAAGTTCGGCTCCGAACGTGCTTTGACTTGCTGAAGTGAACTTGGACTTCAAGCCCAGATGATGTAATCTTATCTCTAAGTTGCGTGCTAATGCTATCGCCATTCAAGTTCATTGATCCCCTTTTAAAACATTTGTGCGCACAGGCGAGAAACGAATGGAGGCTCGGTCGCTTTTGCTCCTGGCGATGCTTTTTGCTGTGGTTGTGGATCGAGCAGCTTGCGCAACCACCTTACATGGCAAGACCACAATGCATCTCGATGTGTCAAGTTTGCATCGGATGAGTACGGCCTAGGAGATAACCCGGCGCGACTTCTTCTTCTTCAGATGCCGAAGGATAGGGCCAGGGGTCATGCTGCTGGCGGCACAGGCCAACCGTGCATGCCACCAAGCTGCGCCGCCATCTCCGGGAAGCATTAGTTAATCGAGGTGGGAAAAGACATTCAATAGGAGTTGGCTTGTTCTAGTTCTGGCTTGACAAGTGGGATGCTTTTGCTTGCTTGAGAACATGTAATAAATGGGCGATTCAAAAGAAGTGAAGAATTAAACTTGACTTTTCAGAAAAGTCGAGAGGTATGCTAGCCGTACTTAACAAATTCCATTCACTATTACATGCTCGCATATTCCCATCCATCAAAGCCCTCCTCCGCCACTTCCCCCACCTCCGCTGCCGCTGCAACCACCGCCCCAGCCGCTGTTGCTGTATCAGTCCAAAGCATGTGTGTGATTCCATGGATGTGCACCGATTTCTATTTGGTTAGGCACCAACTTGTGCGTTATTTGACTCTTGATTAGCATTGTTTGGCCGCGTTTGGATAAAAATGCAAAGTCTATCACGAAATCATGATCGAAAATCAGTAGAGCGATCGAATTTGTGAGATAAAACAAAGGCTATAGTACATAGACCAAAACTCGTAGTTCTCCTCTTTTCTTATTCCAAGCCGGCGCTAAATACCGATCTTCGGTGCATGGTAAATCATTTTTGTTTTGTGTCATACGGAAATGCGAAATTCATCATGAAATCTTGATTGGAGATCACTTTGGGGACCAATTGCGTTACAAAATGAAAACAGGAAAAAGTGTCAGAAAGTCCTAAATCTATTATTTTGATGTTAATTTAGTCTTAAACATTCTATTGGTGCCAATTCAACCATAAATCTTTTGATATAGTGCCAATTTAGTCATTCTGACTAATTTTGTTACAATTTTATTAACGTGAATGCCAGTTGGCCTAGTGATACAATCGGCGTTAACATAGATAATTTTAAATAATATTTTAATATTTTTTCCGATTTTTTTCTTTGTTTTTTTTTTTCTTTAGGTTGGCCAAAGGCAAGGGCGAGGCTCACCTAACCACTAGCAAGTTAGCCAACCCTTGCCTCTGGCTGATCGTTGAATGGCACCAATACTAGGTTTAGAACTTTTCTCCCACTTTTCCCAATCAAAATATAATGGCCAACATTGAATATAGGGCAATAGGGCGAGGCCAGCTGTTGTAGTTTACGACTTTTTCATACTATACAAGAATTTGAACGTTTGGCATGATCACTATCCAAGGATACACAAATAGCGCTGTTCCCAGATATTGAGAGGGATTTCGCAGAGCTGTAAGGTAATTAATTCCAGATGGGAGACGTTGTGTAGTTTTATTATCCTACTAGTCTCTTCTCGGAAATCATTCAAATAGACCGAAAAGACTCGCATGGCTTTAGTCCATCATGGACCACAAAATCATGTGGGAAGGCACGACAAATGCGCGATATCTTCACAGCAAGAGATCCACGAGAATGCTCGCTGACGAATTTAGTGGAACTTACGCCAACTCAAAATTTAAATTAATGAATTACGAGCTAATCTCGTGTTATCAATCCCTCCGCTTTACTCCAGCCATTCGTAGTCAACGCACTCGCCAGGAGTCAACGATTAACCATGAACCGGGGTGAACTTTCCCAGCTGGGCTTCACCCAGCCCACGATGAACCGGGTGAGTGCGTTGACTACTAGGCTAAATTGACTTAAAAAGTGAACTTGGGACTTCATTCCCTTATAAAGCAATCTCATCTCAAAGCTTGCACGCCATCGCCATTCCAATTCATAACTCCCCCCCTTCTGAAACCATATGCTGCGCATAGGCGAGGAATCTGATGGAGGCTCGGTCGCAGCTCGTGCTCCTGGCGATGCTCCTATTCATGGCAGCGGTGGCGGATCGAGGAGCTTGTGTGACCGCCTTCAAGGCCGAGGCCACGATGCGCTCCGGCCCATCCAGCTCGCATGAAATGAGGAAACCGGCACTGTGAGCGTCACGACACAACGGCTCCAGAGTCAGAAGGACAGGCCCTACGAGGGTGCCGCCACCGGCACCAAGGGCCAACATCTTTCATAACCAGCAAGAGCCGCCATATGAGGATGCGCCCCCGCCATCTCCATCATCTCACCGCTTTATAATTCCCCCAGAACATCATTGACCTATCCGAATCATATCCTGAGTGAGGGCATTGGCATAGCGTAACGTATCTTTGGAAAACCCCTTTTGTTGTCGACCCTTCGAAAATAAACACCCCAGTTCAGGAGGGGTCGCTTATCTCTTCCCCTAAAAAAGTTAGCTTCTCACTACGTAGGCAATCTCATGGTTGTGTGATGGGTTGACCTTGGTCTAATAACATAAACAAGTTCTTGCTCCTTTTGTTGTCTTTGGGTAAATCTTTTTTTCCCTTTTTTCTCTCTTTTTGGGCAAGAAGAGAGACGGGTTGGCAAATCACTGTGGGCCCGATGAACAACCTCAATGATCTAACTATTAACATTTCGGCACGTCAAAATCAAATCATCTCAACAATTGATACTCGCATCGATCAGTCCCACGGTTCAAACATCGTTACAAGAACACCGTGGTACGTATGAAGAGGGCGGCATAAGGTTCAGCATCGTAATCAATTTTAAGGGGCTCGTCCCACAACGATATGAGCAGTCTAGACATGTACTTCAAATTCACCTTTCTAGAAAGTGCTAGCCCATCAATTCTCCGGTAGCTGACCAGAGTCCTCAATCACGACCGTTTCCCGCGTCCTTCACCACGTTATACCCGTCTACGACCTTCCCGAACACGACGTGCTTCCTGTCCAGCCACGGGGTCTTCTTGGTGCATATGAAGAACTGAGAGCCGGTGGTGTCGGGTCCCACATTGGCCATCGACAGCACTCCCGGGCCGGTGTGCTTCATCTTGAAGTTCTCATCGGCAAATTTCATTCCAGATATAGACTCCCCTCCTGTTCCGTTGCCCCGAGTGAAATCCCCGCCTTGACACCTTCTCCCCGGTGCACAGAGCGCGGAAATTTTCGGCGGTTTTCAGCGTGAAAATAACTTTTAAACAAGTGCCTTAGATTTATTAGGCATGCTTTAAAATAAGTTTTCGATTATCAAATTGTTGATTATATAAGGCAAGTTGTCTTAAAAAGCAATCAACTTCACATTGGGCCTCAATTTTGGTCTAAATTTTTTTCCTTCATAGAAAAGTACCAACTTTAAGTCGGGCCCTAATTATAGCCGGCGGTGTAAACCCGGGGCGAACTGAGCCCACCCACCTGACCCGGCCGCAAGTGAGTTGCGCAATGCGCACGCTGGGGTTCGAACCTCCCCCCTACCGCAATTAGAGGGGGAAAGGCCCAAGCCAGCGCAGCGCGCCCACAGTAGGGTGGGTGCCCAAACTATTTGTTGTTTCATAAAAACTAAAAAAAATCAACTTCAAATCTGACCTGTCAAGTTTTTGTCCAATAATGTTATTAAAAATTTGACATGTTATTCCATGTATAGTAGGTAAAAACTTGATAGGGGCTTGACATGGAAACTCGCCAAAAGTTAATGTTTCTTTCAAGAGAAAGAAGAAAAATAGGCCTGAATTGAGACCTAACCTAAAGTTGATACTTTTTTATGAGACAAAAAATGTTCGGGTCAAAATTGGGACTTAAGCTAAATTTGATGCTTGTTCGATTAATCCGTAAATCATATTATTTTTTCAAAGTATCAGAATCAGGGAAGACTGTTGGCTGCCCAAAGGGATGTTGGGCGACCCCGCGAATTGCGATAGACCTGTAAAAGTTGCTGAACTCCTAGATATGCAAGCTAATTGCCTGGAATATTCCACTACTTCACAGATTCTACGACATCCATACTGTCAAGGAGATCCTTACCATCCTGGTAAGTCCCTCTCATGCAGCAGATAAGTTGATTTGGATAGAAACCACACACGGCATCTATACCGTCAAAAGTGGTTATCAAGCACTCAGGAAAACAACAATCAGCAAGAATCAACAGCAAGCTTCGTCTTCTTACCAAACCCCAAAGGTGCTGTGGAAACAACTCTAGAAGTTGAAGATAGCACCCAAAATCAAAATCTTTCTTGGGACACTATGCCACAATGCCTTACCCACTAAAGCCAATCTATTTCATCGAAAAATAACCTCAGAACCAGTGTGCACTCTCTGTCCTAATAGAACACCAGAAATAGTAGAACATATTTTTCTGCCCAGTCCATGGACCACTACCATATGGTCACATCCGGCGATCAATATTCAAATAGAGCTGCAGGCAATTCAACGAATGGAAGCATGGATTGCAGAAAATTTTATGCGAAATCAGTCCTCACCTGATTCGGAAACCGTAGCCTATGTCCTGTGGCAGATTTGGAAAGCGCGGAATAACTTTATTTTCCGCCGCCAGCATTTGGATGCGCTTCAAGTTGTGGATACTGCCATAGCCAACGCTCGAACGGCTCTGTATTCCAATCGCAATCCAGCAGACAAAGGCCATCAGCAACTCAACCCTGGTGAACTATGGAGACCTCCAGATCCAGGTGTCTTCAAGGTGAATATAGATGGGGCTTTTCAGTCACACAACAATCAAGGGACAATGGCCAGTATTTGCCGTGATTAGAATGGGAAAATGATCGATGGCCTTACCAGGAGTTTTGTCGCATCTTTGGCGCTGCAGACGGAGTTCATGGCGTTAATAATCACTCTACGCCATCTGCTGGAGATCGGTAGAGCCCATGATCAGCTGGTAATCGAATCAGACTGCTTGGTTTTGGTTGATTCAATTCATGCTTCCGCCCGGACGTCGTGGGAGGTCCGAGCTATCTTTGAAGAAGCCAACCATCTCCTTCTCCGTTTCTCTCGCATTAGGGTTAGACACTATAAACGTGAGGCAAATGTTGTAGCTGATTAGGCTGCGAAGGCCCATAGAAATGGTACCCTACCCGAAAATTGGGCCATTTCGCCTCCTTCCATTTTGCTAGACCTTCTTGTTTCTGATGCTTTAGCAGCTGGCTGTACTTTTCCTTTATAGTGAATGTATTTCCTTGTTATGACCAAAAAAAAAAAAAAAGTGATAAGTAGGAAATTAGAAACTTTGCTAATTTGATTGCAACGACTACCTCAAGCACTGGTTAACGGAATTATTCATTGATTGAGTATGAGATTGAATAAATATCTTCACTTGGTCTTGCTGTCCAGCAAGCGATGTTTTCATTCATGGCCACAGCTAATTCTAGTTGCTTTCCAGGGCATGGGACTTGAGCCTTTTAAGATGGCGTTGTTCCTTTCTTTCCAGATCCTAAGGACGACCGGCAGGAATTCCAAGGACACCGACGTATGTTGAACATTGAGCGACAATTCCTCTGTTCTTGACAACCCTGAGTTCGAAATCCAAATTTTCAAGGTTGTGTCATATCATACATTTAGAGTGCGATAATAACTATTCTATTTTTGTTTCAGAATAATTTTTCTATTTCACACTTGCTTTCTAACGTAAATCTATTTGGTGATCAATTTCATTATTCTATTTTCGAAACAAATTTTTAGTTTAGAAATAGATTTGGAATAGAAATGTGAAGTAAACATTTTTTACTTTTCTATATCGGAATAGAAATGAGAAATAAAAACTCTTTTCATCGTTCGTATTCTCTACTAATCGGCCACCCATTTGCCGTTGTTGCTGCCGCCGTCAATCACTAGTCGCTAACCGCCGCCGTCTCGCCGTCCGTACGTCATTGGCCGCCGCTAATCACTAGTCGCCATCGATAGCTGGTCGCTGCCATTTGCCGCCCCTAAAGTGGGAGAAATTTTGTGTCATTATCAAATCAAATTTTATTCTGGAAATAGAAATTTTGCATCGTTATCAAACACGAATTTTTGTATACAAACTCATCGTGGAATAAAAATAGAAAAATCCATTTTTTCCGAGATATCAATTTATGACGAGAATAATTATCATTCGTGCTCTTAGAGTCTAGGGCCAAAGCAAGAAAATTTGTTCAAATATCTCCTGTTGCTGGCGGCAAAGGTTACGAATTGGATCAGTTACCATCTTTGTCCTAAATAAATTCTCCTTAGTTGCGAGTGCATTCTGACCTATACTATAGAGAAAGAATTTGAATTTAGGTAGGATAGAAGTTTGCCAAATTTTATATTAGAAAGATCGCGGTGTTTGATATAATAGAAACGGCCCACTTACTTATTGAACCACAAAGGCACACACTCCTTTCTATTCTTGTTATTTATGCTCTTCACTTTGAAACTCTCATTCCTAGAGTTGGTGCAGACAAGTCTATACTCTTCACCCGTGATCCTAATGCGATTGCAAACATATCATGTTGACACCCCGAATTTTTGTGGACCGTCCAAGAGTCCATTTTTCCCAAAATAAAAATAATAATAATGTAGCAATAATAACAAATAACTGAAAATAAAAAGCCTGAGAGTCCATATACATGACCTAATTTGTAGGCGTAGCCAAAACCCATTTACCCATTGGCCGATGAGCCTTCGACCCGCTATTCATTAGCCCATTAACACAGCCTAGAGACAAATCACTCAAGCCCAATAGAATAAAAAAAGGAAATCGGTGAGAGATTATGTTCAGTTTTTGACACCCAATAGAAATCGGTGCTGAGGACGGATATTACTGAGATTCTTTAAAAATTTACCAATCTGATAATTTTTTTCCCATTCTAATCACTCTCAGACCGGCCGAAAATCAGGTT